>JAKELP010000040.1:1057500-2404882 GCA_029929735.1 Mimosa pudica
TCTTTCAATATTGATGCGATTTCCTATAAGTTTATCGGACCGTATTGTTATGGTGTACATAAATATTCCATTAAGTCTGTAATATAAGAGTTTAACAATTGAATGATTTTAGTATAATATATAAGAATTCAATCTTACACTGTTATTATTTAATACTACCTCCGGTCCTAAATATAGGACCTAATTGACTTTTTTTTGAGAGATTAAGGTTGCGAAATAGGTTATTAAATGATGACATATTTGATATATTTTTAGATTATCCATTAGTTTATATGTAAAATAAACTAGTTTAAGGGAAAAAATTAGGTAAATCAATTTATAATTAACTTATTTTGCTTTTTTAAGGATTTTCTAGAAAAAATCAACTAGGTCTTATATTTAGGACTGGGGGGAGTACATTTTTTTTACTTTGCTTCAACTCTCTTTCATATTTATTAATGTTAACATATTTCTCTCTCTTAATAGTAACAAAATAAATAACTGCAAAATTTGAAAAAAGAAAAATTTAATCAATCAACTAACTCTTACATGTTTTCAAGGTCCTGGGTTCAATACTTGGCGCGCCCTTCCCGAGCAAACTCCGAATTCGTCGGTACTCAAAGAGTGTCGGATACCAGACGTTCTAAGCAAAAAAAAGTGTGTTCTGGAGGTTAAGTTCTTATATTACAGACTCAAAGGAATACTACTCTCCATATATTATTAAATCTATTAATTATTTAGGGAAGTGGATTTATTTTCACATATTAGATTTCTTCCTAAACAAGTAAGATTGCATAAATAAAAGTTGGTAATTGATTATAGTGTTTTGTTAATATGGATCATGATTTTAACTAACAATATTAATCAAATCAAACAAAATAAGTAAATAGGTCCTATATTTAATAATAGAGTGAGTATAGTTTAAATTGTTATATTTTTTATACAATAGTTTAATATTATATAAATTCAATTAGAATCAGTATTGAGTCGGACCATGTTGAATGTTGATATAAATGAGGAGTTTTTATAAATTTTATTTACTTATACTTTTCTGAAAAGATTTTTTGAGACCCACCACATTAACACTCCCGCAACTCACCTTCAAAATGTCAGCTTTAATGCCTCATCAACCTTGATCACGGGAGTTGGCTTTATCCTCTCTCCCCCTCCTCTCAAACTTTTTGGGTGGTGGTGGGATCTCTTCTCTCGTCGTTATACGAGTTTTTTCATCGGCGTCTCCTTCCCCGGTTCATGCCGGGGAAGGAGACGTCTTTCACTTTCATTGGTCTGCTTTTATATTTCATCCATTTTCAAATAAATTGGTTTAGGAGGTTCGACGACAAGAGGAATTTCTTCTACCCAATCTTCATCTTATGTACTAGTTTTGTGGGTATGTTTGTTTCCGTGAGATCTACTCATGGAGTTTATTTGAAAACCAAATTGATTGGTTTATTGCCAATAAGAGGTGTGGATCCTTTGGGATGGTTCTTTGAGCAACCACTACTCAATGACGTTTTTACCGGTGACGGTTCTTTTCTACCCACAAATTTTCACGAAAGAAAGATGAAGATGATGGTAGGGTTGTTGCGGCGGCGGCTCCCTCATATCCATGTTTACCATTTTAGGATTTCAATGTATTATCATTTGAATTTTCTTGTTTGAAGACCTATTTTGTATTCTCATTTTCTAGTTTAACAAAAATTTCTGCTTCTCGATAAAAAAAAAAGAACCTTGATCACGCAATGATAAAAAAAAACCTTGATCACGCACAGCTTTAAAAGTATTATAATAATAAATTTTCAATCTAAATTTAAGAAATCTAAATCATTTAGATATATAACATATAAACGGTCTAGATATGCACATTCACCGTAAAAAAAAGCCCAATGTAAGACAACATTTTTTTCGCCACATATCGAGGTTTATAAACTTCATAAAAACACTATAGCATTCATAACAAACGTCGGCAAATACCACTACAAAAATACAAAGTGTCACTTATTTTCGCTAGTTTTCGGTGTTTGTAAATGACGGAAAGACACTACAACATTTGTAACAAATGCCAGTTAAAATCGCCCCGGGACATTATCGCGTCTAGTTTTTTTGTAGTGATCTCTCTCCCCAGGCATCTTTTTTACAAGTAGAGAAACAAGTTGAAATCACTCATTTACTCCCTCATTATGAGAATTTGAAAACAACATGCGGATTAAGAAAGTAAAATTAGGTAGATTAAGACGGTTGAATGCAAGAAGCTTAAGTGAGAGAAATTTATAAAAAAAAGAAGCATAAGTGAGAGAAACATGAGATATACAATAATGATAGAAGTGAGTACCACAACGTAAAATTAATTATTAAAAATCTAAAGTAAAAACTCATTAAATATTTTAACAATTCAGGATATACTCATGTGAAATAAAGGAAAAATAAATTTAAATTATGAGCTTTTACAGATTAGATGGAGGGAATATTGTAACATCCCAGTGCCTCGCTCTCGAAATTGTCCGCTTCAAGGAATCCTCACCCCTCACGACTTTAAAACGCGTCGAGAGAGGGAGATATCCAGGCCTATATATAGCACCTTTCGTTCTCCTCCCCAGCCGATGTGGGACTTTACAATCCACCCCATTTGGGGCCCAGCGCCCTCGCTGGCACATCGACCCAAGTCTGACTCTGATACCATCTGTAACATCTCAGTGCCTCGCTCTCGAAATTGTCCGCTTTGAGGAATCCTCACCCCTCACGGCTTTAAAACGCGTCGAGAGGGGGAGGTATCCAGGCCTATATATAGTACCTTTCGTTCTCCTCCCCAGTCGATGTGAGACTTTACAATCAGGGCACTGGGCCCCAAGGGGGGTAGATTGTAAAGTCCCACATCGGCTGGGGAGGAGGACGAAAGGTACTATATATAGGCCTGGATACCTCCCTCTCTCGACGCGTCTTAAAGCCGTGAGGGGTGAGGATTCCTCAAAGCGGACAATTTCGAGAGCGAGGCACTGGGATGTTACAAATATCACTTAAGAGAGATCCATAATGATAATACAAGAGAGATCCATAATCATTAATTATATTGTGTTAGAAAGAATATACTCATAGTAACAAACTTAACTAACATCATCACCAATCTAATAAACTGTGGTAAACTATTGTATATTTATTACCAAATATAACACTTTCATCTAAAAAAAATAATTCTTCCAACTAATTTGTAAAAATTTTTCAGAAAAGTATTGCTAGAATATTCAGGCACAAAAAAATAAGGGAAAATTAATTATAGGTCCCTGGTAAGGGACATAATATGGAAAAAGTCCTAAAAATTGAAAAAATTAAAGTAGAGTCCCAACTTTTCAAAATAATTAAAGTAGAGTCCCTTGGGGCTCTACTTTAATTATTTTGAAAATGCGGGCCCCACAATAAATAATAAAATACTCCACCCTCTCTCCTCTGTCCTCTCTCCCCTCCCCCTTCTTCTTCTTCTCCTTCCTTCGTTCTTTTTCTTCCACCGGCGACGGCCACGGCAGCGACAATGGTGAAGGCATGCGGCAGTCGAACTATGGTTGTGGTAAACATCATTTCCTTCTTTCTTCTTTCTTTTGCCATTCGGTTTCACCATTCCTCACTCCCTTCATTTTCTTTTCGAAATCCGGCGAGCACGGTGGTTTCTGGCGAGAACCCCGCGAAACGTGACAGCTATGAACTATGGTGAGTACCTCCTACCTATTTTCACTTCTTTTACTGTCATTTTAGGCGAGATTGAAAAGGGGGCCAAGTGGGGTGAGCGGTGGGGAAGAAGGTGGGGAGAGCAAAAAGAATGTTTAATGATAGTGATAATCTGGTGGATGTGGAGGGTGGGAGAGTGTTGAAGGAGGGTGGTGAGTTGGGTGGGGGGGAGGGGCTAGCCGGCCGGCGGCCGGCATGATGGTGGTGATGATGTTGAAGAAGAAGAAGAAGAAGAAGGGGGAGGGGAGAGAGGAGAGAGGGTGGAATATTTTATTACTTATTGTGGGGTCCGCATTTTCAAAATAATTAAAGTATAGTCCCAAAAAGTAGAGTCCCTTGGGACTCTACTTTAATTATTTTGAAAAGTTGGGACTCTACTTTAATTTTTTCAATTTTTGGGACTTTATCCATATTATGTCCCTTACCAGGGACCTATAATTAATTTTCCCAAAAAATAATACAGCAAAGAATTTGTTCCTATAAGTTTGTGAAATGTCCAATATACCCTTGAATCAGCTGCAAAGCTAAAGTAGACACTCACCCTCCCATCTTTCTTCATTCTATCACTGTTGTCATTTGGGGAACGAGGTAATAAAACTATATACTATCCTCAAGTTTGGCACAAAATCGCTGCGATTTCAAGCACCCTTCCTTACTTTCATTTGAATTTGGTTTTTTCTGGTTTTGAGCTGAAAAATTAAACCATTTTCCCATCCCTACAGACCGGTTTTTAGGTATATGAGTGTGGCCTGTTAAGCAAAACTAACCTTAAAAAGGCTTGAACCTAAGTTTGACCTTAAAATAATTAGGCCGATTTAGGCCTTAATAGGCTAAACCACAGGCCGACAATTTAAAAAAATCGGTTAAATGGACAAACTTGTAATCTAGTTTCATTATTCTACTTAACCTTAAATATTTTGTCACGTTCTAGTGAGAAATTGTTATTTTAAAGTTAAAGTCACTTTCTTATGCTTGACTTTTGACATATTTGAACATTTTTAAAAATGATTTTCACTATTTTATTTTATTTGAACAAATTTATATCAATGGTAAGTACCATTTTTAATAAAAAAACGTATTTAAATATAAATGATACTTCATCTAATCCTAAATATAAAATCATTGACTTTTATGGAGATTAAAGAAATCAAATAGACCAATTACTTTTAGTATGTCTTACTTGTAATTGTGTTATAGCATGGTTTATAAGTAAGCTTTTTTATCAGAATATTAGTAAGTTTTAAACATTTTAAGAAATAGACATTTTAAAGTAATTAAGTCTGCATCCCTAACTCTTTCCAAAAAAAGAAAGTAATTTAATAATTAGGAAGAGTATTATATTGATTTAAATTCTAACCCAACTTAAGTTTGTAAAAGCTAATTAAGATAAAAACTAAAAAGTCACTTTTTCTAAGGCTAATTCAAACAAATCCTTGTATTGGGCAAACATTCGACAGACCCATTCTCTTTTAAACAAGTAGGCTTTCATATAGGCTCATTGTTGTATGAAAAGTGGAAACCTATGGACGATATAATCAGTTGGTTACGGTATTACTCCCTACGGTCCCTAATGTAAGAGCCCAAAATTTGAATGGTTTTGGTCCCTAATGTAAGAGCTCACCCCACATTCTCTCCTCATTTAATACATTTTTTCCCACTTTACCCCTAACTCTCTTTCATATTTATTAACGGTTATGTATTTCTCTCTCTTAAAAGTACCATAATAAATATGGGCAATTTTGGAAAAGAAACATTAACTCCAGACATCCAACTAACATTCACATGTTTTCTTAAGAAACGTTTTTTTGGCGGCTAGCTCTTACATTAGGGACCGGAGGGAGTATAATTTTGCGAAGTCTCATGTCCAAAATTTATTAATGCTGTGTGTGTGTGTTCTAAAGCCGGTTTATGTACAAGTCATCGAGCGCATTATGTCCAATTCTAAAATTTAAGTAATGATTTGAAATCCTAAACCCATAACTATCACATTAAATTTCTCAAGTGCAGTTGTGTGCGCGATCGTTAATTTTTGGTTTTCTCCCATTAATTGACGCCGACAATTTTCCTTTCAAGTTTCAATTGAAAGTTGAAACGTATGTGCATTCATGACACTGATTATGGAGGTAAAAGATATATAACGACATTCAACTAATTATTATTATTGTTTCATCTTTAAATGTAAAAATTTAGTTAACTTGTTGTTTTTAGAAAATTCATTGAGCGAAATGAAGACTTGATCATCCTGTATTTTTTATACCATTATATTATAAGTGAAAAATCAATTTTGGGACAATTTCACCTAGATTTCAAATAAAAGTCTTAATTTGAAAGAGGTATTAAGTAGTAGTACTCCCTCCGGTCCCTAATGTAAGAGCTAGCCGCCAAAAAAAACGCTTCTTAAGAAAACATGTGAATGTTAGTTGGATGTATGGAGTTAATGCTTCTTTTCCAAAATTGCCCATATTTATAATGATACTTTTAAGAGAGAGAAATACAAAATCAATAATAAATATGAAAGAGAGTTAGGGGTAAAGTAGGAAAAATGCATTAAATGAGGAGAGAATGTGAGGTGAGCTCTTACATTAGGGACCAAAACCATTCAAATTTTGGGCTCTTACATTAGAGACCAGAGGGAGTAGTTGTTATCACTTGTTAATGAATACTATTACTGTTGTTAATAGTAAGATTAAAAAAATCGAATCGGTCATTGAACCAAACAAAGTACTAACTTAAGTGTTGATGGTCTGACCAAGGTCAGCTGGATTCAAACCAGTCTCAATAAAATAATATAACTTAGGATTTGGTCTCATAATCCATATGTACTTAAAAAAATTTGGTTGAAGTTCCTATATTTAAAAGTCATATTAAATTCCTATATATAATATGATTATAACCATGACATAAACTTCATCGAATAGATCTTATGTTATGGTAAAAAAACAGATATAACATTATATAGAAATCTAAATGTAAAGATTATATTGTAAATGTGTGTGTATTACTTAAAGCCTGTGAATTTCATTCTATTTCTGTTATATAGAAAAATCATAGAAAATCATAGATGTAGGTTGAGGCTCATGTAATACGTATTTAAATTTAAGTTTTGTTTTATTTTGCTTTTATTTTTGTTTCTTTACTTCCTTATGTATAAAAAAAACATAAAAATCATCAACATATTTAAAATTATGAAATTATATATGCTATCCTATATAAATTATAAATAAATTGGTGTCTCATTTCTTCTAGTTAAATATTTTAGGGCGAAGGGGCAAAACTAGCCACCATAATTTTTTCAAATGGACAACTTTGGCACCCGTAAATTGCATTGGATGGTGCAAAACTGGACATTATAAAGCAAAATGAGACAAATTTAGTTATGCCGTTAAGTTGAAGCTAGAGGTTAATGAAGGTGGGCCCCACGCCAACACTCACGTCTGTTAGCTTCAACTTAACAGTGTGGCTAAATTTGTCCCATTTTACTTTATAATGTTCGGTTTTGCACCATCCAATTTACGGGTGCCAAAGTTATCCATTTGGAAAATTACGGTGGCTAGTTTTGCCCCTTCATCACCCAATATTTTATAGGAAAAAACTTATATCAAGTTGCTTATATCAAGTTTGTCCAATTCACCTATAAGATATTGTCACTTGTTCAGTTTTTCCACGTCAACAAGGAGGTGTTTGTTGTTTCACAGTACTCAATCCAAAAACCAAATAATAAAGAAAAAAATTATAAAACATACGTTTCCACAGCCAAGAATAAGGAATCGACATCGGCTTCTCAGAATCGGAATTGACTCTTCATCCACACTAGCCTATCCATCTTCTTCATTCTCCAAAAATCAAATATGGTCTCTTCTTCTCTTCTCTCTCAGCTTCACTAAAATCCCATAATCTCCACCACTCATTCCACCATGGTCGCCTCTCAACCTCCGTAACCGCTCCCCTCACAGTTTCCTCAACCATAAACCCTCTCCGTCTTTCCATTATCGCTCCCTCTTACCTTCTTCTTCCTCCTCTCTCTTCCTCATGCACCGAACCCAAAATCCATCCCTCACCCATATCGTCTCCGTATATGAGATGGTGGAGCAATGAAGACGCAGAGAGAGAGTAGAGAGGGTCACATTAATCACCCCATCACCATCAGTTCATCATTGTTTCCTTTTTTTTTACCTTATTTGATTATTTCCTTTTTCTGGATCTTTTATGTTTTGAGATTTGTGAGACAACAAACACCTCCTTGTTGACGTGGAAAAAATGAACAAGTGGCAATATCTTATAGGTGAACTTGACAAACTTGATATAAGCAACTTGATATAAGTTTTTCTTATTTTATATCTTCGAGTCCTAATAATGCAACTGTATTGATTACTAGAGGCAGTGAATTTCATCCTATTGTAAGTCATCATGTCCCGGAAAGTGAATTAATCATTTGCTATTAATGGTAAGTACAGGAAAATATAGAAAAATATTTCTTATTTTCTCAAAAAAAAAAACACTTCTCAATCGATTGTCCCTTTGAATCCTTATTACTTCTTTCAAATCTTAATGTTTGAAGCTATATTAAATAAATTTATACTTTCAAAGAGGTCAGTTTTTTCGTTTTTTTTTTGTTCTCGTTTTTTACCAGTAAGACGTCCGTCGTTTATCTTATCAAAAGAGAAGGAAAAAATGATAATCCCATAATCCGTCTGTTTCTTAAATCAAGAGTGTTTATCAAACGGCATGATCGGAAAAATACCCAACAAAACGAAGTCTTTGATACGTAATTACTAAGAATATAGACACATGTTTTTTGTCCTTTTTATCAGCTTATAGTCTTAAGTTTATAATTTCACACAAAGTTTTAAACTTAAAAATAGGGACGACGAAGCAATTTCACATAGAAGGATCAAGAAAGTGAGTAATAAATTTGTCCCGGAATTTTCTATTCATGAAATTATTCTCTTCTCTTCAATTTATTTTCTCTTTTGTGTAGGCTGATATCGATATAAAGAGATGTACTCTCTCTAATTCTTATTATAAGTCACCAACTACTCATTTCACACATACCAATAAGGATTGGGATTTTCTCAGCGGCCCTCTCCCTCTGCGTCCCTCAGCGGCCAATCCAATAAGGATTGAGATTTTCTCAGCGGCCCTCTCCCTCTGCGTCCCTCAGCGGCCACAATCCTAGTCATCCAAAATAATCTAAAAGCATAGAATGAGACACGTCATCAAACCATATCATCCTTTTTCCCTCTTCTCAATCCCTTTATTTCAGTTTGAAGTTTTCAAATTCACCTCCATGCTTATGCTTCTTCCTCCCCAGCCTTGTTTGGTTTGGTATATTTTCAGTGGCGGTGTGGTGGCAGCCACTGCAGTCACCAGAAAATGTGAAATTTTCAAGTGGGGTCACAAAATCTAGGTTTTTAGGGGATTTTTGTGAGGCTCCTATGATGCATCGGATTGCAAATTTTGAAGAATAGGAACAGGGAAGGGAGATTTGGGAATTATAATAACAACATAATTGAAAGAGAATGTTGCTTTGAAAGAGAATTGAAAGAGGAAAGTACCAAGGCTTTGAAAGAGAATGAAGATGACGACGGAGAGGTAAGAGAAGTTGAATGAATGAACAGTGAGGAGTGAGGAATGTTGCTGAAAGATGAGAATTGAGAGTTTTAGAATTTTTTTTAAATTTTGACACGTGGCACAAGACAAGCTTTTGGATCATTTTTTAACGGTCCGGATTGTAGCCGCTGAGGGACGCAGAGGGAGAGGGCCGCTGAGAAAATCTCAATCCTACCAATAAATGGTAGTTAGGTCTTAAAATTCATGTTAAATCTGCCTCTTTTTCCAATTCACCCTTCATTAAATGATATGTTTCAAATTTTTAATTTTTAATTTTTATTAATCACAGGGGTAAGATGGGAAAGAAGCATTTAATGCGGAGTACTAAGGAGCAAAAAATCTTACGTAGTAATAAGTGACTCATAATAAGTATTGGAGAGAGTATCACTTAATATAATAAATAATATATACCATCTCATACAAGAATTTTCTAAATGGCTGTAGAAGGTGAGTTCTAATTAAAACCAAAAGGGAATATTTGCTTGCATTTCCAAATAAAAACTCTTAAGAGTAAATAAAAGGCAAAGAGTGCTCGTTAGGTTTTTTTTTTTGATCGAGAAGCAGAAATTTTTATTAAACTAGAAAATGAGAATACAAAATAGGTCTGCAAACAAGAAAATTCAAATGATAATACATTGAAACCCTAAAATGGTAAACATGAATATGAGGGAGCCGCCGACGCCGCAAAAACCCTACCATCATCTTCATCTTTCCTTCATGAAAATTTGTGGGTAGAAAAGAACCGTCACCAGTAGAAACGCCATTGAGTAGTGGTTGTTCAAAGAAACATACAAAAGGATGCACACCTCTTATCGGCGATAAACCAATTAATTTGGTTTTCAAAGAAACTCCATGAGTAGATCTCACGGAAACAAACATACCCCCAAAACTAATACATAAGATGAAGATTGGGTAGAAGAAATTTCACTTGTCGTCGAACCTCCTAAACCAATTTATTTGAAAATAGATGAAATATAAAAGTAGACCAATGAAAGTGACAGACGTCTCCTTCCCCGGCATGAACCGGGGAAGGAGACGCCGATGAAAAAGCTCGTACAACGACGAGAGAAGAGATTCCACCACCACCCAAAAAGTTTGAGAGGAGGGGGAGAGAGGATAGAGCCTACTGAGTGCCCGTTAGGTTGGACTCAAAGTGTATAATGGAAATGGAAAAGAAAATGGAATTGAGTGTAAGAGGGTAAAGATGAAAAGTAGAGCTAAATTAGGTAATGATGAGATCTAAAAGTTCGTGAACCCAGGAAATGAGTGAGATAGAGAGAAAAAACTTGTGGGGCGGGATATATGAAGATTATCCTTTTCATTCATTTTCTAAATTCTTTTTTCACTTTCATTCAATCCAAACTGGTGGCCAAAAGTGAACTAGAGAAATGAAATTTCAGACAATCAAAGAGTACCGTAACTGCCGATTACAACAGGCTGCAAAGTACAGGTGTACGTCAACTCTCAAGTAGTTTACTATCACAGAAAAGAAGAAAGTGATTGATACTACTCTTGCCTATATAATAAGCTCGAGAATATGCACAGTTGCACACAGTGAATTCTCATGTACCACTCTTCCTAGCCTTCTTCATTGTTCAACATGATGAACATACTACTCATTTCCCTTTTAGTGGCAGCTTCAGCATCAACTTATATTCACGATATCAACTATCTCCCCAAAACTCTCGCTGTTTTTTTCTTATTATTCTCTGCAATGTTCCTCCTAACCCTAGCCATTTTCAACTACTTGAAGAAACAGCAAACGAAAGTATACCTTGTAGACTTCGCATGCTACAAACCAGACGATTCTTGGGCTGTCACAAAGGATATGTTGGTCGAAAGAACAAAGATACATAACAATTTATCAGAGGACAACTTAAAGCTTTGCATAAAGATTTTTGACAAGTCTGGCATCGGACCCAAGACCTATATACCTCCAGCTCTATTGGAGATTCCACCGAAGGCTTTTTCTCTAGTGGAAGCACGGAAGGATATAGAGAGTGTGTTTTTCGGAGCGGTTGATGAACTTATGAAGAAAACATGTTGGATACAACCTAAGGACATAAAAATTCTCATAATCAATTGCACTACATTTTGTACTGAACCGTCTCTATGCGATAGGATTGTGAACCGTTATAAGCTAAGAGATGATGTTTTGTGCTACGATCTTAGTGGCATGGGATGTAGTGCTGGTGTTCTCGCTGTTGACATGGCCAAATGCCTACTTCAGGTATACAA
Organism: Mimosa pudica; assembly: GCA_029929735.1. Classification (NCBI taxonomy): domain Eukaryota; kingdom Viridiplantae; phylum Streptophyta; class Magnoliopsida; order Fabales; family Fabaceae; genus Mimosa; species Mimosa pudica. Next base: position 1,069,045 of record JAKELP010000040.1, read on the forward strand.
ACATGCATACATACATACATATACATACATACATGTGCATGTGTATCTTCTTTGATTTTAATAGTGTTACTTCAAGCTGAGAAAAATTGGCAAAAAATCCTTCGTTATTACTGAATTTATTATCTTAAGTATATATATTTTAAAATTTGTTTAAGAGCCAAGATGAAGTATATATTCAGTAGGCGGTGCAACTCTTCTTCATCTTACGCAACTCTTTTTTAAAAAACATGTGATTAACTGATGTTTTAGTTATATGAAACTCCACATTTTCATATGCTTAATATTTATAATGTTGTTATTGAAAAATCAATTTAGTTTCTCTAGTTTCAGAAAATAAAGTTAATAGCAGGGGATCATCATGGTTTAAATTAAGTTTTGATTCAACAACTTTTTTATCAAATATTCAGTACATATGTTACAGTGTTCTATCACATAAAAAAGAATGAAAGCACCGATCGTGATTAACAACCACTTTTTTATAAAAAGAAAAGAGTGACCACCACTATCATTGCTTGTGGGTCTTGTGATGGTACGGTATACCATCAATTTATTACTTAATAGTGAGTTTATGCGAATTTACATCATTAATATCACGTCAGTTTCAAAAAAAAAAAATCATTGATATCATTCAATATTGGTTTGTAACTATGCATATTTTTTAAAGGAATTTTTCGATGCAACTATTAAAGGTGTAGTAATTAAGTTAAATGTCAAATTATGGTCAAATAAGTTTAAATGTCAAATTAAAATATTAATTATACTTTAATTCTTGAGTGTATTGTACTCTAGTAAAATATCTTTTATACTTTATTAGGAAACCTAAAACTCTAATCAAGTTCAATTTATAAATAAAATTGGTGAGTTCAAAACTTTAAAAGAAATTAAACAGCAGGCCGAAAAACAAAAACATCATGAAATATTCATGCTAAATACTTATCGATGGACCAACGAAATTTAACCATATACCCAATAAATAAAGTTTATCTTTACATGTGATCACAGTCATATCCCAACTCGTACGCCATGGTGCTGAGTACTGAAAGTATAGTCTCAAGCTTATATTTAGGCAACGATCCTTCAATGTTCCTACCCAATTGTCTCTTTCGTGTGGGTGGTTCTGCTTCTCTTCTCTCTAACCATCCTTCTGATCGTCATCGTTCCAAGTACCAAATCGTTCATACACTTCGTACGGTCATGGCTTCTGATGATAGAAGCTACAATTGTATCCAACAACAAGAAGATGAGCAACAACAGATTGGTTTTATGATATCAAAAGACCTAACGAATGTTGCAGGTCGAGTTCTAAAGTCTCATATCATAACTCTTGCCCCATTGGTCCTTCCTATCTCAGAAAAATTGAAGTTTGCTGTAAATTTTGTGGGAAGGAAAGTTTTAAGGTTGAAGAGGAAAGCTTATATTCCAAACTTCAAGTCTGCTTTTGACCACTTTTGTATCCATGCTGGAGGAAGGCTTGTGTTGGATACAATGCAAAAGTATCTTGAACTTCAAGATTGGGATATGGAACCTTCAAGAATGACACTTTATAGGTTTGGGAACACATCTTCAACTTCAGTGTGGTATGAGTTAGCATATTCTGAAGCCAAAGGAAGAATCAAGAAAGGTGACAAAATCTGGCAATTAGCATTTGGATCAGGATTCAAGTGTAATAGTGCAGTGTGGATTGCATTGAACAATATTGATGAAGGTTCCTTGAAGAACGCATGGACTGATGATATCCATGAATTCCCTATTAAAAAGTGAACCCATAGAAAACCAAGTCAAATTCATATTTAAGTATAACCCAAAAATATGTTATTGTGCGTTGTCGAGCGCGCGCGATCTCTTTTTATTTTTGTTGTTTCTTTTGTTGGCTTTTCTTTGATGTGGTGATGAGTGTTTATTTGTATGTATGATGATCTAATAGTGGTTGTAGTTATATATTGAAGTTCTGTAGCCCAATGCATGAGTTGAATTGTCTACAAAAAAGTTGTATTACCTCGGTCAATTTATGCGCATATATTTATTTGATGATTTGTGACGAACAACAACTACTTTTATTTTAATGTTCATGCGATTCACTATAAGTTTATCAGCCCGTACTGTTATGGTGTAGAGAAATATTCCCTATCATCTCTATAATATATATAAAAATTTAAAATTTGAATAGTTTTGGTCAAAAATATAAAAATTTAACTTCCATTCTCATCTTTTTAATATATATTCTTTTAATTTGCCCCAACTCTTTCATATTTAATAATGTTTACATATTTCTCTCTTTTAATAGCTCATCAACCTTGATCACAAGTAATTTTAAAAGTATTATAATAGATTGGCAATCTAAAGTTAAGTAATTTAAATGATCCTATCCTATATATATATAAACGGAGTGGGGAGAAGAACTGTCCATTTAACAACAGTGCTTCCCCACATCCCTCCCTTTATATATTTATTATTAAAAATATTTATATTTATATATTATATATATTATGTATATAGGAAATTTCAAATATAAATTCTAAAATTAATTACAATATTTTTTAAAAAATAGTCTTTTTTTTTAAAAAAAAATTATGATTTCCCTCTCTCTTTATGTCCATAATGATTTAATATGTTTTTTACAATTTTATCCTTTGTTGACTTTATATATTTTTTGTTTTTTCTCTTCTTTGTTACATACTCTATCCTTATTTTGCCTATACATCCTATCTTATCAATAGAGATAAAATTGGAAAATAAATATATTTGAGATATATTAAGTATTTATCTATTTTTAATATTTTTTTCTAATAAAACAAAGTGGTTGTTTTCACATTATATTTAAGGACAAGGAGCGTATTATTGTTATCGTTATCATTAAAGAATAGTACTCCCTCTGATCCGTAATATAAGAGCCCAAAATTTAAATAATTTTTTTTTCTAAATATAAGAATTTCACCCTTACATTTTTTTCATCATTTGATATATTTTTTTTACTTTGCCTCCAACTCGTTTTCATAGAAATTTTTTGGAGTGTTAGCATTTACTATACCATTTTCTGTTGTGCTTTGTTCTTCCTTTAGCATATTAATGTATATGTTGTGTTTTTCTTCCGTTTGCTTAACCATCTACCTTCCAATTACATGTACATCCCCTTACCTTGGAAATTCGTAGTTTTACTACTCTTTCTTAACATGCATAAATTAACTCTAGCTACAGTCTCCCCCTTCTAGATTAAGTATAGTTTGTCCCTCAAAAGTTAATGCTACCTGGGCATCGCCCGGGGTATTACCATTTAGTTTAGATAAAATATAAACGGTTTAGATATGTACGTTCACTACAATAAAAACTCTTTGTAAAGCCACGTTTTCTTCTACCACATATTGAGATTTATAAACTTCAGAGAGGCACTATAGCGTTTATAATAAACGCCGACAAAATACCACTACAAAACACACTCTACAAAGTATCACTTATTTTCGCTACTTTCTGGTGTTAGTAAATGTCGGAAAGATAATACATCGTTTATAACAAACGTCGGGTAAAATTGCCCCGGAACATTGTCGCGGCTATTTTTTTTGTAGCAATCTCTCCCTAGTCATCTTTTTTACAAGTAGAGAAACAAGTTGAAATTACTCATTTACTCCCTCATTATAAGAATTAAAAAAATCCATGCGGATTATGAAAGTAAAATTAGTTAGATTAAGAATGTTAAATCATGAAGCTTAAGTGAGGGAAACATGATATATAACAGTGATAGAATTGAGTACCACAACGCAAAACAATAATGAAAAATCTAATTAAAAATTCATTAATTAAAATATTTTAACAATTCAGGTTATACTCATGTGAAATAAAGGAAAAATATATTTAAATTATGAGCTTTTCTAGATCAAGATGGAGGGAATATTTTTTTTTTTTATCGAGAAGATGGAGGGAATATCATACTTAAGAGAGATCCATAATATAGTAAGCCGAATTATGGGAAAATTGATGAGAATCATTATATTGTGTTAGAAAGAATATACTCATACTAACTAACTTAACTAACATCATTACCAATCTAATAAAATGTGTGGTAAATTTAGAGTATATTTATTACCAAATAGAATACTTTTATCCCGAAAAAAAAAATAGAACTCTTTCAACTAATTTGTAAATTATTTTCCTAAACTAAGCCACATGATGAAAAGTATTGCTGGAATATTCGGGAACAAAAAAATAATACAGCAAAAAGATTTGTTTCTAAAAGTGTATGAAATGTCCAATACACCCTTGAATCAACCGCAAAGCTGAAGGAGACACTCACCCTTGACCCTCCCATCTCTCTTCATCTCTGTCACTGTTGTCATTTGGGGAACGAGCCAAGAAAACTATATACTTCAAAATGGATCCTCAAGTTTGGCACAAAATCGCTGCGATTTCAGGTAAACCCTTCTTTCCTTTCATTTAAATTTACCTTCTTTCGTTCTCTCCACTCATTATTTTTGAATCTATCATTCCAATTTGCAAACTTTGTGAGAAAACGTGGAATAATTTCAGTATCTTAATATATATAGGCGTGGCTGCACTTGGATTGGGCACATATGGTGCACATGTCTTCAAGCCTCAAAACCCAGTTTACAAAGATGTCTCTTTTTCATTCTCTCATTGTTTTATATCTCTATTTTATTATGTTTTATCATGAAGCTTTGAATTGATTTATTTTTTTTTTCTTTTTTGTTTTTGTGGGGGTGATTAAAACAATGTGAAGGTGTGGAATACTGCTTCTCTTTACCATTTGGTTCACACTGCAGCCTTAGTTTCTGCTCCTGTTGCTAAATATCCCACTGTTGTGAGTTCCCATTTTCTTCTTCTTCTTCTTCTTCTTATTATTATTATTATTATTATTATTATTATTATTATTACTTTGACATTTGTTTTTGTTATGGTTATGGATGAAATGTTTCTGTTTGAGCAGTTTGGAGGCCTTCTCACAGCTGGAATTCTCGCATTCTCTGGATCGTAAGTGATGTCTTTTGATTTGATTACCTCTGTCTTTGTATCATGTTCTATATCCCCAGCTGATTTTCTTAATGATTAATAGTGTTTAATATGATTCTTTTTATATACCCGAAGTAATTTTCAGAAATGATTTGTTGTTTGGGGCACAAGTTTCATGATGTTAGCTTTTTTATCCCTTTCCGGATGCTAAGTTCATATTCTTATGCAAACATTGATAAAGAAACTGCTTTTGTTGTCATATCTTGGGACAGCCATGATTTGTCTCTATCCTAGAGTTTAGATAGTTATATGACATGTTTCATTGAATTGGTTACTTGAACTATTGTTGAGTTTAAGATTAAAGCCTTTAATTATAATTGGAACCCAGAGTATTGCTTCTATGGCGGGATGAAGTGAGGAAAAATGAAGAGAGTTTGAGTGCAAATGTGATCGTGTAAATTCTGTAGGTGTTTGTCCATAATGATGATTGCCTTCCATGTGTGTATGCTCATAACTGACTTGTCAGTGAGCCTTGAGCGAGTCAAACTGAATCCATTATTGGCCTCTTGAAATTGTTCGCCTCCTTTAGCAATCAGTGACAGCCAAAGTGGATTTGTTCATTGGCATAGTGCTTTAATTTGCAGTTAGTTCAGAAAAACCTAATGCCCTCAAAATATTGCTGCCAGAAGTTATGCTCAATTGTGAGGCGCCTTCAAGGAGTTCAATTACAAGGAATCAAATGTGTAAAATGTTGCGGAATTCAATATCTCTAGCTTAAGTAAAATATGAAGTTATAAAGGGCTTCAGGCATATTAGGGTACACATGCTTTAGTGTGGGAGATATAAATGCCGTGTAGAACATTAAACTAGTTAACAGGGTCGGATGATTGAAATAATCAAAGAATGAAGATTCTTAAATCTTGGAATCATTCGAGGGTTTTCTTGGGAACTTACTGAACGGGAGAAGGGAGGGCAAAAGATATGATGTGAATGTGTCAATTCCAAAACTCTAGATATGGATTATATCTTCTTTTCTTGGGGTTACAGGATCACATCTATTCTGAATGACTAAATAATCGTTTTAGAAATGTGACATTGGGAAGAAATTGCAAGCTTATGCTTAAATATGTCTTATGTTGCACTTGTTATTGAGTTATGAATTACATGTGAAGGATCATATCATCACAGAAGTCAGTCCAAAAGAACATTATTCATCACAGAAGCTATTGTGGTAGTGTGGTTATTGGCCTGCCTATGAATGCTTTATCGATCTTTAGCAAACTCATACCAAATAAAAGCCCTTTGGCTTGAAATGCGGTCAAGATATAAGCTCACCATACAATTTATCAAAACTAAGTTCATTTTAGACATTGGACATTGACAAAGATTATACTCTGGGATCCATATCTATGAAGATCTGATATTATCTCAAGGATAAGGTCACCAAAGTTTATTATAGTATAACCACTAACATAAAAGCTCGTTTCATTTTAGTAGGATGTAATATGAAATTTAAAGTCGTCAAGGATACCTTTTATGTCAAGCAACTACGAACTTTACTTCAGTCTTCATTTACAAAAAAAAAAAAATCTTCTATGAATTTGAAGCTTTCTATGCTGAGGCTGAAGGAATTTCATTGGTTTATTTATCCACTGCTCAACAAATAGGACTACCTTTTAACTGTTTGATGTAATTGCTTGCGAAGTTCTGTACTAAAAGTTTCAAAAAAAGAAGAGTCAAGAAATATTGCAAGTTTACTTTGATTATCTCATTTATGCATATGTTGAACATTTTAGGTGTTATACTGCTGCATTTTATGAAGACAGAAAATATTCAAGATTAGCTCCATTTGGCGGGGTTGCTTTCATGGCTGCTTGGGGAAGCTTACTTTTCTAATATAAACTACCTTTTTGGTCTGTGATGTGTACATGGAAGCCTGTCTCTAAAATGTTGATACTTTTTCGGTTTCTCTGGATACAGCAGTTGCTCAGATAATCTTATTTGTGATTTCTTTCTGATTGTCTATAATGGGCTGAGCATTAGGAAGCTACAGATAACTCAGACTTGAAATTAAGTGGAGTAATATGTATTTGGTGGTTTCTTATGCTTAGCTAAATATAAATAATATTTTTAAAATGATTTTTAGATGAAAGAGAGAAAATTTTCACTGAAAAAATTGTGGGGAGGAAGAGGAATATTCATTATTGAACAAGGTGACAGAGAACACATCTGTCTTTTCTCCCCTCTTATCACTGTGGTTAAATTTCACTATTAAAATATCTACAATGACTTATGAAGTTATTCTACATCAAATTGCAAACTGGATCGCGCTTTCGGTTATGTTGGAAGTGAGCTTATGAAAAATTTGGGTTGGGCTTTGTCTTAAGAAAATATTCTTCAACTTGATTTGGGAGGCCCAAAAAAATCTGTCTTTTTCTTTAACCCAAAATAATCAGTCTACTTATGAGCAAGGAACTGTATGATGAAAAGTGCTAATGAATGATACCAGTGAGTAGTGGTTGGGTTGGTAAGTGAGCTTCAACCCCCATAAGGGTGAGAACCTGTGTTTGATCTCGAAAAACACTCTCATTGAGAGAGGACAACCTTACTTATGTGCAACACTCATACCCCTCGAGGCATGATTAGTCAGTCGTTAATAGCTAGAGGCTAGGTTACTGGATAGTGTTTAAGAAAAAAGTGCTAATAAATGACGTTATATGTTGGGAGGAAATTTATATAATTTGCTTTATATATTTAATAATTATTATCCAATTTTAATTTAATATCAATACATGATTGTCTCGAAATAAAAAGCATTTATGTGAGTTATATGTCAAGAGTTATTTTTGGCCGAATAGATGTCAAGAGCTCGCTGGGACTAAAGTAAGTCTCATGCCTTATTAAAGAAAGATTTATTGACACTAATAATAATATGCGTACCTATTAGACGTACATATTTATCAAATTACCAAATTATATGAACTTTTTGTTACAAAAATAAACAAATATACATTACGTAACTAAACAAATATGATTGATATTTGATAGATGTTAGTTAAAAAGTGAAAGTCCTTTAGAATAGAAAAATGGATCTTGCGTAAGAGTCATTTGTCCTCCACTTTTTATGCTCTTTAATAAGTATCGATGCATGACACATATAATTCTTAAATCTTAAATTGTTTTATCCTTGTATTTTGATTAACAATAAGAGCTTATTTCGATGTCTGATTAGTTGAAAATAGCGGTCCATTAAGGCATAAAATAAGCACTGCCTATTGTGAACTAACTAAAGTTGATGCAAAAGAAAGCAGTATGGATAGAAAAGATTCTTGATATAATATATTTGTTTCCCCTCCCAAACATGTACACAACATAGTTCACAAGATGTCACAGAATGATTAATGGCTTAGATGGAGAAGCTAATATAACTAATGAGTTACTGAATGATGTTTTGGTCACGTGGCTTCAACTACAATGAAAAGGGCACACTGAACTTATTATTTATTATATTTTTTAGCCGAAAAAAATAATCTATTGTATTTTTTCAATGACTCATGAAGATAAAAAGGGTGGGCATACTTTTAGGGTGTAATTGACCTATCGACATAAGAATATGCTTTTGTATAATTTTGGGGTTTCTTCTTGCAATTCATTGTCTTTCTGTCGCCCTTATCTAACGAGGTTTGCGGATTCCATTTACATAGAAAATTGTATTTTCACATTTTGTACAACTGATGTAATTATATATAAATATATATTACTCCAACTTTTATTTTCTTTTAATATTAAACTTACAATTGTATTCCTTTTTTATAGTGATTTTTTCAATCTTACAGAAAAAAATTTATTTATAAATTTGAGATACTTCATAGGGTTCTTCAACCTTCTAACACCACGAAGGTAAAAAAAAAACCTTCTAACACCACTTGAGATAAGGAGGGCCATGTAGGATTAATGAAATTGAGATGATAGACATGAAAATGGAAATGAGTGATAGGGGTAAAAGATTGAAATTAGAGTAACGATGAAATGTAATGTTTGTGGGATCTAAAAAAAGTGTGAGATGAAGAGAGAAAACTTGTGGGCCCGATATATATGTAAATTACCATTTTACAATTCATTTTCCTTTTTCATTTTACAATTCATTTAAACCAAACAGGCCTTAAAGATTATAAATGTATAGTTAGACTGGGAATATTTACACTCATTAAAATTGAAAGGGGAATCCACTCCAAAAATGAAAGTAGTGAGGCAAATGAATAAATTAAAAAAGGTATAGTAGGCAACTAGGCATGGGATTGATAAAGTGCATTATTACTACATGCTACAGCAGCATTTGTTTAAAAAATGATTTTTTTTCCCAATCTGCAGTCATCATCCCTATTGATATAGGATGACCCCACTTGTCACTCACCTTTTCCTGCCTACATTTTCACTTGATTCGATTCTAAATTCTCGCATTTAATCTGCTGCAAAATCTTCAGCAAAATCTTAAATATATTATAACTTGCCACTCAGATTATCTGAATCATCATCATCTAAGGGCCCGTTTGGACGGATGGAAAGTGTATAATGGAAATGGAAATGGAATTGAGTGTAAAGGGGTAAATATGGAAAGTAGAGGTAAATTAGATAATGATGAGAAAGTAAAGTTTGTGGGGCCCAGAAAAAGTGTGAGATAGAGAGAGAAACCTTGTGGGTCCCGTAATATATGTAAATTACCATTTTGATTTCTCACTTTCATTTCCATCTATCAATTCAAGGCAAACAAACAGGCCCTAATGCTTTAATTTTTGAAGACAGTCAAAAGAAAGTAACATTGTAGTTCTAGGGCATCACATGGAATGTCAGCACATTCCTTAAAATCTCCCACCGGTGTCTCTAACTTCAACATCATGCAAAGCCTTACACTTCTCCTTTAGGATTTTTCGGGGAAATTTAACCAAGAAAAATATTGTCGTGGTCATTAGACACCTCGCACTTTTATTGAATGTATAAATATACATAAAGTTTTTTAGAGTGACGTAATTGTTAAGTGAATTAACATCATATGTTTAACAAACATGTGCCAATTAATTAAGACGACACTCCATAAATAATACACATGAAGTTTTTAGCACTCGCAACATTTTTACAAATTAGATCCTTAGTTTACAATACTCAAAAAAAGTTTTTCTCTTATTAGTTGTCTCTCATAAATGAGATGCTAGAAAGACTTATATAGAATCTTTTTTGAATGAAAAAAATAAAGATGAGTGAACATGAAACTAAAGATATTATTAGTACAAATTGGAATGGCTGCAATGAGGTCTCATTCTCAAAGTTAATAATAATAATACCAACTACCTAACCTCCCCAAAATATAACATCATTATTAATACATTTCCAACTCGCCCAAAAGTTATATTCATGAAGAAAGAGATATTCCAATAAATGTCACCTTCTCCCACTAGGCCACATCCTAAGTTCCTAACCTTCTCTCTTTCAACCGAATCCTCTCACTTTTTTAATTTTTACACAGAAAAATCAGCCCCAAAATGTATAATTATATGTTTGACAATATATATAATGTTATTAAAATTTAATCATCTTCACTAGCATCATGCTGGAAACCCACTCCAATGAATTCACGATAAAAAAAACTCCATGTCAATATCTTAAGATTATAAATTAAAATTGTGATAATGCATGATTTTATATAAAAAAGTTTACTTACAGGCGTCTCTCCAAAGTTGAATTTCTATTTTTTTGACTAAGTGATAAAAAACAACAAAATAGATGTAATGATATAATGAAATAAACGTTTAATTTGAATGGGGTAAGATCAACTGATTAAGACGGATAAGCGAAAACAAAAGGATTTTGGAGAAGGCTTAAAATAAGTTGATATACGGGGGACATGTGAGTTATAAATGAATAATGAGATTGGGAATATTTTACACTCATCCATGTTGAAAGGGAGATGAATAAAAAGGAAGTGGTATGAAAGATATATTTGACTATTGTCATAATTAAAAAGGTTAAATCAATCTATGTAATTAAATTATGTGTTATGTTTAGAGTAAAGTAAATTAGTTTTGCAAAGTATAATAATAATATAAATACTTTAAAATGATTAGTTTAAAAGTAAAGTAAATTACCAATATTATACTTTAATGATTATTTAGTATCAAATTTTAGTATATTCAATCTCTAAAAAATCAGTTTAGTAGGTATTTAGAATGTTAAATAGTATTGTTCAATGTTTTGAAAAAAAAAGGAAAAAGAAAGAAATTTGGTTCTACAATCTTCAGTCATTCGTATTACGATAGGATGACTCCACTTTGTCACTTGCCCTTTTCTTTGATCTTCACGCTCATTGGATTCTTTATTGTCACCTACATTCTTCTGTACAATCTTTTACATGCATATCATAGTTTGATACCCAAATTGTCTGTGTGAATATCTACTTTTGATTTATCCATCAAAAGTCACCAGTAACTAATAATCAAAACCAAGTAAAAGTAATCAAAGTTATTAGGAGTATCGTTTACTTTAGTTTTAAATCAAAACATTTTACAAAATTGTCCATGTTTAACAAAACGTAATCATCACATTTGACTTTCAAGTATAGTATTATTACCAATAATAAGGGTAATAATATTTGAAAAAAACGCATCAATAACCTATCAAGTATTCTTTATTATCAAGAACTACATTTTTTCAAAAAAAATGGAGCTTTAAATTTATATAAGGAGGGTATAAAAAAATTTAAATGTTTACATCTTGGCGATTTTCCAAGACCCTATTTTATTTCTACTTCAAGCTTATGCTTCTTTGTAATCCAAAAAAAAGGTTCGATCATGCTTTTACTTAATTGTACACTGTACATCTCAACTCTCAAGTTCCAACACGCATATCATGCTGCCTAGCAATCATTCCTATTATGCTGCCTGAGTATACCAACTCATTTCCTTAGATTGGGTGAAACATACTTTGACCAAATACATTTGATAGTGAAATTTGTTTCTGCTTAAGATGCCCAATTAAAATAAAAACAATATGGTCACGGGCAGATTTCTGAGAGAGGGGAACATTGAACACAATCCTCGAAAAATACCATAACATGAAACAACGAAATTAAGTAAAACTACTCTATAAAGTACTAGCGTGAACACAACCCAACTGAACATATTACTACAGAATGGTTACATCCAATGAGGTCCTCATTCTAAGAAAAGTTAATATACCTAACATCCCCACCCCCCAAAATATAACATCATTATTATTACTACATTCCCAAACTCCAAAAAAATATTCATTAGAGAGAGCCAGACTGCAATAAATATCTCCGCGTACAACCACTGTCTAACCTAACCCTCTTTATCAACCCCTTCAAACTTTATAAACAGCGAAATCAGCCCCAAATGTGTAATTATACATTTCATAATCATATAATGTCAGTTATCTTCCATCTTCTTCAGTAGCATCTTGCCATATTCATGCTGGAAACTCACAAGCTCCATATTCTGCACCACCAAAAATAATTTCACATTTGTTAATATTAGCATGAAAGAGTTATAAACCTTATAAAATTATAAAAATAACATGGTCCTTTCATGCCCCAAAGGTCATTCTGGAATCCAATGTGAATGACACAAAGTGACGGACAACTCAGTCTTTTTGACTCTTGTATCTGTATCTGTCAGCCAACTAAATTTCACCAAATTCCATTTTTTCTTACTATTTTAATATTCCCTTCAATCCTACCCTAATTATTAAATTTTACCGTGGATTTTCACAAATTTATAAATTATTTATGTTGCCGTATTTCCATGGACTTCCTCTCGGTAACACAAAAGTATGCAGTAAAAGACAGACATTTTTACATCTATCAATACAAAGTATTAGCCCTAAACCTAATGATCATGCCACCCAAAAAAGTGACACTTTATCCAATAAAGTCTCGCCAAGTCATGCCCAAAGATTCCCTCCCTGTCAAACCTTCACATGCACTTTTGACGTTTTACACTGACCTGTCGTACAATTAATCTTTAACCCAATGTCACTCACTCACCCCAGGCTCATGTTAGCATTACAGTGTTTAATTTTTCTAATTTAACCGACATGAGGAACCAGAAATTCAGACACTACCAAGTAGTACCAAAATAAACTTAAAAAGTTACCAAGTGTAAAGGTAATTTAAAATTCATCATAACTTAATTAATACTAGTACTCTACTCTTTTTAGTTTTAGTCCGCATTGTATTATTTAGTGACAAACTAATAAAAAATTAGTCAATTATTAGTTTATTACATATAGAATAAAATTATGTGGGTTTTTAACTGAAATTGAAACAGTTGCTTAAAGATATTTTTTTACCCTAAAAGGTAATTTTATTTTTTTTTTCTACCTATCTCATGCCCAAGGTGCTCATCTCAGCTCACGTTAGCATCAGAGTGTAAATGTTGTCTAACCTACGCCAAAGATCATGAACCAGAATCTACCAAGATATACTACTCCTAAGTAGGAGTACTAACACACTTGATGTTAAAAAACATAAAGGTGGGGTTTTTATAAAGTACTCACTAGGCTGTTGCGTGACCACATACGACGCACCACCAAAGTAACAACTGCCACCAGCTCGAGCCTTGATCTGATAGTAACTATTAAAAGCATACGAGGCATGTGCCACAAGGGTGTTAGGATTGTAACACGTGGACCCCGGCTGAATCTGACGGCAATCAGCCCCTCCCTCACCGCAAGCATAATCTAGAGCCGCCTGTAGCTTCTCCTTCCCCGCATCAGGATTCGCCACACACCACGACGTCCCCACCGTGCTCTTCACCACCCCTCCGTTCACCGGCGCCGGAGTGTTCTCCGGCTTCCCTCCGGCCGCCGGAGAAGTAGTCGCCGACCAGGGTTGCCCATGGTAATGCCTAAGGCCTTCCACGGTCAACGGAATGTCGTAGACTTTTTTCTCATCTGGGTAGAATAAACCGAAGTTTCTCTCCGATGTGGGACCTGGTTTTTGGTTTTCATTGAACATTGCGAATAGGTAGACCGTTAGATCTGCTTTGGGTCTTAAAGGGGTCCCACCGTTGGTGAGGATCTTACGGACCAGATTGCCGTTGTAAGTAGCAGCATTGTCTACACTAGCACCAATCTCATTGTTATCTCCGTTTGATGGCCATCCAGTTTCAGTTACAACAACCTTAAGGTCATCATATTTTAGAGCAGAGAGTGCAGCGAAAACGGCGTCGATTTGAGCATCAAATAGGTTGAAATATCTCAATCCGTTACCTGTGTGTCACATTTTATTAAGATTGAGACCGGATAAATAACTCATGCCATCCACATTATAATACTTCCTCTACCTCTAGTACTAATCATAAGAACAAGTTTTGAGATATACAGTAGGTAACAAAATAAAAGGTCTCGTAGGATTCGAACTTGAGACCTATTGGGTTAAAGATCCTTTATTAACCTGAAATATACACGGATGATCATATATGCAGCTAAGCATTTTATGGGCTCAAATTTGCCTTAGAAATGCCCACTAAAGATCATATTTGGCTTGAAGTATAGACACAAAGGTCCTATCTTCCCTGAAGTATGTATCTTTCACTTCTATGTACAAATAATCATAATTAACCGTTAACATTTTAACTGTAAAAACAAAATATGATCCAAATGCATATAACAAATATAAGCCCCAAAATAATACGGAAGATACTATTTACCACTAAAAAAGTTTCAGTACATTTTATCAAAATAAAAATAAAATTTACTACTAAAATTATTTTGTTTTGAAAAAAATAAATACAAACAACTGAGAGTGATATATTTTATTTATTAAATTTATTAAGAAAAACAAGTTAGATCTCACCATTAGGACTAAAGAGAAAAGAGTAATAAGTAATAACTAATGAAAAATAATTATAATGTGTGACATTACATTACCTGGATCCACAACACCAGGGTTATCTCTGAACAGCGCATAGTCTAGCGAGATAACATCTGCATTAGACTCATAAGCAAAGAAAGGGTAAACATTAACCATAAGGTAGGACCCGGTCTGGCGGAGGAACTGCAACATGGGTTTAAAAACCGGTTCAACAAGTTCAGGCCGAAACGAACCGGCCGAGGCAGGGTACGAGTTCCCAAGAGCACTAAGCGCAATAGGTGACGACACCTTAATGTCATTATGAAGATTAAACTTCACAAGCGCCTGCTGAATATTCTTCATAGCAGGAACAAGAAACTTAGTGGTATTATGTGGGTCCACAAAGACTTCATTTCCTACGGCAATGGCTTCGATCTGAGTGTGGGGGTGGTAAACGGCGACGTTTTTTTGGACCCATGAGAATGCAAAGGAGGGTTTTTTAGCTGCCATGTAGAGTTGTTCGTTGGGGAGATCTACGGTTACTTTGATGTTGGAGTTTGATAGTGCTTTGAGTACTGCTGGGTCTGTGTCGTACACTTTTGTTCGTTCCACTCCTTGGGATTTCATGAGCTGCACCACTTTGACCGCTGATGGGAGATTGTTCGCCACGCGCCCATAGTTCACACCAATGGAACCACCATCTGTACAAAACAAGTCCCACATTGAAAGATTAAGAAGTGAGTTAAGTGTATATAATGTGTCACATTATCAAAAAAAATGAACTTTTAAGGAAGTTGTTACCTGTGAAAGTGAAGAGGGAGATGAGGAAAATGGCGGGGAGGATAATGAGGGGCTTCATGCTGTGGAAATGGCGGTAAGAACAGGGCATGTGAGAGGAGAGAATGTGTGCGCGGGGAGGTTTTTTTTTTTTGTAACTGGTGGTATGTGTTGTGTGTGAGGAGCAAAATGAGGAAGTGGTGGTGAATTTATTTAAGGAGAAAATGAGCAGTACGAGGGGGTGGGGCCCACCACAATGTGGTGTGGGGACCACAGGAAATGCAAGTTGTGTTGTGGGGGTGAGGGAGAGAGAGGAACAAAGGAGAATGGGGAGAGAGAAGGCGGTGTTTTAGGGTTTTTATGTGTTTGTGTGTGTCAGTGAGTGAGTGAATGAAAGAGGAGGGAGGAAGAGAAGGAAGGGGTGGGGCCCACCACATGGGAGTAGGTGGGCCCACGTTCAATGGTAATGCATATGAATGGTTCACGTAGCCCCCACCAAAACTCGACCGTTTTGTGTACAGTGAAATGATCAGAGTTAGAGTGATAGGGTACTGATGAATGAGGCTGGTCATCATTATCGGCTCTGCACTCTGAACTTTCCCTGTTTTCCATATTAGCCCCATAAAAATACGTCATTATGTTTAAAGAAAACTTTCGAGTTTCAATCCTTTGTGAAACATTTTTTCATTAACAGAGGGAATTTTATTGGGAAAATTAATTTGAGGTCCCCCACAAGGGACTTAATGCTAGAAAAGTCCCAAAAGTTGAAATAATTAATGTAGGGTCTCGAGGGACCTCACTTTAATATATTTGAAAATTGAAAAGACATTTTTGCCCCTGACAACTTAATGGGCAGTCGTGACAACTCGATGGGCATAACTTGACAACTGAATGGGCAAATGTGACAACTTGTTGGACATGTGCTCTAAGTTAATTGCCCAAACTCTTAAGTTGGGGAAAAACATGACAACTTAATGGGCAGCCGTGACAACTCGATGGGCATAACTTGACAACTGAATGAGCAAATGTGACAACTTGTTGGGCAAAAGTGTCTTTTCAATTTTCAAGTATATTAAAGTGAGGTCCCTTGGGACCCTACATTAATTATTTCAACTTTTGGGACTTTTCTAGTATTAAGTCCCTTGTGGGGACCTCAAATTAATTTTCCCAACTTTATTCTTATCATATATGATTGAGTTTTTTTATAAATCCAGTTTGGCATTCTATTGGTTCTGCTTGATCATAAACAAACACGTGTGAGCAATGCTATTGCTATGTGTAGGGATGAGAATAATCTAGGTCTATTAAATGTCATTTTTCAAACCTTCATCTTGCCTAGATTAGTCTGACTATTAATCTGAATTAAATATAGTACATTAACTCAATTGGAGGTTTAGAAAAGTCAATGATGATCATGTCATTTCAATTAAGATGTTTAGAAAATTAGATATAAAGTAAAACCTATAATAGAGAATATAATTGTAATTTTATATTAAGAATCAGTAACAAATAACATCAACTAATGATTATGATATAATTTCTTATTTAAAAGCTAAAATTAAAATGATTAATCTCCCAAACTAATAGGTTAATAAGCTTTTTTAAAACTGATATGTTAAGCAAAATAGGACAAAAAAAAAGGCATGGATGTTGGTCTAGCATGAAAAAAAGAGGTAAGTTCAAGACCTTAATGATTTAAGCAGTAGGCTCATGAATCATGATAGTCAAGTTGATCTATTCTCACCCCTAACTATTTATATGGACAATTGATTTTTCCTTTATGTAGAAGGTATAGATTAAATGGAACCTTTTTTCATAAAAATACCATGTCATATTTTAATTGTAGATCTCTATATCAAGATTAAATCACTATTAAGGTGTTAATTTTTTTTTTTGGGGTCGAGGTGTTAATTTACTATTGGCAGGAAGACAACTAATAACATGGTAAACAATATTCACGTAAAAATGTCGCATATATATTAATCATGTGGACGGGAGGGTTGGGCCCATCGTGTTAAGAGTGTACGTGAATAGTGATTAAAAGGAGCCTAAAATGGGGATTACGTGGCAATTGGAACGTTAGGCAGGCTGGTTAACGGGAAGAGGGGAAATGGAAAAGTGATTATGATTTTAGGAAAGAAGGACATTTTTGTTGTTATTATTATTGGTAACGTTCAGAATCTCACATGGTCATGTTTTTGGAATAAAATTTAACTCTTTTACTCTAGTTGTTCTTTTGTCCATTACTGATTATTATTGGACCAATAAATAGTGCAGTATATAAATATAATATCGTGTTTTTCTAAGACATTCCAGAGTTCTATACTTGTAGTGTTTAGTTTATCAGAGGCGGTGGAGAATATACTAAATTTTTTTATGAGAATTTCTGTCTCCCATCGAGACAAGGGTATATATAAAATTATCGTTTTTGTTGATGTAATGCATGAACCATTGAGCTACACAGGTATTTCTCTCATTTACAATTATCCTTATGTTGTGTTTTTGGGGGATAGTGCTTGACGTAACTTAAAGGAAAATTCTACCCATGGAAAAAGAATGAATATATTAGAATAGTTTTATTTTTTTTCTGCCATACATTTATTTAAAACGTTGTCAGTCTCATTTTATAAAACTTT
The DNA here is from genome assembly GCA_029929735.1 of Mimosa pudica. Classification (NCBI taxonomy): domain Eukaryota; kingdom Viridiplantae; phylum Streptophyta; class Magnoliopsida; order Fabales; family Fabaceae; genus Mimosa; species Mimosa pudica. The sequence continues at coordinate 1,087,282 of JAKELP010000040.1, forward strand.
ATTAATAAATACGACCCTTTTGTTTGATATTGAGTGAATAAATGGTGATAAAGAAACCTGAGATTGAACAAGAAAAGGATGTTCGGCCGAAAACAAGAAAATGATAGAGAAACCCGAGAAAGAACCAAACGAAGAGTAAAACCTACGGCCCAAACCAAAGTAGATTTTAATTTTAACCCATTATTCTCTATCGTACTTCATTGAAAAAAGGCACTAACAAGTAGAGCCGGTAATATGGATTGGTCTGCCCCAACCCAAGGGTCAGATGGCCAGGGTCAGAACGGTCCGTTTTAAATGGGCTGAAATTTTGCCAACCCTAACCCGGCCTGCAAGGTTACAGGGTCAACCCGCTCAACCCGTCACTTCTAAAAAAAATTTAGACAAAAAAAATATGTGTGTGGCCTAGCCTCTCACTGCCCATGCGATAGTGCGATGCGATGCATATAAAAGATATGAACATTCTAAATTCTAATAATATCAAATACCGACTAAAAATTAAGAGTTGCATCATTCTAATAATATAATAAATAAAACAAGTCTTCCCAAATTCAACCAAATAATAAGTATTATTTGTCAAATAATACGTATTATGTATACAAGTCTAGTGCACCAAAAATACAAAATACAGAGGTCAAATAAAGCAAGCTAAAACTCCATCATTAGGCAATCAAAACTCCAATCACTTCCTCCTCCTCAACTCCATTTGTCACAAACAAAAAATTAAATTTTGCAAAGTCAAATAAAGCAAATTAATATATAGAAGATAGAGATAAGTGGACAAACATTACCATTACAGGGGAAACTCATCATCCAATTACGAGTGCTTGAACATTTTTTGGAAGAAGACTACTTCGTTAATTTGTAAGAACTCGTGAACCTATGCTAAAGGTTGATTCACTAGTGATTTAGAAGGAGAACAAATGGTTCAAAGAAAAAGAACAAAGTGTTGAGGTTTGAGGGAGTAGTAGCTAATAGATTTGGTGTATAGAAGGGGTTAGAGTTTGCTTAATATGTATATAACTATATATATTAAAAAAAGCAGGGTTGACCCGCTAACCAGCCAGGCTAACCCTTGTTAACCCGTGGGTTGAATGGGTTGGGCCAAAACGGCCCATTTTAAATGGGTTGGGATTTTACCAACCCTAACCCTGTCCAAACCCGCGGGTTGCCGGGCTCAACCCGTGGGTTCGACCCATATTCCCGGCTCTACTAACAAGTAACAAGTAACAAGGCAATATTCTGGAATATGAACCTCAACACAAGTTTTCCCGAATATTCTTTTCTCTCTTTCTTCACACATAAATACATAATAAGTTCTTTAACAAAAAAAAAAAACATAATAAGTTCATCAAATCATTTGTTGTTGTTGTTGTCTTCTGAATTATTAAAATTTTGGAAACTTTGATGTAGTAGGAAAGGATTTGTTGAACAAAATATATTGACAATTAGTGTCTTGCTTTTCATTAGTATATGTGTAAATATTCAAAAAATTAATTATAATTTATTATTAATAGCAAAGAAATAATGTATACAAGTGCTTCATTTTTTTATGTATTTAATACTCCCTCCGGTACTGAATATAAGACCTAATTGACTTTTTTAGAAAATCTTATAAAAAAGTAAAATAAGTTAATTATAAATTGATTTACCTAATTTTTTTCTCTTAGATTAGTTTATTTTACCTATAAACTAATGTATAATCAAAAAATATATCAAATACTACCTCTGGTCCTAAATATAGGACCTAGATAACTTTTTTTGGAGAGGTTAAAGTTGCAAAATAGTCTATTAAATCATTATATATTTAATATATTTTTAGATTATCCATTAGTTTATAAGTAAAATAAACTAGTTTAAGAGAAAAATTAGGTAAATCAATTTATAATTAACTTATTTTGCTTTTTTTAAGGATTTTTCAAAAAAGCCAATTAGGTCTTATATTTAGGACCGAAGGGAGTATGTCATGATTTAATAGCATATTTCGCAACCTTAACCTCTAAAAAAAAGTCAATTATATCTTATGTTTAGGACCGGGGTAGTATGTTATATCCAAGAATATTGGGATGTCCTTGTTCCGTTGGACAAGGACGCCCCGATAATTTGGAACTTGCAAATGGAATGTCATGGTTTAGTCCGCCTAAATATCCTTAATTTTCATTATATATGTCCTTATAATACAAAAATGCAGTGAATGATTCTCATGATATTTTTTTATACATTAAAGTTTAGGTGAATTGAGTCCCGGGGTCTCATGTAACATCCCATATTTTAATATTTAGAAATAAATTATTTTGTGACATTTAAAATTTTATAATTAAGAATATGTTATATTATGAGTCCGAGAGAAATATTAATTTGATTAAAAAAATAACATTATATGTAAATTACTTCTATATTATGAGAAGAAAATAAAAATGAGGTGATCATGAATATATGAATCAAAATGTTTAAATAAAATGATGATTATAGGAGGCCCAATAAACAAAGCCCAATTGAGAACCCTAAACCCCTCACATACATATTATTTCTTCTTGTCTCTCTCTCACACCCTTTAGCCCTACACTCCTTTTCTCTCTATAAAGGTACTATTTTCTTTCCAAGTTTCTCTTATCATTAGAATGGATGATGTCTTATTAGGCACTTTGGTCATTGTTATCTTTATTTATTTTATTGTTACTATCTACCTCCTTACAATAATCTTAAAAGTGTCTTTACAATAACTATAATCTATAATGTCCTTTTTCTTTCCTCTCCAATTATCTACCTTATATTTTTATAGGCAAAATCTAACCTTCAGCCCACTATTTGTTTTACATTCGTGTGTGTAATATAATAGATTTCCCCCTAGCTATTTCTTTCCAATCTTGCATTAGTATGTGTATTTGTAAATCAATTATGTGCATGTCCTAAATTATTGTTGGCATGTCAGTGGGCGCTAATGGGCAAATGGTTTTTTTTTATATTTTTAATATAACTCCATTCCTCAATATATTTTCATAACTCGTTTTCCCAACTATTCCAAAGTTAAATGTATTAGTTTGTCTATATATATATATGTGTGTGCGCGTGTGTTATATATTATCAACACTATTTATTTAAGGGTTAAATATATTTGATACTTTTCAACCTAATCCTTATATTCCATTGTATATTGACAAATATCATAAAATAAGTGTATGCTATCAGTATTATCTTTTTCTGTGTGTATTTTATTTTTCTCCCTTCCATTCTTTATACATACACTTTCATTCCTCATACATACAGTATTGGAGAGACCCATGTATTTTAAAACTTTTAAACCTTCCACAAGTCATGTGTATAGATATATGTGTCTCGTGATATTTTAAGGGTTGAATATGTTCTTTAGACCCAAACTTAACTTTAAATTCCACATATATAATTTTGGGGCCTCACGGTTATGATATGTAGCTTTGTTTTGTAAGTGTGTATGTACAAATAGTTCTTTTAAGAGAGATTAGGCGTAGATATATTTTAATAAATAGGCTTCCCTCAAATAAATATTTTCTAGTTAATAATATTATATTTGTATATAAAAATAAGTCTATACTATATTTAGGTGTTTCTTAATGTACAACAGTATTAAGATACTGCTAGATAGTGTTTGAATTATATATTAATAAATATTTATATTGGTGGCGATGTAGAGTCTTGTTAAGAGCTTTAGAGTGACTTGGCATGGTCACCATTGATTTAAGGAGCACCAGGTAACTCTGGGAAATTCTTATGTATACTTGCAAATTGTGTAAAATTAGATTATAAATAATTATTACTTGACTGTGATGTGTAAGATTAAATTTAATGTTATATATTGAAGCATTTATTAGACCAACTGTATGAAATTTGAATATTAATTTAATCTTTTTAAGCATGCTTGTCTTCTTTATATATATAATGTGAAATGTATTCTAGTTTATTCCTTTTCAAGCATGCTTACGTTGGCTATATATTTTGTGAGATGTATTCTAGTGTGTTCCTTTCCAAGCATGCTGATGTTGAAGCATGTGAATTTGTGTATTCGAGGTAACAAAGAATAGCATGTGAAGTATAATTGTTTGTAATGTAATTGTATATGGTTTGTTAGTGTATGTTAGATGCTTTCAATAGTTACTGAGATGTCGATCTCACCCCAGTATTAACATTTTTAGGTGAAGGATCAATAGTAAAACAAGGGGAAGGTACGAAGAACGAGCTGGAAAGGCTCTATTGTGCTGATTGAGCACATTTATATCGTTTTATATTTAATTGTCATGACATTAGGGAATTTGTTTCTAAATTTATGACATGATTCTGTTGGTAAATAATGTAATTTCCAAATATATTATTTTTGTAGACCTTAATATATTATTTTTAGTATTTATGATTTTGAAAAATTTTCAAATACTATATTATTTTAGAAATATTTTAAAGGTGGTAAATCATTTTATACCATGTTAGTTTATAAGTGATTTCTAAATAATCATGGTAGACCTTTTAAATGATGTTTTGTTCTTTTCTACCATGATTAGCTAATGAGAAAAATAAGATTTACTCTTTTATACTATGGTAGAGTTTCAAATTGGGTCAATTCTTTTTCTACCATAGTAGTGTATAATGATATGATCAACCTCTCTATATGGATTTTAGATTTTTCTACCATTGTGAATTTTATTATTTAAGCTTAATTTTCTTTACTAGATAATTTTAATCATTATTTTGGAAGGATGTTACATCTCACCAGGGCCAGGGCAGACCTCCGAGCTCTTTGAGCGCTTACAGAGGTACTTACAGATCGCCCACCAACAAGGTCCTCACATCTGCGGAATTCGAACTCAATGCAGTGAATGATTCTCATGATATTTAATAAGTCTCATCTCATAATACAAATTCAAATACTTCATTTGGTTCTAATTATAATACTACTTCAACTTTTTTTGAAGAAATTAAGAATGTAACATTAATTCCTTTAAAATATCTATAATTATCTTTTTTCCCTCAACATTAAGTTATTCTACTCATAAACTAAACATATAATCTAATTACATGTAATTTATGTTATAATTTATTTATATACTTTGTTTACTCAACTTCAATTAAAAAATTAAATTTCATACTGTCTAGGCTCTAGGCTCTAGGCTCGAACCCAAGGCATATTTCGAAAAGGGAACTCCCTACATCAAATCAGTTCACTTTATAAAATCAATTGATACCCACTTATCTCTAAATCCAGTTGTTTCAATTGTCATTTACAGCACTTGGTGAGCTGTTGACTATATATGAAGGTCTATTGACGATTTCAGTACTAATGACACCTAAATTATTGCCGACTTAGGAATGAAACAAGTAAAAGGGAAATTCTAATGACCATTTAATACACTTCATGAGTTACTAACTACACATAAAGGTTATCATAAAAACAAAAACTACACATAAAGGCTAATTGATAATTCCATATGAGCGATTGACAGCACCTATTTCTTCCTAATTAAGGGGGAAACAATGAAAGGTCAAAGGACCATTCGCTAAATATATGAAAATATTAACCAGCCTTTATGTGTAATCAATAGTCATTAAATGTAGCGAATTGCCATTCGAGTTTCCCCCTTATATTTTTGTTCACCGAAGTTAGCAAGAGTTTACAACAAATGGGGAATAATTGATGCATATTCAATAGTTCATCAAGCAGTGTAGACGTGTAGTGCTTCTGGTTCATAATATAAGTTGTTTCTAGAAAAATAACTTGGCCAAAATAAGTCATTTGGAGAATAAATGATGCATATCTGTTAATTTTACTTCTATAAGTAACGCAAATATGACTCCTTATATTTTCTAGGGAATCGGGGGATATATATCCCTAATTGAAAGTATAATTGAAGAATGGTCCCAAACTAACATGTGTTAATAATAAGTTAATAACTGATATGTGCGACGTTGTGATTATTAATATATTAGTTGTTTGGAGAACATTTTTTAGTTGTTTCCTCAATTCTGGTTTTAAAAAACCAGTATCTATTTTTTGTTTTTAAATACAATTTACCAAAAAATATGTTATCAATTATATCTAACTAGGTTTTCTGTTTTTCTAATTTTTTTTTCTTGAAAACAGAAAATAGTTTTGAAAAGTGATTGCCAAACAATCTAGCATTCTTCCTCCTACTTTAATAATGAATGTTAGTTTTGAATTTTATCCCTTATTTTGACTAAAATGACATAGCAATCAAAACACCAATTCTTCATGGCCGCCTATTTTTTCCTAGTTCACTTCCTGCTTTTGACTTCTCTTTTTTATAAGCTAAATTTAAGAGGGGAGTTTGACTCACTCAATATCTAAGGGCAAGACCCTCTAACACATGGTCCACTCTGGGCTTTGGAACTTGACATAAAAACTCTTTACTATTGTCCAAGTTTTGCTGAGTTTCACTTAGTTGGGGAGATGTCTCCCCAAGTGCCACAAGAGGAACCATAATAAAGTAGTACTCATTTTAATTATTATATGGTACTGCTATTCCTATATATGTGGGTTATTCCTTACTCTTTATTGTAATTTTTGAATACAATTTTATGCTTTGTAAATATATTCATATTTTTAACTATTTCACCACCAAAGTCGATATTGCTATGCTTTCATACTTTCAGGTCAACATTAAGATAAGAAATAATTCAAAGGTAACATTAAGTTTTTTTTTTAATACTTTCGGGCGATTTTTCACCTTCACTTACTACTGAAGATTATTATTTATTTGCAAATGGCTACGGATTGAGGTAAAACTAGGTGCAGGTTGATTTTTTGAATTAATGGCTTTGGTATGATTAATTTCAGCAAAAAAAAATGCAATACCATACTCAAACTCCCTATATACCGAAATATATTATGAAAGTTGGTAGATAAGTTTGCTTTTTGTATCTGTATTTGGAAAACTAACTAGCACAACTCTTTTAAATTTTTGTAAAGTAGTTATCTATTTGACTATTTCACATACTCGTCGCAACGACAAAAAATCTAATCCCAATAAATGTGATTGGTTACATTGAGTACAATATCGTCACGTCACATTATACTCATAAAAACCAATTTTTTTTTATGTAAATGACTTGATATGAGAAGTAATATTTCCAGTCCTAATTGTAAGAGTCAATTTAAAAGTAATTTTGATTCTAAATATAAGATGATTTTTTATTTTATCTCCTACATTAATCATTTGATCTCCTTAACCTCTCCCCAAATTAATGTTAACATTTCTATTAAGATGGGAAGTACCATATAGTTTTAAGGGTTTAATTTAAAGTAGCTTAATATTACTCCACTTGAACACTGTAAATCAACATAACGCTTCGCTCCACAAATTTGAGACATAATTTGATATTGCTAGCAACCAACTCAATAAATATTTTCCTTAGTTAACTTTTTAAAAAATACTAAGAAATTAAATAAATTGGTATGAATTTTATCTCTAAACTTGTTTATTTAAATTATAAACTAGCACGTGATCTAATGATACATTGTGATTAAGCCACCCATTTAGTTTCCTTGATCTGTCTAAAACAAATCAGCTAGGTCTTATATTTATGAAAACATAAAGGATTAGTTTTTTCTTCTTTGTGAATTACATTCAAGAAAAATCCTCTATACATGGGTTATAACCATAGTCTCGTAGATACAATATCAAATTCAAATGTATGAATGGAGAAAATCGAATATTACACTCAACTTGGCATACATTTCATGATTTTAATAAATCACTTACAATTTGAGGAGAATTTACAGGCCTTTCTTCTGATCCAAGTTAAAAGAATTTACAGGCTGGCTATACATGCTATATACATTTTACAACTTGACCATAAACATGTCAAAAGAACAGACATCAACTTACAAATTGCAGTTAACTGAAGACAATGGGAAACATCCAAGCAAATTGGTGGGAGGGAACTTTTGTGATTTTAAATCTTGCCAATGTAAGACCTTGTTGGTGGATCATGTGCAGGTAACTCTGTAAACAGTCTTTACACCTGGAGGCATTCTCTGACCTCGATATTCTCTGACCTCCATGCGCCTTAGACTCAACTCATACAAACTTCTTTTTAAAAGGAAAAGAATCTAAAATATCCTATAGGCAATTGGTGTTAGTTTTAGCAGCATCAGATATTTTACAAAAGACAAAGCTATGCCTGTTCCATGCTCAATGTCAAGTATATCATGATTATGTAGCCATGCCATTAGAAGTAAAATCTCTACCGGGTTCAGCTCAATTTTGTATGCTCTTTCTCTTGCTCTTTCTCTTTTCCTCCACCTGGAAATTGCCAGAAGGCAGAAATAAGCTCAAGATTCGCAGGCTTGTTCTCACACCAAAGAAACAAAGTGAAAGTACCAATTGGATGCTATCAATTATATAGGTTCATGTTAGAAAGCAGCAGTTCGCAATTCCCACTTTGTTTGCCTTAATATAAACCTATTAACTTAGAAATGCTACAACCGAGGAGCAGCACCTGACATTTTGCAATCCATGAAAAAAAAGGTGACCCTCAATTCTATTTTTCTAGGGGTGAGCTGGAATATGTTTTGCCCATCAACACCGTAAAATCTACAAAAATTGAAAGCTAGCCTTTCTAGTCTTAAATAACATCCTGAATCATATGGACCGCTTGCTCCTTGTATGGTAGAATTCAATAACTATAGGCACTCTAATTTTGTTTAAGGCACTGACCCTATTTTAGCTTCAACTTAGACACATCCCCTATTACTCATCATCATTGTATTCATTAATCATCTATTACTAACATCTGAGACTTGAAAGGTTTTGAATTTGATACCCTCACCTTACTATACGTTGAATCATATTCACAAGGCTAACAGATTGCACCAGCTTACTAATCTAAGTAGAATCATATTCCAAATCCCTAGATGAGTATCCATATCAAGCAGCAGGACTTAATAATCTCTTTCATGTAATCCAACTATGACTTTTTTCATATTATCATCCGGTATCCAGTGATTTTTTTATCCTATTACCATGTATTTAGACAACCGACTACAACATTTTCTTCCTCTTTCTAAAATCAACTTCCCTCAAAATTAAATCATGACATGGAACAAACGGTTTGCTGCAGGAATCAAATTATTTAGACAATAATTACTCTTTAAAAGTATGTATTTTGTCTTACCTTCTCTTAGATCTTGTGATAATTGTCTCCGACAATATAATCTTTGGATAAACTTCTCTAGATGATTATAAATACTGCATGTGATATAATCGATTTGAGGTTAGAGCCAGATGATGTGGTGGCCTTTGAAATTACCACCAAGAACAAAGTACAAGTGAAGGCATTATGCAGAGAGTGAAAAATCATAGAGCAACCATTTAACCAAAATAATAGTTTTGTTCACTATATATCGAATTGGGAAAAGCGGGGAAACAGCAGGAGTACCTTAGTCGATGCCTGTTGCAGGCCACAAAGAAGGCAACAAATCCATTCAGTATACTCCTGGTAGCACGGAAAATCTAGAAACAACATTTGAAAGAAATAACCATTAGGATGGTTGTCTTCTATTAAAACACCTAAATCCAAAATTCATTAACATGCAATTTGACCACCTGGGAAAAAAGATCATTCCAAAGAGAACGCCAGACGGAGACTTTGTAGGTGCTCAATGTTGCCTCAGATGATGATGCCACCGCAAAAAAGCTAGAAACAAACTGCCACGACTCTCCGAGAATATTATATAGGCTCGTGCATATGAAAGCCACGAAACTCAAGATTGCAAGGACAAGCCGAATTGGAACATATATAATTTCCCAGAGAGCCAAAAATACCGGATATAAGACTGAAGTGGCTGCAAAAAATCAAACATAATTATGCAAGCAATTAATGGCATACTTATCCATGAATGGCTAATATCAGAAATAACATACAAAATGACAAGATCCAGGTTAAGAGGTAACCTACCAATGCTCCAAAAAAGAGTGAGGATAGACCACAGTGGCCAAAGTAAAAGCTCCACTACATCCCCAACAAAGTTGTAGGAAGTCTCAATTCCAATCCAAACAACAGAACCAATGTCTTCTGCTAAAGTATACAACAAATTCCAGCTTGGAAGAAGAAATCCAAAGAACTCCAACAATGGTTCTGCAAGAGGTTGAATAAGAACAGAGAAAAAGGATCCTGCGGTATGTGTGAAGGCAAGACACCACTTAACAGCCTTTTGAATGTTATGCAGAAATAACATTGTTCCTAAATACTTTATCCTTGAAACCATCTCCCAAGTTTCTATCCAATCAAAAAGCGGCCCACATATTCGAGATGCAGTTGCCTTAAGAACAGGAACATTTTTATACAAATCATAAAATCCTATGATGACAGTGACAAATGATATAAGTGCATATAAAATTCTCGCCAACGGGCACATCCATGGGCGATATAGATTGCAGAATCCTGGGTAAGATTGTAGGAAGATGACCCAAGATGGAAGGCCAGCCTCTAACAAAGTAAGCAATCGCAGATCTGATATTATAACTTCCCTTAATTTAAATGGAAGGTCATGGTCATTAAACTTGAACAATATTAGAACATCCTTATACTGAGTACTATCCACAACAATCTCAGAAGCACCACTAGTGGACTCGGCATATGTTCCATCATTATCAAATCGCCCTGGAATTTCCTCGAAAAAGCTATCAACTCTAGCTCCAGTACTAGGGGACTTCATTACTTTTCTCCTCTTGTACGGTCCAGATGGTGGGGGTGTTTGTGGCTCTTCCATCTGTTCCTCATTCTCACAATGCACACCAAAACGGCTACCCGGACAGTCGACATAAGTATCCTCAACAGTCAGCACATTATTGCACATATCATCCTCATCATCAATAGGTATAGTCCCAAAAAAATTTTCACTGGCATCATGAAAGGTCTCCCCTAAAAACATTGCAAATAAAGAAATATTTAGGAAATTTATTTTATTCTAGAAATTAAATAACAATGGCAACCTTAAGCAGTTAGAATCAAGTGATGAACTGAGAAGTAGTACAATTAAGAATTGCAGAGTAATGTTAAGTACAGGATCAAAACACAAAACTAATGTGAAGCAAGTATACATACAACACATACATGAATATAGAGAGAGTGAAAGAGATAGATAAAAGGATAATATATACATGTATCACTGCAAAAATTGTATATGGACGTATGGTTTATTAAAATTGAAGGGATTAGGAAATGTGTTTTTTAAACAAAAAATCATTTAAAGATTCACAACCAAATAAATGATGAAAAAAAATCATAACCTCTGGTTCATGTATTTATGCTTGGCTCCAAGCATATAGATATTATGTCAAATTAAAACTAGAATATACTCCCTCTGGTCCTTGTTATAAGGCATCAACCACCATTTCTCACAATCAAATGAATGATAGTTGGGTCATCAAATCATGTTAAATTTGTTACTTTTTTCCAACTTCACCTTTCTTTAAATGATGTGACTTCACATTTCTTACTTTGAATTTTCATAAATGACAAGGGTAAAGTGAGAAAAATGCAATTAATGCTGTTGTTGGTTCTTTATATTTGGGACAGAAAAATTTGTTGGTGCCTTATAATAAGGACTAGAGGAAGCATTGCAGCCAAACATAATTTATTTGATTATAGCCAGAGAGTAATCGATAAATGTCTCTTTAAGCGTTTTTCCAATGAGGAATTCTTCAATCCAACTAACTAGAAAAACCACTGCCTTGACAGAACACAATGATTAATGAAAAGCCTCATTTTTGACAGATCATGATTTGTCTTAACAAATTGGTGCCACATATTCAAAATCCTAGCTCTTGCACAACACATGAACTTCAGATACAACCAGGCAGATAATTAGATAGTGCCCTTTTCATATCTGAGAAGTCACACTTCATGACATAATGAGAATCCATATCACCAACCTATGGCGGAATCCAAAAAGTCTTTCAAACGCAGTTGTTCAGACGTCGTTCCTGAACACCATGAAGATATACAGCTTGCAGCTTGAGCAATGCTGTCAAATTCCCATCTTTTCATAGATTTAGCTTCAATAGCCAATGAAGTATCCGTCTACAAAACCAAACAAGAAAACATCAAATCGTGATAGTGTACAATATTGCAAAGATAACAAAGGAGCAGGCAGGAGATGCAGCACCTGAAGCTCATTCAAGTAGCTCAAACCACGGACACTGGCCCATTCAACTTCAAATACAATAAAGCCATACAAGGTCCTATGTAACTCGCGGCTCAACTTCAAAGAACTTTTTAGTGTTTTCACAGGCAGTAAAACCCTCTTTCTTGATGACCTCACCACATCAATGAGTGAGAACCATTTTTGAAATTTCTTTGGTTTACTTGTGCTGGGTCCAGAACAAACACCCTTTCCCTTATGTCTCTCCCTCCGAGCTTTAGAGTTGGCAAAAGGAGACATCCTAGACTGAAATTAAACACAAAGCAAGTTACTTTATGGATCCAGTTCTAGTCACCACATGGTGAGGGTGCTGGGAAGGGAATATACTAGGCAGCCTAACCCCTACTTTTTGCAGAGTGGCTGATTTGAACCCACGACAAGCGAGATTACTGCTGAGCCAAGTCATCCCTTCTTATGGTCTAAAATAAATGCCTATAAAAATGGGTTCAATAAATAATGGTTTGTTAGAAACCTTGGTAACCATGAGCTGCCAAAAGTGAGCCTTCCGATTACCCAAGTTCCTCAACCATGGGCGGTTGTCAACCAAGATATACAATTTTCTGCTATCATTGGCGGGGAAAATGCTGAGATGTGAGAGGTAAGACTGCAAGTCTCTGCAGGGAAAATAAAACGGAAGCCTTAAAATATTGCACTGAATCATCAGTTATATATCACAAGTCACAACAGTTTCAAAACTAAGTGGCATTAAAATGGAAACAAAATCATCATTATGAGCAGTGATTTTCCTTATTAAACTTTCCTAGTAAATCCAAAACTAATTTTCATCACGTGGATGTGATAAAATCATCATTTATTAACCATAAACAATCAGCTGTGGTTCCAACAATGCACTTTTTGTGATATGATTTGACTAAAAGAAATGAACAATACTCTGAATAACAAAAACAGGTCCCTCAGTCGATTTTTCACTTGATAATCAAATAGTAATTGGATTGCAATTTTTCAATTAATATAGCAATTGAATATATCTGCTATAATGAGAGATATAAGGCGACAATTATTTATTGTAATGATGAAAGAGGGAAAAGAAAATAAATAATTTGGCTGTTTGAAACTGTAATAATCATAAAGAAGAATGATAGAAAGATTTGATGAAGGAAGATAATAATGAGAGATACACATGCATACCCTATTTGCAAAGTGGTAAGAGGAAATACATATCGGCCATCGTCACCTTTCGCCATCGAGACGACGACGACGCTGCTTTAATCCAAGCTGTTGAGTTTCCACAATTCTAAAAAAGCAGAGAAGAGGAATTTAATGGAGTAATTAAGGAAAAATGATGAATGAAGAAAATGAGAATTAAAGAGAGAAGAGGAAGGACCTGAGAGAAAGGAATTGGAGGAAGAAGAAGAGAGATACATGTAGCGAAATGATGAATAATAGAGATTAAATGCAAAGCAGAAGAGAGGAATTGAATTGAATTTAATGCTGGTGCAGGCGATGATGATGATGAGAATTGAATTGGATTGAATTGAATTGAATTGAATTGCTTCGCTCGTAAGGCGTGTCTGTTCTAGAGAGAGAGAGAGAGAGAGAGAGAGAGAGAGAGAGAGGTTTTTTGATGATGAGGATGACGATGTGGTTGGTTTGACTCAGAGATCAAAAGAAGCCGTAAGAGAAGAAGGAAGGAAGGAAGGAAGGAAGGGAGAGAGAGATTTCAAAAATTATTTTAATTAATTCATTCATTATTTAATCAATTATTTAATGAATTAATGAATTTAGGAAAAATTAATTTGTAGTCCTCACAAGGGACTTAATAGTAGAAAAGTCTCATAAACTCCACATATTAAAGTAGGGTGTCCTTAGGGACGTTACTTTAATATACTTCAAATACAAAACCACCAGATTACCCCTTCTTACTGGCTCATGAACTTGTTATGTGTGTGCATGACCTTGACATTACTACCCATGACCTCGTCAATGCTTACACATTAACTTGTCACAGGGTGGGTCATGACCTTGTTATTAGAGTTGTCCATGGTCTTGTTATACGTGTGCATGACCTCGTCATTCCTTGCCCATGACCTTGTCACAAGGAGGGGTAATCTGGTCTTTTTGTATTTGAAGTATATTAAAGCAAGGTCCCTAGGGACCCTACTTTAATATGTGAAGTTTATGGTATTTTTTATATTAAATTCCTTATGAGGGACTACAAATTAATTATCCCATTAATGAATTTATAGTTATGGCAGAGGCGGTGTTAGAGACTAGAGTTAGGAGGGGTAAAAGGGTCATTTGGGGGTGGTTTGGCTGACGCTGGCGGTATGGCATGGTTAGAGAACAAACTCTTGCCTTGCCACGTACGCACCAACACACACAAAATGTTTATGAGGAAGATGATGATTGATGAACATGTTTCTGTTTTTTTATCTTGTTTCTTTTTTAGGGAGGAAACGAAAATGAAAAAAAGTTGGGAAAACATTACATGGCAATGAGAATGCGGCCACTAAAGAAAGAAATTGAAGGGCATGAAGTTTAGTTGTTTTACTTTTACTTTTGCCCTTTTGTGGGTCCCACCTCCTTTATTTTTTAAATGGCAAAAAACAGAGTTATTTAATGTAACAACAATCAACACCTTTTCTCTAATCTCCTCTGGCCGCTTAATACAATCCTCCTCCCCACATGGCACTATTAATATAATAGTTCAACCGCTTAAATACTTAATAAATATTTAGTCATTTGAAGTTAATTATTTTCCCCTAATTTCACCCTTATTTATTATGCAACTATTGAGAGAAAAAATAAAAACATATCAATTGATGAGAAAATGTGAGATTAAAATCTTATATTTTAGATAAAAATCATTCAAATTTTTAGGCTCTTATATTATATTCAGAAGAAAGTATTATAAAAAAATGAATAATTAACTACTGTGATGTTATGTTTTATGGTTTCCCCCCAACACAAAATGTCTCATTTAGAGCTTGAGGTTGAGACCCTAAATGATCTACCAAGGACTTACATCTATCAATTAATTGTCAGTGTTGAAGTTAATATTTTATGCTTTAATCTGTTGTTTTGAATAAATTGCAGCTCAATCTATATACCTTGACTCGATAGAACTCAGTGTTGTCAATTGCTGAACTTTATTCATTGTAAGTTTATATCATCTTGACAATTGTATTATTTAATTAATTTAACTTATAAAATATGAAGACTAAATTATAACATTGTCAAACAATTGCCATCTAGTAAGAGCAAGTCAAAGTTTGGGAACTAAGTTACAACATGTACTCCCTCCGGTCCTAAATATAAGACCTAATTGACTTTTTCTAGAAAATCCTTAAAAAAGCAAAATAAGTTAATTATAAATTGATTTATCTAATTTTTTCCCTTAAACTAGTTTATTTTACTTATAAACTAATGGATAATCTAAAAATATATCAAATATGTCATCATTTAATAACCTATTTCGCAACTTTAATCTCTCCAAAAAAAGTCAATTAGGTCCTATATTTAGAACTGAATGTAGTATAAAGTATAGGAATTGAGTGACTACTTAGTTAAAACTATAACATCAAACATTAATTTTCCTTGTTTGTTAAAAGCTTGCGGACACTCTCCTTTCTTTCCTAGGAAAAATTACAACTATATATGAATATATGTTATAAATATTATTGTATGAGTGGATGTCCATGACTCTTAGGATTCTTTTTCCTATAACCTCCCCATGAATGACTTGTGGAGGTTTCTTATGATTATTAGTCATTATGTACTTCTTCAATTCTTGTAACCATGGCTTCATGTTTTAATGTGTGAAGGCCTATAAATAGAGGCCAAATACAATATATTTTGTACCAAGAATATATGTGAATGAGAAATGCTCTATTCCTCCCCTTCTAGTCTTACATATATTCTCTTCATCTTTCTTCTTATGATCATAATTTTTCTTTTTATTTCATAACAATATATGGATAAATCTGAAATGATATTGGGAAAATGTCATTTAAATCCCTCCGAATATACAAAAGTACAATTCAGGGACTCAAACTTCCAAAAGGACCATGAAGGAACTAGGACCTAGTTGACATTTTAAAATTGTGTGAAAAGACAAAATTGCCTTAATCATAAAACAGAAATTACTAACCACCCTTACACCCACCAATAGGGTGGTTAGTAATTTCTGTTTTATGATTAAGGCAATTTTGTCTTTTCACACAATTTTAAAATGTCAACTAGGTCCTAGTTCCTTCATGGTCCTTTTGGAAATTTGAGTCCCTGAATTGTACTTTTGTATATTCGGAGGGATTTAAATGGCATTTTCCCGATGATATTCGCATTTTCATTTGCTCTCATCAAATCCTCAACACATATCACATCCAACTAACTCCCTTCATTTTTTATGCCTTCTCGAATTTACTTACTTCTCAAAAATGTATTTTTTTTAACTGCAAACTCAAAGAAATCTAAATCTTTTAATTGATGGGAGTTGTATATATGTCACATGAAGCCGAGGTATTAGAGTTTTCTATTTTAAACTTTTTACGTTATCGCGAAGATACATATGGATAAATAAAAAGGCATAAATCTTTAACCAATAATTTCGTACCAACAAACACATATGAATCAAATTATAGTTATTTGTTTCTCACCAACAACCTGAAGTTTTGAAAATCGCTAAAACCATTAGCTTAAAACAAATTTCAGTTCTTGTAACGAAGAAAGTAGTGATACATAAGCTCTCATTTGTTTTGGATTGTTGAAATGTTGTTCAGTTTTTTGTTATTTATTATATTCAACTAAATTATTACCTAACAAGAATTTACTTCCCTCCCCCAAACAAAAAAAAAACTGGAATTTTCGTAGAGATATTTATTTTTGTAGAGATATTCATTTTAATAATTATAGTTGCTGATTATTAGTAAGTAAATAAGCAAAATATTTAAACCAATGATATGTTCAAGCATTTAAAATTAAAATATTTTATATTTCAATTCATGACAACATAATTAATCAATATTGATGTGAATTGAAAATCAAACTGGTCGAGATTTAGGTATGAATTCAGACCAATTATAATAAATAATTAATTTCGGTATATGTAAATGTTCGTGTGTGTACATACACACACACGTGCACTAACATCTAAATGAAAGAGACATTAATCAACTAATAAATGAAATATTTACGCGATCAAGCTAACAAACAATCTAACAAAACAAAAATAATAAAAAATCATTAATATATTATACTTTTATATTTTAGTTCAATTCAAGGAAAAAATGTAAAATTTAACTGGACAATTATTCATGATCAAATATGATTTTAATACTATGGAATAAGGAGTAAAACTAGTGCATGCATGGTAATTAACAAATCATATTTTACGAGTATGTCGTAAAAAAGCACCAAAATCTACCAGATCATGCATGAAATCTCCAGCACAATAACAAGATCGATTTCATATCCTAAGTTCCTTATCATCATATAATAATGAAAGTTTAAAACGAATCATGCCTTTTCCCCTTGTTTTTCTTACTAGCCAACTCCCTTAATTATTCTTATTTCTTATTCTTCCTATATTCTCTTATCTGTATCTCTTTTAATTTATTTATATAATTATCTAAGATCTAGCTAGCGCCATGCATATTAAACGCGTCATTAGATGTTGTTACAACTTACAAATATCTTCAGTCTATGTCGCTTCCTTATCAATAGTGTCATTTTAATATCATATTCTTTTTTTTCACCTTTTCCATTCTCTTTTCGCTGGATACACTTTATTTCATTACTTTAAAAATCGCACTATATCATTATCGATATCGCATGAGAACTTTTATTCACACATATCATTTGAACATTTGTATTCAAATTTACTTTTGTTCCCAGTATTAAAATGTCCATGTATTTCACAAAGGTGCAAAATCAATACTTTATTTTTTTTCTCACTTTATATATATATATATATATATATATATATATAGATAGAGAGAGAGAGAGAGACCAAAAGAGGCATTCATATATTCTCTTATAAATAACATATTCAACTATTTACAAAATCATGAATATATTATTTATTTTCAAATAACATATATGCATGCAAAAAATTATCTAACTTGAACAATATTATAATTCTTTTGACTGCATAAAATATAAACCTAACCTCTTACGTTTGCCACATCAATTTTGAGGGTTGCATTAGTCGTTTTCGAAGGAGTAGGTTTCAATATTATTTATATGATAAAGCAGATATATATCACATCAAGTTATATATAGTATAATATACTGCCTGTACAGCGTAGATCAATTTAATTGTGGTTTTCAATTTTTATATGTAAACGTTGTTAACAACAACTTCTATTTTTTTTAAAGATTTCTTCATTATTATAAAAAGTAGAAAAAAAGAAGTCTGGGGAAGAAAAAGTGAAAAATGGGAAATAAAAAAATCACTGCATCGTTTATGAATTGCACAAGTTCGTTATATCCTTTTTCGCCCATAGTTAAAGAACTACTATTTTGTTTCCATTCATACGACTTGGACATACAATATACATGTCCCGTAAAATAGGCTCTCCAGTCTTTATTAATAATATCTCAAAGGATTGTTTAACATATAATCATGGGATATCAAATCATTTAAGCCTTGATAGCAAACAAGTTATTCACCATCACCGTACCATTCGTGAAAGAAAAATAAGTTCATTTACTGTGTGAAGAAGAGCTATATACAACTCCCAACCTTGTTGAGGGATAAATTTTTACCTTGCTTTAATTTTAGTTCTAATATTAGTCCTCTAACAGTATGTAAATAAAACTTGTCATTCTTTTTAATACAGCACGCACCATTATTTTGTGTTACCTAAACAACCCTACGCAGTAAAAGAGTGGAAATTCAAACTTATGTGCTTGAGGTTTTGTTCCACATTTGAAGCTTACATTCATTTTTTAAATGTCAGATCGTTCCAAAATCAATTGGGAAACATGATGACACATTTATATGTGTAAATCTAACCACTATGCCCATCCATGTGCAGATAATTAATATAAAGATTAAGGCCTTTAATTTGTGGGATTGGTATCAATTATTCAGTTCGCCGGACACCGAAGCGTAAAAGACAAAAAGAAAGAAAAAGAACATGCATGCACGATGCAAGTGTATAATTGCATTTATATTTTAGTATTACTTTTTTCCCTTTTTTATTGTCATCTCACTTTCAAATCTATTTAAAATGATCATTTATATGTATTATAGAGAATTTCCACATCATCTAATCAAATCCGATTCACCCTACACAGTGAGTCATTTAAAATGTTGTGGATGAAGCAATTTCATCTACATTACAATGGTCCAAAATTAAAATCTAATGCATGAGTTGTTTTGGGGTTTTTTTTGTGTAATAGGAAAAACTATATATATGGCTATTTATTTTGTCTCATTCGCTACTAAAAGAGCTATTTTATTGAACTAAACATGCTCAATATGTAATATAAAAATTTCAATTATTTTAAACAAAAAATCATTCAAAAAAAGAATACTTTAGTATATTCTTTGTGTTCAAGTTAAGCAAGGACATAAGCAAGGATACAACATTCTAGATATGAATATATAATTGCACTGATAAACATAAAAATTGTTTGTTTGATAAAAAATCATAACATGTACTGGTTTATACTAAATAATGCTAGAAACAAAAATAGATCTAATAATCCACAGTTTTTTCACTTATTAACAATATAATGTTAGTTGCATTGTCACTAATAACTTTTTATGCTCTATCTAATATTAAATCTTTAGTTAAGATTTGAGTACAATTATCCATGAATAAATAGTATTTGACTCGACTTGTGGAAAATTGGCTTATTTTTAAGATGACTTATTTTAAGTCAGTTGAAAAATAAGCTCTAGGTTGACTTATTTTTATGTTTGGATGAACTTTGAAAAAAATGGTTTATTCTACCATTTGACTTATAAATATGTTTGGATGACTTTTTGTTTAAAATGGACTTATTTTTAAGCTAGTTTATTTTTAGGTCATGTAGAAAAATAAGCTGGACTTGAGTGGCTTATAAAGCTGGCTTATTTCAAATAAGCTGGGTGAAAAATAAGTTCAGCCAAACATAGAAAAAAGTCACACACAAAAAATAAGTCAGCTTATTCAAAATAAGCTGACTTATTTCTCAAAATAAGCCGAGAACATTCAGTTTTTTTTTGCCATGAATATCATAGTATCACCATAATTCATAAATAATTACTGTATTTAATACCAATTAATATACAATGTTTAGCATATAATTGACCACATTTTTGTGGTTAAAGTGGGGAGCACGTGGGCCCACCAAAGTAGAGAGCACACTCAAGCGAAAAGGGAAGGCAAGTTGTGAGGAAGAAATGCGTGAAGGCGTATCCACTTTAAGTTATAGTGTGGTCCTCTATTTAGGTCCCACCACTCGGAGGATTAAGACGATGATTGTGCGTGGGACCCACTGGAAATGTTCCCGTGTTTATCTATCCATCGCAATCAGCGTCATGATGGAAGCTGGTGGGTCCCAGTGAGCGGGCCAGCCGTTCAGGATAGGAAGATACGGAAGCCACGTTGGTGGGGTTGTATGATTAAAATAAGGACAAGCATACACCGTATCACTATCACGTGGTTTAGCACTTTGAGGCCGTTCGGCCAGCTACAGTCCATGGTACTAACTGCTGACCCCTATCCATTTCCCTGAAATTGTTTGATCTAATAAAATTATAACATTATTGTCGAAAAATATTTAGTAGTTGTTAAATACAGTATTCACAATCACATTCAACAGTTCACTAAAAAAATATCATATAACTTTAATACACTTTTTAGGTGTTATGAAAATTTCACGATTATAATTTTAATTGGATTAAAAATGTTAATTAAATTGATTAAAATTACATGATATTACCTAAAAACCTCATCTATATACTTTTATTAACATCCTCCCACTTTTATTATTAAGTTTCATTAATAGGAAGTGAATTAGGGAAAATTGAAAAAAATTAGAAAGAGTTTTTATACTTCACATTAATTTCACATATTTAAATAGGTCATATATTTAGAATTAAAAGGACTATTATTATTTAGTTTCTTACTCTCGCTCCCTGTAATACAAATAAAATGTGAATATGTGATAGATATTATATACATATTTGAAATTTGTATTCTTCAATAAGGGTAAAAATAGGTTAATTTTACTAATTGATTGCGCAAATTAATTAACAATGTCTTATATTTTTTTGTTTTAAAGTCACGTAATTACCATCAAACTTTTGAATTGATTGATTATGGGAGTACTAGTTTAATCAGTAGTTCCTTGTTTAAACCTTGAATAATCAGCCAATATTTATTTATATAATAAAGTTCTTTGAATTGTGAGCCTATATATATTCTCACAAAGAATTGTATGGTTATTAGTAGAATTAGATTAGACACTGAATTAACAAAAATCATTTGGCAATTTGATTTAATATTTGGTGATTACTATAAATGATCAAATGATTAAATAAGTAGTCATTATTGATGATGTAAGAATTATTTTTTTTTTTATAAAAAGCAAAATGACATTAAATAATACCTAACTATTTTACAACAAGTTAATTTCCAAAGCATATTAAAACATACATAAAATTAAACAAGCGAATAATTAAAACAAATAGTAGAGAGACAACATCAAACTCCTTCTGACCACCAGCATGCAAGTAACCATATAGAATCAATGCAGTAGTTCCGACAACCAGTGTGACCTTTTGAAAGCAACAGGTGGTTGGAACTGGAGAGATACGCCACTACGAGAGAGCTAAGAGAAATCCAAAGTCTCACAACGTCTATACCAGTATTGGAGTATTAGTTTATTATTTATTAATGCCCATATATAACTTCACGTTTGTGTGCGTGAAGTGTGAGCGCAAAACAAAACACTCTCATATCTCGAGTTCGGCGATTGAGTCTTTTGCAAGCAACACAGCAAATCGGACATGACAGGAATAAATATACTTAAGGATTCAGGATTTGAAAAGAGACTTACAAGTATGAGACTATATAGGTTAGAACATTTTAATTATAAGATTGTTATAACAAGGGTTACCGTACGTAAACCAATGGATGATGTTGAATCTTAGTTTAATTTGTATGCCGTATATTGGGAACCTCTCTTGAAATATAAGTCATAAATAAATTGAATATAAATTAATTTAATGGAGCCTCAAAAGGGTCAACACACACACACACACACACACACACATATATATATATATATTATGGGTAGTTGATGAAAATGATTAAATAAATAGGCATATTTTTAGATAGCTTAAAAAGTGGTCTGAAAGCAGGAATAAATGAATGAATGGGTAGATGCTAAGAGCAGTATTAGTAGGGCAATCATGTGGAGAGGTTAGGTTCTTAAATACTTCATAGGTCCATAAATATAAAACCTATTTATTTAGAGAGATGTATTTATAATTTTTACAAACTTTTCCCTAAATTATCCTTATCAATAGTTCACAATAATAGAGGTAAGAGAGGGAGGATGGGGCAAAGGTAAATGATTAGGTTATTGATAATATCATGTTATTGTTACTTAATTAACTAAATCTTTAATATAATTAAATTAGGTAAATATCTTTTATACTTAGAACCGGATGATGTATCTTTATGGCATCTTACTTCTTAGTCTCAATTAGCAATAAATAATGATACTCCCACTTAGCTTACTCTGTTTTTTTGGGATGAATGATGAATAATTTTTATTCACTTTAAAACCAAGATTTTTGGGAGAGGGGGTGGGGTGTTTGCTTTCATAACAAGGGTTTAAAATCAAGCCTATCAATAAATTAGTCCAACCATAACTAAACTAAAATACTACTAATTAAAATCAAGCCTAAATATGTATATATAATCTGAAAATTTAAAAATATTTCCAACAAAATTCTGGGAGAAAAGTAATATTTAAGAAAAAACATTAAATAAACCATGTGGATGTATATATCTTTTTTAATTTAAGGAACTGGAGCTAATAAAAAACAGAATTGGTAGATTTTCTTTTTTTCTTTTAAATTAAAACTTCATTTTTCTATAAGGATCCAATAAACCAGCACACACATATACATTAGCACACAGAAATACACTCATACAAACACAATATTAAACCTGTGAGGGAGAGAGAGAGACGGATGCATGTGAGCCAAGGCTCATTGACAAATTAAAACAACATAGTTTCAAGCACAAGATGTGTGTATTGACAGACCAATTGATCTAGGCTAGGTTTCAAATCTTAAAATACAATCAGTAAATGTAAGACACCGATATTCTTTGCTTCCCGTTTTTATTATTATTATTTTCCAAACTACTTGTTTGACATTTGAGCTATATTGAAAAGACTCCTCCCTGGCAAAAAAAAAAAAACAAAAGAAAAAACTTCAATAGTGAATTGTTAAAAGGAAGAATAGTTTAGAAAAACTAGCATGTGTTTAACATATATTCCTAACTAACCTTCTTTTTAAAAATAGATTATATTAATTAGCCAACCATTTCATATCTGTTTAGGACTAAAGGGAGTAATATACACACAGACAAATCTTGAAATGATGAAACAATGAAGAGCTTGACCAATCCGTATAGCTAGAAAAGGGATGATAACTGGAAAGGCAAATTATAAAACCATGAATACATTATGAAGGTGATAATGAATAAAAATACCAAGGTTTGAAACCCGACCCGAGCCGGACGGTCTGACCGGTCGGACCGTCGGCCTGTGGAAAAAACGGCTCGTCTGACTCTGTTGGGCCGCTTCGCTGGTCAGCCCGCTTTAGGCCGCTTTTAAGCCGTTGTTGACCCGGGAGCCGGAGTTGGGCCGTGAACCGGAACGAGCCGGCCCGGTCAGAAATTGAAGACTGCAAAAAAAAAAAATCAACAGAAAAAAATGAACTTGATTAAAAAAATATCTTCATCCTAATTATATTAAGTTATTAAGTATTAACAATATTTATATATTTAATTTTCATTAAATTATTACGTCACCGGTTCGACCGAACGGTCCAACCGTTTCAACCGTTTCAACCATGACCCGCTCAGTTTTCCGGCTCGACGTTCGGCTCGGGTTTTAAAACCTTAAAAAATACTATGTGATGGACCCAATTGTTATAATGGGCCACAATATTGAAAAATAGCAACGAAAAGAAAACATGTGAGAGTGGCATGTCGAATCTTGATTCTCTCTGTTTTGTCTACAAAGAAAGTAACATCGATATGAAATGATTTGTTAAAGAAAAAAAATAAAACACTACCGTAATATATCATGATATTGAATTACAATGGGTGAGTTATCTTGTTTCAATCTGAACTTGATGATAATTAAATTTGAATTATTTCTAATATTAATTAGTAAATAATTGTAAGGGGGGGAAATACAGCAATATGCCTCGTTGAAAATTACTAAATATTTACGTAACACTAATCCGTTTGTAATTTATTTTATACAAAAAAGACATTTTCAATCAAACTAACTTACATGCCACACTGAAGTATTTGTCTTTTTATCCACTCTTACCCTACAAATGGACAATACAATGTGATAGCTTGAATTGATTTCAAAGACTCTTATGAAATTCACCCAAATCCAAACTAATCTTATGAGAAGTACAACAATTATCCCCATCCTCTTTATATATGTTGTGAAATATCAGCTCTTTAAGCTTAGATCAGCTCCCATCCTCTCTATTTCCTTGTTCATTTCATTTAATCGTTGTAATAAAAACTTTTATAGTGTAAATTAAAACTTCTCTCACTTTAAATAAGTAAAATCAAATCCCCTATAGTTGCATGTTTAGTGGTAAGTTAACAAAAATTGTGAGATTTTGCCAAACAAACACGCTTATATTATCAAAAGTCGTGAGTAGAACATAAAACTTTCAAGAAAATAAGGCATTAACCTTGATTTTGATTAGTTAATTACAGACATGAAACCAAACATGTAGAGTTGCATCATTAAGAACTCTGATTTTATAACACTATTAATGGTGTATATTCCATCCGAGACATCAAGACTTGCAAACGGAAGAACAAAACTTAACCAACCAGCATTACACGCACAAGGCCTCCACGTTTGGCCCAATATTCGTTGAAAAATTGAGGAATGGATATTCCAAGGAATAATGTGAGCCCTGTGATGGTGAGGTTTCTCATGGAGTTCATGTTTGTGAACTGATGAAATGATAACCCAACATGAAGCTGAACAAACAAGAAAAGTTTCTTTTGAAAATAGGAAAATAATACATCAAGTTTCAAAATCAAATCTCACTTATCCTGATACATACCAATTGGTTAAGTGGGGGATAAATGTTAATATTCATTTATGTTTCACTGTCTCCTAAAACTTCTATTCGGTTACTAATCCTATATTATGGGTTTTTTTTATGGGGTTTTAATTAACAATCACCTAAAATATTCATTTAATAATTGAATTTGTTGCATCATTCTTTAACTGATTCTTCAGTTTCGATTTGGCAATAAAACATGCATGCGCCGCTTATTGCGCATAAAATTCGCCCATTACTAATCACTTCAATTTAATCATGTTGTCTTGCTGGATATAAAATAATTTTTCTTCTCAACATATATATAAAATTTAAATGAATACATTTTTCTACGTCTTCTAATATTTATTGTTTTTCTCTTATTCATTATGTGACTAAGTCTTTTTGTAAATCATGTGGCGTGTTCAACTGGTAGAATTTAACCTAAAATTATAGTGTTGGAGTAACCATACAAAATATAGTGTTGGAGTAACCATACAAATTCTACTTTTTCTTTAATGGTGGTCAGTGGTCACATTTATTCATTTGAATTTACAAATAGACTCAATCATATTCCTTCTTTTTTGTTCAGTTTTCTTCTCTGATGCTGAGTGTAGACTACGAAACATTAGTATCGTCTCTTGCCATTCCGATGAGACTTGACCACATGGTTTAAAGGGAATCAAATCATGAAGAAGTTACTTTGACTTTAGATTGAGACTACTCCCTCCATCCCGTCCTATATAGATTATTTTAGTTGCGAAATATATTTTTAGATTATTTTTAGATTATCTACTAGTTTATAGGTCAAATAAATTAGTTTAAGGGAAAAAATTAAGTAAATCAATCGATAATTAACTTATTTTGCCTTTAGGATTTTTTAAAAATTTAAATAGGTCTTATATATCACTAATCAGTGGTAGTAGCTCTGATAAAAAATGGGGAAACCCAACCTGGCGGGTTGGCATGAGTGGTAAGAACTCTCGTCCCTTAAACAAGTGGTTGGGGGTTCGATTCCTAGCTCTTGCGAATAGAGCAAATTCACAGGCCAACTGTCTTCCCCCTATATGGGACTTCAGAACAATGAGGGATTAGTTTCACTTGACACGCGGGTGGGGATACCCTTGGGTAACCAAAAAAGGGGGGAAACCTAGAAAAAACAATAAACTGAACAAAAAAAGATCAGTTTTTGGGTTTCATGGGTTGTTTTTATTTTTTGGTTTGCTTATGATTTCGCTGTTGGACATTTTTCAATGGTTTTGAACCAAGATACCAATTATTCACCCTTAAATCTTAATAAGGTTTGACTCACAACCATAAGGTTATAGATACGAGTCACGTTGATGTGAGACCCTTATTAATGGACAATGATATATGTGGGTATTGGGAAACCTGTCCTAACTAGGTGAGTCTCTAAGACCCAACTCACCTAAACTTTTATGTAAAAAAACCATTAATTATTTTAACCAAAAGAACATTAAGCTAGATAATTTAAATTATGACTACAATCTTAATGCCACATTAACAAAGTAAGCTTATAACTTTTGTCTATTCTTTAACTTTTGTCTATTCTTTTTTATCAATAATAACTTTGTCTATTCGGAAACTTACAAAAGATGGTGCTCTTTTACCGGTCAACTACGGCAAACATATAACTCCTATCCATTCCACACGTTGTGCCTAAATCGTGTGGAAAGGGACATTCATTTATTTTTTCATCAGTATTTAAATTTTATTTTCTTTTCTTAATATCTTGGCAAGAATACTAAAAATAAATTATTTTGTATAATTTTACTCCAACCGGCTATTTCTTAGCCACAGAATGTTATAAATACAACTATACAAGTAGTGCATGTTCTCCACTTATCACAAGAGATTAATCAGATAGAAAATTCAGTTGTCAAGTTTCACTATGGGAAGAAACGTATTTGCATTCCTTTTCATAGTGTTGTTGGGAACTGCCCAATTAGGTGTTTGTGGAAGGTGTATTGAATCAGAGAAGCAAGCTCTTCTCAAGTTCAAAACATCAATCCATGATGATTCAAGCAACAGTCTTTCCTCTTGGAATTCCAAAACCAATTGTTGCCAGTGGGATGGCATAGCATGTCACAATGTTACTGGTCATGTTCTCACACTTAATCTCCGTTTCTACAACCTACAAGCTAATGGTGTTGATCCATCTTTGTTGGAGTTGCTACATTTGACTCATTTGGATTTGAGGGGAAACAACTTCAATGCTACTTCAATTCCTACCTTTCTTGGTTCTATGGAGCAGTTGAGATATCTTTCCATATCTAATGCTAATTTCACAGGAATGGTCCCTGCCAATTTCGGTGGAAAACTCACCAACTTACATTTTCTTGACCTTAGTGAGAATTATGAGCTGCACACAAATGACATAAGTTGGGTCTCTAAACTAGAGTCTCTAAAATATCTCAACTTGAGTGGTGTCTACCTAGGAGAAGCTCACAACTTATTCCAGGTACTTCACATGCTTCCTTCTTTGTTAGAACTACAATTAGAAAGATGTGGACTTGGCAACTTGTCTGTTCCTCTTCCCTCCATGAATTTCACAAATAATGCTAGAGTTCAGCTCCTGAATCTAGCTAGTAATGAAATTGATGGTCAAATCCTTAATACTTTTCAAAATTGGACTTCTCTTGAAGCCCTCTACCTCAATCATAACAATCTTAAGTCATTGCCATTGTGGTTTGGAGAACTTGAAAATCTGATTTTTCTTCAACTCTCGGAAAATGCACTTTCTGGATCCATTCCTATTGCTTCCTTGAACTTGACTTCCCTTCAGCACCTTGACCTTTCCTTCAACAATCTTAGTTCATTACCATTGTGGTTCAGAGAGTCTAGGAATCTAGTTTCTCTTGATCTTGCATGGAATGCACTCTCTGGACTCATTCCTATTGCTTTTCAGAACTTGACTTCTTCCCTCAAAGACCTTTACCTGTCTAATAACAATCTTAGTTCATTGCCATTGTGGTTCGGTGATCAATTTAAGGGTCTAATGTCTCTTGATCTTGGGGAGAATGCACTTTGTGGGCCCATTCCTATTGCTCTGCGGAACTTGACTTCCCTTCAACTCCTTGTACTTTCTTATAACAAATTTAGTTCAATTCCATCTTGGTTGGGAGAGTTGAGGAGCCTTCGTTATCTTTATATCTCCAATAATAAGATCACAGCTACCATGGAAATTTATGTGTCACAAATATTAAGAAACATGTGTCATTTACAACTATTAGATTTTGGAAATAGCAATCTTCAAGGAGAAGCATTTGATGGCTCAGATTTTTCTAAATGTATCAAACATGAAATAGAGGAACTCGACTTGAGAAATAATAAATTCAATGGCTATATACCATCTTGGGTGGGGCACCTTGAAAAGCTTCAACGCCTTTACCTTGGAAATAATTTTTTTTCTGGAAATATTCCTCAAAGTCTTGGTGAACTTGTAAACCTACAAAGCCTTCATCTCTCAAGTAATTCTTTTAGTGGAAAAGTTCCTCAAAGTCTTGGCCAGCTTGAGAATCTCGCAAGCCTTGATCTCTCGAATAATTCTCTCAGTGGTAGTATCCCTCACAGTCTTTGTCACCTTGCAAGTCTAACAAGCATTGATCTTTCCCGTAATAATTTCTTTGGTGAGATCCCAAATTGTTGGAGAGATTATAATCCATATTTTGGATTTACAGAAATAAATTTTTCATTCAACAAACTGTCTGGTGTTTTCCCTACCTCAATTGGAAATCTTCCATCATTGCTTTGGTTGCATTTGAACAATAATTATCTTGAAGGAAAGCTTCCATTGACTTTGAACAATTCAAAGGCATTGATAATTTTAGATTTGGGGGAGAATAAATTTTTTGGATGTATACCATCATCATGGACTGATAACACTTTTCCTACCTTGCAAATACTCAAGTTGCGAGGTAACATGTTAGACAGTAACATTCCTTTAAATATATGTCAACTCAAATCACTCCAGGTTTTGGACCTTGCAAACAACAATTTAACTGGCCCAATACCCAATTGCCTTGGCAATCTTACAGGAATGACCAAAGATAGTGCTCGTATAAATGCTGATATCAATAGTCTCCCAGAAGAAGATTATGAAACTGAAAGTGAGTGGCTAAGTCAAGATGTGGAACAAGTCATGAAAGGAAGAGAATATGACATTACTGGAATCTTGCGACTTGTGGTCAACTTGGATTTGTCAAATAACAATTTGGTTGGATCACTTCCTATTGAACTATTCTCTCTTATTGGATTGATAGGATTGAACCTTTCACACAATCATTTGACAGGAGAGATTCCAAATAGTATTGGGGATATAAAAACTCTTGAATCTTTTGACATCTCTTTCAACAAAATTTCAGGAACAATTCCAAAGAGCATGTCTAAGCTAACCACATTAAGCCATTTGAACATGTCATATAATAACCTTTCAGGGCCAATTCCAACTGGAAATCAATTCTCAACTTTCATTGATCCATCCATTTATTCTGGCAACACTTATCTTTGTGGGACTCCACTATCAAATAAGTGCCAAGGTGTTGATACTCATCAAGTTCAAGAAATCAAAGAATTGGAAGATGAAAATGATACTGAAAAGGTGTGGTTTTATTTTGTTATAGCAGCTGGGTTTTTCGTTGGCTTCTGGGGAGCTATTGGGACTTTGGTGTTGAAGAAGAGTTGGAGATATGCTTGTTTTAGACGAGTGGAAGATGTAGCAGATGAGATATACGTCTTCACTTCAATAAAACTAGCAAAGTTGAAGAGGCTACTCGCAGACCATTTCCATGGTTGATCTTTGTAGTTATGTGTGTGTTCTTTTATATCTATTGCTATTAGTGTTATGTAATATAATGTTTCAACGTGTATGAAAACAATAGCAATGAAGTGTTGGTTAATTACATATAGTGTATTGCCTTCATAATTTCATAGAGAAGAATTGAAATGACGTGGAGATCTCTAAACTATTGAGTGGAAGTGGAATAGTATGGAGGGTACGCTTTATAACAAAAACCATGTGTGTGATAAAAATAACAAGTTTTGATGATAACTATATAACTTAGGCATAAAGAAAAGTTTGGCTTAAAACATGGAACAATCTAATAATTTGTTCAGAGAGAAATAATCAATTAGAAGTTTAATGTTATATTCAATCAGAGAAAGGTGAGATTAAGAAAGACTTGTGTTATGCAAGTTTACGATGTGCACGTTCTATGTGGCCGAATTGAAGTACTTGTCTTTTTATCCACTATTAACAATTCTCAATGGAGTACAATGTAATAGCTCGAATTAATTTCAAAGGATCTTATGAAATAGACTGAGAATCCAAACTAATTTCATGAAAAGGACAAATGTTATTATCCACATAAAAAAAATAATTATGTTCAGCACAATTCTCATATTAAATGTGGACATTTTTCTAAACGGTAATTCAAAACTTCATCCATTACATTGTGAAAAATTAGCGTTTGAACCCCATTGGTACTGGCTTGGAATCCTTTTTATTTCCTTGTTGCTTTAATTTGGTCATTGTAATAAGCATATTCCACTCTTTTTGACCCTGACCTTTCTTACCTGCACTTAAAAAACTATTATATAAATAAAACTACTCTCACTTAACATCACTCAAAATAAGTAACATAACATCCACGTAGTCGCATGTTGTGGTAAGTTCCAATTAAATTTAGAATTTTTGCAAAACAAACACGCTTATCAAAAGGTTTGTAAGTCAAATCTGAAATTATCAAGAAAATAAGGCATTAACCTTTATCTGAATTAGTTTTGGACATGGAATCAAACATGTAGAATTGCATCATGAAGAACTTTGATTTTATTGAATCTACAAATTAAGCTTGGGTTCCAATAATAGCTTTACAAGCCTATGGCTATGGACCAAGATTTACATGGCCCCCAAAAAATGGAATGATGTGAATGAAAATTGCTTTTGCTTAACTTTTTCCTCGCGGATTTCTCATACCTACATTACACAACCTTGTGCTTCACATTTTACATCCAACATTCAAGTTGGAGGGAAGAACCTATTGAGATTGAATGGCAAAGTGTAGAACTCCTCATTTCTATTGTCTCCCCTGAATGTTCTAAACTTCACCCACCACGGCATCCCTCGATCTTTCTTCGACCTCTCCACCTCCATCGTGTTGTCTAAGAACACTGCCACTATCAAACCAACCGTCGCCGGTGATGCAAATATGGTGTTCAAAAATGCATTATACTGCAACACATAAAATATCAGATATAAACCTCAAGCAAAAAATATTCAACATTTTCCAAGGGAGCTTCTTCATGGTAAACTTCATAACTTGTGTGAATAATGCAACTTGTATTTTGAGAATATTAATTATTTATCAACCTCTAAATTTCAATGTCATGCACTCATGCATGACATGATATTATTTCAAGATCAGAGGACAACTTTGTATCAAGTTCAAGTTCTTTCATAGAAGCATGGCCATTTATAATGTTTTTATTGGGGAATATAGCCTATTAATTTTTCTTGTCATGTCCTAAAGTTAAGAGTATTTCGTTGAGAAAACCTTGAAAATGTGACTTTAGATTTGAGACAAAACTACCATGCGATTATTTTGATCAAAACTACATTCAATTCTGACCCAATCCAAGGGATCTAAACACGCTAAGTGAGTCCTTAGTGATTCAACAAACAATGATTTTAAGCTTTCACAAGACTGCTCTTACATATTTATCTTGTACAACACAATAACATAAAAGAAGCCGATCCATACACAAGGTGAGTGCTTGGAATAACTTTTTAAAGGTGATTTTACAATATTCAAGATAAGAATGTGAAAGTGTTTTGCATTGGCTTAACAAAAAATGTTTTTTCTAGTGTTGAGTCTATTGAAAGAGGTAGAGGGAGACCGATAGAACACTCAACCAAGTTATTAAGTGGGACCTTTTGATTGAGTTATCCAAAAATATGGTTTCTAATAGAGCACATGGTGTCATGTTATTCATGTAGTTGATTCCACCTAATAAGATAAAACTCTATTGTTGTTCCTTTTGGGGGTTTTCTGAATGAAAACTAAGAATTAGAAAAGGTCACACATTTCAGGGATGAAATCAAACATGAGTGGTGGAAGTATATAGTGGAAGCTGAAAAGTTCAATTTTCCTATATGGTACAGATGTAAGCAAACAACACGATTATATCGTTGGCAAAAAAAGGACTAAATACCATCTGAGACGTAAAGACTTGCAAAAGGATAAACAAAACTCACCCAACCAGCATTTGTATGCACAAGGCCTCCACGTTTAACCCAATATTCATTGAAAAATTGAGGAATGGATATTCCAAGGAATAATGTGAGCCCTGTGATGATGAGGTTTCTCATGGAGTTCATGTTTGTGAACTGAAGAAATGATAACCCAACTGAAGCTGAACAAACAAGAAAAGTTTAAAGTGATTATAGGAAAATAATAAATCATGTTTTGAGATCAAATCTCACTTATCCTGTTACATACCAACAAGGCCAAAGAGAATACAGTACAGCGCGGCAAATATGGGGATTGGTATAGATGCAAACACAGCCCCAAACTTTCCTGCAGAAAACAGAAAGAGAAGCCAAAGAGCATTTAGTGAAGGAAATTGGAAACTGCTCATATTTCCTTAATATTGATACTGATAATAAAAGCTAAACAATGTTGATTAATGATGCTAGCCATCATCATTAGGTAGAGACCAACCTAAGGTAGAGAAGAATATCATAAAACCAGCAGAAATCTGAACAACTCTGCGACTTCCAACCCGGGTTAGCCCAAGGAGTCCCACATTTTCTCTATAAAGTAAACGGCCATAAAATACCATCAAGTTAATGTTGGGATATGTAAAGCATAGATCAGAAGAGGCTTGCAGAGAAAATTCATGGAAGAATGGTACTTACACAGAAACTGTAGAACCTGTCAGTGTTCCAAAAAGACCATCGAGCAATATGCCAATCCCCTGTACAAATAAAATAGCACAAATAATCAAGAAAGCCACTGAGAAGTATGTTAAGACAACATTGTATTTTACAAGTCTACAATCATTCCTGCAGATTAAATTGTGAGGACTTTGATTTTAATATACAGCTCTATTCAAAATCAAGACAAGATTTGCAAACAGTGCTGCATTCCACTATTACACTCAACAGTCACCACCTTGAAACTAAGAAATTAAGTTTAAGAAGCACCCCTGCTTAGGCAATACCAATGAATGACATGTTTGAGAGTATCTTACCTGCCAACCAATGCCTCGACTTAACACATAAGCAGGAGGAGGAGTTGCAATTGCCAACCGAGAGGCTGCTTTATAAGACACAGTTGACTGCAAAAAAATTTTAGTTAGGAAACACTGTAAACAATTTCAACAACATATGAATGAAAATTCCAAGTCTTGCTGAAATCCATACAAAACCTTTCTCCTTCATTCACTGGGAAGAAGTTAAACAATCTTTATGAATATAGTTTAACATAATACAGCTCTAAATTTGACTCGCAACCAAACATAGTGCCGTTGCCCGTTAACCTTGCTAAATGAGGAGAATGGATCGTCTCAACTTTGAGGAGAGATATACTCGTGCATAATCTCTACTTGAGATGCAGGTCCCACATTGTATGGATCCCATGCACATCCAGTTTATCTCTCGAATTTGGATCCAAATTCACATTTTAGCAAGAATAACAAAATAAGACAAGAATTTGAGGAATGAAAATAGATACCTCCACCATTGAAACAATAACAGCAGACATTGTAGCGAATGCATGGCCAGCATTGAATGTAGGGGGGCCCCATTGGAGAGGGTATGGGAACATGAACCTATTGGATTGCAATGAAATCTCAAAATCCAACAAAACTTGAAGCATATAAGAGAAAAGAACGGTGGTGTTGTGTACCATGGGGAAGTAGATATCAGGTTTGCTTTATCTGTACGGCAACTATGTTGTGTAAGTTTGGGCCTATGTTGGTAAGCTCCACTGGCAGTCAAAATAACAGAATATATCCATATGATTATAATACAAATCAGCACTGGAAAGCGTTCAAAAATGGCGATATCTCGATATGGTCTCACGTGCTTTAGATACTGCAACATAAGCAAATTAGTTAGCGTGAGACAATATACAATACTTTGATGCCCTATGTTCTAGTTATACTAAGGCACTTACTTGTGACAATCCAATCACCAACAGCAGCATTGGTAAGCCAATTTCTACACAGTCCCCTAGCTGAAAGAGAAATTAAATTGTATAACTTATCCAAGGTAGGATGATGAATATTTTTCAAGTATTTGAGCAGCAAAAGAAAAATTTTATTCAAGAGGAACATGCAAATGTAGAAATTGGCTAAGACAGAAACTAGACAGAAACATGCAAAATAGGTGGAAATTTCACTAGTGAAAAACTAGCAAAACAGAAACAAGAGGAAGCCCTCATGAAGATATTCAAAATCAGTCAAAACCTCAGCACAGGAGAATGAATTCACTTAACAACAGGTGGCAATATCAGAAGTTGGAAGGACGATATGTTCCATTAAATTAATTGTTAACAGTTTATTATAATCAAAATACATTGTCTTTTAGATAGCAATGTGGAAATTACATATTTTGGTGTCAGTTGAAAGATATTCTTCTAAAAAATTGTACAACAAAAATATCATGACAAATTATAAATGAGCACGTTGAATTTAGCCTGAGCATTTCGCTTAAAAAAATTGGTTTTATGGATACATCATTTGCAGCTTCTCAGATCAATGCCTACCAGAGGAAATCCACGCAGAAATAGTCCTAATCCAACCAATCCAATGACAGGTGCCATGCCAAGAGGGCTAAAAAACCTGAAAAGAAGACCCATGTCATGCTAAATAGCTGATAAATTTATTTAGTGAGGTAAATTTCACATCCACTGTCATTTGCAACTTGTGTACCTTGAGAAAAGTCCCCAAACTTGGCTGTAACCCAGGATTATCTGAATACTTGAGGCGATAATAAGAGCTCCTTGCATGGCCCGCATTGTTTGTATAAATCTCTGCAAACCAATCACATGGGAAGATCTCTTTCAATACCCTACCAGATAAGAAACCAATTTAAGTATACTTAAAGGTAAAGTTATCTTAGGGTGCCTATGAACTTAAATAAACTACATGGTCATCGGCATAATTGTGCTCCATGATCTGGGGCTTACATAGTATTAATTTAAAACCATTTGATTATATATTTTTCAGTTCACTGATTTAGTCATATATTTAGGCATTAAATATCACATTTAAATTCAATGTCTAAATAAATATAGGTTTTCAATATTCTAGACAATGTCCCATGAAAGGGTGGAAAAATCATCATTGCATTAACATTTCCTTGATTACTTCTCAGGAACAAAGACAGAGAAAGTTTAGTTAATACACTTTCAAAGGCAAATAATTAATAAATCAAGGGAGGAAAATTACTTCATGGGAATCACTGATCTGTTGCAACGAGGAGTCGTGAATTATATACATGATTGGAACAATATAGGCAAAAGAGCCTCCAACAACTGCAGGCAATCTTGTTCCGAATAGTGTTTGGAGAAGGGTGTTAATTCCAGCAACAAAGAGTAAAGTCTGTACTACTTTTGCTTTATCACCCTGGTTTAATAAGTAAGCATGTCACAAACAACAAGTTCTTAGCCAAAACTTGAGCCCAAAGAGAGAAAAACTACAATCTATAGGTTCACTTTAATATATGGGAAAAAAGTGACAAGCTTCAATGACCATATAAACATAATTTGAAATGTAGTGCAAGCTATTGTAATCCAACAATTAGGACAACAAATACTTTTTACTGCTAAGTAGATTGGGAAAAAAGGCAAGTAAGCTAAATATGATGATTATGCAAAACAGCAGAAATTTAGCTTACATCACTTCCTCCCATTACTGGAACAATCATAGAAGGGATCAAAACACTTGTGCCCAGCATCAAAATGTAGTTTTGAAACCCCAAAAGGATGGTTTCAACTGCAAGACATGGCATTAACTGTGAGCAGCATGAAACAAAAATGAACAACCAGCAATACACTAACTCATGCACATCCACTACATAAAGATATAAACACTCAACTGGAATGAATCAAAGTAAGTCTACAGAAAAGTGAAGGCAATTGAAAAAAATAATACTGCATATTCATATGTCTCTAGTGAGAAAATTGAAATTGGACTAGCTTTCAACATTTGAAATGGCACCAACTCATTTCTTAAGATGACCACCACATGGCTTTCAAGTGAGACAAAAAAAGAAGAAAAACTCTAGCATTAGTAGGTAGAGACTCTATTACACTTTACATATGTTGATGATATTATCCATTCAACTTGAAATTTTCCAATGAATCACATATTGTATAAACTACATTAGATTATTATAGCTGGTAATCAATGGTCATTTTTTAGCCAAAGTGTCAAGTTTAGCTTGATGGAGGGTTGAGTCCCTTACATGTAGCCAAAAAAAATAAATAACTACAACATGGATATCAACCTTAGCAAATTAAATAGCATTAAAATCACTCTTAGTCTTAAGTCCATGACCAAAAAAAAATCTTAGAAAAAATCAGTGTAAGAGGTTAGAACTTAAATTAGCAAATGTAAGGGACTAAAATATGAGTCTAAATGACAGCACGTGAACGGAACACTCAAAATTTGTAGTAACGAATGAATTATATAATATGATGCCATTGGTAACACGACAAAAGAACTTTGAGTCCACAATATATGTCTTCGTCATAGAACGGTGAAATAAATAAAATTATTAGTGGGGCCTCTTTGATTTCATTGGTGATTAATTTTTTTGATTACCAAAACTAACCTTGGAGATTATGACATAAGCTAATCCATCATTACTAGTCTAATCACGCCATGGTTTCACTCTCAGTAATATCATTAGCAAAGTAAAGGTAGAAAATAATGTGAAATTTAAGCCTTGACGATGCATTAAAAACCATGTGATAATAATACCACTCATTTTATTAGAAATATAAAAATTAAAACATTTTCAATAACAAACAAAGCGAAAACAAGGGAGAGAAATACTAACTGAAAAATAAAAAATGCAGAGTCTCATCTTAATCTTATCATAACAACGTTAAAAATCTGAACTTTCAAACGAAATCCCACATTTCTCTCTTGTAAACTAATCAAACACACATTACAATGCAAAAGCTTCCATGGTTTTGTTTTTGAAGATAAACCCAGTGATAAAAATAACTCCAAGTACATAAAAGTTCTTCAAAACTAAAAAGATTCTTTCTTTATATCTTCTCTTCTAAACAAACAAACTCAAAGTTAAAAAATGCATGACAAGAAGCCTAGTCTTTAAAAAGATAAAGTTAGAAACTTTAAAGAATGATGATGAAAGAGATGAAGAAACTGAAGGAAACATTGAAAGATATGATGTCATTTGAGCAAAAAGATGATGAAAGAAGAAACCCAAATGAGAGATGAAGAAAAAGAAGAAGAAGAAGAAGGTGTTATTAGTTATTACCCCATGGAGGATTAGAGTCTATGCAGTATTCAAGGTCTTGAAGTTGTTCCATGGGAAGATGAGTAATGTCTGCCATTGTTAAAGCTTGTGACACAGCTCAAGAACAGAGAGAAAGTGTGAAAAAAAAACAAGATACGAAGAAGAAGAAGAAGAAGAATTCTTGAGAAAGTAAAGTGAGAATATGAACTATAAAGTGAGAGAAAAAAGCATGAAATGAAAATAGATAAAGTAATAAAATAAAAGTGAGATAAAATAAATATGATGCGATGTGTGAGGGAGAAACAAGTGCCTTCATAACGCCTTCTTCCTTTAATTTTTTTTCAGTATGGTGTTGAATTTACGGTGATACCCCTATATTTTTTTAAGGATGTATGGGGTCCACAAGTTCGCATGTAGTCACAGTTTGAGGTTACATGTTCTTATAGCAAATGTATAGTTTGTTGTTATTGTGGTCAAGGACAGGAGACTTTTAATAATTAATGAAGTACTACTTTTTTTAAAAAATAGAGAACTTTTATTATTACTACCTTACAAGTAATAATAACAGGAAGCATCATGTGATAGGAATATCCGAGTTTGTATTAATGATTAATACTTTGTGTTACTTAAACCATGTGTCTGTGTTTTGCAAATTCTGAAACCTAACTTTGAAACTTAAATTTCAACTCAAACCTAGGTTTTGAAATAAACAAATACTCACAGCTTTTCACGCTTTTCACAACAGTTTTTTCTATCAAAACCTATGTTTCAGTTATTTCAGACAAATACTTACAACTTTTTCAAATAACTGAAAATCAAGGTTTGAAGCAGAAAACCTAGCTTTTGTGAGAAGCTATTTTTTTTATCTTTTTCAAAAGTTATTCTGCAAAATCTATTCTTTAAAAAAAAATTTCATATTTTTTTCCCTAAAAATTATTCTCCAAAAGCTATTGATGAAATTGGGTTAAAACGTAGTCAATATCTATAAAATGTTAGCAAGTAATTTGATTGATAACTTATCAATGACAAATTGGCTCAGTGTTTGAATTTCATTGAGAAAGGGAGAGAAAGAATACAAGAGAATCTTTATAATAGAGGGTGAAGGTACACATTTGTACTATGATGCCTCCAAAATAGAGATAATGTTAGGGAGACAAGTGAAAGGGTATGGCCCACACATATACACAAGATTTATATTTTCTAAATCATATAAAAAATCAAAGAATTCAGAATAGAATGATATACATTTTAAAATTGTAAAAATTGTTCCATATAACTTACATGATTCTCGAATTGAGTTCAGAATTGACATATTGTGTAAAAATGTCCATATAAAATTGTAGGTAATAAAAAATAGTCAAAAGATCATACATTGCAACTTTGCAAGCCTAATTCTTGAGCATACTCAAAACATTGTAGGCATGGTTCTAAACATATTTCAGGGTTCTTTTGAAAGCTCAAACAATATATATATATATATATGCTGAGGTTCAAGTCTCTATCACACACTTCGGTCTATTTAGGCAAATTTTTTCATCCCTGACAATGGGCCTCTACCTGCAATCTAGTAGGCATTATTTTTAATTTGAAATATTTAACCTTTACCTCATTTCCAATGCAAATGTTTCCTCTACCCTGAAAACTGGTGTTATAGAATTTATAATTTATAATTATAATTTATAATAAGCATCAAAGGACAATAATCTTCAATGTTTCGAAATCTTAACAAACAAAGTGAGCAATTTAAAGCATTCAGTGCTATAAAATACATTTCTATTCCTTTAAGATAATAATGAAATTTCTATAATTCAAGGGCAAATTTACAAAAGGAAGACACCTTTTAGTGAACTAAAATCAAGATTTATTGAACTCAACAAAACTCAAAGTTTAGATTTATATCCACAACATTACGAACTAGTTATTTCTCTACCTGTATATGAACATGAATGACTATACCCTTGAAATCGGAGTTTATTATTGTCAAATTAAAATGAAATTTCAAAATAAATATTACTCCCTCCATTCTTTATTATAAAAATTGATTTATCTAATATGATTATATTAGAAATGTTGGTTGAATTAGTTAAAATGGCATGAACTTCTAAAACACACTACAATTAAGAACATCCCTTTATTATTGACAATACAATATTTTCGTTTTTCTATACCTGCTTTTTTTTTGCGAGTTTTTCTATACCTGCTGATACAATATTTTCTAGCACTAGCTAGCGTGTATTTAAGTGATATGGTTGGATTATACAAAATGAGGAAAAATTATGTTTAATTAATGTGGTTGGATTATAAAGGAAGATTGGAAAGGGAGTAAATAGGCATTAAATGAATGAGCAGCAGGAACATCAGTGGGCACAATAAATGTGAACATAGTGAGATGATTCTGCCTTTCTTCTGTATGAAGAGGTAAGGAATATGTGCTGACCAAGCTTACACTCACTTGCATGCTTTTTCAACAACATGGACCAATGAAAATATAGTAAATTAATTGAAGATAACACCTTTTTTCAAGTTTTTTTTTTTGGATCAGGCCACAATACAAAATGCTCAAAATGTAATAGTATCTGTTAGACAAACTTAAATTTAAAAAAATACTATTCATACTAAAATTAAGATATTTATATTAGGCAGATTCGCCCCTCAGGTTCTTACCTTAGCTGTTAACTATTCCATATAAATTAAAAATATCTCTTGTAACAAATAAATATATGTTTCAGATCTTTCCTTCATAGGGGATGGAGAGTTAGAGCTAATCATAACTTAGCTGACACTATTTTTTTTTTCAAACCGCATGACTTAAACTTCTTTGTTTCTTTCTGATAAAAAAAAAACTTCTTTGTTTCTTTGATCGCCCTCCACCATTTTGACAAAGGAAGGAGTTTAAAGAAGGAAGCTGATACTTTTTTGTATTTTGACATACTTTTACAGGTAATATTAAATAAAAATACACGCAAACGTAAGTACTAAAATTGCAGTCCAATGCACAAGACCATAACTAGGTGAGATTTAGGGAGAATCATTTAAATATGGCAGTAAGAAACTGATGGGTTTGGGTCAACATGGGCCTATTATAGTAGCATATAAGTTGAAAAGCCATGTGAAGAAGACATTCATTGAATAAACAAGAATATGGTGGTCAAAAATCAAATTAGCCTAACGCGTGACTAATAAACATTCAAATCTATCGTTCCAACATATCCTCTTTGTCAGGTCCAATGTACATAGTTGTACAAAAAGACAAAACAATAAGAAAACATCCCACAAGTTGACCAAAAGATGAAGCCACTTTTGACAAGGCCAGAATCCTCCATACTTGGGATAATGCTGCCTGAAACACAAAAAGTCAGGACTGTTATTAGTGATTCAGACACGTTCGTTAGTTCCAATCATCTATACATGGGAGAAAATTATCAATGAGAATGAGATGATCTCAATATGAGTATTACACACAGGAACACCAAAACAAAGACTTTGGGAACCAGGCTTGAGACAATTTCTGTTGTATATACAGGAAAAAAGGGCACCAAGTTAGCTCTTATTCTGCATATAATTCTGATCATAGTATAGAGGTATAAGAGAGATGTCAGCTCATTCTATACAGTCCTATACAAAAGTATTGATACGTGTAGTGTGTTGGGACTAAAGAGGAATTATGCACCTGTCATATTTTACTGTCAATTGGCATTAGGGAGCTAATTTGTTAGACAGTCATTGTAGTTAGTTACAGAGTATTGAAGACACATGAGTTGCATTAGACTCAACACATTGTACCAAGTATCCTCACACGCACACACATATGCACGCGCACAAACAGATATCGGAGTTTGGACAGTGATTTTTCTAGCAGCCATTTATTTCTACCCATTCCAGTTGCTAGTAGATATTTGTGGTAAAAGTACTTGTGAAATTTTGGTTTAAGAATGGGCAAAACAGTAAAAAAATCTTTCATAACCCTGCGATAAGTGGGTGGTCAGGGATGAGAGGAGTGCCAAATTTCCATCTCAAAATTAGATTCTTTATTTTTGGTCAAATATCAAAATTAGGTTCTCAGAAAAAAGGGGGAAAGAAACTTTGTTAATCTTATTGACAAAAGAAAAATTAAGAGAAAGAACTAAAGTTTTAATAAGGGAACCTCCAAGTACAAAACATTAGCAGCTTTACAAGTCCTCTCAAGTTGCAGTCCACGTGCTAACAGGACCTGCAGAAAACAGAGCCATTCAGTGGTGAAGACCTATTTGTATTTTGCAATTATAACACTAGTTTTCAGTTTTTCGAAAGAATCACAAATATGAATACACAGGATATAGCAGCCTTCCTCCCACAAAAGCAGGACAAGGAAAAGCAGGCATATAAGTTATGTAAAACTCATGTAAACGCCTTATTTCAGCTACGAAAAAGTACAATAATATCTCTGCTAAATGCCCATAATACAATAGAAAATAATTATCAAAATAATCTCAAAGTAGTTTAGAAAGCACCTCAGCTAAGAAGGCCAAACCACCAAGTACAAGCATAAGTAAAATTGATTGAAATCCTGGAAGCACAAAATCCTGCAAAAAGGGGACAAGTTTTTATTATTGTGGGCACTAATGAGATTTCCCTGATTAAGTATCCATGAGAAAAGATTATATATATAGATAATTACTGGCTTGGGCAAACTGCATCTAAAGTATCTGAATACTGAGTAACCTCAGTCACAATATTCTTATTCTGAGAGTAGCCAGTAGTTGTATATACAGATTTTAGAATTTGCCAAAGAAACTCAAGGATCTCATGAGTATGGTCCAATTACTCTAGTAACTAAAATCATAAAGAGCTTTCGGCCAATAAAATGGGGACAAATGATGAAATTTTAGTGAAAACTAGTCACTCATAGTTGTTCTTTTACATTCTAGGAGATATCTTCTCCTATGTATCTCTGTAAATAAGGAAAAAGATAATAATAAAGATGTGATGATTCTGCCACCTATGACAATTATCCAAAATATTTGGCCAACGATTAAAAGGATCTGCCATATACATAATATAGCCAATAGGAAAGCAGAAGAGGCGGTGGAAGACATTTGCAATTATGGAACGAAAGAAGAAAAAAATACTGAAAATAGAGTGACAAGATTGAGAAAGACAAGCACAAAGATGAAGCTGTGTATGCCCTTCAGTTTCAAACATAGGATCTATGGCTTTCTTATCATAAACGTCGGTAAAAAAATTGATTTATCATATTTGGGATAGTGAGGAAAGCGATAAAGAAATGTAGAAGTGCTAAAATGAAATTGGGCAGCTGTATCAGCAGGAAAATTGATTCAGGTTACTGGAAAACAGGCAATCTCACAATTTACTGGAAACAGATTAATAAGATTTTGATACTAACTCTGATGGAATATGAGATATAATTCCGGAGAGTTCTAAAATCTATTTAGCCTTTTATATTTTATTAGTTAATGTTCAAGTTGTTACTAGTTCTCTTAATGTCATCATCTCGATACTTCTAAGTTGTTTTAAGTGTCCTAGTTGTCTTATTTGTCATTCTAGATACTTCTTAAATGTAAAAGTCTTGGTTGTTCTAGATATTTCCTTGTATGACCAAAGTGTCCCTAGTCTTGGTCTATAAATAGGGTACTTTGCTTATTGTATTGGTAGACTTTATGAATGGATTAAAAATGTGAGTTGTGTGTGATTTCTCCCTCCCCTCCCTAGGGTTCTTCACTTTCCCCCTCTCCATTTCTTATATGTCTCCCCCTCCTTTGATTATTCTGGCTTCCTCCTCTCTTCTTCTTTGGTTCTAATCAGATTTCCCCCTCCAAGTTCTTTTCTCTTATTTCCCTCATAAACCCTAATCTGTCCAGCCTTAAATCTAAGCATATCCAACTTGTTTTACATCAAACACTTTTCTATCACATATTTTACGCTCAGTAGTCAGTGCCAGGAAACTTATCTAGTGAAAATCATCACTATTTTATTTTTCTTGATGAATGTATGGCTCAATAGTATAGAATACTAACTTAATGTATAGTTAATTTACCTCAAAGATAAATGCACACAACCCTGTCCCAGGGCTAGCCAACAAGCCAAATGAAAATATAGTCAACCTGTAATAAAGCAGATTGAACACATATTAGAGTGGAGATACATAAACAGTAACAATTACACTGCACCAGTCACCAGAAACACACGAAGAACCCATATAAGAGTGTTGACCAAAAAAAAAAACCCATATTAGAGTAGAGATACATATACTGTATTTAACACACTCCACCAGAAACACATGTTTGATTATTTAACCCTAGCTCTCCTAATTCATAGAACA
The DNA here is from genome assembly GCA_029929735.1 of Mimosa pudica. Lineage (NCBI taxonomy): Eukaryota > Viridiplantae > Streptophyta > Magnoliopsida > Fabales > Fabaceae > Mimosa > Mimosa pudica. Next base: position 1,131,584 of record JAKELP010000040.1, read on the forward strand.
TTAGGGTCACTGGACTCTGGAGTGGATATCCTGAGCAACTTCTTCACAGCTAGTAATTCTTGTACAGCATACATCCTAAAAGACACTGATGGAATATAGTTGTTAACTCATGCATACTAAGTACCAATATAGGCAGGGAAACGTTAAAACATTATAAGTGTGACAAAAATCTTTAACATTTTAGAATACAAATAAGTGGTACATAATTTTACACATGCATGCACCACAACAAGGATAGCAGGGTCAAGTACACAACAAATCAACTCAACAAAAATCAAATTGAGTCTTAAATAGGCTACAAATTATTGCATACATGATAAAAACAATTAATACTACATTTTTCAATTCAAAATAGTCTTTATTCCCGCCACAATGGAATATTAAACTTACAATGAATCAGCTGTCATCTATTTCACTAAAGCAATAACTGAGGATCAATAAATTGAAACAAACAGGCTGAACTTTGGAGCTTGAAATATAAAAGATTCAGCAAAAGGAAGACACAAGCTTCACTCACACTTGCAGATGAAAAGCCAAAAGAGCAACCCTGAAGAGACAAAGTCTCACAGAAGAAAGCTATTGATTTCCAGGAAAAATTTCAGAAAATAAATCAAGATGATGCCACAAATGGTTCAACACATACACCATTAGTTTTATCCGCACGCAAGCACTGAATATGCATCTGATACATGTGCGACACTTTTCTCAGCATGACCAGGCTTCCTAGCATGCACTTAAACCAAACATTCTAACAGTTGGCAGGCTCATGCAGATTATCTTAGATGGGTTCAATAACCAGAAGCACCAAAACTATCTTAAAGAATGAAGCATGCATTAATATTTACATATTTAAAGCAAGTCCAACTCATATCAGGAAACAACTCTCACAACTTACAAAGGTTCATTGGATACTTTTGCTCCAGCCCGTATAAGACAGTAGGTGATTCCACCAGTTATTGCCGAAAAGAGACCAACTAAAATGGAAAATCATGACTATAGAAATTTGCATTGCTTCCTTCCTCAGCTTTAACTGAATGCCCTGGAAATTCCAAATACAGAAATTAAAAATAGGTTCACTATATTTACCATTCCAGCTAAAACTATCAGATGCAGGCTAGTTTATGATGCTCAAATTTATCAAAAATAAGTTCTCTTTTTAAGTTTATGCAGGCTAGTTTATGAAGCTCACTATATATGGGCATGTTATTTTCCCATCCCTTGAAAGATAGATCTACATCCAGGAGACCAGGACTTCACAACTTAAAAAGAGACAACGTACATAATCATTTTTCAGATTAATCAAAGTATCTTGTATTTCATTTTAAAAATAATTATTTGAAATTAAGCAATGAAGGGTCAGTTTGGCTCAGCAGTAAGCTTGCTTGCCGTGAGGTCTAAGGTCGTGGTTCGAATCAGCCTCTCTGCATAAAAGTAGAGATAAGACTGCCTAATATATTCCCTTCCCTTAGCACTCTCACTAAGTGGAAAATCGAATTGGGTTGACCCTTTTTTTATTTGAAATCAAACAATGTATTGACAATATAAATTTTTTAAAAAAACTAATAAAAAAATTTCTCATACTGGATTTTATCCATGAGGCCATTTTGGTCAAAATAGATCTAGTTGTAGGATGTCCTTTTCAGTTTAGGATATTGTGGTGAAAATTTTCATGATAGAAGAAAGAAACATGTAACTACATCATCAAGGGAGGGGATATTACTTAAACCATATAATAGTTAAGGTTTCGACCAAAAAATATAAGTTAAAGGGGACATTTATGGGTAGTGGGAAGAAAATGCACAAAATTATAGTATAGGGTATTCATTAGTCCATCAAACAAAGTATTTAGGGAACCAATCAATATGGTCAAACTTGACTAGGTGATTACTCAAACCATGTATACTGTGTTTAACTTACAGATAACAAAGGTGTTTACAAAATGACTAATAAACTGCTGCAAAGGAAATGTTGCAATGGGAGCTACTCTACCTTGTACTGAAAGCGTTTCTAGAGAAGCGAAGAGCACACCAAAGAAACTGCAAGCAAGACCTACAATGTAACATAGAATCCATTGTATTATCAAATAGTATTATCTATGGCGTGAATGTGGACAGGTGTTCACAATTATTCTATCAATTCATTAATAACTTGGGGATTTGTATCTCTAAAGATCCCATTACTAATACGACGTTGGAACAACATTTACTTCTGGTTTAGGTGAGGCTATATTTCACGTTCCCAATTTGGGTTTCTGATCGAAGTTAAACTCCCCCCTTTTCTCTCCGACACCCCAAAAGAAAACTGCAAAGGCCAATAGGTATTTCTCACTTATCAGTAAAATGTTCAATGATTTTTTTTTGTGCTGTCAGTTTTACATGTTTTCCCCTTCCGATTCTGCAACAATCAAACAAAACTGTCTAAATTACTTAAACTGACACAACACAAATTAAAGGCCTTACTATACGTGATTTTGTTTTTGTCTATTTATTTTGTTTTGGAGGGAGGCTTGATAACCTCACATAATAGAAATGTGAAGCAAAAGCAAGCATGAGGTAGTTTGAGAATAGAAAATTGAAACTTCACCTGAAATTTCAGCAATTTTCAGCTTCTCATGCCAAAAGATCCTTGCCATGATTGAAGCCAGCACTGGAGTTGTTAAATTTAATACAATAGCCTGAGAGAAAGGTAACATTTGAATGCTGCAAAATAATAAATATCAGTGTTATTACAATAGGTTCCCCAGCACAGCTCTCAGGGAACAAATGCCCACAGTCAGTAGAAACAAAATTTTCCAAGCTCAGACTAGCAGAAACTCAAATATGCTAAGGAAATGAAAGGTCAGAAAGTGATAAAGAGAACCACACTTAAACCCATTTCTTGAGTAGGTATCAAATTACAAACAAGTGAAACAACAAATTGCCATCTGGGAATTAAGAATTAGGAAGTTATGATAACATGCAGTAAGCATATTTGTTCTAAATCTTCATTAAGAATGAAAACGCATAGGCATGTAAATGAATTAGTATTTTCGCTATTTGGGCTTTCACTGAGTATCAGAAATAGTGGACATTGGTTAAAATACTGCTTTATATTACACATTGATCACATGATAATGAAGTAAAAATCCCTCTTTATAAGGGTTTTAGATTTAACTAACAAGAATTGCCTAAATAATTATGACATTATAGAAAAAGAAAATTAAAAAAGACAACAGAAAAAGCTACATGATGATCATTCATGACAACAAATGAAATTCTAAAAATATGGACATTTGGTTAAAAGAGTCATACAAAACTTACCAATATATAAAACTTGACAAAGACAAATAGCCAATAAGGGCCCTTGAAAACAAAATGATTCTAACTTGGGATGTTCCAAAAAGTGGCTGTTCACACCTCCTCAACCACAAATATGACAGTATCAAGATAATTGTACATCTTGTAAAAGCAGTCTCAAACAAAGGTATAGCCTGAACTGCCAGATCAAAATTATTATTGCAACAATTAAAAAGAGGAGCAAATAACAAGAATAAAAAGATCGAAATTAATTTTTAAGAATGCGAAGACAAGAGAGTGCATATTATTTCTTTCATCATCTCAAAAAAAAAATGAAAATAAAAGTAAACTACTTGTTAAAAAAGGTGGAAAGGCACAAACATTCTAGAAACCTCTGACTCAAGTGCTTATTATTTCAACATGAGAGTGCTTATTATGCTTGTTAAAAATAGGGGGAAGTACAAAAAAATTAAGAGTTCTGTTCTCAAAAGAATATAAATGAATTGGTCCAGTGTCTGAAAACTAATGTCAGAAGGAAAAGTGTGGCTCAAAATGAAATTGGTATATCTATAAGAATGAGACTGATTAATTAAGGAGGAAAGAATAAAGAAATAAGCCTGAGTTTGATCCTTTTTTCATTTAAAACCTTATTGATAAAAGTTATACTCCCTCCGGTCCTATTTATAAGTCGCCAACCGCCTCTAAATTTTGGTCCTTAATATAAGTCACCAACTACCACTAACTAACTCATTTATTAAAATTTTCCTAATATACCCTTACATTGGAAAATGAACATTGGAATATGAGAAGAGAGAGAAGATGAAAAAAAAACACTTTTATAGATAGAGGATTAATGAAGAGAGAGAAAATGTAGTGAGTCATAGTGATAAAGGTGGGAGGGGCAAAAATGGAAAAGACAAAAAAAATAAGACCAATTTAATGATCCAACTTCCATTAACCTCCATTCCTTGGTTTGTACAATTTAGGCGGTTGGCGACTTATAAATAGGACCGGAGGGAGTACCAACATAGCAATCAAAACCTCTTGCTATTCACATCCAAATTCCAGAACAGTTCCACATCAAAACCTCTTGCTAGTGATTCAAGTCATTGTCTAAGTTTTGAATGTAAAATGCATAGGAAAACATGGATCAGTGCAGAACATACCAGAAAAAACACCAGAAAGAACCTCCATGAGAAAGTACACAGTAGATGAAAGGGCCATACAAAGTAATCCAGAGTATCTAGACCCACTCCATACCCACAATATAAATTGAGTCATAGATGATGTCTCTGACTCAAGTGTCCTTGTTACTTCATCCTGCAACCAAAAATCCCAAATACTCCTATGTCTTAAACATGTTACATACACCTAAAGCATATTTCTATTACATTTGAGTATTGTGCTTCCTGGAGCATCATTATCCACACATGCAGAAAGCACTTTTGTTTCCAATTGATAGAAGCCAAAATGTCAATTACTTAAATCACTCAACTATTCTACATCTGTTTACTTTAAGGCACAGCCTATCCTTCTCTATTAAGCAATTAAAGTTTAACAAGTAATCCAATAAAGCACAAGTCACTTACTAATATATAAAAAAACAGTATCCATACATATATCACATCCGTTTCATCAGAAAAAGATGAAACACCAACAAACAATAGGAAATGCACAAAAACATGGAGTCTTATAAAAAAAATTGAATCTTTTGTGAAAATACCCTGTTTTTTTCTATCTTGAAAAAAAAAATATTTCCTAACAGTTGTTCTGCTAAAATATCTTTGAGCATCATTTTTATTACAGTTGAGTAGTGTGCTTCCTGGAGCATCATTATCCACATATGCAGAAAGCACTTTTATACTCCAATTGATAAAAGCCAAAATGTCAATTACTTAAATCACTCAAATATTCTACATCTGTTTACTTCAAAGCATACACGCATGTTTAAAGCAGTTCTATTAGAATTTGGATATACTACCTCCGGCCCTAAATATAAGACCTAGTTAACTTTTTTTTTGGAGAGATTAAGGTTGCAAAATAGGTTATTAAATTATGACATATTCGATATACTTTTTGATTATTCATTAGTTTGTAGGTAAAATAAACTACTCCAAGTGAAGGGAAAAAATTAGGTAAATCAATTTATAATTAACTTAGTTTTGCTTTTTTTAGGATTTTATAAAAAAGTCAACTAGGTCTTTTATATTTAGGACGGGAGGGAGTACCATATATATCCCACACAGCACATCCTATCCATCTCTATTAAGCAATTAAAGATTAACAAGAAATCCAATAAAGCACAAGTCAGTAACTAGCATATAAAAAAAAGTGTCCATGTAATGAAACAATAGGAAATGCACAAAAATATGGAGCGTTGTAAAAAAAAAAAATAGAATCATGATTGAAAAGAATACCCTGTTTTTTGTTCTAGGGTAAGGGGCGGTGAAGATGTTGAATTTGGGGATGAGAAGAGGGGTGGTCTGTTCGGAAACAGATTCGGCGTCGCCGTTGGATTCCGATGATGGATCGCGCTCTGTCAGCTCAACGATGTGATCTACAATTACATGGTTTGATTCTGAGGATGATGCCATGTGAATATGAATGAATGTTTCAACGTTCACATTCGCTTTCTTCCTTTTTTCTTTCTTTTATTCACATCACAGTGAGTCAGCGTTTGGTGGTAGAAGGTGACCATCAAGGGCTTGTTTGGTTGCCTAAGGAAAGTGACTAAGAATTAGAAAGCCAAGAAAGTAATTTACATATATCTCGGGGCCCACAAGTTCTCTCTCTCCATCTCACACTTTTTCTGGGCCCCACAAACTTTACTTTACCATCATTACCTAATTTACCTCTACTTTCCATTTTCACCCTTTCACTTTCCATTTCTTCACTTTCCTTCTTACAACCAAACGGACCAAACTGTAGGTTGGGTCAATTCGCCATTGGAGTCACATTTTGTATTCAGCCTAGCCTATGTTTTTTTGTGAAAATTAGTTTTTGGGTTAAAGGGCAAAAATGTCATGGAAGTTTTCACGGCGCTTGGAAGATTTTTAAGGGGCAATTGTGCATCATAAGTATTAAAAATGGGGCAATATTGCCCTTGCTTATTAAAGATGTTAATTTTGGCAGTTATTTTGAACTTATATGTACACATGATAGATAACATCTATCGCCTCATCATCCTGTATCAACAAAATTGAAGTCAATCAATATACCCCTTAAAATGTGGGTTTCAACAACTGGAGTGTTCACACTACAAAAAAATTCTGAATGGGGTTTACAAAAAAAATCAAACAAAAAAAAGTTGAACCTGATTATGGCATCTCATACAATCAATTAACGAAAATAACTCAACATCTCTCTATCCAAATCAGCAAGCATATAATCAGTTCAAATCAATATACCCCTTAAAATGTGGGTTTCAACAACTGGAGTGTTCACACTACAAAAAAATTCTGAATGGGGTTTAAAAAAAAATCAAACAAAAAAAAGTTGAACCTGATTATGGCATCTCATACAATCAATTAACGAAAATAACTCAACATCTCTCTATCCAAATCAGCAAGCATATAATCAGTTCAAATCACCATTTAATCCTAATCAAAAGAAATCACAAATTGATCCTCCTTTACCATTGACTAAGGATGCATATAGACGCTATGCCTGAAACAAGTTCTGAATGGGGTTTACAAAAAAAATCAAACAAAAAAATAGTTGAACCTGATTATGACATCTCATAAAATCAATTACCGAAAATAACTCATCATCTCTCTATCCAAATCAGCAAGCATATAATCAGTTCAAATCAGCATTTAATCTTAATCAAATGAAATTACAAAAAGAATCAAACAAAAAAATAGTTGAACCTGATTATGGCATCTCATACAATCAATTACCGAAAATATTTCATCATCTCTTTGTCCAAATCAGCAAGCATATAATCAGTTCAAATCAGCATTTAATCTTAATCAAATGAAATCATAATTTGATCATCCTCTACCATTGACTAGAGGAGGCATATATGCCTAATTCACCCTTATAAATAGGATTAAAATCCATGTCTACAACAACACAACTTTGCTTCAGTTAAAAAAATACCATATAGCCGTTATGATTTTCGATGATGTGGAGGTCACTAACATCGTGGTCACCAATGAGGTGGACCTGACAAAATCCCTTCAAAATGCACAAGATGCCGTTTGGATATGGAGTTGAGGTGGTTTGTGAAGGATCTTGGTGGAGTTTATACTTTATCAGAAATGTGAAAGTGTTGCAGCAAAAATCCACTAATTTTGTGGTGTTTTTTTATTAATTGATGTACTTATTTTCCGGTATTCATAATAAATTCTAACCATTAAGCACCATTCAGTTAACATGTGGTTACACAATTTTGCTTTCCGACCATTAAGCCTTCTGCATAGTTTTTGAAGAACGTTCTAACTTCTAACAAGCACCATATTTTGGCTTGAGATAAAGATTAGCTCATATGATTATCATTACATTTTAATTTCACACCATCTCTAAATTTGATGATATGATTTGAATTCCCTTAATTTGTATTCTCATTTCATCTGTATACATACTCTAATGAGATTAAAATTATAACAATTAATTAACAATTAATGCATATTTGCATTTCTTTATGTCAACCATCTTCCCTATAACTTTTAATGGTCTTTTAACACTGTAATGAAAGACTACGACACTCAGAATTCATCACCCACGCCTATATGCCTTAAAATAATATCACCCATCCAATTACAATGATCTCATGTCAATCTATCTTAATCAATAATCACAAACCCAATTGAAATTTGATTGTGCCGAATTGACTTAAGTAACACCTAATTAAAACAGCTTGCCAATCAGAATTAAATCCTCATTAAATCTCGGCACAATCAGAATTAAACAGTTGATATGAAGTAACTTTTTTTTATACACACAGAATTAAACAGCCAAGCCAATTACAATTAATGCATATAAGTCTTAAATCATATCACCAACACCAATCCAATTACAATTATCTCATCATTTTTTTAAACCGTTCTAAAACAATAATTTTGGCTGAGATAAAGTGGTGACAATTATTTAATGATTGACTCAATTACCACATTTAAGCTTCACTTTTCACTTTATTTTCACTCCATTTTGATATTTTTTTTCTTATCAGGAACTCCATTTTGAATTTGGTGATATGGTTTTGATTCCCTTAATTGGTATTCTCTTTTCATCTGTATACGTACTCTAATGGGATTAAAATTATAACAACCAATCAACAATTAAAGCATATATGAATTTCTTTAAGTCAAACATCTTCCCTGTAACTTTTAATTGTCTTTTAACACTCAAATGAAATACTAAGACATTAAGAATTATGCAACCACGCCAATCAAATTACAATTAATGCATATATGTCTTAAAATAATATCACTCACCCAATTACAATGATCTCATGTCAATCTATCATAATTACTAATCACAAACCCAATTAAAATTTGATTGTGCCTGACTGACTAAAGTACCACCTAATTAAAACAGCTGACCAATCAGAATTAAATCCTCATTAAATCATATTACAATCAAATTATCTTTCAACTACACCAAATCTGATTTAATTAAAAAGCATCTAAATCTGATTTAATTAAAAAGTCCTATGCATCCTTTTTCTTAAACCGTTCTAGAACAAATCATTTTGGCATAGATAAAGTTGTGACAATGATTATCATTTCATTTTATTTTACACCATTTTGAATTTGATGATATGGTTTTAATTCTTTTAATCCGTCTGTCTACATACCCTAATGGGATTAAAATTATAACAATCAATCAACAATTAATGCATATATGCATTTCTTTAAGTCAAACATCTTCCCTGTAACTTTTAATTGTCTTTTAACACTCTAATGAAAGACTAAGACACTAAAAATTATGTAGTCACACCAATTACAATTAATACATATATGCCTTAAAGTAATATTACCCACCCAATTACAATGATCTCATGTCAATCTATCATAATTACTAATCACAAACCCAATTGAAATTTGATTGTGTCTGATTGACTAAAGTACCACCTAATTAAAACAGCTGGCCAATCAGAATTAAATCCTCATTAAATCTCGGTAGTCGGCACAATCAAATTATCTTTCAACTACACCAAATCTGATTTAATTAAAAAGCATTTAAATGGCAGGTGTTGCTCTCCGACCATTAAACCTTCTACATCATTTTTTAAATCGTTTTAAGTAAAAATAATTTTGGGGATAAAGTGGTGACAATGATTATCATTTCATTTAATTTTCACTCCATTTTGAATTTCATGATATGGTTTTAATTCCCTTAATCCGTATTCTCATTTCATTTGTAAACATACCCTAATGGGATTAAAATTATAACAAACAATCAACAATTAATGCATATAAGAATTTCTTTAAGTCAATCATCTTCCCTTTAACTTTTAATGGTCTTTAAACACTGTAATGAAAGACTAAGACACTCAGAATTATGCAGCAACACCTAGATGCCTTAGGATCATATTACCCACCCACTTTAAGAGATCTCATTTCAATCTTTCATAACTACTAATCAATCACACACCCAATTGAAATTTGATTGTGCCTGATTGACTTAATTACCACATAAATAAAAACTCATCACTAACCAATAAAAAATTTAAGCTTCACTTTTCATTTTATTTTCACACCATTCTAAATTTGATGATACGGTTTTAATTCCCTTAATTTGTGGTATCATTTCATCTATATACATACCCTAATGAGATTAAAATTATAACAACCAATCAACAATTAATGCATATATGGATTTCTTTAAGTCAATCATCTTCCCTGTAACTTTTAATGGTCTTTTAACAAGATTCTTTGTAGCAACATAAATGTCGAATTGCTACATAACAATTGTTGGATGTCATGTTAAATATCTTATATAATACTTCCATACAATTAAACTATAAAGAAACTTTTACATTAAAGCGGTATATGATAGTTAATCAAAAATAAAAAGAACACATACATCCCATAGAGTAAGCCATTCTTTAAAAATCACATAAACATGATGTTTACATAACCATTATTTGATAACTTATCATATATAATTAAATATATTCATTGACTATATGTTTGTATTTTATTAAAAATAAAAAAAATCCGTGCATCGCACGGGTAGAATACTTGTTAAGTTAAAAATAACAGTCAAGAATTGTCCCGTTTTCAAAACTTTTGAGACATAATTATCCCCTAAAAAACTTTCGAGTGTCTAGCGTCTGTCCTTCCATAAAAACTTTAGGGTGTCTAACGCCCTTTCATAAAAACTTTTTGCCTTCTGACTGCATAGTGTCCTTCCATGAAAACTTCTGGGGCATTTGCCCTTTGTCCCATGGCCTTCTGGGTGCATAGTACCATTCCATGAAAACTTCTGGGACATTCGCCCTTTGTCCCATTACTTTTTCAAACTAGTGTGTGTGTGAAAATGCCCTATTACAAAATAGCTTTTGGAGTGGAGTGGAGGATAGCTTCACAGATTGTAAATAGTTTGTCAAAATTTAGGTTTCGATGGAAAAGACTAGGTTTTTTGGTCAAACTTAGGTTTTGATGGAAAAGACTATTTTGGAGAACTTAAGATTGTTTGTCATTCTAAAACCTAAGTTATTAGTTTTGAAGAGTTGTGAGGGAGTCAGACACTCATTTTTAGTTAATTAGCCATTTTGATATAGAATTTTATTTTTAACAATATTGCTCTAAAAGTATAAAAAGTATAGTAATTTCGTTAATAATAGATGCCAAATTATCATGGTACAAATTGGAATAAAGATGGACCAAGTTAGAAAAATATTCAATTATTTTCTTTAAATGAGTGAAAAATATTTTTGCACCAAAGTCAACTCATAACAACAATTTAAAAAATTTACATAAATCAAGTTGTGAGCAAGTAGAAGCCACAAACACAAAGCTTGAAAGAAAAGAACACAAGCCAATGCTATAATATAGTAATTTTTAGGTGATCCTATATACTACCTCCGGTCCTAAATATAAGACCTAATTGACTTTTTTGGAGAGATTAAGGTTGCGAAATAGGTTATTAAATGATGACATATTTGATATATTTTAGATTATCCATTAGTTTATAGGTAAAATAAACTAGTTTAAGGGAAAAAATTAGGTAAATCAATTTATATTTAACTTATTTTGCTTTTTTAAGAATTTTCTAGAAAAAGTTAATTAGATCTTATATTTAGGACTGGAGGGAATATTAAGGAAAATCACTCAATAGCAAAAAACACTCCATAGATTGTCACCCAAAAAAAACACTCCATAGAAGAAATGACTTCTTTATTAATCTACAGGGATAGGACAGGTCCAATAAATCTTGAGTTACAAAGCACGTCTTTTCTACAAAGCACGTCTTTATGTGGGTGAGCTGAACACCTTCCTAAAATTTATAATTTATATATCAAACCAAAAACAAAAAGGAAAAGAATAGAAAACAAACAACTTCAACTTTCAACCTTGTACAATAAAAAAGATGCAGCCCTGAAGATAAATCTGATATTAACATCAATAGATCTTGAGATACTAAAAAGGATTTGTAAAATTTAATCTATAATTATATATATTTTTTTCAATTTTATCTAATTCTTAATAGATCTTTGTATTTTTTTTCTTATGTTTTCACCTAATTTAAAGCATTTCTCTAGTATATTTTTATTCAACCCCTATATTTTAACATGAAAGATTCTCAGCTCTTTTTTATTAATTATTTTATTAACTGCTTAAGACTCTGGTGGAGATCTCTCAGACTATAGTAAAATCCACGAGTTTGGTGGGTCAGTGGGAGGGAATAAAATATCCTTCAATCTCTAGCTGTGATCATGCTGGTGCATTTTTGTAACCACTAAATGATAAAAAATTACTATGAGGCCTAAATAAAACAATGTAATCATGTGCTAATAACAAGTAAACAACATTAAATTGTTAGCATTCTCTAATGTCCTAGCTCGTTATATATCTTTATGTTCATTATATTCCTTCCCTCCATATAAATTCATAGCAATTTTCCCTTGAATAAGAGTATGACAGTGATAATCTTGTGAAAGTAATGATAATTTCCTCTTCTTGCTAAAACCCAGACAAGCCATGTGACGAACTTGAAAACCAACTTCATTAAGTTTTGCCCCCAGTCAAATGCTGGTAGGTCATGCATTAGGTACTATCTGTTTTAGCAAGAATCTAAAATACGACACCAAGATTTAACTGACCCAGACTGACCACCCTTGCAGTCAAAAAGACCAAATTTCAATGTAGTTTTTTCCTTACCCCACAGATAATAGCAGATTTGATGTCAGGCATATATCCCTTTTCACATCATCTATTTTTTGATTTCTTTTTGGTAGCTTCATAAATCAAACTATTGTTTATTCAATATCTAATAACGGTAATTATCTCGATCTTCTGCAAATGAGATATGCTTCTCTATGATAGATCCTCACGTTTCATGCGCACAATATCTGCTTCCCTGCCGTGGCAGATTTGGTGGTTCTAATGAAACAGTTTGGAGATACAAAAGGAAGGGACAATTACTTTTGAGTTTTGATCTTCATAGTTTGATTCACTTGTATATCAATCTATATACTTGGATTCGATTGTAAACTCAACTTCCTATTGTTTAACTAACGACAATCAGTACCTATTTTAATACTAATAGAGACTGAGCAGCTCTAATTCAAAGTAACTACTGAGTTGTACTAAGTCAAAGAGTAAGAACTGAGTTACAGTTCAATCAAAAATACAAAGACAAAAACATTAATACCAGAGAAGCAACAATCACAGTGATGTGTGATAGAAACAAGTTCTTTTTGCATGTTTATGTCACCAAATTTTACAGACACTAGTTCAACAAACATAATTTCCAGTTTTCTACTAAAAGGGTCAACCTAGTCCTAGTATCCACTTGGTGACATGCTATATTCATAGAGATTAATTTGAATCCACGACCTCAGACCCTACAGCAAATGAGCTTACCGTTGAGCCAAGCCGGCCCTTCATTTTTCTACTAAAAGGCCAAATGTTAATACAACACAACAGGGAAATTGTGGGAGATTGGGAATATACAGTGTGACATGTGGTAGAACCTTGATAAGGTTACAGAGGTGAACCAAGGCCTTTCTTCTCTACCTTATTCACAAATCAATTTAATATGACTTTGGTTCAAGCTTTTGGGTTCAGGGACCGTTCAATGTCTTCTAGAGAACGCCCTTTGGTTTCTACTATGAAGTTACTGGCAAATGCTGCAGCTAACAGGGAAACTGATCCAAAGCCTGCATATACTGGTGCAACCCCAAATTTCTCCACCAACTCTAGAAAGAATAATCCCACCACGAAATTGCAAACCTGGATGCATTTATTAGCAAGTTTAGATTCACTGTACTTGGATCCTCTATTGAGAGATCTTGTGAGTTGCCCAATTGAACAATCTGAGCCATTCAAATCCAAAATTCACGAGACAATAACATATGATGTTCAATTACTCACCCAATGGGTTGAAAAACTGAAACTCATGATCTTTCCACGTGTCCTGGTGCTGCTAAGCTCTGGGATGATGATACCAGTTACTGGTCCAGCTCCAATTGCGAAGGAAAAAATATACCTATAATGTACACAGGAAAAATGCATCATCCATGTGCCAACATTTCAGACAATATCCCTGAATATTATGTATACCATCCTTGATGAACAAAAGCACTACACCTACAGCTGAAAGATAATCATTCTGGTAAATTATTAACTTACAATCTTGTCAATATTACAAACCATAACAAACAAGGAATTATTCAATTCCAAATGAGATGGATGAAGGATATCGTGTACAATCAATATAAGCACCTCATGCCCATCTTTTTCCTTAATTGAAAAACACAAACATATTAATAAAATAATTTATTTTAATCACGCACCCATGCAATTGTGTAGTTTTCCCTCTTTTTTTTTAAAAATTTCACCTGTACTTTTATCAGAAGCGAATAACTGCTTACATAACAGTTCCCAGTATCGACAAGTTATTGCTGAGTTGTTCATCTAACGGAAAACCAACAGCATAAACCACAAGAAACATTGCAATTGCCTGCAGGAAAAAGAAATCTTGATTAGTATGGTGAGTGATAAGACAGAAGTCAGTCACAAAAGTCTTGTATCTTCATGGAAATACAGCCAGTGTCAAGATGTTTCAAACAACAGGAAAAAGGAGAAAGTAGGGCAGAAGAAAAATTTTATATATAGCACTGATCCCTTCCCTTGAATGACACGAGTGTATGTGTAGGTGCACATTGTTCACATGAGATTTCTTAGACAAAAGTTATTGACAATTTATAAATACTCACCATTCCTATGTAGCTTCCAACTAGAAGTTTCAGCCTCCCTTGTCTATCAATCAAGTATGAAGAACAAAGTGCACCTGAGAAAAAAAAACAATGATTTCCCATAAAACTAAATAGGATTTCAAGAATATATTTTGAAATGATATAAAAATGCTGTCTAGACTGCAGACCTGCTAAGTTGGTGAGTCCAACAAACAAGCTTGCTAAAGAACTGCTACTAATCCCAACATCTTTAAACGTCAATGATGAAAAATAGAGAACTCCATTTATGCCAGAAAACTGCTGAAGTACAAATAGGGCACCTCCGATCAATGAAACTGCAATTCCACAAAAAACACAAGTAAGCTTCATCTGGCATGTCTGCAATAAAAATGCCAAAGAAACTGTACTTATTTTACAAAAAAGGGGACTATTTAATGAAACCAAGACTCTTAAAAAGAATTAATAGAAGAAGTAGCAATATTTCAAAATGATTAGATTTTAACAGTTTGCAATGCATAAAATCATATCTTAAAGTAACAGCCAAAACCACCTTGACACGACCTCTAGAATGTGGCTCCTTTAGGATCTCTGACCAGCTGCTCTCCAAGTCACTCCCATCACTCTTGCTGACTGACTGAAAATCTTCAAGTGCTTTCTCAGCTTCAGAAGCTCCCCAAAGCCCTCGCACAACAGTTTTAGCATCATCTAACCTCCCAGCCTGAACAGAAAGGGAGACTATTAAAGAGTGGAGAAGTTTACAGACTATTGGGCAGGGAAACAACAAAGTCTTACCTTGCAAAGCCAACGTGGACTTTCCACCGCAAACTGCATGCCAAGTGCAACAACAACACCAGGGATGCTTGCAATATAGAGAATAGTCCTCCACCTGAACATTGCAATTTGTTAGTTAGTGTTTGTTTGGGGGCCTTTGGAGGGAAGGGAAGCAAATCTCCTTCCCTTGTTTGGTTGGTATATAATGGAGGGAAGCCCCTTGTTTGGTGTTTATTCATTCTTATTTTTTAATGTCCAAAACTTTTTGCTCCCCAATAAAAACCTTTTCAATCTAGGAACTAACAAGAGACAATAAAACAAAAAGAATCTCACCAATGTGGATCAGTTTCAGAAGGAATTCCTAATGATAGTGAAGTGATAATGCCAAGACATGTTCCAATTTGACATAAGGACCCTAACGCGCCTCTATAATTGGTTGGAGCAACCTACAGCACATATCAAAATGACAAATTTTTGTTTTAAAAAAGTACAAAATACTAATATCAACGTAAAATTGTCTTTTGAAATATCCTTCCTCTACATCACATAAAAAATAAAGCAATTTATCATGTTCAGACTAATTCAGGAAACTCGATAGTACTGTATTGTCAATTATGAGATGAAAATCATTATTCAAGTTACTGAATATGCACCGCAGATTTAAGAAAATAATACGAACATAAACTTAATGTAACACAATACACTGCATAACAATCAGGAAATTTGAAATATAAAACGTACAAAGCTAAAGTTGAGATCAACAGGTACCTCAGATATATATATTGGAACAAGAACTGTATTGACACCTATGCCTAGACCAACGAGAAATCTTCCCCACAGTATCTCATCCAAGGAGTGTGCATTTGCGCTGTTACAAATTAGAAGAAGCACTGTGGTAATAGATATCCTTTTATGTAATTGCTTATAGTCTAAAGGCAATATAGGTTTTTGACTATTGAAGGAAAACAGATAAAATAAGAGAATGAATATAAAAGGATGGACAAGCAATGGTTCTACATCATTAACATTTCTAGCACCTAGAGTTTGTATATTGCAAATAGCAGATTACGTAATACATTTTCGCACAAATATTTTCAAAATCCTCCTTTAAGCACAAACTAATTACATTAGCACAACTGAGAGTGGGAAGAGTGCAATGTCACATTGACTTAAACAATTTCAATGTCCATGCCATAAAATTATACAACAACAACAAAGTTTTATCCCATTACGTAGTATCTGCTCCATTCTATAAAAGTATATTTCTAACAAACTCAACGTAAGATGCATATTACCTTATTATTGCGCCAAGAACTAAGGGTATTGAATCAATCTGAAATGTGCGTCGACAACCAAGTTTATCTACCAGAGAACCAGTGCCGATGCTCCCAATAAAAGCACCAGCAATGAATATGCTGATTACAAGTCCCTCAAGGAATGAATTTCCCTCAAAACCAAGTTCCCGCGCGATGGAAACAATAGGGCCATTCATAACTCTGTAAGGTATGCATTCCAATAAGTTCAAACCCGAACTAAAACCAAAGAATTTTCCATGTGAGATGGGCATGCTCAGTATCATGTTATAATAATTCATAAGTTTTCACTTAACTACTACTACTCCCTCATGTCCTAAATATAGGACATATTGAGGGAGGTGAATTTGATCCTCAATAATATATAAGAATTCTTTTTAATTTTTTTCCAACTTTTTACAAGATTATCTTATTGCTGCTCCTTACTATTTCCTCTGATCTTAAATATAAGAACTAGTTGATTTTTTTGGAAAATCCTAAGAAAACCAAATAAGCCACTTATATATTGAATTAGTTGATTTTTTCCTCCAAATTAATTTACTTGACTTATAAAAATACACAATCTAACAAAATATCAAACATGTTATGATTAACTAACCTATTTTGCTTCCTTAATTTGCCCAAAAAAAGATCAACTAGGTCTTATATTTAGGACCGAGAAAGTAATAAACAAGCAAGAAATGGAGGGTGTGAACACACATAATTGGTTAGAATGTTTTGATAATATCACGGGATTTTAAGTAACTCAACTAACATGCTTAGTATCATCAGCTAAATAGGTCTTAGAGGGAATACTAAATCATAAGCATTATCAAAATAATCAAAATATAGCATCACTCAATTCATGTTTCATCTCAGTTCTTCAATTGAATATGACATGAGTAGAAAATTAGAAATTTCTATCTCCTTCCACCACAACTTAACAAGAGACAAAAAAATATGAAATAAAAAGAGGGAAAATAAGCAGACCCAATATGATAGCCAAAAGCAAAATTGGCCAAGGAAGCAACAAGAGCATGAGGAAAAGCATTTAACCATCCAAAATCACATTTTTCTTCACCACTCCTTTCCCAAGCTGAAACCTTTCCTTCATCTGAAACACACAGTAATTCAGCAAATAAATATTCAGAAAGTTTTCTTATTGGTAAAGCAGTGTAGGAGTTTGGGTACCAGTGTGTGATTCTGGAAGCTTCTTCTTCTTCTTCTTCTTCTTATTGTTGGCGGCAGAAACAGTGAGCTTACGAAGGCGAGAGCGAAGATTGAGAGAACATGAAAAAGGAAGAAGCTTCGAATTCGGACATACAGTGACGATCGCCGGAAACTGAGCCGACGGTGGCTGAATAGCTGAAGCCACCCACATCGATCACCTTTAACGGCGCCTTCAAATGGATAATTATTATTATTAATTAATTATAATTATATATAATTTATAAGGGGCTAAGAAAAGAAAGAAATGGGACGTTGAAGTTGTTTTTTTTTGGCGCCAACTTGTCTGCGTTGTGCGTAAGCCGCGTTATATTCCATACTCAATATTCCATACTCCCTGTCCCTGCAATAAGACTATTTTTATTTTTATTTTATTTTTTTGAAAAATTAAGGATATAAAATTATTCACGGTAAATTGTTTATACTTGATTTTTCTTTCAAAACTAATTTATTCTATATACAAGCTAACATATAATCCAAATATATGTGACATGTCTTATAATTTAATGATTTGATTAGTTTTCTTAATTTTTATTGAAAAGGTAAAATGAATCTTCTATTTAGGGTTGAAGGGAGTATTAGGGTTCTTCTAGAATTTGTGCTGAGTTATCCATCTCGTAAAAGTATCAATGTGGTAATCATAAGGTCAAAGGGAAAAATATCCTAAAAGACTATCATAGAGAATCCTTATAACTTATAGGGTTAAGATGCATTTTTAGTACTCTAGAATATAGTAAAGTGTATCTAACATAATATACAATATTGTGGTCCATTTGTAATAACCAAGAATTATTTTTGTGACTTATTTAGTATTGACGTTAAATAAGTTAAGTTTGATCGTTATGTGTCAAATTTTGATCGTTAAATTATGGGGTAAATGAGCATTTTCAGTACTCTAGAATATAGAAGGAACATCAAACATAATATACAATATTTTGGTCCATTTGTGATAACCAAGAATTATTTTCGTTGCTTATCTAGTAATTCGTTAACTAAAACTCACTTTTGTAAAATAAAATCTGATGTGATATAATGATGTAATATATGTATGTTAAAATGAAAATTTAAGGAACATTTATTTTAAATTTATAACTATGTAATCAGATAGAAATAACACTTCTTCTATTACATCATAGAGCCATTAATTCGGGTCGAGCCAGTATGGCCAACCCGTTTTAATTTGGGTAGAGCCTGTATGACCAATCTGTTTTAACTCAGTTAGGTCAACCTGTTTAGTTTATGATTCTTTGCTTACATTTTTTATATATGTAAAATACTAATGACTTATTAGTTTATACATGCATGATACTAGATAGTCTATGGATCTTTATAACTTTGTAGTGTTTAATTATTTGACACTTTGAATAATATTGTGATTTAATTGTTTATGGTGTTTAAATATTGTATAGGCTAAAGTATACCTTTAATCCCTTATGTTTGCATCAAGTTTCAATTTAGTCCTTTATGTTTGGAAAGTACACTTTTAGTCCTTTTTTGTTAACACCGTTAGTTTAACTTAACAGAAAATGCTAACTTAACAATTTTAGATGGTTACTACATACTGAAAAAATGTTCAGATTAAAATATTTGAGTGTAAATATTCCTATATTTTCAAAATTTATCATTTTTGGTCCAATTTCATTATAAAATAAACATATAAAATCTTTGAGTTAGCATTTTCCGTTAAGTTAAACTAACGGTGTTAACAAAAAAGGACTGAAAGTGTACTTTCCAAACATAAATGACTAAATTGAAACTTGATGCAAACATAAGGGACCAAAAGAATATTTTAGCCTATGGGTTAAACCAACTTTTGGTCCCTAAACTTTCACCCCATTTTGCTTTTATTCCCTGAACTTTCAAACACATGGTATTGGTCCTTGAACTTTCACCTCATTTTGCTTTTAGTCCCTGAATTTTCAAACACATGGTATTGGTCCTTGAACTTTGCTTAGTTTGGAAGGATTAGTCCCTGAAACCTTTAAAGGAGGTGAAAGTTCAGGGACTAAAAGCAAAATGAGGTGAAAGTTCAGGGACCAATACCACGTGTTTGAAAGTTCAGGGACTAAAAGCAAAATGAGGTGAAAGTTCAGGGACCAATACCATGTGTATGAAAGTTCAAGGACTAAAAGCAAAATGTTGTGAAAGTTCAGGGACCAAAAGTTGGTTTAACCCTTAGCCTATTGTATATTATGTTTGGTGCTCCATCAATATTCTAGAGTACTGAAAATGTTCATTTACCCCACAATTTGATAGTCAAAATTTGACACATAACGGTCAAACTTGACTTATTTAACGTCGTTACTAAATATGCCACAAAAATAATTCTTTGTTACCACAAATGGACCACAATATTGTATATTATGTTAGGTGCACTTTGCTATATTCTAGACTACTAAAAATGCACCTTAACCCTAACTTATAAATCATACTTCGATTGTGAATTTTTTGTGACGCGTCAATGAATAATTTTTCATATATATTTCCTTTTAACCTTTCTATAGGATGCATTTGATGAGGTTAAATAAGTTGTTGTGAGTTGCCCTTGTTTTAGTTAATGTCGGCCAATGCTATACTGAAAAAAAAAATATCTTTTGGGGGAAAACCACAAGAAAAATGTTGGGAAAATCCCAAATAAATCTCTCCAAATACTTAAAAGGACAAGTGAGGAATCTAAACTTCCAAAAGGATTATGAAGGAACCAGCACATATTTCATTTTAAAATTTTGCGAAAAGACAAAATTGTCCTCATCCTAAAACACAAATTGCGAGAAGAGGGTGGGTGTTAGGGTGAGTTTAGAGTAGGGTAGTAATTTGTGTTTTAGGATGAAGTCAATTTTGTCTTTTCGCAAAATTTTAAAATGACAGGTAGGTGTTGGTTCCTTCATAATCCTTTTGAAAGTTTAGGTTCCTCCCTTATCTTTTTGGGTATTGGGAAGGATTTATTTGGGATTTTCCCACAATGTTATTAGAATAATGAAGCTACAAAGAGACTACTAAGTTGTCACATACTCACATAGGCTAGCTTTCATAAGAAAAATAGGTCAAGCCCAACCCCAACCCCAACCCCAACCCAAGCATCAGATATATAACATAGGAGTATCTAAAGTTGGGAGCAAAAGCTGCAAAAGTAATTAAAGAAGATGGATATAACTATTGCTTACTCTGACCATAGATGGTATTCTCTCTATTAACCCAAAATTTGAATTTGGTAGATTCAAAATATAAAAGTGGACTCTTACATTTTTTTATCATTTAATATATTTTTCTATTTATTGGCCCTTTTTTCATATCTATTAATGTTCAATACATTTTTCTCTCTTATCGCAAAATAGGTATATATTCTAGACACATTCATCCGCTAGACGCCTATAATAAGCACGGGTAGTCAAGGTTCTTCTCAAGATCTCATTTCAAAGTTCTAACAACCAACGTGGCATATAATGGATTTAAAAATTGGTTGCTCTGATATCTTATTTTCAGCAAAAAGTTGCTTGCAAGTCATAATAATTAGCTTATATCTTCTACTCCCTTTAGTCCGTAATATAAAAGCTCAATATTTGAATGGTTTTAGTTCAAAATATAAGAGTTTATCTCACATTCTCTCCTCATTTAATGCATTTTTTCTACTTTACCTCTAACACTCTTTCATATTTATTAATGTTTATATATTTCTCTCTCTTATAAGTATTATAATAAGTATGGACAATATTGGAAAAGAACACATTAACTACAGATATCCAACTAATATTTACATGTTTTTTAAGAAACTTTTTTTTGCGGTTGAGTTCTTATATTACAAATCAGAGGGAGTATATATGTGTGGATGTGAAGATACATCATTTACTTCAACATCATTCAAATGGATAACGTAACTGATCTTTAAGTATCTTGTTACTTTGCTTGAAACCATGCATCCCGAAACTTAAGACGTACGTATTCACGTAACTAGTCTCATGCCAACAATTAACAAAAGCTTCAGTTAAAAAAAAAACAATTAACAAAAGCTAAAAATTTTCAATATAATAACTTCTTCAATTTGATGCATGTGAGATTTACATAACATAGGCGTGAAGAAGTATACATGATTTTGGCGTGGAGGATGGAAAGATATGAAAAGAAGGGACCGCATACCCCACAGAAAATGGTGCTGTCATATGCTTGGGATAGAGGGAACGGATTCTCTCAGAATCCGTTGCCTCAAAATCCTCCTCATCCTCTCCATGGTTCTCATGTGGGGTCAGTCAGATTCATCTAAGAGCTCATAATTTGACACTTGTACCATTAAAAATTAAAAAACTGTATTAAAATATAAAATAAATGAAAAACTTTTAATTTTTTATTTTTGAAATTTTTTTAGCATAAAAAATTTCAACTATCTATACCTATTAATTTTAACTATGTAGACCTATTTTATTTCAATAGAAGGATTTATAAGAGATACAGATTTATGCAGTTAACTGTAAAATAATTTTACAGTTAACTGGATAAGTTTGTATCTCTTATAGATCCTTCCATTGAAATGAAATAGGTCTAGATAGTTGAAATTTTTATGCTAAAAAGTTTTCAAAGATAAAACTTCTTCATTTATTTTATATTATAATACCGTTTTTTTATTTTTAATTGTATAAGTGGCAAATTATGAGCTCTTAAATGAATTTGAGTGGCCCACATGAGAACCCATGTGAGAGGATGAGGAGGGATTCTGAGGCAACAGATTATGAGAGAATCCGTTCCCTGGGATATATAGAGCGATAGATAGATAGGGCCTATGGGGATTCCCAAATTAAAATCCCCAAATTCCATTTACTCCCTCTCACACCGACACCTCGCTCCCCACAATTTCGGAGTTCATTCTTGTGTAGATGGTTTATTATATTTGACTAAATAATTAAGCAAACACTTCAAGAGAATTTTAATGTGGTGAGAAGAATTGTGATATTATATATATGTGGCACCATATACATTCATTTTTTCCCTTTGACATGGAAAAAAAAATGAGGTAGTGTTATTTTTTGTTACATGAGTGACATATCACATTAAAAAATTAATGAGTTATTTGCTTATAATCGGTTAGTTTATAAATGATGCGACAATCCAGATTTATATATATATATATAAGAATCTTTATTCGCCACTCTTCCCTTATCCTTCTTCTATCTTCTTGATAATAATAATAGTCTCGTTTTTCTTCATTTCCTGTTTATTATTTATTACCTTGCCACATTCATTTATCTGCTTTCACACACACACACACACACACTGTGTGTGTGTGTGTCATCTTGGCTTTCATAAAGCAGAGAACTCTCTCCTTTCAGAAACGTATGTTGCACTTGATCATCTTGGATTTGATTTGATTCCCACGTTCATTATACTATATATATGATATATATATGCTGCTGAGATTTCACCCCATTAATGAAATCCCAACTGTTTTTTCTTTAGATCTGTGCTGATGACAGCCACATTATTACAACAAATTGTGCAACTGCATATACTAATTAGATTTATTATTAAATTTAAAGAAGTATTCTCTTTTAATTTTCTATTTAGATGGACAGGCACTTAGAGAAACTTTCACAGATTTTTTTTTTTTGCAACAAGTGATTAGTTAAAAGAGTAATATTCAATATTGTCTTTGAAACCTGGCGGGTTGGCGTGAGTGATAAGTGCTCTCGTCCCTTAAGCAAGTGGTTGGGGGTTTAATCCCTAACTCTTGCGAATTGAGCAAATTCACAGGTCAGCTGTCTACTCGCTATATGAGACTTCATAACAGCGAGATATTAGTCTCACTTGACACACGGGTAGAATACCCTTGGTAGCCAAAAACAAATATTGTCTTTGAACAAATTCAAAACTTATGAAGTAATCCGGGGTAATATTTCTTGAATTATAAAGCCACATACATAGCCACAGTACCTTGAAATTATATGTGAAATTAAATCCCTGATCTTATGCTTATATAACAAAACTTTACATTAATTTTGTAACATTACTTAGGTTACAAGTCTAATAGCTGAATAATATCAGTTAATCTTCGATGTTGTATTGTATTCCAAGATATTCAAGACTTTTAAGCTTTATGCTTGTGAGTTATAATATTTTACGTGTATATCTTTTTTTTTTTAGTGACAACGAGTACATCTTTTTCGTTTCACTACGCACTACTTTTTTCAAATTTGATTCCCTTCCATAATATACTTTAATTTACATTTATGATTTATGATCATATAATGAACTGATATATCTCCTCATCGATGGACTAGCTGGCTAGCTCGTATTTTCAAATTTCTGCTATAAATTAAAGTCCCACAACTTAAATACGTACTCGCAATATGCCCACAAATAATTGTTTGTAGAACCTAAGCTTCTATATGGTGTCCTTTTCTGATGATCAAAATTTCATTGGCGCAACGAAAAGCAGAAACAAAAAAAAAACCCTACAATATCAAAGCTTTTCAACCTCCCCAACTATATTATGGTAAAAAAAAAAACCCCAACTATATACAAGCTAAGTGCGTGTACACGCACTTATATCTATTTCTCTATCTCATTACCCTACTCAGTTAAGTTACATTATCCACGTATATAATATAAGGTTCGAGCATCGCCCTTATAGGATCTTGGTTTATGTATTTAAAAAAATAAATAAGTTATATATATACATATAATAAGATGTAAGAAGGGTTGTGATTTATTTTTCATTGATATGGCAAAAGAAGAGTAAATAATAATTGAATAATACACTCCTTGATAATGGTGATGATAAGTCAAAAAGAAGACATGAATTTTTTTCCAGTTGTTAATAGAATAATAGCATTCAAAATTGTAAATATAAGTGAAAATATTTGTACAAAAAGTAAGGACAGCACTTTTCGCTTTTATGCAACAATTTGCATGGGGAATTAAACTCTTAGAGCATGTTTATGCCGCAGTCACTACTATAGCATATATAATAATAATAATGTTCCCTATTTAGTTTATTATTAAAATGATTAATTAATTTCTTTTCATTATAATTATGGTGATGATGATAGTGCATGCTACCAACTTAATTTGAGTCGATCATCAGAGTAATCAATACCCATCATGAGAAACCTTCTATGTTTCCTTGAAACCTTTATGTTCATATAAATTCATAATTCATTTCATTTCATTTCAAGTTACTAATAATAATATATTAAGAAAACATAAACTTTGATACTAGCTACATACTTAAGTAATAATTGGAATTATCCTGGTCATTAATTGGTAATATTTTTTCGAAGATATAATTTATTGTTTTTAATTAGTGGCATAATAATTCTTTTAGGATAATAACTATTTGTAATTATATATATATATATATATGTATGTATGTATGTATGTATATATATATGTATGTATGTATGTATGTATGTATATATATATATGTATATATTGTAACATGTTACGTTCGAGTGACATCTTTTTATGGTGGACATTGCACGCAGTATCTAAGATCCTATGGTCATATTCGAGCGATTTCGATAGTGATGGGCTGATGGCTGTCTCTATGTGATTTTATCGTGTGATTTCAAAACTATTATTATCTTCACAAAAAATACCGATCACAAAACATTAATTCGCTATAAGTTTTCCACAGTTTGAATATGAGTAGTATAAAGTTATATGGATAAAATGTATAAAGAAATAAGTAATATATATGTATTTATGTAGCTAGTAAATATTTAATGAATTTTTCTTCATACTACTTCCTTAGTTTCTTAAAATAATAGCTAATTAACCTTTTTAAAGAATCCTAATAAAGCTAAATAGGTTAATTAATAATTGATTTTCCTATTTTTTTTCTAAACTTGTTTATTTGATTTATAAGATAAAATATGATTTAACAATATACTAAATATGTTATAATTAAATATAGTTCATTTTACTTCATTAAATACGTGGGTGTCTGTATATATAAGAAGAATTTTCATTATAATTTTAAATCTTTTAAATTGGACAAGTGAGAAGGATCCAAAATTTCATGCTCAGGACGAAAGATGAATAAATTAATGTCAAGTCCTAGAAATTCGAAATTTGAAATTAAAGTCCAAGAATAAAGTGTCGGTTGTGGCGTTCCATCTAAATTAATTGAATGCCATTGAAAGAGATAGGTGTATTGTTTGTAACGATTTTGATTTGAACAAATTCAAATATGCGTGCAATTAAATTTTTCTATATCAAGAATAGTTTGAAGTATTTTTAACAATAATCAATACACTGAATAACGTTCAATTTGTAGGCTTTCGTCCATTTTAGCACATTATTTTTCCCATTTTAACAAAATCCAAATCTTTAAACAAACTGAAACTTGAAATTTAAAATATATATGAGACAAGAGTACGCAGCTTATAGACATAAGAAATAATCCGATCTGATATATCATATGGTTAACACAAAAAGAAACAAGCTTTTGGGGAAAAATATAATTAATATATACTATAACAACGTAAACCTTATCCCACTCAAGTGGGGTCGGCTACATGGATCACACGACGCCATTTTGCTATGTCCCTAGTCTTTCCTGGAGATAAACCTTTCACTAACATATCCTTTTGAATAACTTCATCAAGAGTTCTCTTTGGTCTCCCCCTATTTCTTATATACGTCTCTCTTACCATCTACTCCACTATTCTTACTAGCACATCTAATTCTCTTCTTTGAACATGTTCATACCACTTTAAACGATAATCTCTCATTTTCTCTGAAATTGATGTTACCCCAATTCTTTCACTAATGTGATCATTATTAATCCTATCTTTTAATATATACCCACTCATTAATAATTAATATATACTATATGCATTAATTTTGTTGTTAATCATTAGTCATGGGAAAATAAATTTAAAACCATTTAACATTTAATGAAAGTATAATTGAGCAATATGATGGCCTATAGCATTGAGGAAGATCAAGAAGGAAAAATTGATGAAGTATAAAAATGAAAGCATTATTTAGTTTAAAATTTCCATGCACCATGAAAAGGGAAGGAAATACAATTTTTTATGAGAATCTAATAATTATCAAGACGATGCTTTTGTCTTTTCAGATTTTTATCACTCTCTTTAGCCTTTACACGGCCGGCCTAACAAATTATCAATGATGCATGGAGACTGGAGTCGAATGCATGATTCTAAACATGAATAATGTTCGCAGCTAATAAAAATGAATAATAATACACTTTTTTAAAAAATTTAAGACCACACTGTACTAATAATTGATAGTTTACTTATTTATATTAGTGTCTGAGAAATAGTTTTAAAGGTGTTATAAAAAAAATTCCCTTTACATCATATACATAATATTAAATTCTTGCAAATAAAATGAGAAGAAAAAAAGGATGGTATTATCAGAAAATCATTGTGGAGAATTGCTTAGTTTTATTTTTCTCAAGTGTAAGAGACAAGGCAAGAAAAAGGGACAGGTGGAGAAATAATAATGATGAAATTGCATGTGGTAGGGTAGTATATATGGCCTTTGAACCATGTGTAGTGCAGGCATACAGTTCTATTTAAAAAAAATTAAAAAATGTTAATTATTAGATGATTTTTACATATTCACCATGGACAGATCTCATACACACATATATAACTTGAATTAATATAGCACTTTACTCAATACACACATGTAACTTCAATTTTACAGATTATTTGAAAAATATCTATTAAGCTAGCTACTTGAAATAATTGTTGATAGTTCATTTTTTCATTTTTGTTCATGATTATATTAAACAAACCAATCAATATACAAATCTAGCTATCCCGGACAAATTAAAATGTTTTAGTTATGAGACCAAGCATATAATAGATATTGCTTTCTTTCAGTGCATACAATAGACACATTCTCCGATCCCCGCAAGTTTTAAAAATGAGTAATTGTTTCTTTAACAAAACACTTTGTACATGAATCAGTTCAATTCTTAAATTTGTATTGTAAATCAGTATGAAATAATCTACATATCTATGATACTGATGGCAAAATTAAAAAATATATTAGATATACTATCAAAGTCATATTACTTACTATTCATAAGTCACATGTTTAAATTGTCCAATAATAATTTACAAACAGTTCATCAGTTATAAACTATTATACAGAAGGTGATTTATTTACCAATGATGCTAATATAAAGATGGCACTTTGATGTGGAACCATATGTCTACGAGCTGCGTACTCTTGTCACTATTTCTGGCAAAATATGGTTTGATCAACCTAAGTCTAAAGAGAGAGATTTATTCAAAAACTCTAGCCTATTAAAAGGTAGAGTTCCTTAATATATAAACCACACTTCATTAATAATGTAACTAGTAACAAAAATTTGCGCAAGAAAAAAAAACCTTATTATTATAAAAGAGCTGAGCTATTACACATTTACACTTGTGTTCAATAAACAATAGTTACGTTACTTTGATCCTAAATATAAAAGTTAATTGTGTTATTTTTTTTTCTAAATATAAGACTTTTTCATCTTATATTCCCATGTATATACCGTTCCTCTCTCAAAACCAACTTTCCTGAATTAAAATGAGAGGTATTAGCTAGTTTTCCAGAAATATCATGTAATATATACTATATAATTAAGCAGTTCGTTTATGTTATGATTTCTTCAAATTATTCAATGGATCCTTATTAACTTAACAATTTCATCGGGAAAAATAGTGAATTAGTACCGTGATTCTTAATATGAGGTTTAACTTCTCGACCAAAAAAAAATGAGGTTTAACTTGCAATGTTGCCATTTTTTACTGCCATTTAAGGAGTGTGTGTTATTAACTTATTATTTTAAGAACATGAGAAGAAAAAAGAAAAAAAGGGTGAAGAGGATAAAATGAAAGCGTGTGAAACGCAGGAAAAGAGGAGGGAGGGACTTTGCTTTTGATGCGAAAGACTGAACTAACTTTAGCTATAAAAGATCAAATTTTGGATCACTACAAATAACACACAAATGTGGCAAAGGCAACCTCGTTGTGTCATGCATTTATGAGGCCAACTTAGCAAAATCCTCTCTCCAATATACTTATGTTCTTTCACGAACTCTGCTTCAACTCCATGAACCTCTCCATCACATTCCTCTTTCTATATCATACTTGCTCATTCTTCCCATTTCTTTATTCATATCTTCTTCATCCTATCCCTTCCTCTTCATTCACAGCCCATTTCCTATTTTTATATCAAGACATTGCCCACTCAGCCACCCCAGCTTCATTATTCATTTATACTCTCTATGGGATCCGATCCTAACAAACTATTTACAGAGTTTGTTTTGTTTCTAAATGTACTACTTAATAAATCTAAACTTTTTATCTTAAATTTACAATGTACCCCTTCAAACTATAAAATTGATCACACGTATTGCAAGGCTTTCTTTCATAGGGTAATTTCAATGTTAATGATGGAAAATGTCAA
The DNA here is from genome assembly GCA_029929735.1 of Mimosa pudica. NCBI lineage: Eukaryota > Viridiplantae > Streptophyta > Magnoliopsida > Fabales > Fabaceae > Mimosa > Mimosa pudica. Next base: position 1,160,950 of record JAKELP010000040.1, read on the forward strand.
TCCCTCTTATTGTATATGCAAGACATATTCATTTATTTAATTGGTTTCATGATGATAGTTAAGTTAATTAGTGTGACATGTTTTTTTCTTAAAACGGATTTATTTCCTTTCTTATTTCCTGGCCATTTTTACTTGATTATTTTTTTTAAAAAGTATCAAAAGCAGGATATTGGAAAATTTTGATAAAATCTAGAAATAGGTATCATTTATTATTTGTATCAACTCTCTGAATATGTCATGCATTAATTACTAAATAATTATTACATAAATAATAACATTTATTTACAAACAAGTAAACTGATCGATGTCTTGCTTTCATTTTTGTAAATTACTACCTATACTCTTATTATAAGGCAAAAACTGATCGATGTCTCTAATTGAGGTTTATAGTTGTATCAATATAGTCATATTATTTATAGAGGAATACATAAGAAGAAAATATCAATACAAGATAAATTTAATATCTGGACTTTCATTTTCAAGTCGGTGAAAATCGATACTTGGTTCCTTATAACAAGGATGAGGGGAAGTTATGTTTTGATTATTTTTCAAATATAATAAAATTGAATATAGATTGACCTTTGAGGGATCATTAAGGTTAAAGCAAAACCCCCATGGCTCGAAAATTACTCACAAGAATATTTATAAGTTTCCTATTGGTAATATCATCATGTCGGTCGAATTATATGTCTTTCTAGGATATGAGTTGTAGTTTTATCAACTAATCAAATTAAATTGATAAAAACTAATTAAATTAAATTATGAAGCAAAAAATATTTTGAATTAGCTGGTTTTCATATGTATATAAAATGATACAATGTATGAGCCTTATTGTAGTTTGATTTATAACTTTATAAGAAGTCAAATTAGACAAAAAAAATGATTTTCTAGTATCAAATTGTTTTGAACTAGTGAAAATATATTAAAAGGTGAAATTATGTGCTATTGAAGAGAATAGAATTTTCTTGGCCAAAAAAAAAAAGAAGAGAATAGAATTTTGACAATTGATTGGAATGGGTATTCCTCAAGAAATACACAACTCTAGTCAAAACTCTTTCGGCCAACTGAATGGTTTTAAAGACTATACTTTTCCCTTTCAATCTAATTCAACAAGATTTCCCAATAAATTTAACCCAAAGATCAAAGGCCCAAAATGGATAGACAAAATAAATTTTAAGGTAAAAGTAAGTGCTGCAGACTAATCAAAATTTGATATATATATGTGTGTGTTTCTGTGTCTAATTTATCAAATTAAAGAAACATCCGGTATAATTCAAGCTGATGAACAAATTTCGTCTCTTCTATAAAATAGGAAGTAGACATCTTTTTTTAGTTTTGCATGCACATACATTGCACCCTCCAAATAAATAAAAAACACCATCAATGTCAACTAAATTGCAATCCATACTTTACAAGCCATATTCTTAATAAAAATAATTACAACTAAAAAAAATACACAGATTAGGAAACTAACTAATCTCCCTCCACAAATTGAAACATGCAATATTTTAGACATAAATAGATATAAAAACCTCCTTGAATTTGCAATGAAGCAGACTTTCCCTCATTAGTAGCCGTTTTCCTCTTTAAGCTAGTGTGTGTGTGTGTGTGTGTGTGAGAGAGAGAGAGAGAGAGAGAGAGAGAGAGAGAGAGAGAGAGAGAGAGAGTGAGAGAGAGAAGTGATATTATATATATATATATATAAAAGAAAGATGATATGCATAAATCACGGCTCTGTTGAGAAGAAATAGTGCTAGCTATGGAAAGAGTTTCACATTCATGTGAGAGAAGTATGCAAAAGTGGAAGCTATAGAAACTGACGCAGCCTTGAGCTTTGAAAGCTATTTCAAGTTTTAGATCATTGACACTGAGTGAAGAAGAGGCCTCACTGGTTTGTTTTCCTCATTTCCCTTCGCTCCTAAAACAAGAAAACAAGTCTTTGTTTAGGAGGGAAGGGACATCCATCAATCACTCAATCATCAATCAACAATGGAGCACAAAAATGAGCTCTCATTTTTTCACCATTGCTGCTTTTCCCTCCTCATCTTCTTCACCTTCTTCTTTACTACTATTACATACACTGTTCATGCTTTTGATTATGCTGATGCTCTCTCCAAAAGCCTTCTTTACTTTGAAACTCAACGTTCTGGTAGGCTTCCTTACAACCAAAGGGTCTCTTGGAGGGACCATTCTGGCCTCACCGACGGTTTAGAACAAGGGGTAGGCTTTGGAATTATGTGCTTTTGTTTCTTTTTTGCTTTTGGGTGTTTAAGATAGTAAAAAAGTTTGTTTTTTTTTTCATGTGTGCAGGTGGATTTGGTGGGTGGGTATTATGATGCTGGTGATCATGTTAAGTTTGGCCTTCCAATGGCTTTCACTGTCACTATGCTCTCATGGGGTGCTATAGAGTATAGAGAACAAATTCAAGAAGCTGGTGAAATGGAACATACAATGGAGGCAATCAAATGGGGTACTGATTACTTCATCAAGGCTCACACTAGTCCCAATGTGTTATGGGCAGAGGTATGTGGATTCATAATTTCATATGTGTTTGCACATTTTTTTAAAATCGAATTTTGATTTTGAACTGGGAATTGTGTTATTTGAGAGATGTTTTTCAGAGTTTTTTAACATTGTAGTTGATGTGTTGTGTTAGGTGGGTGATGGAGATACTGATCACTATTGTTGGCAAAGGCCAGAGGATATGACAACATCAAGGCAAGCTTATAAGGTGGATGAACAAAATCCAGGTTCAGATCTGACTGGAGAAACTGCAGCTGCCATGGCTGCTGCATCCATAGTGTTCAGAGAAACAAACCCACATTACTCTCACCTACTTCTTCACCATGCCCAAGAGGTAAAATTCAGCTCAAGTTCTTCAATATTGATTTTTGTTATGATATAGAAATGTGTATCATCTCATTTCAATGCCTCACTTTCGAAATTGTTTGCTTTGAGTCTCCTAACCTTTTTTTAAAATGTATTAAGAGGGAATAAGGTGACTTTCTATTCCTCCTTAAAGCAATGTGAGACTTCATAATCCACCCAGTGTTTTTAATGTCACGTTGACTTGAGTCTGGCTAGCGATTTTTATGATTGATATTTGAATCGGAATAATCCAAAACCTCTCCAGTAATAAATTCAAATTCATTAGAGGCCAAAGAATGTTGTTGTATTTGTCTCCAAAGATTTCACAGAAAACGTTAAGGGGTTTTAAATTCTTGAAGTCTAATACACATGTATATGTGATATTTGTTGTGTGTGTAGTTGTTTGAGTTTGGGGACAAATATAGGGGAAAATATGATGTTAGTGTGGGAGTAGTGAAGAGCTACTATGCGTCGGTGAGTGGATACATGGACGAGCTTTTGTGGGCAGCCATGTGGCTTTACAAAGCCACCGACAATAAGCAGTATCTTGAGTACGTCATTTCTAATGCTCATAGCTTTGGTGGCACTGGTTGGGCCATTACTGAATTCAGTTGGGACATGAAATATGCTGGCCTTCAAGTTTTAGCATCAAAGGTAAGGGGAAAAATTTGAACTCTGTTTTTATCTGTATCAGTTTCTTTTTTCTAAGTTTGACTTTGTTTATTGGAATATAAATTGGAAGGTAAAGTTGCCTTGAATCACTCTATGTTGTCCAATAACTGTCTCCTCCTAAAGGACTTAAAAGGGGTCAAAATATAATGGTCCACAATGTCTTCTGCTTTAATTTGATTTTCAAACTTGATTTTTGTCTTTTAATCCGTAAGTGCCTCATTTCTCATGAATTCAAACATTGGATGATGGACTAAATCCTTAAATCTTGGCGTCTTCATGCTTGGTTTGTAAAGGTCACACAAGGAGTGTGCACAAATTAAGGCATATTATGTGTGGAGGTTTTTTTTTTTTTGGACATAATATCTGTGGAGGTTAAAACTAGGGAAAAAAGTGAAACGAAGCACATAGCCATGTGCGGCTGATTCTTTTGAATGACAGTACAATTAAAGTGGCCCGGCTCGTGGCTGAGCCAAATGTCGAATAATGAATGGTGGGAACAAACCATTAATTAATTCTTTTTTTTTTTACTTTTGAAGTTCAAGTTAACAATTATTGTTTCTTACTCATGATTCAGATTTTCTGCTATGTTAAAGTTGTATAGTTATATGATATGTTCAACTTTTAGTTATTTGTGAGAGAAGTTTAATTAGCTGGCCTCCTTTATACCTTTCTGTTTCATAATGAAAAAAATAAATCATGTCATATCCTGTTAACTAATTATCAACTAGAAAAGTGTTAAATTCTAATTAAATTTAGTTGCTGGAGATTGTGATTTATACTTCTATCCCAACTCACACTAACCCTTGAAAATTACCAAAGTATGTATCATTCATTAGTTTTATTTTATTACAGAAATATATAAAAATGTTTTTTATTTTAATGAATATAAATAGTGGTCTTCAGATAAAAAAATATAAATAGATGTCTATCAATATGAGACGGTGTGAAAATGTCAAAATGTTATTGTTCAAAAAGAAGAAGAAAAAGAAAATGTCTAAGGGTGTGTTTGGCATACCGGTGGAAAAGTAACTTTTTTTCAATTTGACTTTTTTAGAAGTAAGATAGGAAAAAAGTCTGATTGTGTGTTGTGATTATGTTTGAATGTGTTGTTGGTATAAGTGACTTTTTTCAATCTGACTTTTAGAAAGATATTTGGATATGTATTTGATAAAAGTAAGATTATATTAGAGCATATGCAAATATTGTTATAATTTAGAGAACATACATGAATTAAACCTAAAAATTTGGAAATGCTACTAATTCAAAATAAAATACATATAAATTAAAAATTATATACACACAAACATACATACTCCTTTATGTCCTAAATATAAAACCTACTTCTAATTCTTATAAAATTTTCTCAAATTATCCTTCTCAGTGCTCTACATTATTAGACAATAAGAGAGAAATGGTGGAGGCAAAGGTAGATGATTAGTGTATATTGATAATATCATGTTATGTTAACTAACTTAACTAACATCCTTAATGAAAAAATTAGGTATTTTTCAATCTGACTTTTAATTTAGAGAGAATAAATTAGGTAGATGCTTGGATAGTTATTTTGAAAAAAAAAATTAGATTAAAACATATGCAAATATCGTTATAATTTAGAGAGAATAAATGAATTAAAATTAAAAATTTGAAAATAATGCTCATTTAAAATAAAATACATATAAATTAAAAATTATATAGACACACACACACACTCCTTTGATCTTAAATATAAGACATATTTCTAATTCTTATCAAATTTCCCCAAATTATTCTTCTTAATGTTCCCCATCATTAGACAATAAGAGAGAAAGGGTGAGTGGAGGTAAAGGTAGGTCAGTGTATATTGGAAAATTAAAAGGGAGGATTCACTGCATGCGTTTTCTGGCAATAAAAATAAAAATTTTCAATATATGTATATGTGTGTGTGTGTGTGTGTGTATATATATATATTTAAGTTTAGAAAAGAAGGAAGAAGCAAAAAGCAAAAATAAGCAGAAGCAAATAAGCAAAAGTAGCTTTCTCTTTCTTTTGTGTTCACCTTGCTTTTGAGGCATAAGCAATTTGAATTTGATTTGTTGCCAAACATGTTCAAAAGCAAAAAAAAGTCAAAAGCAAGAAAAAGCAAAAAAATTGCTGTGCAATCATGCTTATCCTTCTTGCCAAACACACCCTAAATGGTAAAAATTCAGTTCACTAATTGCTTATCTGATGGGCATATATCATGGCCCCATGAATCATGAGGCAGGGAGATTGGAAATGAGTGCCCCACCTCGACAGATAACTCCGTCTCTTGTCGAAGGCATAGTAAACTATTTACTTTTATTTTTATTTTTGTCTTCATTGAAATTAAAACGACTAGAGAGTTATAAAGTCTATTTATCTCTTTCCAATTAGTTGGGGTACACCTTTAACAATCTAATTTTCATACAATTAACCTCATAAGTGATAAGGATCTGAAGTCTGATTTTGGTGAGGTTGGTGAATTTACATTGCGTCTTTTTCTTTAAAAGTAGAAATGTGATGACCAACTTTAGGCATGATATGCTTAACTTCAGAGGATCCCCATCCCATGTCACACATAACTTTTATTGGTAGTGAAAGATGATGCTGATATTAAGTTGGGGATTGTTACACATGGCTCTCACATGCAATGGTCCTGACACCTAACTTTCAAACAACTAAATGTGAGGTTAATTAAGATTCTTGTGAATCATCTTTGGATGGCTAATCTAGTCCATAATTTTTAGAAAGCCCACATGGTGCATAATAAAGACTTGGTTTTATCATTAATTGGGCTGAACCTTTCTTTAGACAGTTGGGCTTGAAAAGACATTTGAAATCTGAATTTGGATCTACTCCCTTTCCTATTAACATGAGTAGTCCCTACATTAAATTAGAGAGACATTAAGATGTGAGTTCAATAATGTTGGATCATATTTCGATCAAAAAATAATGTTGGATCATATACCTTTTTTTTATAAATAAAAGTTTAGGTGAATTGGGTCCCGGGGCTCACCAGGGCCAGGGCAGGTCTCCAGGCTCTTTGAGTGCTTACAGATCGCCCACCAATAAGGTCCTCACATCGGCGAGATTCGAACTCACAACCACATAGTTATGAGTCAAACCCCTTTACCAATTGGACCAAACTTTGTTGATAATTGGATCATATACCTTTTCTCCCTTACATTGTAATTTATATTTCAACAAACTGAGCATATGAGACATATACTAGGTGATGAGTGTTCATTTATAACCTTGCTTCATTTATTGATCATGTTGCAGTTTCTTGTTGAAGAAAAACACAAAGTCCATGCTGACACGCTTGAACAATACAGATCAAAAGCAGAGTTCTTCATGTGTGCATGTCTGAACAAGAACAATGGCAGCAGTAACAACAATGACAATGTGGGCCTAACCCCAGCGGGATTACTCTACGTTCGTCAATGGAACAACATGCAATACGTCTCAACAGCAACATTTCTTCTCACTATATACTCTGACTTCCTCCACAACACAAATCAGAAACTCACATGCAATGATGGAGCAACCATAATAAGCCCTGAAGAAATTATGCATTTTGCAAAGTCACAAATTGACTATATTCTGGGGTCTAACCCCATGAACATGAGCTACTTGGTGGGTTATGGATCTAACTACCCCAAAAGGGTTCATCATAGAGGGGCATCAATGGTGTCATACAGAGAGAATAAAGGGTTCATAGGATGCACACAAGGGTATGACAATTGGTACAGTAATGAAGAGCCTAATCCTAATGTTGTTGTAGGGGCTTTGGTTGGAGGGCCTGATTTTGATGATAAGTTTGAGGATAGGAGGAATAATTACATGCAGACTGAGGCCTGCACCTATAATACTGCCCCTTTGGTTGCAGTTTTTGCTAAGTTATTGGACTTGCAGAACCAGAACTTGCTGGTTCCTGAGTCTTCAGTTTCTTCTCTTATGGTTGCTTCCTCTTAAGTTATTTAATATAGTAAATAGTGGTATAGTTTTCATGTTTCAAAAGCCAATTTGAAGTTATAAAATATATTTTTTCCTCCTCTTTGCAGCAATGTTCTGCCCATATGTATTCATTATTTATTATACAAATGGTTGATGGTTGATGATATATGTGTGATATATTAATTACAAGGGGAAATAGAGATTGGGCAAACTTGTCCCTTTCCTTAGAAAAATTCAACCGAAGTTCAAAGATATTGGGTCTTTTTCTATGTTTCTATTACTATTCTGGCCATGGGCAGTGGTACTGGGCTAGTGGCTAATTTTTAATGAGGCCTCATCCAATATCCATACTCCTATCAATATCAATATTGAAAATAAAGTTACGAGGAATTATGCAATTTTTAATAAGGCCTCGTCCAATATCCATTTATTTATAAATAATGTTATAAAGAAAAGGACTGATGTGTTTATTTAAAAATGTGGAGTATAAAAAGGTTGTGTTTGTATTATTAAAGTTTCCCTCATTTTCTTCTCATATTCCCATATTAATTAATCCTATTAAATTAAAAAAATGAATAATAGTTGATATGTAATACTTTATTAACCTATTTTTAGAATTATTTTTTATTGTATACATTGCAAATTGAAAATAAAAAAAAATTAAATTTATCAATATAAATGTGAAAAACATTGTAATAATGATGTATAAGATATTTTAGCTTGATCAATCATTTTCAGATTTTAAGGTGAATGGCTTATAAAAAAAATAATGAGAAATATGATCATGAAATAATCATCCATAAGAATCATGCAAAAGAGTGTAGAATAAAAATATTGGCCGTCGACCAAATTTAAGAGGATCGTACACATAGATGAGCTGGAATTTGGAAATTTTGAATGTGCATGAACCAACTTGCCCCGAGTCCTCCCAATCGAGCAACAAATTTCAATTGAAGTGACGTGTTTCACTGGCCCTTGCTCCATTCAAACTTAAAAATTGTATAAGAAAGAAAACAAGAATAATAGAATAGTGTTTCGTATAAACGTACCATTGAGGGACGATGACCAGAGTAATAATAATAATAATAATAATAATAACAAATTAAACCTTATCCCATTCAAATGGGATCGGCTACATGGATCACACGACGCCATTTAGCTCTGTCCCTAGTCATTCTTGAAGATAAATTTTTCACAACCATATCTCTTTGAATAACTTCAGCAAGAGTTCTTTTTAGTCTTCCTCTATTTCTTATATACGGCTCCCTTTCCATCTGTTCCACTATTCTTACTGGCTCATCCAATTCTCTTCTTTGAACATGCCCATACCACCTTAAACGATATTCTCTCATTTTCTCTGAAATTGGTGCTACCCCAACTCTTTCACGAATGTGATCATTACAAATCCTATCTTTTAGTGTATACCCACTCATCCATCTCAACATTTTAATCTCTGTCACATCCATCTTATGTTCTTGTTGTTTTTTAATTGCCCAGCATTCACTACGATGACCAGAGTCAAATGTCATAATAAAATGGTAGAGTAACTACTCCATTATTTGAAGTTGGCCCGGCAAATGTCAATATAATTATATAGATCTTAAAATTAAGATATTTTGAATGATCATTAGATCAAATCAATGTTAAAATTTCTAAAAATGATAACTTGAATTCACTAATATTGCTGACAAAATAAAGATCTCTCTAATACTGTCACACACACACACACACAATAATACCGATATATTTTTATGGTAAGAAAAATAGTAGATATGAAGGTTGTGAAAAGTATAGAGTAACTTTTTTTTTGGTCAACTGATATATTAATACAACATTGAATGGAAAACAAAGAAAAGCAACATTGCATAAAACTGAACATCAAACATGTAACCAAAAAAAAAAAAAAAAACTGAACATCAAACAGAAACACAAATGCAAATACATCAGTTACAATCACCAGCTGAAACAAGTGAATCTCAAATTGTAATGGAGTTCTTTTCTCAAAAATGAGGGAAAAAAACCATTATTAATTTATTAATAATTATTATAAATTAGCCAATAGTTATATACCCACTCCAGCCGCCAGTCGTCACCTTTACATCATGACATATATACATTTCCTAACGTTGGTACACGTTTAGTTCTTTTTTAATAGGAGTATCTTTTAAAAAATTAAATAAATCATTATAAATGGATCCGGATGATTTTTTTTTTATTTTGAATTGAATAGTAAGTTAATATATAATATAAGAATATATCTAATTTTTTCTAATTGTTGTTTTATACACCTTCTGGTCTTTAACATAAGAGTCTGAAATTCGAATAATTCTAGTCTAATATATAGAAGTTCACCCTGATATTTTTTCATCATTTAATTCAATTTTTCCTACTTTACCTCTCTTTCATATTTATCAATGTTTACATATTTCTATTTTTAATATTATCATAGTAAATGAGTGTAAAATTGGAAAATGAATTCACTTCATACATCCATCTAACTTTTACACATTTTCTTAATAAGTATACTTTGACAACTGAACTCTTATATTACAAATCAGATAGAATACTAACTATAAATGGAGCGCACATACTGTTTCCCTTGAGTTGTGTAAGAATTTATATTATATCTATGAATGGAGGGAGGGAATATATAACAACCTGACCGGTTTTACTTAACCACTTTATTTTTTTTACAAAATTTTAGGAAGAGGTTTGAGCTCAACTTAATCTAAGGGTGAGACACCTAGCCTACTATTAACTCTCCATCAGTTCCCTCTCTAGTTACAGAGATTACTCTCCAAGTGCTGTGATTGAAACATAACTAAATGTCACCCCCAAGAAATAAACTTGTGCCAAAATAGACAACTAGAGTTTATGTCCAACCCCTCACCACTAAATCACATGGCTAACTTAATGAGTTTATTATTTGGCTAAAGTATAATTTTGTTCCCTTATGTTTGCATCAAGTTTCAATTTAATCCTTTATGTTTGGAAAGTACACTTTTAGTCATTTTTTGTTAACACTGTTAGTTTATTTTAACGGAAAATTCTAACTTAACAATTTTAAATGGTTATTAACTACTGAAAAAATATTCAGATGAAAATATTTGAGTGTAAATATTCTTATATTTTCAAAATTTATCATTTTGTCCAATTTTATTATAAATTAAACATCAAAAATTATTGTAAAGTTAGAATTTTCCGTTAAGTTAAATTAATGGTGTTAACAAAAAAGAACTATAAGTGTATTTTTCAAATCTAAATTGAAACTTGATGCAAATATAAGGAAATAATAGAAAGGTTTACTAGTAAGAGTAATTATTATTAGTCCCGTCCTAATCTTTGAAAAATCCGGCGGGAGCGGGAAGGAAAGAGAAGGAAAAGAAAAGTCAAAGTGAAAGCGAAAACAAAAACAATGAGTCAAAGTCAACTTACGCGTCCTCTCCTTCTTCCTCTTCTTCTTCACCATATACATACATACATACAGAGTTACAGAGTCCTCCATTGTTTTATTTCACCAACACAGACAATGGCCACCAAGCCCCTCTTCCTCCTCCTCCTCCTTTTCATTCTCCTGAACTCCCAAAGCTCAAAAGCCCAACAAGAATACGTAAACAACAAGCAACTGGACTGCGACAGCGGAATCACGTACAACGCGACCCTAGGCAACCTCTGCAACGGCCCCACCTCCTCCTGCTCCTCCTTCCTCACCTTCCGCTCCCTCCCCCCCTACTCCTCCCCTCCCTCCATCTCCTTCCTCCTCAACTCCACTCCCTCCGCCATCTCCTCCGCCAACAACCTCTCCTCCGACGTCGCCTCCCTCCCCTCCTCCTCCCTCCTCCTCGTCCCCGTCAACTGCTCCTGCTCCCAAAACTCCCACAACAGCCTCTCCTACTACCAACACGACGCCTCCTACACCCTCAAGACCTCCGGCGAGACCTACTTCTCCCTCGCCAATAACACCTACCAGGCCCTCACCACCTGCCAGGCCATCGAGGCCAATAACGGTTACGATAAACGGAATTTGACCGTTGGAATGAATATTAGGGTTCCGATTAGGTGTGCGTGTGTCACGGAGAGGCAGCGGAAGCTAGGGTTTAGGTTTTTGCTGACTTATTTGGTTTCTCAAGGTGAATCGGTTTCTTCCATTGCGAATTTGTTCGGCGTCGATGAACAGAGTGTTTTGGATGCTAATGAGCTTAATTCCAGTTCCATTATCTTCTATTTCACTCCGATTTTGATTCCCTTGAAAAACGAACCGAGTTTGATTAATTTGAACTCTCCTCCTCCGGCGGCGCAACCACCGCCGCCGCCGCCGCCTTCCGCCGGTTCTAACTCCTCTAATACAGGAGTCATTGTCGGAGCTACGGTCGGTGGCGTTGTTGTTGTTGTTGTCGGTGTGTTGTTGTTTGTGTTCTGTTTCTGCCGTCGCCGTCGCCGGCGGCCGGAATCTGAGCTTCCTTCGAAGTCTCCGGCGAAGGAGGCCGCCGTTAAGTCTGGTGGAACGACGCAGTCGTGGTCGATATCGTCGGAGGGGATACGGTATGCGATTGATTCGTTGACGGTTTATAGGTTTGAGGAGTTGCAGGTGGCGGCGGGGATGTTTGGGGAAGGGAATAGGATTAAGGGATGTGTTTATAGAGGGAATTTTAAAGGAGATGATGCTGCTGTTAAGGTTTACAGAGGGGATGTTTCTAAGGAGATTAGTATTCTGAAGAGGCTTAATCATACTAATATTATAAGGCTTTCTGGTTTCTGTGTTCATAAGGGTGATACTTATCTTGTTTATGAGTTTGCTGATAATGGCTCACTTGATGATTGGCTTCATCATCATCATCATGATAAAGAGAATGGCTTGAAGAATAAGTTTAAGGATGATTCATCTTTGAGTCTGAATTGGAGGCAGAGGGTTCAGATTGCTCATGATATAGCTGATGCATTGAATTACCTTCACAACTATACTAGTCCTCCACATATACATAAGAATCTTCAGAGTGGGAATGTGCTTCTGGATGGGAATTTCAGGGCAAAGGTTTCTAATTTTGGATTGGCAAGAGTGTTGGATGGTGATGAGGAGGGTGGGTTTCAGGTGACTAGGCATGTGATTGGGACACATGGGTATATGGCACCTGAGTATATGGAGAATGGGGTGATAACTCCAAAAATGGATGTTTTTGCACTTGGGGTTGTGATGCTGGAGCTGATATCAGGGAAGGAGGCCATTGTTGGGGAGGAGAAGCTGTTGTCAGCTTGTGTGAAGGAGGTGCTTGAGGGAGATGATGTGAGGGAGAAGCTTAGGGGGTTTGTGGATCCAAGTTTAGGGGATGAGTTCCCTCTGGATTTGGTGTACTCCATGGCACAAGTTGCTAAACGTTGTGTTGAAAGGGACATGAACTCCAGGCCTGGCATTTCTGAGGTGCTCATGACACTCTCCAAGATTCAATCATCTACTCTTGATTGGGATCCTTCTGATGATCTTGATAGGTCCAGGTCTGTTAGCAAAGTGACTGAAGCCAGGTAGGAAGGCAAATGTGAATGGAGATTGAGATCAAACAAGTCATTCATGCTATTCAATCTAGATAGAAGCTCCTTGTCATCTAAGCTTTTTCAGCATTATTTTGAATTTCATGATCATGGATGATTATTGCTCCACATAAAGAGCGTTGAAGTGCTGTTTCGGTTGGTTCAATTGCCATTGGGAGCTAACCTCCAATATACAGTTAATTTTTTCTTTCTTTCTTGTATTGAAATTTGTATACAATAATATTATCATTCATAATTAATTTACAAATATTCGGAGTATGTTTAGAGACAAGTTTATCTTTATTAATTTCATTTGAGGCAAAGAAGCTTCGGCTAATGTCCCATTTTGAATATTACCTTCGTGTAGTGTGTTGGATTCAATTTAATAAAGGTCAATGATGCTCGAGCCTCATTTATTGGGGTGCTAAGAAGGGTATATATATTAAATTGTGATGGTCAGAGATCTTGAACTTCAAAAAAGTTCTTTTCGATGAAAAACATTAAATGAACATTTCTTCTATTTACTTTTAATGCATGAATGTTTCAATCAAAAACTATTGCAGAGCATTCTGTTAGCAGAGTTGTCAATAGCAGGGCCTTCAGCCTCCAGCCCTGTGCAAGGCACTCGATTTTAGATTTAGTTACATGATGAATCGTGCTTCTTTATAGTTCCACAACGAAATCCCTAACTCAGGTATTAGTAAGGCGATGCAAATATTATTGAAGTAGTCAAAAGAATTGAGCAGAAACAGAGTTGAACAACATTATACATTCTTTCAATACCAGTGACACGTATCAGTGGAATTTAGATTTGCATCATGGGCAACTTACGCCACAGCTATACCTGAGACAAAGGATTACACAATACAATGATATAGAAATCACAGCATAGATCAATGTGGCAATCCACTGCATAGTCACTTGTATGATGTGAAGCCATTTGCCTGTTGAACCCCTAGCATCAACTAGAGAACTTGCAGATATACTCTCTCATGGCCAATTTGGAATATTTGCTGTAGCTTCATTCACCATCTTTACCAAAGTCACCTGCAGAAATTAAGTGCGAAGTCATAAAGCTTCCTCAATCTCAACACGATTTCTTGAGGGGATCCCTTATGTCATCCACAACTTTCTCTATCTCAAGATTAAATGTCTGCTGTTAAACAAATCACCTAGTGCAAGTTTTTTTTTTTGAAGATTCAAATAAATCAACCAGATTGATGTTTGCAGATCCTAGCTCCAACCACCCCAACAGACCGTAACATTAAGGAACATAGGTAAAACCAAGGACAAAATAATCATTAGACATCTTGTCAGTAGTAGAATACCAAGGGCAATAAACATACCACACTTTCTGGAACACCAGGTGGGGGCAATGGAAGATTTTTTGGTGGAGCAAAATGGTCAAATGATCTTTTGTCAAACCTCCATTCTCCAATCTTTCCATATGTAAGCTCACCCTGAAATTATGACATTGCACATTAATAAACAGATGCAAAAGGTAGGCAAATTCCCATTCTTTCAGTTTGTTCAAAACGTGAATCATCCCTCCACGTTTTCTTTTTTCCATTCCATTCCACCCCCAATGGGTATTGGAGTGGAAATGTCCTAGATATCAATCTAAATACGGTACCTTCATGTTGTAGTCACATCCATATGTGTAGTGAATTATATATGTCTTCCCAATTTCTTTGTCCCATGGAGGCTGCCACACATGATAAAAAAATACAAATCGTTTTAAATTTGGATGTAGAAGATGCTCATACGGTGAACCTCCAAGTTAGGATTCTAAACTAATCCTAACAATCGAGAAAGAAAGGAAACAGAGACTAAATGCCATCAAACTATAGCAGCAAGAAAACAGTCCACGCAAAGAAAAATGACGTAATGCATGTCATAAATTTCATATGGCTCAGCATGATCCATCGAACTATGCAAGATTCTTACACATCGCATTCTACTTAATTTAAGGGGTGTATAGAATGGTCAAATCTATCCAGTGACATATCATAAAATTTAATAGATGAAGAGCATGTTTAGTTTCACGTTGGAAAGCGAGGTCTTGAGCAATCAAAGACAGCCAAATATGCAAGCATTAACGAGCACACCATGGCATTTTCTGCCAAATATCAATATATGCAGACCTAACAGTCCAAGATTAAAAAAATAAAAGAGAACCTGAATCATGAATTCCTTGTATAATATGTTACCAACACCATGAAGAGCAGATGAAACAGCATATGCATACCTATTATATTAATAATATAAATGTAAGAATTATGTCGTAGTAACTTAATATATGAAAGGAAAAAGAACTCGAGGAAATTACATTTCAAGTACCCAGCCAAATGCTTTATCTGTTTCAGGATCTTTCTTCATTGCAATGGAAATGTTCATCCAAGTGGGAGCAATCTTCTTAAGGGATTCCTGACATTTTTATCAAACAAAATAAACCAATCTACAAATTTTGTAAAAACAATATACAATACATAACTAACACCAAGAAATTGATATATACCTTCCCTACAATAACTGGTGAGTTTCCTATAGGGTCAATGTTGGTTATTGGTCCACTTTCCACAGGAAAATACTTCCTCAACACTTTCTCATACTTTTTAGGTTCAATATAGAAGAAAGGAAATGCTGCTCCAAGCCCATCTCTGGATAAGTTCGGTATAGGCTTGACGATTATATGATCCGGCTCAGCCATCAAGATGTAACTGAAGCATGATGTGTAAAGCATTGATGAAGTCAAACACAATTATAATTACCAATAATTTGTACATAGATATTTGTAGTTAAAGTCCCATACTCTTCTTTAATATCAGCTTCTTTTAGCCATTGCACAAAAGCCCAGGGTCTATTGAGGACTATGTAACCCTGCATATAGGAAATCAAGCGTCACAAGATTCATTTTCATTCCACCAATAATAATAGATGAAAAAGAAGGTTCATGAATATAACTTATGAATAATCCCTTTCTGTTACTTCCCACAAAAGATAGGCAAAAGCCCAAGATTATAATTTCGGGAATTCTGCCTTCCTTTGTGCAGGCTTTCACTAATTCAAAACACTGATAAAAACAAGCCACAACACAATACCTAACCCCGAATTCTCCATTACAAGCTCCAATTCTCAATTCCCAAACATTATCATAAACTAAAATAACTAGCCTTGGTGATATACACTACATAGATTTGCCAGCTTGACTCTACTTGGTGCTTCACATTCACAGCATACAACATTCATATTCTGTCATAGCAATCTAGCTGGTTATTTCTAACTCCTTAAATAATCACAAGAGCTGAGCAATAAGCCCCCAGATTTGAACCAACTCATTAACAAACACTAAATCACAATTCCTAATCCCAAGCTCCCAACTTTCAAAGACACCACAAACTACCATAAATCTATCACCCAATCATACAACAACACAACACAACACAACACAACACAACATAGTCAGTCCTCTTCCCACAATCACTGAACCATCAAAACAATAATACCCAAAAGCACAATCCAAGTAAAAATTTAAAAAAAAAAAGCAATACCTGATCCATCCCAGCAGGCAAAGGCTGGGCAACAAAAGTGGGGATCTCATCCATGAGACCATCAGGCTTACCAGAATGAAGAACCCTTGTGAAACCACCCATCTCAGAATCAGCCTCATCTCTAAACTTCTTAAACCAATAATACATAACTCTACACTGCCAAGCATTGTACACTGAATCAGAGGCAGTGACAGCAGTGTGAAAAAGCCTCTTCTTGGATTTCCCATTATTATTACTACCCCTTGATCTATCATATGGCATCCTTATAATGGGGTCCACAGAAAGGGAAGTCCTTGAAGGACCTGGAAATTCTTGCTTCAAAGAAGCATTAGCTGATATGAGAATATTGTATGTGATTAAAGCCACTGAGAAGGTAATTAGAAGCACAAAGAACATATTATTTCCACACCCCATTTCTCAGATCTCTCTCTAATTCTCTCACATGAATGATTATATCAAAAAAGTCTCAAACTTTGGCGTTGAAGAAGAACATAGGCGGCTAAGTCATCGTCGATTTGGTGAAGATATTGAAAAATAAACGTACCATTTATTCTATGTCTATGCATATATCATAGCTTAAGATGTGTATAGATTATTATTGTAGAATTTGGGTCCCACTGATATTTTTGTTTGACTGTGTAGTGCAGGTGGGAATATTAAAATCGTGATAATTAATGTTTAATGTAAAAAAATATCAAGTATGAACTAGAAAGGAATCATTTTTATGAATGAAAGTGAAAGATTGCTTGGTATAAAATAAAGAATGATGGAGATGGAAAGTGGGTTTCCTATAATATTTAATATTTCCATCGTGGATCTGGATTGTTTCCCTCTTCTAACTTACAAGTGATGTCAACTGAAAGATTAATTTTCATTTAATGAATTAATTAGTTCACGTTTACCTGATCAGATTGTAAATTCGCTGGGTTAGGACGGATGAGTTGGACTATGTTACTCTTAGATCTAAACTAGAGAAATGGGATCATGTAAGTTGTAAGTCTCATATTTATTTTTATTTTGGTTTATAATGTTGATGTTGGAAAATATGTCCGGGTCTACTCTCGATGAGTCGGATCGTCTGAAAGAGGATCTGATGGATGAGAAGCGATCAAGAGAATTTGAAAGTTGACTAATCAAACAATTAATAGGCAATTGATTAAAGCATGTTTATATTTATATTTTTTAAAACTAATTTATTTACCTATAAGTTAATTAATTGTTGTTATAATTTATTAAATGCTATAATTTAGTGGTAAAAAAGTGAAAATAATCTTATAATTAAAAATGGAGGGAGCATATTATAGCATATTGCTTCTGGCAAAAGCATCTTCTATTTTGAATTTTCAAGTACATGTATAATTAATTTTTACCCATATGTCAAAATAACTTAAATGATATGAGCTGCATTATTCACTTTCCAATTAAAGAAGTGTTCATTCTCTTAATATATTCATTCTAATATCCTACAATTAACTTGCTAAAATAAATTTGATTACTTGAACCCTGCTATCATCCTCAAGATCGATATGATTTAAGTTGGTAACATTACAACTGCCATTAGATATTTTACATACACACAGGGTTCGACTTCTCACATGTCTATCAAAATTATCAACCATAAAAAAAATGTAACAAAGGATGGAAAGAGAAACAAATTTGCTAAAACAAAAAAAAGACCAGCCAAACCAAATTTGGTTTAGCCAAAAAAAGAATAAAGAAAAAAAGCCAGCTATACTTGGATATCATCACATCTTGAACAATTGAACATTTTTATAACCTTTTTCTTTCCTATCCAAGATTGTTAGTAGTCCTTGTTAGCAAAGTTGTTTGTCACTTGATCCTTGGTAATAACTAGAACAGAATCACAAGGGGCAGTATCAGTAGTAGGTGGCCTATTCATATGAGAATGCATGTTAGTTCCACCAGTGAATGTTCTTGAAGAATTCTTATTATTAACATCCACATGGTGATCAGCCGCTACCGGAGAATGTGGCGGCGGCACGGTGGCGTTGTCGAAGGAGAAAACGGCGGCCTCTAAGTCAAAGTTGTGGCTATCCAACAAGGAGAGGGCTTCTTCATGTGAAGCAGAAGTCATATGGCAGAATGATATTATCATAGATGCACGGTTAACAGCTTCAGAATCTTTGTCCATGTCTCAATATTTTGATTTTGTCCAACGTTATACGTGTGTATCTATATGCATGTAACCGACACACGTGTCCTTTTAACAAGTCCCTACAAGCCACGTCATCTCATAGTCAAAACCTCTGCTTGGTTTTAAGATTCTTTTCAATTACTACTTCTGCAACTAAATCTCAACATAAATATTCGATGTTTTTCTTCCTATGAAAAGACTCTCTCCAGTCTTTTTTTTGCTTAGAGCCTTCGGTGTCCGGCCCCTTTCGGGAACCGACTAATCCGAAGTCGCCGCCGGGATTCCCCATTTTGGGGGTGACGACTTCCCAAGGGTTCGAGCCCATGACCTGGTGGGTACGCGGTGTCTTACCTTCCCCTTTCTTACCAGCTGGTCTACGTCCCCTTGGACACAGACTCTCTCCGGTCTTTAAAATAAGATTAAGCTTACTTATTTAGAGAGATCAATGAAGTAATATAAATTTCAAAATACTTTCTCCAAACTAACTTTTCTGCAAAATCTAGTAGCATGAACATGTTAATATTATTTCATCTCACTTTCTTAACCTTCCTAAATAAGGTCAATTTTTTTATCAAAAAAAAAAATAAAATAAATAAGGTCAATTTAAACTTATATCAAGGATAGGAGAGACGAGAGTATAAATTAGTTCCCGTAAACTTCAATGTGTAAGTAATAGTACATAACTAGTTAGTGGACAAGGCAAATCACTATTAATTGCATTTAAACAGTCAAGCAAATTGACAATGTCATGACTAGGTAATAAATATACATCACTTGTGAAGACTGGGCCTCATCACCTGCAACTTAAGTCTCCCAGCAGTAGCACAATTACATGCTGTAAAGATTCACTTCCCTGGATTACAAGGCAAGCTAATAGTTATAGATAAATAATGGGATCAAACTTGCGTCCTCCCATTTGTACTCATAGATGAGCTTCCATGTCACCATGTCGTTACATGGGCATTGGTCCAACTTTACAAATTCAAAGACAAAGTATAGAAAGGGCCAATCCACCCCACTTGGTGGAGATGCTGAGGAAAGGAATATACTAGGCCACCTTACACCCGTTTTTTTATGCAAAGAGATTGATTCGAACCTACGACCTTAGACTCACAGCAAGTGAATCTACCATTGAGTTCAAAGATAAAGTATATGATAGCAAAATCACAGTCTGAGTAAACTTGCTTTGGTTGTCATATATGAGTATGGGGGTGGATTAATGTTATATCAGCAGCACATTTTCTTGGCTGCAGCCATTGATGCACAAGAGGCTGCTGCCTCAGCTATTAATGAAATTGGTTGGCGAGCCTGGAGGCAAGAACCTACGTCAAATGGATGCAACTCAGAACCATAAAATATAAGATTAACTCCAGGAAGGAGCACTTCTTGATTGTCATCTTCATCGGATTCTGTTTCAGTTTCTAACTTATCAGCTTGAGGAATTTCTTCCACAGACCTCGTGGCAGCCTCGTAAACAGGAGTAAAAGCGTATGATCTGCACAAACCATTTAGTAAGAAACATTCTTGAGAATTGAGGTGATAAGTGATAAAAGCCACAAATAAAGAGTAGTAAACCATTAATGTTTTGGCTAACAATCTATTCAAATATTTGGTTGTTGATAAAACTTAATGATGCCAAGTAATTCATGTAGCCAACTCCATTTTGCTTTTGCCAAAGTCTATTGAAGGATTCTAAGAAATACAAACAAAAATCAAGGGCAATATAAAGTTAGAAATCACCAGTTGTGACACATTTAGCAAATGCTCACTTACAAGGAACAAATATTTTCAACAGATGCCTAAAAGCAAACAAGCAGAAAGTACACTTTCTCTTTCCTGTGGCTATTCGTAGCACAGCTTACCGGAATGTTTGACCAATATTTATAGTACAGAATCGGTTGATTATATTGGTGAAAGTAAATGATTTTGTACTAGCCAAGAAAACACAGATTGAAAGCATTCATTTATCTGTTGAGAAATTTCATCCATCCATGTTCTAGCAACAGGTCAACAGTAAATCTGACCAACCTTAGAATGTGGCCATCTAAGCTTAGTACTTCAGTTAGGCAGCGTTGCTGGTTAGCAAACTTTAACCTCTGCTGCTCACTCAATGCCCCTGAAATTGGAGAAGTATCCAAAGATGTGTTTAATCTTCCACTAGCGTAGTTCATTAGCCGCGGAGACGCATCCACAACTCGTCTTTTCTGGTAAAGAAGATTGGCAGCTGGTCCTGTTGGCTGGTAATCTGCACATATGTTATGCAGCCTTTTCCTTAGCCTTTGCATTGAATCATGGTGTTCTCGAAAAGAGCCACTTTGAAGCAAACCTGATGATACCACCCTTTTACATATAGTACTGCACAGCTTTGGATTAAAAAGTGGCATCCCAAATTCTACACTCAGAGGAACCCATTCAAATTTATCTTCTTTGTCTGAACACTGGTCTGATTTTCTTCCATTAAAAAGTTTTATCAGCCGAATAAAACCAACTGTCCATAGCTCCAATTTGTTTGCCAAGTCAGTCAAGAGAGGATTCAACTTCATTATTTCCTTTTCACACAGTCCTAATTCTTTTTCTATAGGGGCAATTGAACCATCAGAGTTCTTCAAGGGCAAAGGAATATCTAAAGTAATCACTTTTCCAGATCTGCCAAGATCATACCTACTGAGAGGCTGCACCAGAATAGCTGAATGTTTAAGAAGTGAATTTACACAATGCAAGAGTGTATTTCCTTTGACAAGATTTCCTTCAAGCTTTCCTCCCAATCCTCCAAAAGCGGAACCATCCCAAGACCATATCAGAGCTTTCTCACAACCAGCCAATGGAGCAGGAAGTAAACGCAGGCACTGGCCCTTCATGAGAACAATTGAAAGAGGCCCACTAGCCACAGTTGAATATAGAACAAGTTTCATCCAAGGAGTCATTGCCGAACACGAGGGAAAACCAAAATGAGCTGGACCTGAAGGTTCAGGTAGAACTGATGATTGAGGAAGAGGCAATATGGATACAATTAAATCATACTCACGAAGGAACAAATGATTTAAAGCTGCAGGTGGGAGAGAAGCCAAGCTTTCAGAGCGAAGAATATCTACACGATATTCTCTTTTATTTCTAAACATTTCTGATACAACATCTGAACCTTCAACTGGTATCAATTTCTCATCATTCTGGAGATTTGTCTCTGACCTGCATGATTCTGATGTCTGCTCACAGTCACGTTGCAAAGGAATAGGATCATCACTCATGTAACTTGGAACAGGATCTGTGGCAACAGATCCCTTCTTTTCTGAAACTAAATTTGATAAATTATTATTTTTCTTCCCACCTTGTGAAATGTCAGAGTCACCCACTGTGCTAGCCAAAGGGGTTTCAGCTCTCTGATAACTTGAATCTTCATGGTTTGATGTAATCATACCCATCTTACAAAAACTTCCTTCCACTTCAGCATTAGCAGCATAAGAAATTCCACTTGATAGCAGGCATTCTAATACACAGCGAAGGCTGAACGCATGATTTGCAAATTCCTGCAGTACTCCCTCAAATTTTGCACCTTCCAAGGTACTAAGATCCTTGCAAAGATCAGTAATGCTGGCATGACCTAATTTCCCCGCTTCATACAGTGTAACAGCATGAGATTTTAAACCTAACAAAATCCATAAGCAGGACATGTAAATATGGTAAGAGACTCTAGAAAGACAAAGACATGAATGAGTTCTCACATGTGAAAAATGAAAAGACTAAGGAATAAGAGCACAAGCCTTTGAAAACCATATAGAAAACTGAAAATGCCAGTTGATTAAGCAGATAACTAGTGAATTACCAGAATATAATACAAATGAGTATCACTCAAGAACCTGGAAGTCTTTCTCTAAATTGATATTCTCCAATTACGCAAAGCTATAACAGATAATTCAGTGTAGGTGAAAAGAATAATAGGCAACTAGCTCAACTATTAGCATTATAATTGAATATAACAACCAGAGTAGCACACAAGAAGTAAAGTTTTGCCTCAGAAGCAGTAAATATCTAAGACAAGGAAAACTTTAACAAGGGGAACTAGAAATGGATAAATGTAATTGTGGCGCAACCACTGTCCAGTAAGTTTTTAAAGTGGATTCTTTACCTGGATTCTGCTATTTGATACTCCCTCCGGTCCTATTTATAAGTCGCCAACCGCCCAAATTGCACATACCAAGGAATGGAGGTTAATGGAAGTTGAGTCATTAAATTGGTCTTATTTTTTTTGTCTTTTCCATTTTTACCCCTATCACCTTTATTACTATGGCCTACTATCTCTTTCATCTTTATAAGTATACATGTGACTTTTTCGTCTTCTCTCTCTTCTCATCTTCCAATGTCCATTTTCCAATGCTAAGGGTATATTAGTAAAGTTATAATAAATGAGTTAGTTAATGTTAGTTGGTGACTTATATTAAGGACCAAAATTTAGTGGCGGTTAGCGACTTATAAATAGGACCGGAGGGAGTAGAAACAATGAAAACTATGCTGCCTAACAAAAAGCATGCCATTTTAAATAAAAAATCAAAAGGCTCTCTCACAATCAGATTGATCAAATTGTCATTGGTCAACAGGAAAAATTGCAGGGAGAAAGGTCTTATTATAACTCAGTTTCTTCACAAAGAAGCAACCAAAAAGTATAGGAAACTTGAAGAAGCCATGATTGCACTATTATAATACTGTGATAAAATTAAAAGAACTACTGTTGAAAAACACCCAAAAGTGTGCTTAGATCCCAACAAAATTAGTTGATTAACAGAATGAGATACATGGAGAAAAAAAGGTGCATGGCAAAAACCTGGTGAAACAGAACCCATCATAAGATAGGATGTTATAGTAGCATCAACAATAAGAGCAACACGAGTAAATGCAGAAGAGTGGCCATAGTTCCCTGTCCAAGAAGCTTCCTCTTGTTGACTGAAACCATTGCCAATAAGCATACTCTCAGAAGTCAAACTAACACGAGAAGCGTCTTCATCACCAACAGAACTTCTAAGAGAACCAGTTGTGCTCATGTCTTGCAGAATAGATGCTGGATCAATTACTTTGGATGCCCAGCCCAATCGACATACAAAAGATGCAGCAGCCTGAAGTTGCAACAAGTCAGCCTGTAGTGTTGTTGCCAATTCATCAACAGTTACATTTTCGCTTGAAACAACAAAAACTGCATACAACAACCTAGAAAATAAAAAAAAACTCACGTCAAATTTCTCTTCATGGAGCATTTAAACAAAAATGATGCCAACAAATACTCAAACTGCCCCATTACTCTTCAATAGGATCTTCATAAGACTGCTCTCGGTTGGAAACAAAACCTTCAAGCCTGGAAACTGAATCACCATAAACATAAATTTTAAGACATCTCATCCCAACCCCAGGCAGCTCAAAATGAATAAACAGAATCTTGACGAAACATGTTGCAAACATCATAAGATTGACTATTTTACTGTTTTTTGTCCTAAGTTTTATATACACTTCCATACTTCAAAGAAAATTGGCAATAAAACCATACATGCTAAATCATATTTTAAATCCTTAACAAATTTAGGTCATGTACGAGCTTTTATTTTTGTCACCCCATGGGTATCCCCACCCGCATGTCAAGTGAAACTAATTCCCCATTGATCTGAAGTCCCATATAGGGGTATACAGCTGGTCTGTGAGTTTGCTCCATTCACAAGGACAAGAGTACTTGCCACACAAGCTAACCTGTCAGGTTCATGTACGAGCTTTCATGCAGTGCAAATTGACAAAATAATATTTTGCCTTTTTTTATTTAGCAACTTTAAAAGTCATAAGATATATGCCCATAACAAAATGGCAATGAGATGATTCCAAAGGAGTCATAATCAAAACAATAGAAGGAAGCACTCAGCACTAAAAAGCAGGCAATTACTATAATGGAATCTGATTAACCCTGTCTCTGTTGTCCCAACAAATCTCTGATTTTCTTTGTAGGTGGTACTTCAAATTATAATAAAAAGGGAACCTTTGAGTTGCATGTCTCGACCGTTTTATTCATGTCTCAGCCGTTTTATTCTTCAATAAGAAACCTTAAACACAGGCCTATAAAATTTTCAACAGAACAGATATTAACAAAGTTCCAATACTTAAATACGGAGACTACACCTTTAAACCGGTCGTCAGGACTTACAGGAACATCAAAATAGATCAATCCCCGTCTATAAAGAGCTTTTACTATGTCAGGATCAAATTGGACAAATGAATTCCCTTCCTTCTTACAGACTTTGTCTATGGTGGACATTTCCCCTTCTGAGAGTTTCTACAAAAAGAAGAGTATGTAACGGAAAAAGTATGCTTAATGAGTGAACACAAACAATTTCTTATAGCCAAATTAACATAACAATTTCTATTGGATTGAATATCCATTTCATGAGACCAAGGGAGGACCTGACCTTAAATTCTTCCGTGGTAAAGTTCACAGTACAAATTCCCCACCATGGTTCAATTGCAAAATCTACAGGTTCTAGAGGTAAGCAATCTCTTGCAATTGACTTATTCAGTTTCCACATGATTTTCTGAATATTCCCAAAAAACAAAGACAATGATGAGACAACAGTGATAAAAATTTGGAAGCTAAAAAAAGTTCATACCCAATTAAAACGTATAAACATGAATGCATGATAGCATTATGAAAAATCCGTTGAGGTTAATGTTTTATTTATAATGTCGTAGAAATTTGATGATGCAGACATTTTTACATGTTGCAAGAGAATGACACCTCAATACTCCTTCCCAACATGTCATTGCAGGGAAGTTCCGAAAGAAGATACAACATTAAAGTGTCTTCAGTTTGACATAGACTTATACGACTTGTTTATTTCACTAATGGATGTCAGAAAGAAATATGAGAAGGATGATTATTTCATGCATCTAGACAGACAATGACTTACAAACCCAAGAATGCCCGCAATAATTGATAGAGACAACAACACACACACCCTGAAATGCATGCCTAAGCATACATAAAATAATTGGTACAGATAGTTACACACACTGACATGCAAATGCAAGAAAAAATTAAACCAACTATGAGTGTCAATGCAATCTTTGTGAATACTATTTATATAGGAAAAAAAATATGCAGTACCTTAGATCGACATTTGTTCATTATGTCCATAAATTCATTCCTTCCAATTCCTGTAAGTCTTAAGGCATCTGCGGCACTAAAATTTGGGATGCTGTCATATGGTTTTTCTAAAAAATTAGAAAATAAAATGATATTAGGTGTCCAGCTTCCATGCAAACCAACAATGAATTTGGATAATGTAATAACAGCATAAAAATGTCCAAATGAAGCTTCACAAACAGTTTACATAAGATGCAAGTTTAGTTTAGATATGTGATGCAAACACCATTCCTTGGATAATTGAGAAACTGTCAAGAACACTAAGAAAATGACAAGTAAAAACATACCAAATTTATAAGATCGAAAAATGCCTCAATTTTAAGTCACAGAAAGCAAAATCTAAGTAGAATCTTAAAGCATATTGAACCATTTGAGAATTTTCCAATTGAGAAACAAGTTACCATTTCTCATTACTTCGAAAATCATATCACAATAGTATTGGAAAGGTGATACCCTCATTACACCGCAGACATACTCTGCCAAATGATATGGAAATATCTGCAAAGGAAAATAAAGCATATTAAATGCAGATGTCCAGAAAGAAGAGAAAAAGAAGATGAAGGGACCAGGAGAATATGCACTATATAAGTGGCAACATTTCAAAAGACATCGAGATACATTCTTTTTATTCCCTATAAAATGATGGTTAATAAGATTGAACTATAAAAAAACATGCTAAAATTGAAAATAAAACTAAGCTCTATTGTGAAACACATCTATATTTCCAACTAATAATACATAAAATTAAGAAAATCAACATCATTATTAGCAAAAACAAAGGCTAGATGTCTCCACTAAAAGAAGTGCAATAAAGTATATAAATAAGGAAAAGTAACAATGCAAATTTATTTGATCCATGACTTCAATAAAGAACATACTGCCAGATTCTTTTGTAAGTAACACAGCATCTCTTCATAATATTCACTTTCATAACAAACTTTGCGAGCAAAACATGTATTCCACTGCAGCCTCTTCTTTATGCAGTAATCAACAATCCTGTGCAATAATAATCCACAGCCACAAAATATGAGGAAATGCATGAGCACTGAAGTCGGTGCCTTAATGCATTGCTGTCAACTCTATTAAGTATTTAGACAATCAAAACATCAAAGCTATACAAGATTAAAATTAAACATCTAAGCCATACATTTTAACAAGCCAAAGCTGATGGTTAGCAAGAGTTTCATGAACATGGCAAACTCTTCTTGTGATTAGTATACAAAAAACTAAACTTTTCAAACAGCATGAAATGAATGATGGTTAGCAAGAGTTTCATGAACATGGCAAACTCTTCTTTTAAAAAAAAAATCATTTTGATAAAAACCAAAAAATTTATACTCCCTCCAGTCCTACATATAAGACCTAGTTGAGTTTTTTGGAAAATCCTAAAAAAACGAAATAAATTAATTATAAATTGATTTACCTAATTTTTTCTCTTGGACCAGTTCATTTTACCTGTAAACTAATCGATAATCTAAAAATATATCAAATATGTCATGATTTATTAACCTATTTCGCAACCTTAAACTCTCAAAAAAAAAGTCAATTAGTCTTATATTTAGGACCGGAGAAGGTAGTATAAAAAAAGTGAAAGCTAAATATAATGTAACCTATTGTGCCATTCTTGTTTAGTAGAATGAAGCAGCAAGAGTCGTTTTGGGAGGCTATCCCAAGGACATTCTTCCTTAATAGCCTTCTCAATCAACTGTTCATCAACTATCATAGTAACTTGCTGCATTTTTTCAACTACCATGAAAAACCCAAGTCAGAAACTGAAAACAGAGGAGCACAAAGTGGGCAACCATTAGAAAAAATGGCGCATTGAGTACGATCACATGACAAGATATGAATGGTACCTGATGATGATGTGAAACAGATAATGAATGTGTAGGATTTGCAAAAGCAGATTCGCTGACTCTGAAGAAGAAGAATAAGAAGAAGGAGGTAGGTGACATGTGTAAGTGTAAGGTTGGACCATCTCTCGATTTGTGGGTGTCATCCTTGCTCAGTGGCCATGCTAATCTTTTCTCTGTATGGTTCCAATTTTATCGGATGCCGCCGAAGGGACGTGTAAAGTGTAATGTTTATTATGTATGACACTGTAATACTGTATGAGATCTAATGAGAAAAACACGTCACTGTCAGTTCTGCTGTTTCCATCATCATTGCTTTTAAACCCGACGCCTTTTACATTTCACTCCAATGGGTCAAAGTAATAGTGAATCTTTTGACTTTTGACTAAAATGTCTTGTTTTCACTTGGCCTCATAAATTTGTTGGGTTATTTTTGGTTCGAGAAAACTGAGGTAGAGAAAATAGAAGGAAAATAAAATAAAGATAGGAGAATTTATTTTATACTCCCTCCGGTCCCTAATGCTTGTTAGCCGCCAAAAAAAACGCTTCTTAAAGAAAACATGTGAATGTTAGTTGGATGTCTAGAGTTAATGCTTCTTTTCTAAAATTACCCATATTTATTATGGTACTTTTAAGAGAGAGAAATACATAAGCATTAATAAATATGAAAGAGAATTAGGGGTAAAGTAGGAAAAAATGTATTAAATGAGGAGAGAATGTGGGGTGAGCTCTTATATTAGGACCAAAACTATTCAAATTTTGGGCTCTTATATTAGGGACCGCAGGGAGTAGTTTTTTAACAATAAATTGTGCGTCTATAAATGTGCTTCCATGATTATTAACCACTCCGCTACATCTCTCCTGAGTACAAACAAACATAAGTACTCACATTTATCTTTGAAAATAATTATAAACGTCTTGGAAGTTTCTCATGTCTTGAAAATTCTTCATGTGACTTGAAAATTTTTTTGTGAAAGTTTTGGATATTTTAGTGTTGGATTCCATGATTTTTAATACTCTAAAATATTCACATAGTTGTTGGGAAAAAAATACAAGCGTATTGAAAATTCTCCATGAGCCTTGGATTATGGTTACAAAAATTCAATGAAGACATTGGTTACAAAATTGTTACAAAATTGAATGAAGACAACCATCTTCCGTGGGTTCAGTGGCGAAAGGATTGAACAATGAGCGTCGGGTTGTCCACCACGTCGCGAGTTCGATCCTGGAAGGCATCTCCGTAGGTAAGTGAAGTTGGGAGTAACATACCTGTGTGGACAGACATAAAGGGCTTGCTGGTCATGCTCCAGAGCCCACAGGGACAGGCCCCAGTGGATCATGAGTTAGGTGTCATGCCCTTGGATTGGGTTGAAGCCAAACCCCTTCCTAAAATTTTTGTATAAAAAAAAAATTGAATGAAGACATTTTGATCTTTTAGCAGAAACATTTGTTAATGGTCCCCTTCGTGTGCAGTGAAATTTTATAAAACCTTTGAGATCAGTGTTGTTTCCAAGTTAAATCTTAACCTTAACTCTAATTTAGCTATAGGGTGCATATAGAATTTGGATATTGCAATTGTAAAGAATAGAACATGGGGTCACATTTTAAATCGAATGCTATTACTCTGTTTTTATTTTACCTGTCTAGTGTCTACTACTCTGTTGAAGTCTGTTTCAAGAAATAAAACACAATTTTGTCACCTAAAAAAAAAGGAAATAAACACAATTTTTCTGCTTGTAACTATTTTTTCCTGTTTGTAACTAATCAATCCTTCGAAATCATTCAATTTCTTGTTGGCCGCAAAACAAACCGTGCTGGTTCAACTAAATAGAAGCATTGATGGGCATGCATGAACAGCCTGTGCATTAATCCTACGTTGCAGCCGCCAATTATCACAATCTATAACACAATCAAATCAAAATAACGTAGGTTAGGTGCGTGCAACATCAATTAATATCAGCAACACATGACACACACGCACCCCTTGTTTTATTCTTACTCAACCTAATACCATTATTACAAATAACAAACGAGCCCTTGTCACAGGGAATTACATGAGCCCAGACTACTCTATACTTATACTCAAAGGGTAAGAAGGCTTTTTCTTTTGCTAGGATTGGAGGGAGCAGTTTGAAACAAAAATGAAAAGAGTACAATTACATTGAAATTACAAACTTACTTGATCCCTGAATTGTTATTACTCACTCATAGAGCTTTGCTGATGACACGCCACCCACACTTGATTGAAACTTTTTTTGCATTGAAGAAATTATTGTTATTTGTCATAGCAAAAAACGTCAAGGGGATTTGACTTTGCTTGCTGAGTTGTAGAGTATGACTGAGTTCCTCGTTTTGTTTCCAAAACAATATCCAAAGGTGGCTTGACTCTATTTCTTCGTTATCTAAACGCTTCCTCCCAAGAAACACAGGCACACGACGCATATTAACAAAATCATAAAACCAAGCAGGTGAAACCAAATGTCCTTTATTTGGTGCAGTGGAATAAAACATGTCATCATCCAGCACAACGCACAACCCAATTCCTATCATTTCATTTTCACAAGAGGGCATGTCTATCATTATTGAAGCTTCACCTTTGTTATCCAGACACAGGTCCTTCTGATTCTCAAACCATAATGGTATTTCACTGAAATCTACATACTGATACTACCACACATAACGCTAAGAATTATCTTTAACATCACATGTACATTCTAAAAAACTCTAGCTTGAAGTTTTAAATAGTATAAAGGTAACTGGTAACCTCTCCCTTTATGTTCTTTTACTTCAAGTTCCTTTCTCAACCCCACCTGCAATAGTACATCATACCAAATGGATTAGTTTCCAAAGAATAAGTATAGAAGACAAAAAAACTTCGTGAGATATAAACGTAAGGCTTAGCTTATCTTTCTGTTTGTGACCTTTTTCTTCAAGTTGTTTCTTCAACCTCTCCTGCAACATTTCATTGAACCATATGGATTAGTTAACTAAAATAAAGGTTGGAAAGCTATGAAACTCTATATTAGTTTGAAGGAAAACTTTATCCTTCCTTGTGTTTGTGCTCGTTTAGTTCATATTGCTTCTTCAACTTCAGGACAGTAAAACAAACCGCAGCAAGCCACAATGAAATTAATTACCTCCTCCTCACAGCACCAAATTGTTCCTCTTTTGTGTCTTCTTCAGTCGCCCACTAATCATAAAGTTTGTACCTTAAAGATCCAATGAGAGTTTCAAGCCCAAAATATAGAATGAAGAGCACAGTAACCAAAAAAGAATGCCTACCAGTTGCTGCATTGCCATGAACGTTGCTTCTTCAACCTCATTGGCCTGATACAATCTATTGAATACAGGATCGGTCCATGGTAAGTTCAAAAACAGAAACAGTAACCAATAGAAAACGAATGTTGAAAATATTAGTGTAGAAAAACCATGGCAAACCACAATGAAATAAATTACCTCCTCCTCACAGCCCCACATTGTTCCTCTATTACGTCTTACCCCGTCAACCACTAATCATCAAGTTTGTACCTGAGAGATCTAATGACATTTTCAAGCTCAAGATATAGAAAAAGAAAAGGTCAGCGACAAAGTAAGTATGTATGTATGTATGCATGGATGCATGTATGTATGTATGCATGGATGCATGGATGCATGCATGGATGTATGTATGTATGGATTAGTTTCCTTAAATTAAAGGTTAAAAGACTAAAAACACCACATAATGTGAAGGAAAGCCTTAGCCTTTCTTTTTGTTTGTGACCATTTTCTTCAAGCTGTTTCTTCAAAGTTTATAGGTAACTCTTATCCGTTCCTTGTGTATGTTCTCCTTTATTTTAGATTTCTGCTTCATCCTAACCTACGAAAATTTATTGGATTCAGGATTTGCCTGTGATAAGTGTAATAAACAAAAACAGTCACCCATAAAAAGAGAAATATAGAAAGGATTGTAGAGACAAAACCATGGCAAGCCACAACGACACAAAATACCTCCTTGTCACAGCAACATATTATTCCCCTTTCATGTCTTCTTCAATCACCAACCAGTCTCATCAAAAGCTTGTGCCTGAAAGATCCAATGAGATTTTCCAACTCAAAATATATAAAATGACAAGGTCAGCAACAAAAAAACATGACACAAAATCAAAGGTACCATCCTGAAATCTGCATATTGATACTGCCACACATAACCCTAAGAATTATCTTCAACAGGGCAGGTAAATGCTAAGAAACTATAGCTTGAGGGTATTGATAGTATAAAGGTAAGTGATAACCTTTCACATTGAATGTGTTTTTTTACTTCATGTTCCTTCTCCAACCTCCCCTGAAACATGTCATCGAACAATATGGATTAGTTCACTAAAATAAAGGTAGGAAAGCTAAGAAACACTAAATTAGTTTAAAGGCAAATTTTATCCTTTCCTTCTCTTCGTGCTTATTTATTTCAAATTGCTTCTTCAACCTCACAGGCCTCAAACTATCTATTGAAATCAGGATTGATCCAAGGTAAGTTCCAAAACAGACAACAGTAACCTATAGAAAAGGAATATTCAAAAAATTAGTATACATCAAAACCATGGCAAGCCACAATGAAATAAACTACCTCCTCCTTACAGCCCCCAAATTGTTCCCCTCTATGTTCTTTTACTTCAAGTTCCTTTCTCAGCCTCACCTGCAATAGTACATCGTACCAAATGGATTAGTTTCCATAGAATAAGTAAAGAAGACAAAAAAACTTCGTGAGATATAAACGTAAGGCTTAGCTTATCTTTCTGTTTGTGACCTTTTTCTTCAAGTTGTTTCTTCAACCTCCCCTTCAACATTTCATTGAACCATATGGATTAGTTAACTAAAATAAAGGTTTGAAAGCTATGAAACACTATATTAGGTTGAAGGAAAACTTTATCCTTCCTTGTGTTTGTGCTCGTTTAGTTCATATTGCTTCTCCAACTTCAGTGGCCAGAAAAATCTGTTGAATCCATGATCAGTCTGTGGTAAGCTCAAAAACATAAACAGTCACCCATTAAAAAAGGAATATTGAAAGTATTCAAAAAGAAAAAAACCATTGCTAGTTACAATGAAATCAATTACCTCCTCCTCGCAGCAAAAAAATTGTCCCTCTTTTATGCCTTCTTCAGTCACCCACCAGTCATCAAGTTTGTACCCGCAAAGATTCAATGAGATTATCAAGCTCAAAATATAGAAAATGACAAGGACAGTAAAACAAACCGCAGCAAGCCACAATGAAATTAATTACCTCCTCCTCACAGCACCAAATTGTTCCTCTTTTGTGTCTTCTTCAGTCGCCCACTAATCATAAAGTTTGTACCTTAAAGATCCAATGAGATTTTCAAGCCCAAAATATAGAATGAAGAGCACAGTAACCAAAAAAGAATGCCTACCAGTTGCTGCATTTCCATGAAAGTTGCTTCTTCAACCTCATTGGCCTGAAACAATCTATTGAGTACAGGATCGGTCCATGGTAAGTTCAAAAACAGAAACAGTAACCTATAGAAAACGAATGTTGAAAATATTAGTGTAGAAAAACCATGGCAAACCACAATGAAATAAATTACCTCCTCCTCACAGCCCCACATTGTTCCTCTATTACGTCTTCCTCCGTCAACCACTAACATCAAGTTTGCACCTGAGAGATCTAATGAAATTTTCAAGCTCAAGATATAGAAAAAGAAAAGGTCAGCGACAAAGTATGTAAGTATGTATGCATGGATGCATGTATGTATGTATGCATGGATGCATGTATGTATGTATGTATGCATGGATGCATGAATGCATGCATGGATGTATGTATGTATGGATTAGTTTCTTTAAATTAAAGGTTAAAAGACTAAAAACACCGTCGTAATGTGAAGGAAAGCCTTAGCCTTTCGTTTTGCTTGTGACCTTTTTCTTGAAATTGTTTCTTCAACCTCTCCTGAAACATTTCATTGAACAATATGGATTAGTTTACCAAAATAAAGGTAGGAAAGCTATGAAACACTAACTTAGTTTAATTGTTTAAAGACAAACTTTATCCTTTCCTTTTGTTCGTGCTTATCTATTTCAGATTACTTCTTCAACCTCACTGCCCTCAACCTATCTCCTGAATTCAGGATTGGTCCATGGTAAGTTCCAAAACAGTAACCTATAGAAGAGATATATTCAAAAAATTTGTATATATCAAAACCATGGCAAGCCACAATGAAATAAATTACCTCCTCCTTATAGCCCCCACATTGTTCCTCTTTTATGTCTTCTTCCGACACCCACTAATCATCAACTTTGTACCTGAAAGATCTTGTGATATTTTCAAGCTCGAAATATAGGAAATGCAAAGACTGTCACAAAAAATGCAATATAACAGATTGGGAAAGAGGAGTACCAATTTCAGCAATTCCCTAATCATTAAAAATGACTTATTTTATCAAACCAGACTTAACAACTCAATGCCTCATGCTAAAGCTAGTAATTCTACTCCTACCGAAATCAAAGCTACCATCATGAAATCTACATACTGATACTACCAAGGCTGTCAAACTCGTGAGTTCAAACAAACTCGTGACGGGGATGTAAGCTCGGATCGTAAACTCGTATCGTAAGATCGTAAGAGTCTACCTCCATAAAAAAATAGGTATTAAAATACATGAATAAATAACTAAATATAAATAAAAAGACAACAATTAAGTTTAAATATGTTTTAAGATTAAAATATTAAAAATAAATCTTTCAACATTAATAGTTCATCAAACTTATAACATAAGAATTTTATGAAGTTTAAGTATGTAGACTATAGTATCTAAGTAGAACAAATAAAAAACGCATAAATTTAACAAAGATCATCAATGTTGTATTATCTTCATCCCCATCACCTTCAAGTTCTATATCTTCATTATTGTAATATAAATATAAATATTATATAATATATATACTTTTCACTTTTACTTTTTTCTTTTGAGTAAAAGAGG
Organism: Mimosa pudica; assembly: GCA_029929735.1. NCBI lineage: Eukaryota > Viridiplantae > Streptophyta > Magnoliopsida > Fabales > Fabaceae > Mimosa > Mimosa pudica. The sequence goes on from JAKELP010000040.1 coordinate 1,195,656, forward strand.
ATTTTATTAATATCAAAATTTACATGTATGGGTGGTAAGGAAGCCAAGTAACTGAGTAAGACAGAGGGTGGCATACAAAATGACAAAACTAAGACAACTAATACAAGGTAGCTATCGGATGCGCATACTTTCTTCTGCAAGTCAAGTACACATCTTTTACTTTTCACTCTCACTTTTACTTTTTACTTTTGCAATTGTACACAACTACACATCTTACCTTCTCTCTTTCTAATGCTCTTGTCTCGCGTGTCTGTGTCTCTTACTCTATTCTTCTTCTTCTTCTTCTTCTTCTTTTCTTTTCTGCAACTCGCGCCTCCGACACCCAAAAGAGCAGCAATGGAGGAAATAAAGACACAGTGAGGACTGAGGAGTGTGTAAAATATTTTGCCGACAAGAAGGCTGCTTTGAAGTAGGGTAAGTGGGTAACTTTTTTTTTTATTTTCAAGCCTTTTTTATTATTGGGCTTTTGAGTTTCCTGGTCAGCTGTTCTAACTCGGTCGACTCGGTTCAAAAGCGGCGAGTTGACCGAGTTTGACCGAGTTTGAGTCGAGTTTGACCGAGTTTGTGTAACAACCGATTTTAATGGCGAGTTGACTCGATTCTATGGGCTAAAAACGCAAACTCGCCGAGTTTACCGAGTTGACTCGCGAGTTTGACAACACTGGATACTACCACACATAACCCTAAGAATTATCTTTAACATCACATGTACATGCTAAAAAACTCTAGCTTGAAGTTTTAAATAGTATAAAGGTAACTGGTAACCTCTCCCTCTATGTTCTTTTACTTCAAGTTCCTTTCTCAGCCTCACTTGCAATAGTACATCATACCAAATGAATTAGTTTCCAAAGAATAAGTATAGAAGACAAAAAAACTTCGTGAGATATAAACGTAAGGCTTAGCTTATCTTTCTGTTTGTGACCTTTTTCTTCAAGTTGTTTCTTCAACCTCTCCTGCAACATTTCATTGAACCATATGGATTAGTTAACTAAAATAAAGGTTGGAAAGCTATGAAACTCTATATTAGTTTGAAGGAAAACTTTATCCTTCCTTGTGTTTGTGCTCGTTTAGTTCATATTGCTTCTTCAACTTCAGTGGCCTGAAAAATCTGTTAAAACCATGATCGTTCCGTGGTAAGCTCAAAAACATAAACAGTCACCCATTAAAAAAGGAATATTGAAAGTATTCAAAAAGACAAAAACATTGCTAGTTACAATGAAATCAATTACCTCCTCCTCGCAGCAAAAAAATTGTTCCTCTTTTATGCCTTCTTCAGTCACCCACCAGTCATCAAGTTTGTACCCGCAAAGATTCAATGAGATTATCAAGCTCAAAATATAGAAAATGACAAGGACAGTAAAACAAACCCCAGCAAGCCACAATGAAATTAATTACCTCCTCCTCACAGCACCAAATTGTTCCTCTTTTGTGTCTTCTTCAGTCGCCCACTAATCATAAAGTTTGTACCTTAAAGATCCAATGAGATTTTCAAGCCCAAAATATAGAATGAAGAGCACAGTAACCAAAAAAGAATGCCTACCAGTTGCTGCATTTCCATGAAAGTTGCTTCTTCAACCTCATTGGCCTGAAACAATCTATTGAATACAGGATCGGTCCATGGTAAGTTCAAAAACAGAAACAGTAACCTATAGAAAACGAATGTTGAAAATATTAGTGTAGAAAAACCATGGCAAACCACAATGAAATAAATTACCTCCTCCTCACAGCCCCACATTGTTCCTCTATTACGTCTTCCTCCGTCAACCACTAATCATCAAGTTTGCACCTGAGAGATCTAATGAAATTTTCAAGCTCAAGATATAGAAAAAGAAACGGTCAGCGACAAAGTATGTAAGTATGTATGCATGTATGCATGTATGTATGTATGCATGGATGCATGAATGCATGCATGGATGTATGTATGTATGGATTAGTTTCTTTAAATTAAAGGTTAAAAGACTAAAAACACCGTCGTAATTTGAAGGAAAGCCTTAGCCTTTAGTTTTGCTTGTGACCTTTTTCTTGAAGTTGTTTCTTCAACCTCTCCTGAAACATTTCATTGAACAATATGGATTAGTTTACCAAAATAAAGGTAGGAAAGCTATGAAACACTAACTTAGTTTAATTGTTTAAAGACAAACTTTATCCTTTCCTTTTGTTCGTGCTTATCTATTTCAGATTACTTCTTCAACCTCACTGCCCTCAACCTATCTCCTGAATTCAGGATTGGTCCATGGTAAGTTCCAAAACAGTAACCTATAGAAGAGATATATTCATAAAATTGGTATATATCAAAACCATGGCAAGCCACAATGAAATAAATTACCTCCTCCTTACAGCCCCCACATTGTTCCTCTTTTATGTCTTCTTCCGACACCCACTAATCATCAACTTTGTACCTGAAAGATCTTGTGATATTTTCAAGCTCGAAATATAGGAAATGCAAAGACTGTCACAAAAAATGCAATATAACAGATTGGGAAAGAGGAGTACCAATTCCAGCAATTCCCTAATCATTAAAAATGACTTATTTTATCAAACCAGACTTAACAACTCAATGCCTCATGCTAAAGCTAGTAATTCTACTCCTACCGAAATCAAAGCTACCATCATGAAATCTACATACTGATACTACCACACATAACCCTAAGAATTATCTTTAACATCACATGTACATGCTAAAAAACTCTAGCTTGAAGTTTTAAATAGTATAAAGGTAACTGGCAACCTCTCCCTCTATGGTCTTTTACTTCAAGTTCCTTTCTCAGCCTCACCTGCAATAGTACATCATACCAAATGGATTAGTTTCCAAAGAATAAGTATAGAAGACAAAAAAACTTCGTGAGATATAAACGTAAGGCTTAGCTTATCTTTCTGTTTGTGACCTTTTTCTTCAAGTTGTTTCTTCAACCTCTCCTGCAACATTTCATTGAACCATATGGATTAGTTAACTAAAATAAAGGTTGGAAAGCTATGAAACTCTATATTAGTTTGAAGGAAAACTTTATCCTTCCTTGTGTTTGTGCACGTTTAGTTCATATTGCTTCTTACACTTCAGTGGCCTGAAAAATCTGTTGAATCCATGATCGGTCCGTGGTAAGCTCAAAAACATAAACAGTCACCCATTAAAAAAGGAATATTGAAAGTATTCAAAAAGACAAAACCATTGCTAGTTACAATGAAATCAATTACCTCCTCCTCGGAGCAAAAAAAATTGTTCCTCTTTTATGCCTTCTTCAGTCACCCACCAGTCATCAAGTTTGTACCCGCAAAGATTCAATGAGATTATCAAGCTCAAAATATAGAAAATGACAAGGACAGTAAAACAAACCGCAGCAAGCCACAATGAAATTAATTACCTCCTCCTCACAGCACCAAATTGTTCCTCTTTTGTGTCTTCTTCAGTCGCCCACTAATCATAAAGTTTGTACCTTAAAGATCCAATGAGATTTTCAAGCCCAAAATATAGAATGAAGAGCACAGTAACCAAAAAAGAATGCCTACCAGTTGCTGCATTTCCATGAAAGTTGCTTCTTCAACCTCATTGGCCTGAAACAATCTATTGACTACAGGATCGGTCCATGGTAAGTTCAAAAACAGAAACAGTAACCTATAGAAAACGAATGTTGAAAATATTAGTGTAGAAAAACCATGGCAAACCACAATGAAATAAATTACCTCCTCCTCACAGCCCCACATTGTTCCTCTATTACGTCTTCCTCCGTCAACCACTAATCATCAAGTTTGCACCTGAGAGATCTAATGAAATTTTCAAGCTCAAGATATAGAAAAAGAAAAGGTCAGCGACAAAGTATGTAAGTATGTATGCATGGATGCATGTATGTATGTATGCATGGATGCATGAATGCATGCATGGATGTATGTATGTATGGATTAGTTTCTTTAAATTATAGGTTAAAAGACTAAAAACACCGTCGTAATGTGAAGGAAAGTCTTAGCCTTTCGTTTTGCTTGTGACCTTTTTCTTGAAGTTGTTTCTTCAACCTCTCCTGAAACATTTCATTGAACAATATGGATTAGTTTACCAAAATAAAGGTAGGAAAGCTATGAAACACTAACTAAGTTTAAAGACAAACTTTATCCTTTCCTTTTGTTCGTGCTTATCTATTTCAGATTACTTCTTCAACCTCACTACCCTCAACCTATCTCCTGAATTCAGGATTGGTCCATGGTAAGTTCCAAAACAGTAACCTATAGAAGAGATATATTCAAAAAATTGGTATATATCAAAACCATGGCAAGCCACAATGAAATAAATTACCTCCTCCTTACAGCCCCCACATTGTTCCTCTTTTATGTCTTCTTCCGACACCCACTAATCATCAACTTTGTACCTGAAAGATCTTGTGATATTTTCAAGCTCGAAATATAGGAAATGCAAAGACTGTCACAAAAAATGCAATATAACAGATTGGGAAAGAGGAGTACCAATTCCAGCAATTCCCTAATCATTAAAAATGACTTATTTTATCAAACCAGACTTAACAACTCAATGCCTCATGCTAAAGCTAGTAATTCTACTCCTACCGAAATCAAAGCTACCATCATGAAATCTACATACTGATACTACCACACATAACCCTAAGAATTATCTTTAACATCACATGTACATGCTAAAAAACTCTAGCTTGAAGTTTTAAATAGTATAAAGGTAACTGGCAACCTCTCCCTCTATGTTCTTTTACTTCAAGTTCCTTTCTCAGCCTCACCTGCAATAGTACATCATACCAAATGGATTAGTTTCCAAAGAATAAGTATAGAAGACAAAAAAACTTCGTGAGATATAAACGTAAGACTTAGCTTATCTTTCTGTTTGTGACCTTTTTCTTCAAGTTGTTTCTTCAACCTCTCCTGCAACATTTCATTGAACCATATGGATTAGTTAACTAAAATAAAGGTTGGAAAGCTATGAAACTCTATATTAGTTTGAAGGAAAACTTTATCCTTCCTTGTGTTTGTACTCGTTTAGTTCATATTGCTTCTTACACTTCAGTGGCCTGAAAAAATCTGTTGAATCCATGATCGGTCCGTGGTAAGCTCAAAAACATAAACAGTCACCCATTAAAAAAGGAATATTGAAAGTATTAAAAAAGACAAAACCATTGCTAGTTACAATGAAATCAATTACCTCCTCCTCGTAGCAAAAAAATTGTTCCTCTTTTATGCCTTCTTCAGTCACCCACCAGTCATCAAGTTTGTACCCGCAAAGATTCAATGAGATTATCAAGCTCAAAATATAGAAAATGACAAGGACAGTAAAACAAACCGCAGCAAGCCACAATGAAATTAATTACCTCCTCCTCACAGCACCAAATTGTTCCTCTTTTGTGTCTTCTTCAGTAGCCCACTAATCATAAAGTTTGTACCTTAAAGATCCAATGAGATTTTCAAGCCCAAAATATAGAATGAAGAGCACAGTAACCAAAAAAGAATGGCTACCAGTTGCTGCATTTCCATTAAAGTTGCTTCTTCAACCTCATTGGCCTGAAACAATCTATTGACTACAGGATCGGTCCATGGTAAGTTCAAAAACAGAAACAGTAACCTATAGAAAACGAATGTTGAAAATATTAGTGTAGAAAAACCATGGCAAACCACAATGAAATAAATTACCTCCTCCTCACAGCCCCACATTGTTCCTCTATTACGTCTTCCTCCGTCAACCACTAATCATCAAGTTTGCACCTGAGAGATCTAATGAAATTTTCAAGCTCAAGATATAGAAAAAGAAAAGGTCAGCGACAAAGTATGTAAGTATGTATGCATGGATGCATGTATGTATGTATGCATGGATGCATGAATGCATGCATGGATGTATGTATGTATGGATTAGTTTCTTTAAATTATAGGTTAAAAGACTAAAAACACCGTCGTAATGTGAAGGAAAGTCTTAGCCTTTCGTTTTGCTTGTGACCTTTTTCTTGAAGTTGTTTCTTCAACCTCTCCTGAAACATTTCATTGAACAATATGGATTAGTTTACCAAAATAAAGGTAGGAAAACTATGAAACACTAACTAAGTTTAAAGACAAACTTTATCCTTTCCTTTTGTTCGTGCTTATCTATTTCAGATTACTTCTTCAACCTCACTGCCCTCAACCTATCTCCTGAATTCAGGATTGGTCCATGGTAAGTTCCAAAACAGTAACCTATAGAAGAGATATATTCAAAAAATTGGTATATATCAAAACCATGGCAAGCCACAATGAAATAAATTACCTCCTCCTTACAGCCCCCACATTGTTCCTCTTTTATGTCTTCTTCCGACACCCACTAATCATCAACTTTGTACCTGAAAGATCTTGTGATATTTTCAAGCTCGAAATATAGGAAATGCAAAGACTGTCACAAAAAATGCAATATAACAGATTGGGAAAGAGGAGTACCAATTCCAGCAATTCCCTAATCATTAAAAATGACTTATTTTATCAAACCAGACTTAACAACTCAATGCCTCATGCTAAAGCTAGTAATTCTACTCCTACCGAAATCAAAGCTACCATCATGAAATCTACATACTGATACTACCACACATAACCCTAAGAATTATCTTTAACATCACATGTACATGCTAAAAAACTCTAGCTTGAAGTTTTAAATAGTATAAAGGTAACTGGTAACCTCTCCCTCTATGTTCTTTTACTTCAAGTTCCTTTCTCAGCCTCACCTGCAATAGTACATCATACCAAGTGGATTAGTTTCCAAAGAATAAGTATAGAAGACAAAAAAACTTCGTGAGATATAAACGTAAGGCTTAGCTTATCTTTCTGTTTGTGACCTTTTTCTTCAAGTTGTTTCTTCAACCTCTCCTGCAACATTTCATTGAACCATATGGATTAGTTAACTAAAATAATGGTTGGAAAGCTATGAAACTCTATATTAGTTTGAAGGAAAACTTTATCCTTCCTTGTGTTTGTGCTCGTTTAGTTCATATTGCTTCTTCAACTTCAGTGGCCTGAAAAATCTAAATCTGTTGAATCCATGATCGGTCCGTGGTAAGCTCAAAAACATAAAGTCACCCATTAAAAAAGGAATATTGAAAGTATTCAAAAAGACAAAACCATTGCTAGTTACAATGAAATCAATTACATCCTCCTCGCAGCAAAAAAATTGATCCTCTTTTATTCCTTCTTCAGTCACCCACCAGTCATCAAGTTTGTACCCGCAAAGATTCAATGAGATTATCAAGCTCAAAATATAGAAAATGACAAGGACAGTAAAACAAACCGCAGCAAGCCACAATGAAATTAATTACCTCCTCCTCACAGCACCAAATTGTTCCTCTTTTGTGTCTTCTTCAGTCGCCCACTAATCATAAAGTTTGTACCTTAAAGATCCAATGAGATTTTCAAGCCCAAAATATAGAATGAAGAGCACAGTAACCAAAAAAGAATGCCTACCAGTTGCTGCATTTCCATGAAAGTTGCTTCTTCAACCTCATTGGCCTGAAACAATCTATTGAATACAGGATCGGTCCATGGTAAGTTCAAAAACAGAAACAGTAACCTATAGAAAACGAATGTTGAAAATATTAGTGTAGAAAAACCATGGCAAACCACAATGAAATAAATTACCTCCTCCTCACAGCCCCACATTGTTCCTCTATTACGTCTTCCTCCGTCAACCACCAATCATCAAGTTTGTACCTGAGAGATCTAATGAAATTTTCAAGCTCAAGATATAGAAAAAGAAAAGGTCAGCGACAAAGTATGTAAGTATGTATGCATGGATGCATGTATGTATGTATGCATGGATGCATGTATGTATGTATGCATGGATGCATGAATGCATGCATGGATGTATGTATGTATGGATTAGTTTCTTTAAATTAAAGGTTAAAAGACTAAAAACACCGTCGTAATGTGAAGGAAAGCCTTAGCCTTTCGTTTTGCTTGTGACCTTTTTCTTGAAGTTGTTTCTTCAACCTCTCCTGAAACATTTCATTGAACAATATGGATTAGTTTACCAAAATAAAGGTAGGAAAGCTATGAAACACTAACTTAGTTTAAAGACAAACTTTAAAACTTTATCCTTTCCTTTTGTTCGTGCTTATCAATTTCAGATTTTTTCTTCAACCTCACTGCCCTCAACCTATCTCCTGAATTCAGGATTGGTCCATGGTAAGTTCCAAAACAGTAACCTATAGAAGAGATATATTCAAAAAATTAGTATAGATCAAAACCATGGCAAGCCACAATGAAATAAATTACCTCCTCCTTACAGCCCCCACATTGTTCCTCTTTTATGTCTTCTTCCGTCACCCACTAATCATCAACTTTGTACCTGAAAGATCTTGTGATATTTTCAAGCTCGAAATATAGGAAATGCAAAGACTGTCACAAAAAATGCAATATAACAGATTGGGAAAGAGGAGTACCAATTTCAGCAATTCCCTAATCATTAAAAATGACTTATTTTATCAAACCAGACTTAACAACTCAATGCCTCATGCTAAAGCTAGTAATTCTACTCCTACCGAAATCAAAGCTACCATCATGAAATCTAGAATGACAGTATTTGACTTCATTTAATGCAATGTTAGGATTTTTATTAGTCGGTTTAGTAAATAATGAGTTGGCCAAAAAAAAAGTTTAGGAAATAATGAATTTGGGAAAAATAAAATAGACGCGGTGAGAGAAAAATATTAATGCATTTGTTGGAAACATTTTGATTGAGGGAATCTCTAGTTTTCCTTCCCTCCGCTTAAACTCAAGAGTATTTATTTTGTGAGTCACGTTTTTTTATTTTTTGTTTAATTTTACCATAAAAATAAAAATGGGTGACATTGTAATATCTTATTGACAAAAAATGGTTTTGTTTTCGATTTTATATAATTTTTCAAAGATTTATTGTTTGAAACTTAAATACAAAAATTTTAAGTAATGAGTCTTTATAAGACATACTACCTCCGGTCCTAAATATAAGACCTAAATGACTTTTTCTTGGAGAGATTAAGGTTGCGAAATAGGTTATTAAATTATGACATATTTGATATATTTTTATATTATCCATTAGTTTATAGGTAAAATAAACTAGTTTTGAGGAAAAATTAGGTAAACCAATTTATAATTAACTTATTTTGCTTTTTTAGAGGATTTTCCAAAAAAGTTAATTTGCTCTTATATTTAGAATAGCAAGGTGATACTTAAGTAACCTATAAGTGCCAACATTTTTCTAATATAAGCACCGGATTTAGTTCTAATACACTCTCGTTTTTGATAGATTTATGTCAAACAGAGAGAGAGAGAGAGAGAGGTTACCAATACTAAATGTATGAAATTAGGCGGATACTGTTTCATATCCCTCTGCTTCAATAACTTCAACCATGGATAAGTCACCCGTCCTTGCAATCTTTCCCCTGTCCTGAAATTTTTTAAAGAAAAAAAGAAGGCTTCTTATTCAAGTAATTGTATGCCATAATCGTAGAGCGATCAGAATAATATACAGAAATCTAATCTACTTAAGATTCTTTAGCCCAGTAATTATTGGAGTACCATATGCAAGCAAATCCTATCAAAGGAGACAAGCAATGAGCTCTCATTTCATCTCTCATGTCATTCCTTTCAAGTCCAACACTCTCATCTTAGTAATCAAGATCAACAACTTACCATGATGTGAACATGTGTAGGATTTAGGAGATCCAGAATTCGTCGGTAATGAGTAATCATCAACAGAGAATTGTTAGAGGTCAGAATCTTATTGACAGCATTTGATACATCCCTCAGTGCATCAACATCCAATCCAGAATCTATTTCATCCAAAATAGCCAAGTCTGCCCCCAAAACCTGCATCACAGTGGACAAAGTCTGTAAGTAACCAGTGAAAAGCTGAAAGTTAGAACATCAAAAGAGAATGGCTACAAGAAAAGAATACCGCAAGCTGCAAAATTTCATTGCGCTTTCGCTCACCACCACTGAATCCTTCATTTACATTTCTATTTAGAAAGTCCTCCTTCATGTTTACGAGGTTGACTTTCTCCATCAGGTAAGGCAAGAACTACAGAAGGAATTTGCGAAAAAGGTTAATAGGAGCCCGATTATCAAGTCAACTATTAGTAAGGCAATGATTCAATATAACAAGTGGCATGATATGAAAAAACACATGAACATAGGAAATAGACAAGAAACTGATCACATGAACAAGTACCACTCATGAATGATGAGATGCTTAATCATCCAAAAACAATATTACTGAGTACTATGGGAATGGGAAAATAAAAAGCTGAAAGAGGCAATTGATGAGTATCTCTAATAAGAGCTCACGGCAATATGACAGTATGAAGAGCAAGTGTTTTATATAGAATAGCATAATGAAGGGTGATTCTAAGAGCACAAAAAAAAAGTGATTGGTATAATTGAGTATGAGAAGTAATGTGAGGTAGGAATATGGGAAATAAATGGAGTTGATGGGGAGAGGGATAAGAATTGAGGAGGAGGCATACCTCAAGAGGGCCAAGCTCTGGGAGGCCAAGTTTTCGTTGGCGAGCATTGTAAGCCATGACGAGAAAATCATAATTAGAAACGCCAGGGATGTCTCCATTAACGGCCCCAATACACATGTTATCGTATGCAACACGTGCTTCCTCCGATAATTCATCAACAAAATGTTTGAGACTTGTGTATGACATAGTCGGTGTATTATTATAGTTCATGGTGGAAGAAGAAATAACCTCAAATATCAAAATTGAATGATGAGATACAATGAATCTCCCACTTTCACTGCAAATTATAGGGTGCCTCATGGACTTGAGATAACAAATATATTGGATTGCTTGAACAACGGTTGAAGTATAGGGTGCCTCATGTGAGCTCCTAGTCGAGATAACTCACAATAGATTTGTGTGGCCTCTTTTACACCCTCAGAGACCCATTTTGTTGTTGGGATTTGAGAACCAATATGGAAATGAAGCAATTGAAGGCATTCCAACATACCAACTTGCTCAAGCTTCCTCACAATATTCAAAATTTGAGTTGTGGTGAGCCCAAACTTGCCTTTTTCTCCTGAAGTTGAACCAAAATGACTAGAATGTATTCCAAAACACACTAAAGGTAAAAAATCCTATTTATACGGATCCGGTGTTAAGTTATGTATTCCAAAACATAAGATAAAGAAATAAGATATTAATCCATATTTTTGATTAAGCACCGGATGGACTATTATGATTGAGCACTATCTTATGAGTAATCATGTGACTGAGTCAAAACCAGTGCTTATATTAGAAAAATGTATAGAAAAAATTCCCATACTTATGAGTTCTAATACCCTGATTGAGCAATGATTCAAAACCTATTTCAATTCAATTTCAAATGCCAAAGCACTTGATTCCATATAAAGAAATAACTTCACAAATGTTTTTCCACATGGCACACAAAGACTTTTCACAAGACATCATAAATTTGTACAAAGCAAGCTTCAAGTATTCATTTAAAAGCTGATGAAACTGTGAATTAAGAAATCATACTAATCTCTAAATGAAACAATGACAATCAAAAGCAAAAAGAGGGAATTATGAAGGTCGTTAATCAAGAATTAACAGCAGCTTAATGAACAACTGATAAAATAAACAAATACTTTCTGATACCTGAAAAGTGTCTCCAAGTGGCCAATTTGTTTTTGAAGTTTGAAGAACTATAATTCAGCAAAAGCCTACCAATCGGTTGACTTGACTAAGTGACACCTTAGGCCCTTAATCTTCTCCTCTGTGGCCCTCTCAATTCAGTTGGCATCATTAGTATCCCCAACTCCCAAACAGTACTGACAAAGTCACTTCACAAAAAGCTAATAACACTGAATCCCACAAGATCATCTCATGAACTATGCTACATATCACCTCAAAATTCAATCTTTGAAGAGAAAATGAGTTCAGAAAAGCTTAATTCTAGATTATGAATGCTAATAGTAGCTTTTTGAGGAACCCATTTGAAAAAAAAAATGGAGAAGACCAGAAGTCAACACATGCTCAGCAAAAGACATTGCAGCTCAGAAAGTGACACCCCAGAAAGTTGAAGAGAGAAAGACATGATGATGATGATGAAAAAAATAAGAGAGACTCAAAAATCCTCAAGTCTCGTCGTGGCAAGTTTTGCTCAATCAGAGTTTCCCATACTTGGTTGAGAAAGAGAGAGAAAGAGAAGAGAAGGAGAAGGAAAGAATGAGAAGTGGGTTGAGTAGATTGGAAAGAATATAAAGAGGCTCCAACCTCTCCTAGCTGCCATAGGAGTGAATTTGAACAGTGAGGAGGGCGCCCATTTGTAAGATACCCGCCACACCACAAGTCACAACAACGGCAATATGCAATTTTAGGAAACAACCAATTTAGGAAAAAAATAAACTGGACACGTTGAGAGAATTACTATTACTAGTTCATAACTAAAATAAATTTAGTTTTGAGAAAAAAATGTTAAGTATAAACAATTTAAAGTAATTTATTTTATATCCTTAATTTCTTAAAAATATTAACTTGATTTAATATTTTTTTGTCTAACTTGATTTTATAATTAGAACACAAGTGATTAACAATTATCTCCCAACACAATTCATTGAACAAAATTTATTTTCTTATTGCTTTCTATTCAATTTCAACTCACTTCTTACTTCCACTGAGAATGAATATAAACATGTTATCACAATAACGTTTCACTCAATGGAAAACAAGCACCATACGACTTGTGATTCGGAATTTTCCGATAATAATCAGCAGAGACAATCGTTCCCGAACCGAAAAAAGGGTTAGGAAAAATGTATTACGTGGGAAGTTAACTAAGTGGTAAGCTTAGTTAAGAACAAATACAATTCAAAGGCTCAGTTCCCTTGAGGAAGAAAAATAGGGGAAAATAGCAAAGTTTGAGATGAATTTTGCATTTATGGAGGAGACAACCAAACTTAGCATTATGAATTCCTACATAAGTACCCTTCATGAAATAATGTAGTCTTGGTGGAGGTTGTTGGTCTCCTGCAAATACAATAGGGAGAATTTCAACCAAGGACCAAAATTGAGAATTAATTAACAAGTTGATGATTGAGGCATAGAAATGATAATGAGGCTGGTTATCCCATAATTCTTCTTCTTCTTCATACTTTTCTTACTTTATTTTGACTATTATTTTTTATACATGGATGTGGAAACAAACATTGTTTAAAAGTCTGATATATTTCTCTGATTATAAGTTTTCATTATATAATAGTATAAGGGACCACAATCTATCCCATGATTGTATGAATTTGATTTGAGTGATACAGTAAATAAAGAAGATTCTATGTAGCATTTTTTTTCCTAATCAAGTCAAATAATTTCATGCATAATTCTTATAATTTATAATAATGACTTAGATTCTACTAAAACAAAATATGAAAATACTAACATTAATTATATAATTCTAACAATGGGAAATAAGAAACCAATCAAAACAAAAAATGCAAGAAATTTAATTAGTTGATTTTATCTATATATGATCATTGGTTATTTCTTTAATCTTATATTTTTATATTTTTTTTTCGGAAAAGAAAACAAAAGTATCTATCTTGTTGTAACTAAAACTAGATAGAACAAAAGTTTCAAATTTTCTTTAGAAGCTACTCTGAAAATGAAATGGTTAAAGCTAAGTATGCTAGTTGAATCTAAGATCATGATTTTTTTTAAAAATGTATAAGTTAAATTTGAGTATGCACCTCATGAAACAATTAATGAATTCTCATGAAAGAATAATTAATCAAGTCACTCTTATTTATTATTTTTGTTTAAATTTTTATTAAAAAACATTCAGCCCACAAACACACGTTTTCAATTATATTGAGAAAATTTTGGAAATAAATTGATGATTAGGGAGAGCGGCTAACTGATTTGGTTCAAAAAGAATTATTAAATTAAAAGTGGCTTAACACGCAAGCAATCAACAACGGAAAATTGTTGACTATTTAGTTGACTGACTTTTCTATTTCCTAATCCTCTCCCTTCCCGCCATTGTTTATTTTATTCATTCTCTTATGGATTGTGCACTTATTTGAAGACCTATTAAATTTTTATTAGCTCATGAATAAAGTCTGTAGCTTGGGTCCTGAAACTTGTAGATAATTGTTTTTTAGGGTTTGATTCTCACGCAGCCTTTCTCTTTTGTGCGTGCAGGCCTTTAATTTCTTCAATCACTTCAAGTTGTAGGTCAGAAATATCTCAACTTTTCCTTCCTTTCTTTTAATCATTTGATTTCAACAGTACTCCTCTTTTCTAACACTTTCTGCACTATATGGGTTTCCTTTTAATCAATTCACAACATTTTCATTAGTTGTTGTGAAGTCAACTTTTCCGTTTATTCTTCTTTCATAAAGATTCAATCCGTGTATTTTTTTTCATTTATTTATATGTTTATTATGTTTTCCCCCCATATTTTTATGTAACACTTAATTATATACGGAGTATAATGTTTATTAAGCCTTTTTTATCATGCGTGTACTTTTTACTCTATTTTTAATAGTTTATTATCCATACTACTTTTTACTCATATTGAAAATACAAGTGTATGTTCACTACTAGAAAATACTGTTATGCATGTTTGAGATGATGTTCTTTTAAGATTTGTTCAACAAATATCAATTCATTTCAATACTACTTTTTTGAAGTCAACATATTTTCCGATTATTCCTGTTTTCTAACAATTTCTGCATTACCTGAGTTTTCTTTGTTTCTTCAAGTTGTGCGCACTAAATCTTTTTTTTTTTTTTGCAAGCTTTGTGTTAGTTTTGCAAGCCCATACTTGTGAATTCGTTCTCGTTATATATAATGTCTTATTCTTCTGATTTCACTCACTTGTTGCCACTCAGATATAACAACTGAACTGTATCACATAATATAATGCACACATATATGCTCATATGCTATCTGATTGGTTCCTTTTCAGTTCTGACCCATCCTCATTTTTGCTTCTTTTATGCACGTGTGGAGCTATTTGGCGGTATTTGGTTAGAATATCTGAATTTAATAGCTGCTTGGCTTTTAGTTTGATTTTACTTATGTTGGTCACATGTACTCATATTTGATGACTTCGTACAAGTGTATGTTTACAACTAGAAAACACTTTTCTGCATGTTTGATATGATGTTCTTTTAAGATTTATGAAACAAATCCCAATTAATTTCAAAACTACTTTCTGAAGTCAACATCTTTTCCATTTTTTTGTGCATAAACAATCAATCTATGATTATTTTGTGATTCTCAACTTGAAACTTGATTTAATCGTGAATTGATTATCCCCCAATTAGGATTGGTTAGAGGTTACCTCACAATTACCATTGGTAATGAAAGGATGTTACCCGTTAATATTAGCGGTTGGTGGTTTCCTGACTATAATATTAATTGTTGAGTAGCTCTAACCATTTCATGATTGAATGTCTCCCACTAATACTAAACGTCTGGATAAAGAATCAATTCACAACATTTTTATGAGTTGCTGGGAAATCAATTTCTTTTCTGTTTATTGTTCTTGTATGAAGAATCAATCTGTGTATTTGTTACGTCATATTTCAATAGGTTTTAACAATTCTTTTGTCTGCGATACTCTTCTTTTATAATTAGGCTGTAATATCTTATTGTGTTTTGGCATATTTGTTCTGTATATATGCAATGTACAGAAAATATATAATCAGGTTTAACAGTTTCCTGTTTAGGAGCCTTTGAAACTAATGAAAGGTATTTCTGTCCTTAGTTCTGTTGTGTTTTTTTCTGATTGATTTTTAGCTTTCTTTTGTATATTTCCCTTTTCTTTTTAGTCGAATGAAACCTGTCATTTTCTTGCTTTTGTTTTGTGCTGATGAGACGAAGATTTTGGAGAGGATCAAAGAGAAAAGAAAGCTACCTATGTATACTACTTCAATATGAGTTGTTGTTCAGTCATGCTTTTATTTAACAATGTTTCTATAGAATACTATGGCATGCAAAACTTCAAATGAAAGAATCTGTTCTTCTGTTGTGACATTTTCCCCTATCAATAGTTCATGGCCATCAAAAGAGTAAGTGGATTATGATTTAAGAACTGTGGGCTCAAATGAATGGAAGACCATAATTTTGGGAGCCCCGAGACCAATGAAAGGTATTATTTCTTGTTACCCCTAGTTTAAAACTTCAAAATACTTGAACTACTCAATGCCAAGGATTTTTCTCCTCCTAATTTTCCAAGGTATAACATTGGTGTTATAGATTCTGCTACGCAGTAATGAATTAATTCAATTGATTTTTTTTTTGAGAATTTTAATTGCTGCTTGCCTTTTAGTTTGATTTTTCTGATGTTGCTCATTTATAACATATTGCATGATATTATATAAGTGTACGTTTACTACTAAAAAAACTTTTGTGCATGTTTAAAAATGCTTCATGTTGTATGAGTTAAAGCAGCTTGGATAATTATGCCTGATTTTTTTAGTATGTGAAATGAAGTGGGAATTTCCATTTGCCATGCTGTAATAGATATCTTCTTTGTGTTTAGGCTCTTCCTTTCAATTCTCCTTTTATTCTCTTTCTTGTATCTTACGCTGCTTTTGTTTGTCATTCTGTTTCAGCTTTCAAATCATCTAAGTCCAATGACCCTTCCTTTAATTCACAATCACTCTGGTAGTTGATTGTTTACTTAGTTTGTGTCAGGTGATGCTTTAAGTCGTTAGCTGTATTTTTTCTTGCTGTACGCTTCATGTTTTTTATATATGTTGACTGATTGATAATGGATATGTGGAGTATAGGGATATTAATTTAGGTGTTATATTGGTTCTTTCCCAAAACAAAGACCCCCACTTCCCTTGACAATGGCTAAGGGATATTCTGGGTTCCTGCTTTTAGTATATCTTGTGGGATTAGTTTCCATCTTTAAGACCCTTCCTTTACTTCACAAGCACAACTCTAAATCATCCATAGAGTTCCCTTTTTCTGTGCCTTTTCCATTCTCTTCGAACAATTCCAAAGGCCTTTTCCTTT
This sequence comes from Mimosa pudica, assembly GCA_029929735.1. Lineage (NCBI taxonomy): Eukaryota > Viridiplantae > Streptophyta > Magnoliopsida > Fabales > Fabaceae > Mimosa > Mimosa pudica. The sequence goes on from JAKELP010000040.1 coordinate 1,212,629, forward strand.
ACCTACTTTTCCCGGAAAGTCTCTTGGCCCTCTTTTATTTGGTCTGTTTTTCGAAACGTTAGGTTTGACCATAGATATAGTAACATTTTTTTTCTGATCCCTGCCCTCACTTTTAACCCTTTGACCAATCAGAATCCTCACCAAAGCAGCAATATGCCTATAGACATCAATTAACATCTTCTATAGATTTCACATTTAATTCTTTTCCAGTGATACTCTTCTTTTGTAATTAGGCTATAATATCTTGTGTTGTGGCATACTTCTGTATATATGCAATGTAAAGAAAATATATAATCAGGTTTAACAATTTGTTGTTTTGGAGCCTCTGAAACCAATGAAAGATATTTCTCTTCTTAGTTCTGTTTCTGTTATCCTTTTTTCTGGTTGATTTTTAGCTTAATTCATTTATTTCAATGGCATGAAGGCTTCAGAGATTCATAAAAAATAGATGGATTTTTTCCATATAGTTTTAATTTAAGTCTTAGTTAGGATAAAGACTTTGTTATTTGTGTTGTAGTTATAATTAAAATCTATGCCATGGTTATGGATTATGTGCATACTATGATTGGTATAATTCTGTTACCATTTGGGAATGTGTATTGTCTTCTTGATTCTATGAAACTCAATTTTGATTCTGTGTTGATTGCTAAGACATGCTCAGGTAACTCAATTTCGATTGCTTGAAGTAAGTCATTCTGAAAATGTGATGTGTTGATACTGTTAGGTGTCCTAGTATAGTTTAATCATGTGTTTGTTGAAATGTGATTTTTTCTCTTTGTACTCCTGACTAATTTAAAAGTTTTGCATTTTTCTTGCTTTCAAGGTGTTTATGCTTTGTTTCCAATTGAAAATTATGTTAGGGGGAGAATATATTGGATATATTCAATAAAAACTTTGTTATGTTACTAGTCTTGACTGTGCTTTTAACTATCATAGCTGCTCTGCTTCTTTGAAAGCAAACTTTACTGTTCTATTGCTATGTTTTTAAACCAGAATTTGATGTCACATTGCTGTAGGAGAATTTGGGTCATCTAAGTCCTTTAGTGACAAATTTTGGAATTGCAAATAGTTTTTAAAAATGTTTTGGGCTCTCTATATTGGGGTAACCCACAAATTGATCTTGAGCCACCATAAAAGATGCTAAAGGTGGTTACTTCAAGGGAAGAGACACTTGAGCAGGTCATGCTTTTCATGAAAGGATTAGAAATTCAGTTTCAACACCTTTCATCAATGTAAACCCACCGGGTTTACTCTGTTATGTTATTTTAAAAATAAATTAGTGATTTGATTTAATTGATTGATTTAGTCAATCATTAATGGATTGATTGGGTCAATTAATTAGATTGATTAGGTAATTAGGGTTTTGTTTGTTATTATGTTTTATTATTTTATTATTATGTTTTATTAGTGTCAAGGCTATATAACTTGACTTAGGGTTTCATTTGTAGTCTTGTCTTTTGAATATGAGTTGATTTATGTTTGACGGCCGACGGCCGGTGTCTCTCTTTGTCTCTTATGGCCGACGGTCTCTTCTCTCTTTGACCCCTCTGTTCTCTATTTCTTGTCTTGAATCCTCTATATATCTTTCTTCTTCCCCTATAATCTAAATTTCTTAATTATAGAATATCAATTCTATAACAGTGGCATCAGAGCCTTTCTTTCCTTGGCCTTTGTGGCAAAAAAAAAATCGCTTCTCTCTACAACATGTTCTTATGTCCTTATGATTCAACAATGACTGAAGGAAGACTTCAGGGTATTGAGGGAAAGTTACAGACCCTTGATAGCATCCATGATTTGATTCTTGGACTCACAGTTCGTTTGGAAAATCTTCACACTGAGTTTCGGCAAGCTGGATGTCAAACTAGATATTTTGGGCAACATCAGCGACCCACCTTCACTAAACATGAATTCCCACGATTCGATGCAAAAGACATTCCTTTTTGGCTATGGAAGTGTGAACGTTATTTTAGTATTGCTGAGACACCAAAAGAAGACAAGGTTAAAATGGCTTCTATTCATCTTGATGAAAGAACCTTTCTATGGCATCGGGCAATGGAACGAAGATGGCAAGGATGTCTTCCCCAATGGGAAGAGTACGCTGTGTTGTTACAAGACAGATTCGGGCCTTCATTTGAATCACCTATGAGCAAAATAATTCGCCTTCAACAGACGGGTTTGCTCACAGATTTTAACTCAGAACTAGCACTTGGTACCCGCGCGTTGCGCGAGGAGCAGACTTCCACTACTTTTTAAAATAGATATAGCAATTAAACATCTGCAAAACAATTCTTCCTACAATTTCTATTCATCAAACATTTTTAATCACTACACACAAAAATATAAGTATACCCTTAAAATGAGCTCTGAACCCACACATTGTGCGCGAGCATTATTTTTATTACCTTAAGAAACACAAGTGCATATAAAAATTTCTTATAATTGTTAAACATTATTTTTGCAAAGATGTACCATGCAAATAAAATAGCAAAGAGAATCAAAAGGGTTTTTATGGAAATTCATACTGTTAGATTTTTTTGACCGAAAATAATGTTAGGTTTAATAGATAAATAACAATGAAGACAACTAAAAGGGTTCCCCCCGCTTCGCGTGGTTAAGATAAATAAATCCACTTTAATAATCTTAAATCTAATTAACTTAAGAGACCCATGAAGAAAATAAAATATGTAAATGAAAATGAATGCTACAAGTATATTTTGTAGCTTGAATTCATATCAACTTATACTTTATATTGTACTTTTTAGCTTGCATATATCTTTATCCTCAACAATCTTCACTGAATTTCATATTCGATATCACTTACACGTCTCTAGCAAAACTTTCATGCATGAACGCTTCTTTTAAATTGAAAGTAAAAACAAAATTAAAACTCAGTTTCTCTTTCTTATATGCAATTATTAAGCCACTATGATTATTTACATAAATTAATGATGTAACGTTAAATATTTTAAAACATCTATGACTATTTTCTTCCCGAAAACTAATTTATTCAACTTAAAATTAACAAATAATTTTATTATATAACATATGTTCTAATTTACTTCCTTTAATGTTTTAAAAATAAATTTATTTTATATTGAAAACATGTGGGGGAAGTATAAAAAATCCGAAAATGATTAGATATCTTCCATTTTAATGGATAAAAAATAGTGGTTTGTGACCAACAGACAATCTCATAATTTTCCAATTTTTTTCATCAACTTCCGTAGTCAAAAAAGCAATTATGACTAACTATATAATCCTAGCAACCATTTCTGTTCCTAATGCTTTCTTCCCACTTACAAAAATAAATCGATGTCAATTTGCTTTAGATGATTAAGAGCAATCATTTGGCTAGGAAATGGGCAATATTTTCATGAAGTTGAGGATTGGGCGCAGAAGCTATGATATTATTGCATATATGTACAGTGAGGCGAGGACAAATCATTAACTATCTCTAGAAGATTGGTGAGTCCTATGCAAAACATATCTTTACAGATTATTTTCTGGCGTAGATATGGGAAAGGATTTGCAATGGAAGTCTAAAAACATCAGTCACTACTAGAAGGATGGAATGGAAAATATCCAACTGGCTTTTGGAAGTGGGCACTACTCTGATCAACATCAACTTCAGTATTGGGACAAGAAGCTACATCAGTATTGCATAAACATATAACATAGTGAGCCCACATAATATAGTTCTAAATGATTATGAATTCCTATGAAAAACAATGTAATAGCTATGCAAATTTGTGCCGAGCTATTTACACCGATGGTCAAAACTTTACGGAAGAATCCAGTGATATAACTCATGAAGATTTGCATGGGAAATGGGGACACTCATTAACTTGCGCGTCAAACACATAAGCTACAAAACTACTGCACACATGTACTGTGAAATGACAACAAATAATAAAATAAAGAATATTTAGAAGATTGGTTGGACCTATGCAAAAGGGGATGAGATTTTAAGAATCCCTCCCCCTCATAATCCCTCATTATCACCTCTTGACACTATTGGATGAAAGATCCAATGGTTCACATTTAATATTTTTATAAAATAATATAGTTAAAAATAAAAAAAACTGTATTATAATATAAATTAATTTTTAGTATAAAAATTTCAACTATCTAGACCTATTTCATTTCAAAAGAAGGATCTATAAGAGATACAGACTTATCCAGTTAACTGTAAAATAATTTTGCAGTTAACTGGATAAGTCTGTATCTCTTATAGATCCTTTTGTTGAAATGAAATAGGTCTAGATAGTTGAAATTTTTTTATGCTAAAAAGTTTTCAAAAATAAAAAAAATTAAAAGTTCTTCATTTATTTTATATTATAATATAATTTTTTTTATTTTTAATAGTACAAGTGACAAATTATGAGTCTAGATGAATTTTAATGGACAGAATGAGTCCTATAGGGGAGATTATGAGGGATTATGAGAGGGTGGGATTCTGAGAGAATCCCAACCCATGCAAAAGATAGTGAGAGCTTTACAAATTTTGTGTCAGCAGGAAATCTGGAAAAAAGATTACAATAAGAGACTACAACGATCAAGCACTATTAGAAGGATGAAATGGACATAACCCAACAACCGTGCTTACTTTTCAAATTTGGAAATGCTCTGATTAACTTCAGCACTGGGACAAGATGTACATCACTTCTAATTAGATAAAATATCATAGCTAGTGGAAATAAATCAGTTCTAAAGATTGGTGAGAACTACATAAAACAAAGTGAGGGCTATGCAAAAGATAGAGGTAGAATACACTAAAACTAAATATAGTTTTTAAATATAGTAAGAAGGAAATCTAATATAGTGAGAGCTATGCAAATTACTCTCTCCGTTTCTAAATATAAGATCACTTTAGGGAGGAGAGCTTATTCCTAAATATAAGATCACTTTCTAATTTGACTCAAGTTTTCCCCAAATTACTCATATACTCCCTTCACCCAAAAAATAATGGTTTGAAAAAAGTGATATTTTTAAAACTTAGGTGAGGGGTATTTTAAAAATTTCATGTAATTCTAACTCATTGGAATATCTTCCTTAATATTTCCAAATTTGCTAAAGTGATCTTATATTTAGGATCAGAGGGAGTATTAAATATAGTAAGAAGGAAGTCATTGTTTGAAACGCCTAATTAACAACTTCTACATTTGCTGGCTTTTGGTGCAATGCTCAACTAAACTGTGTTCAAGGCATAGTAAAGGAAAATATCTAGAGTTGGGCAAGACTTTAATAAAACTTTGATACACATGAACTCTATATATACACACAGGTACGAGAACCAGTTTGAACTAATCATACATATCAAAATCATCACAAACATATGAAAGCGCACATAGTTTTAGTCTATTTAATAAAGAAGTGGTAAGACAAAAGCAATTGTCAGATGTCCTTGTCCATCCACCTGTTTTTTAATCTTAGCTCATATTGGACAAGTATTCAGATGTAAACTCAAAAATTAAAGGTACAGCCATAAACACAACATATTTATTCAATTATTTCTTTAAGGAATAGGCCAACCATTTTTTTTCTTTTGAGATAGAAAGGAATATGCAAAAAGTAATGACCAAAAGGCCCGCATTAGTCAATTTAGTTAGCCAGTGAGCCTTTTTATTTCAAGATATAAGTCTAATGAGCTTTACATAAACAACACATCCATCAACTTGAATGAAACTTCAAGTGAACAAACATAACAACATGAACTAACATAACACCACTTGCAACTCTTGCAGAACCTTGCTAAACTAAAAACTCTTGCACAAACTTTCTAAACTAAAAACAAAAGTTACATGAGGAACATTAAAGAGAACATCACAGCAATGGTTGCAACCATTGGTGCGGTTCAAGATGGACACTGATGCAGAAATGGTCATAGCAACCATACTGAAGTTGGGCTAAGCTATGCATTGAAAAGAGAAGCACTCTAGAGCTCAGGCATGGTTACACCAAAGCGTCCAACCATGCTAGTATGCAGCAAGATCATGTAATATTTTGTATTCTTGGTTCCATGATTGATTTAAACCTGAAAAATCAATTATCTTGTAAGTTTTGTGCTACACCAAATGAGCACAATCACAGTGTGGTCTTTAAACAATTTAAGCATCCTATCAAGCTGTGAACAAAATGCAGAAAACATGGGTTAATATACATCTCGAGACTACAAAAAAATATACAAAATTCAATGATACACACCGCTTCATCAAAGATGACAAGCTGCATCACAAATTCCTTCATATGACAGTTTGACTTGCTGGATGTTGAAGAGCTTCTTTATAGATAATTCTGTCAATCTTCACAACAACATGATATTGACACCTACTTGCAGAAAGACGAGAAGGAGGAGCAACAGATTTCTCATCAGCCATGGTAGAAAATTTAAAAGGAGGAAGAGAAGCTGCTTGATGTGGTGTCAATTGTGTGTGGGGGCAAGGTCCTTTAAATAGGCAAACAAAAGCAATCTTACTTACACGAGGGAAACAGAAAGGTTTTCAAATTTTGGGGGACAATTGTGAGGCGTGAAATAAGGAAGCAAGGAATTCACAAAACTATTGGAGTACAATCTACTCAAGAAAAAGTTTGTCCATAGGTACAAATTAGGTAGGAATTTCAGGCGAGGATTGTGGGCAGAAATTTTGGTAGGAAGAAGAAACAATAACTGCTTACAGAGCAAGAGATGAAAATTTCTAACATGTGGCTGCAATACGTTTGTCTCGAATCAAATCAAATCAACATCTACAATCTACACTTCACTTAAATCATAGGTAACAAAGTTAAACAACACATAGAAACCAAAACAGTTGTAGAGCTATAAATCCCTAATAAATTTAGATTCAAAAGCTAAACAATAGTAAAAATCATGTACAAGAAGGATATGAGGGAACCACATTTATATGATATATAGATGGGATTTATGTATGGCCAAAATCAATCTACCTTAGATGCATACATGTCTGCTTTGAAGCCTGAACTTGAGAAACATGTTCGCATGTTTAAGCCACGGAATTTGCTTGATGCTCGACGCCTTGCACGCATGCAAGAAATTATTTTGGAGAAACAGACGGCCCCATCAAAAACATATACTTCTTCGTCTTTCAATGCTATTGAGCACTCAGTCAACACTTAAAAGGAATTGGGTAATCATGAAAATCCCCTTCTTTACATGGACCACTACAAAAAATAAGGCTCTTATCGGCGTTTTATTTGGCCTCAAATCGGCGGAATTTTCCGGCGGAATGACGCTACGGCGTTTTGGCAAAACGCCTATAAATATGCCGTGGGAACGCGACACATCGGCGTTTTGAAAAACGCCCATACGAGGGTAAAACGCCGGAACCAAAATCCAAGAAAAATAATATAATATTAGCATATCGGCGTTTTATCCAAAACGCCGATATGTAATATAATATAATATTATTTAATTCACGCACACCGGCGCTTTCCCAAAACGCCGGTCCGCGTTTTTTCAAAAAATAAAAAAAAAACCATTTTTCGTCCTGGTTGTTTAAAACCAGGACGAAAAATGGTCAAAAATGAATAAAAGATAAGCACCAAAGTGACAATAATAATAATAGACATAAATATAAGGAATAAAAATCATAATTCAGAAAACAAGATACATAAATATATATAATCAAACAACAACAACAATATGTAAAAGAAAAACCATAAGATCAAACAGATATCAACATTACAAAAGAAATGTCACCAAGAACCATAAAATCAAAAACAACAACAACATTAAAGGAGAGAGACGAAGGAGAAGAAAAACAGGAGAAAATGAGCGACATAGCTGAAGGAGGGAGGAGTTATTTATAGGGAACGGAGGTGCGGACTAGCGTTTTGGGAAAACGCCGATAAAAAATATTAAAATAACGCATATAGGTGTTTGGCAAAACGCCAATATGCATTATTTACATTAAATAATGCATATAGGCGTTTTGCCAAAACGCCTATATGCATTAAAAAATAATAAAAAGCATATAGGCGTTTTGTATAATGCACATAGGCGTTTTGCCAAAACGCCTATATGCATTAAAAAATAATAAAAAACATATAGGCGTTTTGTACAATGCACATAGGCGTTTTGGCAAAACGCCTATATGCATTAAAAAATAATAAAAAGCATATAGGCGTTTTGTATAATGCACATAGGCGTTTTGGCAAAACGCCTATATGCATTAAAAAATAATAAAAAGCATATAGGCGTTTTGTATAATGCACATAGGCGTTTTGGCAAAACGCCTATATACATTAAAAAATAATAAAAAGCATATAGGCGTTTTGCCAAACGCCTATATGCGATTTAATTATTATTAAATCGCACATCGGCGTTTTGATCAAAACGACTATATGCTTTTTTTCTGTAAAAAAAAATAAAAAATGTCAGGCGCCTCTTTTTTTTAAATTAAATATACATATCGGCGTTTTGGTAACCCAAAACGCCGGTTAGGAAACGCGGGAAAATAGGCGGGAAGTGCGCGCCAAAATTACCGGCGCTTCATGCAGGCGTTTTCATTCAAAACGTCGATGTGCGTTTCATTTAGGCGTTTTGAACTAAAACGCCGGTATGCGTGCGCCGAAATGGCCCGTGTTTTTTGTAGTGGACTCAAATTCAAAGCCTTCCTATGTTTCTGTAGCACCTGCTTTAGTGTCTTCCGAACACAATTCCACAGTGCCAAACTTGTACGAGGAAGCTTTAAGGGCAGCAACACCATCGGCTGGGCAGAAATTAAGGCTGGCTCACTCCAATAATTCCTCTATCAGCACTAGGAACCAAGGCAAAAAGTTGGAGCAATTTCATAGTGGTGGTTTGAATACTAACAAAAAGGAGAAATATTCTATGGGTTTTCCATCAATTTTGCATTCTTTGAGACTCAAATTTTCTCATACTATATTGCCAAATGAGTGCAGTGAATCTGATTTAAAGAAGGGTGAAAAAGCTACGTGGCAAGAGGAAGCTAAGCGAGATTCATCTTTTACGTGTATGCAAAATAAGGTTGAAAAGTCAAATTGCGCTTTACAGCTGGCTTGCAACTTCAGGAAGGGGAAGATATTTTCTAAAGTTAGTGGGGTTATGGACATTTTCTTTAAAGGAATAGGCCCAAAATGGTTACAATCATGGTTTTTGGAAATGGGCTTGCAAGATCATCTTTTTACACGAGTCTTTCTTCATTTTTCTCCTACAAGAGTTCTCATTCTACAATGGTTTAAAGGAGAATTAATTATCATGCTTATGGGTGGATTCTGCTCTCTATGTAGAAAAGAAAAGAAGCAAGTTGTGCAAAAATATTCAAGCTATGATAAGATTAGAAGAATTTTTATTTTTCTTTTTTTTTTATAATTAGAGAATTTTTATTTTTCAGAATTTTAGTATTTTTTTTTAATTGATCCTTGAGGGCAAGGATCTTTTTAAGGGGGGAAGTATTGTTATGTTATTTTAAAAATAAATTAGTGATTTGATTTAATTGATTGATTTAGTCAATCATTAATGGATTGATTGGGTCAATTAATTAGATTGATTAGGTAATTAGGGTTTTGTTTGTTATTATGTTTTATTATTTTATTATTATGTTTTAGTAGTGTCAAGGCTATATAACTTGACTTAGGGTTTCATTTGTAGTCTTGTCTTTTGAATATGAGTTGATTTGTGTTTGACGGCCGACGGCCGGTGTCTCTCTTTGTCGGCCTCTTCTCTCTCTTTGACCCCTCTGTTCTCTATTTCTTGTCTTGAATCCTCTATATTTCTTTCTTCTTCCCCTATAATCTAAATTTCTTAATTATAGAATATCAATTCTATAACATACTCCTTCCTTTCATGCTCATTTATTTTTGAAAGAGTAGGTGTGGAGAGATTGTTAGTGGTTATAACTCTTCCTTCTATATTCATACTTTTATTTTTGATTCTTCATAGAATGTTTTCTTGTGTGTTCCATACCCCCTTGTTTCAATTTTAAATAATTAGCTAAAATCATCACAAAATAATAAGGAAAAAATTTTGCTTCAAAAGTTAAACCATCTTCAATGTGTTTTCATATATGAAAAAAGAAAATGATATGATAAAAAGTAATCGGGGACATTTAATCAACTGCTAACAAATCATAGAATTTTCGCACTTTTGGATGTTGGAAATGTGACATGTCATATCAATGCAGTGTGGGTATTGTGTGTATACACTAATACTCCTTTCAGTCTTAATTATAAGAGTCAATTGGTCTTTAAAAATTTCAAGGTTGTGAAATACACAAATTCAAGTTGTTCATATTTGTTTTGTTAAAGAGAATAACCACTTGTGTAGTTTGTTTTACCTTCTCCACTTTTGTAGTTCATACTTCTAAATGGGGATGGAAAATTTAGTTTTAAGATCTTCAATGCACTAGGTTGACTTTTTCCTTCTTTGTTCTCTCTATTTATTAATAATGAGGGCCATTACTTATTTTTATTTTTTAAAAAGAGTAGTTGTGGATAGATTATTAGTAGTAGTAATGACTTATTAATCTCTTTTATAGTCACTTTATTTTTGTTTCCTTAGTTAGAATATTGTCTTGTGTTAACCTTTGTTTTTATTTTTTAACACATCACTAAGGATGAAGGTGCAATTATTTTGGCAATATTTAATTATTTATTGCGGCAATACACTAGGGCAGCTCTTGTTGTTTCTCATACAATAAATCATGAGAGTTTTTCACTTGTTATTTTTTTATGGGGAAAATAGGAGGTGTGAATAGAGCTGTCAAAACGGGCCGGCCTGACCCTTAAGGGTCAGGTCTAAACAGGCCAAGCCCATCAGGGCTTTTTTCGAAAAAAACCTCTGTTTTCTAAAGCCCGACCCTAGAGCAATCGGGCCAGGGTCGGCCCTCAGGGCTTCAGCCCATATAAAAAAATTTAAAATTTCAACCACATACTACACAAGTTTTAACTTTTTTAATACACAAGTACACTACATAAAACTCAAGTATTAATATAAATAAATCAAAACATCAATAAGGAAATAAAAAACATTCAAATACTAATAATCCACAAGACACAATTACAAATCATAAAAAGAAAATCTCAATAAATATCATTTGACAACATTTGATTGTGCTTGGTTATGAGTTGCCTCCTCCTTTTCTCCACTGACAAAAATATAAAGTTTTTTCATTTCTTCTTTAACGTCATTAGCATTATCACTTCCATTATTTGCAAAAGAAAGTAGCAAGTAATAAATTGTCTTTCAAGTATATTTGAATCTATTAGCCAATAATTAATTGTCCTTCAAGCATATTTGATAAAAAAACTCACAATCATATTTAAATTCATGCAATTAATTCCTTGTGCAAATAAGAACCTGAACATTAATTAGATGGATGCAACTTGGCACATTTGACCCATTACACTATCACAAACTTACATTGAGACTAAGGACTTTTTTGATACAGCAAATTTTAGGAAGGGGTTTGAGCTCAACCCAATCCAAGGGCAGGGCACCTAACTCATGATACACTGGGCCTGTCCCTGTGGGCTCTGAGCATGACAAGCAAGCCCTTTCTTTTTGTCCACACAGGTAGGTTACTCCCAGCTTCACTTAGCTACGGAAATGCCTCCCCAAGCGCCGCGATGGAGACACATCCAAAGTGTCACTCCCCAAGATCGAACTCGCGACGTGGTGGACAACCTGACGCTCATTGTTCAATCCCTTCGCCACTGAACCCACGGACGATGGGTTGAGACTAAGGACTTTAAGAGTGAACACCTCTATTTTTTAATTTTTTTTAGTTTAAGAAAAAGGTCGGGCCTAATAGAGTCGGCCCTCAGCCCGGCCCTCAAAAGCCCTAGCCTTTAAGGGCCGACCCTTCAGGGCTCACACCCCTATTTTTCCCTCTAAATGCCAAACCTGACCCTACTAGGGCTTAAGCAAAAACGGGTCGGCCCTACGGGCTCGGCCCATATTGACGGCTCTAGGTGTGAAGGGTCTGTTTTTTTCCAGAGGTGAGGGAATTATTTGTAGGATGACTCGGTAGTAGTTACGACTATGAGTCTTTCTCATATTTTGTTATTTTTATTATTATTCCTTTAGCTAGAATGTTGTTTTATGTTCTTCATATTTTCTCCTTGTTTCATTTTTTTAAGACATAATCGTTAATTAGAATTTTGATTGAAAATAAACCTCTTAAATGTTAATGTGTTTTTGATATATTAAAACGCAATGTGACGTTACCTATTAGTGTGTTTTTGATATATTAAAACACAATGTAACGGAAAAGGTATGCTTAATGAGCGAAAATGAACGATTTCTTACAGCCAAATTAACATAACAAAATTTATTAGATTGAATATCCATTTCATGAGACCAAAGGCGGACCTCACCTTGAATTCTTCCGTGGAAAAGTTCACAGTACAAATTCCCCACCATGGTTCAATCGCAAAATCAACAGGTTCTAGAGGTAAGCAATCTCTAGCAATTGACTTATTGAGTTTCCACATGATTTTCTGAATATTTCCAAAAACAACAATGATGAGACAATATATGATGGCATTATCAAAACCCAGTTGAGGTTAATGTTTTATTTATAATGTCATAGAAATTTGATGATGCAGACATATTTACATGTTGCACGAGAATGACACCTAAATACCCCCTTCCCAAAATGTCATTGCAGGGAAGTTCCTAAAGAAGATAAGACAATAAAGTGTCTTCAGTTTGGCATAGTCGCATAGACTTATACGACTTGTTTGTTTCACTAATGGATCTCAGAAAGAAACATGAGAAGGATGATTATTTCATGCATCTAGACAGACACTGACATACAAACCCAAGAATGACTGCAATAATTGATAGAGACAGAAAGACACACACTGAACTGCATTCCTAAGCATACATAAAATAATTGGTACAGATAGTTACACACACTGACATGCAAATGCAAGAAAAGAATTAAACCAACTATGAGTGTCAATGCAATATTTTTGAATATTATTTATATAGGGAAAAAAATATGGAGTACCTTAGATCGACACTTGTTCATTATGTCCATAAATTCATTCCTTCCAATTCCTGTAAGTCTTAAGGCATCTGCGGCACTAAAATTTGGGATACTATCATATGGTTTTTCTACAAAAATTAGAAAAAAAAATGATATTAGGTATCCAGCTTCCATGCAAACCAACAATTAATTTTGATAATGCAAACCAAAAATGTCCAAATGAAGCTTCACAAACAGTTTACAGAACAGATGCAAGTTTAGTTGAGATATAAGATGCAAACACCATTCCTTGGATAATTGAGAAACTGTCAAGAACACTAAGAAAATGACAAGTAAAAACATACCAAATTTATAAGATGGAAAAATGCCTCAATTTTAAGTCACAGAAAGCAAAATCTAAGTAGAATCTTAAAGCAGATTAAACCATTTGAGAATTTTCCAATTGAGAAACAAGTTACCATTTCTCATTACTTCGAAAATCATATCACAATAGTATTGGAAACAGGATGCCCTCATTACACCGCAGACATACTCTGCCAAATGATAGGGAAATATCTGCAAAGGAAAATAAACCATATTACATGCAAATGTCCAAAAAGAAGAGGAAAAGAAGATGAAGGGGCCAGGAAAATATGCACTATGTAAGTGACAACATTTCAAAAGACATCGAGATACATTCTTTTTCTTTATAAAATGATGGTTAATAAGATTGAACTGTAAAAAAAACTAATGCCAAAAATGAAAATAAAACTAATCTCTATTGTGAAACACAACATCTATATTTCCAACTAATAACACATAAAAACTAAGAAAATCGACATCCTTATTAGCAAAACCAGAGGCTAGATGTCTCCACTAAAAGAAGTGCAATAAAGTATATAAATAAGGAATTATAACAACGCAACTTCATTTGATCCATGACTTCAATATGATGGATCAATTGGAGTAACACTAAAGGACATACAGCCAGATTCTTTTGTAAGTAATGCATCATCTCTTCATAATATTCACTTTCATAACAAACTTTGCGAGCAAAACATCTATTCCATTGGAGCCGCTTCTTTATGCAGTAATCAACAATCCTGTGCAATAATAATCCACAGCCAAAAACTATGAGGAAATGCATGAGAGCATTGAAGTCGGTGCCTTAATGCATTGCTGTCAACTCTATTAAGTATTCAGACAATCAAAACATCAAAGCAATACAAGATTCAAAATTAAACATCTAAGCCATACTTTATAACAAGCCAAAGCTGAACTTTTCTAGTGATTAGTATACAAAAAATTCAACTTTGCAAACAGCATGAAATGTGTAATGCCCTAAAAATATTATTAAAGCAATACTAAACAAATAACAATTGATCACACTAAAGATAATCTGGAAATTACTTCTTGATATTAATCTAATGAAAGAGTTTACAAGATGTATTTCTTAAACAGAGAATACAACATGTGTTTACTATGAGTACAAGATCTCTTATTTAAACTAAACTACATTCAGGATAACTGCCACCACATATTCCGGGATCGTGCTAGATAGGAACTGTCCACGTGTTGTAACGGACACTCCCCACGTTTTATGGCCTCATCTCCGAATACTTAGAAATATCCTCCCACCAAGTTAGTGGTGATTTCCAGCGTTCACAAGTGAATCCGGGCTACATTTCTTGGGCCTCAACGGGTTGGGTTTGGTCCTGGTATGAATTCTGGTAATGGTTCGGGCAGACAGCTGTACGGGTACAGGCAAACAATCTGGTTTATTTTAACATTGCCACGTGTCAATGTAATTTGAAATTCAAATTAAGAGAGAGAGAGACAGAGAGAGGGGCAACGGGTCACCACAAAATGAATGATGGTTAGCAAGAGTTTCATGAACATGGCAAACTCTTCTTTTTTTAAAAAAAAAATCATTTTGATAAAACCCAAAAAATATATACTCCCCTCCAGTTCTAAATATAAGACATAGTTGACTTTTTTGGAAAATCCTAAAAAAGCGAAATAAATTAATTATAAATTGATTTAACTAATTTTTTCTCTTACATCAGTTCATTTTACCTGTAAACTAATCGATAATCTAAAAATATATCAAATATGTCATGATTTATTAACCTATTTCGCAACCTTAAACTCTCAAAAAAAAAGTCAATTAGTCTTATATTTAGGACCGGAGAAGGTAGTATAAAAAAAGTGAAAGCTAAATATAATGTAACCTATTGTGCCATTCTTGTTTAGTAGAATGAAGCAGCAAGAGTCGTTTTGGGAGGCTATCCCAAGGACATTCTTCCTTAATAGCCTTCTCAATCAACTGTTCATCAACTATCATAGTAACTTGCTGCATTTTTTCAACTACCATGAAAAACCCAAGTCAGAAACTGAAAACAGAGGAGCACAAAGTGGGCAACCATTAGAAAAAATGGCGCATTGAGTACGATCACATGACAAGATATGAATGGTACCTGATGATGATGTGAAACAGATAATGAATGTGTAGGATTTGCAAAAGCAGATTCGCTGACTCTGAAGAAGAAGAATAAGAAGAAGGAGGTAGGTGACATGTGTAAGTGTAAGGTTGGACCATCTCTCGATTTGTGGGTGTCATCCTTGCTCAGTGGCCATGCTAATCTTTTCTCTGTATGGTTCCAATTTTATCGGATGCCGCCGAAGGGACGTGTAAAGTGTAATGTTTATTATGTATGACACTGTAATACTGTATGAGATCTAATGAGAAAAACACGTCACTGTCAGTTCTGCTGTTTCCATCATCATTGCTACGGGTTTTACTTTGCACTACAACGGGTCAGAGTAATAGTAAATGTTTTGACTTTTGACTAAAATGTCGTGTACTCACTTCGCCTTACAAATTTGATGGGTTATTTTTTGTCGGGGACAAAGTTGGAAAGGAGAAAATAGAAGGAAAACTTTTAAGGAAGTTAGTTGATGGGTTATACTCATTCCCCTCATAAATATAAGATCACTTCCCCAATTTGAGTAGATTAAGGAAATTAGTTAAAATAGTTTTTTTATTTCAATTAAATTAGTTAAATTAGTTATTTATACATGATAAGCCCGTATAGGGGTGGAAATATCCTAGGACAGCCTAGGCCACCACCTTAATAGGGCAAGCCTGTGATGTAGAAAACAGGTCTGAGTCTGGCCTATAACCTATCATAGGCCATTTTTTCAGGTCATTAAGAATAAAGAAAAAAAGAGTCTAACAACTACATCCTTCAGCAACATCTCTATCAACTATTAAATGGGGGGAGAATTGGGCTCAATGAATACTAGCCCAATGAATATTAGCCCTATATTTATATTTAATAGGCTCAGCTGGGCTTTATAGGTTTTTTTTTAAACTTAAGCCTGACCTATTAAACAAAATAGGCTAAGAAAAAAACCTATGACTGGGTCTGGCCTATTAGAATACCAAATAGCCTAGGCTTTTAGTAGACTAGGCCATAGGCCTTAATAGGCCGGTCTGAGCTACTTCCACCCCTAAGCCCGTATAAAGGAGTAGGTTTGTGTTAGGTTTCGACAGCCAACGTAAAAGTATGTCGAATTTATTGAGCATGAACACACGCATTGCACAATGATGCCATGTGGTCCATGTAGTCAACCCCACTTAGTTGGGATAAGGCTTTGATGATGATGATGATGAGTTGTTTATACATAATATTACCAATTTATCTCAACTATTTATCTTTTTCCTCACTCTCCCTCTCTTATTAGTATTGTAGGGTTAATTTGAGAAACAGTTGAAAAAAAATTAGAAAGTGATCTTATAATTAGGAACAATGTGAAATTCAAAAGTGATCTTATATTTAGGAACGAGGAGTAATTTTTTAACAATAAAATGGAGACATAGAAATACTCACAATTATGTTTTGAAAATAACTATAAACGTCTTGGAAATTCCCCATGTCTTGAAAATTGTATATATGTGTCTTGAAATTTTTTTTGTACAATTTTAGGATATTCTAGTGTTAGATTCAATGATTTTCAATACTCCAAATTATTCACATAGTTGTTGGAAAAGAACACATACATATTGAAAATTCTCCAAGGGTCTTGGATTATGGTTACAAAATTCAATGAAGAAATTTTGATCTTTTAGCTCAAACATTTGGTAATAGCCCCCTTGTGATGCAATGTATTGTATGGGAATCTAAGGTTAATTTCTTAGTATAGAGTGGAATGAAAAAACATTTGAGACCAAAGCAATGTTGTTTCCAAGTTAAAACTTTACCTTAATTCTAATTTAATTAGTGAATAGTTGTGGAAAAATTTAATATAATGGAAAAAATTGAGGAGAGAATAAGAAGGATGTTAAATGAAGGTAATATAAATAAAATACTGTTAAAGAAAAAATATTTAACACATTTGAGTGAAAAAAATTAAGATATTCTGATCCAAAAAAGAAAAAAATAAAGATAAAAAATAAGAGAAATATTTGGCTATCCAACTAGTTTTTGAATTGAAGGAAAAAAAGAGGAAAACAATGAGAAGTATGGAAAAATAATGAGGCAATATTTGATGAAATATATTTGCTAGTCATGCGCCAGAGCCTACGAGGATAGGCCCCAACAGATCATGAGGTAGGTGCTCTGCCCTTGAATTGGGTTGAGCCCAATCCCTTCCTAAAATTTTGTTATAAAAAAAGGATTAGCTCAAAAAATGTATAAAAAAGGGTAATAGTTGTTGGAGGAAAAATAGGATAAAAAAAGCAGTTACATAGAAGAAGCAAATGATAGTTTATTTAAAAAAAAAAGAAGAGAGAGAATATGCTGATGTGGCCTCAAATCCCGCTTACTTTTAGCCTTTCCCTTGTGATCCAGTCAAACAACACAAAAAAGGTGTTCTTTTTCTTATATATCTTTCCCTCTTCAACGACTTCGTGTAATCAGTAATAAGTACTTCTCTATCCTGTTTCTAATAGCAGTTTTTACAAACCCCTTTTCCAATTTCGATCTCTTTCCCTTGAAAAAAAACCTCTTTATATATTATATTATACCAGCGTTTCATGGATATAATTGCCATCCTTTTTATTTTTACTGCAAATCCATAATGTCACACACCAATCCTTTTATTCCTGTGCACGTTGTACGAGAAATCCTACTCAATTTGGATGCTAAGACCCTGATTCAATGCATGTTTCTATGCAAAGAATGGAATTCCCTTATTACTAGTCCTGATTTCATATCCTGTCATTCTTTTAGAACTTTTAATTCAAGGAAAAAATTACTCTTTATTCAAGGTTGCAAGGTTAACCAAAATCGTGAAGTGGAAATAAACCATTCCTTACATTTGGACAATGACCATATGGATTTGCTTCAAATACTCAAATTCCCTTCCATCAATGGCTTTAAATTTAAACCTGAATTTATGAGATTAAGCAATGGCTTAATATGTCTAAAGGATGAACATAGTCCGAATTATGTTCTTTGGAACCCGACAATTCAAAGATATGTATTGCTTCCTACCGATACTATAACTCCTTCTGAAGGCTGTGTAGTTTTTGGTTTTGACCCTACAAATGGTGATTATAAGATTGTAATGCTTTCTGCTCCACCTGGTATATACAAGAAAGTCGGTTCGGCTTGGGTTTTCTCATATCTCAATTGGTCATGGAAGCATGTCACTAATAGCACTCCACATCCTTGTTGTATACATCACTCCCATTTGTTCGTCAATGGTGTACATTGTAACATCCTTTTTTTTTAATTAGAATTTGTAGACTTTACAATCTTTGTATTAAAAATAGAATAAATTATGATTTTTTAGAAATAAAACGTTATATATGTGTGTGTGTGTGTGTGGATGACTTTGATATATGAGGATAACAAGTAAAGTATAATTAAAAGGGATTTGATATATATATAAAAAAAAATAGATGTAGTCTTTTCCTTTTTCTTTCCTTTCTTAAAAGAAAAAGGGCCAATTGTAAAAAGCCCACTTGGTGAAAACCCTAACACCTCATTCTATTTCTCTCCCACAAATACATCCTCACCCTATAGCCGCTCTCTTCAATTTAGTATCATCGTTCACTTCTCATTTACATGCTTTTCTTGTTGAAACCCTATTTGTTGAAACTCTATACTACCTCATATATAATTATTTTTCATCTCTCCTCACATGGAGCGCCCATTCCCATTCCCAAGCAACATACGCAAGTGCAATATTTTCTCATCATACTTGTACAATGAAATAAGCTAAGGTCATGTATTATTTATTTTGTTTCTTCTCTTATGTTTTTAACCGTAAGGTGGATGTTGGGTTTGAAAAATTCTTAATCCTTTTATTTTTTTTCCTCTGCCATTGTTGTTGGTATTGCTACTTTTAAGACTCTTTATTTTTCTCAACAAACATATTTATCTATTTGTTTCACATATCAAAAGAAGAAAATAATATATGTGTGCACCTTTGTAGTGTGTGTCTATATATAGATAGATAGATATATAATATGTCAACCTTATATTGACTATTAAAGTGGAATATTTCCATGAGTTAATTGATTAGATTAATTTACTTTTAAATCATTGCCGATTGCTATTTTTAGTTACTGTCCAGGTTGATAATTTTTTTAAGGCCAAAAGATGTGCTGTCTTATACCTAATTGTTATATTACTATATTATAAGAACTAGCCTAGATTTTTATCAACAAAAAAAAAAAGAACTAGCCTAGATTAAGTATGCACCGAAACTGTTTTGTTTCCACTCCCCTCAGGAACAGCAAGGTCATGTTCAATTATACACACACTCATCGCATACATAATATCATCTTGTGTAGTGGGTATGTACATACATCATGATATAAGTTTTGTCCGAAATAAAAGCTAAATTAATAAAATATATCATTAATAATATTTTATTTGGGAATAAATAAATAATTGTATATTTAGGGGTGACTTAAGGTACAATTGTTTTAGAATACCTTTAAGGAAGTGTTGAGTTGATTATTAATAGATATTTATATTGGTGTTGTAGAAGCCCATTGAGTTTTGGAGTAACTTTTTATAGTTATCTTAAGCTAAGGAGCAACAGGTAACTCTGGAAATTTCTGATGGATACTTGCAAATATATGTGTATAGTTATATTATAAATAATTATAATTTGTTTAAATTATGTGAGGTATAATCCTTTTAAGCATGCTTGCTTTTATTCTATATTATGTGAGATGTATGCTGGTTTGTCCCTTTTCAAGCATGCTTATATGTATTGATACGTTTTACTTGTCAGTTGAACCTCTGTGAAGCATGATTATATATGTTATGAGTGATCATGGAATTGCAACATGGTTATGGTACGCGAATTGGATTTGATATGGTTTTGAAATTAGATATAATTGTCATAACATTTGCATTCATGGTGATGGGAGAGAATTTAGAGGGGAGAAGATTTGTATGGTGAATTTTATTACCACGTGGTATGCCACCACTCGGTGCACAGTGGATGGTAGTGGTACTTGTCAGGGCCCTTTCTTCTATGCCTTCCTTTGCCAGGGATTGCATGGAAGTTATGGGACATGTGACAACTCCTTATATTTGCTCTTTAAGGAGGGGAGCCATAGTCCATGCTTGAGCTCTATACCTTTGGCAGGGTATATCTCAAGTATGGTGAGCTTGAGACAATCTAGTTAATTGGATCTGTTTCTGTTTGGACTGTGTGTTAGCCTATGGCTCCTGTCAGCGGAATAAGGGTGGAGGTGATATAAGGGAGGCATGCATGATACATTCATTCATGAGCAAACTATATTTATCTAAATGTATGAATAATGTAATATTGGTGTATTTAGAGGCCACAAATTATTTTGTGAAATATAATTATTTGTAAAATAATTGTACATGATTTGTTAGTGTATGTTAGATGTTTTCAGTAGTTACTGAGATGTCGATCTCACTCCAGTATTAACAATTTTAGGTGAATGATCTAACAATAAGCAAGGGAAGACACTTGAGGAGTAAGCACGTTGAGTTATATTTATTTTGTCATGGACCTAAGACTTTAAAATGTTTTATTTTTTATTTAAATTTGTCACTACGACTTGGATTTTTGGGAGTGTAAATATAATTTTATTATAAATTATATATGATTTTGGAGGGTGTTACATACATCATTGGATTATTGGATTGCTTGGAGTCTGGTAGAAAATTGTGATATTATACTCACATTTGATGCATCACGTGAAGTATTTGGAGAAATGAGGCTTCCTAGTAGTACTCACTTTTTCAATTCATTAGTGAGAGCTGGGGATACAATTGCTTTGGCGAGGAGGAAATTTTCATATGATGAGGATGAATCAATATGGCCCTTGTGGGTTATGAAACATTATGGGGTCCATGAATCATGGGAAATCCTAGTGAATGAAAGTAAGTTAGATCCTATGGCCTTTTTGGACGTAAATATGAGTGGGGAAGTAATACTCCAAATGGAAGGTGATGAGATTGTGAGATACAAATCATACAATCCATCAACTCTAACGACCAATACCCAGCGAGTTAGAGGTAAATTAGTTCGTATTGATTATTATACAGAGAACTTGTTCTTGCTAGATAAAGGAGAACTTGTGATCCCTACTAAATGAAGAAGGCACATGTGTTCCTTTTTTATGTATGTTAGTATTGAAAAGGGACAGGTGGCAGTCATTTATCAGATTGGTTTATGAGACCCTCCTCAAATGAGGATTATTTATTTTGGTCTATTATTTCAACTAGTAATGACATGGGCAAGTTGTGTTCGCTTATTTTCCTCTCTTTATTTTAATTCAGACTTTTTATCATCAGTTTTGAGTATGGAAGTTATCTTTTCATTAAAAATATTACCTCTGCTCTATAACATATTGTGCCGGTTGTTCATACACCAAGACCCTTAACTTGGAAAATGTGATCGATTTCTCATCCTTGGGAAAACATCACAGAAAATTTTCTCATAATGTTCACAGATTATGAATCGATCAAATTAGAATATTGGTGGATGAAAATCATTGTAAACGATGCAAGTACCATATATATATATATATATAGGGGTATTTGCAGTTTAGTCCCTGGTAAGGGAAATTAATACTGAAAGGTCCCAATACATTCCAAAATAATTATAAAGTCCCAGGGGCCCTTTCCTGCAATTGTTTGCTTAATTTCAATGACCATTTTGCCCTCATTAAAGATGGTTGTCATCTCACTGGTCTCTACAGGGGACTATGCTTTCATCTTATGAGGGTAAAATGGTCATTGAAGATAAGCAAACAATTGCAGGAAAGGGCCCCTGGGACTTTATAATTATTTTGGAATGTATTGGGACCTTCCAGTATTAATTTCCCTTACCAGGGACTAAACTGCAAATTTCCCTATATAAATATATATATATATTGATATTGTGTAATATAATTGAGTTCAAAAAATATTGTATGAATTTTCGGTCTTTTCTTGTATGAATTAAATATTAGTCATTTTCAGTCTTTTCTTATATGAATTGAATAATATAATATTGAGTTGTTGTCTTTCTCTCTTACTCTCTTCCTTCTAAATTCTCTCTTTTTATTCTGTCTCCTTATTTCTCTAATTCTCATACACTCTTTCTATTATCTCACCTCTTCTACATCAATCAATTGGTATCAGAGTCTTGTTTCACCTAACCTCAGTCCTATCCAACCAAACAACATTACATATCTCACTCAATGTGACAATGTCACACATATAAATGGTTGTTAGAATCTTAAGTTTTGATGGTGACTAAGGTATGATATGGTCTAGTACTTAAAAGAACATAATTAAACTTAGATCACTCCCAGAGCTATATTTCTTTCCCCAGTTCTCTCCCCAGATATCTAGACATCTTATCTTATCTCTCAGCTCTAGACATCTCATGTCTCATCTCTAGCTAGACATCTTATATCTCATCTCATGTCTCATCTCTAGACATCTCATGTCTCATCTCTCTCCCCCTTTTGGCTTCATCAAAATTCAACAAGTGCAAGCTAGCCTTAGGGATGGGGATACTTCTATCGTTCTCCTAGGAATGGGTCTTCTACCTAATATTTCTCCCTATGTATCGTTAATAAAGATTTGTTCTAGACTATTCAATACAACGTACGAGAATTAACAAGGGACAACAATAATGATTCATGATCCTAAATGATTGTATTCTCCCTAAACATTATGTAGGATAGCTAAACAATGTGAGACAAAAAAAAATATTGATTCAGTATTCTAAGTGAGTTTACTCTCCCTAACCATTATGCAAGATAACAGAACATGTTTTGCAAGGATTAAGTCTAGATCAAAACATACAAAAACAGTTCTCTTTTTGAAGGTGAAAATTCTTTTCAAATATAAAAGACATCAAAAGTAATTTTGACCCTCTCGAAATGATTAACATGATATCAAAATAATTTTGGTGCGTTTAAAATGCCAAAAGTAATTTCCAAACAAATTGCATCACAGCATCTCAAGAGTTTATTATCGATGACAGCATGTAACTCTCTATTTTCAAGGGATCATTATCAAGTAATGTCCATCTACTTTTCTTCTATATTAAGATTAATCATCACAAGATCAAGAAAAGAAGCATATAAGAGAGGTATGTTATCAATTACTTTCCAGCGTGTCATATAAAGGATACAAATGTGTGAGCTGGGATGATTTTCTAAGACAATAAATGATTTTGAAGTCAATACAGATTGAGAAAAACATCCTAAATTGACACCCTTACCAATGCCATGTATGCATCATATATAAGAGATGGTAAGGTGTAGATGTTACCACAGATGAGGAATCCTCATACTCTATTTGACTCATGAATCTGAATCATATGCAGATAAGCATGCTTCCTGACATCTTCAAGAGGTGTGCTATCTCAAGTGGAAACCCCTAGCGCAAGTGCTTTGATGATTCGCTTCGGCAAGCTGAGCTACAACCACAAGCAGACATGACTGGGCAGTCACTCTACTCTTCCCATGGTTCAATAGTTGGCCTGCTATCGAAGGCGCTGATTGTTGCGAAAGCAACCTTGCTCAAACTTGATGATTGGTCCTGCATATGCTTGAGGAAACAAGTGCTTCCTGATGGTCAGTGAAAGAACTTAAGATTTAACATTGAAGACCATCCTCAGGACATTCAAGTCAATCTGTGTTAATCAGCACAAGTTAATAATTTTAAGAAATCATGCTTGCTAATTGGTTTAAGAAAATATGAGCAATGATTATGTGAAAACTAATTTTGAAATTGTCTACACGTTCACATAGTTTCACTATCAAGACATGAACTCCATTTATACTCTCATAGATAAATATCAATGTCATAGTACAGCGAGTATCAAACATGTGGCATATTTTCAGAGTTTCATAAGCAAGTATAGTTCAATAAATATGCCTCAAGGATGTTCATGTTAGATCATGAAGACATGTGAATTATTAACACAATGAAATTTTTGAAAAATCTTCATCCTCACAAAAATGAAATACTGGAAATCTTCATGCTCTCAGAATAGTTTGATTTTAAGACTAAATCCGGTTTACAAAAACAACCAAATTTCAGCATATGATTATGAGAATAATTTCCAAATATTAGCTCAAGTTCTTCTAGATATGCTCAGTGTGATCTCATTGTTCTTAGGATATCAACAAGCTTGAAATTAATACAGATTATAGCATGCTTGTGATACTATGCCATGTTTTACAGATCTAGCAGAGTTTAATTCAAGGCATTTCCTAAGATTTCTAATGCATGTCAGACAAGAGAGAGAGACTATCCATTAAATTTCACAACAGAATGTGTAAGGGATAGAAATGCTCATGTATATTGGCGAGAGTTTCTCAGGTTTAGTATAGCCATTCCACACATCTTGATAAGGGGCATTTTCATTGCCATTCTCTCTTGGTTATTCTCATTGTTCAAGCTTCAATAATCTGTGTCAACATTCTTAAACCACAAACTTGAACCGAGATCATTAGTAGATTGAGAACTTAAAGATGTAATTAAGAGGGATGTATTGTTCTCGAAACCATAGCTGCTTATGCATTGAAAACTTGATGCAAGAGATACCACATGAAATGGAAAATCAGAAATAACTTTTGAATACTATCATGAGGTATGGTTGTCATGTAAGTTTAAAGAGGATCGGAATCTGTTTTGAAAGTTTGCATTTCAAAAAGGATCTTTCAAAAATCAAGGTGAATGCATAAACTATTTTCTTTCATGAGAGGCGCCCTTAAAAAGATTCGCTAAGCATGTATGAGTAAAACGATTTAGACACCATATGAAAACTCTGAAGAAGGTTTTTAGTTTTAGTGTCAAAATTCTGAAACTAGTTCTGAATCTTCTTAACAATGTCAGAAATCTTGGAACACAATGATTCAGCATGCACAAATTCAGAAGGTTTTGAAGAAAGTTCAGTTTCAAAGTGTCAGACTTCTTGAATCTGTAAAATCAGTATGCATTATATCAGAAAATGAATGTGATATGATAGGATCATTTTTACAGAAAATAAGGTCATCACAGATAAGGGAAATCATATCGGTTTCAGAGAAATAAAAGTTGTTAAGCCCATCATGCATTTACTACCCAAATGATTATTCAAGTAAAGAGGTGGGTAAAAATGATATCACCATAGCTCCACTCGCATCAAGCAGTAGCTCGCTTGATTTTGGTTGACAATGCAAGGATTCTATTTTCAGAGCAGCACCAAAATCTATGCGTGACGAATGCTTATCAAGACTTGACTAATTGTTCAGATGAGGTACAGTCCTGAGTCTTGCTGAGGCTAATAGGATGGATTGGAGCTGGTGTAGAGGGATGAATTCACTTGGTGATCACTACCACTGGCATCTCTGGCCTCTTGAACCCATACTTCATACACAGCTCTTCAATCAGATTGGGTGCTGGCGCAGACGGAGACACAGGCTCAGCAGAGGGTATCTCCGCAGGTTGATCACTCAGCGCTATCTCAAGCTTGCCTCTGTGCTAGCAGACTGTTGGGGGCACATGAAACAGATGGCTTCCCCAAGGGCGAGCCTTCCTGCTTGGGCAATCCGCTTCATTTCAATTTCCCTTCTGAGGGCAGCAGTGACATCCTGGTCAAGTCCGAGGGATGGCTATCTTAGCCTATCTCTCTCTGATTTTGCTCATTTGCTCCTTGTTCATTTTAGCCCATAACTCATCTAACTCTGATTGATTGATCTGGACAAGAATCTGTTGAAGCTCCAGGGGTTCTACTATGGCTTTTCAGATCAACAGTCTCACTAAATTCAACAGATCCTTCAAATGTTGATGCATCTCCTATTGTAATGGATCCGTGAAGGAGATAAACATTTTGATCTCAACCTTCAAACTGGGAAGTCTGAGTTTATCTGACAGGGTTGCTGGGGTCTTGAGGTTGGCTTGACCTAGCTTTCCCTTTTCCCTTCTTGTTCATTCAGAGCATTCTTAGGATCAGCAATTGACTCTTCTTCACTGTCTGATGGCTCACCGAGGAAGGAGATCTTCTTTTTAGCCAGAGTCTTCTTCACCCTTGTCTTGCTGAACCTCCGGATTGCCTTTCCTACAAAATACCAGATAGTTCCTTCCTTTTGTATCCAAGTCTGGATCTGAAGGTCAGTTTGTAGGTTATATATAATTCACATGCACTTAGATTACTTGCTATGTGTATGGCATGGTGAATCTTTCATGACTATATGCACAAGGATATACAAGGTTTTTGATCAAGATAGTCATGGACAACATGTAGATTATGAACATTATTTATTTCTTTAAGCTTTCTTCTATGATGAATATAATGTTCACATCTTAGGATGCTTAATGTAAAATCTCAATAAGTCCATCTAACATTAGCATAGGAGATTTTACTATCAAATGCTTCGACGCAAGTGATCCCTTGCTTACCCAAGGAGATCTTCTATACTTATCCTTGGTTCGAAGCACTTTCTTCTGAGAGGTAGGATTCAAGGGCCTTTTCAATGTTGATCGAGAAATCCACTCTCTCTTGTTCTTCTCAGGATAGTTGAATGGAACTCTGTGATAGCTCATTCTTGAGACAGAACCTTTGTTCCTGGTGGTTGCGCATTGCTTCTTATGATTGTACCAGGGGGTTTCAGCAGTTGCATCACCACGAGTTCTCTTCTTTGGGGTAAGAGGAACTCTTGATCTTTCCTGCACGAGTAAGGCACTAGAAGGATGTTTTGGTACCCATTTGTACTTGGGTCCTACATGGTTAGCACTGGACCTTACTTGTCCTTTAGGAATCCATACAAACTTATTTCTCACATTTGAATTTCTTCTAAGACTGCATGTGTGAGAAATATGTCCTAATCTACCACAATAATGACAGATAATGGAATGATAATCAAAATGTGGTTTTCTATCATTATCATGATTAGTTTTCTTTAGAAAAGCTTTTTGTTCCTTTGAAATCTCAGTTTCTTTTGAAAGCTTTTCTTTTTCCTTCAACACGTGTTTACAATCAAAACATTTTTCAAGACATGTTGAAGTTTTCCCTGCGGATAGTGGGCTAGCTATCGGAACCACTAGTTCTTTAAAAGAAACCTCAGAAACTTTGGATGTAGAAGAACAAATTAGTTTTTCAAGTTTCCTATCTTTTTCCTTTAAGCCTAGAAATTCTTTTGCAAGTTTACAATATTCGGTATATAACTCATTGTATGCATCTTGCAATTCAGAAAGTTCAAGTTCAGATCCAGATACCTCACTTTCTGAATCTTCTAGGCAGAAATGGATACTCTCTTCACTGAAGCCTGCTTCCTCAATATCACCTTCCAGGAGCTCATCAGTAGATGATCCACAAAGAGCACGAGTTGAGCTTTGGACAGCTGTGCTTTCAAGGGATGGGTTAGAAGCATATATCACATCAAGAGTATTCCAAATATCTCTAGCACTAGAGCAATGTTTGATTTTCTGGAAATCATTTTCAGTTAAACCTTTGTATAAAATTTGCATTGCTCTAATGTTTAAGGAAAACAAATTTTTCTCCTTTTCAGTCCAGTTTCCTCTTGGTTTGAAATCAAAATCATTTTCAAAAATATCCCACATTTTCAAACTAGTGGATTGTATAAAACTTTCCATTCTTGCTTTCCACCAACAAAAATCAATATTTTCTAACACAGGTGGAATGGTATGATCAAAGCCTTTGGAAAACATTTTAACCCAAATCAGCCAAGGTCTTTACACTTGAGATCGTTGGATCCTTTAAACAAGTGACCTGGCTCTGATACCAAATGAAATGCGTGGCTGTCACCCAAGAGGGGGGGTGAATTGGGTGAGGGAATAAAAACTTAAACTCTTTTTCGAAAGACTGCTTGTGCTCGGTGATGATGATAATAAGTAATGGTATGCACAAGTCAGTATGTTATGTGATACAAAATAGAATGTTTAAATGTAAATTTATGCACACATAAATTTATCCTGGTTCGGTCACCCAGACCTACATCCAGTCCCCAGGCTACACTTGAGATTTCCAATCCACTATTCTTGTTTAAACCGGGCACAAGAGAAGCCTTTACACTTTAGGTTTTACGAACACGGGTTCACCTAACAACCCACAGGTTTTGCTAACGGCTAACCTGCAAACCTAACCGCAAGTTTTACGGGATCACTTGCAACCTATACAGCTCCCCCTCACACCTAGAAGGGTTCAGTCTTTACAGACAATGATTTAACAATGATTACAATACTGTTCTTCAAGCAACAAGCTTTAGAACAGGTTTGATAGGATGTTCACTCTATGAACTGATTGTGCTAAACACTTAAGCTCAACTAAGTGGGTTCACTCAATGAACAGATTATGTTACTCACTTAGGTACAATGATTGCTCTCCACTAATTTTCTCTAAGAGTGTTACAACTTTATAATCAGAGAGTAGAAGATGAGAAGGATATTTAAGATAGTAGGCTTGAGCTTTTTCATTCTATTTCTCTTGCTTATCAAAACTCATGAAGCTCCTCTTTTCAGAAATGAAGAATATCTCCTTTTATACCAGCCTCTGATTATCCAACCGTTGGAGAGGCAATAAGGCCGTTTGAATATAGCCGTTGGGGCCTTGTTTACGTTGTCCTCATTAATGCACAGCAGGGTTGACTTTGCTTTATCTGAAAAGGTGCTCTGACCAGCTGTTCTGTCAACACTGTTCTGACAACACTGTTCTGGCAAAAGTCGTTCTGACATCTATACACTGTACGGTCTGACTTATGCTTGAGGAACGAAGTCCTCATCTGACAACAAGCAAGAGTCAGACCGTACAGTGTATAGATGTCAGAACGACTTTTGTCAGAACAGTGTTGTCAGAACAGTGTTGACAGAACAGCTGGTCAGAGCACCTTTTCAGATAAAGCAAAGTCAACCCTGCTGTGCATTAATGAGGACAACGTAAACAAGGCCCCAACGGCTATATTCAAACGGCCTTATTGCCTCTCCAACGGTTGGATAATCAGAGGCTGGTATAAAAGGAGATATTCTTCATTTCTGAAAAGAGGAGTTTCATGAGTTTTGATAAGCAAGAGAAATAGAATGAAGAAGCTCAAGTCTACTATCTGAAATATCCTTCTCATCTTCTACTCTCTGATTATAAAGTTGTAACACTCTTAGAGAAAATTAGTGGAGAGCAATCATTGTACCTAAGTGAGTAACATAATCTGTTCATTGAGTGAACCCACTTAGTTGAGCTTAAGTGTTTAGCACAATCAGTTCATAGAGTGAACATCCTATCAAACCTGTTTTAAAGCTTGTTGCTTGAAGAACAGTATTGTAATCATTGTTAAATCATTGTCTGTAAAGACTGAACCCTTCTAGGTGTGAGGGGGAGCTGTATAGGTTGCAAGTGATCCCGTAAAACTTGCGGTTAGGTTTGCAGGTTAGCCGTTAGCAAAACCTGTGGGTTGTTAGGTGAACCCGTGTTCGTAAAACCTAAAGTGTAAAGGCTTCTCTTGTGCCCGGTTTAAACAAGAATAGTGGATTGGAAATCTCAGGTGTAGCCTGGGGACTGGATGTAGGTCTGGGTGACCGAACCAGGATAAATTTATGTGTGCATAAATTTACATTTAAACATTCTATTTTGTATCACATAACATACTGACTTGTGCATACCATTACTTATTATCATCATCACCGAGCACAAGCAGTCTTTCGAAAAAGAGTTTAAGTTTTTATTCCCTCACCCAATTCACCCCCCCCCTCTTGGGTGACAGCCACGCATTTCAATGGTCACATTGGTCATTTCTATTGTCTCACCCCTTGTTCCGATTCCATTCTCCATCTAATATATTTTTCGAACTTTTCTTTATTGTTATCCTCATCAATCTTCCTCATCCTCTCTTTCATCTCAAGGAGGAGAACTATCATAATCTTGAAAACTATCCTTACCTCTCATTTTCAACCTCTTTTTTATATGCTAATTGTAGCATATGAGGAGGATCAAATCTTGAAAATTATAATTTCTCAGTTTCAACCTCTCCCTCTTTTTATACTTCATCCTCTCATTTTTCTTTAGGATTAAACTTTGCCATATAAGTATGAAAAATACTAAGTTTTGCAACTTAATAATATGACATATCCCCATTAAGTGGGAGGTTGCACACTTTACCCTTCTAATTAAAAAAATACTCTATATACAAAAAACTTAATATTCCTTGGAATCCTACAGATGTTTAGGTAGAGTTAATGAATTTATTTTTAAATGAATGTGTTTAGTTAAAAAAATTGGTTTTGAAAAAAAAAAATAGTTGAGAGATGACCTTTATTTTATATCATATACCCATCAATTTTTTTTCAAAAAGAAAAAATAAAATCATATATGAAGGTGATATATATATATATATATATATATATATATATATATATATATATATATATATATATATGAAGGTGAGATATATTAGCTCTATCTAAATAACTACAGTATTTTTTTTTTAATTTCTGTACAACTGAAGCGTCTTATACTTAGTCCATATACTAGATACTGCAGGGAGTATCTATACACAATACACAATTTAATTTTCACCTGCGCGAGAGTTTAAAAATGAAAACTCAAGACACAAATTTTTCACACGAAAACTAGAAAGTAGTTACATGAGAAGCTGCTGGCTTTCTCCCTTTTCAGTATGAACAAACTAAGGAGGCCACATTCCCAAAAAGGTGAAAAGTGAAAAAGAAGGAAACATGAGATGAGAATAAGCATAGTGGGCCCGTCCAATGAAAACACATTCAGCAAATAATAAATAAGAGCCATGGATGGGATGGGTCCATATGCTTCTTTCCATGCCCATCAGGCATTGGAGTCTTTCTCTGTCTAATGTAAGTCAATTTAATCTCTAGTTATTATGAGTGGGATTATACAGTAATTATTGAGTAAGAACTAATAAAACATGAACAACAAGTTTATCTAAAGAATTTATATTCTCCCCTGTGAAGAGCTTTTTAAGCATAAGAAAGACTTTTGAAAGCATGAGGAAGGTTTAAATGAGTAACATTGTATTGCAATATTTGAAGAACTCACCATATTTTTTCAATCTACTGCCTTTGCTAGGACATTATATTCTTAAAAACGATATTTCTACCCACATCTTGAATCAGATCATGTATGTGTAAATAATTAAAATCATTTTTAATAGACTTTTGACAAGGTTTTTTATTCCAACTCTGGCATTTGACTGCCTTTTCTTCCTTGTCTAATCCTTCGTAACTTACTATATGCATTTGATTGGTTTTTCATCAACACAGTCATATGAGCATAGTCTTGAGATAAAAACCGTCTGTTCTGTTATTCAATAATGTCTGATAATAAACAGTAGCACACACTATTCATAAAAATTTTCAACCATAGAACAAGAGTTATGTTTTCATCTAGGATTAAAATTCATGTTATGAGAATTTATAAATCTATGAGCCTCATAGAGTCAACAGCATACATATCAATGAGGATGATGAAGACCTTTTGCAACAGAGGTAGGTTCCTTGATGAGTTTATACATGTCAATGGGCTTCGGTGAATATGAGCAAGGAGTGAAGATATGTGGCATTCTATCTCAGATGAGGACTAGTCTCCTCATTGGTGTCTTCCTCTGTCTAAAACCAAAACCTGAAAGTGGTTTCAATGCATTAGTAGCAGCAAGCAGTATATTGCATTGAGTGTAACTCAACTTGATCTCTAGTTGAATAACACAGATATATTGAGTAACAACTGAGGATCAAATGTAAAGAACCATACCGCCTACCTACCGATTGACATTAAGTTTTTATATTTGTGACCTTTGTATATATGTTTTTTAAATTCAATTTTGAAACCAATGAATTGGATCTTACTTCTTTATATTACATTATGCCAATTGTATTTTTGCCATTTGTTTTTGAATGAAACAATTTAGTGAATAATGCGCTGAATAAAGTTCAGACCAATATATATATACACACGCACAGATTCAGCAGTTAAATATTGTAGGAGAAAAATCAGTGTTCACCATAAAAAGGTTCAACATTCGAATGAACTTATTCTATAAGATTAACTTCAAAACAACATGGAATGCCACTTGGTGTTAGACACCAAAATCTCTTTTGCTGAATATGAAAATCACTGTAATCATCAATATTATCAAAAGCAAAGCACATATCTCAAGTACTTTTAAGATTCACAGATTTGGTTCCTATATTAATAAGAAAATGTTCCCTGACAGGGTTGAAGGATCATATGAAAGAATTGCCTATGGAACATGTGGTTTCAATAAAAAACCAACTTAAAATTATTAACTTAAACGTAATGGACATTGTCAGGTTATAAAACCATGTACCTTGGATCATCTGCAAGGAACTGCATCCATGAATCATCTGATTTCACTTCATCTTCCGAGCATAAAGCTGAGGTTTCACTCTGGAACAAATTGCATTGCATGTGTTCTTCTTCAGAGCTAAATGTGTTTTCCTTCAAAACATTAAGTTTATGATAAGAACACCTTACAAAGTTAATATCTTCAGTCTTAAAGGCGATTTAATATTTTCTCTATACTGCCTAAACTTGGAGAAAAAGTAATAAATGGAAGAGATTGTAGAGAGAAAGCAACTTACTCCATCTTTGAGTAGTTCTAAATCCTTCTTGCAAATGAAACGCCATCCACAGTTAATTGACTCTACATCAACCAATCTTGATCGATGGTGTTTCCAAACAGTAAATTTCAATCTAATCTGACTGTAATTTTGTAGAAGTTCATCTCTATTTTCCTCCCCAATTTTCCAAAACAAAATCCATAGATGGCAAGATTTTATCTCTTTTTCTTGTTCACGTGATCTTCCTGGAAGGGATACATACTTACCATCTGAAGTCTTAAAATCAATACTCCATCGAGGCAAACAAATCGTGTCATCAATCACAGTGCACAAACCAATTCCTAACCATTCTTCTTCAGGGATGTCTATCGTTACAGAAGCTACTTGTTTCTCATTTAAAGGAAGATTATTTTGATTCTCAAACCATGATGGTATTTCACTCCCTGGAATAGCCACTGAAAATGTTGTAATTCCCTTTAATCCTTCAGCATGTTGACCATCCTAAAACCAAGAAATTTATCATGTCACAAATAATTTCTTCATAGTTAACAAATGATATGCATTGATTTGTAGATGGAAAATATATAGACAAATGTATGCATATACCTGTTGAATTGGATTTGAAGCAAAGAGACGTAACATTTTTTGGTCTGATAAAGTTCTCAATGAACCACATTCTCCTGCATCCATTATCTTTAAACCAGGCGAAGGCAGTGGCAAAAATTGAAGCTTTGGGCAGGAATTCAAATAAAGAAACTCAAGTTTCAAAAGATTAGAAATGAAGCCATCAGACAGATTCACGAACTCATTTCCACTCAAATCTAATTTTTGCAATGATGACAAGCCACTCAGGTCATTAGGGATAATCCCATCAACAATATTGCAGAAGCTCAAATCTAATTCTGTCAGTGATTCAATATTGAACATAGAGACAGGCAATTTAAGTCCCTTCTTAGAAAATGAATGATACTGTGACTTTTGGTTCCATGGAAGAGACCAGCCAATTGAGTTGGGAGTTGGCTTTTGGCATTTATGAAATGACAGTGTCTTTAATTTTTGCAAGCAACAAATAGAAGAAGGCACTTCTACTATGGCTGTTTCACTTGCATCAAGCTTTTCCAAGGCTTCATTTTCATCTATAACTTTTGGCAATTCTGAAAAAGTTAAACAGTCAGAGATATCAAGAACTTTCAGGCACTTCAATTTGTGAAAGGTATGGGGAAGGCCAACAAGTTTTTTGCAACCCCTTGTATCCAAAGTTTCCAAGCTAGTCAAGGATCCAAGAGACTTGGGAAGTGTGACTATACTTGTTTCTCTGACATCAAGTGTTTTGAGCTTTTTCATCTCTTCTCCAAATTCCGGAAGATTTCTTAACCGAATGCATCCAGACAGAACAAATTGTTCTAGGGATTCAATTTCTAATTTTCTTGGAAGGACTTCAAGATTCCAACAACCTTCCAAATTTACTTCAACAAGACATTGAAGGTGTCCGAATGAAGAATGAATTGTAACAAGTGATGTGCATCCTTTAAGAACTAACCGTTTTAAATTTTGAAATCCAACAAAATCTGGAGTTTTAAGGAGTTTTCTGGAATGGCTCAAGTCCAAAATCTCCAGTTTGTTCATAGACTGGTCAAATAAAAAGATAAGAGAAATCAGTCACAAATGTAATAACTCAGCTTCATTATTGAGTTGTGTGAGAGTGCTTATAAGGTATCTAACCTGTGTATAAGTCGTAAGTTGACTTATTTTGCTATTTTGCATCTTGAGATACACCAGTTGATCCAGTTGTTCTGAACATGGCAGAGCTTTACAAGGATAGCCATACCAATGAAGAACTTTTAGAGCCCAAGGAAAGCCCATGAGACCATTGGGGAGATCAAAATCACATGATATGATGAGTAATCGAAGCAGGTGCATTCTTAAGAAGGAGGAAGGATTCCAATTTGCTACATTTGCTGCAAAAGTAAAGGGCAGAACCAATCCTTCCGTCGCTTTATTTCCCTAATAAGAAACATTAGCCACCCAAAAAGTATCAGAATAAGAAGACATAATTGTTACCATGTCTATAAAATTAAATACTCACCATGTTTCTATTTAATACTTGATCGATGTCATGAGAAGACCACAACCTACTGCGTCTTCCAAGATCACAGCGAGAATCATCAAAAACAATAAGTCTACCCATTTCTTGAACCAATTGATGCATCTCTATGTACTTGACGTTGCCAATCTCAATTTCATTTAGCAATGACTTATCCATAAGATTTTTCATACCAATTGTTGCCACAAGATCACAGCTCTCCAATATTTGTGTCACTTCATCCTTGCCCCACATATTGAAAAAACAAGCAATATCCAAAAATATTGTTTTTTCCATGTGGTTTAATGCATCATAACTTAATCTAAGTATCTTAAAAATTGCATTATTTGAATCCTTCTCCAACATATTCAAAGCACCTTCCCATTCAGTTTCCCTTCGTCCTGACAAGTAGGAACCCAAAACAAGGAGAGCCAAAGGAAGCCCATTTGCATAACTAAGTACTAATTCAGTCAGTTCCAGTAAACTCTTTGTCAGAGGAACTCCTCGCAATGCTTTTTTGTGAAATAGTTGAAGAGATTCATTATGGTTCATGGGCTTAACCTCATATGTTTCATCCACTTCATGAGATGCTAGTAAACCGAAATCCCTAGTAGTAATGATTATTCTACTTCCATCACCAAACCACTCGTGGCTTCCAGCTAAATTCTCCAATTGGCTTATATCATTAACATCATCAAGGATAAGCAACACCTTTCTGTTTTGGAAAATGTATCCTAACATGTTCTTCCCATGATATGTGTCTTCAACTTGTAAGTTTTTAATGTTGAGACATGAAAGCAGTTTGTATTGTAAGTGAAGTAGGCCATGTCTTTCAGAGAGCTCCCTAACATTGGAAAGGAAGAAATGGAAGTCAAATAGGTGATGGGACCTCTCATAGATAGCTCTAGCAAGAGTGGTCTTGCCAACACCTCCCATGCCCCATATTCCTATGAACCGAACATCATCCATCCCTATTCCTAGCACTGAAACCATTTCTTCTACTCTCCCTTCAATTCCAATCAGTGCTTCACTTTCATTGACAGGTGACCGCAATTCAGAAAGATGTTGAACCACAATATCAACAAGTTCTGCTTCAGACCTGCAAGCACATATGATCTTGTTGTATGAAGTATATGGATTAAACATGTCATCCTTTATATGGATTTAACAATTGAAGGACCCTTAAAGTAAAAGGAAAAGAAACAATGACATTCATCAACGTAGCAGATGACTTATGCAGTCGCAGAGGTTGACTTCAAGGGGCCAACACTATCTTCATCCTTAATTAATCCAAGATTTGATATCACAGATAGATGCACCTATGTGTGCATGTAGTAGTATCCAATGCATTGATACAAATATTATATGTAACTGATTCAATATTTTCGGTAAAGGAACTCACCCACATTGAATGGAATGAAAACCAGATGAATTAGCCACTTCAATTGAGTTTTTTATAAATGCAAACACAAAACTTTCAAAAGTGAGACTTATTACTAAATAAAAATAAATAATCGCTAAGCCTGTGCAGTTTCATAGTGTCTGTAAAACCATAACTTGTACGCAGAACAGTATTTACAACTCATGGCTTCCTACAGGAATACTTGCCAGATATAAAGATTTTTGTCTTCAGAAAATCATCTTACACTAAATATTTTCAAATTTCAACTTAAAATCAACAAGGGATTATTTTTTCAAAAGAAATAGACCTAATGACACATGCAAATATCTTTGATTTGCACTTAGATATATGGGAAAATTCATTGATACAAATATTTATGTACAGGTAATTAAATTTCACAAGTTTAAAAAACTTACCGATATTGTCTGGAATGAAAGCCAGATAAATTAGCCACTCGTGTTAGAGAAATCCTCCATTCTTGCACTTTCTGTTTGTCCAGTTGGAACCTGTGTTCTGTTTGGGCAAAAGCTTGACCAAAAATGTTTTGTTGTTTTCTTACATCAGATGGATCTACGTTATAAAAGATAGGGATAACTATTTGACCCCGTTCATCTCTCGAGACAAGAATATGTTTGAGCTCATCTAAACACCATGAAGAAGAGGCATAGTTTTCAGAGAGGATGACAATTGCAAAGCGAGATTCTTTAATTGCTTCTAACAATGCCATTGAGATACGTTCTCCTCTTCTAAGCTCTTCATCATCCATAAAAACCTTGAATCCACTCCTAACTAACGCATGATACAAGTGGCTAGTGAAACCCCTACGAGTATCTTCTCCTCTAAAACTCAAAAAAACATCATACTTCCACGTTGACCTTTTGGGCTCGTTATCGTTATCATTCCTGAAACCTCTGTATTCTTTCTTAGTTAACACGTTATAAAAGTGTTCTGTACGTGTGAAATCTGAAGTGGTTCCACTTTTATCAAACTTCTCAAAGGATTCCATTTCCTTACGCTCTTCTGGGACTCGGCCAAGTCTATGGCAGCCAACTATATTAACATATTCCAGGCTTTTTGAATTGGAAATGCTTTGAGGAAGGGAAACAAGATTTTTGCAACCTTCTAAATTCAATGCCTTGAGACCAGTGAATAGTCCAAGTGACTCTGGAAGTTTGACCAAATTTGTCTTCCTAACATCAAGCATTTCCATATTTTTCATACTTTCCCCAAACTCTGGGAGAAAATACATATTACTGCACCCATGAATAACAAGTTCTTCCAAAGCACTCATTTCCAATATTCCTGGACCACATGCTTCAAGAGATTTGCAACCTTTCAATATTAACACTTGAAGTTTCTTGTGTTGTCCAACTGAAGCATGAAGGTCAACAAGACCTTCACAACCTTCAAGTTTTAATTCTTTTACATTTGGAAGTTCAGAGAAATCAGGAGTTTCAATCAAGGTTTTGCAATCTACTAAGGCCAAACATATCAGATTCTCCCACCACTGTTCAAAGAAATACAAGAGAATCAATGAAAAAAGTTGTGCGTTACAGCACCTATAATAAAGATCAAAACGTAGAGAAGGTATGTTACCAGAATTCTGGAGAATAATTTGACTGAGTCATAAATGATCAAGGAGAATGCTTCCTGATAACTATCCATATGTAATTGATTGAGCTCACAGTGTTCGGAGTAAGCCATTTCTCCCTCCATTCTCACTAAATTATCTGAGTCAGTCATAGTTCCTACAAATCACATGTTAAGTTTACAAATGAGATTCAAATTAATAAATGTGCATTTTGGACTCAGTTCCATAATATAGCTTTCACCAGAGGAAAAGTTCATTGAGATTTATCAAATGCTAGCTAGTTGGATAGGAAGTATAGTGGAGATTGAGAATCATGGACTAGAGAAACTTGTGTCAAGATCAACAAGTACAAAAATGAAACAAAATTCAATTACACCATCTATAAAGATCAAAACATACAGAAGGTGTACCTTACCAGGAGATTAAGCAATATATGATTGTGGAAAATGCTTCTTGATCAGTGATCACTTATTGAGTCAAGTTGTGGAGTATAAGCAATTTATTATATATGGTCTTGAATCTACACAAAGGGTGAAATGAACATTTGGTAAGTTTCCCCTACCTTTCCTTCTTCTTTTTGTTTTTTTTAATACCATACCTATCATTCTCTCCTTGATCCTTGTTAGGTAGAGAACTGTGGAGTATATAAAATGAGATATTAATACCTCTCCCACTTATGTGAAAGAGGACAAGTAAAGAACTCAAACTTATAGAAAGACAAGTAGGGAACTCAAATTTTCAAATTAACAACTGAAACATACCTATTAACAATTGGAGCATACTAATTAACAATTGTCTGGTATTTTAATTGTTCTTTTGGAATTTTGAGTTCCTTACTTGTACTTTTGCAAGTTTGAGTTACTTGTTCTTTTGAAAATATGAAGGTATTTACTTGTTATTTTCCCTATTTTATTTAACATAAAGCTACTGCTAATTCATAATTAACTTAATTATTTTTTTAAAGACTTTATGGGTAGTGCTGTGAGACTTTTTTGGAAAATTGACAAATAAATTCCTCTCAATACCCAAAAGGACAAGTGAAGAACCTAAACTTCCAAAAGGACTATGAAGGAATCACCACCTACGTGACATTTTAAAATTGTGCGAAGTTAGTTCTAATGAGTCAAATGTTATTCGTTATGCTATAAATGTTAATAGTGAAGGTACAAATGTTATTTGTTAATGATGTTTTAAGATGAGGACAATTTTGTCTTTTCACACAATTTTAAAATAAGAAGGAATGAAACTATTCATTGTTAAATTATAAAAAAAATTATCAAAAAAAGAAACTATTCATTGTTAATTAGCAACGACTTTTGACCAAAAAAAGTTAGCAACGACTTTACCTTATCTAATTAACCTTTGTTCTCTTGCTTAATGCAATTGCTGCACTGCTTCCTGTGATTTTCCTGGCTAGCCTCACATTTATTTGTGCGTTTTCCCTCTCTCTCTTCCTCCCTCACCTTCTTGAATCTTGACCCTACCTTGATGGATGATATTACTTCCCTCTTTTTTCTTGGTCGAAGATATTAGCTTCTTCTTATTAAACAAATCAAAAGTTCCAATAGGTAGTTCGAGATATTAAGAAAGTTCTTCATAAAAATTATTCCTGTTTAAAACATGGTTTGTTTTTTATGTTTAAACTTTGCCATATATGCATGAAAAAACACGGGAGGTTGCGCACCATTTAATATTCCTTGCAGTCCTACAAATGTTTAGTAGGGAGAGCTAATGAGTTAAATTTTAGATGAATGTTTTTGGTTAAAAAATTGGTTTCGAAAAAAAAAATTAGTTGAGAGATGACCTTTATTTTATATCATATACCCATCAATTTCTTTTTTAAAAAAACAAAATCATATATGAAGGCCGAGATATATTATCTCTATCTAAATAACTCTTTTTTTGTTTCATTACAACTACAGTGTCTTATACTAGATACTGCAGGGAGTATCTATACACATAATTTTCACCTGCGCTAGAGTTTGAAAATGAAAACTCAAGACAATTTTTTCACAGGAAAATAAGAAAGTAGTTACATGAGGAGCTGGCTTTCTCCCCTTTCAGAATGACCAAACCTAGATGGCCACATTCCCAAAAAGGAAATAGGTGAAAGAGAAGGAAACATGGGATGGGAATGAGCATATATAGTGGGTCCGTCCAATAAAAACACATTCATTCATTCATTAAAGGGCGAAGGCCCATTTTTGTTACTCAACTATTGGGGTTGGATCATAAATGGTACACATCTATTGCACAGTACAAAAATGATCCTCACCTATTGGGTAGTGGTACAAAAATGACACTCCAGTTAAATTTAACGGTGGTGGCCGTTAGTTTTGTCCAGGTGGGATTGTTTTTTGCCAACTATACCCACGTGGCATCTGACTGGGTAATACACATGTGTTTTTCATTAAAACATAAAAACACTAAATAAAATATAACAATGCCTCAAATAGGATTAGGGTTT
The DNA here is from genome assembly GCA_029929735.1 of Mimosa pudica. Classification (NCBI taxonomy): domain Eukaryota; kingdom Viridiplantae; phylum Streptophyta; class Magnoliopsida; order Fabales; family Fabaceae; genus Mimosa; species Mimosa pudica. Next base: position 1,253,173 of record JAKELP010000040.1, read on the forward strand.
TCATTAAAAATTCAGATGAAACAAATGGAGGCGAGCGTGGGAGGCGAGTGTGCTAGGGTTTAGGCGATTGAGGCGATCTGGCCAAATCAACGACTAAGGCGTGGTTTGTGCGTGTAAGCGAAAGTTAATCGAGGGTGGGGGTGATTGTACGACCTGTTTGGAGCAGAGAGCACGTGGTTGAAGAATCTCTGAGGTGTAAAGTGTGAGCTTCGAGGTTGGTGAAAATTTGTTTTTTTTTTTGTCATGTAACAGTGTAATGCCCTAAATGTCCATTGAATGAGCTTTTATTTTAGTTGTTGGTAGGTATAATGACGGCAAACAACGAAGGGGGGGACCACAACGAGGATGACAACAACATGGATGCCACTGGAGAAGCACTTTTGGATTTATTGAAGAAGGTTAGTGCCCTCTCTGACAAATACATTGATATTTCGAAGGAAAAGGAGAAATTAGACTTGGACCATGAAAAAGGGTTTGTCTCGGGTGAGGGTACAAGTGGGCTAGGGCTAGGGGTTGATGAGAATGAGAGTAATCCTTGGTTTGAGGATGATGATTTCATTGGTAATGTAGAGGGAAACATTGAGTTACATGACAATGGACCTGAGTTCTCTGACAGTGATGATGATGAAGTGTCTGTGAACCCTAATAATGCTGATTTTGTTGAGGGAAACAGTGATGTTGGTGATATTAATGTTGAGGATATTAATGTTGGGGAGAGCAATGAGGATGTTAATATTGGGGAATTGAATGAGGATGTTAATATTGGGGAGAGCAATGAGGATGTTAATATTGGGGAGACCAATCTTGAGGATGTTAATGTTGGAGAGAGCAGTGATGATGATACTGATGATGAGTCCTCTGACAGTGATGAGGATGAAGTGCCTGTGGAGCCTAGGGGTGGTGTACAACAAAATATGGGGGGTTTTGAAGTGGGAATGACATTCTCTGACAGGGAGAAGTTGAAGAAACATATTCGAATGTATGCTCTGTTGAATGGAGTGAACGTGAAGAAGTCTGTCTCAAATCCGAGGAAGATAGTAGCCACCTGTGTAGAGGGCTGCGTGTTCAGGATGTATGCTGCGAAAGATATGGATGATGAAGGTTGGAAGGTGAGAACACTTATTAGGGAGCATAGTTGCGCCAGGAGTCTTGAAAATAGAAACGCAACGATGAAGTGGCTTGTGGAGCTTTTCAAAGAGAAGGTGCAGGAGAAGCCTAGCTTCAAGTGCAGGGACATGAGGGAGGAGGTCATGCGAGAATGGAATGTCCGAGTTAGTAAACAAAAGTGTAAGCGAGCCAAGAAGATGATATTGGAAGAGATTGAAGGTAGTTATGTGGATGAGTTTGCTAGACTTGGAGCTTATTGCCAAGAGGTGAAGCACTCGGATCCTGGTACAGATGCTGTCTTTCAAGTCAGTCAAGAAGAACTAGCGAAGGATAGGAAAAGGAGAGTTTTCAAGAGAATGTACATGTGCTTCAATGCATAGAAGGTGAGTATATGTATTACTGAGTTAAATTGTGCTACCTAACTTTGCTAACTTTGCATCTTTGTACAATTTGCATTTGTTACATGCTACCTAACTTTGCATTTATTACACCTGTGTATAACATTCTTACACTTGTGTAAACATTTCAGGTTGGGTGGCAGAATGGAATTAGGCCATTGATAGGCTGTGATGGCACTCATCTAAAGGGCAAGGCAAGAGGGATACTGCTTACAGCGCTAAGCATGGATGCTGATGAGTGTCTTTACCCGCTAGCATTTGCATTGGTTGAAATAGAGAATACTCATCACTGGAAGTGGTTCATGGAGTGTCTCAAAACTTCTCTAGACCTAGAAGATGGATCTAGGATAACAATGATGTCGGACATGCAAAAGGTGATGCATTGTGTCTCAAAACATTGTCTATTTTTTCCTATTCTATGAATTATTTTCCTATTCAGCGAATGCTCTCATTGAATATTCTCTTTGTTGATGAATGAACTGCCAAACTTAAATGATGAATCCTGGAAGTGTGTTTTTTTATCATTGTTACATTTAAGTGTGTTTGTTGTCCTGTAGGCATTGTGTTTGTTAAGTGTGTTTGTTGTTTTTAAATGACTTTACTGCTCAATGATGAATGACATCTCTTTGTTTTGGCAGGGTCTGTTGCAGGCAGTCAGACAAGTTCTTCCTGAAGCTGAACATCGGTTTTGTGCTCGTCACATCTATGCAAATTGGGGAAAAAAATGGACTGGCATTAAATTGAAGGAGCTTTTCTGGGCTTGTGCATGGAGCACTTTTGAGGAACAATTCAAGGACAACCTCCAGGCCATGAAAGAGGAGAATGAAGATGCAAGTAAGGCAATGATGACATACCCTGTTAAATCGTGGGTCAGAGCATACTTCTCCAACAGATGTCATTCACAGATGGTCGACAATAACATGGCTGAGAGCTTGAATAAGTGGATAGATGACTATAGGTACCTGCCGGTTATTCGAATGTTTGATGGGATCCGTGAGAAGCTGATGGACAAGTGGGCTTCAAGTGAGAGTAGGGCCAGAAAATGGAAAGGGAATTTCAGCCCACACTGTATGTCATTCTTTGAGATTCATAGGGGGTTGGCAACCCGATGCCAAGTGAGATACAATGGAGATGCAGGATATGAGGTCCGTGAGGGGCAGAATAGACACACGGTTTCCATTCAAGCAAAGATTTGCACATGTCGTTTCTGGGAGTTGACTGGAATCCCTTGTCAACACAGTATTGCAGCAATGTGGCATGCACGGGTTGACCCAATGACACACATCTCGGACTACTACAGCAAAGAGACATATCTCGACACATACAGAACAAAATTTGGATGTGTAAGGGGAAGGGAGTTCTGGGACATAGAGGAGTGTGCACCCGTGTTGCCACCACCAATAACTAAGTTGCCTGGGAGGCCAAAACTGAAACGAAGAAGGACAGAAGAGGTTCAAAGGAGGATTCATGTGGCCCTCCATCCTGTGCGACAAGAAGGGGCTCCAGAAGGAGCTGTACTTGAGCGGCTTAGCAGGAAGGGAAGGCCAATTAAATGCACCATTTGCAGGCAGGAAGGCCACAACAGAACAACTTGCAAAGAGGTAAACTACTCATACTTTTTGTGAATTGTTGTTATTGGCTTCTGATGGTATCATACTTATTTTGAACTTGGTGTTGGACTTGTAGGCACCTCCAAGGCCCACCCCACCACCACCTGCTACACAGCCCACCCAACCACCACCTGCTACACAGCCCACCCCACCACCACCTGCCTCACAGCCCACCCCACCACCACCTGCCTCACAGCCCACCCCAAATCAAGTGGGCCACAAGAGGACTGTTCAGTTCTGTCCTAATGTGTATAGCCGCAGCAAAAGGACTGCTCAAGTGGGGTTTGGCACACTCGGACTTGAGGATGGGGGGCTTGTATATGATGTAAGTTGAGAAAACTCAATCCTTGTAGTGAGTATTTAATTAATATGTCTATGTGCGCTGACTCATCTGTATTGTGCCTTGTAGCCTGGGCAACACACTGAGGAGGTTATTAATGAGGGCACTGCTGGCCAATACATGGACCAATATTCCGATCCTCAAGTCAATTTTCCCATTCCTAACGAGAAGAGGATGATGCAGGCTGCTGCTGAAGGCTCAAGCAATGTGGAGCCATCAAGGAAGATTGCATATAGAGGCACTGACCCCTCAGTTGGGAAGCTTCCTGTGGAGCCCGATGGCCTCATGTGGAGGGGGAAACCAAGCATAACTACCAGACAACTACAACAGCAAGGAGAACAACAAATTCGTGCGATGATTACAAGGAATCAACTGAAGAATAGCAGGATCATGACTCGGAGCATGAAGGACTAACTTGATGTTGATGTTTTATTTATGCATGTGCAGTGTATGTATATGGCCGAACACTATGAAATGGCCAACCTCTATTTTTTGGGTATGTACTATGAAATGGCCGAACACTATGAAATGGCCAACCTCTATTTAGTGTCGACAAACCAGGGATGCTTAAGTATTTTGACAAACCTGTAATGCTAGCCAAGTATTTTGAAATGGCTAAGCACCATTTAATGCCACCTATACCAGGGATGCTTATGTATGTATTTTGACATGGCCAAGTAAAATGTAATGGCCAATGTTTCACTTTGCTTGATGACCGATATGTAATGAAGTTTGACCAATATATATATACATACACTTTGCATCTTATCTTCAACTCCATGTGGAAATATATACACTTTGCACCTTGTCTTAAATTCCATGTGGAAATATACAGCCCCCCCCATAATATTGATAACTCAAAACATTAAACAGTGCAAATGAGCAACTTCAAATATAACATTAAACATTACACATAAATATTATAGATTGTTAAAGGGTTTGCCACTACATCCCATTAATATTACATACACCCACATAGCTGTGAAGTGGTTCTAACTTCCCACCAAAATACATTTAAGTTAACAACACTGCAATTGTGCCAATAAAGCTATGACTTAGCAGTGCCTATTACAAATACAACTACCATAAACAATACCATAAACACAGCCCATTGACAAATCATTGCTGCCTTCAATCTTCCATACTTCATCTTCCACATTGAAGTTTCACACTCATTAGCTCTTTGCCTGCGCTTCAACTTTTTCAGATCATCATATATCTGCGCGATCTCTTCCGCAAAACTCTGTCCACGATCTACTTCACTTAACCTTCTTCTCAGCATCATGTTTTCATTGTATAGTTGATCAATATCGTCTAACAGCTCCAATATCACATTGTTCTCTCTCAGGCCAAATTTGTTGTCATGTCAATCAAAGAAACCACATCTCACTTTTTGTTACACAATAAACCAACACACAATAATCCATTAAACTTCAGCAAAAACCACAGCAAAAATCAAACAAAACACTTTGCCTATTCCTTCCACAAAGTCATAAAATTAAGTTAAACAAACAGCACCCAAAATAAAATTAACAAAAAACTAACAAAAAACTTTGCCTATTCTTAAGTTAAACAAACAACACCCAAAATAAAATTAACAAAACACTTTGCCTATTCTTAAGTTAAACAAACAACACCCAAAATAAAATTAACAAAACACGCACCGTATTATAGTAATAGCGACATCCATAAAACCTTCGCCCCGGATTCTCGTCAGTCCACGAAGTCCATCTTGGAGCAATGATGTCGTGGTTACAATATCTCAATGGAGCTTCATACCAATCTTCCCTACTTGTCTGCCGTAGTAAGGTTATACGTCGTTTTTCTCTCGCAGGCGTGGAACTGGAGGATGAAGCCATTTCTTGTTGTTTTTCTCTAGCTCCGTCTTTCGCCCAAATCTTCGATGGGGGCTAGGGTTTTGTTGTTTTGTTCGGTGGGTTCTGTTTAACAAGAGGGCACATCTGAAACAAAAGGGGTTTTTTGGGCATTTGACAATTCAACATACTGGAAATAATGAGAATGTTGATTTGTAAATTCCCCACCTGCCATGTGTTCAAGTTATGCCACATATAAGTCATTCTTTTGCCACATCAGCAAATTTTAACCGGAGTTAGTAAGAAATAACTGGAGTGTCATTTTTGTACCACTACCCAATAGGTGAGGATCATTTTTGTACTGTGCAATAGATGTGTACCATTTATGATCCAACCCCAATAGTTGAGTAACAAAAATGGGCCTTCGCCCTTCATTAAATAAATAAAAGCCATGGATGGCGCATATTTGTTAGAATGGGATGGGTCTATATGCTTCTTTCCATGCCCATCAGGACTATTAACCTCATTGGAGTCTTTCTCTGTCTAATGTAAGTCAATTTAATCTCTAGTTATTATGAGTTGCCAGAGTTGGAGTATACAGTAATTGTTGAGTAAGAACTAATAAAACATGAACAACCACCACTGCTAGACAAATCACATTAGTTATTGTATGTCTATCAGGTCTCATCCAATCGACTCAAAGGGAGCTCATCTAAACTATTCAACACAGATCAATGTAGTATGTGTCACAGTTCTTTACACGTTCTGCCAATTGTATTTGTGTCATATGCTTGAGGGTGAAACCATCATGTGAATAACGCTGAACGCTTTAGGTTGTGTTTTATTGCCTGAAAAATTGATAGGTTTAAGGAATAAGCATCTGGCAATTTTGGATTTTAATCATAACACCGACTTTGAAATTCATTAGTTCAGAGATAAAAGGAATATTGTCAAGTTACATTACAACACAGCTTACCTTGAATCGTCTGCAATGAACTATTGAACTGCATCTATGAATCATCTAATTTCACTTCATCCTAAAGAAATGGCTTCACATTCTCTGATTTCAGCTTGGTTAGCCCCACTCTAGCAAATGACATTGCGTGCCTTCTAAAAGTGAAAGAGATTGTTCCTCTTCAGAGCTAACTGTGTTTTTCTGGACAACATGAAACTTATAAATAAGTATATTTCTCAAAGTAATCAAATAAAAATGTATTCATCTTAAAAGAGTTTTACTACCTCGCTAACACTTAACAATACCAGAAGGAAAATACTTTGAAAAAGATATTGTGGAGAGAAAGCAACTTACTCTATCCAGGCGTTGTTCTAATAAGTCCCTTGTGCGAATGAAACGCCATCCAAACTTAATTGACTCAGCATCAAACGATGTTAATGAAGGCTGCTCCCAATCAGCATAATATTTCAAGCAAATTTGGCTGTAATTTCTTGATAGTTCATCTCTTTTATTCTCTTCAATTTTCCAAAACACCATCCAGAGATGGCAAGACTTTATAGCTTTCTCATGCTCACGTGTCCTTCCTGGAAGGCATGCACGCTTACCATCGGAAGCAATAAAATCGAACCCCCAGCGAGGCCAGCACATTTTATCATCAATTAGAGTGCACAACCCAATTCCTAACCATTCATCTTCAGGGATGTCTATAGTTACAGAAACTACATGTCTCTCATTCAGAAGAAGATGATTCTGATTCTCAAACCATGATGGCACTCCACTCCCTGGAACTGTTACTGACAAAGTTGCAAACATTCTCCTTATTTCATCATCATGTACACAGTCCTAAAACCAAGAAATCTATCATGTTACAAATTGTATATAATTAACTACAAAATATATACATGTATTTGTGGATGGTAAATACATAGACAAATAACTACATACCAGTTTCATTGATGTAAAGAGATCCAACAAATCTTCACAAGACAAAGTATCCAATGAACCACATTCTCCTGCATCCAATAGATTTAAACTAGGCGGAGAATGTGGCAAAAATCGAAGCTTTGCACAGGAATTTAAATAAAGAGAATGTAGTTTCTGAAGTCGATAAAGGGCAAGAAGTGGATACACAAACTTGTTTCCACTCAAATCTAATTTCTGCAACGATAATAAGCCACTCAGCTCAAAAGGAATGATCTCATCATCAATATTGCAGTAGCTCAAATCCAATTCTGTCAGTGATTCAATTTTGAAGATACAAATAGGCAGTGTTAAGCCTTTAGGAAATGAATGGCGCTGAAACATTGGGTTACACACAAGAGACCAGAAACTTGACTTGGAAGTTGGCCTTTTGCATCCATGAAATGCCAGTGTCTTCAAGTTTCTTAAGCAACAAATTGAAGAAGGAACTTCTGATATTGCCGTTCCACTTGCATCAAGCATCTCCAGACATAGATTTTCATAGAGGTTCTTGGGCAATTCAGAAAGATTTGAGCAACCAGAGACATAAAGAACTTTCAGAGACCTTAATTTGTGAAAGTTATGTGGAAGTCCAACAAGATTTTGGCAACCCGTTAAATCCAAAGTCTCAAGGCCAGTTAAGTACTCAATTGACTCAGGAAGTTTGGTTATGCCTGTCTCTTTGACATCAAGCATTGCGAGGTTGTACATATCTTCTCCAAATTCGGGAAGATTTCTCACACGAATACATCCAGAGAGAACAAATTGTTCTAGAGAATTCATTTCCAATTTTTTGGGGAGGACTTTAAGTTTTAAACAACCTTTCAAATTTACTTCAACAAGACACTGAAGCTGCCCGAGCGAAGAATGGATTTCAACAAGTGATGTGCATCCCTCAAGAACTAATCTTTTTAAATTTTGAAACCCAGAAAAATATGGAGATTTAATGAGGTTTTTGGAATGGCACAAGTCCAAAATCTTCAGATTACTCATCATGCACTGGTCAAATAAACGGTAGGAATAATCAGTCATCAAAATTAAGTCAGCATCACTATTGAGTTATGTGAGCATTATGCTTGTAAGTATCTAACCTGTTTATAATTTGAAAGTCTCTTGATTTTACTGTTTTGCATTTTAAGATTTACAAGATGATTCATCTGTTTTGTAGATGGAAGAGCTTCACAAGGAAATCCATACCAATGAAGAACTTTTAATGTGGATGGAAATCCCATTAGACCATAAGGAAGATCAACGTTACATGATATGATGAGTAATCGAAGCAGACGCATTGTTAAGAAAGATGTAGGATCCCAGCATGCTTCATCTTTTGCAAAAGTTGAGGGCAAAACCACACCTTGTGTTGCATCACTTCCCTAATAAGAAAACCAAAGGAGTATCAGAAGAAGCGAGACCACAATATTACAATAACATTGCTAGTATTTCTAGAAAAAAAATTACTTACCAAATTTTCATTTAATACTTGATCAATGTCATGAGAAAGCCACAATCTACTACGCTTTCCAACATCATTGCAAAATTCATCTAAAACAATGAGTTTACCCATCTCTTGAACCAAATCATGCATCTCAATGTACATGATACCACCAAGCTCAATTTCAACTAGCAATGATTTGTCAACAAGATTTTTCATGCCAATCGTTGCCACAAGACCACAGCTTTCCAATATTTGTGTCACTTCATCCTTGCCCCACGTGTTGAAAAAGCATGCAATATCTAAAAATATCGTTTTTTCCACTGGGTTTAATGCATTATAACTAAATCTAAGTGCCTTAAAAATATCATTGTTTGAGTCCTTTTTCAACATATCCAAAGCATCTTCCCATTCATTTTCCCTTCGTCCAACAAAGCAGGAACCCAAAACACAAAGAGCCAAAGGAAGGCCATTTGCATAATTAATTACTGATTTAGCCAATTCCAACAATTTATTTTCAGGTGGGTCTCCTCTAAATGCATTTTGACAGAAGAGTTGAAGAGATTCATCGTGATTCATTGGTTTAACCTCATATATTTCATTCACTACTCCATGAGATGTCAGTAATTGAGCATTCCTAGTTGTTATGATTATCCTACTCCCATCACCAAACCACTCCCGGCTTCCAGCTAAATTCTCTAATTGGCTTATATCATCTATATCATCAAGGATAAGCATCACCTTTCTATCACGGAAAAGGTGTCCTAATGTGATCTTCCCTTCATGCAGGTCTTCAATTTGGAAGTTTTTAATGTTGAAACGTGAAAGCAGTTTGTTCTGCAAGTGAAGGAGGTCATTCCTTTCAGAAGTCTCCCTAACATTGGGAAGAAAGCAATGAAAGTCAAATTGGTGATGAAATCTCTCATAGATAGCTCTAGCAAGAGTGGTCTTGCCAACACCTCCCAAGCCCCATATGCCTATAAATCGAACACCATCCAAACCTATGCCTAACTCTGACACCATTTCCTCTACTCTCCAATCAATTCCAATGAGAGAATCACTTGCACTCACTAGAGGGAGTTCTTTACGAAGTTGGCCCCATACAACATCAACCACATTCTCAATAAGCTCTACCTCAGTCCTACAAACACAATTTTTTTATCACATGAAATAAAGTTTGGATTAACTCTCGTATCACAACATAATACTTCAATTTTGTCCATTACACATGTCATGCTAAGTTTCAGCCTTATTAAACTGTTAGTTTTTTTTTGCAAAAGTCTTATGAAATATAAATCATATCACAGTAACTGATTTTTTATTTAATTTCAAGTATGGAAAAGTCTACTGAAATAATAATCATTTTGTCAGCACCAATCCCAAATGTGCTTATTTACACTAATTCGATTTGATTACAAAAAATACTTACCACAGATATAAAAATTTTTGTCTTTAGCAAAGCATCTTACACTAAATATTTTCAAATTTCATCTGACAATTAATCAATATCTGAAAAGAAATAGACTTAATGATTCATGCAAATATCTTAGATATGCACCAAGATATATGGGAGAATCAATTGGAAAAAATATTTATGTAAAGGTAATTAAATTTCATAAGTTTAAAAACTTACCGGTATTGACTGGAATCAAAGCCAGATATATTAGCCACTAGTGTTAGAGAAACCCTCCATTCTTGCACTTTCTGTTGGTCCTGTTGGAACTTGCGTTCTATTTGATAAAAAGCTTGACCAAAGCTTTTTTGTTGTTTTCTTACATCAGATGGATCTACGTTATAATAGATAGGGAAAACTATTTGACCCTGTTCATCTCTTGAGGCAAGAATATGTTGGAGCTCATCTAAACACCATGAAGAAGAGGCATAATTTTCAGAGAGAACAACAATAGCAACACGAGATTCTTTAATTGCTTGTAACAGTTCCTGTGAGATACCTTCTCCTCTTCCAAGCTCTTTATTATCCATAAAAACCTTCAATCCACTCCTAACTAACGTGTGATACAAGTGGCTGGTGAAACCCCTACGGGTATCTTCTCCTCTAAAACTTAAAAAGATGTCATACTTCCATGTTGACATTTTCATAGTTAACACATTACTAAAGTGGTTTTCGAAGGCCGAAGCGGCTTCACTTGCATCAAGTTTCCCAGAGGATTCGATTTCCTTATGCTCTTCTGGAACTTGGTTAAGTTTTAAGCAGCCATCCATGTTAACATATGTAAGGTATTCCAAATTGGAAATGCTTTGAGGAAGGGAAACAAGATTTTTGCAGCCTCCTAAATTCAATCTCTTGAGACCAGTCAATAGTCCAAGTGACTCAGGGAGTTTGACCAAATTTGTCTCCCCAACATCAAGCATTTCCAGATTTTTCATACATTCCTCAAACTCTGGGAGAACATACATATTACTGCACCCACAAAGAACAAATTCTTTCAAAGCACTCATTTCCAGTTTTCCTAGACCACATGCTCTAAGAGATTTGCAACCTTTCAAATTTAACACTTGAAGTTTCTTGTGTTGTCCAATTGAAGTATGAAGGTCAACAAGACCTTCACAGCCTTCAAGTATTAATTCTTTTACATTTGGAAGTTCAGAGAAGTCAGGGGTTTCAATCAAGCCTTTGCAATAACTAAAGGTCAACGCCTTCAGATTCTTCCACCACTGGTCAAACAAATACAAGAGAATTAATGAAAAAGAGTTATGCATTACACCATCAACAAAAATCAAAACAGAATGTATCTTACAAGGATTCTGGAGTATAATTTGACTGAGACATAAATGATTGAGGAGAATGCTTCTTGATCTCTATCCATATATAATTGATTGAGCCAACTTGTGGAGTATAATTTGATGAAGCAGTGGTACTATGACCTACAACTACTATAGTACATATATGTGATTAACAGAAGAAAAGAAAAATAGCACAAGGCGTGCAGATACAAGATAGGGCTTTTTTTATTGTGTCAACTAATTAATATTTTAAATTTATGCTCTCCAATCTTCCCCTAACACAATAGTTGAAACCAACTTTTGGTGAGTTCCCTCTGCCTTTCCTTCACCTTTCATTCATTATGTTTTAGTTTCTTTCATTTTCCCCTTTTTATTCTTTTTGTTGTTTTTCTCATCATACCCATCATATTTCTCCTTGATACTTGATAGGTAGAGAACTGTGAAGTATACAAAAAATGAGATATTTCTTTCACATCAAGCTACTGATTCATATCTAAATTATTTGTATGAAGACTTTAATGTAGTGTAGTGAGCCTTTCTTTCCATGATATTTACTGACTTGTGTTTTTTTATCCCTTGAACTTTTAAGTTTGCCTTGTTAAGCAAGCAAAAGAAAACAAAAGAAATGACACAGTTTACAATATTCTAATAGATGTATATCAGGTTGAAACTTGAAAGAGAATTATGGCCAGGAAGATAACGGCTAAATGGTAATGAGTTAATAACCAATTATTAAAAGAGTAAACAAGCAAATTTAGTATCCTACAACATTGCAAATTGCACCAAGTATAAATAACAAATTTTTGTTAATGGTCATCATGAATTAATTTCATACCATATTACATAGTAGGGCGTTAAGTATAGTTAATTTCAACTAGAAAATGGTGATGTGGCATAACACATGTAAAAAATCAGGCTGACATGGCATCATCAGATGATAAATCACTTGGGTCCTACAAGCTACTACCTCCAGTCCTAAATATAAGACCTAGTTGTTTTTTTAGTAAATCCTAAAAAAGTAAAAGATACGTATGAAAAAGAGAGGTTGATTCGTGAACTTTTTTGTTTTGAAAAGGGAATGGGAAAATCTCATTTCAAATCCTAAAATGGGTCAGAATATTACTTTAAAATTGTTAGTCTTGCTTTGATGTTATTAGATATGTTGAGTGATAGCTCAATTGCTCTTTGGTTTATGCTTGGTTTAGCACCTCCTTTGTCATGAGTCTTGTTCTCCGTTAAGTGTCTTGAGTGTTTTAGTGTATGTAACTTAGTTGGACATTAATCAAAATCTCTTTTATGGCCAAAAAAAATTATTACTTTAAAATTACAAAATTATTAAGAGCTTCGAATGAACTTTTGAATTTAAATTGTCAAATTATAAAAATAAATCTGGAGACTACATGGACAAATCTCGGTGGAACATGAGTCAAGGGGATCATGAGTTAGGGCCAGTCTTTAAATCGTGGATGAATCAAACTTTTTTCCTACAATTTTATTATAAAAATTGTCAAATTACTAAGTTATTCATTATTGTAGGCTGTTCTTTGAATATAATATATATTATGACAGGTATTATCATAGTTTTTTTTGTAGTTAATAACAATGGTCTAGAATTTATTGATAATTTTAGTTAATAAAAAGGTCGTTGTCAATCAAGACTTTCTAACCTCTAATGAAGACATTTTATTAGCTGGCAATGTTATTCTTTGTCCAGCCATTTTAATAAGAAAATGAGATATTTTACATAGAGTTTATATTCAATGGTGATATGATAATGCAATAGTATATATGAGAAGCATTAAGGAATTGGATTTTACTAGAGTTTATGATCATATTGTAAAAATAAAACGACGTCACACACGGAGGAAGTGTTGTTATACTGAGAACATAAAAAGAGTATCATCAATTCGTAATATTTCTTCTAGTGTTTTTTAGCCCATTTCTTCTCTTCTTGTTCGATAAGCAGCAATTGGAAAAGCACCAATAGGTTGCTTTATTTAGCTCATTTAATTTTGACTTCTCCATAATGAAACACTTATTTTACATTTCACTCCAAAACATTACCAATTGAGCTATGATCAATTTGCCAACTTGAATGCATAATTTTTGGAGAGTACAATAATTTCGAATCGATAGTTTTCAATTGCTTGTTGGAGTTCTGAAATGACTTCTCTCTTAAGCTCTTTATATTATCTATGAAAAAATCTATAAATTCACTCCAAATTCATGCATGATACAAATGGTCTGTGAAGCTCTTTCGAGTGTCTTCACCCCTAAAACTCAAGAAAATGTCATATTTGTAGGTTTTGGTGGAATATGATCGGAGTTGGAAGAGTTTGAGGAAATGCTTCTTGATTGTTTGTTGTGAATCTTTTAGCAAACTCATGAAGCATAATTTGAATTTGAAATACCAATAATATACCCTATAAGAACCAAACCACATCCGATCCTAAGCTCAAAATTAAAGGAAAACATCAATGAAATCATGAGAATGCATATATTAAAAAAAAGAAAAGAAACTAGTGGATCCAAATTCAATGTTGCTAGTAAGATGAGTAAGATCAGAAGCGCTCCTCCATTATAGACTGTCCAGATACAATTTATATGGTCTGGATTAAAATTTTTAAGTTTTTGTTTTCTAAATGAAAAGTATGGTTTCTAATAGAATGATAGTTAATTAAGAGATTATATTTATTTTAGACTCATTATCCATTAAAGTAATGTTGTTTAACAATCCTATATCTTAAAATATTGAATATGAATTGTCCAGATTCGATGGGAGGGTTCAGCGCACTCCCTAATCATCTTCCCAACAAGCATTAAAACTGGTTCCAAAATTGACTCGTATCATGGACCCCCAATACCAATTCATACTAAACAAACTACGTCAACACAATAATTCTTACCAGAGACGAGGTATCAAATTGGAATATATCAATAACAAAATTATGATTAACATGCAAGTCAACTTGATTCGTTGTATGGAAAAAAATGAAGAATCACAATTAGCTAGGTCTTTCTTAAAATATTTAATCACGGAGAAATTCTTAGGTGAACCTGGTGCACCACCTCATTTATGGTCTGCCCAATTATAATTTGACATGTCAATTAAAATAATCCTAATAAGCCTGCTGATGTGGCATAATATTGAATTAAAAACTTCTCAATTAATTTATTATTTCTTCCTTTTGTGCCCTAATTCCATATATCATTTGTAAAAAAGAACGCATCCCAGTACCCCCAAATCCCAGATCGGGCGTTCAGCAGCAAAGAATTGAATTTACCAAGTCGCCAATCGATCACCTTCATCATCCATCTTTCATCATGGCAGTTACATAGTAATTTAGAATTGATACTAACAACATAGCGAAAGTAATTTAGAAAGTACCAACTTATCCATATATAAGGACAAATTGGAATCTTTGGCAGTTACATAGTAAATGGGAGAATTCAAAGTCCAATCTCCACCGAGTGAAAAATCTCGTGCCCCAAGGCAAAGAGACGAAAATCTCTGCAGCAAAATAAGAACACAAAAATGGCAGGCAGATCGATGATTCTGGGGGATCGGAGAGGAGAAGTAAAGAAGGAGATCTCAAATTGAAGAGAAGCAGTTACGAAATTATAAATTAACTAATTGGGAAGATTTTAATTCAATATTATGCCACATCAGCAGGCTTATTAGGATTATTTTAATTGACATGTCAAGTTATAATTGGGCAGACCACAAATGAGGTGGTGCACCAGGTTCACCTAAGAATTTCTCTTAATCACGAGTACTAAATCTCAAATAATCATCAAATTGCAGTTATGTCCCAAGGGAAGTGGGTTATGTGTATTAGAATTTCTTATCACTAACAACTCAATATAATTAAAATGGTTGTCAATAGCAGCTCATAGATTTTTCAAATAAAATGACAATTCATTTTTTATACAAAAATGACAAATCATTTAATATTACTTAGACCTCATAGGATTTTAATGTAGTTTAATGATTGTTTGGGACATAATGTCTTATGAGGTATTTGGTTGCTTGTGATTTTCAAGAAAAAAACTTCATTAGTTAACAAAACAAGTAACTCAATAGTTGTCCATGGCCGTGTGATTAGAGCACTGAATATTTTTTTTAAAAAAAATAGGGCATATACAGTTAGATGGATTTTTATGTTTAATTAAGACAACTTGAAATCAATTCAAAATTCGACTCGCGTTTGATAATCTTGTACTATACGTGTATCTCACGTTTTGTCTAGAGATTATATTACAAATGACGATAATACTTGTTTAGTGAAACCTAAGCTTGAAGGTGCTTCTAATAGTCAAAGATTAACAATGACGGACTATTGATTTAATTTATTTTTATAAATTTAAATCATCTCATCAGAATGATAAAAAATGTTGATATAATTTTTTAACAATAAAAGTGATTGAACCTTAAACTATCCATTGGTATTAAGTACCAACGACTTTCCTTATTATTTAATTAATCTTCGTTGGTCCTCGCTAAGTAGCAATTATTGCTGCTTTCCGTCCTGTAATTTTCCATTTTTTTGTTAAAAAATTCTTTTCTATTTAAATTTTTGTGGAATGGTTTTTTTAATAATGTTAACTCTGCGAAAGATATGTGCTTTGAGTTTCGGAACCAACGATAATGATGCCGGCCTCTCTTGTTGATGCTGTTTCTTTACTAGGAAAACCGCATAACAAAATTCAATCTTAAATTATCATGCTATCTAGACACTAACGTCCATGTTTTGATCGATTTACTTTGTCTGTAAAGCCATCAATAATGGAGTGGGAGGAAGTGAGGAAGAAAAAGTTACTGGTTGTCGAAACTACTTTGTTGGTTCTATATGACACCATTCATGCTAGTGCACGGAAAAGAACGATATTATCTCCCTATTATTTGTTTTAATTCTCAGCTTGTGGTTTAGTTCTAAATATATTTTATATACTTTTGATATTAGTAGATCTTTGTAATAGATAGATATTATTTAATGTCATTTTGCCTTTAATAAAAAAAAAGAAGCAAGGAAGAGGAGGTTAGAATTATCTCCTTCCTTTTCCCTTCCCTTCCACAATCACTGTATCTTTGATTCAATCGTCTAAATTAATTTGACTACTTTTATAAAAATGAATATTAATTCAATAATACTTAAAAATTACTTAAATTTAATTTGTCAAAATTTATTCTAAATAGTTCAAAACTATAGACTAATATATTATAAATTTATATTTTATTTTTATTTTTTATTACAGTTAAGAACGGTTCATATCACATTTTGACGAATTAAAATCATTTAGAAATTTTTTTGAAGTTTTATTGTGTTAATATTCATTTTATAAAAGTAGTTAGATTTAATTTAGACCATTGTATCTTTGATCCAAAGATCCAATCGTTGTGAGAGGGAAAAGAAGGGAGAAGGAGAGAATAGGAAAAGGAAAAGGAGAGAATACTGAGGGTCGTTTGGTTCGCTGGAACTGGGGGTAGGGAAGTGGAAGTGGAAGTGGAAATCACCATTTTGTGTTTTTGGTGTGATGGAAAGTGACTTCCACTTCCACTTCCATCAAAAATGATGAAATGGGTTCCATCCCAAAACCTATGGAAGTGGATCACTTCCATGGAACCCATTTTTATTTTGACAAATCTATCCTTACAAGTTTTGTCAATTCCCAACTTTGCCCTTCCCAATTTATTAACCTCCCACGCACACTCTTCTCTTCTTCATCAACCTTCGCCTCCACCGACGTGCCCACAACGGCTCCGACGTCGTCGGCTTCTTCGTGGCCTCCGGCGGCCGGAAGTTCCGACCGGAGCAGGATTTCTCCCTTCCCTCCCTCTCCCCCCTTCACATCGACCTCCCCACCCTCCACGTCGGCGTCTTCAACGATCCCCTTCACCCTCACCCTCCATGAATATTTTCACAGTTATATTCATTCTTTTTCACCATTTTGACTTATCTATATGTAGTGTTCCAGATCTGATTACATTCCAAAGCAATATGATGATGAAGTTTTTTTTTTTGAATATGAACCCTTTTACAAAGTGGCCATGATGCCGACGCTGTAGGGAAATAACAAAAAGGAAGGAACTTTAAAGTCAGTGCCACGTCAATCATGGAGGAGCATATCTCGTCAATAACAAAACCAAGTGGTGGCGAGTTGGGTTGGGAGATGAGGGTGGTATTGAATAACTGTGAGGAGAGCATTGCATTATCATCGCAGTCACTTCTATTTGGATTTCTGGAACATATTTTTCTGGGGGTGGAGTTTAATTGTGAGGAGAGGTGATAGATTCCGATGATAATTGGTGGATGGAGTGGTGGATTGGTGGTTGAGGTTTCAAGTGTGAAGTTTGTTTTTTAGGGGTATTTTAGGAGTTTCATATTTTATTTACATATAAAAGTATAAAAAAATACCTCACTTCCATCTACATTTACTACAAACCAAAGACACATTAAAACCCCACTTCCACTCCTACATCCACCTCCACTTCCACTTCCATCAAAACCTCTTCCAGCGAACCAAACGACCCCTAATTCGGACTGGAGGGAGCGTGTCAAAGGAGGTAGAAAGTGAGAGGGATATTTGCTAATAAAAAAGAGAGAGGGATTTTTTGTGCTTTAATTAGTGTTATGAGTTTTCCTTTCTTCACATGACACTAGAAAAATAGTCAATTGGCCACAAAATTCGGCAACGAAATTTCGTTGATTAAGAAAAACATATGTGGCTAAATAATGAATGAACTGATTTTTATGTAATGTGAGCTTTCCCTTTTTAATTTGATCATTTCTTTTTTTTTTTTTTTTTTGATAAACTCTAATTTGATCATTTCACTTGTTGGTATGACCATCAATTATATGCGTTGTAAGAGAGAAACGAGTGTGAGGAGAGAGTATCAAAGGGACGTCTTTTTCATCCTTTTCACAATAATTTAATTTCAATTGAGGACCCAAATCTTACCATAATATTTCAGAAAAATTGTGAGCAATATGGTACCCTCCGGACCTAAAAATTTGAATATATAGTAAAAAAATATAAGAACTCATTTTACATTTTCTATTCATTTGATGTGTTTTTTCTATTTTACCCACCTCTCTAACTCTCTTTTATATTTGATAATGTTTATTTACTTCGATCTCTATTATAATATAATATCATGATAAATATGGGCAAATTGGAATCATACACATAATTTTTACATGTTTTCTTAATAAGTGTTTTTTTAGGCAATCTCTTATATTATGAATTGAAGGGAGCATTAATTTGTTTTAAGGGTCATTTATTGAAATTCTCTCGAGTTTCAATGCAAATGGTTTAAAAGAGTATTTTAAGAAACCAACGGGTACTTCTTTATAAATAATTATTAACTAATTATTGTAATATAAATTAATTAAATAGATAATATATTTTGAGGACCAAAGGTTTTTAAAATTTCCTGATGTTATTTTTATGATGATTAAATTAATTTCTCACTTGTTTAAGTTTAACATATCAAAAATTGTTTTTATCGGTTGAGTTTAAACTCATCGCGAACTTTTTGTGCACCAATTGTGTGGATCAACACATTGGGCCAGGATGGGATTAAATCCGACCCATTTTAATTATATGCATCTTTTGATTGAATTGTAGCAACAATAAAATAGAAGTAAATTATACCAAAATACTCAAATGGAAGTGGATCCTACTTTAATCTAGTATTTTTGGAACACCAAACTACTTTAATCTACTTAGGGACGCTGACGACTGATAATTATTACGATAGGAAAATTTTGTTCGTGTGTATGAGATATTCTAACATGGAGAGAGAAGAAATAAACTGCCAATGCTAATGAAAGAAAGAAAGGAGTTGGGCCTCACCTTTTTTATTGATGTTTACAAATGTTGATCCATGTATACTGTACAATTTGCATTAAACATTTAAACTATATAATTTTTAGCCAAATATTTATGTTTATTTGTAAAGTCATGAGAAATATAAAAGACATTTTTCTCCTATTAAATCAAAACAAGCCTTATAACTCATTTGCAGGAGTTGTGTCAGGTGAAAGGGATGATGATCACTATTCCCCGCCCTCACATATATATGGTTCAAATATTGTTAGAAGAGGTACCTTAAATCTACGATAGTATCTCAAATAAAATTGCCTCAAATATAATAAATGAGAAGGGAAGAAAACCTTATGACATGTTTTCCTGTACCGAGAAAGAAGAGATTTTTAGAGGAAATGGTTACATGGTATTTCTTTTGTTTAAGGTTTGTAGGCTTTATAATTCCCGAACGCACTGCAGTTGCTCTTAAAATTCAGAGCATATCTTAAAGAATATATATTTTGCAATTCAATTAAACAATTACTCACAAATAAATTAATATGTATACTTTTTTTTTGAATTAATATGTATACTTTAAGATGATCCTTTTAATCGCAATCGGATCATTGAACACGCAATACTGTCATGCATCTTTTTCTCAGTTCCTTCTGTGACACAAGTCCATATATTTCAATCATGCATTCATCTTTAGATTTTATGTATGGAGAGAGCACTCTATGAAATCTTACACTAAACCTTGTTATTATGAATTGAATAATAAAATTTTTTATCAGAATTATGAATAATAAAGTTAACTATTAGTTGCCATTGATGGATGCAGTTTTATGCCTAGGGTTGACACCCTCATACATGTGACTATGTGAGTACGTACATGCATGTACGTGTGTGTATTATTTACATGTGAGTACAGAATTTTTCTTACTTCATTGAAACTGATAGACATATTTTTCATCATTTTATTGTAAGGATTTTCTCATTACGTACTAATCGTTTGTTATTTACAAAAGAAATAAATAATATATGGATTGGTAATTTGGGTAATATTCATGTTTGTGCATATATGTATACAGGAGTTAAGTACCACACATAGACACATTTCAAAGCAAATTACGATTAAGCAAACTAGCTAAATCAACCATTTTATTCAATTAATGGTAAAAAGGGGTAAAGTTGAAAATTTGTGTTGAAACTTTTTTTAATTTAAATTGCCGTGTAACTTTTTAAATGAAACATTATTTTTCTAATATTGTGTTTATTTATCATGATACTGCTAGTAAGAAATAGAAATGTTAGTGCATTCTCCAATAATTTCATTTATTCCCCCTCACTCCTCATAATTTCATCCAATAATTTAATTCATGCAACAAAATTTGGTTAGGGACAAAACAGAAAAACTCACATTTAAGTGTGAGACAATCTAAGGCAAACTTTTATATATTGTCTCCGTTTTGTAATACTCTGCGAAAACATACTTCTTAAGAAAATATGTGAAAGTTAATTGAGTGTCTAAAGTTAATGGTTTTTTCAATATTGTTTATATTTATTATGATACTTTTGAAAAGAGAAGTATATAAACATTAATAAATATGAAAAAAAGTTAGAGACAAAGTAAGAAAAAACACATTAATTAAATGAGGAGAGAATGTGAGATAAACTCTTATATTTTAGACCAAAACCATTCAAACTGTAGGCTCTTATATTACGGAACAGAGAAAGTATTATTTAATTTTAAACTAAAACCATTTAAATTTTGGACCATTATAATATATGGTGGGGAAGGGGAATACTTTCTCTTAACATGTGTGATTTAAGGAGGGATCGGAGTACTGGCTATACTGTAACACACTTACACAGATATATGCTTATATTTACACGCATATATATTGAAATATCCATTTTAAAATTTGATAAAAAAAAAAGAAATATCCAATTTAAAGGCAGATGATGTTGGCCACCACCATCTTCTAAAAAAACGTTGGCAAAAAAAAATATTTCGGAGGGAGGGAGGGAATTAATTGGAGGGTTGTTGAAGGAAGTAATGAGGTATTTAAGGTTTGGGGCCTATCACCTCCTGATTAAATGACCTCCCAACTGTTTTATCCCTTCCTTCTTATTATGCTCTTTCACTTTCACATATTCTCTTCTCCCCTACCCCCCTCTCTCTATATACATATATATTCCCCATACACTTTAATGCTTTATTTATTCATACACACACCCTTTCTCTCACATCCAACCATCTCTAAATCAAGTTCACATATCCACCATTCCTCTTCTCTTTATTTTCATCATGGTCCTTCAGCTAGCTTTCTCAGCAAACCATCTCTCAAGAACCCCCATTTCAGAATTACAATAATGCATACTCATTATATATATGACCTTAATATATGTATGTTATACACAAATCATGTACTTCTAGAAAATCATAATTTTGGAAAAACATTCAACTCTTAAATAATTCATCATTGCTCTTCCTCTGTACAGAAAGAAATTAAATACAGCTCTCATCAAAATCTCCTACACATCTACTATACGTACCACCATACAACAACAACATATATTATATATTTAATTCCCTGTATATGCATGACAGATCAAAAATTAAACAAGATAATTAAAGAACCTATATTAATTATAAGCACATATCAAACTCTGAACCTAGAACCTGATGAGAATTAAGTCAAGCACTGAGAAGTAATATCTCATGATGATGAATAAATCTCTATTATATTATCTCTTGTTGTGTAGAGGGTTGGAACCTGTGGGAACTCTTCGCTTCTGAGACTCAAACTCCATACTTGAAGAAGAAGAAGAAGATGGAGAGATGTGATCGTGCCGTGGATGAAGCTCTTGCAAGCTTGAGGAAGGACCTGAGAACTTTATCTTTCTAGCATTAACTCTAGGAGTGAAGAAGATCAGCAGAATTAAACCTAGAAACATGAACTTCAAGTGATGATAAGACTGCTTCTTCCCTTTCATTCTTCCTCTCATGACGATCTCTACCAATTTGAAGCCACAGAGAGAGACAGAGAGAGAGATATGAAGATGGTGGGATTGCAAAGTTGTTTGGGCAAACTAGCCTATCTATATATATATATATATATATATATATATGAGAGAGCATGGTTTAAACTATTTGAGTTTAATTCCCTATTTGGGGTAATATTTATTATTTATGAAATATGATCATGCTTACACTATTTTCTGTGCATTTTGGTTTGGGAAGTGAGTCATATATAGTGTAATTGCCGCTAGATTGTGATCAAACGATCATGATTGAGTTCATCATATATATCTTTGATTTATTTACTTTCTTGAATTGGATATTTTTATGTAGTGTTTGATATGTGATTAGTTAATCAAAGAAAATTACTTTTCCCTTGGACTTTATAAATATACACTGAAGTGGGTAAAATAAGAACTCTTAATTAATTGTAGCCAATTGATCGAAATTTTCATAACCGAAATTGTGATAAAAATGAAAATATAGGGAAAATTTAAAACATAAATTACATGATAAATTATGGTGTGATTAAATAGTCCTACATAGAAAATTAATTACTTGCATGTTAAAGTAGGGCCCAGTTTAAATATGAGGATGATGATGGTGATGGTAATGGTAGGGCTTGCATATTGAATGTAAGATAGAGACCCCAAAAAAATAAAAAACCTGCAGAAACTGTGTGCATGTGAAACCAAACGGTGATTAGGTTTGCTATGACTTTCGACTCTTTTAAATGGACGAAAATGCCCTCGATCATCCTTATATACACCACAAGAACTGTATGAAAAGATCGCAGGGGCATTCCTGTCACGAGAAAAGTCAAACACGCCGACAAGCTGCGTATGACTCGTACAAGGCCTAGAAATATAATATGAGTGTGTAAGTGTGTAATAATAATAATAACATAATAATAATAATAATGTGGACATAGTGATAGTACTAGAATCATATGTATATATAGGAGTATTTATAATACACCCTCATGACCCATATGGGTTGGTTAAGTAGATCCGAATTTTGTGGGTCGTACGAACACGTGGACTTTGAAGTTTGCATCTGTTTAATTATTTTCTTTTTACACTAATGGAAACCAGCTTTCTTCTCAAATCTCAAGCGAGAAATTTTGGTATTTGGTAGAAGATCTTTTCTTGAAATGTGAATCATCATAATAGTTTATTATGGTTAGTATAGTGTTGTGTATGCGGTTGGCGAAATCTACAGTAAATCATATTAAGGTTTAGAATGTGGCTTCGACTATTATTTTAACATAGTATTTTATTAGATAGTGTTCTTAATTAATCATCGTTCTGCTATATAAAATAAAAGGCCAACAAGTTCACAAGTGTCTTGCAATCTTGAAAGGGAAAGGGTGGTGGTGTGTGGGAAAAACCTTGGATTCATCTTTTTTGTCTCAAACATACTCTATAAATGTTCATTATTTGACCTTTTTGTTTTGGTCCAACAAAAGATCACTTTTTTTATGCAAGAAAAATAATTCACTTTTAGGTGGGAGATTGCCGTCCAAATTCAACTGTAATCATTTTTCATATATATATATATATATATATATATATATATATATATATATATATATATGGTTGCAAACTTGCAATTGAAGAAGTTTGGTATGTGTTGATCAGAGTTTAAGTTTTAATGACAAAGGTAATTAAGTAGTCAATGGTCAAATTTCAAAAAGAAAATAACTCACAAATTAAGAATAGAATGATGTGTAGAATACAAGGAAGGCAACACTTGACAAAAACTTCTTTACTTAATGGCAAAGTTAGTATTATCATTTGAGTTGACCGAAAGGGACTTGGTTCATATAAATTAACACGGTTTACGTTAATTTGAAGATACATAGAACTTAAATTGAGGCCTCTTTAAAATTTTATTGGTTAAATGGAGGCCAGGTTCTTCTTACAATACCAATAAAATTTGAGAGTATTAGTTTGTTCAGAAATTTTCTCAAAACAATTCGAAGAGCATTTTGATATAAATATGCTAGAATATGAAGTGCTATGATTATACACGCGCACACATAACCCGATTGTATGAAGTAAAGGTCGGTAGGCAAACAACAATATATGAAGGACATTATTTTAGGAGCCCTTGTTGACTTGATGATTTTTAAGTTCAAACGATAAGCTAAGCAAACACAATAGTGAAAGTCTTTGCAGTATTAATGGAGTACTGTATTAGATTAAATTATTGATATATTAAAAGAAATGTCAGATTTATAGAAAACATGTAATTAATGCGAGTGTTATCAGAAGTGACTTGTTCCCATGTGGAAGTGTGGGAAGTGAATATTAATGCTGAAATTGTTGTTTGCAAGAATTCAGAAATTGACATTCTTCGCAATATTATTGATGTAACCCACCACATTTACAAATTTTAAAGCTTCAATAATTATTTTATATTTTGTGTGCCTTTCCAATCAATTGACTTGCATAAACTTCACTTTTTCTTTCATATGCCCCAATTCGCTTTTTAATATTCACAGTCACAGCACATCCCATTTTCCACATCCCATTTTATATCTCTTTAGCTTCTAAATAAGTTCCCATTGTCCTTCTTAATTAGGCAATCCATCTCTTTTTGAAATTAAAACAATTATGGTCTTTGTGTGATATTAGTCACACACACACACACACACATATCGTTCTACATTGCATTACTCATTATTGTAGTAGTTTATATGTATGCATGAATGTGCGCGCGAGTATACAATTCTTATAGTTTTAAATTATATTGGCCAAATAATGTATCTAACTAATACTATTAGCTAGTTTGGAGTAAGTTGGTCAGGCTCCAATTGAAGTAAATTTCTTTTGATCAATCCATTCATTTTTATAAAATGTTTTTTTAGTTTACCTTTGTTAAGGCGCGCGAAATTATATAGAAAGAAAAAGAATGTTTTTTTATGAATATATAAGATAACTTTAAAATTCTATCAATTATTTTTCTTAATTTATATAAAGTAGCTAGATATTTGAATGAGCACGAGTAATCTTGCTAGTCCTTATTATAAAGCACTAACTAACAAATATTCTTAGATAATTTTATAACTCGTTTAATTTGCTAGCTTCCAATGGGTTTTAATTATTATTTTCATGTATACCATATTTTCAATGAGATTCAAATACTTTTTTCATGTGTACATCCTTAATAAGGATAGTGGGAGGTAATGTTATGATATGATGTTAAAGTTTAATTTAGTTGGTAAGGGTAATATTGAAAATCACTTAAATTTAAGAATAGATATACTGTTTTTAAATTGTTTTATTAGTTTATGAAAATTAATAGTGTGTTTCACAATAAAAACAAGAAAGTAATTTTTTTCTAAGCAGTGGATCTTCTATTGAACAATGACTTTTTTTTTAAAGTCAAAACAAAGACTGATTCACAATTAGGTAAAATCAATATTTTACTAGAAATTAGGAAAAAAGAATGAAAACACACTTGAGAGAGCCTCACTAATCACTATGTTGGGTGATGCATCAAGTCCCTTAGATTTGAGGTATCTTTAAGTTCATAGTGCTCTTATTGTGTTTGTGTTATGGAAGGCTCTCGAGTGTACGTTGAAAAAAAGTTTCAAAAACTTTCTTTAATTTGTTCACGCCGCTGCAATATATAACTTTGAACCAAAAGTAAAAACATGAAATTATTTTTTCTAGGAGAAAGTTATAAAGTATTGGTTATCAAAGTATAAGTTTTTTATTTGTATTACTAAATGCATTCACTTTATTTTCCATCATTTTGACAATTTTTTTTAAATTGAAAGAACTGAAATCAAATTTCCTAAAAATACTTCATCAAGTTTTACAATTACAGAGGTCATGTGTTCTCCTTAGATTTAGTGTTAAATGGGTATCTATAAATCATAGGGTACATAATGACAAATTGTGATTGGAACACTTGACATGATATTTCTAAACAATTGAACTTAAATTGTATCCTTTTAAATTTACCAAATAGTTTCTCTGCTACAATATTTTTGCTAAAACAAGTTTTATTAAAAAATTACAAGGACAGCAAAATGAGCAATGATAACTCATAAAGTCAACCCCACACAAAAGAAAGTGTGGAATTTGAGTTGAATTTAGGAGTGGAAACTGTGGAAGCCACTTCCATTTCACCACCGCACTCCCATGTTTTCCTTTCAAAAATTCAATAATGCCAACGTAATTCACCTTTTCTACTGTACGGCGGCAGACATTATTCTTTTTTTTTTTCAAAAGACTTTGGGTAATTAATTTGAGATCTTACCAAATACATATAATATAGAAAAGTCTCACGAAATGACGAAATTAAAGTAGGATCCCAAGATGATTTTTTAATTATCTTCTAAGTCTAGAAAACATTTTACTCTCCTTTTATCTGAGTCCAGATGTTGTTATACTAATGCTCAATAACTTGTTACACATGATCAGAACGTTGTTATTCATAACTTAAACACTTGTTATAAGTTAAAATATAAACACTTGTATCTAATGTACATTAGCTTCCTACGCATGATTAAAACGTTGTTATTTACGACCCAAACACTTGCTACTAGTTAAAACGTAAACTCTTTCAATAACTTGTTATGCATTGTCAAAATGTTGTTATTCATCACATCAACACTTGTTATCTTGTGAATAACAAAAGGAAGACAAAAATGTCTTGTTGACTTGGAAGATAATTAAAGTAAAGTCATTGAGACCTTAATTTAATTTCGTAATTTCGTTAGACCTTTTATATACTATGTTTTGGGTTGGACTTCTAATTAATTAGGCGAAGATTTTTATCAATCAAATCAAATATATAATATAAGTAAGGTTACAAGTTTTTACACACGCCACTGGCTAATACACACATGAGATGAGAGGCATAAACCCTCATATTTACTTTTTTTCTATTATTTGTTACTTTCTCCTAAATGTAAGGAAACTAACTAAATTATCTTCATTGAACGGTTGTTATCCGACTCACCAGCGGCAGACTCTGTCTGGCCAGAGATAACGCTCTCTATCCTTGTTGCCTCTGATACCAAAAAGGTCTTCTCACAACCGGTGGCGTCAGAGAGCAAACTAACTAAAGCATCATATTTATTTTCTCTGATTTTCCCCATTATTGTTTAGAAGTGTGAATTGAGAAAAAAAATGATAACTAAAAATAGACCTGCATTCATGACCATTATGAACTCCCTCAGAAAATATAAAAGATTGGAGGGTTATAACATTATCATAATGATCTCTATTAAACACTTTTGTATAACATCAGATCGTGTATAAATTTATAAATCAAATAAGTTAGTTTAAAAAATTGATAAATACAGGAGACGTTAAAAAAATGTTTTATAGAAAAGTGATTTTCCTACAGTCAGATTGTATTATTATTTCTCAACATTATTCTTAATTATAAAATTATAAAATTTAGATAAGAGGAAATCCACCCCCACCCCGACAAGAAAAAGAAGTCGCTCAAAAACAATCCTCTATTAAATCGAAGAACCGAATTTTGACCCCCAAAGGAAGTCATGCAATAAAAAAATGTTTCGATTTATAATAATAACAACGTAAACCTTATCCCACTCAAGTGGGGTTGGCTACATGGATCACACGACGCCATTTTGCTATGTTCCTAGTCATTCCTGGAGATAAACCTTTCACTAACATATCTCTTTGAATAACTTCATCAAGAGTTCTCTTTGGTCTCCCTCTATTTCTATATACGGCTCCCTTACCATCTGCTCCAATATTCTTACTAGCTCATCTAATTCACTTCTTTGAACATGTTCATACCACCTTAAACGATAATTTCTCATTTTCTCTTAAATTGGTGCTACCCCAACTCTTTCACTAATGTGATCATTACGAATCCTATCTATTAGTATATACCCACTCATCCCTCTCAACATTTTCATCTCTGTCACATCCATCTTATGTTCTTGTTGTTTTTTTTAACTGCCCATCATTCACGGTTTACATTAACTGTTTCCTCCTCAATTACCATTTTTTATCGATAATAATCTGTCACCACTTCTATAAACTTCAATCACATTCTTCTTCCATACTTCATCCACAATTATACCTACACCATTCATATGACTCACTTTACCAGTGTACCCAAGTTTATAACCATCAATATCCTTATCCTTTTCACCTACTCGATCATTTAGTCTCTTGTAGACATAAAATGTTTATCTTTCTATCCCTCATCACACCTATTACCTCCCAAGCTTTGCCTTTTAAGGTTCCAACATTCCACGTACTAAATCTAATCATACACTCATTCACTTGCTTCTTTATATATCCCTTCTTCTGTAAAATGCTAGACGATGACATATTGCAAAAATGGTTGTGTGTGTCCATGCTTTAAGATTAGACAAATTTTTACGTTGTCTGCTGAAGCCTAACACAACCTACTCTTTTTATCCGGGCTTAGGACCGACTATAATATAGGCAGAGTATTACTTACAATAATAACAAAATACAATAAAATAATAACACTAAACACTAATAATAATTAAACTAGAACAAATAATAGCAAATAAATAAAGCGATAAACAATAAAAACAATAATCACAATACAATAAAATAATAACACAAAACAATAAAACCATAAAAACAAAATAAAATAATACATAAACAAATAATAAATAAATAACAATATACAATAAACAATAAAACAGAACAATCACAATATTCAACAATAAAATAAAACAATAATTAATAAATATACTATGAAAACAGAACAACACAATGTTCAACAAACAATATACAAAGGTTAAGATATGCATGAGAAACAAAAGATTTAATAAAACTATGTAAATTTAGTAAAATGTCTTAAAAAGAAAATCAAAATTAATTCATTTTGATAGATTGATGAGGAGAAAGATTATAAGAATGAGAGGAAGAAGAGAAAAGATCAGATACGAATGACATAGATAATACGACAAAAAAAAATGGGTCAAAACTGTGATTTCCGCAAAAATAGGAGAACGGGTCAAAAAATGCAATTTTCGCAAAAAAAATTTGGGTCAAAACTGTGATTTCCGCAAAAAATGTTTCGATTTACCAAAAAAAAAACAAACTCTTCATTAACTTAATAAGCTTTTTTTTATTTCAATTAACTTAATTAGAATTATTAAGTTAATTCACTTAATAAGCTAATGCCTCAAAACACGAATTAATGTTTGAATGCAAACTATGAGAGATTCCCTACACTGAGTATGTAACAAAATTTCTCGAAGGTGATTTTTTTTCTAAATGAGGATGTGTGCCACAAAAATTACCTTGGACATGAGCAATGAACAAATGCAACACATGACAGCTGGAGACAGACCGAGTATTGACTTATCAATTAGAGAATTGTTAGATGTGAAGTTTTTAAAAAATTACTTAAAAATTTTATGAGCAAATACCACTGTGATGTAGATTGACATGTCAAAATACAAATATTTGTGACTCTCTCAAAGGCATTTAATAGAGCAACACGATATTTTTTGAACACATATACAGCAACACGATCCCCATATTTAGTGGTTTTTAGGAAATATTGTATTGTATTTGGGGAGTCATTAATTAAGTAATTAAGTGATTTTGTTGTGAATTGGAAAGAAAGTAATTTGAGGATCATATGAGTGATTCTTTTGGAAAATCTGAAATTTAATTGAAATAGGAAACTTAATATATTAAAAGAAATATTTTGATGAGAAGTTTCCTATTAATGAGATTATGTGATTGAGTCATTGTGATTATTTCCTATTTCTTTCTCTTCATGAATGCAGATTTAATGAAAAAGGAAATAAAGAGAAATGGTTGATTTGATTATGTGCATTCATCATACAAGAAAAGGAAAGAAAAGAAACTTAACATGCAAGGCAAAGACAATATGTTGTTGGGCTATTTTATTATAAATATACACATGCAATTGAGGAGAAGAGGAGGCTGCTCTTAATTCTTCTAATTTCCTAAAGCCTAGAGGAATTCACGTAGAAAAGAGAGAAGGAAGTTAAGCACGAGATCTGGAGACGCACACGAGGCAAAGAAGAGAAGAGAATTGAACGCAAGGAGAGGAATTACAAAACACACAAGGCTGCACGCTGAACGAGAGGGAGGAATTGTGTGGATTCAATCATTCATATAGCAGCACCCACAACACCTCCATTCACAATCAGTTTGCACGCACATTCACTGAAGAAGAAAAGGAAGAAATCCATTGGGATCAAGTTGTAATGTTTGGTATTTTGATTTGATTTGAACTTTATGTGTGACTGATTTCCTTTTACAACCTAGAGTACTATGAACTTGTTTGTAACTTAGTATTTTATTTCTCACTATTTAGTCATGGTTAATTTGATCTAGTTTATTTAATCTTGCTATTATTGATTAACTTGTTTAGTGCTTGATCACCATTAGACATATTTAGGGAATTTAGAATTGGACACGAAAGAGGGAATTTTAAATAGACCATGGGATTAAATAGTGTATGATTAGATTTTAATCTGATTTGCGACTAGGATAGACATATACCTAGAAGCCCTACATAGTCACATTAGAGCGGTACCGAGATAAATTAGGCCTAGTAAATTAGTGCAAGACATTGTGTAATTAAGCTAGGCAAGGATATAGATGGAAACTAAAAGACATTTATAGACACTAGTACTCTAGATTAGCTAGTTGAATTAATGCATAATTAATTTAGTGGGAATAAAATCTAAGAAGCAGATAAGGGATTAGTGGCTCTAGGTTGTTCTTTTGACTCGTGAATTTCAATTGTCTGAGTCTCTGTGGGATCGACCTTGATTTACCACTTTACTAACATATGATCCGTACACTTGCGGAATTTTTATCAAAATTTTGGTAGCATCAAAATTATAGCAATTTTGCTTATTAATCAGCTTGTTGAATGTGAGAATTCATGTCAATTTCACCAGGAACTTTTCCAACTAAAGACACAGAACATATAAGAACTTTTGACATGAGAAAAAACAATCCCTTAGCCTTATTGTATATCCCCATTTCCTTCAATCTATGGAAAAACAGATTACTTATTTGGACCTCAAAAACAGATCAAATATAAACACCAGGAAGTGCAACTGTATCATGCCTTCAAATATTTAATTAAGACAAAGTTATCATTGGCCAAAAAATAAGGTGCAATACACTTATAGTTTTAACACAGATAGGCCTTAAATCTACAATAGTAATGTTATATGGATTTGTCCAGACTCCAAATTGAACAGAGAACCTTACCACTATGCCACTTCAGAGGGCAGAGGCATCAGGAGAAGTAACAGAAGACTCTTTTGCAATGTGCAATATAAGGTGACTTATATTATTTTGGTACTTCAGGATAGAAGCTTACAAGAAGTTTTAACAAAGATTTTATGATCTTGAGTCTTTAATATTCACAAAATTAATTCAGATATCACTGTGACATTGAGCATATAGAAACATCTCAATTTCTAGGTTCTAAAGAAAACTGCAAAATTCAAACAAACATTTTATACCTCAAAATGGATTTGCCTAACTGATTCACTTGATAACCATCAGCATATCATGCTAGTATTTGAACATATAATTAGTAGATACAAGCTTGACAAAATGCTTATCAGTCATCAAATAAGGCTGGCTCTAAGGGTAGCTCTTAAACAAAGATGTCATCCATGCTATAACTTGCATTCACCAAAGAACTGAACATAATTATCGGCAAAGGAAACTATTTACTTTCAGTAACAATTCTGGCATAAATGGTAGACACATATGCTTTACACAGACCAAAACACCATGTACATACATGAACATATATACAGAAGAATTGTTTTGAACTTTCTTACAAGACTAGTTCTTCATTATCAATTCATGAAGGTTTCCAATAACTATTTAAAAAAAAAAGTTATCTTCTAGAATTATCAAGTCTTTGCATTTTTTAACCTGTTTATTAAGGATTCTATAGACTTTTGGATTCTAGTTCCTTCTGTCTGCAATGCCACTTCAGATGCCTGGTGTAAATGCTTGATCCCGCGACCCAAACTGGCAATGGAGGGAGCTGCAGGGGCAGATTCAACAGCACACTCAATCCCATCTCCATACATAAGCAAGCTGGTGCAAGTACCAACACTGCCTACGAATGTAGCCCATGGTAAGAAGCCGATAGGCTTTATCTTTCGCTTCCTCATGATCTCATAGAACGCTGTTCTCATAGCAGAGACACTGGTTTTTTCAGCGTGAGCTATGACACTATGAGCAACAACTCGAATCTTCTCAGCAGACAAAGTTGCCTTCAGGGCACTAGATTTGACTCCTGAACTTGCTATCCCAGGAGCGAGAGCCTTTGATGGTCCAACGGCAAATGCCAGCGCTCTATGTGTTTGGCTAATTAAGAATTTGAGTGAAGTAGGAGCTTTGAGGGTTGCAATCTTCATCAGAGCTGATGCCGGTATTGCTTTGCTCAGAGAGGAAGCGCCCAAAACTGCTGTTGCTCCTGCCCCTACTGCCACCATAGGTTTCTCCCTCAATAATCGCCTCCTGTTGGATTGATTTGAGTCAACCTTTTCATCCTCACAATTTGTTACTAGTTGTCCTACCAACTCTTTGATTTCAAGAGGAACAGTGGTATTCCAATGTTTCCTAAGACCTGCCAAACCACTAGCATCCACAACTGCAACTATGGTCTTATACTTATCGGTCTGACTACGAAGGGCCTGAGCGAAGAGCGCATGAGACTTTTCCTCAACCGGAAGTTCTGAGAACTCACAGTTGGCCATTCTAGAAACATCTTTCCTGTCAATTCGCCGGAGACCATTGTTATTTAGAGCCATTCTTAGCCCTTCAACTGCGACACGGAACCTGTACACCTCAGAGATAATACTTGTATCAAGAGCCTCACCCCTATTTATATCTAATAGCATCTTTTGCGCATGTGCCAGCGCTTTCCCAATCGACGGAAGATCAATAAATACATTATGCAAGTCCTCAAGTAACGGATACAGCAACTTGGCAAAAGCCGGGGCCTCATAATCACAACTAGGCCGAATTTCAACAGAATCCCCTTCTGAGACACAAGGCGATTGACCAATCAACTGCGAATCCGTATACAAAGACATCGATTTCACAAGCTGCGATCGCACATCATTACTCAAAGAAAACCTCTTCAAAGTCATAGATGACACAGAGGCAACTTTCTGAGGAACCAAACTACTAACAAAACTTTGAAAACTACTTGCAGCATCTACTTCACTAGGAGGGCTACCCCAAGAACAACACTTCCCTAATGGTGATTCAAGCACAAGAAACGACGACCCTACCTCATCGGCTGCTTTCTTAGCAGCCACTAAATGACCATGAAAACTAGTCCCAAAAATCTTACACAGGACAAAATCACCAGCAACAGTTTCATAACTCTCCTTTCCAATCTTATCAATAAAACACCTTTTAATCACTTCAAAAGAAGAAGTGGGCAATGGTGCTTTAACACTATCATCATCATCTTCCACCTTATTATTCTCTTGAGACAAAACTTCAGTCTCAAGAGAAAGATCAGCCTGAACTATCACAGCCTCTGGTTTAATCTCCCTAATAAGGCACTCAGCATCAGAAGCTGATCTCTCAGACAAATTCAAAGCAGAAAGAATGTAAATTACAGATTTTGTTTGAGGGTCATGGATTGCAAAAACAAATTGTTTAGTTTGATCAGGAATTGAGAGCTTACTCACCAATTGATTGGAAGCTTTTATGTCGTGATCGATGTTAAATATAGAGAAAGGCCAAAACTTTTGCAAACCCCACATGAATGTAATCGCCATATTTCACTTTGGCTTTGTGAGTTTTGTGAATGGGGGAAGTTTTTTTTTTTTTTTTGTTCTTCTTCTTCTTCCCCCCGAGTAAGAGAAAAACGAAGAATGAGTCAAAAAATCAAACTTTGAAGAAGACTAATCAATTCATCGGGGAATTTAATAATGAAGAGAGTATTATTGGTGGAGGCGAAGAATCTGGATTGATGTTTATGGACTGAAATAGTGTATAATACCAAAATTAAGAGATGAAAATGAAGAGAGATAGAGAGATATGGGATGATGGTGGGGGATTTTTGGGCTTTTGGGCTGGGCCGATGGAGTCCGATTTCAATTCTTTTTAAATATGGTGAACGGGTCTTTTTTATGATTTGATTATCTCCTTATCTTTTTTTAGCACGATTATCTCCTTATCATTTGCGGCTATTTTTCATGTTTTTCCCCTTTTTATCTCATCCATATTTTGATTAGTGATATAAGAGATAGTTTAATTTTAAAATTATTTTAACTAGTTGAATAATATAATTAACCAATGGAGTTGCGAGATTTACTATTCAAAATTCCCTTTATTTAATTTTAAAATTTAACGGTCATTTATCGAGAATTCCCCATTTGAAAACTTATCTCATCTTTAATTTTTATTATTGTTACTATTATTTTGAATCAATAAATAGATAGGGCTCATAAATGACCATTGGGGAGCTTATCAAACCCCTATGTGGTAGTAATACATTATTATATCACATATTACCTTATGAATAAAAATGATAGTTTTAGGGGAAAAAATCTATTATATTTTAGATTACTTTAAACTAAAAGAATTTCGATCCCTAACTCTTGCGAATGGAGCAAATTCATAGGCCAGCTGTCTACCCCTATATGGGACTTCAAAATAGTGAGGGATTAGTCTCACTTAACACGCTAGTGGGGATACCCTTGGGTAACAAAAGAAAAACGAAAAGAATTCAAGGGAAATTTAAATAAATCAATTTATAAAGAAATTAGTTAACTTTTTAATAATTTTCCATAAAAAAATCAACAAGAAATTCATAGTGAGAAATAAGGGAGTACTAAGGTGCAATTATAATATGAAAGAGAGTTTACCATAGCTTTAAGCTAATGCTGGAATATTCAGTCCATAAAAATAAGCTAATCCTGGAATATAATATAATTTAATCAAATCTAATAATAAATCATTTCATAAAATATTAATATCAAAATGTCATCAACTATTTCATTTCACCACAATGGAGTCGAGACTTATTCAGGTAATGAGCAGACTAACGAGCTTAAATAGGTCAAATATAGGATAAGATGCTTAAACAAACTCTTAGTTTGTGAAAATAGGATTTGAGTCTTAATTAGCTTTAGGAAAGAAAGAACAAAGTGTCCAAACGAGAAATAAGAGAGCCTCGTGAGGTTTGAAAACTTATTTCTTCTGGTATGTATCAAACTAATAGGGTATCCAATGAGCAATTCATACATTGGTTTAATAACTTGTGTGAAAACTGAACAATTTGGCAATTAAATTACCAACAAGACCTAGCAAAGATGGCAAGAAAGATACAGACGTTGCATGGAATCATTATCCTCTCAACAAAAAGACATATACCATCCATTAATAATGTTCAAATCATCTTTAGGGTATAAGTCTGTTGACAATCAATTAGATTTTTAGTAGAGTGCACTCATCTTTTATAAAGCTTTGTGAAATAGAATTAGAATTATGAGTTAACCACATTAATTAACCATCTTAAAATGAATTGTATGCAAGTTTGCTCATTTGACTTACTACGGTCAAATTTGTTTAAAGAGTTTTTAGAGAGATGCTTAAAGATAATCTATCGATAAGATCATTGCAATGGTGAGATTTAAACTCTAATATAGTTATAAGTCAACATCATCAAATGATGAACAAACTTTTGTTGGCTCCTTTTACAGTTCAACTGCTCAATTAATCAAAAGATGGAACCCATACCTTTCTATGTTGGTTGTTCCGAAGAAATCAAATTTGGTAATAAAATCAAATTAAAATTAAAAAAAATCGTACATATTTGTGGTTACATGAAGAAGCATTAAGAATATTATATGCATGGCACAAGTAAACAAGAAAAAGTGAGGAGATATGAGATATCCGACCCCATAGTCTTATGTATATACCATGTGGTTGATAAAAAAATAGTTCAGTTATTTTAACTAAAAATTTAATATTTTGTAAAACTCAACTTTATATATTTTGGGAGAATTGTATTTCGATTCCAAGAAAAACAATTATTATCAAACAAGTTCTATAACATCTTAATGACAAACGAAAATAGAATTTTTAACAAGTAGAAAACATCGTTAATAAGTCATTGAGATCTTTTTATAATATTAATTCTCTTAATTGGCGATTTACATGCAATTCTCACATGTCTTTTGTCCTAAACTATTTTATTTTGTTATCTGCAACGTCATTTTTTGAAAAAACAAAGAATATGACTAAACAACCCAGGTCGTCAGTTGTTCTTATTTAGGGTTTTCAAGTGTAGTTATTATGCTGTGTGTGGTCAGTTTGTGTTTTCCTCGCATTTTGTCAATTGAATGATTATGATATTTTCGGCTTTGACTTGTAGACTTGTAGTCATGTGATGGGGTCAAGGGAGACCGGACACTGTGTTATTCCCTAATGCCCAACAACTTCCTCTCATACATTAGCTTCTTTGCCTAGGCCCAACATATTATTGGCCTGCTTTATCCATTTTCTGCCAACTAATTCAACCTCAACTGATCCCTCCAAATTTCAACAAAATACTTTTTAGGATATAATTAAGGATTGACATCAAACATGAAGATTTAACCAACTCTTGTATATTAATATCAAATTTTATTATGATATATATCTTACTAATTAATAATGATATCAATCCTAAAATGATATTGACAAAACCATTTAATGGACCCAATATTATATTTTCGTTTTTTATAATAAATGGCAGTATATTTTATTTGGTTTCGCTTGAAACTTGAAAGTTCACTTTACAAGTTGGACAGCTAACATGATTAAATGTGGTCAGGGACCACTCTTGTTGATGGATTTCTAAAGATGCCAATTTGGTGGTATCTATGTGAGTTGTCAAAGCTTTATTGGATGGTGGTGCCAGATGGATTAGGTGTTGCATTCAGCAAAGTTGACAAAAGGTATGTAAGGGGTTTTGTTAAATCTTGAGTGTCGTTATATTTCTCGGTTTTGATTTTTTTTTCTTTTTTTCCTTCGATTCACTTCTTCTATTGTACAAGTTCTTTGTATTCATTTAATTCATTTTATTTCTTTTTAATTTTATAACTCTATTGTAGTTATTTATATTTCTAGTTTCAATATAGATCAAATTCTCCGAAGTTTGTCTTTTTGAAATCTTTGATATTAATAATGGCACATGATAAGATTTAATTGGAGAATTCCATCTAATAAAGACAATAATTTGTCTTTGCTCCTAAGTGAGAATTGATTTCCCCTTTTAATAATTGAGAAGACCAAATTGTTTCTAGGTCACAGAATAGTGAAATTCAAATATTCTCTGTTGTTATTATTGCTAATCATTGATTTATGATTATAAACTTAAATAAAGATTATTGTATAAAGTTTGAGCGCGATGTAATTTAAGGCATTTTTAATAGAACAAGCCAAATTACATCATTTATTTTTTCTGACTGAAAATCACATCATTTAATTGAGGAGGGATAATTAATTGGAGATATGAGTGGGTCATTTCACAAAAGAAAATTAGGACTATTCAAAGTCTCATTCTCCACTACTTATAAGGTCCAAAAAAAAAAATTCTCCACTACTTATATTGGGATAAATTGTGTAGGGAAAATTGGAAGTGTCATGGTTTTGGGATTTCCTCACATCTCAAGGAGGATTTCCTAGTTAATCATTGTTCTCGTCACTCCGATGGTACCTGGACATCCTTGATACCAAGAACAAGACTGAGACATAAATTGGGTCTTGACCTTCTCTTAGTTGGGAGAGTGGTATGGTGGTGGAACTTGAACACCCCTAGAGAAAAATGGAGAAATCAATTTACTACACGACATACAAGTTTATTGGTTAAATAATGATGTGATTTTGTGTATTATATTATAATAGCATATATCATAAATGACATGATAGAAGTAGGGGTGGAAATGAGTAAGGCCGTAAATAAGCGCCTACGACTCGGCCTATTTAGGGCCTAGTTCGGCATGACCTTTTTAATAAAAAGGCCAAGCTTATACCTATTCACAAACTTTTTTACCTAAAAAGACCAAACCTATTTTAGTAAAGTCTAGCTCGAAAGCCTTTAGGTTTGACCCGTTTAATATTACTACTAATTAATACTAATAATAAAATAATAACATTAATAAAAGCTACAAGATTCATTTACACAATCTGTTATGCGGTCATACCCTAGTCTCTTATGCTCCTTTTAAGTTTGATATGTGGGTCTTTAGAAGGTTTAAAACCTTTTAAAAGCCTAAATTTTGAAGTAGGCTTGTAAAAGGCCTGAAGCCTATTTAAGGCCTACATTGTAAGTAGGCTTTAAAAAAGGCTTCCAGGTATTTACTATTTTCCGCAGGCCTAGGTTTTTTTCTGAAAAAAGGCTACAACTAGGCCTAGACCTAAGCCTAAGTTTTTTTATTGCATGACGGGCCCAGGCCTATTTAGGCAAAGTCTGACTTGGCCTGGCTCATTTCCACCCCTAGATACAAGGTTTATGTAAGCATTTCTCAAATTTGTTTCCAACGTATATTCGATAAAAAAAAATTTGTTTCCAATGTATAGAAAACACGAATTTCTCAAATTTAAATATGTTTTTACAAAGCTTGGTTAGGGTATTTATGATTCCAATGGCCAACAAAAAATGAGAAACTTTTATGTAAAGTATGAATCTAGCTAGTCTACGACTACATTATTTGTTGTCTAATCAATCACAAGCAATAACATTTTACAAATTTCAATTTTATGTCCTACATTGATTTTTCTCGATCACACAAGAAGGGAACATTAATGTGTGGGCTTGATTAGAAATTTTTTAGGAGCTTCTTTCGAATGTTAGGCTATTTAGGATATTTGTTTCACCCAAGAATTTCTCTTATAATACCACACCTTCCTAGATATAAGATTGATTTACTTTAATTTTATTAAATTAAGGATTTTAGTTAAATTAGTTAAAATCACATTATATTATCAAAATCCTAATCACACGCTAATTTTCTCATTCTTCCTCTCTCACTTTTTTTTATAAAGCATTCTCTTATTAATTTATTATTGAGGAGCTTAATAGTTAATAGGAAGAATTAAAACAATTTTTGCTAAAAGGAAAAAATAGATCTTTTATTTAGAAATAAACTCATCTCCTCAATATATGATATGTAATATACTCTCTCCGGTCCTAAATAGAAGACCTATTTGACTTTTTTGGAGATGTTAAAGTTACAAAATATGTTATTAAATTATGACATGTTTAATATGTTTTTAGATTAGTCATTAATTTATAGGTTAAATAAACTAGTTCAAGGAAAAAAATTAGGTAAATCAATTTATAATTGACTTATTTTGCTTTTTTAGGATTCTCCAAAAAAGTCAACTAGGTCTTATATTTAGGACTAGAGGGAGTATATTTTTTTTTGGTCGAAGATATAAAAAGATGGAGTACACTTTTTAACTGAACGTCGGAACCTAATAGGCTAATAACATGCTTAAATATCCTAAACTTTCTAAAAAATTCCACTACTTTCTTTAAAAAAATAACAAAGAAAAGAAAAAAAAAACAACAACTCAGCATTCAAAGTCCTCCAAGCGTTATTCTCTTCAATTGAATCATCAATCAATTTTCAAATTTCAAATTTGGAACAAACACATAATTTAAGCCCATATTAAAAATACCAATAACTATTATCCTATTATATCCCCTCCCTGATGATGACTGTTGATTTGTTCCATAAAACACCCATCCATGAAACACCAACATTTCACTCTCACTCTCTCCCTCACCAAAACATAAAAAAAAAAAAAAAAAATTCCCACCTCACTCCATGAAGATAATACATACATATAGCTCCTTCCCTCTGTAACTAAGAACTGTCCACCAAGAAGTTTACCTTACCACCAAGATCTGAAATCTACCCTTCAACATAGAAAGAGAGATTACAGAGAGAGTAACAGAGTGATAAAGTTTCAATCTTTTTCAACCCCACCGTCATTACTACTATTTTTCACTCACTATCTTCTTCATTGAAGCAAACTCAATGGATTGTTCTGAAGCAACCAACATAGTGCTCACAAAAATCAAGTCTTTTGACCCAGAAAATGCCTCAAAAATCATGGGTTTTCTCCTCATAAGCCTTGAAGAGAGTGAACTACTAAGACTATGTACTTTCCCTGACCATGTTCTTCACTCCTTAGTCCTCAGAGCAAAGTCTCACCTTTGTATAACTTCTCCTCCTTCTCCTCTCAACCCCATAGCTAGGCCTTCTCCTAGTACTAACAACCCATTTTCACAATCCTCTCCTAGAATCTCTGACAATGGTTGTTTATCTTCACCATCTTCAAATTCTTGGCCTTTTCTTGGGTTCCCCAACAGCCCCATTAGCCCAAAGTCAAGTGCTTTACTTTCCTACAAGAATACACGTTCTGGGTTTTCAAGTGAGCCCACTAATAATGTTGTTAAAGATAAAGACTTTCTTGATGAGCACCAAATGAGTGATTACTTTTCATTTCTCAATGACTCATCTTCCTCCAAGAATGAAGATTTGGTGGATCCACATGTGCAAAGTGGACATGGGGTTAATAGTTGGCAATCTTTGAGTAATGGTGATGTTGTGCCTTTTCATAGGAGGTGTTTTTCTGCGAGTGATGTGTGTTTTGAGGGTGAGGATGGTGGTGGTCATAAGTTATGCGTTTATTATGCTAGGGGACATTGTAAGAATGGTGGCAATTGTAAGTTTGTGCATGGTGTTTTGCCTGATTCATTGGATGGTAACATTGTTGGTTCTCCTAGTGGACTTGATGTGTTGGAACAGCGTGTGGAGTTTGAGAGGTTGAAGGCTATACAGCAAAGAATGATGTCTTCACCACGCTTCAATGCTGGCTTGTCAATGTCAATGTCACCCTCTTCACATGATCAGTACATGAATTTTTTGATGCAGCAGCAGATTGATCGTGAGAGCCAGAGGTTGGTTTCTTTATACTCGCTCCAGTCCAAAATATAAGACCTAGTTGACTTTTTTTTGGAGATGTTAAAGGTTACAAAATATGTTATTAAATTATGACATGTTTGATATATTTTTAGATTAGTCATTAGTTTATAGGTTAAATAAACTAGTTTAAGAAAAACATAAAAGGTAAATCAATTTATAATTGACTTATTTTGTTTTTTTAAGATTTTCCAAAAAAAAGTCAATTAGGTCTTATATTTAGGATCGGAGGGAGTATGTACAAGTTATGGACATAGTTTTTTTTATCTTTTATCTTCTTTAGTTTTGTTTTGATTTGATTAAGCTTGGTGTCTTGTGATGCTTTTTAGAGTAATGATGGGTGAAGAGTTTATACCCTTTGGGAGAGGGAGGCTGGAAAGGAATGAATTTTCAGTTATGGCATCAGCTGAGAGATTGAACTCTGCTTCCAGGCAGATTTATTTAACATTTCCTGCAGAGAGCACGTTTAAAGATGAAGATGTTTCTGAGTACTTCAGGTGTAGCATGCTTACTCCTTTCTTGTAATTCTCTTTAATGTCAGTGAAATTGATGTCAAAAATGAAATTATGGGCAACATTTTTAAAGTTTAATGTGATGGCTTCTGAGGCAATGTAAGTTCTTATATAATTCTAACAGTTCTATAAGAAAATGCAATGCCATTGAATCAGGCAAAATATATTGCAATTTGTTATAAGGTAATGAACTTCCTATAGTTCATAAAGGGAGATACATATATGTATGTGTCTGACACAATCTGATTGTAGATAGGCGCCGTTACAGTTAATCATTAATTAGTCGTTTCACAATATTTGTATTGCGTTGTGTACCGTGGCAATCTTGTTGTTGACCTTAGTTAGCCCCACATGTTTGCAAATGCAAGACATGAATGTATTGTTCAGTGTGAATGTGTGATCTTGATTCTAGAAGTCTGAGTGAGTGTAAAGTTAATTTCTTGTAATAGGTACAAGTCATACATTTTGCATATATTCTTGGAGTTGATTGTTTTTTATTAGGCTATGTAGTTTGCATAGCACAAACTTGATGTGTTTCCCCATGTGGAGATTGAATCAATTAGAAAATCCTTAATGTGCACAAATTCTTGTACGGAAAGCTGAAAATGTAATGGTACTTGTCTTGATTTCCATTTTATGGTCATATTCAACGGCATGCAATGTGCATTGTCTAAGGTTGTTCTCAGCTTGGCAGTGAAGTCTACGTTGAAGTTCAATAGGCATGAGCATGAAATCGTTTTTCAACTTGACAAGTAAATATGGTCTCATGAGACTATAATTATACATCAATGGATTGTTAAGATGCTATGTTTAATCAATTTGTTTGCCATGGATCAAAGTGGAATGTTATTCTTATTTTGTAAGCTGTCAAAGCAGTAGAGAATAAAGCAGTCCAAGTTAAAAATGGTGAACATGTGATGTTATTTTTCTATTTGAGGAAAATATATACTCTTAACTCTGTCATTTTAAAAAGTAGCCCATAATAATTTTGGATATGAATCTGATACTGATATTTGCACCCGATTTTCATTATTTATATTGTCATTTCTCCCATCTGGTACATGTTGAAGTAACTCAAGAGCTCACTAGGGATAATAGTAATATAAAGGTCAACATTTTTTTTTTTTGTTTTGAAACTCACAATTAAAAAGGTCAACATTTTTTTTTTTGTTTTGAAACTCACAATTAAAAACTCCAGTCTGTTTCTCTTAAAATTTGTTTTAATGCATTTAAGTAGAGAAAGCTGCATTGTGTGATTCATGCAACAGACCTCATTTTGTGGGAAGGAGAGATAATGTTTGTTGCTGTTGCTATATCTAATGAAATAAACATATTATTTCTTGTGAATGGTTCACTTCCAATAAATTAAAGCAGCATTGTTCGTTGCATTTACATTT
Source organism: Mimosa pudica (assembly GCA_029929735.1). Classification (NCBI taxonomy): domain Eukaryota; kingdom Viridiplantae; phylum Streptophyta; class Magnoliopsida; order Fabales; family Fabaceae; genus Mimosa; species Mimosa pudica. The sequence continues at coordinate 1,296,280 of JAKELP010000040.1, forward strand.
AATTCAAGTTGAGAATCATCATTGAATTGGCTCCTTTGTTTTATTGAAGCCAATTTGGCCCTGTGCAAGATGTGAGGATTCCATACCAGCAAAAGCGCATGTTTGGCTTTGTTACTTTTGTCTATCCTGAGACCGTGAGGCTAATATTAGCCAAAGGGAACCCACATTTTATTTGTGATTCGCGTGTGCTTGTCAAGCCCTACAAGGAGAAAGGAAAAGCCCCAGAAAAGTATGTGCTTGTCATATTCTTTTATTGGTGATTAGTTTATATCTTATTGTTCCTATTAACAATATCACAAGTCATTTCCGATTGATGCAGGAGACAACAACACCAACAGCAGCAGTTTGACAGGGGAGATTTTTCGCCGTCTTTGAGCCCTATGGGATTTGATTCCAAAGAGTCGTACGATCACCTTGGTAATTAAATTTTTTTAGCATTACATGGTCACTGAAGCTGAATTCTTGATAGAAAATCATTTTCATTGCATTTTCCATCTTTTTGAAACACCCATAAGTTGTATGTGATGTTACTTCCTAAAGGTGTATAATGTTCTTTGATCTTGCCTGAAATGACTCCGTTCTTCTCTGCAGGAGCCAGAATGTTATATAATCCACAGGAAATCCTTCTTAGAAGACAATTGGAGCAGCAGGAGTTGAATAAAGCCATTGAACTTCAAGGAAGAAGGTTGATGAACCTTCAGCTTCCGGACTTCAAGAATAATCCCATCCACCATCACCACCGTAGTCTCTCTGTTGGTTCTTCTCTGCCTGTGGCACAACCTAATAGTAACATTAGTAATACAGTTTTAAGTCCTGATAGCGTTAAAGGAGATATTGCAGGTTAGACAGATTGATATCAGCACTTTGCTGTAAAAGTTCTTATGAACCTGGGCCGAACCCTTTGCATTGTCATGATGTATTTTCTTTTGCAGGTTACAATGGCACTCATGCTTCTACTGTTTCTTTACCTTCTGCTACCACTCTTGCTGAGCTGCAGCAAAAACAGGAAGATGCTGATCAATCTTGCACTGATGATAATGTAGGTAGAAACAAAAAGGATAACACAAATGCAGAGGTCTCCGATAAAAAGTATGGAGTTTCACTGTTTCTGATTTTATCCCCCCAAAAAAACTTTCTGAATTCTGTTTGGCGTTCTAATATCCTATATTGTTTCATTTGTGTTATGTGGACTTTTGTGTAGCCTGGAGCAAGCGCTTCCCGATAGCTTATCAGCATGTCCAACAAATGCAGCTGGAGATCTGCCCGACTCATCCGCATTGCCTGGTATGGATGAGAGCACTGCATTCTCGACTAGCTCATCTCCTAAGAACATAGAACCACCTGCTTAGACAGCTGACATCTCCTCTTCATTGCTTTTCATTTGAATTCCAGGTATCTTTCAGTTGTATATTCTATGCCAGTATGCTTAACATATGGGTTAAATCCTGACCAAGTTCATGCTTCTTAGGTTTTCAATTTAGGCGATACCAAATGGCCATCGGGGGTTATTTTTACTAGGATAAGCTGTTTCTGATGTTGTCATATCTTGAGTGTTTTCTTTTTACGATGATTTTGTTCTCATATTTTTGTTCCTAACTTATAACATACCTTTTTTCATGGCTGTTTTCAGTTCTGCAGATTTATAGAAGCTTACAGAAGAATCCTCTAGATGTATAGCCGGATACAACCACCAGATCAAAGACTCTAGATCCTTAGAATATGATTTAAGGCAATACATACTACTAACAGCCAGAGATACATATTCCATACTTGGGCAGCAATGTTAGCTCTGAAGTAATTATTTATCTTTCCCTTTTTATTTATCTCCCCTTTTTTAATCACTGTCCCTTTCCCAAAACGGTTTCTGTGGACTGTAATGTGCTATGATCAGACTGGCATAGAAATGTACTCTAGATTTACCCCTAATGTAATTTACATACAGCATCCACATAGTTTAATTTAGTTTTTGAGATAGTACATTATTTAAATATTTTTTACACTGCATTTAGAAACGACCTTGTAATGAGAGAAAATAGTTCAGTGGACTAAATCAGGAAACTTGAAAAGCTCAGTCAGATCAAACCTGATGACGTCCTACAGAGATATATGACACAAGAGGGACCTTTTTACTGTAAATGGATAACACCAGTTGTGTTGCACTTCACCTTCTGCACCAAGCACATCCCTTTTACCTTATAGGTATAAAACCTGACCAGTTGAGTCATATAGTTCACTGAAAGAGATATGAATTTTGTTAATGATTAAAGGGGTTAAATATTGATATAGCTGTGCAAGTGGAATCCAGTTTATATTCCAGAAAGAAAAAATGTTTGGGGGTAATGGTGTTCATTAGATTTTCTTTGCTGTAAATTTGCATACCATATCAAATTTAATATTTTATATAAATAAATATAACAACTGCTACCTAAAAGTTCATTATAAAATGAGTGCATACTTTAAGTTTGAACATAGTAAAAGTGAAATTAAAGTTGGGTAATATAAATTTACTACGTGTCTAAAGGTTGCTATTATAAGTAATCTTTAAGCAAGTGGAGATAAATCATGGTTGATGAGCTGCCTTTAAATAATATTACAATGGACATTACAAACAAACATTATACAAGAACAAAATGAATGTGTTTTAAAATTAATGGTATGTAGTGAGAAAATGGGAAATGGTAGGAAATTTATATTTGTTTGGTAGTGAGCAGAGAGAGGGCCACATGTGGGGGGACGAGTTCAGGTGTTGTCACATGGTTGCTGACATTGTGTGAGCAATCGTACATCCACCACCACACTCCTTTCATTATCAACTCATTCATATGTTCGGACTCCTTTGTTCCTATTCTCTTTTGCTTTTGTTTTTCTTGCTTTCCCATTTATTATCCTTAACTAATTAAACTAATTTTTTAGTGTATATATAACATCCTAAACTACCTTGCTTCCATAATATAAGATCTTTTCCAAGATGTAAGATCTAGTTAATTTTTTTTAACAAATTTATGAATATAAATAAATCACTTAATTATAACATATGTAATGTAAAAACGGATTACATGTTGATTAATATGTCATACAAACTATTTTTTAACAAAAAAAAACGTTAAATCATTTTATAATTAACTTATATATTTTTTTATATTTTAAAGAAAGGACAAGGGGTCTTATATTAAAAAAAAATAACTGACTAATTTTAAGCCCTTGATGGAAAACAACATTGAACCTAATTTGCTGGCCAAGAGAGCATTACAATGCTTTTATCATTTCATTTAGTAACTCTAGATTTGCCCTTTTTACACCCTCTCACCTTAATCATAAGATCTCTTTGACTTTTTAGGAGAAATTAAGAATGTAAAATTAATCACTTTAAATTATCTCTAATTATATTTTTGCCTCATAACTAATTTATTTTTTTTATAAACAAACTTATATTCTAATTACACGTAGTTTTTTTTTATCAGAAAATTACACGTAATAAATGTTATAATTTAGTGATTTAATTAATTTACCTTTTAATTTGAATAAAAAATTAAAAAGATCTTATATTGAGTATTTTTCATTATATTAGTGTACTCTAGCCTTACTGCTTTCTTACAATCAAAAAAGAGCTGTAAAAAAGTTGAGAGTGGAGGAGGTACCCGGGATTACCGATTTCAGTGTCACATGCTTTCTGTTTTTGTCCTTTTCCACTATCTTCTTTATATAGATTTAATTACTATTTTTTCTCCTTGATAAAGTTAAAGACTTTTGTCCTTGGTATATTTGGTAGAATCTGTATTTTTCTTAGGATCTATATATAACCTTGGGGCTTTTTGCAAGTTCTCTTTTGTTAAAGTTTCTGTACCAACCCGTTATATTCTCCGTGGGTTCGGCCGATGAACGGGTGAGACAGGCTATTATTTGGAGTGAATTCAAACCTCGAAAAATATTTTTAATCTATGACTTTAGTTGAGGAGACATCTCCATAAAATAAGCTACCTAAGTGTAAAAACAACCTGAAAACAACCATCCTAGTATACAATAGCATGTTGGGTTAGACCAAGCGGTCAATTGTTATATACTTTGTCATTAGATTGTGCGTGAGTTCAAAGCTAATCCTTCTTAATATTTATTTACCAAAAAAAGTTTTTAACCAAGATATTTTAAGAAAACTAATTGAAGTCTATAGTTCATGTGTAAGCGTTATAACTTTTAAGATGTGGTCACACAAAATCCTCTAATAAAATTGAGATAACTTAAAATCTCCTAATTAAACTTATGCCCCTAAGGAATTGTTTAAATTATCGGGTAATTAATTTGAGGTCTCACCCAATATACATAATGTAGAAAAGGTTCCATGAAATGACGAAATCAAAATAGGGTCCCAAGAAAACTTACTTTGATTATCTTCCAAGACAAGAAGATACTTTTACCCTTCTTTTGTTATTCACAAGATAACAGTAAGTGTTTGAACGATAAATAATAATGTTTTAACCACACATAACAAGTTATTGGGTAAGGGTTTAAATTTTAACTAATAACAAGTGTTTGAGATGTGAATAATAATGTTCTAACCACGCGTAACAAGTTATTGGGCATCAATCACAATAGTTGGGCTCAGAATAACATTTCATTAGACCTTATCTATATTATGTGATAAGGTGATTAAAGTAAGTTTTTTGGGGACCCTACTTTTTTTCACCATTTCATTAGACTTTATCTATATTATGTGTGTTGGGTGAGATATCAAACTAATTAATACAAAATATTAGTCAATGAAAAACATTTGGTAAAATAATGACCATTTTAGACTTTTTAACATTATGAGCATCATTCAGAAATTGTTGTAAATTCTTGATAATAACAATATTTGGTGAGACGCAATAATTATTTTAGCATTTGTTATACCAACATCATGACTTATGAGTATCACTGACAACAATTTAGAATTTTTGGTTACCAAAAGTTTTTTGGGTCATTGTAAGTTTGTAACAACATTATGCATATGCATAATGTTATTACAAAGGAGATATAAGTTGGAGAAATACTTCCTTGAACTTAATGCACCATATCATTTATGGTCTAATCAATGACAATTAACTAGGTCTAATATGTTATTTCTAATTTTACATAGCTCCCTACAAACGACAAGTTAATTGATAATTTTTTTAAATTGCAAAATAATAATATAGGAAACTTGAGATTTTAATTTTTAATGTACTAATTAATTTTCTTAAGCTGCAAGTGATATCGAAAATTCCACGATACACCTTATTATGAGTTTACTTGTGATTGATCAAACCACAGATAATGTTAGATAATGTTGTGCACTATATTCACACAAGAATTCAAATTAGTTGTCATTATGGGGCAAAACTTTACTAGTTATATGGAATACATAATAGTTGTGAATTATGCTTATAATTGTTTCAAAAGCTTAAAATGGTTGTTACTATCTAGACAAATGTTGTTAACGGCAAAGAATTTAAATTTTAAAACGTTATTAATGATTATAAGTTTAAAACTTAATATGATAAGCCCTTTTATGTGCTAAAAAAATATGATAAGCCTTCTGAGTCAAAATTTACAAAATTATGATAAACGGAGTTATAAAGTCAAAATTAATCAAGAACCTCAAATATCCCATTTAGTCATTATGTTATTTTCACTACATTTAAAATTAGGGAAAATTAATATGAGGTCACTCCTATTACACTTAATACTAGAAAAGTCTCATAAACTCTCATATTAAAGTAGGGTCCCCAGGGATCTTACTTTAATAAACTTCAATTATCCAAAGACCATTTTGCCCCTCATTTCCTTCCCTCCCTCCTCATGTGTTTGTTACTCGTGAGTCGTGACCTATTACATTGTCACACTAGTTCATTACCTCATTATTTGTTGTTTATTAACTCGTCAGAGAGCTACTCATGAACTTGTTAGACCTGCTCATGAGCTAGTTATTGGCCGCCCATTACATCATCAACTCGTTATTTGTTGCTCATTAACTCGTTATTTGTTGCTCATCAACTCGTTATTTGTTACTTTGTATGTTTATAGTATGAGGGGCAAAATGGTCTGTAGGTATTTAGAATATATTAAAGTAAGGTCCTAGAACCCTAGTTTATGGGACATTTCTGGTATTAAGTCCCTTGTAAGGGACCTCATATTAATTTTCCCTTAAAATTATTCCCCCAAGCAGAAATGCCAGGTTTTGCTAATTTACTCTAGTACCCTTACCCCCTCCACTCATCTGAATCACTCTCTTCCTTTGATCTGTGTTAAAATTATTCATCCCCATGCTTTAACTTCTATTTGATGTCTGTATTAAATAGCGAGAACAAAGAAGCTATAAAGTGGGATTTTAACGAAGGACAATGAACAGAATTAGGCAGAGATTATTGATGTTTGGTAGGGAGTTACATACGACCTCGTATGATGGCCCCTCGGAAGCCTTGAAGAGAAAGGTTGGAGCTTTGGAGAAAACAAGGAAGATGAGAAGGTCAAGAAAGAAAGACGAGTTCTTTGTGGAAGTTCCCGAATCTAAATCATACCTTGACACTGCCACTATGCCTATGGTTCTTGCTGTTGTTGGCATCGCTCTCTTTGCCAAGCTCCTCATGATGGTATGTATCTATGCCTTCACTTTCAAATCCCATTTTGCTTAGTTGTTACTCTCTGTTTTTGAGATTACTCATTTTCTTGGTCATGCTTTGATGGGAGTTTAACTGTTTGATGAAAGTCCTGAGTGACCAAATGTATTTTGGAATATCAAAATTAGAGGATACGTGTGCATATAAGCTTGTAGAATGTAGATATGGTCTTTTATAACCTGCATTGTTTTTTTCAGTGTTGGAATCATAGAATTAATGTTAGTATTTATATATTTTATATTAAGTAGAATCTTAGTAATAATTATAGTATTAGGAAACTAAGTTATTAGTGAATCGTATTAGATAAACTTGTAATAAAAGCTAATCATCTTTTAGAAGCTTTTGTATTATAAATATGATTTCATATCAAAGAAATATTCATCCAACTCTTTGTTTCCACATTCAGTTTTCATCTCTTAGTGCCAGCCTTTTGGATTGGATAGGTCATTGGTATATGGTGTTACTCCCTATGATCCTAAATAAAGACCTTTATAACTAATTTGAGTAGATTAATGTTGTTAATTAAGTTAGTTAAAATTACTTGATATTAACAAAGTGACTTAATCATCTAACTTTATCCCCATCATCGTTCTCGTACTTGGTTATTATAGAGTAGCATTAATATGGATGTTTGGGCAAAATTTGAGAACAATTGAAAAGAGGTCTTATATTTAGGACCAAATCCATTTCCTGAATTAGGTTTTTTATTTAGGGCTAGAGGGAGTGTAATGTAATTAATGTCTGTATTTGGCATTGCAGTATGATGATTCAAAGTCCCAAGAGATACTTGAGCGCAAGATAAAACATGCACCTGCAGCTCAAGGAACGGTAAGAATGCTGACCCGTGAAGAGTGGGAGTCGATTCGAGAAGTGAGGCCAAGGACCCCTTTTGAGTCTAAGCTTGCCCGACCTAATGCTCGAATAAGAACAGGAGAACCATTGCGTGTGGTAAGCCTTTTAATGCTTTATATAGATGTTGCTGTTTAGATGGAATATTGGCAGACAACTTGATCCCATTTTACCCTTTGCATGGTAGTGCCTTTGTGTCTTTTTTTGCCAATCATCAAGTTGTGAAATTACTTGCTTCACAAGAAAATTGATATCTCATCACAGTGACATGCCAATGGAGATACATAAACATTAAGAGAATATGGTGGATTTGATGTGAATGTATTTGTTTTGATCGGTTACTTTTGTGGAAGGTCGTTTTCGCAAATTGAACCCTCTAAAATGTATTATGAGATGTTGATTGACTTAAAAAAAATAGAAGAGTTTGTGGAGCATATAGATTGTTTTTTAATCTTTGACTGAAACCAAGAGAATTAGCCATCATAATGCTCAAAGTAGTATAATTCTTGTGTTGTTGGAATATGTTTTCTTTACTGCTAGCTCATTGTCGCCCCCATGAGTTTTGCAGGAAGACTTGAAGGATTGGACAACTGATGTGCTCATGGATGCAGTTGCCCGAGCTGAAGAGTATGGCAGCCGTGGCTCCAAGGGATATTAGTCGCTTCCCTGAACTGATCTTATTGAGTTCTGAGTTCTATTTGTCAGGCCAAATGTAAATCACTATCTTTACAAAATCTTTAACCCCTTAAGATGTGCATGTTAATCACTTGATTTCACTTCAGTAGAACTGCAATCTAATAGTGTATATCTGACACCTGAGTAGAAATAAGAATTAGCATATGGATGTTTTCTTTCTTACGCAATTATACTTGAATAGAACTTTTATAGATAGTCAATATTATCTTGAAGTCGTTCAATGTAAGTGGTTCACAAAGTATTTATAGCCTTCTGGTGTATAACTGCGTATGAATGGCCTTATAAGGAAGTCGTATTAATGGTGGATTGGACTAGGCTAGTGCCTAGTGGATTCCGTTCTTCGGTGAATGGCCTTATAAGGAAGTCGTATTCAAACAACCATTCCTTGGGAGGCTAAATTGTTCCATAAGTTTTTGGGGGCTCTGCCTCTTCCAATATCTTTTTTCTTGTGTAGTGTTTAGGAATTGGCTCCATGACATAGTCCATAAATTACCATTTTTATTTAGCAATGAAATATAGATTCAAACTATCTGTTCTAATATTCTGATAAAAAAACTATCTATTCTAATAGAATCAGTTATTTTATTGGAGTTTTTAGGAACAACTCTCCAATTTTAGTGGCCTCCATATTGCATTCCTCACTTCTGTCCGAGTTTGATGTTAGTGATTCTCTAGGATTACCTTTGTTTGAAAATCATATTGATTATTTCACCGAATTGAGTGGAACGCCAGTTTCTTATAAATTCTTGAACTATTAATGTGCTAGTTAATATTGAATAATAACCTGATACTATTTCAAACATCATGTTACTTATTACCTCTTATATGAAACTTTAGAATAACGAGGAATTAGTTTCACTTGACACTCGGGTGAGTACCTTGGAAAAAAAACATCATGTTACTTCAATTTTACGCCAAATTATTCCAAATAGAAAATTCTGGTCAAAACACTTTATTAATTACAATTAGTTTACCAAAAACAAAATATAAATAGCTATTTCTCAGTAATATACTTTGGATCCGGGTGAGTATAACGCCAACCCATACCTAAGCTAAGTAAAAAATATCTAACACAATACGAAGAAAAAATTGGTATTAGAAATCATGAAAATCACTATTAAGTCGCTGATAAAGGAATTAATTACAACAAAGTCTCTATGTTGTTAATCAAGCTCCTTGAGTTAAATCGATCAATTAATCAAATTAATTAATGGCCCCAAAGGACATGGCTTTAGTTGTCTATATCAAAGGCAAATTTAAAAAAAAATAAATAAATAAAGTGGTAGGAGTATAAATGTATAATACTACAGGAACATAAAGTAGGAGTATTATTTATAAGTAGTGGTGGAAATAGTTTAGGCCGAAAAAACCTGTACCATAATTGGTCTAACCTATGTTATTGAAAGGAGACGTAAGTTTGTCTTGTTGTCTATATTAGACACTATTTTTAGGTCTGAGCCTTTAGTCTGGATTGGACGAACTATTAGCCTGTTAATAGACCTGATAAATTAAACATCATACAATAAGAGTTTTAGAGGAGTGAATGGTAGGTGACATGACATTGTTTTAATATAATGGAGATGTTTAGAAAATTAGAGGTAAGATGAAACGTAAAATAGATTATATAATTGTAATTTTATTTTAAGAATTAATAAAATAACATCAAATGATTATAATGATACAATTTCTTGTTTAAAAAATGATATTAAAAAGCTTGATAGGCTAGACTAAAATGAAAATTTTAATTAAAAAAAAGATTGATATGAAAATAGTTTTATTTCAAGCACAAAACAGGCCAAATGAAGATATATTCTTGGGTGAACCCGATGCATTTGTGGTCTGACCAATCATAAGTAAACTCATACAATTTGACATATAATTTTTAATTAATTTGAAGTGACACCTAAAAAACTCAACTAACTTTGAACACATGAAATTTAATTTTTTTTTATATAAATTAGTTTCTATTTTTAGGCTGATACATTAAATTAAAAATTTCATGTCAAATCATATATCATATATGTCCACTAATCAGTTAGACCGCAAGTGACAGATTCGCGCAAGAATTTCCCCCAAACAAAAATATTTGAGCCTGGGCCTAACATAAAAAAAAAAGTCCAATTCAAGGCTTTAACTATATTATACTCCCTCCATTCCTATAAATGTAAGATCACTTTGGGGATATGGATAAGTTCGTAAATGTAAGAACACTTTCTCTTTTTTCCTAAGTTTTACCCAAAATACCCTCATACTCCTTTTACAATTGAGTTGTGGGGTTGAGTTGGAAGCATAAAGGGGTATATTTGTGTTTTCAATTTAATTAAAGGGGTATTTTTGGAACATCAGATAATTTGACCACCTTCCTTAATCTCCCCAAATTATGGAAAGTGATCTTACATTTAGTAGGAACGGAGGGAGTAGCTGATAAGTTGATAGCGGGCTCTGCCATTCTCACTATTTATAAGTCAATGCTCGTATCGTGTGTGTGCCATATATATATATATATATATATATATATATATATATATATATATAAGCAACAAACATGCATTCCAAAATAACCGTTTCTTGCAACAAGAAGAACATGACGTTGCAGATCCCAAAATTTGACGATCCTCTCCCTCATTCGCTTTCTGTTTCTGATTTCCCTCTTTTGTTGCTTCTCTTCTGAAACCCTAGCCCTCCCACGCCGCCTCTTCTCTCAGCTCCTTCCCACGTACGTATACGTACGTTCGCTGAGAGATCAGAGCCTCGCCTCTAGATCAATCGTACAATTAATCTCATTTAATCCTCCTCCGCACAATTATCCATGGGCGGCACAGACCTGATGAAGAGCCTTTTCAAGCACAAACCTAAATCCCCCAAAGATCTCGTTAAGCACGTGCGAGACCTCATCGTCTTCCTCCAATCCAACCTCGAGGTCCGTGAAAGCAAGCGCGAAGAGAAGGTACGTAAATCAACAAAATCTATCCAATTATAATTTATTTATCTTTTATTTCATTTCATTATGATTATTATGATTGTGATTGTCATCATCTTCATCAAAGTCTTATACCAAAGTGAGGTGGGCTACATGGATCACACGGCATCAATGAATGCGTGTGTTCATGCTCCTTTATCGGGGTTTGGGACCGGCTATAAATATAGGCGGAGTATTCCATTATGTTTATGATTGTGATTTTGATAAATATTGTGATGTGTTTTTGCAGCTGGCTGATGTAGGAAAGACAATGCTGGAGATAAGGACGGTTCTGTTTGGGAGTGGGAATGCTGAGCCGAATCCAGATGCATGTGCTCAGATAACAATGGAGTTTTTCAAGGAGGATACGTTTAGGCTTCTTATCATGGCCCTCCCAACATTCGACAAAGGGGTAAATACTACATCTGGTCCTAAATATAAGACCTAATTGACTTTTTTTTAGATGTGTTACAAAATATTACCTCCGGTCCTAAATATAGGATCTAGATGACTTTTTTTTTAGAGGTTAAGGTTGCAAAATAGTCTATTAAATCATGACATATTTGATATATTTTTAGATTATCCATTAGTTTATAAGTAAAATAAACTAGTTTAATTAGGTAAATCAATTTATAATTAACTTATTTTGCTTTTTTTTAGGATTTTTCAAAAAAGTCAATTAGGTCTTATATTTAGGACCGGAGGGAGTATGTTATTAAATTATGACATATTTGATATATTTTTAGATTATTCATTAGTTTATAGGTTAAATAAACTAATTAAGGGGGAAAATTAGGTAAATCAATTTATAATTGGCTTATATTTTGCTTTTTTAGGATTTTTAAAAAAAGTAAGCCTCCATTTGATTAGTATTACTTATTCATAATTTCAATGAACTTTAAGAAAATAAATTATTTATTATCAGCTTCGTTGAGATACAATAACTATGCATGCAACTTTTTGAAAAGAAAATAATTAAGGCGATTGGATTGGATTATTGTCTTTTATAACCTACAAAACATAATTCCATTGGTGATTGGAATACAGTGAAATTTCATAATTATTTGGTGACTCTGGTGGATTGAGGTCGTTGATTTGAATCAGCCTCTCTAGTATATTTTTTTCCTCAGCTCTCTTACCAAGTGAGGAATAGATTACGTTAACCCCTTATTTGATGAGTGAAATTAGTTATGGTCTGTGGGATGAAAAGAAACTCTTTTACCATATCATTTTAAATACATTGAAATGTTAATTAAGTTTAAATACATCGCTACGTACGTACTTTTTTCCCATAACATACATACAGGGAATGGGATCAATATCAATGATCTGATTGAGCATCTAAAGATGAAATTGTAATCACTTTTTCCTTTGCAGACCCGTCTACATTCTACTCACGTGGTTGCAAATTTGCAAAGGCAGCGAGTTAACTCTCAGATACTAGCTTCCCAATATCTGGAAAAGAACTTGGATCTATTGGATATTTTGATACCTGGGTAAGCTTGTATTACTGACGCGAACTTTATATCTTTTGGGAGCATTTCATTTCATTATTTCCAATTAATGTGCCAGTGATGATGTAAGGTTAAAGAAAACTTGTTGGTTTTTGTCAGTTATGAGGACGGCGACATTGCTCTGACTTATGGCTCCATTGCAAGAGAGTGTATTCGCCATCAGTGTGTGGCAAGGTGAGCTAATTAATTAGTTACTGTTCTGTTTCTCATTTAATTGGAGATGAAGCTTCTCTAGGGAGCGAGGGCCCACTTAGGAGGACTTTGACTAATGTGGATTGGGTCTAAAAGAGCAGGCTTGTTCATCACATTGTGGCGAATAAATATTGTTCAAATCGTCACTAAGTGTCTACATTTAGTGTTTAATAATGTTTTAAATAGCAATTTATCCAGTTACAGCCCGAAAATAAAAAATAATACCGCACAACTCCATTGAGCAAATATTTTTAGTTTACAATAAACTATCGTCTTTATCATATGCTAGTTGTGGCATCCAGGTCATCTAATATGACAAGTTATATGAAGAAGGAGATATACACAAAAAAAATTGGTATTCATGTTCTCAATTGACCTTTAAGAAGATTCGAGTTTGTGATGTTCATAGAATATATATTTTTCTTAATTCACGGATCCAAAATTGATTTAACTGCACTTATAGTTTTTGTGTGGGTCTTCTGTCTTTTGTATGCAAATAATTTCGATCATATATATTTTGTTCTGGCTTTATACTTATTTGATTTTTATACTACAGCAAACAACAGGCACTGGACTTAAAATACTATTTTCATGGCTGAAACATGATGCACCTTGACATTTTGACACGGTACTTTGTTTTCCTTTTTAGTCTCTAACGAGTATTCATTACTTGTAGGTATGTCTTGGAATCGGACCACATGAAGAACTTTTTCGATTACATCCAGGCACCAAATTTCGAAACAGCAACAGATGCTTTTTCAACATTCAAGGTTGAGTTTACCTAAGATATAGTGAAATAGTTCTTATATTTAATTTTGTACTATAATATTTCAAATTTTAAACTTTTATATTACGGATTGGAGTATATCATAGCTTTTCACCTATGTCGACTAAGTTTTCCCAAAATATTTTAATTTGTTTGGTAAAAGTAAGGCAAAAGAACTTGAGCCTAAAATCTCTACTAATTTATATATGCTTCTACATTATTGTCATTTTGTTCTTGTACTAATTGTAAAATCTAAAAGCTGATCAATTTCCCTTGGTGTGTGTAGGAGCTTTTGACCAGGCATAAATCTACAGTCGCCGAGTTTCTTTCTAAAAATTTTGATTGGGTAAGTACTTTTAAAAAAGTAGTTTTTGCAATATCCTTACGTTATGCAATTTCTATATATACGGCTTCACCTTGCGCTTTCCTAAAGATAGTGCATGAAACTGTGAAAAAATTATATAATTAGGTTTTGCTGTGTGTTTTAATTTCTAGTTAATTAATGCATTCACCTTTCACATTTCTGTCCATATTTCCTGAAGTTTCTTAGTTTATTCTCTTATCTCTCCCTCTGTATCTTTCAGTTCTTCCGAGAATATAACACTCAATTACTGGAATCTTCAACCTATATCTCAAGACGACAAGGGATGAAGGTATACAAGCGTATTATGTCGGCTTCTTAAAGCTTTCAATATCCTTGTGTAGTTATTTGTTTAGTTTAAGTTAACTTTTTATAGGTAAATTTTTTTATCAAAATATATCTAAATATTGATTTGGTTTTCAAAAATGACTATTACCCAGGTTTATACGGAAATTTCTTCCTTTGTCCCTTTAGATTTATACGGGACAAGTTAGAACATAATTTTAAAACACCATAAAACTAATATGGAAACCATTTTGTAGGTACATGTCCTTTTTCTAGCTCAATTTTTAATTTAGTTATATGTACATTTTTCTCTGTCAATGAAATACTATAATTTTGCTCTGAACTCCTCAACATGGGCTAGTAGTACTAGTAGAACAAAGTTACAATGGCTGTTCCGTGACTCTAGAGTATTTGTGAAATGTCTATTTTAATTCAAAGTGCTATTGTTGTTTCTATTAAATGTACTTCTAGCTGTAGCATAGTTTAATATTAATATATCCTCGTTCTTTAAATATTAAGCGCTTCAAAGCATTTACTGTGAAAACCGAACTAATCTTTTGCTTGTACATCAGTTATTAGCAGATATATTGTTGGAGCGCTCAAATTCGCCTGTGATGGTCCGGTACGTTAGCTCCTTGGATAACATGAGGATCCTCATGAATCTTCTCAAGGTAGTGTTATATATGAATACTCTTCCATTATTCAGTTTATATTCACATAGCCTAGCATTCGCTAAAACAAATTAAACAAAAAATTGCAGGACGATAACAAGTCAATCCAGCTCGAAACCTTCCACGCATTTAAGGTATTTTAATTTATGGATAGAAATTGAACAACACAACTCTATATATGTCTTAATGCATGTCTTTGAATTTGATGAGTGCTCTATAATTTGAGATATATTATATATTTTGATTTTGGCATGGACTACAGCTATTTGTTGCAAACCAAAACAAGCCTCCTGAGATTGTCACCATACTTTTTTCCAACAAGACCAAACTTTTGCGCTTATTGGCAAGTATTGAGAAAGGTATGTAGAGCTATCTCTTTCGTGGGTGTCTGTTTTTTCTGTGCAACAAGTAACACATAAAAAGTCCAAAACAGGATATTATCAAGTTAGAAATGTCAGCAAGTTGGTTCAAATGGGTCCTAGGATGACATAATAATTAATATAATTTAATAAAAGTAATTATGTCTATAGTGTGTGAAAAAAGTCCTTGAAGAGTTTTATTGTCAACAAAATAATACCTCAATATAGTGAACTTTCACTTAATTTATATTGTATAATGATATATGATCAAATAAAATAATTTGTTCAGTGTTTATTCATGGCCGATAAACCGTCCTTTTTTGTGAAAACCATTTCGGTTTTCAATCTAATTTCGGGATTCTATTACAAGTGATAGAACGTGTATGTCAAGAAATAAGTGTTGTTTACTTATGTGATATCTCACAAAATATGGGGTCGCAGATCAATTATCAAATTTTGTGAATGAAGTATTTGTGTGCGTGCTTGATATATTTGTTAACCTTGTTTTGAGAGGTTGATGCTTTTTCTGCAGACGACGAGCAATTTCAAGCAGACAAAGGGCAAATCATGAGTGAGATTTCCGCTCTTGAACAACCCTAGTTCATGTTCATGCTGCTGTGAAGAAATGTGAACTTAATCTCACGTTGAATCTCCAATTCTACAATTTTTTCCCCTTATTAATTAATTTCCTCACGCACACATAGATATGTTTCCTTTGCATTTTTATGCTCATTTGTGATTCTTTCTGTGGTAGGAGTATATATAAACCGATCAGGAAGAATTCAGTGTACACCTATATAATTTGTTTCGGTGTAGAGCGAAGAATAATTGGGTTCATGATATCTTTTTAGTTCATACATCCATATCCCGTCGTCTAGAATATAACCATGCCAAGTAGTTTTTTGATGATTTCATTTTGTTATTTAGAAATCTAAATAGATCGTCATTCGTCAATGTTATTTTCTTTTTTGCCTGATCGATAATTTCAATTTACATGAACATACTATGGGACATATTTTCCAATAAATTGGAAGGAGTAAAAAAGACCTTTTTTAAAGCAGAAAGTTGCTATTTGAATGATTAAAATTTAAAATAATCCTTTTCATGAAATGCCAAACATTACTACGTCTTGATCAACAATGAGTATCAATATAAATAATATTAACAAATATGTGCAGGATAAGAGCTAACAAATTTTATATTTGTGATGATTTGTCTTAGAAAATAAAGGAAAAAATTAGAAAAGAGTTTCCTCTATAATAATGGTGTTTTACAGCTGTTGGTTAAAAAAATAACTAACATCTATTTTATGGATGCATCAGATACAAGTCTGTACCTAATGATATATATAATGTATGGTATCTAAATTTGAAAACTATAATAAAAGGAGAAAAGAAAGAATGATTGTAGCCTGGCTTCAAAGCAAAGCTAGCATAAGTATAGTAATGAAATCAAACAAAAATCATGTTTTCCCCGGCATAAATCACCCAACCACCGTCAATAACTGTTGAAACAACTTATACGACATATAATACATATTGTGTCGCCTTGCTAGATATATCTAGTTTGAAGCAAACCACATGAAGCCAAAAGCTTCCATTAATTCCATATCCACCAAACGTACCCTTAAAAAAAGCCTTCCTTCAAAGCTAAGCACGCACGCAATATACTCCAAAAAGTCCATAATGGTTCCCATTACTCTCGCTTTCAAACTACAAAAAAATCTGTTTGCAAAAGGACTCGTATATATGCTTCACCTTCCTATTAACAATTCCACTCTCTCCTCATCACTCTCATCACCAAAAATGCATCTTCCTCTTCATCTTCTTCTTTTTCTCTTCTTTTTCTTTCCCATCATTGCTTACTCATCCCATTGCACCACACAAACAACAACAAAAACCTTCCAAAAATGCATGGCACTTCCTACACAACAAGCCTCCGTAGCATGGACCTTCCACCCTCACAACTCAACCCTAGACCTTGTCTTCTTTGGCACCTTCATTTCTCCCTCCGGTTGGGTCGGTTGGGGCATGAACCCGACCTCACCTGAGATGACCGGAACTCGAGCTTTAATCGCCTTCCCGGACCCTAACTCCGGCCAAATAGTCCTCCTACCTTACATTCTAGACCCAACAGTTAAGCTCCAAAAATCTCCTCTCCTCTCTCGCCCACTAGACATCCACCTTGTCTCCTCCTCCGCCGCCATGTATGGTGGCAAAATGGCCAGCGTACACAACGGAGCCACCATACAAATATTCTCAACACTAAAACTTAAACCTAACAAGACAAAAATTCACCTTGTTTGGAACCGTGGACTCTATGTACAAGGTTATTCCCCTACCATACATCCAACAACTTCCTCTGATCTCTCTTCTATCACTACCTTTGATGTTCTCTCTGGTTCCTCCGCCGTCCAACATAACAACAATGTGAAAGCTTTGAGAGTTATTCATGGCACTGTGAATGCCATCTCATGGGGACTTCTGTTACCCATAGGAGCTGTTACAGCACGTTACCTACGGCACATACAATCACTAGGGCCCACATGGTTCTATGTCCATGCAGGGATACAATTGTTTGCGTTCAGCCTCGGAACCGTTGGATTCGCCATCGGAGTGTGTCTGGGGAGGTTGTCGCCGGGAGTGGAGTATGGCCTTCACAGGTAGATACATGTGTATTTTATGTACTCCCTCCTCTCTTGATTATAACTCTTAATTATAAGAACACTCTGATTTTTTAATAAATTAAATAAGTAAAATTAATTACTTAACAATGTTTATACTTCAGTTTTCTCCCTCAAAACTAATTTATTCTAATTATAGATTATAACATATGTTATAATTTAGTGATCCCTAACTTCCACAAGAAAAAAAGTCAAAGACATCTAATATTTAAGACGGAAGGAGTATTACAAAAGGTCGCACCATCTAGACTCTATTGAAAATATTGCAACTCATCAAAATGAGACATCAACCAGCTATGATTAAAATTACGAGCTATAGTGTTTTGACTGGAAAGATCGAGTTCAAATGAACTGTATATCTAGAGAGGAATTATCGGATGAACCTGCAGTTATTAGGTCACTCATGGCATATATAGTCAATCACAAGCAAACACTTGAATAATATTTTACTAGGATGGGGTGTTTACTTGTGGAAAAATAGTTATCACGATAAATTATATTTGTTTGTGAATGGCTAATCCATAAATGATGTGAGAGATTCATGCAAGTATTAATATTATTTGTTGTAGAGGTTAAACTTTATGCATGTTACTTCATTTTTACATGATTTACTATTATAATCTCTTCTTCATTTATTCAGTGTGATAATTATTTTTTATTCTGATATCAGGAAGCTAGGATTTGCCGTGTTCTGTCTGGGGGCGTTACAGACGGTGGCGTTGTTGTTCAGGCCAAAGACTACGAACAAGTTCAGGAAATATTGGAAATCATATCATCATTTTGTGGGGTATTCATGTGTGGTGTTAGGATTTGTGAACGTGTTTCAAGGGTTTCAAGTGATGGGGGCGAGCAGGTCTTATGCCAAGTTGGTGTATTGTTTGGGGGTTTCCACATTGGTGGGAGTTTGCATAGCTTTGGAGGTGAACTCTTGGGTAGTTTTCTGTAGGAAATCCAAAGAGGAGAAGTTGAGGAGAGAAGGACTCATTGGAACATCTGAGAAAGGTAGTGGCATCCATAATTAATAATGCACTTCATTGCATATGAATGTGTATGTATATGGTTGAGTAAATTTTACACCTCTTCCTCCTCTAAAGAGATTTTCTTTTTCGAATCATTATATTTATGATAAAGTGGGGGAAATAATTTTTTTTGCCAACTATATACAAGCATATCATGTTCTCTCTTCATGTCTTCTTTCACCAAACGGAAGTATTTAATGTACCCATATCTATATACTCACGGAATGTCAGCTTTCTCAGTCTCTTACTAGCTTAAATCAAGACTTGAAGTGTTTGATGTAAATTGATTGAAACCACATGCATGGTCACCTTTTCCAAGTTATCATCTCTTAGTTTTTGTTAAATATACGAGAGAACAAACAAAAAATATACATGTAAAGTTTTTGTTAAATTTTCTCTTTAATTAATTAGAATCTTACAAGACTTGAGGGAGGGAGGGACGGGTGCGAGAGAGAATGTTACAAGAATTAGGAAAATTTTTTATTTGATTTTTTAAAACTAAATTTTTGGAAAGGGTATGGCTAATCCATGATCCAAAGATAATATTTTTGACTCATGATCCATTGGGACATGTCATTATGGGATCTGGAGTATGCAATAACAAGCAAGCATTTTTTTTCGTTCATACAAGTAGATTTCACCCAGCTTCATTTAACTATGGAGATATCATAAAATGTCACGACTAGAACTACACAACTAAGTGATACTCTACAGTAATTAAATATATTGCAAGATGGATGGAAATATAAGATTATATATATAGACTCATTATAGTTGAAGAAGGTAAGTGGGATAATGATATTTTATGAAATATAAGATGCAAGATAAGTGGGTAAAAATATATTAAAATATTTTCTGGCCGCCTAGAGCATAAAGAAAATTCATCACGTGACTAGAAATTGTATATTACGTTATAGAGTATGTTATATCCGCTCATGCACTTAAAATTAAGCAGAAATAACCAGTTGGGATTAAGATGACATGGGTGGAGGATTAATGAGGTATATAATTATCAAGATCGTAGGAAATCCGTATGCTTATATATTAACCTAACAGGACATAAAGGAAAAAAATATATGGGCACGCTAAAATTAAAAAAGTGAAATGTATGAGCGATCCCACGGTGAGCTTCTCAACCAAAAGTAGTTTTCAGTTGGTTGCATTTTGCCAGCATTCATTTAAACACTAGAATGCACGCCGATTCATATGAATTCATTTCTTTTTACCAGAATAAAGTTTTTCATTACGTGAAAATCAAATACATACAAACTCGATGAAACTAGAAATGAAAGACATAGACTGCTAACATGGACTCTTGAAATTGAAAAACACAAATAACATATACTCTTACACTCAAAGCATTAAAACACAATAGGGGGCATACTCTCCATATGCTTTTCCATGATCAAATAAGAAGACAATATATGGTGGTTGTCTAAGGACATACTCTCCCAAAGCCACTCTCTTTGATGTCAATGCTACAAGCAAAAAAGCTTCAAACTCTCCTCTACCATAAAGGTGAGAAACCACTTGGGTTTGTAAAACAAACACTAAAGAAGAGAAGATCATGATGACAACTTTGTTTTTCTCTCTTATAAGGAAAGAGCTTATACTTATAAATTCATTGGAGAGACATACTTTACATTAAAACTACTTCCTCAACCTCTTGATTCTTTGAAATTTGAAAATGTAAGAAGAGCTACATAAGTATGGCAAGGAATCTCTTAATATTAATGTATTAATATGTAAAATTATTAATTACATATGGAAGATCATTAGTTAATATCTTTATACTCCCTCTGTTCCTAAATATAAGATCACTTAAGAAAATTTAGAGAGATTAAGGAAGACATTCCAACAAGTTAGGATTACATGAAATTTTCAAAATACCCCTTACCTAAGTTTTGAAAATAGCACATTCTTCAAACCACTATTTTTTGGGTGAAAGGAGTATATGAGTAATTTGGTAAAAACTTGAGTCAAATTAGAAAGTGATTTTATATTTAGAAACAAGTTCTCCTCCCTAAAGTGATCTTATATTTTGGAATGGAGGGAGTATTGAAGTATAGGGAATACCATGATCGAATTAGTATCTTATATTTTGAATCAAATCTAATCTTCAACTATCTTATGTGCATGCGCATATACTAGAAACTGAATGTAATACTTAAGGCCATGTTTAGTACAATGAGGGAATTTGAAAGGAAAGGTAGGAAGAGGAAAGCCTAATTTTGTTGGGTACATGCATATAGAAAAAGATAGAGGTAACATGTTAGTCCGGCCGACAGAATGAAAGCACCTAAATACTTAAGCCCAAGGAATAGGAGGAAGATGGTGGAAAGTAAGTGATGGTGGAAAGTAAGTAGATCCATTTTGTTTAGGACTGATACAAGGGATTTGGAAGGGTAGGAAAAATTGTTGTAACTTGAATTTCAAAAAGTTGAAAAAACGGAGTTATAATATTCAAGAAATATAACATGTAAAATAAAAGAGTAAAAAAGATTAATCTAAAACATTTAATTTTACGTATTAAATTTTTGTAAATTCAAGTAAAAAAACATCTTTCCCTTGCCCTACTCTAGCACTACCCTCCTACCTATCTTATCTTTATCATTAGATAAAAAATGATGATTGAAATGATTTTTTATAAAACTATAATTTAAACATTCAATATTTTTCTCTTCATTCCTCATACTACTGCACTATATTGATCTTATTACTTTTCCACATATTACCCCGGCTTAGCTAATTTTCTCAATATAGGGAAAATAGTTTATAGTTAATTTAACCTTCAAATAAATATTATTAGAAGGGGTCATTATTATTTTAATGGACCAAAGCCTCATTCATCCGATAACAAATGATAAATCACCAAAGGAGAAAGGTTTTGTTCTGATTGACTCCATAAGTTCTTAGTTGTTTTTTATTTGGTAAAAGTAAAAAAATGTTTTGTCTTGTTTTATCATGTATATTCTCGAAGGTGAAAAAATATCTTATCTTCGTCCTTCAAAATTGAGAAGATGCCGAAAAAATTATATTTCCATTTTGACAATAATTATATTAACATAAGTAATCATAGACATAGTCATTCTTTCACTCTTCAGTCTTCAGTTTACCACTTTAAATATATATATATATATATATATATATATATATATATATATATATATATATATATATATATATATATATATATCAAAATAATAGTTCAATATATATTTCAAAAATTTTGCTAAAAAATTACTCTATAATATTTTGATGAACATTCGAGATACATCTATGTAATAGAATTTAACAAGCCAAAATTTCTCGCCCATGAAGTATTGGCTTGCACCATGTCATGTTACTTCCCTTCAGATAAAAGTAATCCCTCAGAATAAGAATCAGAATATATATATATATATATATATATATATATATATGCAACTTCTTAATGAAAAGTTGGACACCCAAAGAAAAAAAATACTTCAACGTTTTCTCACTATAAATCAGTAACAGCCTTGCTACAGTCTAACAACAAAAGAAACCAAAACGCTTAAAGAACAAACACAACCTTTTGAGGCATTACAGATAATTACTCTACCAACAAGAACCCAAAAGAAAAAATGAAAAAAAAAGTGTTGTTTATCTTTTAATATTTGGCTATTTGCCACCACAAAAGTGAATGCAAGATACACTTCCAACTATTTCCCGCAATCTGATTTTACACCTCAGTCTCAAATCCCAAAAAAACTGAAATCCTAAAACCATAAACCCAAAACTCTCAAAACATTCCCTTTATAATTTTTTATCTCTATATCTGATCTGATATTCTCAAAATAGGCACCTCAGTTAGTTCTAGATAAGATAGCCAAACATCTTGTGCTTTTAATAAAAATAATACAGCAATACAGTGTCTGCAAAAATTCACAATTCACCTGCTTCACTGCTTTATCTTCACCTACAATTTCATACGTGTCTTCCAAGCAACCTTCCTATGTCGCAATTCCTGCAGGCAACCACAAAAGAAGTTTCAGTGTTGGCATAACAGGAGTACTCCAAGTTAAACCAGAAAACAAACTATCATTAAGGAGTTAATATAAGTCATCAATTGCCACTTTCTAAGTTTCCTAATCTGAGTCATAATTGCAAGAGAGTCAAGCCAAGTAAACACTTAAGATCATACTCCCTCTATCTTTTATGTAAAAGCTAAACAAGAGGGATTCTTTGGTGTTAAATATAAGAACTCAAACCACTTCGAGAGGAAGTTCCAATACACGAGATTAAAGAAGGTATTTTAGTACAACCAAAAATGATGTTATAAATAAATAGCTTAAACTATTTTCCTTTCATATCTACAAATTCATAATTTAACTCTTGTTTTAAGGTCCAAATGTAGTATAACAAATTTATGAAGCAATCCATAGTAGTTCCTTTTGGGGGGTTGTAATAGGTGTCCTATATTGTAACGATCTTCCCATTCACGCTAAGGTTCAGCATGCATCTCTTCATTCATGCTCTGTACATAATTCCCCATTTCCCTCCTCATTCTTTCTTTAGTGAAATATATCCTTGTACATCAAGATCTATGAAACACGGTCACTAGAAAAGGATGTGTCTATATTCTACTTGTATTCGTGCACCCCATACCAAGATTCATTTTTCTCTCAATTCCCTCAAAGACAATGTGAAGAGCACAACTTCTTGAGAGAGTCATATCCCAAAAGCTGGCCACTGGAGTTGGATAGTCCAATTTCCATTTATACAGTGATACATGCATGCTACATTGCAAGCAAGACTAAAGGAAGGTGGGATGTGTAAAAATGACATATAGTATTAGCATTCTGGCCAAGGTTATTGCTCTGTGATAGAAGAAAATGAATCTGAATGATAATACATTAGATCACACGACGTCATTTTGTACGATCAATATAGTCATTTGTGGATCCATGCTCATAAGATTCGACAAGATTTTTACGTTGGCTGCCGAAGTCTAACACAACCCTACTCCTTTATCTGGGCTTGGGATAGGCTATAAAAATATAGGCGGAGTATTCCTTAATGATATCTTCCCCACATATGCTACAGACAAAACTATTTTTCTTCTTAGAAACTAATTTCCTCCATCATTTAACTTTCCTACACCCCCACAACTTCTAAAGTTTCAAAGCCAATATCAAGACTCTTCAATGCAAGTTGGCAGCAAAATGCTATGCCCAAAAAATGTAGAAAAATAAAGAAACAAAGAAAGAGAAATGTAGGCAACTTGCATGCAATTTTTCAGAACTTCTCTAAGAAGTTTCAACTTGAAGTTACGCCTAAAAAATGTTAGCCTAAAGGGCAGAAAACCACACAAATAAATGGATAAATGCCGCATACTTATTCATACATCACTTGAAAAAAAAAGATCCAAAACATCTACACTTGCAGACCAAGTTTTCTTTAATACTATAGATGCCTAGCATCTGAGTAACAATTATTTCTATTGGAAGACATGGGTTCTATACAGGAAGCTTGCCTTTTCAACCAAAAAGTGAGAATTTATGTGATGAATGTGATTGGATGAGGTGGGAACGGAAAAATAAATATTTGATAGAGAAAAACTAAGACATACAAAAGGCTTCATTATCATGCCCTCTTTCATTCATTTCACCCCAAAACCTTAGCTTTGACTTTGCCAGAAACCTCAGAATTATCCTACACAGAAAAATGAGTCAATTACATTAAATCCTGTTGATGTTTTTGAAATTTAGATTTAGATTCAAGGTCTTTATAGCTTCAATATTTTTCTAATGCATGCTTTGAAACCTGAAGCCAGTAAAACCTACATTCACACACTTCTTGATATTAAAGGAAATACACCCTGATTCCGTGTTTTAAGTTTTCATATGAATTAATGAACCATTTTGATAATTTTCACTGCGTTAAATTAGGCTACAATAAACTGTTCAAAGAAAATATGGGTATATGTTCCTAAAAAAATCTTACTCAGGTGATTTATACGAGAAGCATTTAAAAGTACAAATGCACCGATCTCTAGCTCTGAAAGAAAAATGGAATCATTTCTGGAGATTTTGAAGACAACACAAGTTCATATCATTGGTATTGGGGGAAATATTTGGGGGACCAAACTGAAAGGCCTTATATTTGAAGAACCGAATTAAGGGGAGGCTTCACTTTTTGGAACTAAACCCAGGCGTTTCACCTTTGAAGGGCTAAATTAAAAGAAGAGTGATTTTTCAGAGACTAAAATAAAGTAATTTATTCGTAATATTCTCTACATAAAGCAGTAGTTCTACAACAAAATGAGAAGCACCCAATAAGTGGTTCAAAGGAGAGTGAATTGAAATGTCAAATGAGAAACCAGATTAGAAAGAACTATGGAAGACAAAGTATTTGAATAATTCTGTGGAGAATCATCATAACCGTTAACAGAAAACAATCTCCCTATTCATAAAGATGAAAGAGTCTCCCAAAAATAAAAATCAGTCACAGTCCAAAAGAAAGAAAATAAAGTGGTCTTAGTTTAATGCAAAAAATAACTAGAGCATTCAGATATAAACAATGATTATGGTCAAGAGTCAAAAACAAATGAAATAGAAAAATAGTTTTCCTTACCCCTATTTGGCTGTCTTTTATTAACAGTGTAACCACCAACATAACCAGGAGAGCTTTTAGCAGTAACATCAGAAGCTGCAGCACCAAGCCCAAAACCAAAGGGACCAGATCCATCTAGCTCAGAATTTGAAGATCGCCAAGTGGGGTCCTCGTAAACTGAACTATTATTGTATAAATCAGAAAAAGCTCCATCAAAACCACCATTTGATGCAGAGTGGGACGATGAAGGAGCAACATTTGTACCACTGTTTCTTCCATACCCTCCAGGTCCGAAACCATAACTATTGTCGTCTGCCCCAAATCCAAGGTTGCCACCCCTACTTTGTGACACATTGTTCATTGTACCTTGAGCAGAAATTGCAGTAGAACCCCAATTGGTTCCAGCATTACCATAAATGTTTCCTCCAACGTTCCCACTTCCTGATCCTGTGAATGCACTGGAATTAGCAGAACTTGTTCCATAATTAAGGCCACCAGATCCCCACAAGTTCTGGGTTGCGGAACTGAAGAAAGAATTGTTACCTCTGCTATTATTATCATATCCAATAGGATTCCCAAACCTGCTTGAGCTTCCAGCATAATATGGACTTATAGCCCGACCATAATTAAGATTGTTATTGAAATTTGAATTCCCTCCAAACGCAGGTCTCAAACCGGGCTCAAAATTCATATTCGTTCCATAACCAGATCCGAATGGAGAAAAACCACTTCGGCCACTTGCAACAGGACTGAATCTACCATCCACCCTGAGACCAAAGCTTCCAACAGCACCTGGAGTATATCCCTGGTTGAAGCCAGTTAGGAAATTATTGACCCTATTCAAACCAAAGTTATATGGAGTAAGTGGGCTTCTATTTGGCACAGGTGATAGTTCCTTAGGAACTGCACGCTTAACCTCAACCGTTTTGCCATTCAATTCATGGAAGGTCTTAAGTAAGACCTTATCAACAGCTTCTTCAGAATCATAAGTAATGAATCCAAAGCCTCTTGGCCTCTGAGTGTTATGATCATACATCACTACAACATCCGTTATCGTCCCGAATTGTTCAAAGTACGCCTTGAAGTCACTCTCTGTAACTGTAGATGCTAAACCACCAACAAATATTTTTTTAGTGCGCAATGCACCGGGAGAACCATGGTTGCTGCCACTGTTTCTACTTAGTATGCTCTGGTCATCCCTAGGAACAGCCTTCTTGGCTTCAACCTATCAAAAGATGAAACATTATACAAACTTACAAAGTACAGAAGAATTGCATAGAGCAAGTCAATCGGCATCGAAACTGTTGGAAAATAACATTTTAATTAAACAAACACCATCAATGGAGCAAATTCTTAAATTTTCAGAACAAATAAACATTGAATAACTTTTCAAAATACAAAAGACTCCGAAGGTAGGGAATTCATAAAGAAAACATCAACCATAAAATTTTAAAGCAAGAATTTAATGGATCATCAAACAAGAAAATTACCATCCTTCCATCAATACTGTGCTTCTCTTTTATGACTCTATCTGCAACAATTGGGTCCGCAAAAACTACGAAACCAAATCCGCGAGCTCTACCGGTAGTCCGATCCTTCATGATCACTGCCTCCACAACCTCCCCATAAGAACTGAAATACTCTCTCAGCCGCTCTTCATTCGTGTCCCATGATATCCCACCAATAAATAACTTACCATTATCGGATTGCATTTTATCTACATTCAAAATTTGCACCAGCCAGTAAGTCCAAATTCACACAAATGCAGGTGGAAGCAACATCATAAGTGATCAAACAAAGCTTCCTAATAATAAACCAAGCACCTTACACAGAAGATAAAAGAAAAGGAAGGTCCATGATGGATCCAATTCTATACATAAATATCAGTACAAACCACAACCACATAAAAAACAATAAACAAAGGCACATCCCACAATATATTAAACCATAAACTAATGGCTGTTATACTATCAGATTGTTCAAGCATAAATAGTAACATCCACATCATCAAACACATTTTACAAAACTAGCAAAATCAATATTAACAATACCTTAAACAGTATTCGCTACAGAAACACAGACAATCCTGGATTCAATCAAAAAACATCGGATCCTTCAAAAACCAGCAAATCCAACCCAGAATTAAGCAAACCTGAAAAACCCCATAAATATTTTAAATCAATGAATCCATCAAGATCCAAAGTCACAAACTTTATGCAAAAAAACATGGATCCACATAGATTTTGTCCAAACCCACCAATCAAAAAAGGGCAAATCTGGGATAAAACAAAGATCTGAGGGGAGGCACAATAAGATTAAGAACAAAGGGAAGGTTCATTATCTTCCTATATATGTTTGCCTCCCACTCTTTTATATTTCTTCCACTTGTTATGTTAAATTAGATTAGCAAATGCAAATTGAGTATATACAAAGTATGATATGAGGCTTAGAGAACGTAAAGATTGAAGCTTTTTAAGGGGAGAAGGTGAAGGAGAAGAAGCAGAGAGAAGCTTGTTGTGTAAATTATATAGGGTCTGAAAATGGATGAGGAGGAAAGATGGTTTTTTTTTTTTTTTGTTTCTATTATTTTTCTTGTGACTTTCATGGGAAAAAAGACAGGAAAATGGGAAATTGGGTTGAAATTATGGGAGTGGTGAGAGTTGTGAGAAAAGAGTAATGAAAATAAAAAAACAAAACAGAAAGGGAATAATGAGAAAAGAAATGTTTTTTTTTTTTAGTTTTTATTTTTGATGAAAATAATGTGGAGGAGGCATTTCTTGGTTGGGTTGTGTTGGAGGGCTTTTATACCTAATGGAGTAAAAACGTTTTGTATTGTAATGCGGCTTCTGCTGCTGCGTCTTCCTGGCCCTAGTATGGAATCAAAATGTGGGTCCCACCACCTTCATATTTCATACTACTACATTTATGTTAAATTTATTTACAGCGTTTGATCTTAATTAGTCTCTATTCCCATAATAAAAGAACAAATTGAGCTTTTTAGAAGTTATGATGTGTATTGTTAGATTATTATATGTTAGTACATGAGTGAAATTGTTAACTAGTACCGATAAAAAAGAATTTTAATTCATCAGTTTATACTTTATAAGTATTATAGCTGGTCTTAATTATAACTTAAAATTGTCTACTATTCCATTTTTTCTCAAAATAATTTATTTTACCTATAAAATAATTTACATTCCTTTTGCCGTTTTCTAAGGTATTCTCATTCACGTGACAAGTGAGACTAATCTCTCACTGTTCTAATGTTTTATATAGAGGATAAACAGTTGACATGTGAGTTTGTTCAATTCACAAGGGCTATTAAACCAACAATGTCTTATATAGGTCTTATTATTTAGGACCTAGAGGGAGCATCTTAATTCCTTAACTCTCACAAAAAAGTTAAATAGATCTTATTATATATAGGATCTGGAGGGAGCATTTTATTTAGCCTTTTAATTATTTTAAATAAAGTTAACAATGTCTTATATTAAGCAATTGTAGGATGGAGTGCTTTTTATTTTAATGACCTGATTAAGAGTAATAGATCTTACTTACTGACGCATTATTAATATTCGAACAAACATGATTAGTTTTTTTTTTCTTTGGATGAAGTTGACAGGCCAGATTGGTCAACAGAAAAAGTTGACAAACCAGGATGATGGGGTGTCAAGGATGTTGAGTTGGGTGAAGGAATCAGATTAGCTGTACCAGCTAATGTTCACCGAAATTGTTTGCACTATGAAAACATGTTTTAGAAAAATATTTTAGACTTTATTAATACAATTTTCTCCACCAAATTTGGAAGAGTGTTAATATCAGATTATTAAGAGATTAATGATGATGTACTTCCTCTAGTCCTAAGTTATACCTAATTAATTTTTTTGGAAAATCCTAAAAAATAAAATAAGTCAGTTATAAATTGATTTAGATATTTTCCCTTAAACTAGTTTATTTGACATTTAAACTAATGAGTAATCTAAAAAATATCAAATATATCAAAATTAACTAACTCATTTTATTTCCGACTTTCCTAAAAAGTCAATTTGATTTTCTATATTTAGGAACGGAGGGAGTACTATTTAAAATCTTTTGTGTGTATTGTGTGTTGTTTATAGTCTGTTAATAAAAGTACATTGAGTATGCCCTCTCACAAATGAGATGATTTATAGAAGTGTGATGTGATAAAAAAAAATTTTGAACTGAAGTGATGTGATAAAATTAGATGCAAAATATGTACAACATAACTAATCATACCAGAAGCACTTTCTATTTTGAAAAAATGGACAACCGAGGTTTTCAGTATAACAATAGATTAACTTAAATCACAAGATGTAGAAACTAAATTTTAGTCCCATCTTATTCAAAAAGGCTCTTAGAAGAGGGATATACTGATCGCAAAAATTCAAATCAAACTAATCAAATATTCGTGTATGATGATATGATAATTGTAAGATACCATGTGGCCAATGAGTTATAAGGAAATCTCCACCAACAAATCATGTTTATAGAAGAAAAATAATTTGAACAAGTTTTTTAAAAAACTTATTTGCACAAAACAAAAATATAATGAGAGGAGATCGAGGGTTTTGGGTGATGAGATGATTGACTACTTTCACCAAATGGAAGAAAAATAAAGAGTGACATGAGACACTATGGATGTAACCTTAAATGAATGTTGATTACAAAGCAAGCTTCATCACTAGAGCTTTGTGTAAGGTTAGTTCAATTATATCAATATCTATCAATTCAACAACTTAAAACTCCAACCATTCATGTATATTTAATAAAATTAACAGTCTTCACATTCCAATTATGGAATGACACATTGACTTCTAATATCTTCCACAATATACCCTCCTATGCATATAAATGAAATCTTGACATAGCTAGTCCAGCAACTCTGGAGATGACAGGAAGAGCTCATCACTTTAAGTGATCAAAATATCACAAGACACCATAGGTAATCAGCAAGCAACTGAGACCACATACACACTAATTTTGGACAAAATATTGCTTCAATAAACTAAACCGCATTATCCATGAGAGAGAGAGGATGGTGTGTGAAGAAGCAAGGCTAGTTAGGAATATGTTGCTATTCCCTCCGGTCCTTAATGTAAGAGCCCAAAATTTGAATGGTTTTGGTCCCTAATGTAAGAGCTCACCCCATATTCTCTCCTCATTTAATGCATTTTTTCCTACTTTACCCCTAACTCTCTTTCATATTTATTAATGCTTATTTATTTCTCTCTCTTAAAAGTACCATAATAAATATGGGCAATTTTGGAAAAGAAGCATTAACTCCAGACACCCAACTAACATTCACATGTTTTCTTAAGAAGCGTTTTTTCGACAGCTAACTCTTACATTAGGGACCGGAGGGAGTATATTAGTAAAAGAAGTAAACATTGTTTGGCTTAAAATTTAAATGTAGAAAACCCCCTGCAGGGACGAATCAAATACTACTAATATTATCCCAACATACCCCTTTCAAGCCACAGAAAACACCAAACCTCTGTGGTACAAAAATTGGTTGTATGAGTGTGCGTGACGTGAGAGAAAGAGAGAGATCCAAGATCAGTAAAAGTGATTAAAGAAAGAAGTGAGAAAATCAGAGAAAGAAAATGAGGAAGAAGAGGAAATAAATGCGAGGAAAACAATGACGTAGGTGCCAGGTGGGATACAGTGCACAGTTCCCACTAAGATGATATGTCAGTCACCAAAAAACGACAACCAAAACAACGAAACAATGCTGTGACATTCTTAAAACGACAGTCAACATCAAAATGTTGACCCTTGTTGACCATGATGATTGTCAATCTTTTTTGGTTTTTGCCCTGTATACTCATTTCTAGATTTTCTACGTTAATTATAAGTTTATTCCAGTGTTGTCAAACCCAACTCAACATTGCATCTATCATGCCATTGATTCACTCAATTATGATGGAAGTGGTCTCAGTTAAATTGTGTTTTTTAATAATAAATGTGGAAAAACAAATAACTTGATCAATATTTAATTCTCGAAAGGGGGATTTTTTATTGGCAAAACTTTGCACAACATGTAGTTGATGATTAATTTGTGTTCTAATTACCTAACATATTTGTGATAGCTTCTATTGCTTAATATATCATTTTGCTTTTATCTAAAAAATAACATTTTAATATATTATAGAAAAACATGGTTCAATTTTCAATTTTATATTATCTCTCAAATATTCAATGATTTAACTTAAAAAAATACATAATTTTAAGCATTACATATTTAGAACTTCATATAAAATTGAAAATTGAACCCTTTTTTATAATATATCAAAATGTCACTATTTTTTTTGTGGAATCTAATAATATCAAATAAAAAAAGTTCAATCCCAAAAAGAAAAATTTTACGGTGTAAATGTAAATAATGGAAGAGGAATGAAGTCCTCCCCTTAATTTCCTGCCAAGTAGAAACGATATGATTGGCCAGTTCAAAAATGAAACGATGTGATTGGTGAAAAGAGGGGTTGGATGGCAAGAAGCCTAAACCTCCATTCTTCACTTCTTTTTTGTAATAAACATTTTTAGTTTAATTAGTAAAAGATAATGAAATAACATTAGATTACACAAATATTGATAAAACCAAACGTGCTGATCAAGAAAAGATAAAACCAAATGGAGATTTTTTTTTATTAAGTGAGAGGGATACAATTCTCTTTTTACTATATGATGACACCAAACAAAGTGACAGCTCTTTCATCATTTCTTGTCATATACTAATATATCAGTGTGATCAAATGGGCAAAGAAAACACCATTTCTCAGATAAATTCTACTACTTGGGGCGTAAATATTCCCCTTCACAAAAAGAAAAAGAATATTTGCAACTTATTGATGGGACCCTAGATGGCATCCCCTTGAAGTTTTCACACTAGAACTCAACATAAACCTTGGTACAATCTGCTGATAAAAAAGGACAAAAATGATGCATAGTAGGAAACAACTAATTCCTTATCAGAAGAACCCACAACTTTGCCAGACATTACAGTTGAAAATCTAATCAAGAAAAAGAGAAAAAGGAAGAGATGTCTAGGATCATACTTATATTGCTGCCTCACATGTGAATGCATGATACACTTCCACTATATCCCGCAATCTGATTTTACATCTCACTCAAATCCCAAAAACTGTAAAATGGAAAAAAAAATCTAACAAAAACTCAAAAACTCACTCCTTGGCATTCCCTCTGTAACTTCTATCCCTATGTCTCTGATCCTCAAAATAGGCACTCCTGTTAGCCTACATAACCAAACATCTTGTGTCTTTAACCAAAAAACACTAATACCAGTGATCTGTAAACTTCACAACTCACATGCTTCACTGTTTCTTCCTCGCCTACAGTTTCATACGTGTCTTCAAAATGGATCTTCCTATGTGGCAATTCCTGAAGCAAATACATAAGTTTCAGTGTTAGCATACTAAGTTGCTTGATTTGTATCAGAAAACACTATCATAAATGCGTCAGCCAAAGCAACAGAAAAGAAAAGTAGGGTTAATATAAATTTTTGTCCTCAAACTTTCACCCAGTTTTGGTTTTGATCCTTAAACTTCAAAATCAGTAGTTTTGTTCCATGAACTTCCATACAATTCTGTTTTAAATCCCTGAACTTTAAATTGTTAATTTTGGTCCCTCAACTTTGCACCCTTTATAAAATATATTGATCCTTGATTTTACAAGATTTTTTTTTTCTAAGTTGAGGCACTAAGATCAAAATAGACCGAACGTTCAAGGACAAGAGTCGTCAATTTAAAAGTTGAGTCAAGACCAAAATTGATCGAAAGTTCAAGAATCAAAACTATAGATTTTAGTTCAAGAAGGAAAATAAAAACTATAGTTCAAGGACCAAAAGTTGTATTAACCAGAAAAGTACTAAGAACATGTCCATAGGAAACTTGATCAATCTATTTTCCTTTGCAAGTGATTTGGATCTATAAAATTGAGTTAAAATAAAATGAACTGATGCCTTAGGAGAGAGTGGCAAAGGGCTGAATGATAATCAAATCCATGTGAGAAACCAAACCCACAAATTTCAGGGCAAGTGCTGCTTAAGCAATGAAACTAAAGCCTAAAGGCATTAAAACGAACCGAATTCCTTGCATTTAGCAAGAATATGTACATTGTATAAATAGAGAGAATGAATATAAATAAGATGAGGGTAGAAAGAGAGTAAGCGAGTCTGATTCACTATATTGCATCAAACTCTCTTAAACACATAGCACATCATTGCAAGGGTTCTCAGATTGGGATTAAAATATCAATACAGCCACACAGGAATTAATATAAAACTACTGAAAAACAAAACAGGATATGTTTGTGGTATCTATATATGTCCTAGGGTTGCCTCAAGCTGAATGGTGGTACGATACCACATTTCATACAGCAGTAAAAAAATTCCATATGAGTTGCTCTATGGTCAGAAACTCCCCATTCTATACACCTTAATTGCCTCATAATTCTGTTCTAGAAGTGATTGACGAAAACTTCACAGCTAGAGAAAAGAATAAGGGGATTTTACATTGTAAACAACGGAGTGACGAGTAATTAAAATTAGTTAGTGAGGGGAATATTAGAAATAGCTGTTAAGACTATTGCTTATAATTTATCATGTTCCTCTATTTCTCTCAATTTTCCATGTTCTTCACTCACAATCCCCCCCCCCCCCCCCCCCCAACATCCAAAAGCTACAAAACTTTATTGATAGTGTTCTGCACTGAAAATGAGTACTTTAATTATAGACTCCTATTCATATCTACAAAGCCTAAACATGATCACAGCCAAACTAAATTCTAAATTAGACACCAAATCAACATGATACTAAGGGAGTTAATGATACATAAAATGTGCAAATTTTCCAGTAGTCAGAGTTCAATTGAATTTGAGTCTGCAATTAACTCATGACTAAACTAGTAGAGAACAGTTCACCTTTTTATCTAGACTACGTTGCAAAGTTATTAAAACAAGCACTATAATAGTTAAACATAGATTTCTCCACTTTATCATAGATATATAGGAATTAGTAATATCTATTTTGCTCCCAATCTATTGAAGCCACACAAATGTTTCCAAATGAGGAAGAAAGTGAATAAGCAAGAAAATATAATTACAATAGCCCTTACCTCTATTTGTCTGTCTCTTATTAACAGTATAACCACCAACATAACCAGGAGAGCTTTTGGCAGAAACATCTGAAGTTGTGCCACCAAGATTATAACCAAAGGGACCAGATCCATCTCGCTCAGTGTTTGAAGATCGCCATGTGGGATCCCCATAACCCGAAGTACTATTGTAAAAATCATTAAAAGCCCCATCAAACACACCATTTGATGAGGAGAATGATGAATTTGGGGCGATACTGCTGCCACCACCCCCTCCATACCCTCCAGTCCCCAAACCATAACTACTGTCGCCTCCACCGAAGCGAAGGTTGTTGCTACTCGGTGACACATTGTTCAAACCGCCTTGACCAGAAACTACTGAAGAACCCCAGTTAACTCCAGTCCCAAATGAGTTTCCTCCAGCATTCCCACTTCCCGATCCCATGTATGCATTATTGGAGTTTGCAGAGCCTGCTGCATAATTAAGACCACCAGTTCCCCACATGTTTCGAGTCGCAGAGCTGAAGAAAGAATTGCTTCCTCCATTACCACCATCATATCCAATGGGATTCCCAAACCTATTTGAGCTGCCAGCATAATAAGGATTCAATCCCCGAGCATAGCTAAGGTTGCTATTGAAGTTTGTATTCCCTCCAAATCCAGGGTTCAAGCCAGGCTCAAAATTCATGCTCATTCCATAACCAGATCCAAAGGGAGAAAATCCACTTCGCCCACCCGCAACAGGACTGAATCTACCATCCATCCTCAGTCCGTAGGCTCCAACAGCACTTGGAGTATATCCCGGAGTGAAGCCATTTAAGAAACTATTGACCCTACCCATTCCGAAATTATTATATCCACTAAGTGGGCTGCGGTTTGGTCCAGGTGATAATTCCTTAGGAACTGCTCTCTTAACCTCAACCATTTTACCATTCAGTTCATGAAAAGTCTCAAGTAAGACTTTGTCAACAGCTTCTTCAGAATCATAAGAGATGAATCCAAAACCTCTTGGCCTCTTAGTGTTGTGATCATACATCACTACAACATCTGTTATCGTCCCAAATTGGTCAAAGTACCCCTTGAAATCAGTCTCCGTAACTGTTGATGCTAAACCTCCTACAAATATCTTTCTAGTACGAACTGAACCAGGAGAACCATGTATGCTGCTACTGCTTCTGTTCAGTATGTTCTGGTCATCTCTAGGAACAGCCTTCTTCGCCTCAACCTAATGATACAAGAATCAGTGTCAAAAATAAAACGAAATAGACAAGTCATTCTTTCCTAAACCATCTTAAAGCAGAACAATTTGAAGTAAACAAATAAAGAAACAATCTGAAGAGCTGGTTTGGCTCAACGGTAAGCTCGCTTGTCATGAGGTCTGAGGTCGTTGGTTAGAATCAGCCTCTCTCTCTGCATAAAGCAGAGGTAAGGTTGCATAATATATTCTCTTCCCCAGCATCCTTACCAAGTGGGGACTAGAACTGGGTTGACTTTTTTTTTAAACTAAGAAATAGTCTAATCATTAAGAAAACCACATTCAACAAGAAAACCTGCTTGAAAACTATGTACAAAGAGAATTGGAAAGAGAATATAAATAGAATTACCATCCTTCCATCTATGTTGTGCTTATCTTTTACGACTACATCAGCAACAGCAGGGTCAGCAAAAACTACAAAACCAAATCCACGAGCTCTACCAGTAGTCCGATCCTTCATTATCACTGCCTCCACAATCTCCCCATAAGAACTAAAATACTCCCTAAGTCTCTCTTCATTT
Source organism: Mimosa pudica (assembly GCA_029929735.1). Lineage (NCBI taxonomy): Eukaryota > Viridiplantae > Streptophyta > Magnoliopsida > Fabales > Fabaceae > Mimosa > Mimosa pudica. Next base: position 1,332,749 of record JAKELP010000040.1, read on the forward strand.
GTGTCCCATGATATTCCACCAACAAACAGCTTACCACTATCCGATTGCATTTTATCTACAAACAATAAAAAAACTTCATCCACTAAGTTCAAGCACAGCATATTCAGATGGCAGCATCATCAAAAAGTACAAAGGCAAAAGCTTTCACAAAATAACATAAAAACAGGCATCAAATTTGGATCGATTCATTTGATCATTTCAGGATTACAAAAAACCAAAATTCAAAATAAAACAATTGAATCAAAAGCTTAATAAAAGCATTACCATTTATCACAATTTTCAAGTACATACATACATATAGTTCTAGTAAGCATTCAAAGAATCAACAAAAAAAAACATTTCCTTAATTACAACAAATTCAGAAACTGTGTCTATGGTGTAAATACAAATAAACCGGATTCAATTATGAAACATCGGATCTTCAAAAACCACTGAATCAAACCCAATTTCATGAAAAAAAACAGCATAGATATTTTCATTTCAGTGAGCGATTACATGGAGATCCAAAGGGGCATGAAATGATGAAAAGATGAAAACTTGAATTGAGATTTGATCAAAACGCACCAAATTAAGAGGACCCAAGAAGCGAAAGTAAGATCTGAGGGGAGGCACGATAAGATTGAGAAGTGTCTATGCCTCCCCACTTTTTGCTTCGTCTTCCAGTTGTATGTATTTATTTTGATTTTGATTAGGGAATGCAAATTCAGTTGACAAACCGATTGGAAAAAATAATGAAAATGAAAATAATAATAATAATAATAATAATAATAATAATAATATATACAGACTGGAGAGAAGAGAGGGAATGTGAATGTGGAGAGAAGAAAGAAGCAACAGAATGGCTGGTGTGAGAAATATATAGGTGCAGACAGACAGTGCAAATGGCAATAAGGCAATGCTTGTGTATTTTGATTTTAAATCTCCTTTTTTAAAGGAAAAAAGATAAATAAAACTCTTTCAACATGTAAAAGAACAGTTAAGGATAACCAAATTCGTAGGCACTGGATTAATTACTATAAATGGTGAGCAAATTAAATCGAAAACCAAACCAAAGGAGTTTCGGTTTTTGTTTTTCATTTTCCACAATTTTTCGCTTTTGGTTTCGATTTTCATTTTATATTTTTTTTTCGATTTTCGGTTTGTTTTTTGGAATTTCAATTTTTTAAAAATTTTATTGTACTGAAATACAATAAAACTTTTTCGGTTTTGATTTTCATTTTAGGTAGTTTTCGGTTTTTCGGTTCGGTTTTTAATCGAAAAACTGTTTGCGCACCCCTAATTACAACATTCTCATTAACTACATGCATATTAATTAGTGCATAATAATTAGAGCATAGCAATTAATCACAAAAGTATTGTCATTAACCACATCAACATACAAGGGTGCTAATGGGAATGTTGCAGTGGTTAATTTAGTGTTGTTATCCTTTTGAAAGTTTAAGCACATTAATTGTTTTTTTTACATATTTAGAAGATTTTATTGGTCTTTCCCTTTTTTTCCCTCTTGGGCTTGTGATTTAAAACATTTTTATAAAATTGAAAATTTTCAGAATAAGGCTGTAGAAATATGTAAAAGGCATTCCGATATATAAAAAACAGAAATATGTAAAAAGGCAAAGGAGAGAACGAAACATATTATTATTGACTTAACTGTAGTTTGCAAATTTAAAATGAAATGAAAATAGTGTCTTTGTATAGAGGGTTATCAACTTTGAATGACCAATTATCGATATGTCTAATCCATTTATCGATATCATAATTTTATCAAATTATTTTTGTTCATAATCATAATTGTATAAATGGATCAACAAATTTGTATAAATATTACTAAATTTAGATAATGAATTGCTAGCATGTCTCTATCATTTCACAAACGTCATAATATTACCAATTTCTTTTTATTTGTTACTTGAATTATATAATGGGATTGCCAACTCTGTGTAATGCACTATCAACTTTGGATAATGGATTAACAAAATGTCTCTATACATTTACTAACCTCTTTTTGTTTGTTAAGATAATTATAGGATGGATTGTTAGAATGTTACATTCAAATCCACTTAAAATGTTGTATTGATTGACCATTGATGCGTGTATAAGAATAGTACAAAGTAACCTATTTACTATTGACTCTTATGAAAAATAATAGTTTCACCATTACAAATCATGACTTGAATGAGGTCGCACATAATTACTTTGAGGGTTAACACTACTACTTTTGGTCCTTATAATTTTCTTAAATTTGGATTTTATTAGTCTCTCAAGTTGAAACTAGAGGTTTTGGTTCCTAAAGTTTACCTCATCCATGGTTGTTAGTCCCTCATGTGTTAATAGTGTTTAATTTGCTTATGTGTCACTAACACCGTTAAGTCTGTGATGACTGAGCGAGCTTACATTGAATTTTACTATGACGGTACATAGAAAAGGGAATTTTTTTTCAAACAGCTGAACTTCCTTCTTGTTTCTATTCACCCATCATCTAGTTATCAAGATATGATGACGAGAAGGTAGGTAGGAATTTGTTCCTTTTTATTTCTTATGACCCTAATATATACACACTTCCTTCTTCATTACCTCTAAAAATGAATAAATTAAAGGGCTGTTACGTGCATATGAGGCACCCCAATGCATTTGAATTTTCCCTACCCTATTGTTGCGAACCCTTTGTGCAACTTTTACTTCTCTCAATTTTCCCTACCCTATTGTTGTGAACCCTTTGTGCAATTTTACTTCTCTCATTTGCACGCATCTTCTCCCTTTTTAACGTTCTCTGAATATTTGGGGAAGTAAATTCAAAGCTTTTTGCCATCGACATTGTTGCCAAACTTCTGTGAAATACAAAATGACAAGAGGAAAAAATGTTATTTTTTAATTTTTTTCATATATCCAAGTCAAAGTGAAATGTGACTTAAGTCTTCCTAGTCACCACACACTGATAATTAAATGAAATAAATAATTATTTTAAAAAATAAAATGTCCAAAACGAAAACATGCATGTGGTGATGAGAATTTTATGGCTTTAACTACTTTGGTGTATAACCATAGGCTCTTAAAGCATAGTTTACTTCATTTTATCCAAAAAAAATCATCTCCCACATTTTATTTTCCCTTTTTATGACACAACATATTTTCTTGCACAAACTCTTTCATCCAAATTTTTAAACACGCTTCCTCAACTTCTTTTTATATTTTTTATAAATAATAACAATTTCGGTTTCAAAAATACATTTTGAAGTTTGAAAATGATTTTCAAAATTATTGTTTTTATAACAAATAAGTGTGTCAAATTCGATTTTACTTGATTCATAAATTAAAGGAATTACTCTAGTAGAGAAATTATTCTGTGAACTTGATGCACCACGTCATTTGTGGTATAATTAATCACTACTAAAAAACATTAGTAAACACATCAGTCTGGTGTGGAATTTGTAAGTTGAATTGGCACCCAAAATGATCAACTAAGTGATAAAAATAATGTTCTTAACTTGTAAAATAAGAAATCTTAAAACATGAGATTTAAATATTTTTATGTGTTGCTTAATTTTTTAGTGTGCCAAATTATATTGAAATATCCTCACCAGACCTTATATATGTTTTACATGTTATTGATTAGATAACATTTGTTGCAGTGCATTCAGATAAGAATAATAATTTAGCTAGTACGCAAATTATATGCACACTTTCACAATCAAAATTCAGGTGGTCACATTGGTATAGCCATATGCGAAGCATTTTTATAAAGAAACTTCGATCATTTTCGTTTCTCTTTCTTTAATGTTGTGACTTCATGCGTGCATCTTGAATTCGTTAAATCTGTTCATCTTCGTTGAGAAATAACAGAAGAAAGGTGAGAGTGTGAACGACTAAACTGGAATTTGGCGAAAACTAACGGAGGTGACATAAGGATAGAGCAGATTAAATAAAATGGTGCTCTATTTAATTTATTCTCTCATCTTTTTTCCTTACACACCAACAATATGGGTTCCCAGTTCCCACCATTTTTTGTGGGAACCCATCTTCATTCTTTAAAGGATAATTGCCAATCACCGGAAATGGAAAACGCTGAGGATCCGTGAAGCATACATATATATGTCAACCCGAGAGAAAATATTGATAATTCTGCTTGCATTGCTGGAGAATTCATAAACCAAACGGGCCCTTACGATGTCACAAGTATGAGAAAAAGGGAATATTTTCTCCCTGCACTCTTTGCACTTTATTATCTCTTTCATATCATTATAAAACGGGCCCTAAATTTCTTGTAGTGGATTAACTTTCATTAATGGTTGAAGATTATCATCATTTAATAAGAAAAGCCAATTATAATCAAATCACATTATAATTGATTGATATATATATATATATATATATATATATGTATGTATATATATATATATGTATATATATATATGTATATATATATATCTGCTTCCATGTATAAATATGAAATGTATTATGTCCATGTATAGTTAGAAAGTGTTAAACGTAATAAGTTCTTAAAGGTTGATCAAGTGGTAAAAATACAAAGTGAAAAGCAAAGAAAGTGAAGACGGGCAGATTTTACTTATTTTGAAAGGCAATGTGAAAGCAAAGTTTGCTTGGTTGAGGAGATATTGATTCCTTTTAGACCTAAATTGAGGGGGGAGATGAAAAACCCTTTTGAAGTTTTGATTGAGGTATATCGCTTTTATGGGGTGTGTGCATGCACGTAGAGAATTGAAGCCCACTTGACGTTGAGACTTGAAAGGAGTGACCTGTGACCCACCACGTGTAAAACAGCCCCTCAATTTATTGCATTTCACCTTCTTCATTTCTGTTTTGTCCATGCTTTACCTATTCACTAGGGGTGAGCAAACCAAACCGAAAAACCGAACCGAACCGAATTGAATTCGGTTATTTCGGTTTTCGATTCTTATCCGGTTTTATAATTCGATTTTCGGTTCGGTTTTTTAAAAAAATAATAAGGTTAACCGAATAACCGAATTAATTAAAAATAATTAAAAAAAATTATTTTATCATATTTTTCTTTAAATAAGTTAAAATTTAGAGTTTAAATCTATAGTTTTTTTATTTCTTCTTTTAAATTAAAAATGATATGCAATATATCAATATAAAATGTTGATATTTATATATTAAAAATGAAAAAAATCAAATTTATTATAAATAAAAAAATTCGGTTATTTCGGTTAAAACGAAACCAAACCGAATTATTTCGGTTCGGTTACCGAAATAATTCGGTTTCGGTTCGGTTTTCATAATATATACAATTCGGTTTTCGATTATTTCGGTTTTAACCGAATAACCGAACCGAAAACCGAATGCTCACCCCTACTATTTACTATCATCTCTTCTTCACCAAAAGTTACAATACCACATTGTATTAGTACGAATAAAATGATAAGCGAAACTAATTTTTAAAGGATTTAGGCCCACATTGGTCCAATGTTGACCCACCCAAACAACATATAAGGCCCATTTTTTTGTATCAAAATAGTACCTTAGATCCTCTTTATTACCCACTGTTATTTAGAGCCATTAAAATTGGCCGAGCTGGTTAAGGCAATAATGACTTAAATCTCACGCTTGCATTTTGATTCCCAACCACTTTTTTCAGCTCTCTTTTAGATCCTACAATGGTGGCTTTGTCAACAAAAAAATATCAGGTGAATACCATGTTCATGAAAAAATATCAATATCAGTATTGGTCCTCAATTTTTTACTTTAATACATATACAAGACATGTTAAAATGCACAATACAAACGTTCAAGTCAATAGCTCGATTTAGGCTTCAAGATTCGAAACTTTATATAGACATACTTAATGTTCGAATTAGTATTATCATTCTCTGAAAAACAAAAGAGATACACATACAGACATACTTAATCCCTTGCGTGATTTCAACTTGTGTATAAAAGTTGCCCCATAAAAGGTCAAAACTAATATAATCAACAATGAGAATATTAGATGGCAAAAAAAAAACAATGAGAATATTAGACATTGAGTGTTTAAAATTAATTAAAATTTCAAAACGATCATCATCAACGTTTTACACTTTTTGCTGTCTTTTTGTATAACAAATCCAAAATTACTAGCCACTACGGGCCCGTTTGGTTGGACGGAAAGTGTGTGATAGAAATGGAAATGGAATTGAGTGTAAGAGGGTAAAGATGGAAAGTAGAGGTAAATTAGGTAATGATGAGATGTAAAAGTTTGTGAGCCCCATGAAAAGCGTGAGATGAAGAGAGAAAACTTGTGGGTCCCGCGATATATGAAAATTACATTTTTCATTTCCTTATTTCAATTCCTTTTGCACTTTCTTGCCATCCAAACTAGCCCATCTCATGAAAGTTATAACTTATAAGGAAAAAAAGTTTAGTTTTGAAATTTTCAATATATAAGTTCTTATTTCATTTTAAAATTAAGCTTGAAACGTTGAAATTTGAAAAGCTTGCCGAGGAAGCAGTCTGACGTGATCGTGGGACACAAACACAATGAAAGCGTCCCACGTACTCTTCAAAGCTAGATTAAATTAAATGAATTTTCAAATCATTTACATTAATTACTATTCCCTCCTATATTTAAGTCTTGAATGACTGAATGCTAAATAGAATATCTCATTTTTTATGATGAAATTTTTGGGAAAGTGTTTGACTCATCCACGATTTAATTTAATTAAGGATATAGCTTCTAACTTATTTCTGTCCATACAAGTTAGCTTTACCTTACTTCACTTAGTCGTTGAGAATCTCCTCAAACGCCGCGATTATTATTTTTTTATCAACGATTAAGGTATCCCCACTCGACAAATAAGAAACTAATCCTCCGCTGATTTGTAGGCATCTCTACCTAACTTCACTTAGTGGTTGAGATTCTCCTCAAACGCCGCCATTATTATTTTTTTTATCAACGATTAAGGTATCCCCACTCGACAAATGAGAGACTAATCCTCCACTGATTTGTAGGCACCTCAAAGAGTGAGACAGCTGGCCTGAGAGATTTAATGTTTCTCTATACCTAACGTCAAGGATCGAACCCCAGACAATTGGTTAAGGGTGAATGAGTCCTTGTCACTCAACAACACACCCCGGGTTTAACGTCACGATTATTATAACCACAACAAAGTGGTACTTCACAAGAATTGAACACGACAAGATGGTTACATCTCCTAACCTTACATCAGTTAAATTAACGGATGATGAATAATATATAATATTTATTTCTAATTGTTCCTATTTTCCCTTATATTATCTCTTCCAATACTCATCAATAATAATCACGCAAGAGATTGTGGTGAGCATAGACGTAAATAACAAATTGCATTGCATTGATGAGATAATTAATATAATTTCAACTAATTTAACTAACATCCTCTTTCTTTAAATTAATGTAATCATATTAATTACTACCTCTGATCCTAAATATAAGACTTAATTGACTTTTTTTAGAAATTAAAGTTGCGAAATAGGTTATTAAATAATGACATATTTGATATATTTTTAGATTATCCATTAGTTTATAGGTAAAATAAACTAATCTAAGAGAAAAAATTAGGCAAATCAATTTACAATTAACTTATTTTGCATTTTAGGATTTTCTAAAAAAGTCAACTAGGTCTTATATATAGGACTGGAGGGAGTATTAATCAAACATAAAAAAAAAAGTTTTTTATTTAAAACCTAGTGGTATAAAATGTGAAACGAATTGCGAAACAAGCTTGGCCTGCACTCGTCGTCTTATTCTTATTATTCTTGTTCCCTCCAAAAACCTAAAACCTAGCTCTTCAAAATGTTTCCCTCCAAAATTTCACACAAATCAAAATCCCATTTTCATTCCCAATTCCACTTCCCCTATATATATATATATATATATATATATATATATATATAATTCAATTCCATCTCATCTTACCATTTCTCCTCTTAACCTCAAATTCCCTTCAATAATGTCTTCTTCTTCTTCAATCTCCCAATCTCCTCCTCGCACAAACGGCCAAGTCCACGTCATTGTGGGCCCCATGTTCGCGGGCAAAAGCACCACTTTGCTCCGTCGGATTAAGTCCGACGCTCAAAATGGCAGGTATTTCACATTTTTCTTCTGTCAAATTTCTTCCAATTCAACTCTGGCCTAAGCTTAATTTAAGGAATGAAAATTGGGGATTGTATGCGTGAATTTCATTTTTGTCTGATTTGAATTTCGTGATTTTTAAGGAATGTGGCGGTGATAAAATCTTGTAAAGACACGAGATTTGGAATTGACTCGGTTGTAACACATGATGGGATTAAATTCCCATGTTGGGCTTTGTCAGATCTGTCTTCGTTTAAAGAAAATTACGGAGATGATTCCTATGATAAGGTAATTATTTCATAACTTCTCTACAATTTAATTCATATATATACTAGCTAGCTGTTTATGAAGTTCTTTTAGATATTTGTTCACTTTGAATTTGTAATGATGAGGTAGGTTTGAAAGTGGTTTGAATTTTTTATATGGTTTTGTGATTGAAAGGTGACGTTTTTAGATGATGACTGATTTTGTGGGTGTAGTTGGATGTGATTGGAATAGATGAAGCTCAGTTTTTTGATGATCTCTATGATTTCTGCTGTGAGGCTGCTGATAATGATGGTAAAACTGTCATAGTTGCAGGTCTAGATGGTGACTATTTGAGGTAATACCATTCACAAAGGAATTTTCTCGTACAATTTTGATAGCTCTTACATTCATGCTTTTGATTGGTTTAGGTTTAGGTTTAGGTTTAGGTTTAGGGTTGTTTGTATTAGCTTATGGAAGCAAACAAATTGAAAAGGTCTTTTTAAAGAATAGTGTAGAGAACAGCTTCTGAAATTGTATAAAGAAAATAACATTTCACAAAATTTAAGTTTTTTTTTTTATTTCAAACTGAAAAGCTATTATGAAATAGCTATTAGTGTTTCTTTTTTAAGTTTTGATAGTTAAAAGTTGTTCTGAAAAATTGATGGTGTTTATTTGTTTTGATTTTGAAAACTTGGTTTGATTTCAAAGTTGTGATTCAAAGTGAAATAAAAAAAGGACTTAATTAGTTCCGTTTTTGAAGACTGGTAATTAATATTCTTTTCATGTTTGTTGTTTTGATGTTTAGGAAAAGCTTTGGATCAGTGCTACATATTATACCACTGGCTGATACAGTAACTAAGTTGACAGCCCGTTGTGACCTATGTGGCAAACGCGCCTTCTTCACATGGAGGAAGACACAAGAAACTCAAACTGAACTCGTTGCTGGGGCTGATGTGTACATGCCTGTATGCCGCTTTCACTATGTCAATGGACAAACTGCCATGGAAACTGTGAGAAGTGTTAGGGAATCTCGTAAAGTAGTGAAAAGTGAGTGCTTTCTGGAGGCGGCAGCTCCAGTTGTTTAGTCATATGTAATCATAATGACTTTGATTTGTGTTTGGTGTAAGTTTGTTCAGTGTTATTAATGAAGGTCAATTAGTGGCTTACAGGTAAGATAGCGTTGTGTTGAGTTGGAGCTCACATGGTTTAGGTAAGATTTGTCTGTTTCATTGTCTTGATTATGTGTATATAGTGTATGTATTTAAGTTTCTTCCTTGTTCTATATATATGTGCTTGTTCTTTGATCTGGAGGGAACTGTAGAAAGAGACCGTGAGAGAGTTTGGACTGAGATCTTTATGTTATTGAAAATTTAAAGAACTTTCAACATTAAACTTGGGCCAATGTGTTATTCAAGTTGAATCAATGTGTTTTTTTACATGTTAATTTTGAAAAATTATGAGAAATAGAGTATGAATAATTATTTTACCTTTTTTTGTGTATTCTGCAAAGGGCAAAAGTGCTGATCTGATAATTAACTATTTCAGTTTGGGCAAAAGTAATAAGTGACTGTTTCGCGGTGCAAATTATTTTGTAATTATGTGGAACCTTATTGATATTATTTTTTAAAGTGAAAATACCATTTTACCCCTCTCCCAAACTTATACTGCCTTCTTCCTTACTTCTTCCTCCCCTTTCCTCTTCAACTTCCCAAAAACACCCATCATCTCCATTGTGCTGTTTGTAAAGATCAAGCAAAGCAGGTTCCTTGCAACCATTTGTATAATTCTGATTGCATTACTTCGTGGCTGGAAAATCATGATTCTTGCCCTCTTTGTAGATTTTAGCTGGTTAGAGAGAAAGAGGTGGAGGAGGAGGATGGGGATAATGAGATTGTCTGAGTTGATGGAGGAGAGGATAGGCGTCCTCAACTCGTTGATCTCAGCTCCCTCAACCTCATAGCCCTCAGCTCCCTCAAACTGAAACCACCGTCAGCCATCTCGTTTTCCCCTAGCCACCATCAACCACTCCTATGTCTCCTTCACCCAGACCACTCGATCACCAAACTCTATTTTCTTCCTTTGTCCTCCTCTGTCTTCTTCACACCCCACGTCATTTCCACCCACGAGGTTTTTGGGAAGGGCGGTCTTGGTGGTGGTGGTATTTGACGAAGACGGTGGAGATGATGGGTGCTTTTGGAAAGTTAAAAAGGAAGGGGAGGAGGAAGTAAGGAAGAAGGCAGTACATGTTTGGCTTTAATTGAGAGGGGTGAAATGGTATTTTCACTTTAAAAAAATTATATCAATAAGGTTCCACATAATTACAAAATAACACAGCACCGGTTTTGTCATTTTTGCACCGCGAAACAGTCACTTATTATTTTTGCCCAAACTGAAATAGTTAATTATCAAATCAGCACTTTTGCCCTTCTGCAAAAGGTTAAGTAGGGACTAATATCCTACGGATGAATATAATATTTTTTTGGAAAAATCCCAAATGAATCTCTCCCAATACCCAAAAGGACAAGTGAGGAACCTAAACTTCCAAAAGGACCATGAAAGAACTAGCACCTAACTGTCATTTTAAAATTTTGTAAAAAGACAAAATTGTCCCCATCCCAAAACACAAATTACTATCCCACCTTCAACCCACTCTAACACCCACCCTAATCTTCTCCCAATTTGTGTTTTAGGATGGGGGCAATTTTGTCTTTTCGCAAAATTTTAAAATGACAGGTAGGTGCTGGTTCTTTCATAGTCCTTTTGGAAGTTTAAGTTCCTCACTTGTCCTTTTAGGTATTGGTAGGGACTTATTTGGGATTTTCCCATTTTTTTATAATGAAAGAGAACTTAAATCAGAAAATAAAACAACTTGGAAGCAATAGATCACTGTTTTGACATTATGTGTACGTCTAATCCATTTGGAAGGCCTTATGTTGTCTTACTACTGATACTAATGATATGATATTTCTCTGTATTAAAGCAAAATATGTTTAATTTATTCAACAATTCCGTACATCAAAGTTCAAAATTGAATTCAGCTAAACTCTAGAAGGCTCTTTTTTTGATAGCAACTTTAGAAGGCTCTGATGCTAGGCTTTAGGAAAAGATTCCAAGTATATTTCAGCCTTTGGCTTAGATCAACTGCAATCAACAAGTAATCCAAAAATGATGGTGGTGCCATTTAAGGTGTATTGATGGTTTGAAATCTCAAGGAGTGAAGTCATAGTGGCACGAACCATAACCTGCATTTAAAAATTAAACAGTCGCATATAAATAGAGTAAAAAAACATAATTCAAAGTTACTATATTAATTTTGATAAATTCCAATATTAAGTATAGATTAATTTCAATCAGTAGCACCATAAAAAGTTGGAGTTAGACTCATTTTGATTACAGTTAATGAAAAAGCTAAAAAAATGTTTAATTTGAATGAAATTTATAATTATCAATTCAATAATTAACACTCTTTTTAAACAGTCAGAATCTTTTAAACTTTACTACTATTATGTTACGTTGACTCGGCCATATCTATGCTTTTAAGCATTCAGTCCCTTTTTTGGACTAAAAGGCATTCAGTACCTAACAAACTCAATTTTAACAACCCAATAATATAAGAGGTATAGGCCGGTTGATAATAAGGCTTATAGATTACCTATACACAAAACCAATAGAATCTCAATCATAAATGATCCAATCCCAATTCATTAAATCAAAATTTATATTATATAAAATGCATTATATTTGTAGTTCTAGTGAATTAAATGGTTTTCTGATAAAAAAGTGAATTAAATGGTTAAAATAAACTTCCGAATTCATCAAGTAATTGCAATTTGATCACATCACATTCATCAGCTTTTCATTGCACATGGGGACACATTTTGGTGATTTCAATGCCAAGTGATCCTCAACATGTCTACATGTCTTTCTTTCTTTTGTTTTTGGCCAACAACATGTCTTTCTTTTTAATTTAAGGAACATATACAAATAGCATCAGCCATCAGGTTATCAAGTTACAGGATTAAACATGTAATCTATCTATCGAGTTAATATCATACTTCTATGAAGCTTTCGGTATTCACAACTAGCCCTTTTTTATTACATCATGTCTTTCATAAACAATTACTATATCTTAAAAGCACATAGTAAAATCAAAGTTATCAGTAAAATCAATTTTGTTATAATAATATCAAAGAATTAATTTAGCTTATGGGAAGATAGAAATATTTCTGCTGCGACTTGGATTAGGTCGACTCCCTTTATCGAGTACTTCATGGGAGTGTGTGTCTTTAATTAGGATTGACTGGCAAAAACCCAAGAATACTTATCACTTTGATAATAAAAATAGAAAACAGGAAGAGGCTGCTCAATATTTTGAGGGACTTCTTCAGTGGAGAGTGATAAATTTGGATAGATTCCAATTCTGGATACTATCATAGAGATAATAAGAGAGAACTATATTCTAACTTGTAAGGAAAAATTAATTGACTTTTCTTAATTATTTTGAAATTATTTAGACTCCACTTTCAATTTAAAAACTAACACAAATCTCTTTAATATTGTCAAAATTACATTATATTATCTCATATTTAAAACATATTTATCACTCCTAAAGTAAGTAATACTGTAATTTTGTATTTTCTTTAAGAAATTATTGTATTTTTAATAAACAATACTACATTATACCAGTTTTTCCGGCTTATCTCAAACGCATTATTTAATTCACTTATAGCTTGAATGCTACCTCACATTTAAGATCGCCTTAAGAAGATGCTCGATGTCATTTAATTTAAAATACAAAAAAAATATCTTCATTACATTACACTATAAACTTCTTAGTAATGTACAAACCCCTCCCTCATCTAACTACATACTCCCTCCGGTCCTAAATATAAGACCTAATTGATTTTTTTAGAAAATCCTATAAAAAAGCAAAATAAGTTGATTATAAATTGATTTACCTAAATTTTTCCTTTAGATTAGTTTATTTTACCTATAAACTAATGTATAATCTAAAAATATATCAAATATGTCATGATTTAATAGCTTATTTCGTAACCTTAACCTCTCCAAAAAAAGTCAATTAGGTCTTATATTTAGGACCGGAGGTAGTATATTGTTCTAGTGATATGTTCAGATTTACATAAACATGCAACTCTCATATTTTCAAAATTCTCATCAAAATAATTTGTTCACTGTGGAACATTTGTATAAATTTGTTAGGTGGTTGAATGTTTATCTAACTTTAGTAAATCTCATGTAATTTATTTCAAATGCAAATGGTAAAAAGGACTGGGAGTAAAAGAAGTTAAGGGAAAAAAGATGGTTAATATATAGTGGTGTGATAGATACATACTGGGATCTTCCTGAGTGACAATGGAAGCCCCTCTGAAGTAGCAAGATCCTCCAGCATGCTTGAACTTCTGGAAATAGCTGTTGAAGGCAAAGGAAGCATGGCTCCTCACTGTGTTTGGCAAGAAGCAACTTTGCTTCTCTTGAATCTTACTGCAATCTGCTCCTCCTTTCCCACATGCCCAATCCATTGCTGCCTGCAACTCTTCATCTGGTGTCTGCTCATCTGCTATGCACCACTCCTCATTTTCTCCATACACTGCTCTCTCACACACACATTTATATATAAACATACTTCATTTTTTATTACAGTTGATCTAAATACACACAAATATATATATGTCAATGTGAAACTTGAGCCTGGGATCTGATCCAAGCTAAGCATGGTGGATAGTGGTGTCACTGGGGCAGCTAGCATACATATTAACACACTTAATGTAATTGTAAAGCTTATAAGTGGTGAGAGTAATAATGTATATACCGTTTTAACATGTATATATTTGAGATTCTATGGGTGTGAGTGATTGATTAAATGATCTTCTATGTTGTTTACCTGTTTTGGGGGGAGTTGTTGACAGGAAAAGCAGCAGCACCATTAGCTTCAGTAGTGTCAATGCAATTGCCATTGTTGAAGCTTGAAGGAGATGGAGGAAACAGAGAGACTATGTTGGTAACTCGAGACTTGTTGATAAGATATTAAAAGAAACGGTCAAATAGCAAGTTTTATAAATATGACATTTATTCTTCAGATTTGTTTTAATATTTTTTTAATCTCTTTGCGTGTTCTTCCAACTCAGTGTTTCACTTTGCCTTATCATGAAGCATCTAATACTTCATTTTCACGGATTCATTTTGACAAAAGGAACCATCTTTTTTAAGTTTTTATAGACAATTACCATAGTTAATTGAGATGTTCAAGTAATTAATCGAGTAATTCAGGATAGCCTAGTATGATCAGACCATTTTCCCCCTTTTTTCTTGTATAATTTGGACATTGGGAGGGGTGAAAACAGGGAAAACCCTTAATAGGGTCTTAGACTTAGCCTATTCTAAACTTATTAGCTCACGCCTAATAGGCCATCAGCCTTGGCTCAGGGGTTTATTAACGCTTATTTCACTAAACAAACTTGTCCAGGTCTCTTAGAATTAGGCCGACTAATAGGCTAGCTTAAGTCTGTTATATTATATATTCATACTTTAAATATACATATTTATTATTAATATTGCATTTGTGCCCTTAATTTAAAATAAAATTCCACATGCATGCCCTTTCACTAGTTGCTTTTAGCCAAAGGATGTTAAACATACTATTATTGTTGGGTGATTATGGAAATAATATAGTTCTTCTTATTGATTGTATCATACTATTAGCTTTATTTCTATATTCACTTGTTTTTCCTTTTAGACTTCTATCATATTTGTGTTCTTACATTATTGCGACAAACCATATTATTGTTTATCATAATTTAAGGGCGAAGTTGCAAAAATGATACTAAACTTTACCCGAAATTGCGTTTCTAATACTAAAGTTTCGCGAGGTGCAAAAATAGTGTCCAACTTGGGGTCCAGGTGCAAATATAGTATATTTGCACCTTGCGAAACTTCAGTATTAGAAACACAATTTCAGATAAAATTTAATATACTTTTTGCAACTTCGCCCTAATTTTAACAAGCTTTAGGTCATGTCTATTCTATGAACGGGACATATAGAGGCTTGAAAAAAATATCCATCACAAGTAACAAGTTAAGGCCAATCAACTATACAACTGGCCATACCTGATCTATTTTTACTCTTAGACCGCAAGCATAGGGCCCTAACCTACTAATATTAAAGGCAGATTTTGGCTGACCAATTCATATATGAGTCAGGCATCGGACCAAAGTGATAAGTAGATACCCGACCCCCACCCGACCCATAAATTCCACTTAATTAAGCGCCTTCAATTAAAGTTGGATGAGAATTAAGATGGGATCATGTAATTGAACAACCAACGTGCAAGTCACATTCTCAGATCCACGGCACTTATATATGTGCAGAAAGATCCGAGTGAGGTATGGTTGAGGCACATGCAAAGCACAATGATACGTATGAAGTTCTAAAATAGTGTAAAAGTTATTCTCCAGTCATTGTCAAGTTGAAAGCTTTCTTTAGCAAAGATGCTTTTGAACCTAAAGTCGCTTATTTTTCACTGATCTAAATAGTCTAGGGAATGTAGTTATTAGAAGAAACTTAGATTAATATATGTGATATAAACATGGAACAAACAACCTTCCATTTTACAGAGAGCTTAATTTCATATCACCAAGTTACAAGTCTAATAGTAAAGAAGCATGTTGATTGAACATTAATAATTTATTGACTTTCACATCGATAAAATGTTAAGAGAATGTGTACATGTCCCTCAATTCAAGTAATATTTTTCAAGCAAGAATTTCAAGATTCAAACTTATTAGCGTGTTGAGGTAAATCAATTCAGTTTGGCAGAATCGTTTTTTCTCAAAAAAGAGATAGAGGACAAGAAAGAAAGAAAAATTTTGCCTCAAGGACTTTGGACCATTAATTGCCTTAATTTCGGGGCCCATTCTTCTCACAAGAAATGCACTTTTTGCAGAGTTTGTTTCAACCTTTTTCTCTTTATTTTCTTTTATATTTTAAAAATTGTAGACTAAGTATTAATATCTATTCTTTTTTTAATTCTGTGGTTCTAAATATAAAACATATTTAGAAAAATGAATTTGGTGCTAAAACTAAGATTTCTTTCTAATTGTTAGTGACTCTTCCCCAAATTATCCTTATTAATTATTGTATCAAAAAAAAATTATCCTTATTAATACTATTCAATAATAATAAACATGTAAAAGAGGTAGTGTGAGGATAAAGGTGGATAATTAGGGTGAATTGATAATATCTATGTATTTTTATGTAACTTAAACTTAACAAACAATTATTAATCTAATTGAATTACGTAAATAAATCTTATATTTAAGTTTGAAAGGGGTGTTTATTATGAATAGTCTGTCTAAAGGAGTATATGCATAGTTACCAAAAATCAGAATTGAGAAGAAAATCCCAATACCACCAACAAATTGTCAAAGTTACAATGCATCTATTTTAAAAATAACAAGTTTCATGACTAGTTAATGGAGCCTTTTCATTTGTTAAAAGTGTAATCTATTTCATTTTTCATTGACAAGTCCTGTAACTTGTTTTTTAATACTATCTCTGGTCCTAAATATAGGACCTAATTAACTTTTTTTTTAGAGATTAAGGTTGCGAAATAGGTTATTAAAGGATGACATATTTGATATATTTTTAGATTATCCATTAGTTTATAGGTAAAATAAACTAATTTAAGGGAAAAAATTAGGTAAATCAATTTATAATTAACTTATTTTGCTTCTTTAAGGATTTTCTAGAAAAAGTCAATTAGGTCTTATATTTAGGACCGGAGGAAGTATTTGTTTTCTTTGGAATCAGAATGCAGTTTTTCCAAAAATGATATATAAGATCATAAGATGAGTAAACGATGTATAATGAACATTATAAAGATGAGACTATGTTCAAATCCTGAGTATGCAACCACTAGAGTTACTAAGAACTAGGAAGTAGGGGTGTTCCCCTATTATGAGCTAACATTATAAAGAACTGACTAGACAGTTGCCAACGTCAGATATTGGTGAATAAATGAAAAAAAGAGATAACTATTGAATTGAACAAAATTAACTTTAAATCTAGCAAAGTCTATTTAAATATTTTTGAATTTTAATTTATCATTTTTAACCACATAGCTTCTTTAATAGTGTTAAATAAGGTAGATATCACACTCTAATGGTATATGCACGTACATGAGTAGGGTTGCATAAGAGTGTGACTGACTCATGTTCAATGTCTAATTAAAAGGATGAATGAGTTCCATTTTGAGCTTGCTATCCATCAATACTGGTTAAAAGTTCTTCATAATTTTTGTGTTAGACAAGGGCATGCTCAATACCGAGTGGTGATAAACTACTTATCTCATATAAGAAGTTTCAATTAATACATGATAAACATTATTGAAAACTTTAAACATTTTCTGTTAGCCCATATCTAAGAATATTTTAAAATAAGAAAGAAATATAAACAGTACACTAGAAAAGAGGGGATGCATGACTACATGTATTTTAAATAAATTATATGTATATTGAATGATTTATTAGACTTAGCCAAGAATATAGGACAATCGGGCACCTCTCGCAATCCTACACCTGAATACACGTAATTATTTTTGGAGTTTTTCTTTTTGTTTTTTCGAATTGTTTTATAACAAAGGATAAGATGTATTCAAAGGACAGGCTTTTCGCTTGTAAAAACATAACAAATGAGGGAGTTACTGAATCCTTTTTCTTGTATCCAAATAAGAACACTTGGAAGTGACTTGTATGATTTGAAGACCGATACTCCTTTTCACATAATTGTAGAGCTTAACCATGATTAAAATTAGTTGAGAAAGTTTACGAAAAAAAAATTATTTCCTAATGCTAGTTTCTGCTATATTTTATATTGCACTACATCCAGTCTTCAATACAAAATTTGGATTTTACATTACTCCATTCAATCCTCAATATAAAACATATTTTATATATTGTCCTAATTTAATTATATTAATAATATTAGTTAAATTATTTAAAATCACATAATATTAACATTGCATTCCAACTATCTACATTTATCCTCACTCTCTCTTATTTACTTATAATTGAAAAACATTCATTAGAATAATTTGGGAAAAAGTTCAGAATTAGAAAGAGATCTTATATTTATGATCAAACACACCTTCTTTCTAGATAGATCCTATATCTATGATAGGAGGGAGTAAAAACTTAAAACCAGAAATGGTATTGAAAGTTATAGTTGATGCATCCTTAATCATTATTATTCCTGGCTATTCAAATTTGTCGCAGCAGAAATGGAATCGCAAACTGTTTGACAAAATGCCAAATGGTAAAAATATGTGAATTGAAAGGTTGTAGGGGAAGGTGTGTGGATAAGATTATTAGACAGAAATGGACGTTGAAGCTTAAGTTTGCACCTTGTAATGTAACATTTGGAACATAATAACGACTTTGAGTAAAAAGCTAATAAGGGAGGGGTCCTATCAGTCACATGCACACTTTACATCCATGAAAATGCTTCATTTTATTGCTGGTATGCCATCTTTTCTATCACTTTTCCAACCACTCAATTCTGTGTGCGGAATTGTGTGCATGAAATTCACTTCTACTTTTGACCTTCTTTATAGAAAATAAAGACCGTTTAACAATAGATAATACCAGATAAAACAACCCTTTCATAGAATCTCTCTTCATTAGTATTAAGTCACTAATAATAAACACTATTATTACTCTCAATATTTTATGTCCCATTAGAACATCCAAAACAATGTTACAAAAAATAATTCACTTCCACAACAATCTTTTTTTTAGGAGGGGGTACTTCAAGAGCATCCCAATAAACAACCTTATCCCACTGAAATAAGAGAAAAAATATCACATATGCGAGGGACTAATAGCTTTAATAATCATGGGAATCAAAGTGCAGCAACTAAAGAATAAAATATACTAGTAGTGCTCAACTAAACAACCCTTTTCTGCAAACAATACGAACAAAAGGATAGCCATAATATTTGAATTTCCTTTAATATATGCCTCATTCAATGGCCTACCTTCCCGGCCTGTGCTTTTTCATGATAAATTGTCGGCTATGCTGGTGATCTTATGATTACTTTGACTCCACTTGCCAAATAGGAAAGATGGAGAGCACAGGCACAAGATCACGCACAATGCAAAGTTTTGCTCACACAAGCATAAAATTGCAGCATGAAGAGGCACTTCAAACTAATCAGAATCCACATTATATCATATTTTCTTACACATGGCAGGAAATATTAATTACAACAACAGAGAAAAAGACTAGACCACAGAGACCTTGTATATAAGAGAGTCCTCCAGAGGAGAAGGAACAGCCCTCTTGTGAATTTAGACATGAGAAAATGAAAAAAAAAAAAAGACAAAACAAAGGCTTCGATCAAGTCCTTTCCTATTTATGTTTTCTAAAGCAAAAAAGGCATTTGCTATACGTACATATAAGCAGAGGTTCTACTACGGTTCCAGCTTCAGGGAAACAACTCGCGATTGTCTATTGCGTTTCGCAGTCTTTACAAACACTACAGAAAGGCAAGACGGCGCCCACCATGGCCGGCGAACCTTTTGCTCCCCTTTAAGACAAGCCACTGAAGACATGAAGAGTTTTGCACAGATGAGCTAAAGATGTTTGACATATTTTTCAAGGCAAGAAAAGCTTTAATTCTGCGCTAAAGAATTTTCATCATTCATAAGAAAAATTTACAAGATAAATTCACCAGGCATGTTCAATCCATCCACAATACATAAAGTTTAAGATAATCAGACATTTTCTGTCAAAAATGCTCAAACTTAAGAAAATTTTTTGCATTACAGCAAAGGGCATTTCAAAGAAACTGCGGATTTATAACTGTCTCTCCTGAACCAGACGACAAAACTACGCAACGTAACTCTACCAATGGTTACCAAACAAGTGAAGTGACTACTGTAAAGTGTGGCTGAATACTAATCACTATAAAGTTCACAAGCTCACACCAATGCTAAAATACCTGCATCCAGTACTTACACCTAACTACCAAGGGCCTTGTAACCCAATGGTATGTCTCCCCTTTAGGTGGGAGGTTGCAGGTTCAATCCCGCTTATAACCTCAAGCTGTTGATGTTAGCCCCTTTAATTCAAAAAAAAAAAAAAGCTTACACCTAACTTAAGTTACCTCGGATTGTTAGATGACAATAAGCTACATAGTAAGAAAAACAAATAGTTAAAAAAAATCTTGTTCATTCCCACTGTATCATACCTATTAATCAGGAGAAATAAAACAATCATATTTATATGCTTAAATGAGTGTGAGGAAGGTAAAAAGGATTAGAGAAATCGAGAGGAGAGAAGAATACCTTTTATCTGCCTAAGTTCCTTGCACAATGTAATGAAGTCTCCCCACTTCATGTGGCACCGTCTTATGAAGCGAAGAATCTGCTCTGTAGTGAACATTGACATTCCTTCCAGGTATTCTCCATTGACACCATTTTCCTTGAAAATTTGACGATAGCTACCAAGATTTATCTTTTCCAACCACAAGCCAACATCCTAAAAAACAGAAATAGGGTTCACAAAGAACTTGTTATTTTTCATATTTCATATATCCTTATCTACATTACAAATGTATGGGCACATGCACACAGGTGTTAAATCTCATACACCGCAGCCAGACAAGATGCATTACAGGTCATCGTTACCATGTACCAACACTGCCAATGAAGAAGGGAAGTCATATTTTTCAAGATTAGATCCTCTCAACAGAAGTTTTACCTTATCTGTGCTATTCATAGTACAATTAATCACAGACAAATTAGACAAAAGGAAACAGAAATTCGCCACCCATTAACACAAGTGTTACAGCCATTCTCTCCTTTCCATCAGAAACAACAATCAGGTCAGAATGGAGCATATTTCAACCAATAGTTCAATCCAATAAACCCCCACCCCTTCCCCACAGAAGAAAAAACTATTTCCTAAAACTGATCAGTTCAAAAAAGTCAAGAAACTGCCACGAACACGATGAACTCCATTTGCCATTATCCAAAAACAAATTTTGTCTGAGCAAGTTCCCAGAGTTTCAATTTTAGAAGAACACGTAAGATTGATCTGATAACTCTGAGCTGATGAAAAAGAAAGAAACTTTCGACAAAAAATAATGCCATAAGGTGTCAAAAAAAAAACTAATTTCAATTAAAATACTGAACAAATTCACCTTTGCATGACCAAAGAACTTGAATTAAAGTTCCAAGTGAGTGTTCACGCAAACATAATTATCAAATCCCACATAACCAAAACAAGTTACCTACTCATATGACAACATCCATATCCAACTTTCCAACTGACAACAAGTACTTTCATCACTACTTCAATTGATTAATTAAAAACTTTGTTCATCATTTACAAGAACAGAAATCATACACCCATTCCTAATAGTCAAACTTGAAAAAGCAAAACATTAAACCACAACAAGAATAAGAAACACAAAACAAACAATACCAAGATAAACAATCAACATTTCATCAGAATCTAATTGCAGATCATGGAGAACCAGTTACAGCATACAAATAAGTAATCACCCAAGCGAATTAATATCACAACACAGACCACCAATAATTCTTCTACCAAAAGAATCCAGCACAACAAGGAACAGCAAACAAGATCCAATTATATACTTTAAGTCCAAATCAACCACTAAAATGGACAAATGGTCAAAAATCATTCAAGCAAACATCAAAACAAAAAAAACAGAGGAATCAAGAAAAAGGGGAAACAATTGTATACCTCAACAGTCCAGATGAAGAAATCTAGAGGCTCCGGTTGCTGACCTCTGCTCATTTCCCAAATCAACCTTAACAAAAAACACACCTAGCCAAAAAGGGGTGCATCAAAATCAAAACTTTAACGCAAATAGAGAAAAACCCATCATAAATTTTTGCTCCCAGATGAGAAACCCAGTATAAAGATTCAAACTTTACAACACCAAGATCTCAAAAACCCAATTCCCAAATGAAATCAAACAAAAAATTCAAAAGGGTATAACAACGTAGTGAGTATACTTACGGTGAACGAAGAGATGATGATTATACAGTCAAAAATCAACAGAAAAATTCTCCATTTGAGAGTAAGTAGACATCAGACAATGACAGCGAGAGAGAGAGAGAGAGAGAGAGTCTCTTTTATGGTCACCTGCTTATTACATTACATACCTGCTGCGAGTTTCCGTGTTTGTTCTTCCTCACGCGCCTTTTTTGGAACGTGATAGCACGCGCCGATATGTAGCCTCCAAGCTCCAAAGTCCAAGCTATATCATCATCTGTGTGTATTTTAGGGTTAAGACAAAGCCCTACAACTATCGTTTCTTACCTAATCTTGAATGTTTTGGGTGTTTCTTAAGATACTCGGTTCATTCTATTTTAAATGTATTGCATTATTACAAGTTTACAATACTAGTTTACAATACATTTTTTTAGAAAAGATTTATTTGCTAATTTTTTTATCCAAACTAGTTTATCTAACTTACTCACTCCCTCCTGTCCTAAATACTCCCTCCAGTCCTAAATATAAGATCTAATTGAATTTTTCTGGAAAATCCTTAAAAAAGCAAAATAAGTTAATTATAAATTGATTTACCTAATTTTTTCCCTCAAACTAGTTTATTTTACTTATAAATTAATGGATAATCTAAAAATATATCAAATATGTCATCATTTAATAACCTATTTCACAACCTTAATCTCTCAAAAAAAAAAGTCAATTAGGTCCTATATTCAGGACCAGAGGTAGTATAAGATTTATTTGAGGGGATGAATTTGATCCTAAATATAACACCTATTTCTAAGTTTTACCAACTTTTACCAAAATATCCTTATCCATACCCCCTAATAATAGACAAGAAGAGAGGGAGGGTGAAGTCAATGCTCTCTAATGGTAGGCAAGAGGACAGGGAGGGTGGAGTCAATATTCCCTAATGGTAGAAAAAGAAGAGTGGGGGTGAAGGTGGATAGTTAGGGTATATTGGTAATATCATATCATTTTAACTAACTTAACTAACATTCTTAATTTAATCAAATTAGATAAATAGGCCTTATATTTAGGACCGGAGGGAGTATAAGTTAACATATGATATAATGATATACAAAATATGTTATGACTAAGTGATTCATTTTTTAAAAAAGTCAACTAACTCTTATATTTAGAAAATGGGGAGTAATATTCAAGTGCAAGGCTCTTAAATTATGATCTACTAAGGGTTGTCTTTATAAACTTTATAGCATGACAAACAAACCTTTAAATTTTTAATCTATTCACATGGTATGTATGTTCTGCACACCAAATGGAAAATGCCTCGTAAAAGCGTCTAGAATCAAAACTAAGTGTCAACCGAGCACTTAATTTTTTTTTTTTTTTGCTTAGAGCCTTAGGTGTCCGGCCCCTTCGGGAAACCGACTAATCCGAAGTCGCCGCCGGGATTCCCCATTTTGGGGGTGACGACTTCCCAAGGGTTCGAACCCATGACCTGGTGGGTACGCGGTGTCTTACCTTTCCCTTTCTTACCAGCTGGTCTACGCCCCTTGGGCAACCGAGCGCTTAATTTGATGGACATTTGAGGATACAAAGTTACAAAGGGTCGTAATTTTTTTTATCTTTTTTTAAACATTTATATTTATTTGAGTAGCCTCCGAAACATGTTTTGTAAAAAACTCCTACAGTAACAATTCATTAGTAAAGATACACATATTTATCTTTCATTTCATAACTTATATATATTAGGATGATTTATTAGTCTTTAATCAAATGGTGCTTTTATCGTAGTTTAATTTCCATTAGTTGGTTTAAGTTCGACTAACTTTGAATTCATACAAAATTAGTATAAAATTATAGTGAATGAATTAATAGTTTGAAAAATGTGAACCGAAAGTAATGATTCAATAAATGTTAAAAACCAACCAATAACAATGTTAACCGTTTTCTTTGACTCTAGAAAAGGAGGTTAAAAAGGGGAAGCGGATTATGTGGAGAAAAGAATCTGAGATTAGGGATGGAAGAAAAACTTTTATGTACATAAATCTAAAGTACCACGTCACTCATTCATAATTCATCTTACTTGATATATCAAAGTTCACAATTAGTTGGTTTAAGTCCGACTAACTTTAAATTCATACGAAATTATTATAAAATTATAGTGAATGAATTAATAGTTTGAAAAAAATGTAAACTAAAACCAAAGATTTAATAAATGCTAAAAACCAATAACAATGTTAACCGTTTTCTTTGACTCTAGAAAAGGAGGTTAAAAAGAGGAAGCATATTATTTTGAGAAAAGAATCCGAGATTGGGGATGGAAGAAAAACTTTTATGTACATGAATCTAAAGTATAACGCCTTTCATTTATAATTCATCTTACTTTATATTTCAAAGTTCACAATTAGTTGGTTTAAGTCCGACTAACTTTAAACTACAAAATTATTGTAAAATTATAGTGAATGAATTAATAGTTTAAAAAAATGTGGACCGAAATTAAAGATTCGATAAATGTTAAAAACCAATAACAATGTTAACCGATTTCTTTGACTCTACAAAAGGAGGTTAAAAAGAGGAACCAGATTATGTGGAGAAAAGAATCTGAGATTGGGGATGGAAGAAGAATTTTTATGTACATCAATCTAAAGTATCACGTCACTCATTTATAATTCATTTTACTTGATATATTAAAGTTCACAATTAGTTGGTTTAAGTGAGACTAACTTTAAACTCATACGAAATTATTATAACATTATAGTGAATGAATTAATAGTTTGAAAAAAATGTGGACCGAAATTAAAGATTCGATAAATGTTAAAAACCAATAACAATGTTAACCGATTTCTTTGACTCTACAAAAGGAGGTCAAAAAGAGGAAGCGGATTATGTGAGAAAAGAATCCGAGATTGGGGATGAAAGAAGAACTTTTATGTACATGAATATAAAGTACCACATCATTCCTTTATAATTCATCTTACTTGATACATCAAAGTTCACAATTAGTTGGTTTAAGTCCGACTAACTTTAAACTCATACAAAATTATTATAAAATTACAGTGAATGAATTAATAGTTTGAAAAAAAATGTGAACCAAAATTAAAGATTTAATAAATGTTAAAAACCAATAACAATGTTAACCGTTTTCTTTGACTTTGGAAAAGGAGGTTAAAAAGAGGAAGTGAATTATGTGGAGAAAAGAATCCGAGATTGAGGATGGAAGAAGAACTTTTATATACATGAATCTAAAGTACCACGTCACTTGTTTATAATTCATCTTACCTGATATATCAAAGTTCATCATTAAATACACGAGAGAAAAATATTTAGGAAAAATAGAGTAATTCCATGCAAGATATAGTTTAATTTACTACACATTCGTTCTTGACCAATTGAAATGTGTTGTTGATAGTAAATATTAGAAATTATTTCTATGAAAAAGAAATATTAGAAAATGATGATATGAATGACATTCGAGTTAAATGATACAAGCCTGTAAACATTGAGTAAGATTTCAAGTTTAAAATTCATGAATGAACAATGGGTTCAATTAGATTTTTTTAACTACGATCAACATAAATTTTATTGGCAAAGTGTTATAGTTAGAGCATCTGACACAAATATATTCTAAATATGCTAAAATAATTTAAAAACATAACAAACATCTTTTATAGCTGTTTATATTCCGCAATCGTTAGTTCATTACCTATTTTGTCAACTTGTCAATTGTGTGCTTAATTTGATAGATATTTGAGGATACAGACGGTCGTGATTGTTTTGATATTTTTTCTAAACATTTTTTTAGTTATTTTAATAGCCTCCAAAACATATTTTTTGTCAATTAAAAACTCGTACCATAATAATTCATTAAAAAAATTATACATTTATCTTTATTGTATAACTTATATTAGGATTATTTGTTTGTCCTTAATCAAATGATACTGTCATCCTAGTTTAATTTCTACTATTTGGTTCTAGTCCACTTAAATTTAAACCCATATTCAATTATTATAAAGATATAGTGAATGAAATTAACAGTTTGAAAAAATGTGAATCAAAATAAAAACACGATAAACATTAAAAACTATAATAATGTGAATTGTTTTCGTTGACTCTAGAAAATGAGGTTAAAAAGAAGCGAATTATGTGGAGAAAAGAATCAGAGATTTGGGATGGAAGAAGAACTTTTCATTACAAAAATGTAATTTTAAAGTACCACGTCTTTTATAATTTAGATATATCAAATCTTATTATTAAATACATCGGAGAAAAATATTTAAGAAAAAAGATAGTAATTCTATGGAAGAGATAGTTTTATTTATGCACGCTGGCTCTTGACCAATTGAAATGTTTTGTTGATAGTAAATATATCAGAAATGTTTATATGAATAACATCCGAGTTAAATGATACATGGCTATAATTGAGTAAGATTTCAAGTCCAAAATTAATGGATGAAAAATACACCACGAAAAAATAGAAAATATATAGTGTTAGAGCCATAAAATCTTTTTGAGACATAGAAATGTGTTTGATATAATTAAAGAGTAATATATGAAATTCAAAGTATAGATTAATAAGCCCTTTTAAAACTCAAAATTTTAAATAAGTTTTTAAATAGGTTTTCAAATCCTTATCAAGTCTTTTAAAAGCCCAGACTTCAAGTTTAAACACACCTCACATATTGGTCAAGCTTAGGCCTAAACCTAAACTCTTCATTTTTAAACAAGTCTAAGCCTATAAATACCTTGTCTATTTCTATACCTAAGTGCACACTACACAATTCAATTGATTCATTAGTTTAGATTTTATTAAAAATAATTTAAGGAGACCAATTTGTTCTGAAGTGAATTTTAGAGTTAGAATGGGTTCACCGGTTAGGTTACCAACGTTGAATTGAAGCTGAGATGGATTATAATAAATAATAATTTCAATGATTAATAGTAATAAGTGGAAAATTGGGGCAAGTGTACAGTACACGTGGATCACATGTAGAGAAGCGTGGCCTACGTTGCCCTGCTCCTTTCACACTGGGCCCACATTAGCAACGTTGACCTAATGCATGTGGCTTTGACGTGAATGTAATAACCCTCGTATCATAATGATATAAGGAGGCTTAAAACTTATTTTTAAGTCAGTTGGAAAATAAGTTTTAGGTTGATTTATTTTTATATTTGGATGAATTTTGAAAAAAGTGGCTTATTTTCCCATTTGATTTATAAACATGTTTGGATGACTTTTTGTTTAAAATGACTTATTTTTAAGCTAGCTTATTTTTAAGTCATGTAGAAAAATAAGCTAGCTTATTTTCAGAAATAAGCACCTTGTGTGGCTTATAAATAAGCTGGCTTATTTCAAATAAGCTGGGTGAAAAATAAGTCCAACCAAACATAGAAAAAAACCACACACCCAAAATAAACTGACTTATTCAAAATAAGCCAACTTATTTTGAAAAATAAGCCCAACCAAACACACTCATAATCAACTCAGCTCATTCTCTACAAAAAATATAATCTCTTCTTTCACACACTTTATTAAAGCAATCAATTTTCCCCCCATATTTACGGGGGAAAATATATAGAATACGGTAAGAAAAAAAAAGGTTAAGAAATAAGTATCATATGAAATGAAATAATCACGATTTTTAGTGTAATTATGTCCTTCAAGTATGGAATTATATATATACTATAAAAAATTTAATAATTTGTTTGTGAATGGGATACCTTGAGAAATAAAAAAATAATAATTTGTTTGTGAAAGGTGCTTTCTCATTATGTATCACAAGATTAGCGTCGTATTTTTTTTTTGTAAAAAAGAACTAAAATTATCTCTTGTTAAGTGAGGCACGAAAGTAAAATGATAGAACTTATTTGAACTTATCCCATTCAAAACAGTTTAGCTAGTGAACGAATCCACCACTTTTTTCTTATATCGAGAACTCTTTCCACTCTCACTAATTAATTAACATGAGTTGGTGGTTGTATTTTTGTTTTCGAATAGAATTTAAAATATGCACACATACAAATATGTCTAGTCGAAGCTCAAACCTCATACCTCGTGGTGGCTCAGCTCAACCACTAAAAAATATATTGAGTTAATGTAAAAATTCATATTTTACTTTTATATGTCAACTACTTTTTTATTTTAATATGGTTAAAATATGAGATAAAGTTAAATTCATGACTAGCACTTCTTTTTTTTATCTATGATCAAGGTATCCCCTCACTCGACAAGTAAGAGACTAATCCCCGCTGATTTGTAGACACCTCAATGGGTGGGGCAGCTGGTCTGAGAGATTTAATGCTTCTCCATACCCAACGCCAAGGATTGAACTCCAGACAATTGGTTACACTACAAAAAACGGGGCCCATATCGGCGTTTTATAGGGCCTCGGATCGGCGTAATTTACCGGCGAAAACGCGCTACGGCGTTTTGGCAAAACGCCTAAAAAAGTGCCGTCGAAATGCTACATATCGGCGTTTTGCGAAACGCCTATGCAAGGGGCCAAACGCCGGTATGAGGGTTAAACAAATAATATTATATTTCCTCTTACCGGCGTTTTGCAAAACGCCTATGCGCGTATTATTTTATTATTATCTCATATAGGCGGATACCAAAACGCCTATACGCGACTATTTATTTTTTTTGTTCACACGCATACCGGCGTTTGGGCAAACGCCTATGTGCGACATGACAAACTTTTTAGAATTCATGCACATTGGCGTTTTGTCAAACGCCGGTAAACAAAATATTATTTTTTATCATACCGCACATCGGCGTTTTCCAAAACGCCTATGTGCGGTATTATAAAATAATATTTCATACCGGCGCTTTACAAAACGCCGGTATGAGTATTCCAAAAAAAATAAAAAACATTTTTCTTCCTAATTGTTTAGAACCAGGAAGAAAAATGTTCATATATAAAGAATAATATGATAATCTCAAACTTACATACACATATAGAATGTTATATATAAAATAACAAGAGTAATTCATAAAACAAGATACACAAATATATAAAATCTAAACAAGTAATATGTGAAAGAAAAACAATAAAATCATGATAACATTATAACCAAATATCACCATAAAAAACGAAATAAAAAACCAAATCAGCAATACTAGGCAAAAAAACAAAGCAACAGAAACATGAAACAGAGACGAAGCGAAGAAACATATAGAAGAGAACGAGAAAATGAGCAATTTCGCTGAAGGAAGGAGGTGCTATTTATAGGGAACGGAGGTGCATATAGGCGTTTTCAAAAACGCCTATAGGCGTTCTAATGCATATAGGCGTTTTCAAAAACGTCTATATGCGTCCTACTGCATATAGGCGTTTATAGGAAACGCCTATATGCATTATTTTTTATAAATAATACTGCATATAGGCGTTTCCCTAAAACGCCTATATGCATGTTTATATTAAAATAATGCATATAGGCGTTTCAGGGACACGCCTATATGCATTATTTTAATATAAACATGCATATAGGCGTTTTGTAAAACGCCGGTATGAATTATTTAATCTTAAAATGCATATGGGCGTGTTGCAAACCGCCGGTACGACATTTTTAAAAAAAAAACTCCTCAGACAACCTACATTTCTTAAACGCGGAAAAGTAAGATATATTGGTTATAAATATGCGTCTAGAGCATTAGTCAGTTGCCACATTCTTTCTCAAACCTCTCATTCTTACATATATCTGTGCTTTTGTTGTGAAACAGCAAAAGCAATAATATAATATGGCAGCTCAATCTTCTCATTCGGCGGAAGCGCATGCGCCAGCTTCGCCGTCAGCCTCCTCCTGGTGACAGTGCCAGTGGTATCTGTAGGTAAGAAAAATATATTAGATAATATATATTGTAGAAATTAAATTTGTAACTATTAATTAATATCAAATTCAATTACCTCTGACATCCACCAGTTGACCAGTACTCGAAGACTTCCTCCCGCGCTGCATTTTGATCATAATTTCCGGCACCGGGATGTCCCCCTCCTCCCTCTCCGCCCTCTCCCTCTCCGCCCTCTCCCTATCCTCATTCAAAATGTCCTGCATCTCTTTGTAGCTGATCTCGACGTTCAAGTCTCTCCAGAGGTCGTCCTGCGTGACTTCCGGGTTACCACCAAACCCGAAAGGAGTCCAAGGTGGCGCCCGAAGAGGGCTCACAATAGGCGGGGGGCTGGCGTACTGCAGCACCTCTGGCGGAGTAGGCTACTGCTCAATCTGTAACCGGCGTTCTTCTATACGCCTGGCTTCTGCTTCGTCCCTCAATCGCTGCTGTTCATCTCGCAATCGCTGATCCTCTTCGGGGTCTATTGGAGCTTTACCGGTACGACGAGACATGATCTATCGAAGAGGAATATTTATAGGAAAAGATAAAGAAAAAAGATAGTTTCTGTGGGACCCTTACACTTTTTCACGTTTTCGAAAACGCCAAAATGAACATCGGCGGTTCTTTTATAGGCGTTCACATATCGGCGTTTTGTGACACCATACAGGCGTTTTGGTAAACGTCTATATGCGATTAAAGTATTAATTTAATCGCATATAGGCGTTTTTAAAAACGCCTATATGCGATTAAATGATATTTTAATCGCATATAGGCGTTTGTCCAAACGCCTATTTGCATTAAGTGCATTTTTAATGCACTTAATGCGCAGATAGGCGTGTTGACAAACGCCGGTATGCGCATTAAGTGCATTTTAAATGCACGTTACGCACATCGGCGTTTGGCCAAACGCCTATGTGCGATTTAAAAAATATTTTAATCGCACATAGGCGTTTTGCAAAACGCCGATGTGCGGTTGTTTGACAAAAAAAAATCAGCCAGCCCTTTTTTTATATTTAAAAACCATACCGGCGTTTTATGTACCCCAAAACGCCGATATGGAAACGCGGGAAAGGTGGCGGGAAGAGCGCGCCAAACGTACCGGCGTTTGCGTATAGGCGCTTGGTGTAGAAACGCCGGTATGCGTCTCATATAGGCGTTTTGAACCAAAACGCCGGTAAGCGTGCGCCGGAATGACCCGTTTTTTTTGTAGTGTTAAGGGTACTTCTCATAAAAAGAATTTTATCATTTTAAAACTAATAAATTACAATTTTAAAAATTTGAGCCATTATGCTTGAATCTGATCGAATGGTTTAGATTTCATTATGTAGTCATAAGAAACAAATATTTTTTAATCAAAATAATAAGCATGAAATGCAAATCCAAAGATAGACTCACATACGGCTTATACTTTACAATTTTTTTTAGGTGACGGAGGTGATAGAGAATTATGAACTTTTGTTGACTTTTGAGTTCAACGGAAAATGACCAAATGAAAAACTTTGGAAAAAGCTCCAAGCTGATGTAAATTATAAGCTGCTGTTTGTTTGTTTATGTACATAAGCTTATCCATTGGCTCCTTTATTGCTGTCTGTTTTCTGAAGTTTCTTGTGCCTTTCTATTCATGTCTTCTCCCATTTGATGAATGCACCCCTATCATATATGATGTTTTTTCTCCAAAACGCTCACGACTCAAAAATATTCAACATGTTCAATCTAATGAACTCCTTTGTTTTCATCAATTCCATGTTATCTTAATCAATACCCTTCAAATAGAGGAAAAATTAAAAGTACACTCATTTCCTCTGTATTAGGGGAAAAACGTGAAAAATAATTTACTGCCCTATACTAATACTTAGAATACGGGGGCTATTGACAATTTATGTAAATTATGAAAGGCCTGATAGGAAGGTCAATTATGGAAATTATGAAAGGCCTGATAGGAAGGTCAATTACGGCAAGAATAGAGAATAAGACGTATAGGATGTTATGATTAATAATTTTTTCTACTATTTTTAAACCAACAATGTAAGTAATCATTGGTCCATTAGAAGTGAGCTAATTCCTAAGTAGGAAAACGACTTTGACGTAACAAATAAATTTGTTGAAGAAAGACAAACGTCAGGGTCTTCAGTCTTCCAATCTAGCATCATCCTTTTTCGTGATGCATTGCAACTCCAGGTAGATATTCAATATTTACTATAAATACCATTGCTTAAGGTGATCTACCATTACTACTATTTAGAAGTAGTAAAATACTCCCTCCGGTCCTAAATATAAGATCTAATTGACTTTTTTGAAAAATCCTAAAAAAATCAAAATAAGTTAATTATAAATTGATTTACCTAATTTTTTTTCCCTTAAACTAGTTTATTTTACTTATAAACTAATGGATAATCTAAAAATATATCAAATATGTCATGATTTAATAGACTATTTTGCAACCTTAACCTCTCCAAAAAAAAGTCATCTATGTCTTATATTTAGGACCGGAGGTAGTATTTTTTATCCACAAAATCAAAAGGGACAACTGCATCTAGCTCCCAAATAAGAGACTTAATTTCAAAGAGGTCCCAAAGACTATTCTGACAAAAAAAAATTAATGAAGGCTATCGCAGATTAATTGTACTAATTAACAACTCCTTGAGACCTCTTTGGAATTACGCTTATTATTTGGAACCTAAGTACAAATATTGATAATATTTGATATTATCAAATAATTATAATTTAAGTCAAGTTGGCTCTTTTTTTCCATGAGAAAACCCTCTAAAATTTTAGCATGATGTTTGCTCCTCTGTTAATGGGACATAGATTCAACATGTTAAATATTTAATTACTTGGTTTTTTTTTGTAATAAATCACACACACGTTATACTTTCTGTAAAGGGTTCAAGTGCACAACAACATCATTCTCATATGTGTCATGTTTTTAACTTTCCTTTTAGAGACATTATTAGAACTATGTAATTCTCTTGCTAATTAATATCATTTTGCCTTTTTATCAAAAAAAAAAAGTGCACAACAACACAACTTTACGTTTAAAAAACTTCAAAAACACTTTTCAAAAAATGGCCTCTAATTCATTAATTCAAAATACACAATTTTTTAGGTCCAATTAAGTAAATTTTCCTTACCAAGGGCTGAATATCAATACATCATTGCAAATCAGAGAGGTGAATGCCAAAAGGATAAGAATAATGTAATACTCACATCTAATGGTGAGTGTTTCCATTCATGATTTTGTGCATGAAGGCAATTCATAGAACTGTGGAGGACATGGGACATTACATCTTCAAATTCTAAGTCACCCCTTGGGCCTTGTCTCTCTAGACAGTGATCTGTCACCTATACTCTATACCAACAAACTCTAAATTACAAAAGACTTTCATAAACCAATCTCTTAGAATGACATGTTTGGTTCAAATCAATTGAATAATTTGCTTACATTGGAAAAACATGGTTGAGAACCTGACCTTCAATGTCTGATAGAACCCCACTTGCAGTTCCCTGCACCAAGTTGCAGACTTTCATTATGATGATGATTAGATCATAATGAAACGCCACTATATATATATATATATATATATATATATATATATATATATATATATGCCTTTCTAATCATTTCTTTCCTTTTCTTCCATTATCTTCCATGAACAGGGAAAATCATGTCCACATCGTTTTCTTCTCCATGGAAGTTTTAGCTTGCTGATATATGGAAATGAAGAAAGAATATATCAACTCAACAAGTGAGGCCACATGCAGAGAACCCATTCAGGATGAAAAATGAAAACTAGGAATGTGTGAAAGCTAAGAGTATCCAGCATATCAATTGAGGCTTTGAACCTGATTTTTAGAGTGTAGTGTCAACAATTTCCATTCATAAGTATTATAAAATGAGATTACAGAGGTTGTTATGCAGTTGGTGGTATACTTGAGCCTTTGTAGTTTACATTTATATGTATCATCTACAAGCCACTTGCAAACTTGAAGAATAATTAGGAAGATCTTTTCTTAAACATTGTTTGATCAAGATATCTGAACTGCTAGATTACCACAGTAATCTGACTATTAATTACTCCCTCTGGTCATAAATATAAGACTTAGAGCCTGTTTGGATAACTCTCAGAATGAGTTTTCTGAAACCAAAACTAAGTTTCACAAAATTCCTCCCAAACACTCAAAAAATTTGGAAAAACAATTTTGAACTCAAAACCCAGAAACTATATTTACCTACTTCTCACACCCAAAACGGTACCCGAGGAGAGTCATTCCCTTGTCAGACAATTTCCTCAACCAAAATTACCCTTGACTTTCCTCTCAATCTAGTCACTCTTCTCAGCACCCAAAATGGCTTTTCCTATTTATTTGTTGTTGTTTTCTCTCTTTTAATATTTTTGTTGCGTGAAGTCCAATTGGCTCTCCCCTAAATCATACCAAATATATAGGCTCAATAATAGGAAATAATAATCAATTAAATATCATACAATGATGGTGATGAAGAATTCTTAATAATTTATGGTGTCTTCTCTTAAATAGTATTCAAATACAATTTTAGTAATTAAATTATTATAAAGCCTTTATTTAACCTTCTCCAATTTATTTTACCAATTAAAAATTTATTTGTTATGTTTATTGTATTGTTTATGTTTTTATTGTAAATTTTGTAGTATTTTTTGATATTTTTGCTAACAATGATAAAATTTAGTCATTCAAATATTTGAAATAACTTTTTTATTAAAATTGTTTTTTTTGGTAATTTGACATTCAAAAAGCTATTCTACTGACATTTTATCCAAACACTCTCATTTTATCAAAAGCTATTTTCGAGAAAAGTTATTCTACTCAAAATCTATTCTCAAAAATCTATTTTCCTAGAAACTATTCTCCAGAAGCTAAATCCAAACAGACCCTTATTTGGAGAGATGAATTTAATACTAAATAATCCCTCCGGTTCTAAATATAAGACCTAATTGACTTTTTTAAAAAATCCCTCCGGTTCTATAAAAAAGCAAAATAAGTTAATTATAAATTGATTTACCTAAATTTTTCCTTAGATTAGTTTATTTTATCTATAAACTAATGTATAATCTAAAAATATATCAAATATTTCATGATTTAATAGCCTATTTCGCAACCTTAACCTCTCCAAAAAAAAGTCAATTAGGTCTTATATTTAGGACCGGAGGTAGTATAAGATCTATTTCTAATTGATACCAAAATTTTCCCAAATCATCCTTCTCAATGCTTCCCAATATTAAACAATAATAAGAGAGAAAGGGTGGAGGTAAAGATGAATGGGCAGGATATATTGGTAATATGATGTTATTTTAACTAATTTAACCAACATCCATAATCTAATCAAATTAGATAAATAAGTCTTATATTTAAGACAGGTGGGAGTCAGAATTAGATATGCAAAGGCACTGTTGCAACTTACAAATTAGATCCAACCCACTAATCTTTAACAAGTTCATGCTGCGTATATAAAGAAAAAGAAAAAGAAACGAAAAAATGGTGGAAAGAGCAAGTAAATTTCCTGCACACTTCAACCAAGTTGTTTTCGTCCTTCTCTTGAATAAATAGGCATTAGTCGGGGGAATTACAAGCCTGGATGTTTTCATTACAAAGAATGTCTCATATAAAGACAGTCAAAGCACAAAAGTGAAAACAAATCACCAGTATCAGCTGAGTAACAAAATTTGTACTCCAAAGAAGAGAAAAGCAACAAAAGAAAAGAGTCTATAGACAAAAGAAACATGGACTTAACCAAAACATGCATACAATTCGGCTTTAGTCCAAAAGAAACGTTTTGTCTCAATCTCAAATGGAATCAACTTGTACTCATTATCAACATCTTAGTTCTTAGAATCAGAAGTTGAATAATGGAAGAAAAAACTTGAAGGATTCATGATGCCGATGAAGGCATTATTCAGTTTAAATATTGAGTCTGGAAGTTGATAACGGCTTTAAATTCTTCAATCCTCCTTGGAATCAAGTGATAACGGCTTGCCTTTCTCAGAGATAAGGGATCCATCTGAACATTTTTCACTCTTACTGTCATTACCATTAGAAATGCAGTTCTTAATTGGAGAGGCTACAATATCTGAAATGAACTTTATTAATGAGCAAAGCCCACCCAAGAAATTATGATCAATAACACCTGCTCCATCGATCAGGTGTGCGAAATCAACTAGTTTAACGGCGGCACCTGAACTATTTCCATTAAGCACAGATTCCTTTTCAAACATGATAAGGACTGAAGAGGAATAGAAATGGAAAATGGTTTGAACCTCAAACCATGCCTTGAGCTCCAAGAGCTGAGCTAAAATTCCAGAAGGACCACCAAAAACCTCAGATGCAAAATGGCAATCAGGTTGCACACCATGATTTGCAGGCACATTAGAGGAGACAAACTTCTTCAAAACCAATTTGACATCCTCTGCAGGTAGATTTTGAAGAAGCTTCCTCTGAGGCATCCAGAATCCAGTATCCTTGGAGACAAATGCCTTCAATCCTGATATTCTAAAACCCAATAAGAGACTAGAGGTTTCTAGATCTTTTTGCATGCACTTATCAATGTAGGATTTAGAAGCTTGGGGGTACCATGTCCTGGAGCCAATCTTAATATCTATGATCGATGGACTTTTGTAGGTGGAGGCAAGATCTTGCAAGACCAGGTGAGGATGCAAGCCAGATCCATCTGATGCATCGATTTCCTTGGTGCCATAAAAGATAGGAAAGTATTTGCGAATGTGATCCGGGATCCTGGCATCGGCATTTAGAGATTCATAGAACAACAACTCCTGGGAACCACGATTACCACTTTGAAGAGGCTTATAGAAGCGACCCGAAGCATCTATTAGAGGACCTAGAAGACCTTCTGCTGCTAGATGGCCAGCAACTTGATGTTCTGGGACCTTTAGCATGTTCCTGCAATAGCATCAAAAAAGATACAACAAAAGCATATGTTGAGAAGATGAATTGTTGACTCTCCAATCTAATTTTTCAAAAAAGTATGGATTGAAACCTTTGGATGAATATCATAAGTATTCAAATTTCATCTTCACAGGAAAAAAAAACTTCAATTTATTCCAAAATGCCAGCAAATATTAAGTGAATTATAAAATACAAGGTTACCTACTGAGAACAACAATGTATTGTGAGGGTGAAACCATTGAATATGGAGTATATAGTGAAGAATGAAACGCATAACAAAGGCCAAATGGAAATAATATATTCTTAATCACCCATGAAAGATCTAAAGCTCTCTTAGAATAAACCAATGGGAAGGAAGTAAGTGTTAAACATAAAAAATGGCTTCACTTAATTCAAAAAGCACTGCACAAGAGATCTGATCTAAACTTTACAACAACTTTCTGCAAAAATTATTTTTTCTTTATCTCATTCACCGAGGCTTGTTTACATTCAGTTTCTAAGTATATCACATAAAAACAAAAGCTATCTTTTGCAGCTCCACCACCAACAGGCCATTACTAGCACATTCCAATAGTTTAATCCCAATAGTAAAAGTTTGAGAGTTTGAACTATCATTAAAACAAAAAGTGCATGTATGCATAATATTACACCAAGATATCAACCTCCAAATCCCACAAAAAATCTAATAATAAAAACATTGAACAAATAAAAAAAAATCAAAACTTGCAAAGCTAGGAGGAGGGGTTGTCAAAGTTTGGAACTTTATGCGGACAAAATAAAGAAAGATGAAGAAGGAAAAGGAAAAAATGAGAAATTGAAGGCGGCCAGAGAAATAAAAAGCATGAGTATATCCAAATGGAAGGAAAAAGATGAAATTTTTACCTGTGGGGTTGTGAGAAAAAGAGTGAGGGAAAGGAATGATGTGTGTGAACTGAAGATCTACGCAAGAGGAAGAAGAAGAAGAAGAGCATCAAAGGAGTGCCACGTGGATTTAGTAACACTGAACAGATGCTGCAGAATACTTCGTCCGATCCTAAATATAAGATCACTTTGGTTAATTTAGGGAGATTAAGTAAGACAATAAAATTACATGATATTCCCAAAATCCCCTCAATTACTTAACTTTAAAAGGAGGAGGGGTTTTCAATGAAAAGAGGGAGTGTAAGGATAGTTTGGGCAAAACTTGAGATAAATTAGAAAGTGATCTTATATTAAGGAACTTATCCACTTCCTCAAAGTGATCTTATATTATATTTAGGAACCGAGGGAGTATATACAAAAGGTTATGCGCTTTTGAAAATACAAGTTTACCCTCTAAGACAAACTTGATCGGATCTTGGTATATAAAGCCAAAATTTATTACTACACTTATTTAGAAACTCAGAGATTTTGTTGCTACCATTCCGACAAGGATGAATTGACAGAGGGGAGAAGGTGTTTCACTATTTTGGCGGGGGATGAACAAATTGGGGGATTTTCGCGGTGACTGTGATGTTAGAAAACAGAAAAAAAGGAGTTTATAAGTTACAATACCGGTTAACTTCCTCAAGATTTTATACAAAAGTTTATAAGTAATACTCTCTCTTGATAAATATAAGATCACTTTAGCAAATTTGGAGAGATTAAATAAGACATTTCAATGAGTTAGGATTACATGAAATTTCCAAAATACTCTTCACCTAAGTTTTAAAAATATCTTCTCATCTTCAAACCATTATTTTTTGGGTGAAGGGAGTATAGGGGTAATTTGGGGAAAACTTCAGTCAAATTAAAAAGTGATCTTATATTTAGGAATGGAGAGAGTATTAGCTCTACCCATAATCTAATCTAACAACACAAAATTTGAATAGTTTTAATCCATATAAGAACTCATCTTATATTTTCTCCTCATTTAATGCGTTTTTCCTTCCTAACTTTCTTTCATATTTATTACTCCCTCCGTTCCTAAATATAAGATCACTTTGACTTTTTTGGAGAATCCTAAGAAAGCAAAATGTACAATTTAATCATAACATATTTTAAATATTATTAGATCATATGTAAGTTTATAAGTCAAATAAACTAGTTTAGTGAAAAAGTTTGGGTAAATCAATTTTTAATTACCATATTTTGCTTTCTTAGGATTCTCCAAAAAAATCAAAGTGTTCTTATATTTAGGAACGGAGGGAGTATTACTTATATTTATTTCTCTCTCTTAAAAGTATTATATATATATATAATAAGCCACCAACCATCCATTATTACAAATCAAGGAATGGTGGTTGACTACTTAACTTCTTAAATATAAAGCTTAATTAACCTTTTTCCAACTTTACTGTTCATTAGATGGTACTTTTATATCATAATCCTTTTAGAAATTTATTCTACTGACACTTTATCCAAGCATTTTTATTTTATCAAAAGCTATCTTTCAAAAAAAACTATTCTGTTTAAAAGCAATTCTCAAAAATTTATTTTCCCATATGTTATTCTCCAAAAGCTATACCTTAAATATCATTAACTTCCAACTAAAATCTAACAAATTTTCTATTCGACCCACTTAAATATCATTAACTTCCAACTAAAATCTAACAAATTTTCTATTCTACCCATATTTAATATCCACTATGATAAGTCTCTTATATGGAAAATAATTTTGTGTCATTAAAACTAAGAAAAATTGATTTTAGTTTTGTGTCATTCAAATTAGGAAGAATTGATTTTTTATATATATTATCAAATTTGGGTAATTAGGTAAAACATTCTGAACACTGTGTATGATTATGTGGGATGGTTTAAGAGTTGGGGAGAATGTGGTGTGGCGGTTGTTGATGTTAACGTTGTTAGAAATTTGGGTAATGGTTTGGTCACTATATGAGATTAGAAAAAAATAACTGTATGTTATGCAATTGAGTGGGATTTCAATATTTACTTATTTAGTATATGCAATGAAAAGCTTCCGTCCCTCAAACTTTTCTACTTTTATCTTCATCGTGGAACATTATTAATTTAATGTACCATGTTCATTCTCTTGTTAACACAACTCAATATAATTTTTTTTTTCGATTCATGCTACTCTATATAGTTCTAGTTATTGAAATAATTAAACATGTAATATTTTGATGAGTTTTTTTGTAAATAGTTTGTTGAGGGTGACATTACAAAACCTCCTAACCTGCAATGAGTCTGGCCTGTCCCAAAACAAACTTATTGGCCCTCTTTCCTCTCAGGGGTACTAGTTGAGATTAGTGTAGACACACTTTTAAATGTTTGGTGTGAGTGTTAGAAAATAGTTTGAGTTGGGAGTTGGAACATACTCTTACCTAATTGGGATTGCTTGAACTCACAAACTCTTGATATTTAAGGAAACTATAATAAGATTGAAAAGTTTTGACGCAAAACCATCCCAATTTATGAAAATTTTCTCTATATTAAAAATAACTATCTTCATTGTCACAAGAACTTGTCAAAAGTTCTCATACAAGAGATTGGGAGACTATTCTCACCCACATCCCAAGGGACCAAAACACTCTTGAACAATATCAATCCTCTTTTCTAGAGGGTATTAGGAACTTAGGAGTAAACATATAATCTTAGGGTAGTTTATAGTTTTTCTAGTAGGTCTTAGTTTAGCTAATTTTAGTTAGTAGCAGGCTGATGTTCTTGTAATGTTATATATCCAGTTCTATATTCCAAAAAAAAAAAAATTTATCTATAAGATATTGGATAGAAGAATTATAACCTTCAAAAATTTGTTGACCTATAAAATTGTCATAGCACTCAATCTAAATTTGTTAGTCATCGAGTCTAGCCGCTTTGTTACTGCTAAGTGCTAACTATAAGATAAACATGATGTAATTATTTATAAATTAAGTTTCAGAGCTCTACATACACTCCTAATCTCACTTTTCTTCATAATTCCATTCTCATTCTCAGTCTATGGGCTAGTTTGGATGGCAAGAAAGATGAAATGGAATTAAGAAGAGGAAATGAAAAATGTAATTTCCCTATATCCCGGAACCCACAAACTTTCTCTCTCCATCTCACACTTTTCCTGAGCCCCACAAACTTTTACATCTCATCATTACTTAATTTACCTCTACTTTCCATTTTTACCCCCTTACACTCATTTCCATTTCCATTTCCATTACACACTTTCCGTCCAACCAAACGGGCCCACAAATTGAGTATATATTCGACAAGAAAGATACATAATTAAAAATTGAAAATTATAACTTAAAAGAAGAAGAAAAAGATTAATTAATTATTTTAATTAAAATGAGTATGGTCCCACATAAAGTGTCTGACTGGAAATTATGTCTGACGTCTCCACCATGCCTTGTTTGTGTATAATGTCATATCCATGTGATTGACATCATATTTTTTTTTAGCACAAACTGACATCATATTTAATTCACCCCGCTTATTTTTTTAATCCAGCCTAACAAGAAATTGACCCTCGTGTAGTCAAGGTTGAACCCAAACATCCTAATGCGCAGGAAATTTGTTTTTTTTTTTCGTTCAATGCGTAGGAAACTGTCCAATAGCTTGGTGGTAAAGAAATTAGTTCACAACCATATAAAGTTAATTCAAACTCCACAGATGTGAAAACTTTGTTAATGATCCACCTGTCATTAACTCTGTCAGAGCTCTGATGAGCCTAATGACCAACTCATTTAAATGTTTTGTACAAAAAAATTGAATTGGGACCATAAAGGCTAAAGTGCGACCATAAAAAACTTGTCAATCAACTTCATTCAAGGCTGAAATTATGAGTGATAAGGTCTTTTTCTGCATAGCTAATGAAAAAAAAAAGAGGATTCGTTGATGGCGTTTGAATGCTTGCCTATGATCCATCAGAGCAATCAAAGCAGAAGCATCACATTGATAGCCATCTACCTCTCTCTCCTCATAGACACCCATATTTCGAAATGAAAACATGCCAAAGGAAAATTTCATGCAGACATCATTCAAAAGGCAACGAAACTATATTTACTATCACAGAGAAACCAAGTGTTCTTTCAGATTTTTCAATAACAAAAAATTCAACCAACAAAACAGAGTTTGCACAGACACACACAACAAACTACCATCTTTAGTCTGACTAGCTTGCTCCAAGGAATTAACAATATCTTCATATAATGGTATTCCCATTCTATAGTTAAGTGAAATGACTTAACCCTTCAACAAATACAGCTCGAAGTCATCCGTCCACAGAAACAATATAATCTAAGCACACAATCAAAACCAACATATCTATAAGCATTCAGTAGTACAGGAAACGAACAGATGCCATTTTTTTTAAAAAAAAAGAGGAAAAATTACAGAACATCAATTAGGGAAATGATTGGTAATTGTAACGAGAAAGGAGGTTATTATAAATAATAGGAAAAGGGAGAAAGAAGACATCTAATGCATAAGAACACTTTTACTACAAGGTCCCATCACATGGCAATATCATGAACACATGAACACTATATACAACTCAAAAGGCCTGAAAAGTCCACACGCTTGATTCGTTATATCCAACAAGAATGCTTCCTGCCAAGATCATCCACCAACTGGGTAATTGTAAAGAAACAGATACTCCATTGCATCAGTAAAACATTGACTGTAGACTCCTAAAACAAAAAGTAGTTGTTTCACATTTAACGAATGGGGGCAAGGCACAAAGATAAGAGATAATCACCAACAGGTGTTCTCTTGGTGGAACAGCTTTGACCACTTGAGCATAAAAACACTTTTGGGATCGCTACCTCCAATTGGATCTAATGATGTTCAAATATAATCAAGTCCTGTCATATAAAAGAATGAAGTAATAAGTGATCACCTGCTTCACAGAAACCACAGAGAAGATATATCATGTCTTGTAAAATTCAGCCCATAGTGCCTCATTAATACAGAAGTAATGTTATCAAAGTAAGGCTCCTTGAGTTCACCAACAACAGGTTCCTGCCTTTTCCTCGGGTTCTGCTTTGATGGCTCAAGAAATAATAAATAATACAATTTTTTTTTTCAATTTCAAATGAAAGTGTCATTTAGTCAAATATCAGGTACACATCTAGAGTGTGTACTCCCTCCAGTCTGGGGAGCCAATCTTGATATTTAAAACCTGCTTCTAATTTTTGTCAATATCCAAACAATCCATCAAATTTCTTCTTGAAACAAACTGATATAGGATAAACCAAACTTGCAAGTAAATTAATCAAAACAAGCACAAAACATTAAATCTAAACAAAAAAATAAAAATTGAGGATAAACTTACCCCAGTAGCATTTATAGTGTATGGAACTCCTCACCAAACAAATTAGGAAATCTTTCTTGAGTCCTGATTCCCAGATTGTAGAATTCCTCTTTTCCTTTGCTTAAGTCAACAGCGCCCTTGAGCTGTGTTTTCCAAGGAGATTCCCATCCATGTAAGTATGAAGGGATTCAGTCCAAATCATCTAGCTCAAATTGAACTAATGCTCTATTTGGAATGGGGAAAAGTAACCTGTCAATAGCATCCTTCCTCTCTATACAGACATGTATATACAAATCCTAAAAGTTTGAATATAATTAATTTCAATTGTGTCATCAGTACATTTGCGGCACATTCATTCAATAAAAGCATTGAACAATTTAGCCAATATATCTATATCATAATAGCATTTAAATGTAATAATCTTCCCTTCTCGAAGATGCTGTTTTGCAATGATAAACTAAATCACGGAGACAAAGAAATCCAGTTTTTCCCACACCCTTCAACTGTAGAAAAAAGTGTAGAATTAATGAGAATAGAAAAAAGAAAAAAAAACTTCAAACTGATGAAGGAAGAGTCCGAGTGGAAATAAAAGTGGTCAGGATTTCAGCAAGATTTGCAGCCTTTCAATTCTTCGCCAGTCAATCCTGGCCAGAACTACAATTACTGGAAGGCAGATCCAATCTGTCCTCAATTCTTACAAGGGTTACATGGATCCTATGGGGGAAATAAGCATACCTTAGTGAACAAGAAATCCT
Source organism: Mimosa pudica (assembly GCA_029929735.1). Classification (NCBI taxonomy): domain Eukaryota; kingdom Viridiplantae; phylum Streptophyta; class Magnoliopsida; order Fabales; family Fabaceae; genus Mimosa; species Mimosa pudica. Next base: position 1,376,831 of record JAKELP010000040.1, read on the forward strand.
AGATTTGTGAACCTATACACAATAAAAAGTAAAATCTCACCCCCTGATAAAAGACATAAGTTGGTTAATGTCTGATGGTCTGTCTCTGGCCAAGTGTGGCATAGTGTACAGTTAAATCTAGAATAATGTTGAAAAATGCTTAATGAGAAAGCAATTGAGTCTTTCATTGATGCCTACGAATCATTTGCAATTGTAGCAACGTGAAGAAGCTCATCAGGAGTTGCGGCCGGATCAAGGTCCCAACACCGTTCCGGCAAATTGCCCGTCTCTCCCTTCAGCGACCAAGAAGGCACTTGGTGTGAAAAACGTACCATTTCTCTTCTTGGTATCCATCTAATGGCTTTTTTGTCTGCATTTGTTTGATACACTGTTTTATATCCAGCCATTTTTACAAGGGGACTAACACAAACACCAAGCTCCTCAGAGTAATCGTCAAGAACCTCCACCATTTCATACTGATGCCTCACTTCATCGGGAGTAGAGCTGTTCCAGTCTGGAGACCAGTTTCGATAAACAGCCCAGACATCTCCACATCTAGGATATATTCGGATACAACCACCTCGACCAGCCTTCTCCCGAGCTAGAAGATGAGAGAAAATGTTTACCTGGTCAACAACATCAGAATGGTATGCCCTGAAATTTCCACAAGATTTCGTAAAACCAGAATCTATCCAGTTCACTGGGCCAAATTCACTGTCAGTTTTCGAGTTCAGATAACTAATATGAATTTTAAATGGATTGACAGAGATAACTTCACGGATCAGACAATATAAACGAGGCATGCCATCTTCCTCATCATATAAAGCCCATATCTGCTTTGGCCTGAAACACTGCTCTGACCTATCTTTATCAAAGTCATGAAAATCAGAATCCGGGACAGTTATTGCAACAGCAGTTTTTCTATGCTCTAATTGATGGTCAGACGCAGTTAGACCTGCTCTTACATGTCCCTCTCCATTGACTAGGCCAACTTCTGCCTGAGATTTTGCTTTCTGCCCGACAGAAGAGGCATTGGATGCCAATTTCATCTCTTCAAGTTTCTTCTGGATATCTTTCTTAGCCTTCTCAATCAGTAGCTTTCTCGCATCAAACGCTGGTGCCATGGAAAACTGCCTACTTTGAACTTCACTTGCGGGAGGAAGTTTCTGGTCACGTGTAATGCTCTCATTCCCATCAGCCACTCTTGATTCTGAAGCAAATTTCAATTCCTTCTGTTCACAGCCATTCCGGAAACTGGCTGCCACAACAACTTTCCTTTTTTTATCAGGTCCAGTGGGCTTATTTTCCTGAGGCTCATTACGGTAGAATGACACATCTGAGTTTACATTGGGTGCAGTATCTGCTGCTAATTGATGCCTCTGATCACCTGCTGGTTTGATTCTTGGTCTTCCTCTCTTCCTAGTACCATTGACCTTACCACCAGAATCAGAAGATAGGGTAGTTGGACCATTTCCATTGACATGTCCAGCAGGGCTCCACTGAAATGAAACATTTGAAACATAATCATAACCATGTGCAGAATGATATCCAGCGACCCCGTTGCCATTGAAGTAGGTAGCACTAGTAGGCATATATGTAATGTTATCAAATGAATGACCTCCTCCATACCCATTGCCTGGCACATATGACCAAGGAGAATAAGGGAAAGAACCATTTGCTGGGGCTGCCCCAGTTTCAACAGCAATGAAAGCTCCTCGACAGTTCTTACATGAAAGTCTCTTATTCACATACTTACGCAAATACTCGTACTGGACCTTACATGAGGTGCAAATGGTCCAGAAAGTATCGTGCCTACCATGAGAAGTTGATAAATTAAAACATTTGTTATAACCTGTAGTTCCTGTAGAATGGACTGATGAGAAATTTGTCTGATTGACCCCAGCAACCATTTGTGCATTTCTCTTGAGATCATAAGAACTTCGCATTGCGTTATCCGACAGCCAAGTCCATGCTTCAGATACCAGCTTAAAGGCCCCATCAGCTCCCACACATTTGTTCTTATCCGGGTGAAGCAACACAGCCAGCTTCCTATACTGTTTCCTAACGGTCTCAATATCTGCTGATGGTTTTGTACCAAGAATGGAGTAATAATCTAGTTCGCCATTATATCTTGCCTCAGAAGCCACATAAACTTGAAACGTGGCCACCATTTGAGGTATTCCTTCTAATTCAGGACATAATGCTTTTGCCTTTAATGCATAATTTTTGGCACCCGCAAAGTCTCTCTGAGCGAACCGCTTCTCAGCAATCTCTATTCCTTTAAGCGCCTCCTGTTTGCTAGCTTCCATGTAGGAACCAGGGGAACCTCAGAATTGCACTTTTCTAACAAAAGTTATGACCATCCCACCATAACTACCTGTTTCAAAGCTTCCATCCCCGCATCTAGCCTGTGTATCTGCAAAAATTTAGTTAAAAAGGATAAGTTTTAGTTTAACGGCTAACAACTTTCATCTGACATCTAAAAAAACCCAATTCCCAAATCCCAGCCTAAATTCAAATGTTTATTTTGAAGGCAGAAAATTGTCAACCCAAATAAAACAGCAAAACTTATAATCATGCAAAAGGCCACAGAAATATAAATAAAACACTTCCATAACAATAAAGCTTTAACTATATCCATTTTATTTACACACACACACACACACACACACAAAATAGGAAATTAGAAAACAAAAAACTGTAAAATAGAAACTACCAATATGCTAACCACCAAATGGACATCCCATCCTAAAGCTTTAACTATTTCACCCACAACTTTTCCTAACATCTAAGAAAATGCAGAATAGAATGCAACAATGCACAATTGCTTCACCTCAAAAAGTGAATATGCTGGCCTTTTTTTGGAGCTGGATTTGTAACAGAATAAAATAACTCACAATAACTAAGAGTGAGTGAGAGACTAAAGAGATCTACTATATAGATCTGAAAATAAACCTAGATTTGAAATACACTACCCTCAAAATTAAACTTAAAAATAAAACAAGCATTTCCACTATCACCAAATGAATTATGAATTATCTATTCCTTCAAAGTTAAAAACTATCAACAAATGAATTATGAATTAAACAAAAATTCATCACAATTTAACTATACAAAAACCCGATCCAATTAAAAATTAAAAATTACTACTAAAGAAAAAAAATTAAGAAAAAAAACTCACAATTGGAGCAAGAAATGGAGATCAAAGACCTAGATCGCCACGTGTACTTGAAATTCCAGCTCAAGAGAGCAAACTTGGAATCTTTCACCTCTGAAATCGTAAAAACCAAAACGGTAAGTAAAAAGTGAAAGTGAGCTAAAAATAAATAAAAAAAAATCGAAGTTAAGTGAGTTAGTTTTGTACAGTGAAGAATAAGTTAACGCTTGTTCCGATCTGAATTGTGACGGCGGATGTGGCGGCGACGGATCGGAGATTCAGAACATCGCCGATGAGAGAGAAAGGTGAGAGGTGAAACTCAGAGGAACTGTTCATTCACAAATAATCATAAAAATGAAATTGATTTGATTATTTTCACAACCAATTGGGGTTATTATTCCTTTTCAACTTTTATTAATATTAAGTATAGTATTTAATTAATTATTAATTAATATTGTACTATTACACAAACGTGTACTAGAACCACTTGTGCTTTATTACGTCATAATCTTTTTACTTTATTTACTTGTTTGTGGATTTTTGTTTTTCAGCCTTTATATTTTGGCTTACCTGAATTTCTTTTAAGTTTAAAACTTCATAATGTTTATTTTAAATTTTAGGATTTATAACATGGTAAGATTTTTTTTTTTAAAAAAAATGTAAACTAGTACTGAGATAGAGAAAAGTTACAGTTTGGAATAACTTGAGTGACAACTCTTTTTATTCTTAGAGAAATTATCTAAAGTTTTACAGTAATTCTTTTAAAATGGCTGGACTGTAACCATTTTTTCATTGGAATTTGGAATAAATGATTTTTTATGTGAACAAATTTGAGTATATACGTAGAACGTTCTGAATACTATATGTGCAGTGGGATGGTTGAAGAGTTGGAGGGGATTGGGTAGTTGTTGATATTAATGTTGTCAGAGATTTGGGTAATGGTCTGGTCACTGTTTGTGGTTATAAATAAATAACAGTAGGTGGAGTGGAATTTCGATATTTACCATTTTAATGTAACATTAGAAAAATTTGAGAGTTAAACATCAGTGGAGGCAAAAGCATGAGCCATAATGTTTATGTATACTTATATTAGTGCAATTTGTTGTCCCCCTCCAAAACTTTGTCTATTTTTGTCTCCCTGGTGGTACATGATCATTGCTTATTATCTCGTTGATGCGTTGAGTATAATTTTAATTTTAAATGTTGAAATAATCAAACAATTGAAAGAATAGTTTTTAACAAGTTTTGCAAATAGTCTATTTTAGGATGGCAATAAAACCTTCCTAACTTTCATTGACTTTTGATTTCTCTCAAAACAACCTTATTGGAATGTTTAGTGTGAGTGATTTGGGAGAACTTGGGTTTGGTATCTAGACAAATTATCACATGGGTGAGGCTGCTTAAACTCACTCAGTCACCCCTGGCATAAAATAAATTGTCAAAAGATTGTAAAATTTGAGACAAAACTAAGCTAAATATATAAAAGATTTTGAATAGAAGTAGCCTTATACAAAGTTGCCTTAGATTAAGACTTAACCATTTTTCTCCATTTCTATCGCCATAAGCTTTTGTTAACATTCTTTCTAAAATTTTGTATGAAAGAATTGTGACCTTTAAAATGTTAACCTTTATAATTTTGAGACCACCTGATTCAAATTATCGGTCATAATTGCCTTAATGCATTCTTCTCCGCTACTATATCCATTACCACAACCATTGTTGATGGCTATTAGCTTTATTCCCCATCACTGACCATGTCTGACTTATTATTAATCATGGAGAAAGAAGCACAACCATTCCGATCAAAATCATGACGAAATTGGATGCTAAGCTTTATCAAAATGAGAAGATGAAAGAAGACACAAGCAAACATGCATATTTATAATATAAAATTATAATTTTATCAAAATTGGTTGTCCAGTGTTGAAAATGACTTTTTATAGTTTTCGTTTTTTTAAGAATTGATTGACAATTATAATATAAAATTGATACAATCATTTAACACAAATATTTCTCCATACCAAGTGTAATTTTTTTTTGCTTAGAGTCTTCGGTGTCCGGCCCCCTTCGGGAACCGACTAATCCGAAGTCGCCGCCGGGATTCCCCAATTGGGGGTGACGACTTCTCAAGGGTTTGAACTCATGACCTGGTGGGTACGCGGTGCCTTACCTTCCCCTTTCTTACCAGCTGGTCTACGCCCCATTCGGCATACCAAGTGTAATTTTAAAGCCTCATGCCAACTTCTGATGTGACTCTTTTTGCTAATTCTATTATAATCTCAATCTATCAAATTAATGCATGCATAGAAATTTGGGCCATTCAATAATACTACCTCCGGTCCTAAATATAGGACCTAGATAACGTTGTTTTGGAGAGGTTAAGGTTGCAAAATAGTCTATTAAATGATGACATATTTGATATTTTTTTAGATTATCTATTAGTTTATAAGTAAAATAAACTAGTTTAAGGGAAAAAATTAGATAAATCAATTTATAATTAACTTATTTTGTTGTTTTTTAGGATTTTTCAAAAAAAGTCAATTAGGTCTTATATTTAGGAGGGAGTATTAAACATAAGAGGATACTTAGCTTAAAAATTGAAATTTAAATTAAAAAAGATTATATACATTATTTAAAATGAATACACTGCAATCTGAAGATGCTGACTTGACAATGCCTTGTGTGTATTGTACTATTGTTATAATGTCATATCCATGTGACCTGACATCATTTTTAATCATGACATTTACTAGGGATTCATCCCCCTTATTTTTAGTCTAATCTAATATCCCTAGAAATTGACTCTCTCGAAGAGGCGAATTGAACCAAAACACCTTTCATAGTCCTATGGTAAGAACTTGTTCAGTAGCTAGGGGGTCAGTCTTCCCAGATTCTACCCATGATGGCCTTTGGACCAAGAGGCTTGGATCAACTTGAAAAAGGGCCGAAGAGGCTCCCAAGAGTCATTATTCATGAACATAGTAATAACCTAAAAAAATTGAAACTTTGTAGAGTCTTTTGAGGAAAAATATTACACTTTGTCTCTATCCCCACTCAACTCTATTTGATTAATGTCAATTTCATGCATAAAAACCTTTTAAAATTAAGCAATGTTTCAGTTGTTTTTCCCTCATTTGCAATTGTAATTATTTTTAAAACTTTATTCTTATAGAACAAATGAACCTCTGAGTTTGAAAGGACATATATGTTAACACCAAGATAACTAGATTGGAACTTAAAGGAAACATTGTACTACAATTTCACTATCATATCCTCAACTATATGTTTCCCCCTTACATACCCATATCATTTTCCTACAGGAACTGGGGCAAAACATAAATAGGACTATTACAACGCAAGTCACAAAGTCGGATGATATCTCTCTATCTCTCTATTCTATAATGACAAAACTGAAAGCTTAAAGAACAGGCGAAAATAAATTATACTACTCAGCTACACACCTTTGTGGTTTAATCAGCAAAATTCCAGAGCAGACAAAAGCGAAGCATAACAAAAATGACACCTAAAGCACAACGTGTATGCAGCTCTGGATTCTCTACACATTAGATAAAATCAAGCAGCAATCTCAAGATGTCAATGACATTAATCTGCAGGCTGCAAAATCTGTCTTCAAGTTGGCACCTTCCATGCTGAAATTTAGTAAAGTGGCACCGACAAGCAAAAGAGATAAAAGAAAATTATGGCTCTTTTTCCCCAGTAAACAGACTAAAGTTCATCTTTGCGGGTGTAATCACCTTTTTGTTGTGAGAAAGGCATTTGAGAAAACTCGTCGTCTGAGAGCTCTACATTCTCATTACAGATTGTATGAAAAGTGTGCTTCTTATGAGGCGTAACTACTTTTTCCTGGCAAAAGAACAAAGAAATCAGAATACTACAATAGAAACAATCCGCAAATTAAGTATTAGAGCGGGATCATTTGACTACCTTGAATACTTCAAAAGGGCAGAAATCAGAATTGTGACAAGCCTGTACAAACAAAATCATAAATGACAACAAAATTAACAATGCCAAGTTTAACGAAAATTTCATACACCAACATTAAAATCCTAAAACCACTGAACAGCGTATGATTTTAACAGCTTACCGGCATGGGAATGGGATGCTCATTGTGCAACACTCGCACAAAGTAACTACTGGTGGATTTGTCTGCAGCTGGACAGCTATAGAGGACCAACATATTATTACTGGCAAAAGGTGCCACAATACTTCCCCGCCAATTTCTTTTCTGTGGAGGCTTATGAGGGAGCTGCAGAGGTTGCTCCTTCTGTATTTGTTCAAATTCTGCATACAGCCAGAGTGACAATGACTATAAACACACTTCAAGAAGCAATTTCAAAATCATATGATCCATGATTTAGTTTGCATTTATTTGTGTTATCAAGTTAAAAGCCTCACCAGATCCTTCGAGAAAAAGACCAAGCAGGCATGAGAAAGGAACTACAGTTTCAGCATGGGCAAACCGAAGTCTTGCCTTTTCATAACTTCCAGGAGGCAGGTTTTCTACCAAAATAACCACCAAGAAGAATATGTCAAAGGAAAATTTCATGCAGACATCTTCAAAAGGCATAGCAACCATATACACTACACAGACAACCAGTGTTATCCTTTGAAACTTAGCATAAACAAATTTTAATATTACAAAGCATTCAATTAAAAAACCATATAACATGTAATACAAATGAAACACTATCCAGGAATGAACCACAAAAAAACAATATATATAAATTCATTACAGTGTCCTTAACTTTTGTGCAATTTCATTTGAGAGTTTGGTCCATCAATGACAAAAAAGGAACCATCCAACTGATAGAGTACTAAGTATCAAGTAATGTGCAGTGAATTTCTGAATTAATCTGCTTTTATTCCATTAATATTTATTTTAATAATTAGTTAAGAGCAGCACAAGTTTTAGGAGCAAATGCAGTCTGTTGGAATTATAAACTGAGTTACCTTAATGGGCTAAAATTAGGAGCCATCGTTATTTTTCCTATCTGTAACTATTGAAGCTCATTACAAGAAGAAACCAATGGGAAATTTAATTCAATATTTGCAGTTATTATTGGAGATTCTCCTTAGGCTTTATTAGTTGTATGAGTTTAAGACCCTTACGCATCTTCTATCCAAGGTTATCTTTCATCCTTCTTAATTCACGAAGTTAGATTCTAATTTTATAATTTAATACAGACTATTCATCCTTATTTCTCTCTACCTATTTGGATCTTATCGCTTACCGAGACTGCCTGAAATAACACACACACGCACACACAATACCTTCTTTAGCCTGAATAGCTTGCTCCATGGATTTAACAACATCTTCAAGTAATGGCACTCCCATTCTATAGTTAATTGATTTGCCATAACCCTTCAGTATATAACCCTCCAAGTCATCTGTCCACTCTAACAAAGTAATCTAACCAAGTAAACAAAACAAACATTTCAATTAGCATTCAATAGTATAGGGATATATTACTGAGTACTAGATAGGGAGATTATAGGAAATTATAACAAGAATGGGCACTATTATAAAATGGGAATAGGAAAAGGGAAAGAGAGACTTCGGGACCAGAATGGCGCTTATTCTTTGTTAACATTGAAAACTGATTTACAACAGCCATATTATATAAATGTTAATGCTAAGTAAGGTAAATATGTGAGGAGTCTTGTCTCATAAACCACAAAAACACTATTTTAGCCAAGTATTTGTTTATATGCCAACTCAAACATATTCCTTTTATTGTTATTTGAGTGTGCCCACCAACCTATTCATTTTCCTTTCTGTTTCACTATGGCTAGTCAACAACATCAATATGTTGAAGAGATTTGCAGTTCTATATCAAGATGGAAAGACCAAGTCAAACTTGGCCCATAAGTTCAGGTCAAAATTAACTTATTTTCAAACATCTTTAATATCAGAAGACCTCTAATATAGAGAATAAATCTTTACTATAAGGTCACATATACATAGCAATATTAAGGACACTACATACCTCAAAGGGACTGAAGAGTCTACATGCTTGATTTGTTATATCCAACAAGGATGCTTCCTGCCAAGATCAACCACCAGTTGGGTAATTATAACCAGTGAAGGGAAAAAGCAACCTCCATTGCATCAGTAAAACATTAGTTGTGAACCTTCAAAACCAAAAGTAATTGTTTGATATTCAAACGAACAGGGGCAAGGCACAAAGATAAGTGATAACCTGTTTACACAGAAACCAAAGAGAAGATGTATCCTGCCTAGTAAAATTCAGCCCATAGCGCCCAACTAATGCAGAAGTAATCTCATCAAAGACGGGCTCCTTGAGTTTATCAACAGCAGGCTCCTGGCTTTTCCTGAAATTCTGCATTGATAACTTAAAAAATTATAAAACAGTAATAAAACAAAAATAAAACAGAAATTCAGCTAGAGCTGCTCCTATATAAGGAGTGAGGTATTGTAATGTAGCTGGAGAATCCTCCGTTTCAGCTACAAATTAAAAATTTCAAAACTAAACACACTTATATATGTAGAGTGTAGTATCTGTAAGTAACACTGAAAATCACGAGTAGTCTCCAACATCAATAAAATAATATTCGTATACATCAAGATAAATTTCATTCAATCGAATCCCATTTTTTGAAATTTTCCAACTAACCTAATAATCTTGCATGAACCTTTATCAATAACTATGATTCACCTTCTATATCCTCCTTACAAACAAAAAACAAAACTCTCATATTCAACCTACAATTTACATGATGTACAAAGTGCAGGGTCTTGATGTTAACATGCAGAAGATAGTATAAACGATATACTATCAGCTGGGTCTTAGTCTTGGTGACAACCTTGGACTGTCAATGAACAGATACACTGCTAACCAAAACACTAATTTCTGATCATCTACCAGAGTAACAACTATATGAGTTTATTATAGAAAAGGGGACTGAAAGAGAAACAAAAATATCAAGAATGGTTCATGTGCAGGGTGACAGATAGAGTTTGGATAGCTATATAAGGTATTTCAAAACATGACAAGCATATGTACATAAAGAAATTAAAAATTATACATAGAATTAAATAAAAACATAATCCAGCCAAGTGCAAATCTAAGTTTCATATTAAATAGCCTATACAGCCTGAATTGTGGCCACAAAATACCTTATAGTTAGTACATGATTCAAAAAATCTTAGATGTATGTCACTGGCACGATTTTCACTTGTAACAGCAAAAGCTCGGTGCTTCCCTGGTCCAAGGCTTCCATTACCACTGAAAATCCCCATTCCAAATGCCACAGCACTAGCTGATGTACGAGGAACCTGTTTGATGGAGAAGATCATTCCACAAGTCAAACATTCTATACAAGCATAAAAAATTCACTTTTTAATTCACAGCCTATGATAGACACAGAACGACATTTGTATGACAGGATATGACACCTCCAATTGCATATGAATGTCTAAAAGTTTTGTCAGGTCATTGTGCCCATGTCAGAGTCCTTTCTTCCTAATTCACAACTTCAATTGCAGTTGCAATAGATTTGATCATCAAACCATAGCATTTATCCATCAACTCAAAATAACAATTTAGTTCTTTCAATAAAAAAAACTGATATTGGCTAACCCTAAACTCTCAGCTGTATTAATTCAACTAGGAAAAAATATTGAAATACCACTAGACAAACAAAATGCATGATAAAACAACCTGAGTAGACTTTATAGGATACACGTCTGGATGGTACTCCTCATCAAACAAAGTTGGAAACCTTTCCCTAGTCCTGATTCCCAAATCATATAATTCCTCTTCTCCTTTGCTTACTAATTCACCGCCCTTAAGTCGTCCTTTCCAAGGAGACTCCCATCCACGCATCCACGAAGGAATTTTATCCAACAGTAAATTTTTCTTTTCTGCATCACTTATCAGTACTTTCAGATGAGCTTCCAAACCATCCAATTCTCTTATCCTTTTCTTCGTGGGAGATCGAGTTCCATGTCTTGCCTGTATTTTCATTTCAATCACCCAATGTCACAGATAGATCGTTTTAAAAAAGTCAAGAAAGTCAGCAACAAAGCAAACTACTACCTCCATTTCTAAATATAAGATCACTTTCCCTAATTTGATTAGATTAAGGATGTTAGTTAAGTTATTTATTATTACATGATATTATCAATTCACCCTACCCATATACAGTATATACCTTTATCCTCGCTCTTCATCTCTTATTTTATTACTGATACATATTATGAGGCTAATTTGTGAAAAAATTGGGAAAAATTAGAAAGTGGTCTTATATTTAGGAAGAGATAGAGTATTTATCTAAACTAGCCCTCCTATGTCAAATTAAGCTAATCTACAATAATGCTATGATTAGTATGGAAAATTACCACAAGATTTAAGTGGATTGGAACACATCCTTGAGGAATATTAGCAGGAACGAAGGAAATGTCATGAATATCTTTCACAACGCCATATCTGCAGCGAGAATCAACGAACAATCACCTCAATGCGTAACAAATCAAAATTACCGCGATACGATTACTATTTCGTCGTCTAAATTCAATTAATCACGTGAAAATCAATTGGTTTCGCTAATATTACATACATAACATCTATTATTAGGAAATTGAAGAATTGAAGGGGAAATTAGGAAGAGACCTGGATACAGTGGAGAGATGTTTGCGGACATCGAAATCGAAATCGAAATCGAAATCTTCCTTTGCATTGGAATGCAAGAAGAAAAGGAAAAGGAAAAGGAAAAGGAGGAGAAGCAAAGCTTGATTCTGCTTCATTGTGTTTTGCGACTAAAACTGTAGAATGGTGTAAACAGACAATAAGTGTCACAATTTATTACACTCACCATACATTTCTTCACATGAAAGAAAGAAAACGAAGGGAAGGATTTTTTTTGTCGGAATAAATTATGGGATATTTTGCATGTAATATTGTAATGTAATTATGGGATATTTTGCATAATGTAATTAGATAATTCTCCTTTGCATTGGAATGCAAGAAGAAATCTTCTCTAAATCCATTTATTTAATAAATAAATGGATTTAGAGAAAACAATTAGGGAAGTCGAATTATATATAAACTATTTTTCTTTTTTGAAATTCTCTAAAAAAGTTAATTAAGTTATATGTTTAGGAATGGAAATATTAAATTGTTATAATCGGTTAAAACTATAAATATCACGTTTGGAATAGAATTCATTCCTAATCTATAACTTATGTGAAAAATGAGAGAGAAATTGTAAAATTGAATTATAAATAAGCATGGAACAAAAGAGTGTGAGGAAAGAGAAAAGAAATATAATCATCACACAATCTTAGTTAAAAAAAAGTTCTCCAATCATTTATTTAAGGGTAAGGGACCTAATCTGCCCCCGAAGTAACCACCAAGGAGCGCTGAGCACCCTGAACTAACAATAGGCCCGTATCTGCACTCCAAGTAACCAAAGTGTTTAAAAACTACCCCGGTTTGACGGTCAACAACGTTTGACTGTTAGTATGCATATGTGGACGCCACGTGGAGACCTGTTTTGCCACCCGACGCCTTGTCATCGCCACGTAGGATAAGTTAATGTGGGTCCCACATTAAATAAAAAAAAATTCTCCCTCCCTCTTCACCTCCCTTCCCAGCCCCCCACCACCAGCCCCACCCCCCCTTCACCTCCCCCCTACCACCCGCCCCACCCCCTTCACCTCCCTCCCTCCCTTCACCACACGCCCTACCTCCTGCCCCACCCGTTCTGTTAGGATTTTTCTCGTGAAGGAAGAGGAAATTTTTCTCGTCGGAGTCTTTGATGTAGGTTTCTAAGAGGAGGCTGTACATTTCGGAGTGGATGTTTTCGATGGCGATTTGGAAGCCGTAGAAGGCTCTGGCTTCGGAGACTTGGACTTCCTTCATGAAGCGGCCGGCGAGATTCTCGAGGACGATGCCGTCGGAGGCGGCGAAGAAGGCGAGGACGTGGGTGATGAAGTGTTTCTCGCCGGCGGCGAGGGAGTCCCAGTCGCGGAGGTCTTGTGAGAGGTCGACTTCCTCGACGGTCCAGAATGAGGCTTCGGCTTTTTTGTACATTTCCCAGATTTGGGAGTATTGGATTGGGAACATGCAGAATCTGTCTGGGTTTGGCGGGAGGTGGGGCGTGTGGTGAAGGGAGGTGGAGCGTGTGGTGAAGGGAGGGAGGGAGGTGAAGGAGGGGTGGGGCGGGTGGTGGGGGGGAGGTGAAGGGGGGGTAGGGCTGGTGGTGGGGGGCTGGGAAGGGAGGTGAAGGGGGGGTGGGGGGCGGTGGGTGGGAGGTGAAGAGGGAGGGAGAATTTTTTTTTTTTAATTTAATGTGGGACCCACATTAACTTATCCTACGTGGCGATGACAAGGCGCTGGGTGGCAAAACAGGTCTCCACGTGGCGTCCACATATGCATACTAACGGTCAAACGTTGTTGACCGTCAAACCAGGGTAGTTTTTAAACACCTTGGTTACTTGGAGTGCAGATACGGGTCTGTTGTTAGTTCAGGGTGCTCAGCGCTCCTTGGTGGTTACTTCGGGGGCAGATTAGGTCCCTTACCCTTTATTTAATAGTGTACAATACTTTAAATTCATTATGGACAAAAATAAGGAGAAAATTGTTATTAGACAACCAAGGTTTTATGTTTTGAATTAAACTTATTTAAAATTGGGGCGGTAGAGTTGTAAATAATGGAAAGGAGAGTTTTTAAATATAAAGAGCTGAAGAATATATATCATTGAATGAGTAAAAAGATATGAAATTACCCAAATTAAACACAGTGGTCATCAACCGTAGTTATAATTTCCATTATGCAGACAGAGCAATGATATATATTTTGTCTCAAATTACATTCGCGCCTAATCAGTATAATTTTGTAAAATAAAAATGGTTTCCTATAGTTTTTTAAGGGGCCGGGCCTGCTGGATTTGAATGTTAATTTCACTAGCTTTGGGTTAACATAGTTAAGTAGGCTTATGGGAACTCTTAATTAGGACTAATGTGACTTATATGTACAGTAGATCAAACACCCATGGCAAATGTGTAGCATAAAACAAATGAATCGACTTTTGCTCACAAAATTAGTTTTTTTCAATACGTTCAACATTTGAAGTCATACTCTATTTTCTTACTCTCAAACAAAAACTCATTAAAAATATATAGAACTGATTGGTTTAACACATTGAAACTTGCATAATGTTACATCAATTTTAAAAGCTCACCGGCATTGGGATGGGATGTTCATTGTGCAGAACTCGCACATAGTAATAACTGCTGGTGAATTTGTTTGTAGCTAACCATAGCTATGGAGGATCAACATGTTGTTTCCAGCAAAAGGTGTCATCACTACAAGAAAAAACACCTCTATTCACGTAAGTTTTTTTCGCGTAAGAAGAATGCGTGACATTCCTTTTTTTTATATAAATCTTCGTGCTATGTCGCGCCAAAAAGGGTTCTATGTCGCGTTTAAGGCGCGACAAACCCCCTCTCCCCCCACTTTCCTTCTTCGCAAAAATTCAATTTTTTTCCCTCCACTCTCCCCCACTTTCTCCCTATATAAACTTGACTTCTCTCACATTTTCTCTTCCCCCACTCTCTATTTTTTCCTACTCTCTCCCCACTTTCTTTTCTCCTCTTTCTCTACTCCATTATTTTCTTCCTCTTCACTTCCATTCTTCATATTTAATTTCTCATTTAACTAATTATACTTAATTTTTTTGCAGGTTCATTGTTGAAAATCTTCCACAATTTAAGGTATACAATTTATCATTCTTTAATACTTTGTTTTTTATCATTCATCATAATTCAAATTCTTTTATTTCACTATAATACTAGTTTTTAATTATTTTTCCCTCTACTCCCTCTAATTCAAACGCTCTCTTTCCTTCTTCCTAATTATTATCTCCTTTTTTTTTATTTTTTTTAAACCTGCAGCTTGCCGAGGAAGAAGCTTCCTCGGCAAGCTGCAGGTTTTTTTTATTTTCCCTTCACCTTATGTCGCGTATGATTTAGGCGCGACATCATTTCTATAATATTAAAATGTGTCGCATATAATACGCGACAAAAGTTTGTCTTGATCAGTTTTTTCGCGTATGCATTCAACGCGAAATGAGAGAAAGCTTACTGGACATACTTCACAATTTTCCCCATTTTCAAACACGACTAGCGGGATATATTTTTGTAGTGCATAGTGCTCCCCTTTCATTTTCTTATCTCAGGATCATGAGGCAGCTCCAAAGGTTGCTCCTCTATCTCTTCAGATCCTGCAAAATAACAAAATTACCAAAATTAAACAAACAATCTGTTACAAATGTTTTGGGAATTGACACTCAATAGTACATGCCAATTCAAGCAAATTCCAGACATGCTTCCATCACTGATGAATAAATGACAATTGAAATAGGAAAGTTAGTTATAATAATATGACATTGTCAATATACTCTAATCATTTACCTTTTCCCCACCCTCCCTTGTTAATGTGTCTATTATTGGAGGTCTTTTATTTAGGACCACTTCCATTTTCAAATAGGCCTTATACTTTAGGACCAGTGGAAGTATGCCCTTTGAGCCTTATTGTGAAATATTTCTAACTAATTCGTATGTACAAAAGAAATCAATTAAAATAGCATCGAATTCAAGTTATCATCAATATCACCGCTGTTCACCACACTAAACTCCGTGGCGATATTAAATTTTACCCTCCCTCATTACTTCTATTATGTCAACTTTTTACAAATTGAGATGGAAATTTGGAAGAGACCTGATTACAGTAGAGAAATGTTGACGAACATCGAAATATGCTTCTGCATTAGAGTGACATTTATTAACTTGGAGAAGACAAGTATCACCAAAAACGGCACAACATGCTTCATTGTACAAGCATCCGAGAAGAATGTATTTCTGTGCAATGAAAAGTCAACCAAAACAATAGAACTTGTTGTGGCTTCTAATCTAATGGAACCCATACGTTTAAAGATGTTGTTTTATGTTCTATGTTTGTTGTGAAGTTTTGGATTGTTGATCCAACAATTCACAAGTACAGTACCATTTAATTTTTTATTGTATCAATAAAAGATTTGAATTACTACTACTTCCCTCCAATATTTTCTTATTCTGTGTGTAGGTTCATATGACTGTAAATGCATTATTATTCCTTAAAACCCCTTGCCTCTACCTGTTCCAGCTCCTAACTCTTATTCATCCTTTTTCCATTCTTATTGGCGCCAGCCACGGACATGTTGTGCCTCTTGTAATTATTAAATAAAATAAATGGAACGAACTCCGAACGAATACCTAGTAATATGATTTATAAAAGGTGCTTAAAAGAATAAATAGCTGCTAAGTGGGATGGAAAGTGTTGGGTTTTTAATTTTTTCCCCCCACACCTTATCATCATTTTATAATAACTCAACATTGTATGGGGGGATGATGGTTATTTTCATGGTCAATGAATGATTGGCTACATCACAGTCAAATCCCATTTGAACACTGTGTTTCTTGTCAAAAAAAAACTCCATTAATTTTATAAAGTAGTGATTGTTTTTAATTTTCGAGTACCTGAGGGTAAGCATTTTTATATGTTATAAGATAAAATAGCATTTTTCTAACGAGAAAATGATAAATAAAGTACTCCCAATATCTAAAAAGACGATGATGGTCATCAAATTTTCAAAAGGACAAATCAGGTACGAGGGACGAGGAATCTGTGATTTTGAAATGTTGTCAAAAGACCCATATGACCCCTAAAAAATGTAATTTGTATGTTGTGGTTAATCAAAATGATGCAGTGGTTAACCGAAATGAAGTGGTTAATCAAAAATGTAATTTGTATTTGAACACACCAACAAATGTGAAGTTGTATGTTGTTGTGGTTAATGTAAATGTTGTTGTTGTTAATGCATATCTTGTTGTGGTCATTATGAATGATGTAGTGGTTAATTGCAATTAATTAGTTGTTAATATATGAATACAACAAATGTAAAGTTGTTTGTTGATGTGGTTAATGGAATTGGAATTGATTAGTTGTTAATATCTGAATACAACAAATGTAAAGTTGTATGTTGATGTGGTTAATGGAAATGTTGCGTTTGTAAATGTGTATGTTCCAATGGGTTAATATGTATGACGCAGTGATTGATCAGACTCACAATATGCTCCAGGGGACATATAAGTCTTTTAATTTGACAACATTTCAAAATCTCATATTCCTACCTAATATTTGATTTGTCCTTTTAGAAATTTGAGTATCTTCATTGTCCTTTTGGATATTTGGAGTATTTTATTTTTCATTTTCCCTTTTTTACCATGTAAAATTACTTATAATAATTTGATCCAAGAAATGAATAAACTTTCAATATAGATAAATATTACATCAGTAAACACCACGTGCATGAATATTTTGTATAGGAAAATATCCCATAGACGAAAATTAGTATATGCACATGTGGCCGGTCAAAAGCGAACACAAACAATCGTTGTGGTCTTAAAACGTCACGTCATTCTTATGGCTCCCACAATTTCTCCCCGGTTCTTTTCCTTCCCCACTTCTTCAATATCATATGAAATTTTTACACTGCTACTATTTCATTTTTTAACAAAACCTTCAAAGGTAGTGTCACATCATTAAGATTAAGATGACATGTCACACAACATGTGCATTGATGATAACTTTCGTATGTGAGTAATTAATGTCTCATTGGCAAATTTGCACAAAAAATAGTCCTTTGGTAAATTTGCACCTCAAAATTAATTTTTTTGTGTCAACCACACTTTCTTGTATTTGGTATATATTTACACCTTCGCTCCTATTGTATAATAATACTCCCTCCGGTCCTAAATATAAGACCTAATTGACTTTTTTAGAAAATCCTACAAAAAAGCAAAATAAGTTAATTATAAATTGATTTATCTAAATTTTTCCTTTAGATTAGTTTATTTTACCTATAAACTAATGTATAATCTAAAAATATATCAAATATGTCATGATTTGATAGCCTATTTCGCAACCTTAACCTCTAAAAAAAGTCAATTAGGTCTTATAGTTAGGATCGGAGGTAGTATAATTAATAAAGACAGTGATCAAATGACTCCAATGCAATATGAAAAAACTATATACATTCCTAATAGTCAATAACAAAATCATTGCAAATAAACTATAAAACATATATAGTGATGAGTGTAAGTCATCATCAACTAAATTTGTTCTTACGTGCCAAAATTCTTTTTCACTAAAAAGAAAGAAAAGTAGCCGTGAAATTATTTAGCCATAGAATTCCGTCACTAAAGACAAAATTCCATAGCTAATTACTTAGAAATTAACTGGACAATTTTAGCTAGGAAGGATTTCATGGTAAATTCATTGTTTTTTTATAGTGTTTCACTTGTTCATTTAGTGATGCATGTAGAAATATTATCATAAATGCCTCAAAAAGGAAAATAAAACATCGTCATTTTATCTATATTATAGAAACTTCAAAAAGTGATATTCATTATGAAACATATTATAAACATTATTATTAATGCATGGCGTATGACTTATAATCACCATACTCCTTGTGATATCCACCACGACTATTATAGCTAGAAATGGTGTTTTAATTGTAGTGCATGCGTCACAAGATGGAGCAAGAATTGTTGGGGAGATCATAAACAACTCGTTCATGATAAGGAGGTGGAGGACAGGTATTATGAAAATATTTAATACATTCAATTGCCTTGTCTTGCTCGTCCTTCTTCTTCACATCTTGCACATTCAAAATTGTGGCACCCCCTAGCTTCTTCCTCAGCTTTTTGGCCAACTTGACTGAGTCCACTCCGTCGCCGATTACCACTAATTCGTCTTTTCCGTCTCTTTCCATGGAAACCGATATCACTCCTATAACACAATATATTTGTGGGTTGTGTGTGTGTGTGTTGGGATGCCAAATGAACATGATAACAAATTATATTAAAGAAGATACACACACATAAGTTGGAAGTGACCTATATATATTCATATAAACTCATATCCTTTTGTTTATGGATTAGGATTTAATGGAAACTGAATCATGTAATTTTTTTGTTACAAAGAAGATATATGCTTGTGTATTAGTTTTGTTTGAAATAAAATTTTATTGGTTTCGTAGACCTGGTGCAACTCATCATGAAAATGAGCAAACTTCTTCTTCAGTTGCGAGCAACATATCTTTAACTCTGTGCCAAAATCTTCAAAAGCAAAATGAAGATATTTTGATTTGCACACGATAAAAGAAGAGCCGAACCTAGCCTTCCTGTTCAAATTCAAATAGTTCTAACTAATAATATTTCGAATAAACAAGTGACTTGAACCAATTCCCTTTATGTTATCCCCTTCTTAGCTTTATATCATGTACTCAGTATAAGTATTATTAGAATCAATCGTTTTCACAATTTTCTTACTTATGTATATCAGGAACTTTGGAATACCATCTGAAGGTTTTCAAAAAAGAAACTAACGTACCTTAAATCAAATAAGAAAATGCTGGATTCGAAGTTGTTTATATATACCTGGTTTCTCTGCTGCAATTTTCATGGCCTCGCTTCTGTTCTTCTCATTGTGGACTTTCACCCACATTATTATCCTTTTCTGAACCAATTACACACAACATATATACTTCTAATGTTACAAACTACTCTACATATATATGGTGTAAACATCTCATAGAGAGAGTAGCCAGCTAGTAAAATGTTCATACCGGCATGTTTGACTATGTGAGAAACAATTAAAAACACAGCAATATTTTGTACAGAGAGAAGCTTCAATTCAGATCAGATGGATGACTCTCCAGGTTTGGTATGCTGTTTGATTAAGGGGATCGGAACTGATGATATATATTTGTGGTTTATGTAGAAATTACTGTATTGAGATTATTGACTGTATTGTTTATATTGACCTCAAGGTAAACCACAACTTGCTATACAAGTTAAGTCATTAACTGATCATTAGATCAATTGAGAAGTATTATATTGTATTTTAGTTTATAAATACAGAGTCAGTTCTATACATATATTATCAATTATTTTCCCCCATTGTTATCTGAATTTTCAAACTGAAGTCAGCCTCACCTGCCGTGGAAGAAGTCTAGCTTTTTTTTTTCAGCCAAGTTGGTAATTAGTACTGCATATTAGTTTCCATAACTAAGAATTGTAACAGAATATATAGAGTATAATACACTCACATTATTTCTATTTGATATGAAAACAAATTGTGAATTGGAAATGGAATTCGGCATTGAAAAATTAAACAGTCGCACGTTAATTTATGTGGTGCAGATATATTCAATCGATTTTACATTCGTACAAAATTTCTCAATTCCTTTTAAGTTAATTTATGGATGTTTTGTGGAGTAGAACTTACTTATATTAAATTTTCTACAATTTCTAAAAATAAGAAAATATTAAATAAATTTCTAAAGGTAAACTAGAATTTTAATATAGTTAATAGTAAATTACGAGTACACAAGACTTATTCTAATATATTTTTAAGTAAAAGAAGTATTTGTAGAATCTTAAATTTTTTAAAATATTATATTAATGGCTTGGATTAGAACGTGAGATTTTTCTTAGCTGAATGGCATATCAATAATAACCAGCTGAAGTTATAAAGGGGACTACTACACTCACAATTTCTCAATTTCCTATACAAGACTATTGGTAGGATGTGAATTATTTGAGATAAAGGAAAAGTATGCCTAACTAAAGCTAAATATAGAAGAATATGCTTAATTTACTATATTATTACAGTTTTACACAAATAAAGTTTGTGTAGTTATTAAAAGCCTTACACTACCACAGATTACCCCATTTACATGCGCTTATTTTGGCCTTTACATGCGCTTATAAAGCGCATGTAGAGGGGGGCGCTGGTAAATACATGCGCTTTTAAAAAGCGCATGTAGAGGGGGGCTATACATGCGCTTAAAGCGCATGTAGAGGTACATACCTCTACATGCGCTTTAAGCGCATGTACATCTACATGCGCTTAAAGCGCATGTAGATGTGCTACATGCGCTTAAAGCGCATGTAGATGTGCCTCTACATGCGCCTCTACATGTGCCTCTACATGTAGATGTACTATATTATTT
Source organism: Mimosa pudica (assembly GCA_029929735.1). NCBI lineage: Eukaryota > Viridiplantae > Streptophyta > Magnoliopsida > Fabales > Fabaceae > Mimosa > Mimosa pudica. The sequence continues at coordinate 1,398,073 of JAKELP010000040.1, forward strand.
CCCAATATAACCACCAATACTAGCTGTAGTTCATAGAATCTTTCTTTTTCTTTTTGAATTTAAAGGCAAGAACAAAAATTGTAAAGTTAAAGATAATATAAAATTACTCTAGAGGCTGCAGACAGGAAAATAAAAGGACCAAACTAATCTTTTAGTATCATGGGAAGAAATAAATTGTTTTTTATGTTTCTATGATCACTGATCAATAACTTACCATTCTTTTTAAGGAAAAACTAATCTGAAAGTCACTAGAGTTCAACCTAATCTTCAATCTAGCTATTCCATGAAATTATTTCCTTTTTTCATTAGGCCATAGTGAATTCATTTGATTTTAGTTAGGTGTCTTAATTTTATTTTTCTTTTCATAATTTCTTATAATTTCAACCGATTTTTAATTAGTTGCCTCTAGTTTTTCTTCCTTTCTATTATTTGAAGCCACAGGTACATGATTATAATTTAAAACAAGGTAGGCAAACTAAAATGGCAAAAAATAGTAGATTAAAAAGGCATTACCAAGCTCATATGATTTGGCAGCTACATTAGCAGCAATATGAGCTGAAATTTTTCTGATGTCTTTGAATGGTGGGTATATAAGTCCCTTGTCAAAGTGCTCCTGAGTCACTTGTGAAGCCAAAGCTTCCGCTGTTTCGAGAAAAATGAGCCAGATCAATTCCATAATTGCATACAAAACTGGATTAAACTTTTTCAACAAAGAATGAATGTTAAAAAATAAGTTCATCTTTCACTTGTCAGAAGGTTCAGAATTATATGCAGATTATGTGCATGCTTCCATGACAAATGTGTTTCAACAAGAGTTGAAGTTCATTCGAAAATGTCCAAGTTAAAAATGACTTTCTTTGATAGTTTAAGTTTTTCAGAAGAAATGGTCTTTGGCATGGTATAATAAAGTTCACTAGGCCAAATAATGTAACAATGAACAAGGGGCAATGCATAAAATTAATTTTCAAGCACTTACAGGCAGCCAAAAGCAAGTCATCATGTACTCGAACGGTCCCAGACATTATCAAACCAAGACCAAATCCAGGGAAGATGTATGCATTATTGGCCTAAAGGGGAAAAAACAAGCACATCAGTCCTAATCCCAAATGACAAAAAGGAATCTGTGATCAGATAACTTCCCCCCAACAAATTTCAGACCTGCAACAAGTCCGGCAAGGACTACAGATGCTGTTCCCTGGAAGGAAGTAGATAGAATTATCAGAGACAAATCAAGTGGCTTCGATTCATTGTATTGGAGTTGTGTACATAATGATCTGTGTTCAGATTTGATCTCAGCCAAATTGAGAAAAAAGAGAAGAATATAAGATGTTTATAGGGACTAAAGCGCATGAATTCATAACTTAAAAATATTTACCTGAATATCATCATTGAAAACAAGATGTGTTGATCTATATTTTTCGAGAAGATCAAAAGCATTGTGGTTCGCAAAGTCTTCAAACTACAAATATGGCACAACAGACTCAGGAGAAATTCTTGACCTCAAATTTTGAGGAATCTGATCTAGTATCACAAACCTGACCAGAATTCTGAGTATGACTAATGAAAGTTGGCAATTACAGCCCCATGTGCGAGGCTCCCACAAAGCAGGGTGTGAGAAATGTATGAAGCCTTACCCCCGCAAGTGGAGAGGCTACTTCCAGGGTGTGCAGACTATTGACTTACCTTGCGGGCTACCTTCTTAATAACAGTCTCGCTTATATGTGGCAGCTGCAGAAATGGTGCCATGCCTTCAGGGAATCCACCAGTAGCCTTTCTCGCACTGAGGGGAACAGCCTGTACAGCATATCAAAAGCTAAGGACTATTTGTTTCAATAACTTTTTAAATATACAGAGAAGAAGAAAAAAAATTGAGGATATCTATATTGAAACAACACGTCAAACAAGGAATGCAAATAAATGCTTAAACAAAAACGCAAATGAGAACAATTTTATTCCGTGATCTTCTAGCAACTTATCAATATGCACAAGATTGCCTTCTCTCTAAAAGAGAAGAAGTTACACCAATAGGCATCAGCATAAGTGAGTCCAAAGTTGGTTAAGTTACCAAGATCCATAAGAACAACCCACACGATGAGCCATAGCGAGATTAATCTGGGTTGGGCTAACAGGAAAAAAACTAGCAATATAGTAATTATCTTAACTTAAACTCAGATATATCACCTGAATAATACTTTGAGAAGGCTCAACAACACCGATTGCCGGTCTCAAAAGTTAGGGTTTTGCAAAAACTCCACAAAATCTTAATCAAACCTCAAACAATTACTTAGGACATCCTAACTCAAAGCTTAAAATGTTCCTTGGATAGTTTTTAAACCCAAAACTCAGTCCCCACTCAAGGCCTCCCTACCAAACTTGCATAAACCTAGGCAAAAATGGGTATGAAAGGGAAGATAGAACTCACCTAAGCTTAAATACAAAGTCTCTTGTCTGATGCGCACTCGACGTCGCTTGAATCGGCCTTCTTCTCGCCGGAAAATGATGGAGGAAGGTGCTGGAGTTTGAAGACACAAGCAGTGAGGAAAAACAACAAGCCCCATGTGATTTGGAAGAAGAAAGAAAGTGAAAAACGTGAGAGAGAAAGGAGAAGGAGTGAGCAAGATGGTGGAGCAGATTGGAAGGGGGGAAGGTCGATTTTGTTGTTGTTGGAGGGAGGAGGCCGTCGGCCTCTAAGAAGAAAGAAGAAGGAAGAGAAAAAAATGAGAGAAAAAGAAAGAAAGGAAGGAATAAAAGGAAAATGAAATGGGAAGGAATATTCCTTTCTAACTTGGGATATTCCTCTTATCTTTATATAGTTGACAATAATATTTCCCAAGTTGGTCTCCCACAATTTGAATTATAATAAGTTTTCTAAATCACTTAATCAACTAATTTAAACAACTGATCTCCCTAAACCTCCAAAAATATCCAGAAATTCCCCAACAATTCTAAAAATTTTACAATTTGTATTTATTATTTATTAAAAACACTCTCTAATCCTACATTAAATTTCTAGAATGTTACACATATTATGGAACTTAAACTAAATTTTTGTTCTATATATATATATATATATATATATATATATATATATAGTTCAAATAAAAATAATAATAAAGTCGCACAATTGTGAGATTATTATTTCAGTCTAAATATTATTTTAAATCACAGCTCCAAGATTACTCAGGGAAATAAAATAATGAGTTATATTATGTTTTAAAACTTACGTATGTATATGAATCAAATAATGAGTTATATTAAGTTTTTCATCATTAAATAAATTGAATGAATCAACTTTTATTTTAATATTAGGCCTATAGAGCCTCTACATGCGCTTAAAGCGCATGTAGAGGTATAAACACCCTTTACATGCGCTTACAGCGCATGTAAAGGGTGTTTCACCAATTTCATAGCATCCAAAAGTGGTAATGGAGCCTTGAAACACTAAGTCCACAAGCAGGAACACCTTATGAGGTCTGAGGAGGACCTCTTATGCATGACTTCATGTTTTGCACTTCAGTAGTGCCTTTACATGCGCTTAAAGCGCATGTAAAGGGTGTTTGAACATTTTCATAGCACCCAAAAGTGGTAATGGAGCTTTTAATCACTAATTCCACAAGCAGGAACACCTTATGAGGTCTGAGGAGGACCTCTTATGCATGACTCCATGTTTTGCATTTCAGTAGTGCCTTTACATGCGCTTAAAGCGCATGTAAAGGGTGTTTGAACATTTTCATAGCACCCAAAAGTGGTAATGGAGCTTTTAAACACTAATTCCACAAGCAAGAACACCTTATGAGGTCTGAGGAGGACCTCTTATGCATGACTCCATGTTTTGCACTTCAGTAGAAAGCGCATGTAAAGGGTGTTTGTGCCTTTACATGCGCTTTAAGCGCATGTAAAGGGTGTTTCCATATGATTTTGAGCTCTTCACCTAAGTTCATTTTATATTTTATCTCTAAATACTTAAATCCTTTTCTAGTCATTGTTTTAGTGAATTTTAATTGAAGCACATTTCTATACATGCGCTTAAAGCGCATGTAGAGATAAGGCCTCTACATGCGCTTTAAGCGCATGTATAGATTTTTACCTGTACATGCGCTTAAAGCGCATGTAAAGGACCCTCTATACATGCGTTTCTTCTAAGCGCATGTAAAGGTGCGCTGGTAGAGGGACAATTTGTAGTAGTGTTAAAATATAAATTCGATTATATAGATGTTAGTTTTACGTGTTTAAAATTTATTCATGATCCTACTTGACCAAAAAAAAATACCATTACCTTACCCGTACCCTTTTGGTGGGGAAGATTTTAAGTGCCGGCCTGGTGCAATATACATGTGGTATAGGGGCAAATTGACCTAATATTTTGGAGCACATAATAATATGTATAATCATTGCTGTGTTAATAAAAAACTTTTCACAAAATAAAGATACCATCAACAGATAATAATAAAATACAAGAATAACAGTAACACTCAGCACACCCACCTACCTCTGAGTGATACTTTTCGTGATATAATCCTAGTGTGTTCTGAGCAAAAAAAATATAATCCTAGTGTGTTGGTTGTTTAACTTAACTAAGATCCAATTTCACTATATGTGTACCAACTTTAATGATTCTATAGAATTTTATATTAGAATGACACTGACTTTGATTTAATTTGGATATTAATGTGTGTGTCTATACACACACACTACAACGAATTTTTATAAGAAAAAGAGAATACTATAACGAATAATCCATATATGTGTGTGTGGATTATTCGTTATAGTATTCTTTTTATTTTTGATAAAAATTCGTTGTCTATCTCTTCAAAATTTGCTGTATTGCTTTCATTGTGAGAATAATTAAAATATATGAATTAGAAATTCGTGGTGCTAAGGTAGTCACAGAAACGGCGGATAGAATATGGTCAAACGTATATACAAGATGCATATATATTATCGCCAAATCTAGCTATGTGCATTCTGATTGTCAAAAATCACACAACACAATTTCCATATTTTATTTTTAAGTTTTTAAGGATATACATCACTAACCATAAATAAGATTGAGCTCGCGATATCCACTAATATAACATTTTTTATGTGCTGATTAGACGTTAAGATTATTTTTTCCTTTATTCTCGTTTTCATATATAGTACTAGTGAGCAAATTATAATTTAGAATCACAATGAGCTCATATAAGAGTGGACTTGTTGGACACTACTTGACATATATAACTCATAATAAGATTACTTATTCAACTGAAGCCAGTACATTTGTCCATATATACATGCATACACCTTAGCTAATAATTGTTCAATTTCTAAAAAATTAAATTACATCATTTCTTTAACTCATTTTCTTCAAAGAGCATATTTAGTCCCATTGAAACCTTCTAAATGTTATATATTCTCTTTTAAATAGGTATCCAAATATATCGTTATTATCACTTGAAACTTGTGGGTTAAACATAAACCTTCACGTAGCTAGACTTTAAAGCTAAGATTTTCAATACTCATTAACTAGACATTAATGCTACCAAAATTTTAATTAAAAGCCTACGTGTACATGCCTTAGAAATAATAATTTGGTGAATCATGTCCAATCATACATAGACTCAAAACAATAAATAATTAGATATTAAATATCCTATTTTTGTCATTGCAGTAGAAAAGGTTTTTCCCTTTGCACATTTCCCGGCTTTTCCATGTGTAAACGCTGATAGAAATGCTAATCCTACCCCAGCGCAACGGTAGAATCTAAACTTCCCCAACGTTTGCAAGTGTTGAACGCTGGGGTAGGCTTCATATTTTAAATTAAAGAAAATAATACATGAATTAATAATTGATGCCTACCCCAGCGTTTTACACGTGCAAATGCTATATACTGCCCAATGAATTAATAATTATACCTCAATTTAATCAATCCATTTATATCTTTACCTAAATTAATTATGCAATGTCTTAGTATCTTTTTTTTTTTGATAAAATCTTAGTATCTTTTCAAACGATAACAAAATCCCATAAAATTAAATTGATGAATTTTCAAATACAATAAAAGATATATACAAATATATAAAATTGGGGAGTCATCACTTGTGTCGCACTAAATTATTAAAAGAAATGCAGTTGGATATTTTAAATTAAAAATAATCAATAGGAAATCCATAACAATAATTATATATATTAATAACTTGCATCAAGCTTTCCCCAAAGTTTGTATTAAATGAGGGTTAATATATTATTTGATCTCTCAAATTTGCCGTCATTTTATTTTGTTTGTATGTTTCAACTTTCATGATGTTTTGGTCCTTCTAAAATAAAAATGGTCTAAATTTTTATAAAATTATAGTGACCAGAAGCAAAGCTTGTGGATTAAAATTTGAGGGGTAGATCAAATTAAAATAGTACAAATTTAAAGCAAAAATTATACTAACCTATTGAAGAATCAATATCTACAATTATCAAATATATGTGCGGTCAACTTTTGGTTTAAGTCTTTGAAAATATGGCTTCCTGATAGAAACGGCGACTTCAACAAAAGTTCCCCACGACTATAAAGATCTTTTTTTACCAGAAAAAAAACTTCGAATAAAAAACTATAAAGATCAATTTTGGCATATTTAATTAAATTGACGAAAAAAGCAAAACTATGGTCAAACTTGTTTAATAATATTTGGACTGATTAACTGGCTTCAATTTATTATACTAGTATTAAAAGTTGCTTCTACTTTTACGTAAGTGAATATATTGATTAAAAATATACCCCTCCTCACTAAAAAAAAAGAGTTATTAAATGGTAGTTAAAACGATTTATCCATAGCGGTTTTAAAAGCCACTCATAACTAATTAACATCCAGCATTGACTTTATAATTTTTGTACCTGGTCAAAAAGTTGGATATTATTTTTACATCACAAAATAGTAATTTATTATTTATGTTAGAAGTGAAATAGTTAGTTATTATATCAACGTTTTTGCCCTTATATTATATATAATTTTGTTTCATGTTTTTTACTAATTTAATAGGTATTGATGTATTAATATACTCAATTACAATACATTACTAGCAAATGACTGGACTCTGCTTCTTTGACTTGTATGATTTTTTTTAACTGAACATTTGACTTATATGATTCGGTTGACTATAATATGGGCAGGAGGAAGTATTAATTATTTTTTAATTGTGGCAACAAATAAATAAAATAATTAATTAAAAGTAAAACCCTCTCCCCAAATATACTACTCATGCTATAAATATGATCATGGCGAGTTTTCTAAGGAGTGGTAGTTAAAACTATCAATAGGTAGAAAAGTATGTATCATTGACCTCCATAGTAGTATTGTGTAAGAATTAAAAACATGCTACATTGGCTCTTTGGCTTGATGCAAACTAGGGTGGGAAATATTATTGGAAAAATAAGTTAAATGTTGCATTTTTTTATTTATCTATCATAAGTGTCAACTAAAACTAATATCACTTCCTCGGTTACTATGATAAATGATCAAATTAACTTTTTATGGAGAAATAAAGAAGATAAATGAGTTACTTAATTATAACGTGTTTTGTGTATAATTAGATTATTTTTCGTTAACTTATTATAAGTCAAATAAATTAGTTTTAAAAAAATAAGATAAATCAATTTATAAGTAGCTTATTTACCTTTTTAGTATTCTCTAAAAAAATCATCAATAACAGGAAAGGATCGACACATTCAAATACAGTAGCAATCTCAGGTGTTGAAAAATTTGTAGAGTGGCACCAACGAGCTGAGGAGATCGAAGACAAGAAAATTATTGTTCTTACTCTTCAAAGTAAACAAACTATCTAATTGAGACTCGTCTCACCAACTTATCTTATCTGGTAATGTCATATATCATGATTAAGAAACTGTTTTTAAATGCTTCATTCGCCATTCTAAACAAGCCTAAAGTTCATCTTTGCGGATGCAATCACCTCCTTTAGAGGAAGACATTTTAGGAATTTGATTGTCTGTGTGCTCTACCGTCTTGTTACATATTTTATTAAACGCGTACTTCTTGTGGGGCATAACTACTTTTTCCTGTGTAAGAGAATATATATATAGGGGAAAATTAATTAGAGGTCTCTCACAAGGGAGTTAATACTGGAGAAGTCTCAAAAGTTGAAAATATTAATGTAGGGTCCCAAGGGACCTCACATTAATATATTTGAAAAGTGAAAAGACAGTTTTGCCCCTAGCCTTAAAAAAAATTTACCTCCTCCCTCACCCACCCCCCTCCCCCCTCCTCCTCCCTCACCCACCCCCCTCCCCCCTCCAGCCGCCCCCTACCCCTACCCTCCCACTCCAGCCCGCCCCCCCACCCTCCCCCCTCCCCTCCAGCCCGCCCCCCCCACCCTCCCCCCTTGAGCCCGCCCCCCCACCCCCACCCTCCCCCCTCCCCTCCAGCCCGCCCCCCCCACCCCCACCCTCCCCCCTCGAGCCCGCCCCCCACCCCTACCCTCCTCCCTCCACGCCCCCCACCCCCACTCCAGCTCGCGAGGAGGAGTGGGGGTGGGGGGCGTGGAGGGAGGAGGGTAGGGGTGGGGGGGCAGGCTGGAGGGGAGGGGGGAGGGTGGGGGGGTGGGCTGGAGTGGGAGGGTAGGGGTGGGGGGCGGCTGGAGGGGGGAGGGGGTGGGTGAGGGAGGAGGAGGGGGGTGGGGGGGGCGGAGGGTGGGGGAGAGGAGGGAGGAGGGTGGGGGGGTTGGGTGAGGGAGGAGGGTGGGGTGGGGGGGTAATTTTTTATTAAGGTTAGGGGCAAAACTGTCTTTTCACTTTTCAAATATATTAATGTGAGGTCCCTTGGGACCCTACATTAATATTTTCAACTTTTGGGATTTTTCCAGTATTAACTCCCTTGTGGGGGATCTCTAATTAATTACCCCTATATATCGAAGTCAGAATATACACCACAATAAATGCTGATGCATTCCTTTTTTTTTTTTTGATAAAAAGGAAGGAAAATACAAACAAAAAATAACCTACATCCTTAAATTGGGCAAGACAGATTTCGCCCTATGCATACATCTAATAATGTCTTTGATCTCTGCTATGGCTTCATACACACTTGAACATTCATTATTATGGGTCACTTCATTCCTTCTTCTCCAAATCAACCAGCAAGATACACAAAAAACTTCATTCCAGTTATCCATCCCATACCCTCTACGCATCTTCACATTCTTCCTTAACCAATCATGTAAATTACTTTCCCAAAATTCTTTATTTGCAAAAGAGATTCCCAAGTTAAGCCAAACCTCTTTAGCATTACCACATTCTCTTATCACATGTACCGTTGATTCCAACTGCGAATTACACGACGCGCAAGAACCATCTGGATGAATTCTCCATTCAAGCAACCTCTCATTAGTAGGAAGTCTATCATGCATAAAAAACCACATCTGCATTTTACATCTCTGAGGGACCTTGAGCCTCCAAATGTTCCTCCAACATTGATCCTCCTGAGCATTAAAATCAGCAACTTTCGTATATGCTGATCTGACAGAGAACATCCCACTCCTCTCAAGCTTCCATCTAACTTTATACTCCTCATTCCTGTGAACAACCTCAATCTCATTCTTAACATTCTCCCAAACAGCTTTAATTCCACTCCACACTCTTGACCCCGGCTTCTTTGCTCGTATAATAGGGATCAAATCTTGACCACAATTATATTTACTTCTAATTACTCGGGCCCACAATGCATCCTTGTTATTCACCAACCCCCATCCCACTTTCATCATAAAAGCCTTATTCTGAAGAGAAGCATGACGAAGACCCAATCCACCACACACTTTAGGATAACAAACTTTGTCCCACGCCACCAAATGAGCTTTCTTCTTATCACTTGTTGAACCCCATAAAAAATTCCGGGCATTCCTCTCAATCTCATCGCAACAAGCAACAGGAATAATAGACGTTTGCATCACATGATTAGGAATAGACAAAGCCACTGAATTAATAAGAGTATTCCTCCCTGCCAGAGACAAAGAATGACACTTCCAGCTAGCCAATCTTTGTTTTACCTTATCCACCGTAAATTGATACATTGACTTAGAAACCCTCTCATGATGAAGAGGAACCCCAAGATATCTACCCAAATCAGCAGACATATTAAATCCCAAACTATGACTTAGTTGAGATTTAATATTATGATTTATATTGCGAGAAAAGAAAACTCTTGTCTTTCCTTCATTTATCTTTTGACCTGAAGCATCACAAAACGCATTAAGACAATCTTTAATCACTTGTACCTGGTCTAAACGAGCTTCAGCAAAAATAATCAAATCATCAGCAAAAAACAAATGAGATAATGATGGTCCCCCTTTATTAAGACGAATTGGTCTCCAGTTTCCAGATGAAATATTTGACTGAATCAAATGAGCCAACTTCTCCATACAAATCACAAATAAAAATAGAGACAAAGGATCACCTTGTCTAATACCTCGGGAAGGATTAAAAACATTTGACTTACTACCATTCCACAATAGTTGCATAGAGGGAGAAGATATACACTCCTGAATCAAGAAGATCAAGTTCTCTGGAATTCCCACCTCCCTTAAACAATTAATAGCGAATTCCCAATTAATTCTATCATACGCCTTCTCCAAATCAATTTTTACAGCCATAAAACCTTTCTTTCCCTTCATAGTTTTCATGGTATGGATCACCTCTTGAGCAACAATAATGTTGTCTGAGCTCAAACATCCCGGAACAAAACTACACTGATTAGGGGAAATAATAGTCGACATAACAGGCTTAATCCGATTAACTATGATTTTCGTTATCAATTTATAAATCACATTACAAAGGCTAATCGGACGAAAATCTCTTATAAATTCTGGGTTAGGGACTTTAGGAATAAGCACAAGAAAAGTCTGATTAACCTCCCTAATCAAACAAGGATTCTCAAACACTTTTCGCACAAAATCAATAACATTTCCACTAACCTGTTTCCATTGAGCTTGAAAGAATAAAGGATTAAAACCATCAGGACCTGGAGCTTTAAGAGGGCCCATACTCTTCAAAGCAGTCTCAACTTCCACCTCTTTCACATCAATATTCATATTACTAATAACACCCTCCGTAAGCATAGGATAAGATACATCAACATTCAACACATCCCTATGCGCACGATCTTCAGAAAAAAGCATATGATAAAAATTCACAGCTACATTCTTTATCTGATCCACATCAAATATCCACTCTTCATCCTCACCCTTGAGAGCTTCAATACGATTTATCCTCCTCCTTGCATTCGCCCTTCGATGAAAATATTTCGAATTTTTATCCCCTAAATAAAACCACTCACACCTTGCCTTTTGAGCCCACATAATATCTTCCTGCAAAATTAGTGTCTCTAGTTCTTGCCATAGTTCTTTCTGAAGCTGAGAGAGAGAAGACCAAGAACCTTGATTCTTTAAACTTCTACTAATACCATCAAGCCTAGCAAGAATTTGTTTCTTTCTTCTTCCCACATGACCATATACCTCCGTCTTCCACACCTCCACTTGCTGGGTAAAAACATTCACATTTTGGGACCATGACAAATTCTTATCCCATACCCGCTTCATAAATTCATTAAAGTCATTATGTAACAACCATGAAGCCACAAACCTAAAAGGACGTTCAAAAGCAACCGAACAATGAGACACCTCCATCGTCAATAACAAAGCCTTATGATCCGACTTGAAACTATATAAAACTGTTGTTTTAGCTTCAGTGAATCTATCCATAAACATATCGTTTGCTAGAATACGATCCAGTCTGCTCTCACAACCCTCTCTACTCCAAGTAAAAAAAGATCTCATAGTATGAATATGAGATAGACCGGACTCCCCATACCAATTAGAAAAATCCTTATCCACCAAAGAATACTCCTTCCTAGTAGACCGTCGTTCATTCTCAAATAAAATAGCATTAAAATCTCCTCCTACACACCACGGACCTTCCACCTCATTACCAAACTCCTCCAACTCTCTCCATAAACTCCTTCTTTTCACATAATAAGGGCTTGCGTACACCGCAGAAACTAAGCATTTCTCCCCATTATGATCAAAACTCAAATGAACACATTGCTCAGATGAACCAATTATACTAACAGTCCAACTCTCATCACGCCATAACACCCACAGACCTCCACTAAACCCTTGAGCGTCAACAACATATGAGCCATTAAATCCCATCTTAGAGATTATCTTCTTTGCTTTCATACCTCCACAACGAGTCTCAAACAATAAAACAATGTCTACTTTATACTTATACTGTAATTCTCTTATTAATCCTGGGAAAGATCTTGCTCCCACCCCTCTACAATTCCAGAAAATAACATTCATTGGGGAATCATTGAATTGAGATTGTGGTTCTCACAACCACCATTAACATTTTCTAAAGAACCACTCACCTGAGCATGTAGAATATTATCAACATTAGAAGATGAAGACAACAAACTCTCATTACGAGATAATAATATGAATCTTTCTCCCTCATTATTCGATTCCTCCTCCAAATCCATTAAAACTCCAAAAGCATTCTTGGTCTCATTCATATCATTAGTGACCACTGAATTAGATGTTGAATTTAACTTCTTACAAGACAAAGAATATAATTTCCTCTTATACACATGCCTCCATTCCTCCTTTCTTTCACTATATGATCTTGGGACCCACTCTTTTTTATCATTTAATTCTTGAGCATTTTTAACGGGATTGGTGGTTGAAGAGTCAAACATTTGTAAATCAATAACTGACTCCCTTAAACGCCCATTATTGCCATCAGATTTCAAATTATTCCTTCGCTGAGAAATAGGAATATTCTCCCCATCATTAGCTCTCCAATTTCTAACTGAACTCATGATCTTCGCTCTATCCATAACAATCGACGCAGATCTCTTCTTCTTCGTATCTTTCGGCTGAACATTCTTCCTCTTTTTCGTTGACTTTCTAACTAAGTTCCATTCCCCTAACCTCTGCAACTGGTGAGTCTCCCCTTCGCTTGCCTCCACATACACGCGCTCCGAATGATTCTCCACCTCATTCAAATGACCTCCTGACCCCTTTATACTTTCATTCTTCACTACCTCCATAAGCGATGAAAGTTTAACCTCATCATTATTATCAAAGACACGAGAGGTCATGCTCAAATCTTTCTCCGGACAAACCTCCCGACAATGACCATATTTACCACAACAAAAGCAAATTTTATGCAATCCTTCATATTCCACTATAAGTTCTTTCCCGAAAATACGAATCGCTGGCCAAAGCTTCTTATCCAAATCCAATTCAACGCAAATTCTAGCAAACTTACCTCTTTCAGTAAGATAAGTTCTAGAATCCACCTTCAAAGTTTTACCCACTAGATTTCCAATCATATGGAGGCTCTCTGCATTAAAAAATTCTAAAGGAAGGACAGGAATACGAATCCATGCTGCTATCTTGCGATGATAATTCTCATCTAAAGGATCAAAATTTGGTTGCCATCTCTGTACCACCAAATAGTGATCGGCCAACATCCAAGGCCCCTTCATATACACATATTCCATGTCTTCTTCACACAAGAAAGAAACCACAAAGCAATCGTTCCCAATATCTCGCACCGTGAATTTCTCCCTCGTCTTCCAAAGCCTAAGAAGTCTGGATTGCATATTCCACAAAGACATAGATTTCCCCAACAATCTAACAATCAAAGATTTTCGCCAAGGAGCACACCATCTTTCATATTGCTCCCTAGAAAATGTCAAAGTAGGCAAAGAATCCTCTTCTTCTTCACTCCTTCCACCAGAATTTTCCCCATCTAAGGATTCCCTGTCAAAGAAACATTTCAAGTTATCTAGATATTCACGCCATGCATCCTCAAACACACCACAACCACGAGAATCAACTGAGAAACTTGAGCCCTCCACTTGCAGCAACTTATCCTTAAAAGAGACATTTAAACCTCTTTTAGACATCCCCTCCTGTTTTCTCTCTCCCAATTGCTCTGATAGCTCACCATCACTCCCTCCTTCGCTCTTTCTAACCTCCATCCCAAACTAGTTCTTGAAAAATCTTGTGATAATCAAAGCCTATTGGCCTTGAAAATTCTTGAAAGTCTTGAAGATTCTTCTTGGAGGAATTTCACAGTCTCCGTTATTGTGCCTAGGCCACTGTTTATGATTTTTGCAATGCTGATGCATTCCACGAATGAAGCATTTGAGAAGGATTATTCAACTACCTTGAATACTTCAAATGGACAGAAATCAGATCCATGACAAGCCTGCATAGCACAAAATAAAAAATAATAACAAAATTAACGATGCTGATTTTAACTAGGACTTTTTACACTAACGTAACATTGAAATCCTAATATCACTGATCAGCATAAAATTAATAAACGCTTGAATTGTAACTTACATTCACAATTTAAAAAACTGGGATAAAGCTATCCTAGGTCCTTATGGTCGTTTTCAACTTCTTCGTCCATATATATATTTTGTAGAAATTATATCCTACAATAATTTCATAAGGTTTTGAATTCAAATTTTAAATTCACTAGCTCGGCTTTAACATCGTTAAGTAAGCTATGGGAACTAGTCGGCTTTAACATCGTAATCAAGAGTACTTTTGATTACGATTAATGTAACTTATATGTGAGGAAAAAAATCAAGTCTCGCTAAAATTGCTGGGATATGATGAATATTGAATTGTACACCTTATAAGGCAAACTATGATAATAAACAAAGAAATAGACTTTACCTCACAAAATTGACTTTCATCTTCCAACATTTAAAGTTTGAAGTCATACTCTATTTTTTTACTCTCAAATCAAAACTCTTTTAAAGTATATATATAGAACTTATTGGTTTAAAAATTAAACTTGCATTTTGTTTCATCATCAATTTCAAAAGCTTACCGGCATTGGGATAGGATGTTCATTGTGCAGAACTCGCACAAAGTAACTGCTGGTAGATTTGTCTGTAGCTAGACATTTATAGAGGATCAACATATTGTTACCAGAAAAAGGTGTCATAGTGCTCCCCTTCCATTTTCTTATCTCAGGATCTTGAGGCAGCTCTAAAGGTTGCTCCTCATCAATCTCTTCAAACCATGAATAATAGCCAAAGTGAAATGATTATAAAGACCACGCTGTAATTAGCATACCATCAATTTCAACATATATAGAGTGTGTTTGGCTCGACTTATTTTGAGAAATAAGCTAGCTTATTTTGGGTTTTTGGCTTTGAAAATCCAAAATAAGCCGGCTTAGATAAGCCGAGCCAAACACACTAATATACTTCCTTAGCTTCTTATAGTCCTTGATATAGGAATTATTTAAGTAATTTATGTTATATTAAGAAAATGAATTATGTCAATTACTTATAATGAATTGGATATTATATTATATCTCCCTAAAACATCTATGTGTAATGTGGTTTTATCTCAGTTTATTATAAGTTAAGTGAATTAGTTCAGGGAAGATGATAAATATAAGATTAAGTTATCCATTTATTCATGATATCACTTTGAAAGCCTCACCAGATCCTTCATGAAAAAGACCAAGTAAGCATGAGAGAGGAACCAAAGTTTCAGCATGGGCAAACCGAAGTCGTGCCTTTTCATAGGTTCCAGGAGCTCTTTCCTCTACAAAATAAAACAAGTAAAATGGAGTTATGCCAACGAAAACTTTCATATACATGCCATTCAAAAGGAAAAACATCAACCGCGCGCATATTTTTTAGCGACACCATATTTTCTTCTTTCAGATTTTGTGCAAACAAAAAATTTGAACCAATTAAACAGAATTTGTGTGCGTATGTGTGTAAACAAACTACCTTTAAGTCCAAGAAAACTAAACAAACTGCCTTTTAGTCCAAAAAAAGTAAACAAACTACCTTGCTGAATAGCTTGCTCCATGGACTTAACAATATCTTCTAGTAGTGACGCTCCCATTTCATAATTTAGGGAATTGCCATAACCCTTCAATTTGTACAGCTCCAAGTCATCCATCCACTCTAACAAAGTAATCTAAGCACACAAAGAAAACCAACATTTCAATAATTAAGCATTAATTAGATAATAGTAAAGGGATAAATTACTAAACACTAGAATGAGAGCACACTGTAATAAGAATGAACACTTTTTAATATGAATAATAAGAGGGAGAAGACATCTAATGCAGAGACAAAATGTTTTATTATCGGGTCTGATCTCAAATTACATTGCAATATCATGAAGTACTATACCTCAGAAGGCCTGAAAAGTCCACATGCTTGATCTGTAATATCTAACAAGGATGCTTCCTGACAAGATCAACCACCAATTGGGAATGTGAAGAAAAAGTTGAACCAATAAAAAAATAAGTTCAGACTCCTAAAATTGGACCTGTTTATTAGTACAACTTATGAAACCATAGTTTTAGCTAAAACAGCCTGTTAAAACCATGGTTTGGGCTCCAAACCATGGTTCTATAAGTTGAACCATAGTTTAGAGCTAAAGTAACTATTTCACATTCAAAAAAAAGAGAGAGTAGGGAAAAGAATATTGGTTCTAGTGGAATGATGTTGACCATTTGTGCATAAAAATAATTTAAGGAGAGTAGTTATGCCCAATTTTGTCTAATAACTACCCTAGTGATCAAATAGTCATATGAAGTAAAATATAAGAAATCACCTCTTTACACAGAAACCAAAGAGAAGATATATGCTGCCTTGTAAAATTCAATCCATATCGCCTAACTAATGTAGAAGTAATAGTATCCAAGTAAGGCTCCTTGAGTTTGTCAACAAGAGGCTCCTGGCTTTTTTTGAAATTCTGCATTATTATAGCTCAAGAAAATATAAATATTCCCACTTCTTGAATTACAATTGTGTAATTCAGCCAAGTACACATCATAAGTGGATATTACAAAATACCTTATAGTTAGGACAATAATCAAAGAATCTCAGAATTATGTCGGTGTCATTACTTCCACTTGAAATAGCAAAATCTGGGTGATTCTCTGGTCCAAGGCTTCCATTACCACTGAAAAGCCCCAGGGCAAATGCCATAGCACTAGCTATTGTTCGATTAATCTGTTTGATGGAGAAGATTAATCTTAAAATTACACTTGTATGACAAGACATAACTCTTGAAATCACATATAAAAATTAAAATTTTTGTCTCAAGTCATTGAGCTGCGCATGCCCATGTGTTAGTGTCCATCATGCTTTGTAGTTACTTGATAATCAAAATCAAGGTAAAAACGGGAGAATTTCATTGTAGCAGTCTAACAAAAAATACTTAATTTCAAGTGTGTGTGTGCGCGCGCGTTTGAAATTTATCAATTTCGTATTAAAAGGACAAAAATGAAATTAATTTTGGTGATACATAACCAAAATTCCCTTCCCTCAAATTTTTGAAAATGGTCCGCCTTAACTAGCCGTTGGAGATTAAATGTTCCAACAGGATGGCCAAGGGAGGTTTAAGCCTATATGATTTTGACACACAAAAAGGTTTATAACGAACCACCAGATCATCGAACCGATTTTTACATTGTAAAAACAAATATATAATACATAATAAACTTGACTTTCAAACAACTTTCTTGTATAATATAAAGTGCACTTGTTGGAACTCTAACATATCTTGGCAATTACAATTCCCACATTAGAGAGATTTTTTGGTAAGAGGGGCTTTATAAATCATTGGTTTCTCAACCCTAATAACTAGCTTTTGGGACATAGTTTGCTGATGGTGTTTTCATGAAGATACGACCAAACTCAAAGGGTTAGTTACCTATAGAGGGTTAAATTAGAAGAGCTAATTAACAAAAGGTTGAGTAAAGTGTGAGTGAATTGTCATAGAGTAAAGCTAATGAGACACCATCTTTGTCAAGTGTTAAGTGAAGTGACGTAGAGTAAAATCACCGTGACGTTAACTCTCAATGAAGTGCATTATTACAAGTCTAACAAGTGGGAGGTTTTCTTGCACGAGGGGGGCTCTTTATAAGACCTTAGCTCCCCAACCTTATTGACTAGTTTTTTGTGTATAAGAGTATGTTTGGTTGTGTGAAAGAAAGTAAAGAATTAGAAATGGAAAGGGTAAGAGTAAGAGATGGAAAGTAAAGTTTGTGGAAAGTAATGATGAGAGAGTTAAGTTTGTGGGCCCCACGATAAGTGTGAGATGAAGAGAGAAAACTTGTGAGCCCCGGGATATATGTAAATGATCATATTACCCTTTAACTTTTCAATTATTCACAACTCACTTTCTTTACTTTCAATGAACCAAACAAGCCCTAATTCTCTGAAAAGAATACTCATTAGAGTACTACAATGAAATTCTCCCAAATAACAATTTATCATATCTTAATTTCTTGGAATAAACTAATATTGGCTAACACAAACTTGGAAGTGTATTAGCCAAACAGAACAAGCATGGAAACGCAACTCAAATCAATCTAGAGAAATAAAAGAAAGTTGAGGATGAACTTACCCGAGTAGAATCAATAGTATATACCTCTGGATGATACTCTTCATCAAACAAATTTGGAAATCTTCCCCTAGTCCTGATTCCCAAATCATATAATTCCTTTTCTCCTTTGCTTATGAGTTCACCCGCAACCTTGATTTGTCCTTTCCAAGGTGATTTCCATCCATGTATCCATGAAGGAATTCTGTGCAGCTCTATTTGTTTTTCTTCTGCATCTCTTATCAATAACGTCAGATTACCTTCTAATCTGTCTAACTCTCTTATCCTTTTCTCTGTAGGAGATCGAGTTCCATGTCTTGCCTAAGAATTATGAGGCAACATTAGCCTAACATCTACCTCAACTTTATATATACCTTCAACAAATCCACGTGAGAACTTTTGACATGTTCTAATAGAAAGCTCAACATCCTTTTAAGGAATATTACCAATAGATTTAAGTGGATTGGAACACATTCTTCAGGAATATCTGCTGGAACAAAGGAATTATAAGAAATGCCTTTCACAGCTCCATATCTGCTTTGAGAATCAATGAACATTAAACAAACAATCTGGTACAAGTGTTTTGGGACTCGTCATCACTCAACAGTACATGCCAATTCAAGCTGATTCCAGGCATAATTTAAACTTTCATGAATAATTAAGGACAATAAAGGTTGCAAGACATTAAACTCTATCTCTTCAAAACTCTGTTTTTATTTATTTGAGGTTATTTCCTACAACAGCGAGCTTTTATATCAACAGCTAGTTAATTGATTGTGCAACAAAAATTTTTTGAACAAAAGAAACATAAAAAATTTGAATTCCAAAACTATTTAGTTTGTCTTTAATTGGTTTTCCATGTTATTAGAAAATAAACCCAAAGTAGAAACACCAATTGTATCTTAGTGATAGCATAGATGTATGCAGCTTAATTTTTATGCATTTGAGAATGTATATTTTTTTTAAAAAAAATAAAGAACACACTCCTTGAACTACAATATCAAAATGGAAAATGCTAATTTTTCATTGCAACACTTTATAAAGGTCACCAGTTCAAATTCTAGAAATAGTTTTTCCCGCGTGAGGGGTAAGACTATTTATATAGTAGAAGTCTTATGTACCATGTCATCCTTACACATAATACTCCCTCCAATCCTTATTTTAAAACATTTCTAACTAAATCACATGTATCAATAATATCAATTGGCAAAAGCGTCATACTCAAGTTATCACCAATATTACCCCTGTTCACCACACTAAACTGCGTTGCCATGCTAAATCCAACCCTCTCTCGCTACTTGAAGAGGATGTTATGTCAACGATTTACAATGAATACAAGTCTGAAGGATAAACACACAAAAGCTAGTCAGTGAAATTGTTGAAACTACTACCTTATAAGGCACGAGCATCAAGATAACATTCTCATATCATTACAAGTTAAATAACTACACTATAAGATCAGCAATGTGTGTGTATTAGAAAAAGAGATGGAAATTGGGAAGAGACCCGGTTACAGTAGAGAGATGTTGGCAAACATCGAAATCTGCTTCTGAATAAGAGTGGCAGCAGCTTATTAACTTGGAGAAGACAAATATCACCAAGAAAAGCATAGCATGCTTCATTGTACAGACCCAAGTTCCTAATTACCGAGATTTACAGCATTCGAGAAGAATGTTTTCCAGATGAGAACTGAAAAGTCAACCTGGACAATATTGAACTTGTTCTGGCTTCTCAGTTAATGGAAACCAATTGCTTGAAGAGTTGGTTTTGTTCTGTGTTCGTTGTGAAGTTTTGGATTGTTGATTTGTTGGTCCAATAATTCGCGTGTATTTATTAATTGTTTTTGTATAAATAAAAATTAAATATAATTAATACTCCTTTCTTTCACTATATATTTTTTATTTTGTGTGTAGGTTCACATGCTTGATTTATATATGCATATAGTTATTCCTTAATTAAAAAACTTGCCCCTACCTGCTCCAGCTCCAAACTAGACGCCACCTAACTTTTACCACTTCATCCTCTTCATTCTTATTGGCGCCAATCAGTACACAGACATCATGTACCCCTTTGTAATCAAATAAAATAAATGGAATGAGCGATAAGTGAGACGGGTGGGGTGGAGATCATAGTGTTGGATTTCTTTTATTTTTTGCCCCCACATCTTATTATCATTAAATAATGACTCAACTAACATTTTTTTTGCCAAAATAATAACTCAACATTGTATGAAGGATGACGGTGATATTTTCATGGTCAATGATTGGCTACATCACACTTAGCTTAAATCTCATTTGAACACTATATTCTTTATTTCTTTATTAAACAGAAAGAAACTAATAGGTTTTAAAATAGTGATTGTTTTGTCCTGCATTTAAAATAAGTATTCTTATATATTGAAGGATTTAGGGTAAAAAAAATACACATGTATTTTACTTCAAGGGTTACCCAGTATTATATATTTTTTTGAGAAAAAAATACACATGTTTTACTCTAAAGGTCACCAAATACACGCGTGTATTTGACCAAATGTTTGTTGGATTTTTTATTTCTTGTCCCCACATCTTATTATCATTTAATAATGAGTCAACCTTTTTTTGCCAAAATATCAACTCCAATTTGTATGAAGGATGACGATGATATTTTCATGGTCAATGATTGGCTACATCACACTCCAATCCCATTCGAATACTATATCTTTTATCCCTTTATTAAACAAAAAATGAAAACTCCTAGGTTTTGAAATAGTGATTGTTCTTTCACGCATTTCAAATAACTATTCTTATATAATGAAAAGTTTAGGGTAAAAAATACACATGGATTTTACTTAAATGGTCATTCAATAACATATTTTTTTAGGCAAAAAATACACATGTGTTTTACTCTAGGGGTCAAATAATATTTCTGAGCAAAAAAAAGGGTCAAATAATACACAAGTATATTATTTGACCAAATGTTTATTACTAAGTGATACTTGGAGTGAAACACATGTACATTTTGTACCTAAAAAAATATATGGTGCTGGGTGACCATTGGAGTAAAACACGTGTATTTTTACCCTTAATCCTCTATTGAAATGCAATTTCATTAAAAATTAAAATGATTACAAGTTAAGACAATTTCATTAAAAATCCTAACATGATAGGAGTAGTAATTAACAGCATGCACGTGCATGAATCGCCTGTATAGGCATTCAAAATTTAAGATGAATTAAATACTTACACAAAACAGTAAAAAAATGTTACAGCTGTTATGATGACCTTTTATCTAACATGCCATTTAGTTTTAAGGTGAACTCAGTCACGTTTAAAAAAATAAACAAATAAAGATTATCGATTATGACATGATATGTAATTAAATGATCAACTAATTAACCATATTCCCTATTTTTTATATGGTTAATTAGTTGACTTTTGAACCATGACAGTTGATCATTATTATCAATTAAATGATCAACTGTTATGGTTTGATAATAGTGTATTGTCAAACCGAGTGAATTGCCTGCGGCTATATATGTTTCTTTTTAGCAGGCAGGGTTGTTGGCGACTTTTAAAAATTACAATTGCGTAAAAATGATGCGCTGATGAGATCATTTTAAAATATGTTCGTAGTATGTCAATTTTTCTATTATCTGTAAATATAAATGTTTATGGATGTGGATGAATTTTTTCTTAACGTTGGAATTGGACTTTGTCAAGATCATACTTAATTTTTTAACCTGAATCAAAGCTTGTATTTGGTAAAAATAATTAGTCAAGGTGACGTATGAAAACAGGACTGAAAGTTGAGAAACAAAACAGCACTGGAAGAGACATGATGATCAAACATCAATTTTGTTTTGTTTTTCCCTTTTACTTTCTTCATTATATTAAAGAGTACTCTTGAATCATTACTCACATATCACCATATCATTGTGATCTAAGATGGTTTTAGGTGACATCAGGGCTCAATTAACAACTCGTTAATTTATGCACATCACACACACACACACAGTACACATTATACCATATTTAATCATTTGATTATACCATTTTTTGTGAGACTAGGAATAGTGTTCATTATTCTCTGTTATTAGGAGTAAAATATAATCTCTGTGTAATAAAAAATAAAATATAATCTCTCATGAGTAATAAACGCAAATAATACACCTTGCTTAGTTAGAACCGCGCGCACATATGTATACAAAATCCCTCATACATATACACAATAATTTATAAATATAAAATCTCATTATTAAACCAAATGTACACTTAAAAATAATAAAGATAGTGATTAAATAATGAATCCAATGCAATAAGAAAAACTTGTATATGTGTCCAAGTTATGGGTCCGTGTTCTCTCATTATTTTTCCCACATCCCCCGTTACACTTACATCCCATCACCACCGTTTACTTGACAAAAATTAACTGCCCATATTTGATAATAATGAAATTAGGATAAATAGTATATATAAATAAATACATAAATTCAAACTACTACAATTTAATCTAGAAATTTTTACTGCACACAATTATATAAAAAAATAATAGAAATGATAGTATTCAGAATTATCCAATCTTAACCACTCATTAGTCAAATTAATGGTGGAGATTTGATGACGAGGGATGGGGAAAAAAGATAAGGAGAGAATCCTTCCCCCATATTAGACCTTGATTTATTTCTGGTAAGGTGTAGGTCATCAACTATATATGTATATATTTGCCAATTTTGTTTTCACTTGTATATGTTCATCATTTTTTTATGTATGACGAAATAATAAAATAAAATCCACAAAAAGGAAATAGAAACATTTTAATTCTATGTATATATTATAATAACTTAAACAAGTGATGTATGAAACATAAACATTAATTATGACTTAATTACCAAACTCCTTGTAATACATGGTATCCGCCCACAACTATATATGGCTAGAAATAACGTTCAGGTTGTAATTTATGCGTCACATGACCGAGCAAGAATTGTTGGGGACATCATAAACAACTCGTTCATAATAAGGAGGTGGTGGACAGGTATTGTAATAATAATTTAGACAGTCAATTGCCTTTTCTTTCTCTTTGTCTTTGTCATCCTTCTTCTTCACGTCTTGCACACTCAAAATTATGGCCTGCCCTAGCTTCTTCCTCAGCGCTTTCGCCAACTCCACCGAGTCCACCCCATCACCGATTACCACCAATTCGTCTTTTCCATCTCTTTCCATCGACACCGATATCACTCCTAAAACACAATATAGTTGGGATGCCAAATCAACTTGATAACAAAAGATATGTGTGTATGTTTAAGTTGGAAGTAACTTATAAATAAACACATCCATTTGTTCTTGGATTAAGATTCTATTGTCGAATTAAATCATTATAAGTATCGTTTTATTAATATAGAAGGAAATTCGTTATTAAAAGTATCTGTTTGAAAATTATATTGACTTAAGGTTAGGGATCTCGTGTTTTTGAAAATTTCATCCTCAATAAGTGCAATTTTTATTCAATTTTATGCAACTTATCTTAATATATTTGTAAGAATCATTAATCCCAAAGCAATATACACAAAGCTAAAAATATTTTGTATAAGAATGTAGAAAAGTAGTACCCATCAAATCCTTCTAGCCAATAAAATTTCAAATAAACAAGTATCTTTGACCAATTTTCCCTTTGTGTTATCACCTTTTTTGCATTATACTCTGTGCTTATCATTATCATATATCAGGAACTTTATTTGGAATCCCTTTTGAAGGTTTCCAAAGAAGAAACAACTCAAATAAACAAGTTCAAAATAATGAAAATAAGAAAATGTTGAACTCAAAGTTGTTTAATTTTCACCTGGTTTCACTGCTGCAATTTTCATGGCGTTGCTTCTGCCTTTCTCATCGTGGACTTGCACCCTTAAAGTTATCTTTTTCTGAATCAATTACAAAAATATATACATATACTTTGAACGTTACACACTACATATATAGTTCAAATCATCTGATAGAGAGAATATAGTAAAGCTCATACCGGCATGTTTATTTTGACGATGTGAGAAACAATTAAAACACAGTAATATTTTGTGCAGAGAGAATATTCAATTTATAGCAGATGGATATAAAAGATAATTCTCTGGGTTTTGTGAGTTGTTGTGAATATGGGGAATTGAGGATATGTGTGCTTCCTTTAAGTACAAATTGCTGTATTGAGATTATTTACTATATTGTTTATATTGACTTCAATGTAAACCACAACTTGGTATACAAGCTGTGAGTCATCATACATTATATTAATTGAGTTGTATTATATTGCATTTTAGTTTATAGAATCAGTCTTATACATATATTATATCAAGTATTTGCCCCCATTGTTATATGAGTTCGTTTTCAAATTCAACTAAGCGTCACATGCCGTGGAAGAAGTCTAGCTTTAAATTCTTGGTTTTCTTCAGCCAAGTTGATAATCATTAGGTAACTCATTCGTTCATAAATATAATATGTAGTTATTTTTTTGAGAGAATAAAGAAATGAGATATGCCACTTATTCATACAAATTTGTTGTATTATTACATCATATATATGTGTGTGTATGTGTGTGTAAATATACATTACCTTATAAAGCAAATAATAAATAAATTTAAAAAATATCAGTCAAATCAATTTATAAGTGACGTATTTACATTTATTATAATTTTGAAAAAAATACCTCTAAATCTTATAGAGATAGTGCTACTTATTAGTTTTCATAACTAGGAAATACAAAATAGAATATAGAGTACACTTACATTCCTTTTATTTAATATCAATTGCAAATATTCAAACGACTTATTCGATCTACATATAGACATTTTTGTTTAAAATATATTAATCAAATTTATATTTTTGTATAAATTTACCAAATTCTTAGTAAGCTATTTTGTTGATGTTTTGGGAAGTCGAAATTTCTTAAATTATTATTTCTACAATTTCGAAAAAAAGAAAATACGAAAAAAAACTAATAAATATTAAATACATTGCCAAAAGGTATGCTAGATATTTTCATGGTTAATGGTAAATTAGTGGGTCCATAAGACTTAACTCAATATATTTTTTGAAGTTAAAGAAGTATTCTTAGAATATTCTTTGACTATATATATATTAATGACTTGGATTAGAATATGAATGTTTTTAGTTACAAGGTATACTCTTACAATTTGGAAGTTACAAAGGGGATTGAATTCATAACTTTAACTTTTTACTTATCCAAGAAATGTTACACGATTATGTTACAAGACTAGAATCAATTTTTACCATAAAGTAATGTCTGATTAAAGCCAAATATAGATGGATGTTTATTAAAAAACTATTTGCACTAAGATATAGAGTGTATAAAATTACCAAAAGTTTTAAGATATAAATTTGGTACGTTGTTTCTAATAAAAAAAATTCGGTACATACCCCTGTTAGTTTCACGAGTTATTAATTTATACATGATCCTTTTTTACCCAAAAAAATTACATATGATACAATAAACTAGTACTGTAGTATATATTATCATCGCCGTACGCCTTTACTGGGAGCTGGTAATCAAAGATACTTATAATGCTCGTGTTGGTTGTTTAACTACTTAACTAATACTGCCTCCGGTCCTAAATATAATATCTAATTGACTTTTTTTTGAGAGATTAAGGTTGCAAAATAGGTTACGTTATTAAATCATGACATATTTGATATCTTTTTAGATTATCCATTAGCTTATAAGTAAAATAAACTATTGTAAGAGAAAAAATCAGGTAAATCAATTTATAATTAACTTATTTTGTTTTTTTGTAGGACTTTTCAAAAAAGTCAACTAGGTCCTATATTTAGGACCGAGAGAGTATCTAATTTAAGAAAATGTGTAAGTAATTACCTTATCAAGAATTCGATGTTACAAGACATCGCTAACTTTGATTTCAATATTTTTAGATCATTAGTTATTCTATGCCATTAAATTTGTTCTTGTAACTTTTGAAAGAATTTTTAAAAAAATATGAATTACAAATTCGTGGCGCTATGATCGTAGAAATTGACAGAATACGGTCAAACGTATATGATGCGTAACGAAATATTTTCACTAAGTCTACATGCATTCTTAATTTTCAAAAATCACAAATCACACTTTCCCTCTTTTATTTTTAAATTTAATGAATATAGAGTACTATCACATAATGAGGTTGTAAATAAGATCGGGCTTAATCTTATACTCACAAGACGACGAGGCCTATAATTTCTTTATTCTCTTTTTCATAACGAGTGAATTATGTTTTAGACCAACAAATTGCTATTTAACTTGATAAATCTCCCCTAAGTAAATCGACTTGGACCAATTTTCATATATCAAGAGTAGACTTATTGGAAAAGTCACCGACACATTAGGTATAATTAATTAGTTAAATACTTTTTGTCCGTACACCCTAGCCAGTTAATCTTTTGAAAGGAATTATAAATCATTTCTCTAACTTAATTTCTTCTAAAAGCATATTTTAGATCACATTGCCACCTTCTAGATATTCTCCTCTTAAATATTATCCAAATATACCATTATCACTTGCAAATGTGAGTTGAATCGATCTAAACCTTCATGCGTGGACTTTCATGATTCAATATTTTATATGCAGTTAGTCATGTTTCACTAAATTATTTAAAGAATTGCAGCTTGATATTTCATATTAAAAATAATTATTATGAAATGTTGAACTGAAGATCAAATTCAAATAAAATAGTTTGTTAGTTGTTTTCATAGAAGATCTTGAGACAAAATCATGGTTACCACTACCAATTGGTAGTTAGTTGAGCTGGTAAGTGAGCTACAACCCACGTAAGAATAAGAACACACGTTCGATTCCCGAGAAGCACTTTCATTGGAAGAGGGGGCAACCTTGTCTATGTGGGCAACACTCCTACCCTTCAAGTCCGGATTAGTTGGTTGACAATAGGCGCCGGATTACCGGACGGTGTTTAACAAAAAAAATCATTTTTACCCCATTTTAATTATGAAATAATTTTTTAGATTTAAGTTAAACTAACGGTGTTAACAAAAAGGACTAAAAGTGTGCTTTTCAAAAATAAAAGACTAAATTGAAACTTAATGCAAACATAAGGGACCAAAAGTATACTTTATATATATATATATATATATATATATATATATATATATATATATATATATAGTCATTATGGTTTCATTGATTTCTTTATATTAAGTATGTTTGCTAGGTAGTTTGATTGATATGGAATTGTAATTAAACCTAAAATATTGCTAATCCATAATCACACACCAAAGGTTTTAATAATGTTATATATATATATATATATATATATATATATATATATATATATATATATATTCAGACATTAGACTTGTTGATCGGTGATGAAATTTGATATTTTAGGAAGTTTGGTTATATTAGCTACTAAGTGGTTATTACTTATTACAATTTGTAAAATTATATGGGTGACCATTAATTAATTGACATTGGACTTAAAGTAAGGCTACCTTAAGACTTGGCACACTAAAGGATTTAGTAGGAATTTTTTGTTAATGAAATTCTTAGTTGCATGGGAGGCGCTGCACCTCTTCAATCCATTAGAGTTAATTCATTATTTAGGTGACCTTTAATGAAATATGATTTAGGATTGATCAAGTGACAATGCAGGATACTAGTTGTAGGATCTAAAGCCCCTTAAAATTAACAAGTTCACTCATTGTATAAAGTTCTTAATCAACTTGACTCGGAAAAATTAACATGGAAGATTCCGGTATTAATTATTCCAATCCAACTCTAGTTTATAGGGATTCATCTAAGGGTAGTTTGTTAATTAGCCAAGAAACTCCCATTATCCTAAGAGAACTATGATTGCAACTAATCCATTTTCAAGAGATTCACTTCATCCATTTTCCATTCCGTATCACATTTTCATGAAAAATACAAAAAATAATTAGTTTAGGATTTTAATCTCATTCCATTCATACATCATTTTTGAAAAACAATTTTTATCTCCTTGTAAATATTGCATTCCTAACATTTAGGCTACTTAGAGACTAAGAAAATGCTCCGAGAGAGAGAGAACAACATGAGATTGTACCCTATAGTATAATCTTTGATATGTTTTGCATTTGACCCCAAATCACATTAGGGCAACATCAAATCAGTATGCCTACATCAAGAACTCTATAATTATATTAACCTGCATCAGCATCTCTGTAATTTTTGTATTAAATTAGGTTTAATAACATATTATAGGGTAAAGGTGCAAAAATAAGTCCAAACAATTACGCCAGGAGCACATAGGGGTAACAAATATTTTCGGGTTCAATTCTGGGTCTGAAGAATAAATATTGGTGCAATATAGGGTACGCCGTTAATGTTGACTGACGTTGACCGTTAAACGCTGACGTGACGGGGAAATAAGATTTTTTTGCTGACGTGGCATGCTTATGTGGCAATATTTTTTTGAGTGTGTGGGGCCCACATTATTTAAATTAAAAAAAATATACAAAACAGCCCCCACCCCCTCCTTCTTCTTCCCTGCACCCGCCACCACCCCGCCCCAACCCAAAAAAAAAAAACTCCCACCACCACCCACTTTGCCCCCACCCACACTTGCCCGCCGCCGCCGCCGCTTCTCCCCCGCCCCAAAAAACCTCCACCACTTTGCCCATACGCCGCCGCTGCCTCCCCGTCAAAACAAACAGCCACCACAATATCAGCCCCCCCAACCACCACGAAACAGCCCCACGACCCACAACACCCACCCCATCCAGTCCCGAACCCCCCCAACCGCAGCCGCCAACAATACAACCCTCAGTCATCTTCATCACGCACACACACCCCCAACACACATACACTCGTCGCCGGCCGTCGCCGGCTAGAAATGAGGAAGGACGAAGCAGAGCAGAGAATGAATGGTGAAGACGGAGAAGATGATGGTGAAGATGGGGGGAGGGCGGTGGAGGATGGCGGCGGCGATGGAGGTGTTTTGGGGCGGGGGAGAAGCGGCGGCAGCGGCGGGCAAGTGTGGGTGGAGGCAAAGTGGGTGGTGGTGGGAGTTTTTTTTTTTGGGTTGGGGGGGGGGTGGTGGCGGGTGCAGGGAAGAAGAAGAAGAAGGAGGGGGGAGGGGGGAGGGGGGTGGGGGTGTTTTCTATATTTTTTTTTAATTTAAATAATGTGGGCCCCACACACTCAAAAAAATATTGCCACATAAGCATGTCATGTCAGCAAAAAAATCTTATTTCCCCGCCACGTCAGCGTTTAACGGTCAACGTCGGTCAACATTAACGGTGTACCCTATATTGCACCAATATTTATTCTTCAGACCTAGAATTGAACCCGAAAATATTTGTTACCCCTATGTGCTCCTGGCGTAATTGTTTGGACTCATTTTTGCACCTTTACCCCATATTATACGGTATCTTAACTTTGTTTTCATTTTGTTCGTTCCCTCAAATTTTAAATATGATGTTTTGATCTTTCTAGCTAGAGTCAAAATAGTCTAACTTTTTATAAAATTATAGAAAACAAAATGAAACTTGATGATCTTCTAGTTTAAAATTTGAGGGATCAATAAAAACCAATATGACGATAAACTTAAAGAAAAAATTATACTAACCCATTAATCAGATAATTAACCCTTATAATTTATTAAATAATAAATCAACTTTATTTTATCAAAAAAATAAGGTCAACTTTGGTCAAAGTCATTAAGAAAATGGTCCTAAGTATCATCACGATTGGTTGTAACAGTGACTTCAAACAAAGTTTACCACAACTATGAAAATTAATTTCTTAAAAAATTAGAAAAACTTGGATTCAAATTCTCCTTCAAGTTCGATCATAGACTCCAGTTACGCTATTTCCCCCATTTTTTTAATCACAAAAAACAAAACGATGGTCAGACTATGCAACCACGTGCTGCGAGATTTGGACTGGAATCTGCAATTTACTCTATGACAAGCTGCTTTTGCTTATGTTAAATAATGGGAAAAAAATATACAACCTGTTTTTTTTTGTATAAGATACACCCGATTACGTAAAAGGAAAATGAGAATAAAAGATTTGACTTATATATACTTCAGCTTGAGATTGTTCATGACGCCAGGATGTTTGATTTTTATTCCCTTTCTCTCGAAGCTGTAAATCAATACCAAACAAAGCTGTTGGTAGGATATGGATCATAAACTACTGGTCGATAATAATAAGGGGGTGGAGTATAGGCACTATATAATATCCAAAATATTCAGTTGGTCGAACTTTTCCTCTTCTCCTTCCTTCTTCTCCTCCTTTTTTCTACACATTTTGGCGCACTCACAATTATGGCATGCCCTATTATTTTCCTCAGTATGTTCACCAACTCGACCACCAGTTGGTCCCATGCCTCTCTTTCTATTGATACTGAGTTTATCCCTGATTCATGATACCGTTGAGTTTGACCTTATTATATACATAAGAGTTTTTACAAGCTCTTGAGCTCTTGAGACTAAAAGCAGAGTACAAACTCAAACAGACCTAGAGCTTCTGAGACTCAAAAATGAGTACAAGTTCAGGCAACGGAGAAAAACAAAACAAAAGAAAAAATAGTTGGGTGAATATATATAAGAGAAGAACACAAGTCTCACATCCAAAAAAATTGAATGTGAATTAATGGTATATAATGATGGGTTGAGTCTCATCATATTGGTTTAAACTCTCGTGATGGATGGATTATTCCCAACATTATATATCATTATATATCCAAATATTATCAAATAAGACCATTCTTTATTCACTTTTTCCACATAATGAGTGAATTATGTTTTAGACTAACAAATTGCTAATTCACTTGATAAACCTCTCTTAACTAAATCGATCGACTTGGACCTATTCTCATATATCAAGAGTAGACTTATTGGAAAACTCAACACTACTAGATATAAGTATATAACTAGCTAATTAGATGTCTCTTTGTCCGTACACCATAGGCAATTCTTTATTCAAAAAAAGTATTGGGAAAATGTCATTTAAATCCCTCTGAATATACAAAAGGACAATTCAGGAACTCAAACTTCCAAAAGAACCATGAAGGAATTAGGACCTAGTTGACATTTTAAAATTGTGTGAAAAGACAAAATTGCCCTAATCATAAAACAGAAATTACTAACCACCATATATATATGGTGGTTAGTAATTTCTGTTTTATGATTAGGGCAATTTTGTCTTTTCACACAATTTTAAAATGTCAACTAGGTCCTAATTCCTTCATGGTTCTTTTGGAAGTTTGAGTTCCTGAATTGTCCTTTTGTATATTCGAAGTGATTTAAATGGCATTTTCCCAAAAGTATACCTAATTTCTTTAACTTAATTTCTTCCAAAATCATATTTTAGATTCCATTGCAACCTTCTATACATTCTCCTTTTATATATGTATTCTAGTATACTGTGTTTCTTGCAAACTTGTGGGTTGAATCTAGGCCTTCATCATGGTAAAAAAAAAATAATCTAGGCCTTCATGTGGACTTTCATGATTCAATATTATATGTAGTTAGTCATGTTGCACTAAATTATTGAAAGAGAATTGCAGTTTGATATTTCAAATTGAAATTAATTAATATAAATTCTTGATCGAACTCATGGTCTACTTCAAATAAAATAGTTTCTTAGTTGTTTTCACAAAAGCTCTGGAGACAAAGTCATGGTCAACCACTCAATAACCTCTATATATCCCGAGGTAGTATATATTTTATCTCCTCTAAAATTTGCAGTAAAATATAGGTTTTTTCTATAATGTTATATTAATTAACCTGCATCAAGATCTCTGTAATTTTTGTATTAAAGTAGGTGTACGTAAACAAAATATTTTTTTTGGTTCAAATTAATTAAGTAAACAAAATATTTGATATTTTGGCTTGTTCCCCTAAGTTTAAAATACGATGTTTTAGACCTCCTAGGGTACAGTCTAACATTCTATAAAATTATAGAAAACAATGTTTTGAACAAAATAAAACATGATCAAGACTTCTGGCTTAAGATTCGAGAGATCAAGCAAAACCAATATGATAAAAAAATTCAAATAAAAAGTGCATTAACCCATTAAAAATCAAACCTTAATTACAATATCAAATAATATGTAAGGTCAACTTTGGTCTGTTTTGTAATAATAATAATAATAATAATAATAATAATAATAATAATAATAAGGTCAACTTTGGTCAAAGTTTTTGAAAAGATGGCGTCCTAATTAAGATGATTAATGATTGGTTATGACAGGGTCTTCAACTACAGTTCAGCACACAATTTATAAAATTAATTCTTAAATGTTATAAAAACTTCGAATTAATTAATCAAAATCTCCCGCAAGTTCCTAAGCTCACAATTACGTTTTCCCCATCTTTTTAATGACAAAAAACAAAACGATGGTCAGACTTGCAAGCACGTGCTATGATCAATTTATTTTATGACAAGCTGCTTTTTCTTACGTTAAATAATGGGACCAAAATATAAACCTAGTCTTTTTTATATAATATACATCCGCTTTTTACCCAAAAAGACAATTAAAAGAAAATATTAACTTATTATACTTCAGCTTGAGATTCTTCATGAGGATGTTTGATTTTTATTCCCTTTCTCTCGAAGTTGTAAATCAATACCAAATAAAGCTGTTGATAGGGTATGAATCAAAAACGACTTGTTGGTAATAAGGGGGTGGAGGATAGGCACTATAATATCCAAAATACTCAATTGCTTTCACATTCTCTTCTTCTTCCTTCTTCTCCTCCTCCTTTTTTTCCACATCTTGTACACTCACAATTACCGCATGCCCTATTTTCTTCCTCAGTATGTTCACCAACTCGACCGAATCCACTCCGTCACCTGTCACCACTAGTTGGTCTCTTCCTTCTCCTTCTATTGACACTGAGTTTATCCCTGCGACATGATACAATTTGGATGTCAAATGTGAATGGACTTGATAATAAGATATGTGTATAACTTAAAAATGATTCGTTAACTCAATAGTCTTTTTTTTAATAACTTATTATTCCTCTTGGCTCAATGTTATCATATTTCTTCCCAACCCAGTGCACTCTATGCCTTACAAATCTTATTATCACACACACACACACACACACACACAATAAAATAAATGGTTGTGTCTTACGCACCTTGGAATCCCTTAAGCAATTGAAGTTTTCAAAGCAGGAACGTTTTAATCAAACCTAGATATCTAACTAAATTAAAATAGAATGCAAATTCAAAATGAAAAAAGAGTAGAAAATTAATTAATTGGCTACCAAGTTACCTGTTCTCACTGCTGCAAGTTTCATGGCCTTGCTTCTGCATTTTTCATTGCGAACTTCCACCTTTATAATTATCTTTTTCTGAACCAATAACAATTAAATCGCATATACTTCTTTAGTTACACACTGCATAACTAAAATCAGCCTGTGATTGTGCTCTTGCTTGTATTTGTGTGTGCGTGTAGTGAGAGAGATCATAGATAACTTTAGAGTTTTACTTACCGCCATGTTTTGACTCAGTGAAACAAGAGTAATCTAAGAACACAATATAATGTGAAGTTTCTTAGGTGTGCATGCAAAAACAGGGAACCTTACAGATTGATGATCCTGGGTAACTGAGTGTGTGTGCTTAAATACACGTAAGTGGCGAGATTTTTTTTGTTTTTTATATTGACCTCGAGGTCAATCTCTGCTTTCTATTGAGTCAAGAAATTAGTTGAATATTATTATTATTATAAGATATTTAAATTATTTGTAGACTTAGTCCGTCTTCAACAATTCATTAAGTAATCGTTCCCGGGCCCCTCGTTTGAATGTCCAGAGTGATCTAAGTATACGTTCACACCTCACAGTCTCACACACCTCGTGGAAAGTCTTCAATTTTATGGTTTTTTTCCCAACCAATTGTTGTTAGTCATTACTTTCTTGACCGGCCAGGAAATTAAACAAAATAAAATACTCCTTCCAATTTCAAAAATATAAATTTGTTGAGGTTTATTTTTTGTCATAAATACAAAGTTCATTTTACATTTTTGTTCCTTTTACTTTTTTATTTTTACACTAATTTATTTAACTTATAAATTGGCATATAATATAATATTTTTGTGTGTGAGTATATGAGAGTTTTTCAAAGATATTATATAACATATGGTATATCTGAGCAAAAAACAATATATAGCATATAGTATATGATTAAGTAATTTTAATTTTCTCAAATTGATCAATTGTACTGGTGGACAAGGAAAATATAATTACTCAAGGTTTTTTAGTTACTTGTACTGTTCGTACGTTTCAGAAAAACAATACACAGATTTATTAACCATTGAACTTTAATTTGGTGTTTAGTTTATACTAATAATATATTCTAATCCTAGGGTCGGTTGTTCAACTTAATACCAAGAGGTAATTTACCTTTAATTACTTTTAAAGATTAGGATATACTAACTACCTCTTTGTTTTACAATAGGCCAATGTCAAAACATATATTCTTATTTTAAAAATCTATTGATATAGAAAATGCATATATATTACAATAACAAAATTTTTTTACTCTTAAAATTTAGATTTGGACAGAAATAGCCCCATTTAAAATTTGAGTTATATTAATAACAATTCGAGTCAAAAATAAAAGTTTGGTATCATGAAGGCAACATTATTAATACAAATTTTTGGGAAAAAATAAAATTGAATCTAATTTTTGAACTCTTTCGGCTCTTCAGCATGAGTTTTCTAATGTTTTACAGGTGAGAGAGTGGGTTATGAGTTGGGTGTGTAGCACCTTAGTACTATTTTGACTAGCAACAGTTTTGCAAGCTAAGCCACTTCTTGGGTTTCTTCATCAGCCAATTCTCCCTCGAACTTCAAGACAATTTAATTTGTGGAGTACTTTCTTTTTGGGCTTAGTTGCTTAATTTACCCAACATTATACTCATTGGTTACATACAGAATCGATCCTTTGGAGTCATCTTTTGTGTAGGCTGTACTTTAGTTTTTGTTGCTTCAATATTTGTATTCAGTCCCATCTTTGGTTACTTCTTGTATTATACACCTTTTTTTTTGATAATGTATTATACACCTTAAGGTGGGTCACGAAAATATATGATTACAGGTTTGTACTACTGCATGCAATACTTTGATCATTTCCTTTTAATATATATGTAGTGCTTTTATAAAAAAAAAAACAAATAAACAAAGGCACGAAGGTAATTTTCAAATTAGAATCTGTATGAGTTCATGGGCCTTGGAAAATACTCCCAAGTCCCACCTCCCGTTCTAAAATATAAAACCATGAGACCTTTTGACTTTGTTGTCGAAAGTAAAGAAGTAAAGTAAACCATCAAACTAAAACATATGATATAAATAGATTATATGTTAATTCATAAGTAGAATACATTAGTTTTGAGGGAAAATTATAATTATAGAATTTAAAACAATTAATTTGATATCTTTAATTTCTCTAAAAAAAAGTCAAAGTGATCTTATAATTAAGACCAGAAGGAATAGTTTAGTAATTTTGTAAAACTCCCCAATATAAGCTAAAATTGGCATATATTTATAGTCACAAAAATTTGGTACTCCCTCCATTTCAAATATAAGATCATTTTCCCTAATTTGATTAGATTAATATACTAGTTAAGTTAGTTATTAACACATGATATTACTAATATACCCTAATTATATACATTTATTCTTACTCTCCCTCACTCTTGCTTGTTTATTAAAGATAAAAATTATTAGTGTTTATTAGGAAAAATTGTTAAGAAAAATTAGAAAATTTCTTATATTTAGGAACAAATTGAAATTCGAAAGTGATCTTATATTTAGTAACAAATGAAGTATATATTTAAGTATATTTGGGGAGTTATAAATGCTAAATAAATAAATAAATTTTATCAAAAAAAAAAATAAATGCTAAATAAAAAAAAGGATGCATTTGAGATTTTTAGTTGTTAATTTGGAGCATTAAATTTTGAGGAATTTGACTGTGAACAAAAATATATTTTAGGAAACGATGCCGTTTATTGTTTTATAGAATTCCCTCATTTGCTTTCTTCTCCACTTATGCATATGGGACTATAAGCTCGAGAAGCTTCATGGTTCTCTTTTGTGCATAAGGTACCTAAATATTCTCTTGTTTTTTACTGAAATTTGTGCATAGGACTAATATTTTGTTCCTTTTTCTTTGCTTTTCCAAAACTGCCTCATTCTTTGCTTGCTTTCTCTGTTATTACTTCCATTGTCCCTGTATCATAGCCTGCTTAATCCTAATTAATATTCACTGCCTCATATGCAAGTTTCAATTTTGATACACCAAATATCTTCTATTGTGCTTTGCTGAAAAGGGTTCTGCTTCAAATTTTATAAAGCTATGAAAAAGCTCCAATTTCGTCAATTTTCTGCTTTAGTTCATCCATTACTTGCCAATCAAATCCCTGTTGAATCCTCAATTCCTCATAGTATCAGACTTCCAAGAACACTCCCTATACCTCATAGAACAATACCTGAACCCAAAGGACAAGATCTTGACTTTGTAAATGTAGCTCACAGCCACCTAATTCACTTAGACTGGCCTAAACTTGACTTGTTATCATCTGGTCTAACAGCTTTCAGAGTTAAACATGTCCTGCTCAAGATTCAAAAAGACCATGTGCTCTCACTTGAGTTTTTCAAATGGGTCAAGAGTCATAACTCTCACTCACTTACCCTTGAAACATATTCCATACTTGTCCATATTCTCACGAAATGTCGCAAATTTAAATCCGCTGAATCGGTTTTGCGCGATGTTATTGCTTTGGATGCTGTAGATTTGCCTTCTAAAGTGTTTGAAGCTTTGATTTATTCGTACCGTGTGTGTGATTCTTCGCCGAGGGCTTTTGATGCTCTTTTTAAGACTTTTGCTCACATGAAGAAGTGTAGAAATGCAACTGATGCTTTTTGCTGGATGAAGGAGTATGGTTTTTTCCCTACTGTTGAGTCATGTAATGCGTATTTGAGCTCTTTGCTTGAATTGCGTAGAGCTGATATAGTTTTGTCCTTCTACAATGCAATGCTTCGAAGCCGTATTTCGCCAAATGTTTATACGGTCAACATGGTCATGTGTGCTTATTGTAGATTGGTAAAGCTACAGGAGGCTGTTCAAATGTTAGAGACGATGGAGAGCAGGGGTTTAAGTCCAAATATTGTTTCATATAATGTACTGATTTCAGGATACTGTAACAAGGGTCTTCTAGTTTCGGCCATGAAGATTAAATCCTTGATGCAGAAGAATGGGGTCCAGCCTGGAGTGGTCACATTTAACACTCTTATTAATGGATTTTGCAAGGAGGGTAAACTTCACGAAGCAAATAAGGTATTCACCGAGATGAAGGCCAATAATGTGTCTCCTACTCTTGTAACCTATAATACTTTGATAAAGGGATATAGTCTAGTTGGTGACATTGAGATGGGAAGTCGACTTTATGAGGAAATGTCAATTGATCAGATTAAACCGGATATCTTGACTTATAATGCTTTGATTTTGGGATTATGTAAGAATGGTAAGACAAAAAAAGCTGCATATCTAGTCAGGGACCTTGAGAAGGAGAAGTTGGTCCCAAATGCTTCTACCTTTTCTGCTCTTATTACTGGGCAATGTATGAGAAACAACTCAGAGCGCGCGTTTCAACTTTACAAAACCATGTTAAGGGTTAATTGCCACCCGAACGAGAACACTTTCCAGATGTTGATATCTGCCTTCTGTAAAAATGAAGACTATGATGGTGCCATTCAAGTCATGAAAGACATGATGGGGAGATGTATAATTCCCGATTCAAATATTTTGTCTGATCTCTGTAGTGGACTTTGCAAGTGCGGAAAGAATAATGTTGTTTCAATATTATGCGATGACTTGGAAGCTAGGCATCTATTGCCCAGAGGATTTGACAAGCCGAAAATTATGAACATAGAGAATGACAACCAATTGATTGTGCAGTATATAAAATCTAAAGAATGACCAACAATTAAGGATTTATATGCATACCTACAGGCCTTTATATTTTATGATCGCTGAAGCGGTCCATCACATGGACATCTGATGGGATCTACATCTCTTATGCTGCATGCTTCAATGTCAGAAATGTTTGTTGATTTATCTATGATTTTATTCTGGTAAATGTAATTCCCATATTATTCTTTGTTGATAATTTTCTTCTCATGATTAATGGGGAGCCATGTTATGTATTGAGCCATTGGAAACCATCATGCCTTTTCTTCATTCTCCGTTCTTCAATCAGTAGAGGAGTCAATAGACCCAAAGATCAAAGGTGAATATGAATGCATCAAACTAATCATTTTCTCTGATGTCCATCTAGACCCAAGAAAGCACCTTGGAAGAATGGTAGAAATCAGCTTCATTGCCTTATATGAATACTCCCTTGCTTAGGACTGACTACATGCTGATACAATAAGGTCCCTTTACAAAGTTTGCATGCACAGTATGTTGGTATGTGATTAGTATTCAGAATATTTATATTGGCACAATAATTTGTCTGGTTGATGTTATGGCATGCAGATGTTGATCAAGATGAGATCTCAGATAGCTCTTGAGGTTCACATAGATGGTTTGGATGTATGCACTAGCTAGACTTTCTCAAGTTATGCTATTTTGTAGTTTTTGGAATCATTGGACTAGTTTAGTATGTTAGCTTGGGACAAAATCAAGTGAAAACAATGTTCAGACAAACTTTTTTGATTCATTTAATCATGTGATAGGGAATTCTGAAAATGTACGTCAGATCTGTATGGAGAGAGATTAGCAAACATATCTGAAATTGTTTTTTGTCTTTTATCTGATATCTATGAAACCCTTCCCTTATTGACCATGTTAAAGGCTGAGGATTATGTAGCCCTTTCATTTTCCATTTCTCATCAATTAAAATGATACGTAATTGCATTGCAATTTACATATGAATCTCGATATCATCACAGGTTTTGCCCAATGTAAATTATTTAGTTCAATGGCAAGTGATTATCTCTCAGGCCTTCTCACAGGGCTTGAACTAGTTTAGGAACTAGCACAGGCTCAGCAGTCACACCTACTATCTTGTGTCACTCTTATTTGAAATGCAGTGTAGAACAGAAGAGGAAGAAAAGATATCAGCTTATAACTGTTGCTCTTTGACACAGGGCAAAAGAATTCCTTATGGGCACTAGCAAAATTTTACTTTAAAAATGGGCCTAGGAACAGAAGATGTGTTTGGACCTAAGTTTGTAGACTTTTCCCATTAACCATTAGGAATTGATTTTTCTTTTCAATTTTCAAATAAATATTTCTGTGATGAAATAATTGGATGCCTAAATACTCTTCTTTTTTGTTTAAAATCTTAAATACTACTCCTATATAAGATTATTTATTGCATAGATCTCACAACCTTACTAATTAAGGCTGTCAAACTTTCCGATTTATGGGTTTAAGAAAATTTGTTTCAATAATGACAATTTTAGTAGTGAGTTTATTATATCAATAAATAGTTAAAATAATTATAAGGGGTGGAGGAAGTAAATCCATCAATATTTATAATTTATCATACTTAACATTAGACTTTATTAGTTTCTGCCTTTTGCTTTGTTTTGTGATTTTCTTTCTTTGGATTAGACCCTCCTATACATTATGTAAATTGAGTTCCGTCCATTACATATTTGACTTGCTCAAGTTAATTTATAGTTAACACAATTTTGAAAACGAGCTGACACATTTTTATATGATAGAAAGGGTAAATCGGTCAATTCTTGAGCTTGACAAGAGGGTCTTTAGCAAATCTTTAGATTTAGAAAAGGCTGATAATTTTTACTTTCTGTGAGCCAATAAATATAAGTCTCAGTATTTTAGGATACATTCATGAAATGAGTGTGTCAGTGAGATACAGTTAAATCCCTTATTTACACATGT
The DNA here is from genome assembly GCA_029929735.1 of Mimosa pudica. Taxonomy (NCBI): domain Eukaryota; kingdom Viridiplantae; phylum Streptophyta; class Magnoliopsida; order Fabales; family Fabaceae; genus Mimosa; species Mimosa pudica. The sequence continues at coordinate 1,438,397 of JAKELP010000040.1, forward strand.
GCGTTGGGTGTATTTTTCTTGGTATGTTCATAATTTGGTTTCTTTAGCTATATCTATCTCTGATTGAAGGATACATTCTCAGATTTAAGATTTAAAACTTAAGGGTCAGTTTGGTTGGCAGGAAAGTGTATAATGAAATTGGAAATGGACCAAGGGCCTTGTAGCCCAGTGATATGATATCTCCCCTTTAGGTGGGAGGTTGCAGGTTCGATCCCGCTTGTAACCTCAAGCCGTTAGTGCTTGCCCCTTTGAATAATAAAAAAAAGGAATTGGAAATGGAATTGAGTGTAAGGGGGTAAAGATGGAAAATAGAGGTAAATTAGGTAATGATGAGATGTAAAAGTTTGTGGGGCTCATGAAGAATGTGAGATGGAGAGAGAAAACTTGTGGGGCCAGAGATATATGGAGATTACCAAAAACCCTTTACTTCACTTTCACTTTCCCTCCCTCACTTTCTTAAGAGTTATGCAATGAATTTACTTCAGTCTTAAATACAAACTTTCATTTATTTTGTTTTCCAAATTTATAATTGTTTTTCCCCAGTTATCCTAATTATTTCACATATCAAGGGAGTTTTCCTCTAGGGAAGTTCCATTACACGTTCTTAAGAGAAGACGTATGTTTGTTATAAATATTTCAATAATTTTTTAATATCGTCAAATTAATTATATAACTCATATTAAATAATGTAAAATTACATATGAAAAATACAAAGAATCTTAATTCAATGTAACATATATAAAACCTTTGTTAAGAAATTAAAGGAGAAAAAACAAGGGAAATGATGTTGTCAAAAGCTAATGAAGTATAAGTAATAATTACAAATGGAGAGGGGTTGGGGGGACAATAAGTAAGAGATAGGAGAGCCTAATGATGGAGCAAGAAGGAAGGGACAATGTGCAAGAATGGAGTATGCATGATGTACAATGATTGATATAAAAAAATGAGAGTCATGATTGGCAGGTACAACTTTTTAATTCCTCTCTAGATTCTATAGTCTAGAGAGAGCCAATTATGGATTGCTAATAATGATTTCAATGCAAGTGATGTGTATTAGTCATAATAGTGGCACAAAAATGAGGGACAGTTTGTTCCACGCTCACTATAGTTTTGGCGCTTATTGCTCTCACATCACCTTCCCCATCTTTCTTCGTTTCCTAAAAAGGTAATAATCAATCAATACCAATTACAAATCCTTCACTAAACTAATTAAATACTCATTGATGATTAATCGACATGCTTATCTTTCCTACTTTCAAAAAGATCATGTGTGGAAAGCCAAGTCAGCAAATTCATGTTAGAGTTCAATTCTTCTTTTATTTTGAAGTATTACTGGTTGGAGAGTTTTTTTTATCAGAAAAGTATGGGTGTTCACTGGATGAGATCGGGACACTCCCCTTCTATGACCCATCCTAAAAAAGGTTTGATACTGTGTCTCATCCTGTCTCAATTGAGTTCGGAACAGGACGAGAAAATCTCAATTTTTTTATTAAAAATATCTACTTGTCAAAAAATTATAAATTTTTATTCTTATCAAACAAATAAATTAGTTTTTTTATCATAACAAAGAAATTTGTTCAATATTACTTCTACAATACATCTTATACAACATAATAATAAGCTAAAAATTTATTAGGATCATAATTTTCATAAAAAGATGTCACATATACTCACTCATACACGATACAAATGACACATGTATTTTTAAAAAAATATTATATAAAAGTACAAACATATATATATATATATATATATATATATATATATATATATATATATATATATATATATATATGACGAACGTCTCCGTCCCGAAGATGAATGTTGTCCAATCCCAAAAATTTTTAGGACGAGAATTTCCCGTCCCAAAAAACCACAGGACGGGATGGGTCATGCAGGATGAGAAAAAATTGCACACCTAAATACTAGTGTCATCTTATCAAAGACAAAACTGTTTATTGGTTTTGTAACTATACACTAAATTTTACTTTGATGGCAATAATCTTATGACTGGTTTTTTTAGACTTCTTACTCTTACTTCATTAGTATCGTTAACAAAAAAATATTAACATTAAAATTTTAAATGGTGGCAAAACATTAATAAATCTATTTTGACATATATTTGAGTTCTTTAAAAAATGTATTAATTAAAATGAAAAATATTATTAGTTGATACTTCAGTACCAAAAAAGTCAATACTTAAATTTTTATATGTAATCAAATGATGATATTTTTGTTTAATTTTTCACAATAAAAAATTGAAAATTGTATAAAGTTAGAGGACAAAAGTGCATTTTTGCCTTACGAAAAAGTAATCCTCATTCTAAAGTTTCAAATTCAGAATAATAAAACTAAGCTAGGCTTTTGAAGAATTTAACTAAATAGGCATGAACCTGTATAAAAATGTTGAGTTTAGGTCTAGGCCTAAGTCTGTATGTGAGCTTTTTTAGGTCTGAGTGTGTGCATTTAAAAGTCATGACAAGGCTTGAAAGCCTACTTAAAATGTAGACTTTCAAAAAAACTAATAATAAGTCTATACTTGAAAAAATCATGCAATTTAAATAATAGTAATTAATTAGCTAGCCAAAGAGGTGAACAAAAAATGAGTGAAAATGATGAAATATGTATGCAAATGATGAAGTTGATGATGTCATAACTAAATTATATAAGTTAATTATTTTAATTTATAGTATATCTCATGATTTTAATTACAAAATTGTTAAACGGGTCAAGCCTATAGGCTTGTAGGTGAGGCTTTATGAAAAATGCATAACCTGTTTAGTTAAATAGACCTAGTAATAGGCCTAAATACAAGTCTGGTGACCTATTCACTAATTAAGCTAAACTAGACATATTATAAGATGACCTATTCACTAATTAAGTTTGAGTCATTTCCATCCCTAGCTAACTTTTCCATTTCATTTCAGAAACGTTCACTCGTGGAAGCTAACTCACAAAATGCAAAGTACATGTGGACAACCACACCACAAAGAATGTAAAAGTGATGTCGTTTTTACTCTCAATTTGACCATTTATTAATGCTTTTGTATCCTAAAAAATTCTTATTGTTTTAGACGTATTGAGTAAATGTTTGTGGATACATTTGTATATTTACCCAATAAATTTAGGTAAATTGAGCATATCAAAAAAATTAATAATGATTTAGACCTGCATAGGCCGTTTTCTAGGAGCACTTTTTTAACATTCAGGAATAGAGGGAGTATATGCTAGCCGTCAGCAACCTTGAATGGAAACGCTAGTTATTCTTGGAAACTCCATCTTTGGGCTCGTTCAAACTGAAATTCAAAGTCCTTATATTAGAATTTTGACTATACACTTGTTTTGGGCATATTTGTCAACAATTATAGTTTCTCTAGATTAGTTGTTAAGCTTCATGAATATGTTATTAGTTCCTATACAAGTATGCTAACGTAACATTCTTCTATATTTATTATATTGGGTAAAGGTGCAAAAATATGACTAAATTTTACCCTAAGTTGCATTTCTATGACTAAAGTTTCGCAAGAAGCAAAAATATCACCAAACCTGGGATCGAGGTGCAAAACTTTACCCTAAGTTGCATTTCTATGACTAAAGTTTCGTAAGGAGCAAAAATACCACCAAACTTGGGATCGAGGTGTAAAACTATGATTTCCGTCAACTATGACGGTGTTGACCGTTAGTTTTCGACTTGTAGGATGCTGAGTATGCAATAATGACCATGTGACATGCTGAATAGACTCTTTATTGGTGTTATGTGGAATAAGGGGTAAATGTATTTAAAGTAAATGTACTTTGAGTGCAAATATGGGTCTGTTGTTAGAATAAAATAATCATATTTTTTGCATTATTTTAAATACATTTACCCCTTATTCCACATAACACCAATAAAGAGTCTTTCAGCATGCCACATGGTCATTATTGCACACTCAGCATCCTACAAGTCGAAAACTAACGGTCAACACCGTCATAGTTGACGGAAATCATAGTTTTGCACCTCGATCCCAAGTTTAGTGGTATTTTTGCTCCTTGCGAAACTTTAGTCATAGAAATGCAACTTAGGGTAAAGTTTAGTCATATTTTTGCACCTTTGCCCTATTATATTTGATCATTTTATAAAAACTGAATTTGAAATGCCAATTACAAATTTAATACCATAAAGAACTATAATCAAATGTATATTTTGTTTTCAAGTAGTAAATTTCTTGTTGTCTGTTCCACATGAAAGCAAAAGGATGATATCAACAACTTAATTAGAGATCTCTCAATTATCATGACTTTAATTAGGTAGAGATCTCTATTTCAAGTTCAAGTTCTAGGAACACAAAAATGTCGAATACTTGATATGGTAGTAGAACCTCTTCACTCTTGTTATCTTGTCCAACTAAATCCGGATGGATTATTAGTCTAGACCTTTGATAAATCCTCTGAATTAAAAGGAAAGTAAGTTCAAGATACCAAATACTCCACACATACAAAAAATTAGATTTGAACGAAAATTAATTTTATGGTATCACTCTATATTTCGTAGCATCAATATTTTTGTAGCTTAATTGAAAATCTGTTTTCTAGATAAAAATATGATGTCGTCCCAATAAAGAGGCTACTGAGTTATAAGTATACTATTTATTTTATTTGTAATCACTCTTTCTACTTTTTAGAATAATAATTTAATACCTGATATTTTGATTGATCTAAATTTAACTAATATTAAGCTTAATCGAGGGCCAATGCTTTGTTTACCCAAGATAAAGCTACTGCTTCAAACATGGTTTTTCCATTTGTAAATATCTTGTCTTTTTCACTTCAAACAGTCAAACCCCATGCTTACTTTTTTTTGGATAAAAAATAAACATATTAAATCCCGTTTATAAAATAAGGTTGGAGTCATCATGAAAATTTGAAATAAAAGAATTAAATATTGCATAAAATGAAGAATCAGAATAAGAAAAATATTCAATGCAAAGAGCTTTTGAGCAAAAACATTAAATTGTTATAGTAAGAGAATTTTTAAAAAGAAACCTTATCACTTTCATGAAATTACCCCAAGAACTATGATTATATTTTACTTAAGAAGTTTGCTTCTGAGATTACAAATAAGATTGACCATATGACTTCTTATTTATAGAAGAGTTTCACTTGACTGGGCTACAATACTGTGAGAAAAAACACTTATAAATCAATGTTTGAAACCTATGACAACTAACCCCCAATCCTCTACTAATGGAAAAATTTTGGCTGAGAGTTAGAAATTGAAAATTATGGTCTAAAATATGAAAAACAAACATTAGAAAATAATAGTTTGTGAGTGGGATCTTCTACAAAAATATTCACTGCTTGTGTATGGCAAGGAATTTTCTAAAGCATATCACTTTCACCAAATTCCTTGAAAAGCTATTAATTTTTTTTTTCAAGTTTGAATTAGTTGATTATTAATAGGCGTTGAATTATTGAAGTGTTTTTAAATAAAAAAAAGTGAGGGAAGAAATTTAATCCACCTATTTTTATTGCATAGTCGTCACAAGTCATCATGGTAAAGAAGAAGAGTCGTGTTAGGCCTCGATGACCAACATAAAATCATGTTGAATCTCATATATACGGATTAATGTACAATAAAGTCTTACGATTTATATAATGAACCCTTCCATAGTGTGGTAAAAATTTTGTTGATATTGTGTTTGTAATAATATGATAACTTAAAATTTTGTTGATACTATGTATGTAAGGATGAGAACACATGTTTGAAACACAAGAAATGTTCTACATCGAGAGAGTGAACAATTTTGTCTATGTAAGCAACAATTTTACCACTCAAATTCGTATTAGACTTAGTTGGTTACCAATATGTGGTAAATTAACATTATCACGCTGTTATTAATAGAAATACAAGAAGATCAAGGGGCACCTTATAATAATGAACTAATCGGAGCACAAGTTGAAAAAATATAGTTTTTAAAAGTAAAAGGGAAAGTGTTACTTATTATTATTAAAGTGAATATTTTAGAGAACCATAAAAGCTAAGAAATCTCAGACACTTCCATTTGGGTCCCTCACTTTGTGTCCTTATCTCCTACCTTTTTGTCCTTGTTCCTTTCTGGTCCTTCTTCTTCTCACTTTTATACCCTCTCCCCTTACCACTTCCCTTTCTCATGTCTTCCTCATCATCTCCTCCATCTCCTTCACCATCACCTCCTTCACCATCTCCTCCTCAAGACACTGATCACAATCATAACCATAATGGTAGTGGTGAACACCCTGATCCTGGCCCTAGCAGCTCATCATCAAGTAGAAGAACACTCTCACATTCTGATGAGCCCTCTTCTTCTCGTCCACGTCGTGCCATGAATGAAATTTGGCCTGACCCTTTCCTTGACGATTTAACTATCCAAGTCGCCATTGATGCTGCTCTTTCATCTGGTCGTCTTTCTGCTGCTCCTGCCCTTGCCAACTTGTTTCAGGTAACTCCCATTAATTAATTCCCACTCTTTACTATCATATTTATTTATATGTGATAACGTCTCTCTCTAATTACTTGTGTAATGTTATTATATGATTTGGTTGCCTTTATGGTTAGAATTTTTAACTTCGTTTCTTGAATGTTTGTATGTATGAATGAGAAATTAAAGCATGGTGTGAGTTTGTAGTGGTTATAACGGATACGAAACTGGACAAAATATAAGTCAAGTCAAACATGAAGATTTTTGTAATCTGCAAAAGAAAACTGAACACTGCCTTTTAGTGGATATCGAAATGATGAAGTTTTTAAAAGAACATTTTTTTCTTTGTTGAGGTTCTTTGAATGCATTGAGAAGGACGAGTGGTAACTAGCAATATATATATATAGGTGTAGTAGGAAAACTGTTTCAAGGGTCATTTTCTAATAAACAAGCAATGCAACATATAGTATAATACTCCCTCCGGTCCTAAATATAGGACCTAGATAGAGACTTCATTTTGGTCCTATATATAAGACCTAGATACATTTTTGGTCACCTTTTTCCTAAATTACCCTTCTTCTTCTTAACAACTCCTTAATAATAGGAGAGGTAGGGCTACTAAGTAATCAAACTAATTAAGGAGGGATATTATTGGAAAGACATCTAAGATTAAGTCTTCCTTAATCTCCCCAAAAAAAGTTATCTAGGTCCTATATTTAGGACCGGAGGGAGTATTATATTATCATTATTATTAATCTATTATTTTATGTGTCCCTATCATGAGGTCTCTTGTAATACATCTTTACAAATGTCTATTTTTGGATATCGATTTCATATCCAATCCAAAAAAGGGTTCCTAAATGGCTTCGAATTAGCTGTTAGCTTTTCTTGGCTTGAACCTCCTTTTTTATTTTTATTTTTTGGTTTCTGAGTTGGCTCTTCCTTTGGTTCCTACATATAACATCCATTGTTTGCCGTTTTTTAGCTCAGATGCTACTGTAGATAGAGACCCTATACCCACCAACTTAGTTTTCATCTTGATGCGTTCATATGAGCATTTATGTTTCGTCTTTTGAAGTCTTCCATTTCCATATTTAGTTCGCCTTTGAAATATAGATAATATACGGTTTTATATCCTTTCTTCAGCTTCATATTTAAGAACTCTTTAATACGTTACAGCTTTTTGTTCCTAACTAATATAAATAATATATACCACAGAGACGTCTTTACAGTTTACAGTAGACTAGTACTATATGAGAAGACATTTATTTAATATATATTTAGGAACCACTCCTCCTCCTTCCAGTTCCACAAACAAGTGTTTAGTCAAGTCCCTTCATAACGTCTATAACTGGTTTTACATATAATATATTTTAATATAATACTATATGTGTGCTTGTCATTTTCTTTCAGCACAGCTACATTGTCTTAGCATTAGCAAACCAGAGCATGCTATATCTTTTTCTTGGTTTTTTAAACCTCATCTGTATCTGCATCGGATGTGCTCTTAAAACTAAAATATCACCAGTACCTTTTTATTAGGTGAAGTTTTATAAACAAAACAGAGTTAGACATGGAGAAATGAACACGGAACTAAAAAACGACTGTAACGTAATATATATATATATATATATATATATATATATATATATATATATATATATATTCCCTCTAGGCCTGCTCTTAATATAAGATTATTTTAATTAAGGAACTTAAGTCAACCAGTTAATTTTAACATATCTTACATGTCATTGTATTATATGATGATTTATAAGTAAGATAAATTAGTTTTGAAAAAAAAATAATTAGACATTCAAGTCATTAATTTTGTATATTTAATTTTTTTCAAAATTCTAAAAGTGAATATTTGAAAACAGTAGCTAGGAAGTATTATTCAATATTTATGTTTTGTTGGGTGGAGTGGGGTTTGTCATGTATTAGACTATTAGGGTTAGGGGTCAGAAATAGAAGTACCTCGTTATGTGATTAAGTTTTTGTTATGTGTGTAAAAAAACAAAAAGCAGTCAAACAAACATGTAATAACATGTGCATATGTAATTCCAAAAAGCACATGGAGCCCAATTCCTGTCTTCGTTCGTGAACTCTTTCTTTGCTTGTCACCTTCTATCGTTATGTGTAGTCTTCTATCCCACATGGTCACATCAATGCTTTCAAGTTTCGATTCTATTTTTCTTTCCCATTTAATTTTATATTTATATTGTACTAACAGATATCATTTTGTTCGTATGACTTGATTTTGGATATCCAATTGAGTATTCTATATAGCGGTTATTAACTGTAAGAATGAAAATGCACATAATAGGAAGTTGAACTGTATTTTTTTTTTGGCCAACAAGGAAGTTGAACTGTAATTATGATAATACTAGCTAAATGTTGATCTTGCGCCCCATGATTATAAATTTGTGAGGGGTGACTGTTTATATAATATGTTTGGGTAAGGATACAGAAAGGGAGGGGTGATTAGATATTTAGCTTAGATTAGCTAGGCAGAGAGATTATTATTAGGAGTCAGGAGTTGTTGGGAGAGAACGGAAAAAGCAAGAGATTCCAGCTTTTAACAAAGACAAACCCTAGGTCACACCTTTCTTGGAAATGAAAGAGAAATTGCTGTTGGAAGAAGCACGCCTTGATCCCATGTTTCATATCCACACATACACCCTCTCTCCACACAAGGCAAATCAATATAGAAAAAAGGTAAATATTGAAAAATCAATGTTTGAGCATTTTACTATTTAGGGACGACTTTATATACAAGAAGTACCTTAACTTTCTGTATATATAAAAAAGTGACGTAATTTGTGAGTTCAGATGTAGAATGTACTTACTATTTTAACAGAGTTCTTAAGAATTTGTGCTAGCCATCATCCAAAATTTTTTATTTTAATAAAGATAATTATTTATTTGCACAACGTCAAAGGGATATATATAATTATATTATCATTAACATTAGAACCAGAACTTTTTGAATTGAACTCCACAATGTTGTCAATTTTTTGTTTTTAACGAATGAAGTGTGCTTGCATGTTTCGGAGGGGAAGGGAGTAATGGGACCACAAGGAAGTAAAGAAGAAAGCATAGAACTATATCTTTCTAGTCATTACCTTTTGGTTCTTAAGATATATCTGGTTTGGTGTAGGGCAATCAGGTGAGGCCAGGGTAGTATAGCCCTGCTAGAGTAAACACTTGAAAGTTGAACATCCTTTTCTCTCTCTTTCTTTTATCTCTTCTTTGACCCTCCAATGCCCTTTCCTGATCTTTGACTTCACTTTTAAATATTTTCTCTGTCACAAATATTACTTTATGATGTGTGCTTTGGCTTCTGAATGTTCATAGATTGTGAAAAAAAGTTTGTACTTGATGTACCATGTCTCTGTAAGCTTGGATTGAGTAATAACCAACAAGTTAAGTAGCTGTCACATATCGATCTCCTCCTCACTGTCCTCTTTCCTATACAAGAGTTTGTCCCATATCACGAGAGACAACTTAACCTCTTTTTTCTTTCATGTGTTATAATATCACACCACTGTTTATCTATATAATAATATTGTTATTAATTCATTGTATGTAGTACCCTCACTGTCACAAATATTCCAGTCTTAGCTATACTTCCTACTACTACATGACAAAATCTGATCATTGTCTATCATCATAATATAATAGAACCTCAAAGGACACTGATGCCTTACTGTTTTTTCTGTTTATATATGTGTACATTTAATTTTTCTAAAGTAAATTCAATCACCACTAAAAAAATCATAAGCCCCTGGCAAATAAAAAATCATAAGCCTACTTTTATTCTATATAAATAAATATATCATATATATATATTTGTTGTACTTGTATGTATATTTAGTCCATGGGGATTTGCAGTTTAGTCCTTGGTAAGGGAAATTAATACTGAAAGGTCCCAATACATTCCAAAATAATTATAAAGTCCCAGGGGCTCTTTCCTGCAATTGTTTGCTTAACTTCAATGACCATTTTGCCCTCATTAAAGATGGTTGTCATCTCACTGGTCCCTACAGGGGGACTATGCTTTCATCTTATGAGGGCAAAATGGTCATTGAAGATAAGCAAACAATTGCAGGAAAGGGCCCCTGGGACTTTATAATTATTTTGGAATGTATTGGGACCTTCCAGTATTAATTTCCCTTACCAGGGATTAAACTGCAAATTTCCTTTAGGCCATTGGTTCTTCTAATGATTATATTCTGTCAGTTGTTTTTTTTTTTTTGTTTTCCTCCTGACGATAATTACAATTTCAAACTAAGAGGGTCAAAACCTGATTGATTTATGGAGAGGTTACTATGATATGTAAATGATTTGGACATACTCCTTAGCTTCATATACTCCTATTGCAAGTCTCTTACTAATTAAGAGGTAAAATTAAGAAAATTTGGGGTAATTAGTTTGAAAATGATACGCTTTTTATACAAATCTTCTGTCGGAGCAGTTTTTGCTTTGCCCCAAATTAAAGGATCGTAAGAGTCAAAACCTAGATGGTTATTGGTTATGGAGAGATTAGGGTAAAAAAATTATTTTCTTATTCACGTTTAACTTCACGTAGGGTTGACCACTCAAGTTGCTTTATCTTTTTAATAGCACTCCCTCACCAGGTGTAAGCTGGATTATTTCGTTCTTTTAGACGAAAATTTATAACTTGAAATTTAAACGATAAAAAATGTTAGCAAACGTGGGATCAATAGCGCTGCAAAAGAGCAGCATGGGATTGATTGGAGAGATTAATCTAAAATGATAAATAAGTGGAATATATATGTGTGTGTGTATATATATATATATGTGTGTGTGTATATATGTGTGTGTGTGTAACATTTTTAAAAAGTCTAAAGACTTACTTTCAATATGAATTATAAAACATGGGATTGTACTGTCCACTGCTAAAACAAAATGTGCACTTTAAAACTGAATTCAATTCTTCACCCACACATACACATTTATGGAGGATATTAGTAGTACATATGAGTATATAATAGTAACAGTTGAAGTTGAAGGTGCATGGAGGAGGAGATGGAGAAGATTCGAATCTTGTGGGAAATGTCGAATAATGGTGATTAAATAAATGATAGTTTTGTATGTAGCTAGGGTGAGAGAATCGATGAGACAGAGACAAGCTAAGGTGACAGACAGCTATGTGGCTAGGTTATGAGCTCTAGCTACTTCTGCTCTCTAGTCCCTATTCTCTTCTTCCTCCTCCCTCCATATATCTCTTCCATCTGCTTCCTCTGTAACCCCTACCCCTTAGACCTAAACATTAGCCCTATACCTATAGCCCTGCCTGCTTCTCCCTCATTTATTTCTAAAGTCTTCTCGCATGCCTCCTCCTCCATCGCCATCACCATGATGCCATCATCATGCTATCCATCCCTCTCTCCCCTCGCCTCTCCCTCCTTCCTACGTCATTTTTGTTCCTCAAACCATATCATTACTTAAACCTATGAAAAACAAAAACATATCATATCATATGTATGTGTGTAGTATATATACATCTCTTATTTTTGCTTATGTCTCCAACATACCATAAACTCGACATTTTGTTCTATGTTTAAGTTATATGCATAAAACGAATCACAAACTCTAATTATTAACTCATAAAAATGAGTCTCTCAACCCTATCCTATAAACGTAACTGTATGCTACAGTTATTTATATTCTGACTTGTCTCATCGAATTGGAATGTCGGTGATGGACTACTCTATAGTCCCATAGGTTCATATCATGTCTCTACTCTACATGCTCTCTACACATTCTTTACTTTAGATATACTACTACTCTATTATACTAGTATTACCATTTCTATTTAAATAATGTTATTTTTAATATTAAAGTTGGTCGGTTTATTTTTTAATATTTTTAAAAAAATTGGTCGCAGGTTTGTTCGAGGTGGCAGGCTGTGTCACGGTCGGATCGCCTGTGGCAGCGCCTAACGGAAGCAATATGGCGGCGCGTTGAACGAGATGATGACACGTGGTACGAAGAGTTCATCCACTGGCATCGAACGGCCAGGAATTTCTCCGTAGGAAGATACCTTTATTCCACCTTAAACTTCGGCCCATCGGAGATGGATGACGACCACCACTCCACCGTCATCTGCCGCTGCCTCTCCCTCTCCGACCACTACCTCGCCTGCGGCTTCACCGACGGCACCGTCCGCCTTTTCCACCTCCAATCCCGCCTCCACTTTTGTACCTACCGGACCCACCAGGCCCACAGGCTAGGCCCATATGCCCGGGCCATCTCGGGCATCGTCATATCCAACACCAACCTCGTATTCGCCACGTTGGATGGCGACATCTATGTGGCGGACTTAAACGGGCCGGCCCAAAATGCGCGTAGGGCCCGCATTTGCGATGTAGTTACAAGTGGGGTTTTAGTTGAGTTCGCGGGCCATGGGCCTTGGTGGGTTGGGCTTTTTGCCGGGGTGTCGGGCCAGGCTTTTCAGGTCTGGGATGCGGAGAACGAGCAGCTTGTTTACATTGGAGGGAATTTGACGGACAATCAGACGGTTATGGGCTGGCATATGTTGACTGAGTTTGTTGAGCCCGTGGGCCGGGTCCGGGTCACAACAACGGGCCTGGCTGTGGCCTGCACGGCCCAACAGGTTGTCGTGTTTGATTTGAGGAACTTGATATTCATACATGAGATGTGGTCGGCTGTGGGGGGTTATATTGTAAATTCAATGGATGTGTGGGAGGAGGCGTTTTTTATAGTGGAAAGGAATGGAGATGCTAGGGTGCGCTATGGGCGCACTTTAGAGGAGATAAATGGGTTTAGGACAAGGCCTTTGAGGGGTTTAATGGGCTGTAGGAATATGGGGTATGTGCTAACGTGCGCGGGGGGTGTGGTGAGGGTGTGGGATGTTGAGCGACGATGGGGGCAGCTCCGGTTGGTGGTGGCGGAGAGGGTGGCGGAGGCGGTGGCAATGGTGTGTAGTGAGAGACACGTGGCGATTTCTTGTAGTGATAGGTCAATACACCTGTGGGATTTTGATGTATGATAATGATGAGTAGGCATTGGGAGGGGTAGAATGGGGAAAAATGAGATTATTTTTTTGTTACTATTCAGATGTAATGGGGGGATTATTGGCCTAGAAATATGTAAGGGGAAAATGTGAAATGATTATTCTTATTGATAGTTCATATCTTATTCATCATCAAGGGCATTTTATGGTCTCAACTCTCAAGGAGTCATGAACGTGTGCAAATGTGTTAAAATGTTGATTATTCAAATGTTAAGATAGGAGAATTTACATTATTCAAAATTACAAAAAGAGAGCTTTTAAGATAAGATTTTAAATTAAAATGTTGATTGTTGTCTATGATCTTCAATTTTGAGGCTTGTTATTGATTGTGAGCAATCATTGTCAATGAAATTTACTTGTTCCAGTTAACTTATGCAAAATTGAAGTTGAGAAAAAAGAGTTACTCAATGTAATGTAATTTATAATAAACATTCTTTAACTTTCGAAAAATTGCTTAACCCAAACGTGTATAAAAAAATATGGAGAAAATCCAACTAAAGAGAAACATAAAAAAAATGCTTCATCACAACTTTTTGGCCTAAATAGTAATTTAATTTAAGTCACATCTAGCATCACATGGTAGATCAAAATATGTAGTAATGCCTCACATAATCTCATACCCCTCTTCTGATTATATTATAGGAATCAGTAGATGATTTTACTCTAGTTCTCGGCATAAGAATTCAAACAATTTTGTGTCTTACAAGTTATACTTCTTTTTCTTAATTAAGGAAAAAATTTCCAATAAAATATTAAAATCAGAACTTAAAAATTCAACACACGTTTTGTTAACATCTAACCAAACTGTGTGTGTGTGTGTGTAAAATATATCTAAACTAGGTATAAAACTTTGGTGTACTTATATATTAGGGCTAGTTTGGATGACAAGAAACTTGAAATGGAAATGTAAAGAGGAAATGAAAAATGTAATTTCCTTATATCACGGGACCCACAAACTTTCTCTCTTCATCGCACACTTTTCCTGGACCCACAAACTTTTACATCTCATCATTACCTAATTTACCTCTTCATTCCATTTTTACCCTCTTACACTCAATTCCATTTCCATTATACACTTTCAATCCAACCAAACGTGCCCTAAATAGTAAGAAATAAAAGGAATGTGAAAGGATGAGAAAGTGAAAGAAGAGGAAGGAGGGGGCAGAGTTGGTGTTTGTTTACAAGTGATGAAGTATGGGAAGTTGAAGGGTACAGGGCGTTCTGTTGTACTTGCCTCACCTTCTGAATCATCGATTGGCTGCTTTTTTAGGAGTCAGTTTTGCTTTAATAAATACCATATATATTTTTATGTAATATGTTGTGTGTGTGTGTGTAGGGGGAGAGAGAGAGAGACATGGAGATTTATTTGAAAGATCTTGGAAGAGTGTTGGTGGTGGGTTCATGCTTGAATCGTAACTGGGAAGGTAGTCAAAAAAGGCAGCACTGCTTGCTCAGAACACTGAGATATGTATGCCAAGCTTTTGTACGATTCACATCTCTTCTTTTATGTACCTTCTTGCAAATTAAACCACATGCATCTCAAATTTTTAGAATGTCATATATATGTATATATACATATATAATAATGGCATATCTTTTACGTACTAATTAAGATATTGATTTTTTCTTGCGTAGTTGAATCATAATAGTTACATTGATTATAGTGAAATTAGTGCAATTTTTTTATTATATACTACATTTCAAATAATATAAAAAGTTAATAATAAAAAATAATGAAATTATAAAAGTGAGTAACATGATTAGTACTACGAACACTCCTTTGATCCTTAATGTAAGCTTTGTTCAACTAATTTAATGATATTAGAGAAGTTAGTTAGTTGAGATCAACACACTAGTTTTGAGTATATATAGTGCTGACGTTCATCATCTGAACTGGGCTTGACTCGTTATGTATATGTATTGTTTGGTTTATTGATTCAGATAGAAACCTTTGGGTCACATTTTTTTGTTAAATCAACACCTTCATGCACGGTCTGGAGATTGTGTGTGTGTGTGTGTGATCAGTTATCAAACCTCGCACTACATACTGTACTATTATAGTTTGCCTCTATTGCATTCTAAAAACTTCTCCCTCCAATTGAAAAGTGAAAATACAAGCCTTCAAATAATTATATATGGCTTTGAATTCCCCCTTTTTTGGCTCATCCTCATATATAGATGAATGACTGAGATTGCTTCATGAAAGTATATTGGATCAGTCAGTAGAAAATGGAAGAGCCTCTGGGAAAAAAAATGGAAAGCCTGAGATTGATGTAATAAATGAAATAATTTAGGGCGAAGGTGCAAAAATGATACTAAACTTTACCTAAATTGCGTTTCTAATACTAAAGTTTAGCGAGGTGCAAAAAGAGTACCCAACTTGGTGTTTAGGTGCAAATATAGTATTTTCACTTGAGAGAAATAAAATTTAGATATGAAAAGACTCTTAAGCCCTCATTCCTCCCTCATTAAATTTTTATTTAACGAGGGACATAAGAGTCTTTTCATATCTAAATTTTATTTCCCTCAAGTGAAAATACTATATTTGCACCTGAACCCTAAGTTTGGTACTATTTTTGCTCATCGCAAAACTTTAATTTTAGAAATGCAACTTTGGATAAAGTTTAGTATCATTTTTCGCCTTCACCCAATAATTTATTGTCGCCATTAGTTTGTTCTTATTTAATCACACTATCATTCTAGCTTAATGCTTCATGTTTGCTCTATATATGTTAGTATGTTACTATATGCATATAAAGAGATAGATTAATTTGTCGGAAGTTGGCGCGAGCGCGCGTGTTGCATTCCGGTGTTCTTCTATGGCGTGTTTGGTAGATAGGGGTAATATATAAAAGATCGACAAAAATATCTTTAATTGTGTGTGGCTGTCTACGCTCTACATTTATAGTAAAGTTCAAGTTCCTTAATTAAATACACACACAGATAAACACACATATACAAGACCAAATGGAGAATATAATAATGAAGGAAATTAAATTTGTGGCATGCTTGAACAAATTAACATGATATCCGGTGTAACACTTTAATTTTTCTTGATCCCATTATTAAGATACCTGAACTAGTATGTAGCTTGTTCACCGCTAAACCAAGTTCGGCCTTGGCTAATGTCAAATCTATAAATGCTGTTTTGTTTTCCTGTTGAATTCGTTGTTTTATTAGGAAACGTCTCGGCTTCTTTTTATACAGGGAAGCCTATTCTATATTTCTGGGCATTATAGGTATAAGTTGTTAGTTTTGTTTAGTAATTCAAAGGTAATTTCTTTCTCTTAGATATATGATATGATGCCATATCCCACATTCACGTACAACAGAGATCACCTCCTTTACTTTTTTTTTGAGCTGCTCCTAATGCCTAATTGACACATTACCTATGAGGATATAATAAAATTTCTGAAAACCAATCAATTAATGGAATTATAATCTATTATCACAAAAGCTTCCGAATGAATTAACGATCACAAGTTTCATTCATATTTATAATATCAGTATGTACGTGATCATCAATAAAATTTTGATTGAAATAATCAGTATGATATCAGATCGTATGAAATTAAGGGCCTTGTGTTATGTGTGTTATGCATCGACATCACCCCTCCTGATCTGACTCATCTTCTTGATGGATATTTGTAGAAATATAGGTTGGTTTTTATTTCTATACTTCTTTTGCCTATAAGCAGGTTTTTCCTTTTTTATAAGAGGACTTCATTATCAATAAAACAACTGATGAAGGCACGATTACAAGTTTTTTCTTGGAAATAATTTTCTGTATTTGTTTTTGCTAATTCTTTATCAACACGATTTGGTTGATTATACATCTGATCTTGTGAGGGCCGGCCAAGAGATTCAAAATTGGTGTGAATATATTCATTATGGTTCTTTTTATAATGAAAAAATTCATTCATAGAAGTCATCCTAATCAAGTATAAAAACAAAAATGTGTCTTGAATTTCAATTCGGATTTTCATTTTTTACTCCCTTAATGATATGTCACTTATAAACAACATAATTATTGGAAAAATTGCATTCTTACAAATTCATTGGTTTTTAAGTCAAATTGTGAACTAATACATGATTTTCATTTCTTACTTTTTTTAATGTAACTGGATAACAATATAATAATGGTCATGAGAGCTCACAGTAATGGCCATACCGGCCGCCCCAACATACATGACCAACACCAAGCAGTTAAATCCTCAAAGAAACCCGGAGGATGACTAAAAAATAGCAGAAAATGTCGATTACAAAATATCTTCGTCTTGCTTATAAGAAGATGGATTGAGTAATTAAATTGCACACTCAAAAAGTCAATTTTATCATTAATTAAAGGAGTTGCCAGCCGTTGCCTTACAAATGTGATGATGTAAGATTGATGACGTCCAGAAAAACATTGTCAACATTGTCCAAGTAAATGCTTATGATTCGTGTGTGTGTAAACGGAAAAACATGCCACTAAAAAAAACACTCTAATCACTGACGTTTTTTTTTAAGGAATTTTTTTTGTCGAGAGTCTGTCGATACATAATGGGGTTTTTGGTAGCTAGTGTGCTTTTATTACTGCAACTTTTGTATACAACTTTGACATGTTATCTTTTACTCCCTCCTATCCCTAATACTCCCTCCGGTCCCTAATGTAAGAGCTAGCCGTCAAAAAAACGCTTCTTAAGAAAACATGTGAATATTAGTTGAGTGTCTGGAATTAATGCTTCTTTTCCAAAATTGCCCATATTTATTATGGTACTTTTAAGAGAGAGAAATACATAAGTATTAATAAATATGAAAGAGAGTTAGGGGTAAAGTAGGAAAAAATGCATTAAATGAGGAGAAAATATGGGGTGAGCTCTTACATTAGGGACCAAAATCATTCAAATTTTGGGCTCTTACATTAGGGACCGGAGGGAGTATAAGAGTTCATATAATATTCTCTCCCATTTAATGCATTTTTTCCTTCTTTACCCTTAACTCTCTTTCATATTTATTAATGCTTATGTATTTCTCTCTCTTAAAAGTATCATAATAAATATGGTCAATATGGGAAAAGAAACATTAACTCCAGACACCCAACTAACATTCACATATTTTCTTAAGAAACGTTTTTTTTTTTGCGGCTAACTCTTATATTAGGGACCGGAGGGAGTATTTTGTATGGGAGAGAAGACAGGTAGGTATATGTGTGTACACGTTAAATGCGATCGACCTTTTTAATGG
Organism: Mimosa pudica; assembly: GCA_029929735.1. Classification (NCBI taxonomy): domain Eukaryota; kingdom Viridiplantae; phylum Streptophyta; class Magnoliopsida; order Fabales; family Fabaceae; genus Mimosa; species Mimosa pudica. The sequence goes on from JAKELP010000040.1 coordinate 1,457,120, forward strand.
AACGCGTGGGCACATGGAATACACACCTGTCATTATTGTGAAGGAAAAAAATGTTCCTAATTAATGTGAAATAAAGAAACATTTTAATTTAATTTTCCAAAAAATACATATGGAATTCTATCTATCATATCAAAGTAGAGGCACAACTACTACTATAATTTAACCAATACATCTCTTGCCATACTAGATTATCTGAAGCCAAAATACACAATATTTGATAAAAAAAACTAGGAATATATATTAATCAAATCGTATATGTAACATTATATAAATTGAAATTAGAAAAGGTTGCACAGACTCTCCTAATTAATGTTAAAGTACAATATATTAATATAATGGCAACTGAAAAAACGTTATATATAATAACACTTATAACATGTGAGATAATCCTTGAGAACACTTTTGCTATATATATCGCTCTCATTCAGTCATCTTTTTCTGAACAACCTTTCATCAAGGTTTAAATGATTAAATGGTTGCGAGTTAAAAACCTAACTATGTTAACCAAGTCTAAACTAACAGGTATTTTAATTGCAGAACCAATATAATAAATTAATAATGAAATAACGAAATAAATTAAATACTTACTAACTACTACTACCTCACATGCCCTTGCTTGTTTTTTTTTTTTTGAATTGCTTCCCCCGGTGTCCCATACCCTTCGGATGCAGACTAATCCGGAGTCGCCAGCCGGGATTCCCGTAAACGGGGTGACTGACTTCCCGGGGGTTCGAACTTGGCACCTTTGGGCTAAATGGCGGAATCCACACCTTGGGGATCCTCTTCAAACCATCAAGCTACGCCCCCCGGGCATGCCCTTGCTTGTTTTAATCTTCAAGGTCAGCCATCTAAACGATGTGTTCACACTTCACATGTTGACATTATTACATATCACATCACGCATATAGTACATCTTCCATTCTTAAAAATAAGAACTAGCTAGAGAGTTGACTTTTTTTGAAGAATTTTAATAAAGCAAAATGAACCACTTAATCATAGCATATATTTCGTATATTATGAGATCATATATATCTTAAAATATTACAACCTCACTTCTTCAATATTATTTAAATATTTATCTTACAAAAAATTTCATTTCCCTCCCCTCTTGGCCCCTCTGAATTCCTCGAAGCCTAGATCAATATACTTCTCCTTTAGGATACCCTTGAAGAAAATGAGTTAGTTGGGGATTTTAGAATACCCTGGAAGCCTAGATCAATATACTTCTCCTTTAGGGTCTTGGTCAGAAGAGTATTATGAGTATCTGCCATAAGTAGTTGCCATAATTGCTTTGCTAGCAAAGAAGCAAATTGGTTGCAAATTGCTTTGCTAGTATAAAAATCACTATTTTTTATACTTTTTATATTTTTTTATATAAAAATAGTATAAAAATCACTATTTTTATATTGGTTGCAGAGAGAACAGATTTTATCAATGGTAGTACCAATATAATAAATTAATAATGAAATAACAAAATAAATTAAATACTTACTAACTACTACTACCTCACATGCCCTTGCTTGTTTTAATCTTCAAGGTCAGCCAGCTAAACGATGTGTTCACACTTCACATGTTGACATTATTACATATCGCATCACACATATAGATATAGTACTTCTTTCATTCTTAAATATAAGAGCTAGTTGACTTTTTTGGAGAATCTTAATAAAGCAAAATGGACCACTTAATCATAGCATATATTTTGTATATTATGAGATCATATGTTAGTTTATAAATAAAATAAACTAGTTTAGATAAAAAAAATTTACGAAAATCAATTTTTAATCAGCTTATTGAACTTTATTAGGATTTTTCAAAAAAGTAAACTAACTCTTATATTTAAGAACGGAGGGAGTAACAATTAATGCCAACCCCACATATCTCGATTTTCTTTTTGCCAAGACAACCCTGACATTCAAACAGAATAGCATTCTATCCTCAATTCCACGTTTAACTTATTAATTGATTGATTCCTGCAATGAAACTTTAGAAATTGAAGAAACATATATGGAACAAGCATATATTTATGATAAATCATCTCAGCAAACAACCGCAGAACAGCTTCATGGAAAACCAACTTACTATCTCAGGCCTCAAGACTAGCATTGATAAAATCTGTTCTCTCTGCAACCAATATAAAAATAGTGATTTTTATACTAGCAAAGCAATTTGTAACCAATTTGCTTCTTTGCTAGCAAAGCAATTATGACAACTACTTATGGCAGATACTCATAATACTCTTCTGACCAAGACCCTAAAGGAGAAGTATATTGATCTAGGCTTCGAGGGTATTCTAAAATCCCCAACTAACTCATCTTCTTTGAGGGTATCCTAAAGGAGAAGTATATTGATCTAGGCTTCGAGGGATTCAGAGGGGCCGAGAGGGGAGGGGAATGAAAAATTTTGTAAGATAAATATTTAAATATTGAAGAAGTGAGGTTGTAATATTTTAAGATATATAAAATGTAAAATAAAACATCTATAGATATTAATTTCGAATTTTCAACCATATTTCTCAAATTCTTGTAAATTCATGCCACAAAAATTTCCCTTCCGCCCATTTTCCCTCCCCTCCCCTCCCCTCATACCAAACAAACCCATAGAGTTAACTCAAATGGAGAGTTGGCACAGGCGCATCAATTACTCTCAACCTCCAATTATAGTGGTCCTAGATGATTAAATCTTTAAAAAATGTTATTAAATCAAAGATTTAATCATTGATTGCTCACAATATGTAAAAATGCCACTGATTTTATATAAAATTTTATAATAAAATTAACTACTAAAATTTAATCCTAAAATTGCATAATTTGGGGCAAAAGACAGGAAAAGGTAAGAAAAGAAAGAGAGACTAGCCAAATTCAAACAATATGCGTACACATTGACATTATTATTACCGATCACATCACGCACAAAAGATACACACATGATACTCCTATATATGTTTAATGTTTCTCATGATATTCTATGTTTAATATTTCTCATGATACACAAAAGATACACACATTATAATGTCAACTCTCACATCTCAAAGTTCAAACAGAATTATATGTTTAATGTTTCTCATGATATTCTACATCTAATTAATTATTTATGCACTAAAACTAGAGAAATCGAATGAGCATATGGAACAGACACAAAACAGAAGAAAACGATTGATCTCCATGCTTCCCAAGTTCCCATTGCATAAATAACAATAACAATAACAACAAAACTTTATCTCATTTAAGTGGGGTCAGCTACATGGATCACAAACACTATTTCACTCAATCAATAGTCATGTTTGGAGATAAATAATTGTTTGAAAGATCTCGTTGAATAATTTCGTGAAGAGTTCTCTTCGGTCTCTCTCTCCCTCTTTTGTAAGGATTACATACCATTTGACCAGCTTTTTTTACTGACTCATATAATTCTCTTCTTTGAACATGCCCAAACCACCCAAGCGATTCCCATTGCATAAACACGCTTTAAAAATTAGCTGGAAAATTAATTGGTTTTAACCCTAGCTGATTCCAAGAGGTAAGACTTGTTTATTCTATATTTCATTATTTATCATTTTTCTCAAATTATACTCTATCTAGATATGTTCTCTCAATAATAAAGTGACAATAATAAAATCCAAATGGATATATAGTATGAAACATTTTTATATACTATGTTCGTGAATATAGGAGTTAATTGACGAATTTTTGGTAAAAAGAGTTAATTGACTAATTTAGAGATATTTAAGAATATTATTAATTGTATAATTAAACGTATATATTACGTAATCTTTCTGAAATTCTTCTTTTGCCAAAAAATCTTATATTCTATATACCATTAAATTATGTATAGTATTAGTAGTAAGAAAATAATTATGATAAACATAACAGAAAATATTATACAGTCTTATATTAAGACTTAGAGTTATTTTTAAACTAACTTGATCTTATGTGTGTGCGCGACATGTAGTAATATATATATATATATATATATATATATATATATATATATATATATATATATATATATAGACACACACACATTTTGATGCAATTAACTGATTTATATTAATTTTGTAATCTATTGAAATTCATTAATAAGTTTCTCCCACGTCAAATAGTGAGAGTATTGAAGATTTTCGTCGATGTTAGTCTACACGTTTTAGCTTCCATTAAATAAGTAGACCATACACCTTATAGACTATAGTCCACGTATTTTGAGCAGGTTAACCATCGATTTGTATATAAAAGTGTAGGCCATGTCCAATCTCATAAGGTTCCACAATTAGAACATGTCTAATTTTGCACAATGCAACCACCATCAAATTTATGGGTTTCATTAGCAATAAAACTTAACAAAAATTCACATTTTTGTGAGATTCGAATAAACTTTTTAGTTACCAACTAAACGACTTGCGTCAGTGAATAGATTAACATTTCCTCAATATCAAGATTCCAGTATGCATCCAAAATCAGCTTTTAATTTCATCTCATATATATATATATATATATATATATATATATATATATATATATATATATATATATATATTACATATTTGAGATGAAAATTAATATTTTAAAACGAAACACTTTTCATTTGTAAATAATGAGCTAGAACAGTAATCTATAAAAATTGATAAAATCAGTTAAATTAGTTATTTATTAAATATTATATATCAACTTCTTCCACTAAAACTATCTCCTATAATAAAAAATGCTTTAATTTGTGCTATGTATCGTGATAATTTAGGGGTTAATACAACTTTTGCTCCCTAAAATTTGATTCAGTTTTGGTTTTAATCCTTAAGCTTTAAAATTGGTGGTTTGGGTCTATGAACCTTCAGTCAATTTTGGTTTTGATCTCTGAACTTTAAAATTGATTGTTTTAGTCCATAAACTTTCAACCAATTTTAGTTCTGGCCCTTGATCTTTGAAAAAGACTTGAAAACTCAAGAGATCGTAATCAAAATTGACTAAAAGCTCAGATCAAGACACAAATTGATTGAAATTTCAAGGACTAAAAACACAAATTTTAAAGTTCATAGACTAAAACAAAAAGTAGCAGAAAATTCAATGATTGGACTAAACCCGGCCACCATTTTTAAATTTTAGGGACGAAAAACTAAAATTGAGTGAAAGTTTAAAGACCAAAAGTTATATTAACCCTAATGTATGTAAAAAAATATGGATATACAAAAATAAAATAAGTTGAGATTTTACGGATTGGTCGAAACAAATCTCTTAAACTCAAACATTTTGGGACGGCAGGAAGTAATAAGTTATAACACAACATGAAATTTATAGGAAGGAGTATTATTTATTAACGATGAATATAATAATGCAGCTGACCACTTACTCTGTGCGATTCATATGCTAAACCCAAATCTAGTGAATATGTGTAGTCATCTAGGAAATGTGGAAACTATATATCAAAAAATAATACTCTCTTCGATCCTAAATATAAGACCTATTTAACTTTTTTGGGGAGATTAAGAAAGGTAGTTAAGTTAGTTAATTTTACATGATATTCCAAAAATACCCTTAGATTAAAACTAAAAAAGACATCCATCATTACTAACCAAACGCAAAGTATCCCTTCTCCTCCTCCTCCTCCTTCTCCTTCTTCTTCAGATCTACCTTGCCTTCTTCACTTCTCTCTTTTAATCCATCATTCTCTTACCTTCTCTCCATTCTCTCATTAATGGCTTAATCGCCATTGAAGCTTTGTGCTTCAAAAACCACTAGGATACAGAGACCCAAACAATCCACACCAATCAAAACCAAAGCCGCCATTATCTCAGCTCGAAAACCGATTCTTCCAATCTCACTCCGATCTCAGAAACATATTCGTCGGCAATATTACCGGAAATATTGCCGCCTTCTCTGTGTCTTCCTCTTAATCCTCCTCATCATCCTTATTGTCTTTCTTCGTTCATTTACATAGACTACGATCCGGAGCCTCTAATTTTTCACCTTCAGTCTTTCCAAGTTTCGAGATTGAATGTTACTGAGAACTGAGAAGGCTGATATGGAGATTATCTTAGTACTAGAATAGTGGCCAGAGTAAATTTAGGAAATTTGTATTGAATGTTAAGAATAAGGGCAATTTAGAAAAAAAAGTGACAAAGTTATAATTAGGTCTTATATTTAGTACCAAGATTGAATCTCAAAAAATGTCTTATATTTAGGACCGGAGGGAGTATAATTAATATTATTCACCATCTTTAAATGTATTATTCAATCATTTTTGCCAGTTATTGCGATTAAGTTCAATCATTAGCTGGCATACGTGAAATTAAAGTTTACTAATATTTACAGGCTGCTAGTTGAATACCCAACAAGTTCTGATAAAAATGACACTAAACCACCTGAATATATTTCTATATGAGGACCAGCACATCGTTAACGAGCACTTATATTTAATTAAAGTCGAATTGTTGTTTATATTTAGGGGTGAGAATAGCTTAGGACGGTTCATACATGTACTATAATAGGACTTAACTGTGTTGTTGAAAAAACTTGAGTCTTACCTGTGGCCATTTAGAAACCTTTTTTCGGGCATAAGCTTAGCCTATGGCTTAAATTGACCCGACTATTAACCTATTAAGCAACCTGATTAATTAACTAGGCTAATAATAAGAAATTTAGAGAAATGAATGGTGAATGACATTGTTTGGATGAAGAGATTTAGAGAGTGAAAGGTATATAAAAACCTTAGAATAGAGGATATAATTGTCATTTTATATTATGAATTAGTAACAAATAACATTAACTAATCATAATAATATAATGTCATATTTAACAAAAAATACTCCATTCGATCTTAAATATAAGACCTATCTACTTAGTTTGACTAGATGAAGGATGTTAGCTAAGTAAATTAATTATGATAATATAATATTCTCATATTTCTTAATCATCTACCTTTACCCCGACTCTCCCTCTCTTATTTGTCTATTCTTAGGGAACATTTATAAGTATAATTTGGGCAAATTTAGTAAGAATTAGAAATATATCTTATATTTAAGATATCTATCTCCTCAATAGATTTCATATTTAGGACCGGGGGAGTATCATTTAACTGCTTAATAGGAGGCTGACAGGATAATATGTTTTTTTTTTCAAGTTTGAATCTTGCCTGTTAAACAAAACAAACAAAAAGTCGGGGCATAGTTTGGCCTGGAAATAAAGAGGTCAATCTAGACCTTTAACTGTTCAGATCATAACCCCTACTAATCAAGCTTGGCTATTTTCACTCATTTATATTTTTGAATTGAAGATCGGTTTGACTCAGCAGTAAGTTCGCTTGTCGTGAGTTTAAAATAGTGAGTTCGAATCAACCTCTCTGCATAAAAGTAAAGGTAAGACTGCCAAAATATACTTATTTCCTTCCTAAACACTCTTGCTAAGTAGGGTTGAACTGAGTTGACCCTTTTTTATGTGGGAATATCACTACAAAAAAATGGCAGATCTGCGGCGGGCATTTTCCCACCGTAGGGGCGGTTATAACCGCCCCCACGGCGCTCCGGCGGTCATATTTACCGCCGGCGATTTTAACGAGGGAACGCTGCATTGGGGCAGAACGATTTACGTTGTAGCTCCCTCGGAACCGCCGCTACGCGTTGGGGCGGACGTAAAGGCGGAACCACCCGCCGTCAAAATTTTTTAATTTTTTTTAAAAAGGCATGGGGCGGTTACCGACCGCCGCCATGTGATTTTTTTTTAAAAAAATCAAATAGTGCCGGCGTATCAAACCGCCGGCATGCTGTTATAATTATTAAAAAAAATTGCTTCATGCATACAATTTAATGATAATGACAAAAATTGAAGACCGGAAAAGGAATAAAAACAAGAAAACAAACAAAACAAACAAATGCAGCAAAAATTGATTTTATTGTAATATATATGAAATAAATATATACTAAACCATCAAGCAGAAAAAGATCATGTCCAAAATCCATAAGATAAATTCTAACGAAAAAAGAATAAGAGAAAATCTCTGAAAAATAAATAAGATATATTACGAAAATAAAATAATAAGAAATAAAAACAATCAGATATAATAAAATAAAAACGAAAAAATAAACAATACCTATACCGAAAGCAAGACAAACTTTTAGGCGCCATAATGTGTGCACCAACAATGAAAACAACAAGAAACACAAAAGGGAGAAAGTGAGAAAGAAGAGATTGTGTGCGCGGTATAAATGTGGGGAGAGATTATTTATAGGGAGAGATAACAACGTGGGGGCGGAAGCCGACCGCCCCCATGTTTTTATAAGTAACAAAATACATGGGGGCGGTTGGGTCCGCCCCATGCTTTTAAATTATTATATTATATTATTATAAATACGTGGGGGCGGTTGGTATCCGCCCCCATGGTTTGTTATTATTTTTTTAAATTTTTTTTTATCTGGGTTGGGGCGATCGACCGCCCCCACGCGACATTAAATGCGCACAAAAGTCTGTGCGCCGTGGGGGCGGGTGACCGCCTCAACGTGATTTTATTTTTTTAAAATTTTTTTATTCGCGTAGGGGCGGTAGACCGCCCCTAGGCGACCGCGCCAATGGAGTTTTTTTTGTTTAGTATTTTTTTGTGCTACGTTGGGGCGGTTATTATTTTTGTGACTGCTGCAACGAATGCACAACAAACAAAAAAACATTTTTCCTCGTAACTCGCCCTCGGATGGTTGAAACCGCTGGAACGCGTTTTCGTGGGGGCGGTTTTTGGCGTTCCGCCGGGACGCGTGCGCGGCTAATCGCCGCTTCTTTTGTAGTGTATTTATATCAAGGACATCACTTTTGTCTAAGAGGGAGAGAGTTACATCAATTAGATTTATTCAAATGGAAGAAACTGCGATGAGGTGCCTGGAAACAGGAAAGAACCCTCCTCACAGTTGCTCACGACCTACTATTTCAAAACAACAAATGCAAAATAATATATATAACGATGTGAACATTCTTCGAACGTCAGTAATATTGATACTATCAACTATTCTATGTGATATTCTGTACGCATTGACTCATTAATTTTTTTTTGTTCAATATATTGACTTATTAACAATATAAAAGGTTTAGTAATTAAAAACATAAAGGATCTAGAGTGTCGTAATAATATGCATATGGCAACAAAAGCTCTAATATATAAGCTACGACAAAAAATAATCATTACTCAAGCCAGGACGAGGCCCAATTATAAAAATGTTCTCATGACAATTGTATTGTTTTTTGTCCATAAGAGTTAAACTTTGAGACGTTGACTAAGATATTTCAACTTATTCTAAAAATAATCCTTTAATTATAATAAAATATATTTTCTTTCATATATATTAGAGACATCTTTGCTGACCCAAGTTTGTTTATAATGGTGGGGAATCAATTTTACGAAGATAAATATGATAAATAGTTTTGTCGATCTTATGAAATAAAAAATTGATCATTAAAATGTACACTCCAAAACAAGCTGTAAATCTAAAATTAAAATTTAAAAAATTATAAGAACAACTTAAAATGGGTATAATAAAATTTGTAAATTAAAATTAATATGATATGTAAGACTTCTAAACTTCTACAATCCCTAAATTGTAAGAGTTGGTTAATATGCTCATGATTTGTTATTCATAAGAGATAATGAGTAATCGTTGATGCGACTCACACTCGACATATGCCTAAATTATTTTTGCTAGATGAATGTAAATAAAATCATAATACACCAAATTACATTTATACACTGACATTTACCTAAATTATTTTTTCTAGATGAATGTAAATAAAATCATAATAAACCAAATTGCATATTATAAAAGTGTGTATATCGAGACAAGCACATGAGTATATTAATTTTATAAATTGTTAACATAAAATGTATATTTCATCATGTTATTTTTTATAAGAAAACATTTATTTATTTTGTATTTTGCAAAAAACATTTACGCTGTTTAACCATTAATTAAGTAAACTATATATGATTGATTATATAGATATAAAGATTATATTTGAGAAACTTGTATTTACTCGATCAATACAAATTATATACATTATAAAAAAAATCAAATATAAGTAAAACTATAAACACTGAGAAATTATCTTTCACCCATATACATGCATATTTAAATAATCAATAATATTTGGAATATTTAAAATTAATTTAAAAGAGCCGAAATTAAATAAATTCCAAAAGACTAACAACAATTTTTGACATGACAAAAGGATTGGGCAGGATATGCTTGTATTTTATCCTAAGATCCTTTAGGAAATAGCAATATTTCGAACTCTATTCTTTGACTGTAACATTGATTTTAATTGAAACCCTGTGTGCGGAGTGTGAACACTGAACAGAGTCGCACAATTTTAAGTTGTAGTGCCAACAAACGAATCCAGTTAACTGCTCATCAATTATTATAAGGTTACTTATATTTTTGGATTTAAAATTCATTGATTAAATGAATGGATTTGATTCACATGTTAGGTTAACTTTGGCCGAAATATTTCGTCTAATTATTACATTGATTTTATAAATTTGAGACGATATTCATCTAGTCAATTCATTCAAAATGGTTTGGCTTGCCTTAACTTGTCCATAATATGGATCTTTTGAAAAAAAAAGTTGTCCGTAGTATATAGATAAACTCATATTAGTTTGTTATAATTAATTTATTGACAAATTAAGATATAATTTCTTTATCATTTACATTTTTTTTTGGACTGAACCTTATCATTTCTATCACTGCATGTAATAAATTAATTCATATTGAAAAAAATTAATAAAGGAAAAAAAATTATAAACGAATGACAAGTGATATAATTTGTAAGAGCATCAATCAAAATATTCTGAGCTAAACAGAATATCCATCTTTATTAATTATTTTTATACATTATAATACGAATATTGTTTTGTACAAATCCTAAATTAAAGCCATACAGCCATATAAATTTTCCTTATAATATTAAAGTAAACCATATAGCCTCTTGAATAGGAATAAGAGAGGAATCTTTAATTTCTAACGTAAAGAAAGACACAATAATATGTTGAATTGCTTTCTTGAGTCAAGAAACTTTTTATATAAGTGAATAGGTGAATAAATATGTTTGTATTACTGAAACATTACCATATCTTTGGTAACCTCCCAATCAAAGCTAATAATAATCGGTTCTCCAGATAACTTAACAAGAATAAAATCTTAATAAATCTAATGTACGGGCCTCACATATGAGATATAGAAAATCAATAATGACCAAGATAACCATATAGGATAAGATGAATATCATCATAATATTTTGATATAACAATATGATATAATAAATGATATATATAAAATATCTAACATATTTATCATATATCGGTGACTTAATCCATGAAATTAGTTCGAAATTTTACATTTTGTCAAGTAGTGAGGATAGTTTAGTAAATGATTAAAAAAATCATATAAGCTCTTTTGGCATGAGTTCCAAGTTCTTACCATACACGGTTTCTGTACTAATCTCGAGCTCAAGCGTGTTCAAGAATGTGAATAGAAGGTTGACTTCGACTAATTCTCTCTATAGTGTACCTCTTTCTTATTAAATTAATGCACTCTCTTTTCTCCACACCTACATGTTATAGCAGTTGATTAAAAAAATTAACTAAAATTTTATATTATTACTATTATATATACTAATATCTAGGGTGCGGTTATGAGAAAAAAAAGTTGGGAAATAGATTTTCATTGATGAATTATTGATTGATCTCAAATCGTACAATCTAGTTTAGATGTGAATTTCAGTCTTCAATATAAGCCATCTTTGACTTAATCTCTTATTATAATTAGTTTCCTACAATTTCTTCAAACTAAGTGGTGTAATTTATAATTCGCTAATAATATACTCTTTTGGTCATATTTAAAAGGTATTTCTAACATATTTCACATAAGTTATAAGTTAAAGAATACCTTAAACATCATTAATTGTGCCTTAAAATTTAACAAATTTATTTTCAACTTTATTTTTATTTAATATCCACTATATCACGTAAGAGAGGAAATGCAACATATGATAATAAATGTACAATAATATCTATTCACTACATTATGATAGATGACCAACTCAACTATTCTTTCTTTACATTATAAGTAAGATCATAGGAGTATAATCTAACAATAAACAGAGTATCACATATGCCATAACATAGTACTGTATCAAGGTAATTTCTATAGTTTCTTTATAATCTTTAATTTATTAGATAAACATGTTATATTTATTATACTATGTATACTTGTCTACATATATATGTTATGGATCTTTGATATGTTAATACTAGAGAAGCAGGAGTACTTGTGTGCAGGGTAGGAATGAGACACGCCAGACCAGATTTTTGCTAAGTAGGATTAGACCTGAAACACTTTCATAAAAATTGGGTCTGGTTTTGAATACAGATTTTTTTCAACCTCAGTATAGTTCTGAGTCTTCGAAAGACCTATTAAACTCTGAAGTCTTTTTAAAGAATTTCTTAGTATGTGTAAGCTTTTAATATGTCTCAAAACATACATATTTACCGTCAAAGGCTTTTTATAGGCTTTTTATAGGCCTAAAGAACATATCAAACAATATACTATGTACTATATAATATCTAATAAAATTATTTAATATAATATTTTTAACACTAAATAGGTCAAGTCTAAAGGCTTACAGGCCAGATATTCATGAAATAGAACCGATCTATTTACATAATAAGACCTGTAAATAGGCCTTCATCTGACCTATTTAATAATAAACCTCGTCGGGCCCTACCTCTTGCTGTGTGAACCGTGAATTGAGCTTGTGGCCCCGGTCTATCTAGAATCCCAAGGCAATGGGAACACACCCCACTGTCTATATAAAGAGCCTCACATAACTCTTTCTTCCACACACACCTTTCAGCTCTGAAGCTTCTCACTCTTCTTCCCCTTCTTCATAGAATCAAGCTAAACATATTATATATATGGAGATTTTGAAGGTGAATGGCAGAATCATCAAAATTCTGCTTTCAGTGTCAGTGTTGTCTCTTGTTTTCACATCGCTTATCCCCTTACTCTCCCAATCTCTCAACCAATTCTCAATCAACAAGTCATACGTTTTTTTCTTCTGCAATGGCCTCATGATCTTCATTGCCAAAAACTCTTCTCTCCCTTCTGATCACTCCTCTTCCGCCATCGATTTGGATGGTGTTGCATCATCACAACACGTAGTTCATCCCCAAGAACATGATCATATATTGGTGGCTGTAGAATCCTCAGACCAACAACAACACCGCGAAGAAGAAGAGGAGGAGGAGAAGAGAGTGGTAATGGCAGATTCTCAAGAAGAAGTTGATGAAACAGAGGAAGAAGAAGCAGAGGACAAGAGAATGATATGGGCAGAATCAAAAGAAGAAGACGAAGTGATTTCTGAAACAGAAGAAGAAGAAGAAACAGAAGGAAATAATAACGGGGTTTGGATGGCAGAGGAGGAAGAAGAGGAAAAGGTGGAGGAATTAAACAAGAAATGTGAAGATTTTATCAGAAAGATGAAAAGAGCATTCTGTTCTGAGCCAAGTCTCCATTGTGATTATTCTGATTTTGATCATCATCATGCACATATGGCGACTGTCAGATGAGAAGGTTTCATCTCTCAGGGCTATATATATATATATATATATATATATATATATATATATATATATATATATATATATATATATATATATATTTCCTCTGCATCATAAACACTTGAAATAACATTAAAACATTGCATGTTGTGTTGCATTGTAATGTTATGTGTTGTGTTATTGTAGTTAAGTATTAGGGCCACCCAGAGTTTTTGCTTGTAGGGTTGTTTTAGTTCTCGCCTACATGTTTATTTCTGAGTGTGTTTGATGGAGTAAAGTTTGATGTACAATTTCATGCCGTAATGAGAAGATCAGTTTTAGAATCGTGGATAAGTCGCTACTTATGCTTTATATTTTTTTGTAACTTTCTCTTCAAGAGGAAATTGCAATCAATGTAATCTTTCAGCATTAGGATATCAAGTGTTTTTCCTAATATGCTTCATCATAACTATATTCACGTGAGATTCTTCTAATATGGAGTACTTAGCTAGTACAGTGTAAATTATAATTATAAAGATACTTTTAAAGGTTATAATTTTTATTCCAAGGAGGTCCTAATTAGTGTTCAGATAAGATAAAACACGGAAGCCAAGCGAGTAAAGGGAAATTCTTTATGGATATGAAGAATCTTTTTATTTGGGATTTGACTCACTCATGATCTAAGAGCATGGCTTTTAATTATAATTCATTGGGGTTTAATCACTGTTCAATCAACTAACTATAAATTGAGACATTATAACCATTGTCATACTTCTCCCTAGGGATCTTATTGAATAAGATGGGATTTGAATAGTTAGTTTTGCGCACTTAATAGTATAGCTGGTGTTTTAAAGCGAGTAGTATAGCTGGTTTATCACTAGATAAAGCACCCTCAAAATTAATCCTTTAACGACATACCATATTACATGTTGACAGCATATTCTAATTCTAACATATTAATCTTAAATACGTTGCCAGAAACTATGTATTATCATTGAGCGAACAAGATAAAAAATTAAAAACTAAAATGTACTCCATAAATTAAAAGGTAGAAGTTAAATAAAGTATTTGCTGAAGAAGATATTACATAATGTCCACTTTTGTCAAAATTTAAGTAAATGACTTTGGCCTTTCTGAAAAAGTTTACATTTTCAAAAATCTGCAGCGTTGGGTGTCCAAAATTGACATTATCCTTTTCAAAAAGCTAGACGCGCGCTCTCTAAGTCCTAATCATTAGAAAGAAAAAGCTTTCGACAGCTTTGGATAGTCTTATATGCTAACAAATAAAACTTACTGTTTTCTGTAATAAAAAAAAACTTACTGTTTTCATTGGAAAAGCCAATAAAAAATAAAAAATTGATTCAATTGATAAGAAGTTGAGTCTATACTCATAAAATAAAAGATACATTAAACTGTAAATCAGACGATAATGTTAATTAATGACCTACTTGTAAGTACTTTTGTTAGTTTTTTTTCAAAAAAATAATTGAAAACATGCCTAGACGTTGATGAGTTTTTTATATGTAGCTCATCAAATGAATTAGAAGAAGAATGTCGTGAATAAAAATTTTTACATGGAAAACTATGTTGAGTTTGGACTATATGCCCATGTTTAATATGTAAAATATAAAATAATTATAGTTTTTAGAAATTAGATGTGTCTGCATTAAATGGAACAAGTAATATCAAAGTAGAGGACCACCACAAGAATTGACTGAAACATGGAATGAAGCATGACGTGAGAGAGAAGGGCCAAAGTAGCTTCCAATTTATGCTTAGCAACATCCCCATGTTGATGTGGGTGGGATCTCTCTTTCTATCATTTTCCAGTATCGACACAA
Organism: Mimosa pudica; assembly: GCA_029929735.1. NCBI lineage: Eukaryota > Viridiplantae > Streptophyta > Magnoliopsida > Fabales > Fabaceae > Mimosa > Mimosa pudica. The sequence continues at coordinate 1,472,524 of JAKELP010000040.1, forward strand.
TTTTCTTTCTTTTTTTCTAAAATGTTATGTAAAATTCGGGAATAAATTCTCTATAAATATTTTACTTGTAGTGAAGATTTAAAATTGGACAGAATATTTATTTTTGCATATAGAGCTCTTTATTTTAAAATAACTCCAAGTGATGCATTTTGCAAACTGTTCAATTTATCATCAGCATGGATGTAATTAAGAAGATATAGTAAAATAACAAAGAATTGATAATATATGAATTCTTTTTTTATATAAAATAATATATGAATTCTAAGCTTGCATGTAATGATTGGAGAAGGAAGGAAGATGGGGAGAAAATGAGTGTAACTTTCGTAGTAAATTTCAAGGAAAATACTCAGAAAGAACTTTATTTCATTGACTTTGGGTCAACGTCTTTTGTCTTACTTTTTCCTACCCGAAAGAGACGTAGAACAGCAAAATTGTTTGTGTTCACACTTCACACTCTAATCATATAATTAATAGGGAAATTTAATTAGAGATCCCTCACAAGGGAGTTAATACTGGAAAAGTCCCAAAAGTTGAAAATATTAATGTAGGGTCCCAAGGGACCTCACATTAATATATTTGAAAAGTGAAAATACAGTTTTGCCCTAGCCTTAAAAAAAATTTACCCTCCTCCTCCCTCACCCACCCCCACCCTCCCCCCTCCTCCTCCCTCACCCACCCCCCTCACCCCTCCAGCTCCAGCTCACCCCCCACCCCTCCCTCCACCTCCAGCTCACCCCCGACCCCTCTCCCTCCACCTCCAGCTCACCCCCACCCCCTCCCTCCACCCCCACCCCCCTCCCTCCATCGGCCCCCCACCCCACCCCCCTCCCTCCATCGGCCCCCCACCCCCACCCCCCCCTCCATCGCCCCCCCACCCCTTCCCTCCCTCGGCCCCCACCCCCACCCCCACCCTCCATCGCCCCCCCCAGCCCACCCCCTTCCTCCAACGCCCCCCACCCCCCACCCACTCCCTCCATCGCACCCACTCCCTCCATCGCCACCCACCCTCCTGGGCGATGGAGGGAGGAGCGTGGGGGGCCGATGGAGGGAGTGGGTGGGGGGTGGGGGCGTTGGAGGGAGGGGGGTGGGCTGGGGGGGGGGCGATGGAGGGTGGGGGTGGGGGCCGAGGGAGGGAAGGGGGTGGGGGGCGATGGAGGGAGGGGGGGTGGGGGTGGGGGGCCGATAGAGGGAGGGGGTGGGGGGCGATGGAGGTGGGAGGGGGGTGGGTGGAGGGTGGGAGGGGGAGGGGGTAGGGGTGGGGTGGCGGCTGGAGGTGGGAGGGGGTGGGTGGGCTGCTGGAGGGGATAGGTTGGGGTGGGGGGCGGCTGGAGGGGGCTGGAGAGGGAGGGTGAGGGAGGAGGTGGGGGAGAGGAGGTAAATTTATTTTAAGGTTAGGGGCAAAACTGTCTTTTCACTTTTCAAATATATTAATGTGAGGTCCCTTGGGACCCTACATTAATATTTTCAACTTTTGGGATTTTTCCAGTATTAACTCCCTTGTGAGGGACCTCTAATTAATTATCCCTAATTAATAAGGATAATAATTAATTGCGCTGAATTTATAGGGAAAAACACCCTAGCAGGATGTCATCTTTACGACTGTACTATCTATTTTCTTGCCCAATACAATATTCTGATCGAAGTGCGCCTTAGACAACCAAATTAAAACAAAGCCCAATAAAAATTGGAAAAATTAATTAGAAATAAGAAATATTAAAGAAAAAACATAATTAAGATAAAATCATATTGTGTTGTAAAAAAACAATGCAACTTTTAGCATGACAATAACAACTTGCAGTTAAATCATTATAATTCTGTGGGGTTACTTAATGGGTAAATGTGCAAATTTAGTACTCTACAATATTGCAAGTCATACTAAACATAAAAAATACTACCTCCGGTCCTAAATATAAGACCTAACTGACTTATTTTGGAGAGGTTAAGCTTGCAAAATAAATGATTAAATCATGACACAATTGATATATTTTTACATTATCCATTAGTTTATAGGTAAAATAAACTAGTATATGAAAAAATTAGAAAAATCAATTTATAATTAACTTCTTTTACTTTTTTAGGATTTTCTAAAAAGTCAATTAGGTCTTATATTTAGGATCGGAGAGAGTAATATTTTTGTGCATATTCGTATGCATGAAATAATATTGTAGCATATAGAGTAAAATGGTTTAAGTTTTCTTAACTATCATCAAATGCTTGAAAGGTGGGGCTGACAAAATTACAAGTGGCATTTGATGATAGCTAAGAAAACTTAACGGTTTTACTGTATATGCTATAAAATTAATTCATACAGACGATAAATGCACTAAAAATATTGTTTTTTATGTTGGTTTAATTTATAATATTGTAGAATACTAAATTTACATTTTATAGGATCACTCATTAATTTTCCTAAACATTTTGTACCCTTTAGTTCTTAAATATCCTATTTGAAAACCATATTATTGAAAATTGAAAATCAAACTGGTCAATCAATTAGAGAAAATTTTAAGGCGTGGTTCAAACTTCTAATCAGACATTAAAATACTCCCTCCGGTCCTAAATATAAGACCTAATTGACTTTTTTGAAAAATTCTAAAAAAAAGCAAAATAAGTTAATTATAAATTGATTTACCTAATTTTTTCCCTTAAACTAGTTTATTTTACCCATAATGGATAATCTAAAAATATATCAAATATGTTATCATTTAATAGACTATTTTGCAACCTTAACATCTCCATAAAAAAGTCATCTACGTCCTATATTTAGGACCGGAGGTAGTATGTAAATATATTCGCTTTTTTTCAACATACAAATATATTCAATTATAAGCTTGAAAATTATAATATTTAATATTAAAACACGTAAATACACAAAAATATAATTTTATGTATGTGACATCTTAACTATCAAAACCAAGACAGTTTCTCATGCCATCGATTTTAGGATAGACATGTAGGATAAGTCAGTTCTTATGTTAATTACTCCTAAAAATTTTCGAAACATGTGCAGATGTGTACTAGTTTAGTTTTGCGTCAAATGATCTCTAACCACGAAACTTTTTCAAATTTCTACAAAAGTTGCTAATAATTATACTAAAAAACTTAATTATATTTTGTTAATTAATATCTAATAAATGACCATATTTCATTTCATTATTAATTTATACTTTTAATTATTTATATTTCTGGATTTACTCAATAAAATACATGTCTATATATGTATAGCAATCAATCAGTTTAATTAGATCCTAAATATAAGACTCTATTAATTTTTTATCCTGGAAGTTAAAATAGAAAATTAGACGACTAAATTTATGTCACATACAATTAGATTATATGTTATGTTAGTTTATAAGTATAATACTTTTTTAGGAGAAAAGATAATTAATGTTTTTTTGAATGAATAATTTTGCATCCATAATTATTATATTTCTTTAAAAAGTTAAAATAGTCTTACAATAAGGACATGAGGGATATTTTGTATGAGCAAGAATTTGAAAGGGAAAAACAATTTTGTGAGTGGAAGTTTTCAAAATTGAAAAAGTGGAGTTGTGATTTTTAAAGAAACTTAATTAGGATGTAAGATAAAGGAGTAAAAATATTAATTTAAAATTTTTAACTCATCAACTTCTCCAATTTTCGAAAATTCATGTCCCTCCCCTCCTACCAAACACACCACATTGATTCAAACATTTTGTATACTTTTTAAACAATTTAATTCTTTAATTATTACACTTTTTGCAATATATTTTGACATAATTAGTAAATTAATAATCAAATTTAAAGTATTAAAATTTGATTTGAACAATTCACAAATGTCATCTTATATTGAAATATTTTCCCTATTTTTCGAGAGCTACCATGGTAAGTCTTGAGGGTCAAAGTAAGATGTCAAAATTAAATTTCAATATTTTGATTTGTTTATTGTATATTATTGTTGTAAGATAGGAGTAATATTGAATCTTTGCTGTTCAGATAATTTTATCATACAAGAGATAGAATCCGACAAGCGTAAAAATTCATCGTCAGAAGCATAGAAAATCCGACGGATTGACAAGTTGGGTGTTGCAAATTTTCAAATCATAAGCCTCAAAAAACTTGTTTTCGTTTCTTTTTCTTTGCAGAAAAGATCCCGTTTTTGTGGTATGTTTTATCTGAGAAAGATTTAACTTATGAAACTTATATATAGTTCTGTCTCGCAACAAATATAAAATATCACTCCAATATCTACACATCAATTCCATGATAATACTCCCAAAATCAAAATTTTTATACTTTAATCCCAAAGACAACATTAGGTTTAATTTAATAGTGGTCCTATAGTTTTATTATCTACATGTGTGTGAACTATGGTGCCATATTTTGAATATTTGCGTGTCTGAACTCATTAATTGTATTCCAACAATATATGCATAAATTTTTTCTGATAAATTATTCTATTTCGTTTTATTTATTTATAGGCGAGCCAAGAGTAAAATCAACTTGTTGCGATCTGAACCATGGGAAAATGACGCTCGGATTGGTTTATTTCCTAAACACTTTTTTAGACACGTGGGGACAATACATTCAATAAAAGAAGAATTGTAACAATCAAATCTTATGATTTAAAAAGTTGTGTTTAAATTTAAGTATAGCGCCCGAATAAATTTATTAAAATATACATAAAGCTTATAGCATTGATGATCATGATGAAGCACGATAATTAATTATATCAAAACCTTCATGCATCACTTGGCGATTTGAGCTCATGCAATCTTGGTTTTAGGCTTTTAGCTCTCTTAATTGAAGGTACCATGCATTTCGAACAATGTTTTATCAAAAAACTAAAACAAAATAAGTAATTATAATAAATTTTGAAAATTGAAAACAGGCAGTTAATATTCGAGTGTATGTTTTATTTCCGGAGTTACAAATGTTTTCTATATATGTTTTACTGCCTCCAGACAGGATTATTTTCATATTGAGAATTTATGAAATACAATAAGTTAATTAGCGCTGTGGCCTGGGCATAAATGGTATAAAAGCTATTGCATTGTCACTTCAAAGAAAAGGAATTATGAGTTTGAGTTTCAATTTCCATGTTTATAAAAACTTAGTTAAAAGCAACTTTGTTAAAGTTGTGAGTGTGACAATAAGCTAAGTCTGGATCTTAAATTATATATTAAGAGTTTTTTATTCATAAACCGGTAATTACATAATAAAGGGAAAGAATGAAAATAATTTGATTTAAATAAAATTTAAATATATCAACCAGTGATAGCAACTCTATCAATATTCATAATTTACAATACTATAACGAAGAGTTTTCTATCAAATTCATGAGTCATTGATCTCATAAAAAAGGCTAAAGTGTGAATAAGAATGAATTATCACAATTATTTTACAATGTAAATGTAAAAATAATGATAAACGTAGTTTGTTAATAAGTCAATTCAACTGATTTTATAACTGTTGTGTATTTATATAACTTATAATATTATTTTATGAGTAGAAACTTAAGGGTTAAAAATCTTAAATACCCAGGAAGTTTTACAGAAGGAGCTACTAACACAGAAGTTTTTCTTACATCTTACATCTTAAATGCCTTGATTGTTTTTTGAAGGAACATGCATCACCGAAAAGTTTTTATTTTGGATTTAATTAATGCCATGAAAGTAGAATTATATATAGTTTTGCAATCCATTGTCAACGTATCCACTTAACCCCGTGAACTATTCACTGTTAAATTTAACAACATAGCTACGAAAATTATACTTCCAGAGCATTTAAGATAAAACTTTCGGGTGTTGATAGCTCCTTAGGTAAAACTTCATAGGTATTTAAGAGTTTGATGATCTCAAGCCTAGAAACAATAAATTCAAGAGTTTCACATAGACAACAATGGTGAGAATGTCTTGTATAAAAAAGTACGAATATACGATGAAGTGATTTATTATTATCAATCGTACTCTCTCTAGTCCTAATTATAAGACCATTATTTTAACTTTTTTGGAGAAATTAATAATATAAAATTAGTCATTTTAAAATGCCTATAATTTATCTTGTTCCTTGAAAACTAATTTATTTTACTCATAAAACTAACCTATAAACATGTGTCATAAGTTATAATTTAGTGGTATAATTTTCGTCCATAATTTCCACAAGAGTCAAATTGATCTTACATTTAGAATGGGGGAGCAAGAATTAGTACCAAGAAGATCATTGCATTAGTTCAGTGACATATATATGAGAAAGGAAGATCGCAGAAAAAAAGAGGAAAACATTTAAATGGATGAACTTCAATTTAACAATTGAGAAGGTCCCCTGTAAACCCAACACTACATACAAATATATCAAAGTGAAGACGCTTAAAAACAAAGAAGACAATATCATTAACTATGTTTTTAAATCCTTCAACATTATGGACCCCACAGTATATAACCTGAAAGAGAGATTACAAAACCATGTATGTAGAGATGTACATATCAAAATGAACCACTACATGTAATAATGTATTAACTAATACGAACAACAAGCATGCATGTTTATGTCCTCGAGAAAGAAGAACTCCATTGATTCAACTTTTTGTGCACATAACAAACAAAATGGGTGACCATGAAAGGATTTGTATTGACAATAGATATAATTGCGTAATTCATAATGTTATTCACAAATTGGTCTTCTCTTTATTGGATTTTCATGTATCAATGTTTGAAGGGAGCACATGCGTAGATCCCAGACTTGTATCTGTCACTGACCACTGTGTTTAATAAATTTAAAGATAAGATAATGAAATATGAATGCTTGCAAAAAAAATATCTTACGGCTCCATATAACTATATAGGTTTTGGTACGTTAGATCATTTTAACTTTTTAAATATCTTCAACTTATGCTCTCTGCAGCTTATTGTTGAAAACCATATCGATATTTCGAAATTTGTACGTAATTCATCTACCTCATATGAATTCGTGTCTTCAAAAGGAAGAGCGATATACATTAATGACTATAATGAAGAATACTTCAACCATTTCAATATTGATACAAGATTGGAGGAACAAATTTAATAAGATAGTCATGATTTTTTGTTTCCTTCGGTGTATCTTTGCACCACATATAATTATATATACTACTCCTCAAGTTTTATTTATTAATCCATTATTAAATTATCTTCCTTTTATACTATTTATAATTAAGATGTATCATCAAATGTGTGTGTGTATGATTGTACATTTTAATTTATCCTTCATTTATTATTAAAGGGACCTTTTTGGTTGAAGATAATTTAAGTAAAGAAATTGTTAAATTGTAAGGTAAGACCAATTAATAAGATTTAAGTTTCTCTTGTTTCCATTATTAAACATAATGTACAAAATTATATCAATTTATTAGTAATATTATTGGAATAAAAATTTTACAAAGTTTTTCTAGCTAGATTATCATTGAATATTAATTTATAATAGAGTTAAGGGTAAAAAATACACATATATATGTTTTACTCCAAGAGTCACCCAATACCATATATTTTTTTAGGAGATAAAAAATACATGTATTTTACTTCAAGAGTCACCTGTTACCATATATTTTTTGGGGTCACACATGTGTTTTACTCAAAGGGTCACCCAACACCAAAAGTTTGGTCAAATACACGTGTTTGGTGCTAGGTGACCATTAGAGTAAAACACATTTATTTTTTACTCCAAAAAAAATATATGGTTATACTAGATGATCTTTGGAATAAAACATGTGTACTTTTGACCCTAAAAAAATTATATGGTATGTGGTTACTCTTAGGGTAAAATACATGTGTATTTTTGACCCTAAACTCTTTGTAATATATAACGATTGGTTCAATTAAAAATTTAATATATATTAAAGAAAAGTTGCCTCTAAGATTGATTGCGAAGTTTTATATCGATATTATCAACAAATTTGACCTGAGGAGCCATTTCTTTGTGGTCGAGTATTGGTTTGGCTCCTTTTTGGATTGCCCCACTTGCCCCCATTGCATGTTTAATTTTTTTAATTTTATTAATTTTTATTTCTTATATTTAATCGGATACTATTATCTACTGAGCATTTGATTTTAATCCAATTTTTCATGTGATTTGTTTATTTGTTTTCCTATCCAGTTTTATATCAGCGGTATTGTGTGATGTTTCCTCAAATCTTGAGACCTCGCGGGCAACATATTTATACAGATCGACTTACAAATACAGTACAATTATTGGGAGAAAATATTATAGGATAAAGATAAAGGAGAAAAAAAACAGAAACAGAAATATCTGCCCCAAGTTTAAACTAGCAAAATTATTATGAGCTCCAAAATATATGAAAATAATTATTAAGAATCCCATAACAAATAAGTAGCATAGAATTGTTGACACAACATATATCTTTGTATACTGTTCATTTTTTGCGAGTTTTTTTTAAGTATTTTCCCTATCCTTTACTCTTCTACTGCCATCATGCACTAAAATGGTAAATGGGTAACTACTACCTGTTTATCCTTTATATAATATTTCCTTAAATACTTTTGGTGGATCAAGAAAATTGATGAAATTGGTTATGTTAAAAGTGTATTATTTCTTTTAAAATTCTAGTTGAAATTATTTGCATTGAAAGTATCATTTCATACTGACTTTAATTTATACAATTGAAAGATATATATATGTGTGTGTCTGTGTGTGTGTCTGCGCGCGCAATTATAATGGAACAAAGTGAATGTAAATAGGTCTTATGTTATGACCAAAATCAACTACCAAATACCAATCAACTACCAATTAGTTACTTTTACTTCTTTGTTTCTAAATATATGACAACTTTCAAATTTCAACTTGTTCCTAAATATTAAAACACTTTATAATTATTGTTCCCAATTATTTTCAAGTTAACCTTGATAATACTTATCAATAATTAACAAATACTCCCTCCGGTCCCTAATGTAAGAGCTAGCCGCCAAAAAAAACGCTTCTTAAGAAAACATGTGAATGTTAGTTGGATGTCTTGAGTTAATGCTTCTTTTCCAAAATTGCCCATATTTATTATGGTACTTTTAAGAGAGAGAAATACATAACCATTAATAAATATGAAAGAGAGTTAGGGGTAAAGTAGGAAAAAATGCATTAAATGGGGAGAGAATGTGGGGTGAGCTCTTACATTAGGGACCAAAACCATTCAAATTTTGGGCTCTTACATTAGGGACCGGAGGGAGTAAAAGAATTAAGGAATTAGAGATAATGATATATGATTAGGATGAATTGATAATAACATGTGAGAACAACTAACTTAATTAACATCATTGATCTAATTAAACTAGATAAAATTGTCTTATATTTAAAAATGGATGAATTATATAAGATGAGTATATTTTTTATATGTTTGAGACACAGACTTAACGGTACATAATGTCCTGCGCCTATAAATTGTTGACACTTAAACAAAGTGTGTTGACGATGTTACTGAGTAAATTGTAGAGTCGTGTATTAATTTTATTTGCATTTATGAAGAGCACATGTGTAAAGGACACATGTATGTCGTATGTGGCTTGCCATCGTACAGTTTATTTAAGATGACTTTTTTGGGGGGTAAAGAAAAAGGACTAAATATATGTGCGTGCGTGCGTGCGTTTGTTTATGAAGACAAGATCATGAAATATGTTGAACACTTGGAAACTTTTGCTAAATATATTTCAGATTTCTCAACAAACACCCACCTCCTCTAATATCAGTATATTTCGAGAGTTGCACGTCACAGTTATCTTTATAGATCATATATATGCGTCATCGAAGATGGGATCTTATAATGTGTTTTTTCCCAGGAGCGATTTTAAAATGTTGATGAGACGTATACGTGTGTGAATGTAAACAAGCGTCGATTTGGAAATCAACAGAAAATATAAAGGGAAAATTAATCATAAGTCTCGTGTAAGAAACATAATTAATGTGAGGTCTCATGAGTTGTTATGTGAGGAGTTGTTATTGCTAGCTCTAGAAGTTGTAATTATAACTCGTGAGACCTCAAATTAATTATGTTCTTTACAAGAGACCTGTAATTAATTTTCCAAAAAATAAATCATATTTAGCCTATCACTACTTGTCTATCTTGTGTAATGCACAAATAATTTGATGCCATTTCCAATTTTAAAACCTTAACGCTCTTGACAATAGTGTCAGTAATAATTTAATAATTTGATCACAGACTTGATTCTCATTATAGTAAAATTAAAGTAGCAATCTTATTGGGGGAAAAACTTGTGAGAGGTCAAAAGGAAAAGAATTAATATCAAATAAGTCCCAATGACTTGCCAATGATAATTATTAAAAGAGTCTTTGTTAATAAGTGAAAAAACATACTCCCCAATACGACTTGTTTGATGTTCACCCTAATCATATACCTTTATCTCACTCATTCTCTCTTGTTTATTATAGATTAGCATTATTATGGTTAATTTGGGGAAAAACTAGAAATATTAGAAAGTGATCATATATTTAGAAACTAATTGGAATTTAAAAGTGATATTAAATTTAGGGACAGAAGGAGTATATAATAAGAACTAGATCAGATGAGGTAATTTTAGTTCACTGGAGAAACAAAATCGCAAGAACATGTGCTGAAATGATGTCATAATAAGGGATGTCATAATAAGGGGCTTTCCTTTATTATGGAGTTAAAGTACTACTACAATCCAAACTAATTCAGATTTACATGAAATACTATTAAATAGTTATATCAATTGACTGTGATTGTTATGACTTAATTAGTGGGCTCAAGTTCAAACTTAAAGTATAAAGTCGCGATAATTACTTGGATGTAGCAAGATTCCCCCATTGTAAGCATATATTCTTGCAAAACAAATCAGTATGTTACTATTACCACTAGATACTTGTAGATAAATAAAAAAAAGATTTATAGGCAATCAAATAAGTTTATTAAGCTTCCTTCATTTTCCAAAATAAATTCAATCGTCTGCTATATCATACACTGATTCATCAACTTTTTGAATACTTTATGAAGTAGTTGTACTCATTCCAAAGCACCATAGAGTTCGAAGGCTTAAAAAGAATGTTCTTATTGACTATATACAAGAAAGCAAGCACATTAACATCACTAATTACATTTTATGCTACAGACATCGCCTTATTTTTATCTTCTGTACTAAATTTTGAAAGAATAGGATCCAAGTTCCTCCCGCAAAAATAAAATCACACTTCAACATAAATCTATGTTTCATTAACATTATTAGCTGCCACATTGTTAGCCAATTCATCCAAAGCTTCCATATTCTTGACACGCTCAATAATCCCAGTGAGTTCTCTATGAACATAACTAAACCGCTCCTTGGAGATTAATGATTCTGACAGTAGAGTGGCAGCCAAAGAATGAAAGGCTTCAGTGCACTCATCACTTCTCTGAGGATTCTGTTCATCAAAAGGAGCCGACAAACTTTCTCGTCGCCACCGCGGGAGAAAATATTTCGTAGGTAGTTGGAAGTAGTTCTTCATTGCTAGTACACGAATCGAATGCCGGCACAATATTCCTGAATGTTCAAATTCCTTGCAGGAACATTGAATTTGTTCGTCTGCCGGTTCCCAGATCACGAGGCGCTCATCATCCATCTTCTTGTAGTGCTGAACAAGGTAGGATCCATTGGTCAGTTCCGTTATTGCATATTGCATGGACAACACAGTTTCATTTTGGAACCAATTGAAAGCATAAGGTGTGAGAATACTCCTTGCATGTTCTTCAATAGGCATGCATGTCTTTACACACATGTGATGATGCAAGCCTTCTCTTGCCAACATTGATGAGGTAGCAACAATTCCTACCTGCTAATTTCCAAGGAATAGAAAACATGTATCAACAATCTTTAGAACTTCTATGATTCAGAGAACCAAACATAAGAGTCATCAATCTGACCTGCTCAAAAAATCCTTGTAGGCATGTTTGTGAATCCAAAAGTCTTTTCAAGGTTGAATCCAAAGACTGTAAAAACTCTGCTGTTAATGAACGAGCTACAAAATTATTCTTGACATAGCAGAGTGGCCAAGATGCTCGAAGTGAGAATAGCAAGGATATATGTTTGTCAGATACAAGTCCAAATCGAGCTACGATAAGATCCCACTGAAGTTCAAAATTTTCTATGTTCTCCATGTGACATAATATATCAAATTCTAACCTAAAATCTGTATACTGTAGTCCTAGGGGTAAAGAGAACCAGTTTGGTATTTTTGATAGAATATGGCAAGTGCTTATAACATGTTTAGTTTGGGACAACTCCTTGGAAATAGCATCTCCCAGAGTTGGATCTATGTCGGTTATAATTGTTTGTGGATGTCTACCTTTCATAAATCGTACAAATGTCTGTACAAAAGAAAAAAATGTGAGAAAAAAGAGATTGCTTGAAATTCAAGCAACTGATGAAAACAAGGATTGTATCAATATACCTGTAAAGCCCATGAAAATGAATAAGAACTTTCATCTTGTAACAAAACAAACCCAAATATTATCGCATTTCCATTATTATCAATGCCAAACACACCCCAAGTAGTAATCCATACATAACAGAACGATATGTGGTGTCCAGAGTAACTACATCACCAAACGAAAACCAAAAACAGAATATGCCGGATAGATTCACCATATGACCAAGCTATATTTTCGATTTTACCATTTTCATCAGCACTATAATCAAAAATAAAACTGGGATCTCTGTCTATCATTGCCTTGCAAGTCTCCACAAGTTCATTCATATCATTCTCTCTTTTTTCGGTCAGTAAAGCATCATTCTCTTGAACTGCTTTCTTACAAGTCCGAACAAAATTCCTAACATCCTTTTCTATGAAAGGCAGCTGTCCGGGCTGAACTCCCTTTTCAAGCTCCAACACCTTCACAATATGGTTCACAGGGAATCCAGCTTTGGACAGAAGAAGTATGCGTTCCTGATCAGCCTCTTGTATTTTACGGTATGCTGGTAGAAGTCGTACTTGGTCGTCCTCCAATAACTCATGGTTATGAACATTACTAAATTGTGACACATACCATTGAGCAAACCCATCAACCATTTCCTTAGTCAAGTATAATTTTGCATCACATCCACATCGTACAGATTTTCGCTCTCTGTGATGCTCCACATTGGCCTTTTTCCTTGGTTGATTGAACCCTGATCGATAACAAACAAAATCTCTTCTATATATCCCTAGATGTTGGCTTTCTGTTGAGCGAGCTTTTCTGATTGAAAATCCATTCTTCCGGGCAAAATTGCTATAGTATTCAAATGCATCATCATCGCTTTTGAATATTTGACCTACATAAGGAGTGAATACAACTTCTGATGATGATGAAGGCAATGCATCAGTCTTTGTGACCTGAGATCTTACTGATAGTTGATCATCTTCATCATACTTGATAAAACACTTCCAGTCTCCACATGGACACTGTTGACGCTGAATCCATATGTTATTTGATGGTTTCATTCCTATTTTCTAAATAAACCAGAAACAGCACTACTTCACAAGTTATAAACTCTTATTCTCCACTTCACTGCACAAGAAACCAGATAAAGGAAATGCCCATTAAACAAAAGCCAAAGAACAAAACAGGCTCAAGATTTATTATCAGTAAGGATGGAAACAAAAGCAAATCTCGGTTACCATTCGTGCTGTTAGAAGATTATTATTATTAGGAAATAATTATAGTATTAGGAAATATTTAGAGAATAAGAATATTATGTTTTTATTAGGTAATCATATTAGGTAAACTTGTAGGAGAAGTTTATTGTCTTTTAGGAAACTTTTATATTATAAGTATGTAAGCACATCAACGAAATAAAGTGAAGACTTTTATTTTTGTGAAACCCTTTTGTTTTTCGACATGGTATCAGAGCAGAGGCTCTCTTTCTGGCGGCCCTAGTTCGTTTCTGGTCTTCCCGGTTCGGAGTATTGTTCACGTGAACAATACCAGAGTTGCCTCATCATATCTGTGTCCTTCCGGTCATCTTCACGTAACACGCGCCGCCTCATCGGGTTCACACGGCCATGGCGAACAAACCCCAACAGGTCTCGTCGTCATCAGAGCCTCCATGTGCCGCCGCCGGAAGCCACGCGCCGCCGCCACGCGCCTGTCGGAAACCCTGTTTCTGCCGGCGAATGTTCGCCGTCTGTTTTGGAGCCTAATTTGATCTTTTGTAGCTCCTGGTGAAGCTTGTTTGGGATTTTTTGAATTGTTGGTTGTGTTCAATGGCTGAGGAAAAAAAAGAAAAAAAAGGTGCTCGTGGATCTTGTGGTTCAAGATTTTAGCTACTTCAAATTTTTTGGGTTTTGGCTTGTGCCTCTTGCTGGCTGCAGTTTGATTCTTGGCATTTTTGGTTGCCCCTCTTGTGATATGGAGTTTGTGATCTTGATGCTATTTCCATTGGTGGTATGGAGTTTTGTTATTTGAAGTTCTGTTTGAACTTCATGTTTTGGAGTTGTCATCCTGTTCCGGTGGATCCCAGTGGTGATTGCATTCGGGTTTTGTTTGGGATGAGCTCCTGTTTGTTGCCTTGTTTGACATGTTTTGGTTGCTCTGTGTTGAGCATGGTTGCTCTGTGTTGAGCAAGTTTAGATTTCAAATTTCAGCTTTGGTTTTGCATAACAAGTTGGATGCTCCAACTTGAGGGGGAGTGTTAGAAGATTATTATTATTAGGAAATATTTAGAGAATAAGAATATTATGTTTTTATTAGGTAATCATATTAGGTAAACTTGAAGGAGAAGTTTATTGTCTTTTAGGAAATTTTTATATTATAAGTATGTAAGCACATCAACGAAATAAAGTGAAGACTTTTATTTTTGTGAAACCCTTTTGTTTTTCAACACGTGCAAAGCTTAGACCTAACTTATTGGGAACATTACATTTTACTCTCATTTAGTCTGGCTAAAAAAAATTAGTTTTCTTGCGGTAGTTGAAGTAAGCAAATATAAACCCCTATGATTTATCTAGTTATCAATTAGGCACCAGTATTTTCATCCAATAGTAAATAGTCATGTGAAAATTACCAACAAAGAAAATTTTCCCCTTTTCATTCAAGCTCTCCATGGATTTTTTTTATCAGTCATTCAATCCCCTCAGATAATAATGAAATATTTCAACATGAATGACATGGCCAATCCAGTTCTAGTCCCCACTTGGTGAGGGTGTTTGGGAAGAAAAAATACTAGGCAGCCTTACCCTTGCTTTATGCAAAGAGGCTGATTCAAACCCACGATCTCAGACCCCACGGCAAGTGAACTTACTATTGAGCCAAGAATAATACAAAATAATAAAAGTGAAACAATGTGTATATGTGACAATGATAACTATTGCGTAAATCATTAATTATAAGGAATATATAATTGTATGCATAAACTCATTTATATCTGTGTATGATCAAAAAATCTATTAAGATGAAATGTTTATATTTCAATATCTAATATTCAAGGCATTTGCAGATTGCAGTATTTAAAGGCATAGTATACCAGAGATGTAAGGCACCAAAAAGAAAGATGATCAAACTCACTTCAGCATATCTCTCCCTTTGCACTTCATCACTTTACCATGTGCTTATCTCTGCAAAATAGAGTAGAATACAGACATGTTATGCCTCAATCGAATGTTAGAATATTACTGAAACTAGTAGTCAAGCTAATCTCAAAATGTTCAACACTAGATAAAAGTAGATAAACCATGAGGAGTTATCCACTTCTTTCACTATTAAACATGCAAACTACTTGATGTATTATGTGCAAAACCAGACACTGAATGTGTGCAATAGCAAACTCGTATACAGGCTAAAAACACCACAGTGATCTATCAAAGAAATAGATCTATTTTTGCCTTTCATCAATTTGACAATGAACAAGACTGGAATGGTCAAGATATTCACGATAAAAAACCCGTATCAATAATTAAATACAATTGCACGTGTTCGACTATGAAAGCAATAAAAACCAACATTTAAACTTTCTTTTAATAAATGGAGTAACATGACAAATTTATTATATCCTTCATCTTTTCATTGTTAGCCACCTAAACATTGCAAATATATTTTTAAAAAAATACTTTGCATCAACTATTGAAAAGAAAAACAATAAAAAGGTCAAGAATTCACAGTAAGTTATAAAAAAACTACAACAGAGGACGTAGATAAAAAATCAGATTAAAACATCACAAAAGGTAGTCACACAGTGATGGAATTTGCCAAAGTACTCTTGCATCTTATTTGTCCAGCACAAAAAATCCACAATCTCAGGCTGATTTATAATTAGAATAAAATTTCAAAGAGGGCAATACTGATACCATGCCAAAACAACACAAACTACAGTACTAGAAGAATGACAAAATGTTAAAATTCTAACATTTTATGAGAAAGATCAGCAATATAAGCTCCACTACATATTTGCATGACAGCCTAAAGACAAGAAGTCCAATTCAAACCAAATTGCATGACCATGTCAAATGAAGAAATTAACTGATGGTCTAGTCACTACCTTACTTGCTTTACCTATTAAATTCTTTAAAACAATAAGTTAAGGAATAGACAATACAATGTAAGCCCATCATCTATTTGACCTATTGTAAAGTCAAACCAACTAAAATGCAAAATAAAACATTCATAAAAATGGAAAGACGGCTGATTTATCTGCTCATATGCCAAAAATATATGGCCCCTCTTCTCTCACCCATGTCTCACTTTCTTTCTCGATTTTGTTTCTCTTTTTCTTGCAGGTGAGGTAAATTAACATAAACAAGTAATATAAGTTGAGCACGCTAACCAAGCTCACCCTGTGCCATTTGAAAAAAGAGTCTTGGGAAATATATCCATGTTTGAGACCCAGACATATATAGAATAATTCACCAATAGTCCCCACAAGAACAGATGCCGCCCTCAAAATGGTGAAATCTGTTTGCATCTCGTAAAATAATCTGTCGATTAACAATCTTTGACATGTATTTGAAAGCAGTGTGGCAGTCACCACAGACACGGAGATTTTTCATAATCCTAATTGGAAGTTCGGATTTCCGGGTAAGAACAAAAGCAACCGCCAATTTTTCACTATGATAACTCAATATTTCTTCTTTGCTTTCAGGTTCAAGATCAAACAGTGCGTATTTGGTTTCAGGAACATAACCAGCATCCCTCATTTCCCTAGTTAGTTCCTTGAGTTTTTCATAAATTTTTTCTTTCTCTGGGTGTCTTTGATCACCAGCCACAAATACATGAACACCATCCTTCATGGTGACCCAACTACACCCTGCTTCTTTTTTCACTGATGCCTTCCGCATAGCCATTCTAGCATCTGCCACAGCTTCCCACTTCCCACCGGCAGCATGCATGTTAGAGAGAAGCACATAGTTCACAGCATTCTGTGGCTCCATCTCCATAAGCATCTTGGCAGCTCTCTGACCTAGTTCTGTATTGCGGCCATGACTTCGGCAACATGTCCCCAAAACTGTTCTCCAAATGAGGACATTAGGATCCATTGGCATGGTGTTGATCAAGTTCTCTATCTTATTAATATCACCAGCTCGCCCAAAGAGATCAACCATACAAGAGAAATGCTCAATTTGAGGAGCAAGTCCATATACTTCACTCATGGATTTGAAGTGCTCAAACCCTTCATCGACTAAACCAACATGACTACAAGCTGATAAGACCCCAACAAAGGTGACATGATCAGGTGATTGGCCTTGCTCTTTCATTCGTGAAAAAAGCTTCAAAGCTTTTTCTCCAAGTCCATGGCGTGCATAGCCTGATATCATTGAATTCCACGTATATATATTCCTCAAAGGCATCGATTCAAAGAACCTTGAAGCATAGTCTATCTTCCCGCATTTGGCATACATGTCAACTAATGCACTACCAACAACAATGTCAAATTCTAAACACGCTCTTATGGCACATGCATGAACTTCCATACCCCGCTCTAAGGTTGCAACTGAGGCACAAGCACTAAGAACAGTAGCAAGAGTAAAACCATCCAATCTTTGGCCCCTTTGCATCATAAACCATACCAAATCCATGGCCTTGTCCAGGATGTCATTGTGTATATATCCAGAAATCATCGAATTCCAGCTCACGTCATCTCTTCTATCTGACATTCTACTAAAGATCTTCTCACAGTCATCCATCTGACCACACTTTCCATAGCAAGCAAGAAGAGCATTCTCAATGGCATTGTCATTAGCGACAGAGTATTTTAAGATCATTGCATGAATTTGATGGCTCAATTCCAGAAATGAAAAGGAAGAAACTGCTGCTAAAACACTAATAAATGTCACTTTATTAAGCCTCCACCCAGTTTGCATCATCTCCTGGAAACATTCTATAGCTTGTAAAATTGTTGTCTCCGAGGTAGCTAGTGCTCCAATCAAAGAATTCCAAGAGATTTGATCATACTGTGGCATCAAAAAGAAAATTTTCAGACAGGCCTCAAGATTACCAGTTTCACCATATAATGCAAGAAGTGCATTTGAAACTGAAACATCTATATCAAGCCCCCATTTAAGCCCTTCACCGTGTATTTGTTGTCCTAACATGATCCAACCCAAGCTTGCACATGAGCTCAAAGAACTAATAACTGAGAAATTTGAGGGTATCAGTCCACTTCTTCTCATTGCATGGAAACTGGAAACTGCTTCTACAAATTGCTCGTTTTGGTCTAGGCCAGAGATAATAGAATTCCATGAGACAACATCTTTATCAGTTATGAGATCGAAAACAGAGCAAGCATAACCAATATCACCACATTTTGCATACATATTAACAAGTGCATTTCCAACTGAAACAGTGCCATCGACTAAGGCACTTCGAATCAGGTGAGCATGAAGCTCTTTACCCTTAATCTTCCCTACCTTCAAATTCGAAAATTCAGGAAAAACGCTTAAAAGAACCACAAAAGAATCAATGCTTATTTCCACCAAATCTTTCATCTCCCTGAATACCTCTGCTGCTTCTTCACCCTGGTTTTGCTTCACCAATCCAACCATCATCCCGTTCATGGTCACTGCATTTCTCTCAGACATCTGCTTAAAAATCATTTTTGCATAACCTATCATCCCAAACCTTGCAAACCCACTGACCAGTGCACTACCAACGTACAAATCTTGCAAGAATCCAGATTTCTCAATCCTGGCTAGTATCTGTGCAAGCAAATTTAATCCACACTCAACTGTAGAGTATGCAGCAGTTACTAAACTACCGAAAGTATATTCACTAGGCCTCAATGTGATATATTCCCTCTGCATACTTGAAAGCAGTCCAAAGGCAGAAAATGCATCTCCCCTATAACAATATACTGAAATGATAGAATTCCATGCTACAGAATTTTTAATTTGTATTTCATCAAAAATGCGACGAGCATCATCAATTGAACCCAAACAATTTGCATACATGGACATCAGCACGTTAGACAGAAACATGTCTGATGCATATCGTGATTTGGAAATTAACCCATGAATCTGCATTCCAAGAAAAAGCCTACTAGGACCACACATCTTGCAAGCTCGAAGAACACTACCAAAGGCATAGTGGTTTGGAAACTGGTTCGCACAAATCATACCTTTTAATAGTCTGCATGCCTCATCAGGTTTGCCGTTTTGAGTATAGCCTGTAATTAAACAA
Source organism: Mimosa pudica (assembly GCA_029929735.1). Classification (NCBI taxonomy): domain Eukaryota; kingdom Viridiplantae; phylum Streptophyta; class Magnoliopsida; order Fabales; family Fabaceae; genus Mimosa; species Mimosa pudica. The sequence continues at coordinate 1,492,142 of JAKELP010000040.1, forward strand.
GCCCAAGAAACATGGTTCTTTTGTGGCATTTCATTAAACAACTTCTGTGCAGAAACTAAGTTACCAACTCTAGCATAAATGTTAATAAGGATATTGGACAAGAAAATGTCATTGGTGAACCCAGTTTTGTATATCTGCAAATGAAGTTGATGGGCATCTCTCAAGCAATAAGAATTTCTGTAATGATGGGCAAGTATTTCATAATTTTCCAAATTTAAAGGTGTAATACAAGATGAAGCAGGTGAAAGTTGGAGCTGGTATTGTGATAACTGAGATGATATAATATCGTAGTGGCTTGGGTCTTTATGATTGAAGGGGAATCGGTTATCTGATGGAAGGATAGGCAATACAGCAGGTGCATGCAGAGGCAGGGCATGTCTTGATCTGTGGAAGAGTTGTCTGCAGCAGAGGGGATATGGGGATCCAGCAAAGCATACCATGGCTAGAACCTTGGCCCATACTTTTAACATTTCCACTGTAGTATGATCATCTTCATATTCAACTAGCACCAATCAAAATAGGCCATATTGGATCTGTGAACAAGATTGTGCCAGTGAAAAGACGCATTAGGATAGCTATGATAACAGCCAATCACAAGTTGCACATTTGGGAAGGAGCTGATCATGATTATAGTTTCCATCAGGCTGGTTTGCCCCTCCGTCTGAACTTTACAAAGATGTAACTTGTATATGTAAGCAAACAAAAGAAACTGAAACAATGACAACTTAACAATTATTCCCAGCGGTAAAGGGAGGGGAGACTCTATTATTTAGGCATTATACTCCTCCACCACCCTTCATCAAATATATACATACAAACTTTATTACTCTGTATGTTTTTTAGTTTCAGCCTCTCTCATGACTAAATCCTAGGTATGCACATGGTTATGCCTACAGGATTCTACATTCTATCCTTAAAATAACCCTTTCCTGCCTAGATATATTTGGAAATGTAAGTCATACGGCCGAAAATCACACTTCTGCTTAATAAATAGAAAATTAATCAGGCATAGCACAAATGAGTATGAATGGTGGAAAAATAAGAAAAATTTATCAATGAACAACCGTTAAACAAGTCCATTTAAGTAACTCCTAAACCCAAATTTTCGGAGCACAGACCTAAATAGAATTAAGAAAAACAACAACAACAGATAATACAAAGGTATTTGCATAAACTGATGTCCAGTGTCACATTGAAAAACAATAGTAAGTCAAATTAATTATCCAAATTAAATCATGAATTACCAAAGCCATTCACAAACACACAAAGTATAAGAAATGGTCAAAATCAGTGGTACATCATTGACACACAATTTGGCGTGGGGGAAATCATAGTTCTGCATGAAACATGTCACAAGGTAGCTCTAGATATTACTCCCTCTAGTCCTAAACATAAGATCCCTTTAATTTTCTTCTGGAAGCTAAGGAAGCAAATTAGACCACTAAATTATACTACCTCCGATCCTAAATATAATACCTAATTGACTTTTTTTTGGAGAGGTTAAGGTTGCGAAATAGACTATTAAATAATGACATATTTGATATATTTTTAGATTATACATTAGTTTATAGGTAAAATAAACTAGTCTAAGGGGAAAAATTAGGTAAATCAATTTATAATTAACTTATTTTGCTTTTTTATATAATTTCTTAAAAAGTCAACTAGATCTTATATTTAGGACCGGAGGGAGTAACATATAACATGTAATTAGATTATAGGTTAGTTTATAAGTAGAATAAATTAGTTTCGAGGAAAAAAGATAATTAAAACCATTTTAAAGTGATGCATTTTACATCCTTAATTTCTCAAAAAAAAAAAAAGTTAAAGTGGACTTATAATTAGTACCGGAGGAGCACAACAACAATGATGAAACTACAATATGTTATCTTCATAACACAGAAAAGAAGACAAAAATACAAAATTTACAATGCAACAAGGAAGTACCAGAAGTGTAGAGGCCATAAAAACACATATTTCCTCTGTTTCTCCACATCTTAACAATGTTATCCTTCACAAAACCTGAAAGTATGAGAGGCAGTAAAGAGAATTAAAATCCAAGAACTAATGTCCCAACATCACAAAAGCTTAAAAACTTACTCAAAGTTTGAATCTTTGTGATACCCATTACGAGATAGGAATGACTATTGGCTGCTCATTGAAAGAAAAAGAAACCCTTAAAGGGAAGGAGACATACTGATTATCATGGTTAAGCAAAAAAGAAAAGTGGGTTCAGAAGTTGAGGTGCAAGTGAAAAGGTGAGACCACAAAAATGATTACTGCACACATATACTTGAAGTTTGATGAGTGTAGTTATTGTGTTGGTGAATGGGAGAGTTTGAGGGAAGCAATAAGAAGAGAAAGAAAGCATGTGATGTGAATTGAGAAAGGAAGAGGTATCACAAAGAAACTATTGTGGTTTCAACTATGAAAGCAGACACAGAGAAAGTATTGTGGTTTTTCAATAGAACCAAATAGTAAAACTAGTACAGAAGTAGAGACTTGGAGGTTGGAGCGGTTAAACCTCAGGGCTGAATGAGGTCAAGGCCCAAAAAATCTCATATTTTAGATTTCTTGTCTCATCTTTTTTCTTTTCTTTGGGCCATCAGACTCCTATGATCCTATCCTAAATTACTGACAGTACTACAGTAGTGTTGGGAACATTATTCTTGGCAAAAAAAGTTATTCCCCGCCCAAGGGGCGTAGACCAGCTGGTAAGAAAGGGGAAGGTAAGACACCGCGTACCCACCAGGTCATGAGTTCGAACCCTTGGGAAGTCGTCACCACCAAAATGGGGAATCCCGGCGGCGACTTCCGATTAGTCTATTCCCCGAATGGGGGCCGGACACCGAAGACTCTAAGCAAAAAAATAGTTATTCCCTATTTCTAATTTTTATCAATCTTTTTTTAAATTTTTCCATTAATACTCTTTTAATATATAATCAAATAGAGAGGTTGAGAGAAATATTGTAGATGATTAAGTATTAAAAAAACATATCATATCAACTAATTTAACTAACAAAATTAAACTAATTAAGTCATATGAATATATTTCCTTATATTGAGGGTAGAAAAGGATAATAACTTAGATATCTATTCATAAAAACCCTAAAAAATTAATTAATTTGTAGGTATCAATATATTGGTTTAGACATATTGGTAAAAAAATGTAAATGTATGTTAGGCCAATAAAGGTTGGTCTAATCAATACTATCTTATAATTAGCCGTACGACATCTTTTCAGTGTTCACATTGCATTGCATTTTCATTTAATATTTCTTAAGTTTGGTGTTTATTAATTTATATCTTAGATGTTATGTTGTACATGTGTCTAATGTGTGTGGCAGCATAGCATTTATGAGTGTTAAATTGTTTTTCTTTTCCCATTGTCTCTTCGCATACTTCTTTGATTGTGCCTCTTCAATCCCCATCTACCATCCAAGATAAAATCAAAAAAATAAATCCATCACCATCTTCAATCCCTCCCTTAATCGAAAAAAGACCTCCTTCTCCCTCTCCTCTCTTGCACTCCTCCTGCGTTCCTCTATTTTATATCCGGTCTTCCACCACCGTTAGGTAATATTCCGAGATACTTCTTGGTTTGATTCTTCTTCTGCCTTGGAGTCTGAATGTGATGATGAATTTTGTAGTGTATATGATGATAAGTGATTCATATTTTACTGTTAGTTTAACTTTTTAATGTTGTCTTTCATGTGTTTAATATTTTTCCTTTGCTCCATGTCATATTTTACTTCTTTTTGTACAGCTTCATTTTAGGAATATTTGCTTCTGTTTGTGCATCTTTGATTTGCAGCTTCCCCTCTATGGTGTTAGGTTGTTCTCATGTTATGTTGTGTCTTGCCTTTAATGATGATCCTTTCAACAAGGATGCTTCATTGAACATGATCCCAACACTGCAAATTCATTTACTTCTCTTTCAACATTGAAGTGAGAGTGGCACAATTAAAAATGAGGGTCAATATTGGAATAAAGGAAAATACTAATGCAGTATTGGCTTTTTAGATTGAGACATATGTTATTTTTGCTATTACTAGAAATATGTAAAATGAAGTTCTAATGATTATAATTACCAATCTATTTAGGTCATAGCAGTGATCAAGGTTGCTAAATAACAATTGCATTGTTGTCTCTAATGTAGGCATTCTAAATCATAAACCAATAAGAAGTTGTCCTCTGACTAAATTAAGGCTTCCCACCCTTATTTATTGGTTAAACCACTTCATTTAAGCCATATCATTGAGCAAATTTACTTAATAGACTAAGAATTGTCTGTATCAAGCTTTTTTAGTAAGTTGATACTGACAATTATCTCTTGCCTTTCAATCAGTTTTATCCACTAAGACTTACAAAGCCTGTTTGGTCATATCAGTAAACATCTTTACTGATATGAGCAAAGATGATACCTTTCTGCAATTTGGTTTATTTTTATTGTCATAGAACCTTTTTTGCCTTTATTAGATTTTGTTGTTTTCTCTTGATTTTTGTTATATCTAATTAGAATGTTCCTGGGCTTCTCCTTCCTTTTCATATATGTTAGCATTGTATTAATTATATTCAGGTTTGCTGCACATTAAATTGATGTTTTGGTTCTACCTTTGGCTTGACTTTTTATATTACAAGAAGTCTTTCATCTAATGAGATTAGTTTCAGGATTTTATCTTATGTTACTATTTAATTTATTTTCCCTGTTTTCACACGTGATGTTAGGATTTATTAGATGGGGATAATCCCATTTAACATGATGTTGTGTTTTAGTGTTGCAATGTTATATGTTTCTTTTGTTGTTTGATCCAGGCTATTCTATGCATATTACATAATGTTCTTTCTCATATTCAAAAAGCCTATTCCATTATGATTGTGGAAAAAGTAATTCATACTATTGTTTCATGCATTTTGTAGTTCTTCAATTTTCTCTCTTATTTTTGTTTTTGAATAAGTCTTCTTTTTAAGATTGACAGATTTGGTCGTACCTTAAATGTTGAAATTATTTGATAGATATTCATCTTTCATTTTGCCAAATATCTTTGTTGTTTTGTTCCATGCTCTTTGTTTTCTCTAAGCATGCACATTGCAGTCATTTTTCTTCTTAATGAAATGTTGCTATTTCTTCTAATTTACCTTCATCTATTTTTCTTATGAAATGTCTGCTATTGTTGCAGAAATGATGAGAATGAGTCGGTGGCAAAGATGAGGCTGCTCAGGATGGTGCATTAGAAATAAATATAGATTAGTGCGGGTACCATATTAAATTTATACTACTTTGATGGGTTTGATAATATGTTTTCCTCACTGTTAATTATGAGCGATTCAGTTTTCTCTTTCTTTCTCCTTCTCATGTAGGGTGGTGAAAGCTGTTTCATCTTTTGCAAATGGTATGCCTTGCAAGATTGATTGCAAGACAGAAAACCTGATGGAAAAACTCAAAGCCTCCAAAAAAATGTGTGATATTGCTTATGAATCCAAGTATGATTTTGATGAAGAGCTGGGAGACCGAATAACAAGTCCTTTGATGGTTTGGTTGGATAAATGAAGTTGATGCACAGGGAAATAGAATTGCTGACAGTATAAATGGTTTAGTCAAAATGTACTATGTCAAAGCTACACTGCCTACACACTTAAGGAAGACTTTGGGAAACGATGGGATCGAAGATGACATGGATATAAATAAACATTGTAAAAGACCTCCTATTACAAAAGAGACTACAAAACAAATAACAAATCAACAAGGAAATTGATTTGAAATTGTTTTTTCAGTATTGATTTTGTTTCATGTAGCACATTCAAAAATTTACATGCTTTTATTTAATTTCAACTTTTTTTTTGTTTAATAAATAATGGAATCTTATTTATAGTCAAAGAAAATTAATTATGAGTAATAAAAAGCTACCTATGAATTAAAGAAACCTAACTATTATTTTTGAGAGTCTAGAACTTTTTTCCGCTATTAATTTAATTACTTTAATCAAACTTATTCAATAGTTAAAGTGTTTTTCAATAATTTAAAAGTTTAGTTTACTTAGATTTTTCTATATTAATCAAATTGATTTAATATTATGAATTGGATAATAGTTATATTTTTTAGAATATTAAGTTGAATACAAAACTTAATCATTATGCTGATGGGGTGTGTTGATGCCTATTTTTCATATGTGTGACTTGGAAACTTAATTATAAATATTATGGGAGAATCACCAATTTGATGGACATTAGAAGTCTGCTTAACCAAATAAAAGGACTGTTCAGGAAGACCATCTAATTCTCTGTAAAGAATCAATTTCTTCGGGAAGTGTTTAAGAATAAGAAAGAGGAATCTTATGTAAATACCATGGAATAAGGTTTGGTCCTATTCTAATAGAACCTACAAGAATGCAATAATTTTTTCCTTTGTTGATATTTCATTTTCCTCAAGGTTAGACAGCTACTACGAAGAAAACATGACAACAAAATCAACAAGGTAGTGAATTTTCACTTTCTTTTTGGAGAAATCAAAATACACCACCTTCTCAATCTAAGCATATCAATGAACCGATTAAAATAGATAGGGATAAAGTGTAAAAATGACTATGTAATTGTCATGAATGTGCAAAAATGACAATGTAAAATTTTTTGGAGCAAAATTGATTACCGAATTTCAAAACTAGGACAAAAATGACCAACACACTTACTTTTTATTATTCATAATTTTTTTTGACCATAATTAAGTTTTTATTATGAGAAATTGAAAGATTTATAGTCAGGTATCTAAACAACTTTTTCAACATTTAACCGACACATTGTTTTATAGTCGGGTATCCCCGCGCAACGCGCGGGGTCAACCCTAGTTGGTAATAAAAGGGTTGTAGATTTGAATCCTATCGATGCGAAGACCTTGTTGGTGGACAATTGATGAATATCTTTGTAAATGCTTCCTGAGTTTAGAGTTCTTCCTTAATCATGGTAATCTCTAGAACCCGACTCACTTAAATTTTTATTAATATAATGAAAGTATGTGTTTCATAGGAAAACCATTTGATCGTTTGCCTAAAAACAACCTATTAAATTAATGATCTCTTGATTGCATTATTCCATTTTTTGTAACTAAATTTTAGGAAAGAGGTTTAACTCACTCAAAATCCACAAAAGAGTTCTAAGTTCTAACTCATTAGCCCATGGGGCCTATTCCTATGAGTTCAGAAGTATGACAGTCAAGTCATCTATTTATTTCCTCACAAGTAGGTTTCGTCCAATTTCACTATAAGATGTTTAAATTTTCTCTCAAGTGTCACGATTGAAACCATAACTAAGTGGTATTTTCAAAGAATTTAACACTTGTCAACATAGTCGATTGTCCAAGCATTTCGCTATCTAAATCAATGAATAATAAAAAACACTTATAAGGATTTTAAACTTAAACTACAACTATAACAACAATAAAGACTTATCTCACTTAGAATTGGCGAGATATATGCATCCACTACACTATTTTGTTGAATGCTAAACCTCAAGTGGGAAAAAAAATATTACCACATTCAATTGTCTTTGCTAGGTACAACAAATAAAAAATTTAACAACCAAGCGTGATTGGTGTAGTGGTTACCTCACTTCATCGCTTGACCAAAGGTCTCGAGTTCGAGCTCTGGGAATGCAGTTTGCCCCTTGGCCAGCACTTTACCCTTAAGTGGAGGCCCCGGTGTGGATCTGGATTAGTCTGAGCCCATTGAGTTCCCCGTGATATTAAGTGGAGGCCCCGGTGTGGATATGGATTAGTCTGAGCCCATTGAGTTCCCCGTGATATTGGGAATTCTCAGGAAACTAGATTATAAACTCAAAAAATAAAATTTAAGAAGCGCCACGTGGTCAAGGTGGGGCCAGTCATTATTATGGATAAGGCAAGCATCCAAAAAATAAAGATATCAGTGGCCGCGCCATGGCGATATCCAAAGCAAACTCATATGTGATAGACAGTGAGGTGTTATGGCTCAGTGTAACACAAAAACTCTCAACACATGACATGGCTGCCAAACTAGCTCTCTCTTCTTCCCTCACCTTCATCTCTCCATTTCTACCAAACACTTCTTATCTCTTCAACTCCTCCTTCACTCTTCCCACTACAACAAGGCCTCTTCGTTTCAAACTCCATGCCAGACTCGGTATCATCTTCTCCTTCTTCAATATCTTTCTTTCCCTTTATATTTTGCACTCTCCTTTTGTTGAACACGTTGGGTTCCACGTGGTTGTTCTGCTTTATATATATATATATATATATATATATATATATATATATATATATATATATATATATATATATATATATATATATGTTGTTGCTCTTAGGTGGTGGTGAGGACTCCGAAACCAACAAGGGAGGGAAGAAGAAGTTTATCACCCGAGATGAAGAACCTCAACAGTAAGATTTTCCACTTCAAAATGTAGTGTAGGACATATTAGAGAAAATCAAAGTCACTCATCTCATTGAAAGTGTGAATGTTAGATGTGGATTGAAGTTATATAATGTAGAAAGGTGAAATGTAGTAGAAAAATAGAGTACTCCCTCCGTTCCTAAATATAAGATCACTTTGGGGAAGTGGATAAATTCCTAAATATAAGACCACTTCCTATTTTATCTCAAGTTTTGCCCAAACTACCCTTATACTCCCCTTTTTCATTGAAAACTCCTCCTCCTTTTATAGTTAAGTAATTGAGGGGATTTTGGGAAGATCATGTAATTTTATTATTTTCCTTAATTTCTCCAAATTAACCAAAGTGATCTTATATTTAGGAACGGAGGGAGTATTAAAATATAGAAGTCTGGTGAAAGGTTATACTCTCTCTTGCTAAATATATAAGAGTTAGTTGACTTTTTTGGAGAATTCTAAAAAAGCGAAATGAACCACTTAATCATATCATATTTTGTATATTATTAGATCATATCTTAACTTATAAGTCAAATTAACTAGTTTAGAAAAAAATTTCTGAAAATCAATTTTTAATTACCTTATTTAGTTTTCTTAGATTCTCCAAAAAACAGTCTTATATTTAGGAACATAGAGAGTACTCCCTCCGGTCCCTAATATAAGAGCCCAAAATTTGAATGGTTTTGGTCCCTAATATAAGAGCTCATCTCACATTCTCTCCTCATTTAATGCATTTTTTCCTACTTTACCCCTAACTCTCTTTTATATTTATTAATGCTTATGTATTTCTCTCTCTTAAAAGTATCATAATAAATATGGACAATATTGGAAAAGAAACATTAATTTCAAACACCCAACTAACATTCACATGTTTTCTTAAGAAGCATTTTTTTGGCGGCTGACTCTTATATTAAGGACCGGAGGGAGTATAATATAGGAAGGGAGTTCCATTAATTGTTAATCTATTCGATGTGGGACTTTGAATTTCTATAAAAGACATATTTACTTGATTTTATTAGATTAAGGATATTAATTAGATATAATTTTTTAAAAACTCCCTCTTTGATAGGATCCCACCTCAGTCTACTTAGGTTTAAGCAGTGTTTATTATTCTGCCATGTGGCAGTTTATTTTATTGTTATGTTAGTTAATGTGTTTGAATCTTTGAGTCAGTTATTGTATTGTATTTAAATTTAAATTATGGTCAGTTATATTGTCATGTGAAGGTCTAATATATATAAACCCATTGTACAATTGTTGGATATGAATGAAGAATTGAATTATGATGTAGGAGATTGCTCCTCTCTCTTCCCTAGAACTAGATCCTAGTTCTAGCCCCCTTCACTCTACAATTTTCAGATTTTGGATCTTAGAATCTCTCTCCTTCCTCTCCTTTCCATTTGTCCTATGTATGTTTATGTTTTTCTGGGTTCTATCACTCTTACTTCCTATCATTTGATTATTGTTGAGGGACCATTAATTTGATGCTAAAGAGTATTTTTTCTTTTTCTGGGCTATAGAATTCTAAGGATTCAAACTGGTTCATTTTAAAATCTGGTTTTGTGTTACTGTTAGGTACTGGCAAACAGCAGGTGAAAGGGAAGGAGAGAATCCTATGAAGACACCTCTTCCTTACATTATCATATTTGGTATGTCAACTCCTTTTGTGATCTTAGCCATTGCTTTTGCTAATGGTTGGATCAAGGTACCTGTAAGATGAGAAAGCTGAGAGACAATACTTCATTGTCTGACCCTTGAAGGTTCTGCGGAGCACATGCATTTAGCACTCTTTCTTATTGTAATGGATGATATATTATGTATCAATTTGATGAACAGAGTTTTCTGTCCAGCCATTATCAACATTCACTAGAGAATGCCTATTATTATTGTAGAGAAGTTTGTTCTTTTTGCTGATAGATTATTTTGAAAAGTATAGGATAATCATGAATATTTGTTCTGCACTGTTATTGATCCCTACACGTTCAACCTTGAATTTCTGGATATTATTATAGTGTGCATTATATTCTAATAAAGGAACAATTATACATGTCTCACTTGAGGGCCTAATCGACATTATAAACGCACTTTCTGATTACTTGGTCTGTTTACACGTGTGAAAAATTAGGTCCTGTGTATGAGAAGTATTGCTCTTATCTTGTAACCCTCTTCTTTACAATGAAAATGCAAGGAAGCATATTAAATTGATGATAAAACCTAGAAGTAAAGGAACAATGGGCACCTCGAACTAATATTGAAGGTGCAAAGAGCAACCAAAAGAGAATTTTTCAGGTGTTCAAGTATTAGAGAGAATATTTTGGAGGACTAAAATAAGGTGTTCAAGTACCAAAAAATATTAATATCTTCCATAATAACAATACTCGATCAAAATCTCAGGCTGTCGCAGGACAAATTATCAAAATAAAAATACATCAATAGCAGCTAATTAGATGCCACAGAATTTCTAAGTAAATCTACATCGGAGTTATATGAATGATTGTAATGTATTTGCAGCCAGATTGAGAAATATATTATATTTTGTTTCTCCACTTTCTGCAGAACAATTTTATAAGCCTAGCAAACATATTATCATCGACACTTAAAAGTAAACAAGTCCTATGACATAACAGATGAAAGCCATGCATGTTTGACCACCATCATCTTTCTCTTGTCAAGAACTTGTATAGTTGTGTAGTGACATATTTGTGCTGAAGCTTAGAAGTTGATCTCAGGGCAACAAATGGTTCCCCTTCAGTTTTGTGAATGTAGAGATGATTCAGTTCAATATGAGAAGGTCTTGGTGATAATCTCTGATGGCTATTAGTGGATGTTGAAGGCTCATCTCTTATAGTCACTGGCAAATGGTGTGGTAATTCTGGTGGAGGCTTGTGGAATTCTTCGTCGCTTAACATTATGTTATCGTAGCTCCACGGTGGCGATGGAGGAGATTCGAAATCTGATAATATTGCAAGATTTTCTGGAACATAATCCTGCAAAACATGTTTTTTATTTCATGAGCCAAGTTTGGATTTTCTTTTCTGTGGAAACAAAAGGTGAAGGATGTTCAAATGCTAATCGTTTAATGAAAAAGTAATCTTTCTTTGGATTGAGGCACTGAATTCTGAGAAAACTTGCATTGTAGAGAATAAAATAACTGATATGGAATCCAATGCAGCACCAAAAGGTTATATATGTAAGGACGCAATGCATGTTATGAAATGCGGTTTTATATCCAATGATGTTAAATGAAAGAATGTGTATTATGTTTTTACCAAGAAGGAACGTATTTAGGACACAGCATGCTTTTACTTTGATTGCAGAAATATTGGAATGTCTTGTTTTTGGAAATGTACTACATTCAGTCATAGTTAAACAAGAGGCTATTTTTGGTCCTGAATATATAATACCAATCCATTTTGTTTCTAAAATTTATAAGGTTTCCACAAAGCATCACTATTGATTGAACATTAATAGGAAATAGGGTTTCTATTATAGGTAGTCACTGTAATGCACATGATTAAATGATTAAAAAGGGAATTCTATCATCTGCCCACTCTACTGCAATATTTTTAGAGTAAGGGTTATCGATATCTAATAGTCTATAAACCAGTCTATATTTATAGTTGGTCCCAAACTCAGGGACAAAGAGGAGGGTTGTGTTAAGATCTGATAGCTAACAAAAAACACTATGAATCTTATAAACCTGGATGAACGACAATAGCATTGTATGAACCACGTAGATGACCTCACCTAGTTGGATAAGAACTTTTGTTGTTGTATTGGTAGTCTGTAATCTTTCATTTTTGCTTTCTCTTTCATACGTTAGAAAAGGGGGATTCTAGAGTAACAAATACACATTTGTTACAAATAATTAATTCAAATAGTTTTGCTATATCTATAAAGTTTTCTAACTCTTGTATTTAAAATTGGAGGGGCTGTCAAAATGAACTGATGCAATAAATGATCCGTTCTGTATCAATAAGTAGAAAAATGACATTGAAGAATGGAGTTAAGAATCTACATAAATATATGTAACAGTGTTTTCCTGAAGCAGATATAAATTGTAAAAATGGGATTTTTCCACCATGGAATTTACCTGCAAATCCAAAATATTGTAGACATACCCAGAATCATCCCAAGCCCAAGGAAACTCTGGAGCATAAGTGAAATATCCATCAACAATGTAACGGTAATGATAGATACCTAGTGGGAGAGTTTTTACAGCTACAAAAATCTGTCCCACTATCTGCAAAGCCTCCCTGACAAGGAAACAAAAGGCAGAAGAATTTCTGATATCAAAAAATTATTTTTGAAATCAAGGAACTAGAAAAAAAAAATAAATTGTGGATTAATAATTACGTGGTCTCCCAGTTATCCCATGATCCTGCAATGGCCACATTATTCCCAGGATGATTCCATGAGAACCTCACTCTTCTCAACTGTTCATGAACAATTGTTTCTATGTACCTATTTTGCAGAAGCCTGGTTTGTGCAGGGTGTCTAGGAGATCCTTGAATTGTCAATCTAGAAGAATCCTTGATATTGGAAAATAAGACACTCAACATTTTGAGTTCATGAAAGCTTGAATACTGTTACAGACTTACAGTTACTTGTTCAAAATATTTGTGTTTCATCTATTTTGACTCAAAAGTCTTCATTGAATTGGAAAAAAAAAATATCTAAGCCTCAACATGACTAGTTATATTTTTCTTTTGTAGAAACTAGGAATGAGCAATTATGCATTATGATCAATGAATAAGAAAGAAAGTCTCAGAGAAATTCTACATAAAGTGTTACTCTTCAAGTCATAAAGTCCAAAAATAGTAGAAAGGAATACCATTTTACATGCACATATTAGTTTCTCTCAAATTTCATTTGTTGCCCCTACCTTTTTTCTTTCTTTATCAAATCATTTGATTTTACTCTGTAAGCACGCATCGTTTGTTAGCTTCCGATTAGGAGATAATGCAAAAAAAGTAAAGTCAAAGGACTAAGTCAAGAGAGGAAAGAATGGATATTGAACTGAAAATTGGAAAAAAGTCTATATACATGAAAATTGGTTTTCTTGTGAAAATGGCAAAAATGGTCAAAAACAGTTTACAAAGAAAATACTCAGATTAAACTTAGTCCCACTTTCACATAGAAAGAACAGTTGTTTGTCAGTTCAAACAAAGTAATTTTTTTGTTTCTTTTTCAAGTTTGAAGTTAAACCTCTTGTGATGAATACACCATAAGAGAACTACAAACATGTCTTTGATTGAAGAAGAGAACAACCAAATAAAATAGAACAGGAAAAGAATAATTCATCTGACCTGTGTGGTGACCAAGGGAGGAGGGAACGGCTCAGATGCCATAGCACCACATAGAGAATCCTGAACCATTAGATCTGAAAAACTACTACTAAGCTCTTGTTCAAACTCATCTTCATGCTTCTTAACTCCAGAAGTACCTTCACCATCTCTAATTTCTCTACTGCTACTACCCATTACAGAAGATTACAACAAAAATGGATGAAAACTCAGCAGACTTTAACCCAATCACTCAACTATAAATCACTCCCACAGTCCAAAAACCATGAGACTTTTCCAGCACAGGAATCCAAGTATGTTTCCATGTTCTTGAAAAGAATCTGTGAGAGGTAAAATAATCAGACAAGGATCAAAAAAACAAAATCAGAAACTTGACTTATAATATGCCTTCTTGTCATACTCATCTCTACATATAAATAAAACACATACCTTTCTAGTTATTAAATGAAAGCTGCACAGTGGCATTGTTTGGTTGCTGAAGGATTTTCTTCCTTTTCCATTTTCTTTCCTTCTCTATGTTTTGTGTTTGATGTATAATAATTCTCTATACTTTAAAGTAACAGAACTATGTTCAGAGTTTTATTCTCCAATGAGTCAGGAAGATTCTGAGTGGACTAATAATTATAGACTCAGTTTGGGAGAGAATGTTCTCTTGAAATAAGGTACAGCCAAACACTGTCTAATTTGCTGTGGAAACTTTTTGCTTGATGCTTGTTTGATAAAGGCATATGTGGTGGTTTCTCTGTTGTGTACAAGGAAAAAGAAAAACCGTCCCCACAACATAGAATGATTACTTGCACAAGCTAAATAAACTTGTTCTTCATGGGTTGAATTGATTGATGATTTGTGTGTTTTAATAAATAATTGGAATTTATTAATGTAATTAGAAAAAGAAAAAAGGGAAAAGATTCAAAAGGAACTTATTCAAGATACAAATGACATTGTGGTTACAGCCCACACAGGGAAGCATGAGTTGTTAGATTGGAATGGACATGTCAAAGTTTGTCTTTTTATACCTTGTTTTGTAGTTGGTAGTTTAACACTTCAATTTCCTAAGGTTGAATTAATTTGTTTGTTCTATGTTTGTTTCTTTTACTAATTTAAAAACAAAATACTCATCCAATCCCAAATATATGACATATTTGGGAAAATGATGATTCACTTACCATCATTTATCTAATTAAATTTGGTAAATGTGTTATATATTCATCACTAGGGGAGTAATAATTCATTTGGATAAGGACTTTTTTTTAATCAAGATGGATAAGGACTTATAATTTAATCAATTTAAATAGTTCATTTTTCTTAAAAATTGTTGCTGATGTATCTGAATTGTGTAAGGTATCAAGGAAGTAAATGGTATCCTCAAGATAATTACTTTTTCTTACCTAAAGACTAAAACGATTGTTTGCTGCCCAAGAAAAAAGATTGAAAGGATTGCTTAGGAAATCAATGTCTGATTTATTAAAAAATGAATTTATTCTTGAAGACCAAAATTATTTCAGAGTTTTCTATATCCTATTTTCATGAAAGACTTATTTAAAAAGGAAAAAACTTATACCAAGTTGCTTATATCAAGTTTCTCAAGTTCACCTATAAGATATTGCCACCTGTTCATTTTTTCCACGTCAACAAGGAGGTGTTTGTTGTCTCACAAATCTCAAAACATGATCCAGAAAAAGGAAATAATCAAATAAGGTAAAAAAAGAAAAAAGGAAATGGTAATGAACTCATGGTGATAAGTGATTAATGTGACCCTCTCTCTCTCTCCGCCTTCATTGCTCCACCATCTCATTCACGGAGTTGATGATGGGTGAGGGATGGATTTTGGGTTCGGTGCATGAGGAAGAGAGAGGAGGAAGAAGAAGGTAGGAGGGAGTGATAATGGAAAGACGGAGATAGTTTATGGTTGAGGAAACTGTGAGGGGAGCGGTTACGGAGGTTAAGAGGCGGCCATGGTGGAATGAGTGGTGGAGATTATGGGGTTTTAGTAAAGCTGAGACAGAAGAGAAGAGACCATATTTGGTTTTTGGAGAATGAAGAAGATGAGTGGGCTAATTGGATGAATGGCCAATTCCGATTCTGAGAAGTCGACGCCGATTCTTATTCTGCTATTCTTAGACTATGGAAAACGTAGGTTTCATAATTGTTTTCTTTATTATTTAGTTTTTGAATTGAGTACTGTAGACAACAAACATCTCCTTGTTGACGTGGAAAAACTGAACAAGTGGCAATATCTTATAGGTGAATTGGACAAACTTGATATAAGCAACTTGACATAAGGTTTTTCCATTTAAAAGTGAGAGCCTTTCTAAGATCCTGTAATAATATTCCATTGAGAAAAAATATTTTATACTGCAACTTCAAATTATTGAAACAATTAGAATTTATGATAATCTTTCAACCAGACCTTTTAAAAACATGGGCCATTCACTGTAATTTTTCCCTGCCTTGATGGTAGTGCAACCTTTTCTTTTTTTTCCTTTGGTATATGTAAGACAAAGTAAGTGCAAGTTGAATGTCACATTGTGTACAATTGGGGAATATAAAAGTAGCTCTGGCATTAAAAAAGGAATATAATATAAAAAAAGCAAACCTAAAGCGACAAGGAAGTAATCAATTAGTTAAATTTAATATTTGATTAGACAATATGTTAATGCTCAACTTGTACTTCATTTCATTGCTTTGTGATATCAGATGGCTCTTTACCATTATTTTCCTGTTGTGTGCATGAGAGGCAAAGCATGGCACTGTCAAGAGATGATGTGGCAGCGATTTTTTATTATAGAAAGTTATTAAATAAATTATTATCTCTTATCGCAAGTAGCCTCTCGATTTTCTCACTTGTCAAAATGATCCTTTGACAAATTCATTGATATCATGTATATATTTATCATGGTTTTAAGTTATATTTTAACATTTGGCGAAAAAATTATTCGTATACTATATACTGTTTAAATATTAGTATTGTTATTGTCATATTAATAATAAAAGGGTCTTAAATTTCATTGTAACTTATTAATGAAAATGAACCGATCTTCAAAACCGATCAATAAGTTTAGATTCTTTTAAGCAGCGAGTTAGAGGACACTCCCTCCAACCCTAATTCTGAAGGCTAACAAGGAAGTTTATATTGATCCTAAAAATAATATCTCAAACCATTTTGTCTTCTAAATTTTCATTTTTTTTTTCTTTTAACTATATATTTATATTGATTGTACATATTAAGATGATTTTTGTTCAAGGGAATGATACTCAATATAAATGATTAAACTGGTACTTTAATTTAGAGAAGGGAACATACTATTTAAATAGATAAAAAAATTGTATAATAGAATTAATAATTGTATAGATTAATTTTCCAGTTGTAAATAACTAAACCATCTCTTTCACAAAATTTGCTGACCAATATAGTGATGAAAACTAAGGTAGGAATGTACCATACAGAAGATGCCAACACAAAAACTAAAAAGACAAAACCACTTTGAATGAACGTAGGACATTTGTTCCTCGCATTTCGAATAAGGCCATTATTTTTTCATTTTTCTCCTTAATCTAATCAGAGATCGGATATATAAACATCAATGAACACATATATAATAATATGGTATAGTTATAATAGAATGGAGAAGATGACAGTATTATCGAACGTAACGATGCCCTTATACTGCACGTCTGCTCCCTTGAAACCAACCACAAGTTTATCTCTTTACTATAATCACACATCTTACAATTATCTATTCACTTAAGTTTTCAGGTATATGTTGCCAAAAAAGGTTTTAGCTAGGTATATATATGAAAATCAAGTGAATAAATATAATTGTAAGACGTGTGATTAAAATATTAGGTTAACTAATTTTCATATATTATAGAAGAAAAATATATTATTTTAAAGTATTTACATAACTTATAATGTGTTTCTGCAATAATGTAATTATATGTAACATATATTTATAATTAGATAAGCGAAGAGAGGGAGTATAACTGTATAATACATACAAAATTCAGTGCTCGTTTTATTTATATCGACCTTTTAATTTCTTATTAGAGTATTATACATATCTTGCAAAACAGAAATTATACATATAATTCGCTAATAATATAAAACAGGCAAAAATTATTTGAAAAATTGTGTATTTAATTTATTTGCAAACGTTACATACAGAGATTCTATACTTTTTATATTGATAGTTTTAACTTTTTTGCATGTAGTACATGTAAATTATTATTATTTTTAGAATATATATATATACCCCTTTTAAAAATAACGAGTCTCTTAATAAGGTTGATGTCGTTGGTGGGGCAAAAAAACGAATAAATTCTACCATCACCAAAAGCTAAAGATAGCCATGAATCTGTTCCATCCTAAGCAATATTATGAGTTTTTCAAAATTTAATTAAGATCAAATGCTAACACTTATGACACAAAATCAAAGCTTCAATACATATACTATGCCTACAAAACATGAATTTTAAATGTCTGATAAGAGATAAAGATTAATAATGTTCTTTGTAGCTTTCCATTTTTCTCGCTCTTATATATGGATTACGATTCAAGTTAATTGCAACTAACTCATATCCAAAACCCACACATAGATTTTTTTTATCACAAAAACCCACACATGGATTTAAAACTTATGTCATCATACAATTTTTTTCTGCATGCAATGATTCATTATTTAATGTGTGCTGTTCACGTTGCAATAACACGGATTGTGACAAGCATCCCACAAATATTTGTATAAATAGATCGGTAGATATATCGATCAATATATACATCAAACACAAAATAAATGTCAAGTTAGGTTATGATATGTATGTTATAACACATAGTAAAGACATTATCATAAACACAAAATAAATTAAGAGAATTCAATTAAGGCGAACAAAAAAATTAGTTATGTAAATTTTTTTAGAAAACTACTTTTATAATTAAAATATTAATTGAAATAACTATTCTTTGGCTTCAAATTAAAATAAATGATGTCAAAAGTATTTATACTTAAAAATAACCCTTAATTAAAGTCACTAATAAAACGAAAGACACAATATTATTTTAATTAACAATGTTAATTTTTCAAATATATAGTTTCATAAATATGGTTGAAGTGGCTCTGTGTTCCGTCCAACTTTTAACCTAGCCTACACTGCACATGTTCATAGAATATACTCCTTCCGTTCCTAAATATAAGATCACTTTTGAATTTCAATTTGTTCCTAAACATAAGATCATTTTTAACTTTTCCCAACATTTTCCCAAATTAGTCATAATAATGTTTATCTATAATAATAAGTAAGAGAGGGAGAGTGGGGATTGAGGTATATAACTATGATAGATTAGTAATATCATGTGTTAATAACTAACTTAACTAATATCTTTAATCTAATCAAATTAGGGAAAATGATCTTATATTTAGGAACAGAGATAGTATATATGTATGTATTCGCATGTGTATTGCTTCTTTACGGTGAAATTATTTTTCTTTTGCAATATTGTGTGTGTTAACATAGTATAAGATGCTTTTATTTCATTTGGCAATGAAAGAAATTCAACTTATCGAAAGACTAATAATAATTTTATATAATTATTTTAGTTTTACCATGCACATTGACAATCATAATATTAAATATATTGAAATATTTCCTGTAATAAATAACTATATTTCATAATCAAATGATGAAACTTGTAATAATAAAATACATACCTAGAGCCTTCGAGGTCATGTCTTAAACGGTTGTCACTATATGACTAAACGTTGTTAGTTAACAAGAGTTTATATAGTAATATATAAGGCGCTGAAAATATTGTTACAAAAAGCCCTAAAATTGTCACCATTTGATTTAATGTTGGTAATGAGCAAAAATTTTAGCAAATGTGAATGATTTTAAATCCCTACAAAACTCTTTAATTATGTTAATGGATTTTGTGAGATCTCATCTTATTTTAATTCCTTTAGTGAGACTTGTATTAGGTTTCATATTATTTATGGTATCAGACAATTTGATAGAATTTTAACAATAGCCACTTCACTTCTCAAATTTTAGAATGGGGTTTATGGTGTTGGCTAAGAAAGGGGATCTTAAGCACAAGGGGAAAAAACTCCCCAACATTAATAAATTGGATGGAAAAAAATTGAAAAAATGATCAGAGGTTATAGTCTTAGTGAAATGAGTGTCCTTCCCAGCCTCCAAGGGGGAGGTGGTTGGTTCAATTTTGCTGGTACTATCAGGTTATTAGTGTATGTTTGCCCTCTTATTAAAAAATCCAAAAATAAAAAGAAAATATAGAAAGGAGAGTTGTTGTAATCTGATTTCAGCCTTGGCCTTTTGAGAAGATACATGAATCTTCGATAAAAAAAAGAAGATACATTAATCAATAGAAACAAAAAAGATTAACATTTTTTCTTATAGTTTCTTGTTGCTTGGCAGCCTGAATACAATTTAATTATTAATTAATGGGTAAAGGTGCAAAAATGGGTCCGAACAATTACGCGAGGAGCACATTGGGGTAAAATGTATTTTCGGGTTCAATTCTGAGTTTGAAGAATAAATATTGGTGCAATATAGGGTACAGCGTTTATATTGACCGACGTTGACCGTTAAACGCTGACGTGGCGGGGGAAATAAGATTGTTTGCTGACGTGACATGCTTATGTGGCAATATTTTTCTGATTGTGTGGGGCCCACATAATTTAAATTAATAAAAAAAATAAAAACCCCACCCCCCTCTTCTTCCTCCCGCCACCACCCCCCCACCCCCACACACACCACCATCCCCCCCCCACACACCACCACTCCCTACCTTCGGCCACACCTCCACCTTCCCCCACCACCTTCGCCTCCCCCTTCCCAACTTCACGGGGCAAGTGAAAAGTGATGCCCACTTCACGGAGGTGGCCGTCGATGGTGCCGTCGGAGTCTAGCAAGATGGTCTGCGCGGCGGAGACCATCTCGAAGATGGGGTTCTCCACGGCGGTGTCGGGGTAGGGGCCGATGATCATGGCGGCGGCGCCGAAGAGGGCCTGTCCAACGAGGGAGTCGAGGTCGGTGTCGGAGGGGCCGCGGGAGGTGACGGCGGTGATCTCGGAGCAAATGTGGCCGAAGGTTGGGGGTGGTGGACGGTGGAGGTGGGGGACGATGGAGGTGTGGCCGAAGGTTGGGGGTGGTGGTGGGTGTGGGTGGGGTGAAGAGGGAGGGTGAGTGTTTTGGTATTTGGGGTGGTGTTGGTGTGGGTAGGGTGGCAGGGAAGAAGGTTGTGGGTGGGTGGAGGTGGTGGTGTGTGTGTGTGTGGGGGGGGGAGGTGGTGGTGCGTGGGGGGGGGGGAGGGATGGTGGGGTGTGTGTGTGTGTGTGGGGGGGGGGGGGGGTTCTGATTTTTTTATTAATTTAAAGGCTAAAGTATACTTTTGGTCCCTTATGTTTGGATCAAGTTTCAATTTAGTTCTTTATGTTTGGAAAGTACACTTTTAGTCCTTTTTTGTAACACCGTTAGTTTAACTTAACGGAAAATGTTAACTTAACAATTTTAAATGATTATTTTATAATGAAATTGGACAAAAAATGATAAATTTTGAAAATATTAGAATATTTACACTCAAATATTTTAATATGAACATTTTTTCAGTATTTAATAACTATTTAAAATTTTTAACTTAGCATTTTCCGTTAAGTTAAACTAACGGTGTTAACAAAAAAGGACTAAAAGTGTACTTTCCCAACATAAAGGACTAAATTGAAACTTGATCCAAACATAAGGGACCAAAAGTATACTTTAGCCTAATTTAAATCATGTGGGCCCCACACAATCAGAAAAATATTGCCACATAAGCATGCCACGTCAGCAAAAAATCTTATTTCCCCCGCCACGTCAGCGTTTAACGGTCAACGTCGGTCAATATAAACGGTGTACCCTATATTGCACCAATATTTATTCTTCAAACTCAGAATTGAACCCGAAAATACATTTTACCCCAATGTGCTCCTCGCATAATTGTTGGGACCCATTTTTGCACATTTACCCTTAATTAATTATGTTTATGGGTAAAGGTGCAAAAATGGGTCCAAACAATTACGCCAAGAGCACATAGGGGTAAGAAGTATTTTCGGGTTCAATTCTGGGTCTGAAGAATAAATATTGGTGCAATATAGGGTATGCCGTTAATGTTGACCGTTAAACGCTGACGTGGCGAGGGAAATAAGATTTTATGCTAACGTGGCATGCTTATGTGGCAATATTTTTCTGAGTGTGTGGGGCCCACATAATTTAAATTAATAAAAAATAAAAAAAACACCCCAACAACTATTTTTTATTTTTTTTATTTTTTATTAATTTAAATTATGTGGGCCCCACACACTCAGAAAATATTGCCACATAAGCATGCCACGTCAGCAAAAAATCTTATTTCCCCTGCCACGTCAGCGTTTAACGGTCAACGTCGGTTAACATTAACGGCGTACCCTATATTGCACCAATATTTATTCTTCAGACCCATAATTGAACCCGAAAATACTTCTTCCCCCTATGTGCTCTTGGCGTAATTGTTTGGACCCATTTTTGCACCTTTACCCTTTTATACTTTTATAAATGGTACTTGCATCACAATGTAGCCATAAATAGTATCAACCTCGTATACTTGTCAGAATGTGGGCCGAGTCAATGAAGGTATTTAAATTTGTTTGGCTTTCTTCACATATCTTTTAAACTGAATTTAACATATGACAATAATAAAAAGAAAGAAAGATGGTGACATCTATGAATATATAATTATAATATGAAGAGTTTAAAATGAATCACATCGATTATGATAGCCAAGAAAAACATAATCATTAAACCCGATGCACATACAGCAGTTAATGCAGCACGAGAATTTGAGTAGTTCTGAGTGGTAGTTTTTAAATTTTAGCGTATTTTAATCATTACTAGGTGTATCAATGATAATATTAAAAAGTAAACGTTTAAAGAGTATTTTGACAAAGAATGAACTACGATTTATACTGATGATTGGTAAAATTTTCATTAAAAACTATGGGCTAATCAATGATCATCACATAAATTGTAATTAGACAACAATTTGATCCGATCATGACATGAAAAAAATTACAAGATTTAATCCATTTAATATGATTGTTTAGACATCTCTAATATAGTCTCCTTTCTTCCCCCTTATTTTGCCCCCTAATTATGTCTTTTGAGAGTCAAATATTTGTAGTTGTTTTCATCATGAGATTCTATATAAAACTAGTGACATTTTAATACTTTATGCACAAAAATTAGTCTAATCTTGTCTAAAAAGCATGTAGGTTGATGAGCAAGTACAACTCATATTTCACACCTGCAATTCATCCTTTATTGTGAATAAATACACTCCGTTTATTTTATTTCTAAATATAAGATCCATCTATTTAATATATTTACATTAAAAATGTTAATTCAATTAGTTAAAATCACAAGATTTTTCAAAAACAACCTAACTACATTGCAACCCAACTAGTTAAAATCCTACCCAAACTTAATTATATTATTGAGGATATTAATAGGAAAAACTTAGGAAAAAATTTGGGGCGAAAAAAATGAAATATCTAAAATCAAGTCTATTTGCTTAAATGCATCCTATATAGGAGATGACATATTTTGTTTTATAACCCAATTACATTGTTTAATCTCCCTGAAGAGGATAACCTGAATGCACGCTCCTAAATCAAAAAATGAATGACCGGACTCCTCTTAAAAAATATATGAGCACACTGCTCAAATCAGTGTTCTTTAATAATTCAAACAATATCAATATTGATTTTTTAATATCCCGGTCCAAATTAAGAAAATTAAGAAATAAAGTTTCTACATCAGTACTCGAGTCCATGGGCTTATGTGGATACAAGAGTCATAAGAATCTACAACATACTACCTCCGGTCCTAAATTATAAGACCTAGATGACTTTTTTTTAAGAGGTTAAGGTTGTAAAATAGTATATTAAATCATGACATATTCAATATATTTTTAGATTATCCATTAGTTTATAAGTAAAATAAACTAGTTTAAGGGAAAAAATTAGGTAAATCAATTTATAATTAACTTATTTTGTCTTTTTTTAGGATTTTTCAAAAAAGTCAATTAGGTCTTATATTTAAGACCAGAGGGAGTACTATGAATTGCATTATTGCAGCTAGTGGGGCCGTGAAAAGGAATACTTTTTTTATCAAGTGTAAAGCAATACTAAAACTTAAGGAGTTGATATAAATGATAAGTGCTCTCGTCCCTTAAGCAAGTGATTGAGGTTCAATCCTTAACTCTTTTGAACGCAGTAAACAAGCGGGTTAATTGTCTATCCCCTATATATATGACTCAAGAATAATGAGGAATTCATCTCACTTGACAAATGGGTGAGGTATCTTGAAAAAAAAATAGTAACGAAGAATGGATAGTGAGATAGTTTTTCATATTCTGTTGTTGGAAGTTGGAACTAAACGTAAACCACTCTCTGGGCCGAAAGATATTTGCTGATATTATCCTAAAAAGGGAGTCTCTTCTTCTTTTGTTATTTTTTTTGGGGGAGGTGGGAAAATGTAACTTGTTTTGGGCTCAGTCACTCTCTTTGTCATATAAACAAAACCAGACAATTCTTCTACTTGGGAAGGTGTTTGAGTTGTTATGCGAACCAAATCAGAACATGCTCATCAAATAAAATAAAATACCATAACACATAAGTATCTACTGAAATTTTGATCACATAAGCTCCACGAAAACCATAACACGAAAAAACCAAGATGCAAATGAGACCGCCAAGAGTGGTCCATCCACATTTTTTTGTCATGATCCTTGTTCGTCTATATGCCCATGAGGCCATAACATAACAGCATTTTATCTTCAGAAGCAGTGACAAAAAACTATGCATCTCTCTTGTGCATCATCAGCACAAGAAAAATTCACAATACAGTAGCACGCAAATTGTAGGACCACACTCGCACATAGCAACAATAGTCAACATCTTCATAAAGAAACAAAAAATGATGCCATCCCACTATAGAAACTCGTCCTAGCAGAGAAGGTGGCTAGTTTAGTTTAGTAGGAGAGCACGTGAGAACAGAGTTTTGACAAAAGGGTAAAAGTTTGGAACAGAACCGTTCGACATTTTTCAAACTCATTCTGATTTAGACAGTAAAAGTAATAGTCTGGCAAAGAAGGGTCAGAGTAATCATATGTGTTTAATTCCAGTTCTAATTTAAGTATGAATCAGTGAATCACTCAAATTAGAATTGTCCACTAGTGACCCAAAGAAGGTACTTATCAGACAGTACTTGCATTTTAAAAAAATATAGATGCTCCTACTAATGGAAAGATAGATAGAAATAACAGCACAACAACAATTACCCTTCTCAGCCAAAAACGGCTGACCAAATAAATACTCATGATGACCCTTCTTTCCACAAATGGTTAACAATCCAAAATCATTCTTCAATGTCAGAACAACAAAAAAACATGACAAAACCTGCTCAACTTACATTTCAATTTCTTACCTCAACGTACCAAAAAGCTTTCACCTGGTAATGATGACAATTGACAAGCCCACAACACTTCCATCCATTCATTCATTAAACTTTCATCAAGAGAAATCAAAGCAAAAGAAGCACATCACACGTTAATGACTTAATGTACTCATCTTCTGATCTTCCTCTCTTTGATCATACATACAACTAACATTTCCATCATAACAAAGTTACAATTATACCATAATCTATAACAACAAACAATCTCTATCCCTTTCCCATATTACACTATGAACCCTCCCTATCCCTCAATACCCTCTTCCTCATAAGAAATCCATCACCCCAGCCTTTACATAATTTACTAGAAAAATACATGTCCATCATAACATACATTAACATAGCATATCATATATAATTATGGGTTAAGCATAAATTTTATCCCAAAAAGTTTTCATTTAAGACCATTTTACCCTATAGGTCAACAACATCGCCTTGCTGCTAAAAATCTCACGTTGACGATTAAAAAGTTGATGTTGACTTTTATAAAATTTACTCCATTTTAGTACTTTTTAGGTTTTTACTGAGGTAAAACTTATTGGACAAAATTGACCTTAACCCTATAATCAAATCTACCTTCTCATATTGGAGCCACCACCAAGGCCACCATTACCTTGATTATTAAACCCACCAGAACCGTACACGTGTCCCTGATGATGTCCAATAGACGTCATCCCACCGTACATTCCCTCACCACCGTTAAACCCTAAAACGCCGGCGGCGGCGTCCTTCTCGCCGTGTTTTCCGACCGTCGCCGTCGTCTTCTCGCCCTCCATCTCCCTATACTTCTGAAGATAAATCTTCAACGGCTCGACGTAATCCTCAAACCCTAACGTGGTCATCGCCCAAAGCAAATCGTCGCCGTTGATCGTCTTCCTCTTCTCTCTCTGACACTTGTCAGAGGCCTCGCCGGTGACGAAGCTTATGAACTCCGATACGCACTCCTGTACGGTCTCCTTCGCGTCCTTCGAGATCTTCGCGTTCGCAGGTAACGCCTTCTTCATGATCCTGCTTACGTTCGCGATCGGAAGGAAGCGATCTTGCTCCTTCGTGGAAATATCGCCGCCGGCGTTTCCGCCGTTGACGCCGCCGGAGTCGTTATCGGAATCGGCCATGAAAAGGATAGGGTGGGGATTTTTGGGGAAAGTGAGGGGTAAAATGGGGATTTCACGTGGGGGGAGGATTTTCGGGAACGGAGGTAGAGAGAGAGGGAAGGGGTGGGAGGTATTTGGGTCCGTTGGATTTGGGGAGTAATAATGAGGGGGTATGGACACGTGGCAGGTTGTGCGCCGGTCGTTTTATTTGTGGCGTGGTGGGTTGTGGAGCGTTGGATTTGGTGGGACCGGGACACGGGGCAAGTGTTGGGTGGTGTCGGCTAGTTTTTTAGGGTTTAGATTTTTTTTTTAATCACCGCCCGATTTAATCGCTACTCGAGGAATATGAGTTTTGTCCACGTAGGCTACTGGTTTGAATCAAGTTCGGTGTTATCTATTTTTTTAATTAATGAGTTGAGTTGAACATAGACAAGGTTATTCACTCTCTCAATAAGAGCGCTTTCCGGGATTCAAACATGTGTTCTCATCTTCACTGAGGTTGTGTTTGTAATCCTACTTATCAACTCAACCAACTATCCAGAATTTAGATTTTTTAGCTGCTCTATTTCGGTGGTTTGGCCCCCAATGAGGTATCAAATGAGGAAATTATTGTAGAAGATATTTTTGTTATAAAATTACTTTTTAAAAGTAACATTTTAGGGAAATCATTGAAAAGACTATACTATCAAAATATAGAAAGAATAGAGATATTCAACAAAGTTGAGATATGGTAAATAGATAGATTTCATGTGCTGTAATGCTGAGCTGTTTTGTGAGAAGTTTAATCAACTGGAGCCTTTTCTTCACTTCACCACCCCAGGGATCCTTTGCGCAGTTAAGAGAAATGACAAAAAAATGTCCTTCAATATTTAGGGATTTATTAAGTGGTTCTATGAAGTTGGTAAATGTGGAAAGTTGGGTAAATACATGAAGTTTCCCATTGACAAATACAATTACGAAGTTGGTAAACTCTAATAAGTTGTTAAGTGAGATGTGAAGTGATCATGTGAAGTTGGCGTACCATTATAGAAAGTCGGTGAGATTCTGAAACCCACTAGACTAGAGAATTTACCAATCATTTCATGTCAATTTATGTGGTGACAAATCAATCTATATTACTTAATTATTCTCCCAATTTAGTGCATTTTACTGTCCTTTCTCTTATGGCCAAAAAAAAAAACATGTCCTTTCTCTATTTTAAGTGTCTTTTTCTCTGATGTGTAGGAAGCCGTTTGGTGATTGGAACAATTAATTCTAATGAAAATTTCTATGATCCCATGTAAATAATTTGATGATAAAAAAGTTTCATAAGGAACTAAGTTAAGTATAACATTTTAGGAGCCGCGTGTACTGTACTATTTTTTAAATATGTTCAATAGGCTATAAAGCCATATAAAAGGTTAGGCCACATGTTTTTTTTTTACCAAAATTATTGTTAAATCATGATTTAACCAGCTCCTTTTGATCAAAAACATGTTATGAATTACTAAAGTCTAACTAATTCTAAACCCAGTTAAAGTCAAGAGTTTATGCACTGGGTTGTCATTTGTACATTCCTACCTTACCAAATAATCATACAACTTATTTTAAATTTCATGTTAATTATTTATATTTAGTCAAATAAAGTAAATTTCAGATAAAAAAGTAATAAGCTCATATATAAATATTATATAAGTTTTTTTATTGAGTTTAATAAAATATGAATGTTTTTATATTTATAAGGTTAACACAACTTTTGGTCTCTATAGTTTGTCTTCATTTGGTTTCAAATCCCTAAACTTGAAACAAGTGTTTTTGGTTTCCTACCATAGGCAAATGTCTTTAATATTTTTTAAATGAAAAAAACGTACACATGTTTTCGTGGTTACTGTTCATTCTTAGCTGCCACCTCAACTCATCCAATTAGCATAAACTTAATAGTGTTGGTGACACACGTGAGAGTATATTTAGCATTGTTAAGAGACAAGGGACTAATGGTCATGAATGGAGCAAACTTCATTGGAGATTTTAAGTGTGAGCCAAGATGTGAGCCATGGCCCATGAATACTTCGCTGTATAGTTTATATGCTACGACTAGAAAGAGATTGAAATAAGGTGGGCTTTGGTTATCAAAAAAAACAAAAAAAAACAAACCCAAAACTTCATTGGAGATTTTAAGTGTAGGGTCTTGAGTCTTGACTTCCAATGGGTCATTGAATCATTGGGGGAAAGCAGATAGGCCGTTTTTAGAAAGAGAAAATGTAAAAATTATGATTTACTACTGCCTCCGGCCTACCATATAAGTCACTTGTGTGAGAATAACTTAATCCATAGAATAAGTCATTTAGAGGATCGTAAATGTTTGTTTGTCTATTTCGTCATTAAAATCTATAATTAAATGTAACTCATTGCAACTTTCTCACCTTATTTAACATGGGTGAAGTTGAAAGAAAAAAAAGTCAATCTCAAACAAATTCAATAGGTCATGTGCCATTTATTGGTCATACTTAATTGAAGTGATTTGGACTATAAGTAGAGTATAGTACTACCATTTATTGATGACAAAGGTAAAAAACGGTCCATCATTCTTAAATGTTTCCTTGGAATAACTTGTAGAAACTGGCTGGCTTTAAAGCTTTTGGTTTTGTCAAGAACAAACCAAGTTTCAGTTCTTCTTGCTTATTCAAAAGGATTTATATTAACTTGCATTACATAATACTACATAATATATAGTCCTGGCTACAAAGAGTGAAAGAGAACACATCAACAAACATGGGAGGAAAACATTGCTCTCATCTTTCCTGATTGCTTTGAAGGAGAGGGTCAGGAATCATGTCAAATACAGAAGCTCCTGCTTGGAAATTTTCATTATCTCTTCTTACTGATATTAGGCTCTCCATATACACAATAGCCTGTAAGGAATCTTCCTCACCATGAAATCCAGTATGCATGGTTTCTTCAGTTTGAAGATCATAAAACACCATCCTTCCATTGTTATCTTCCAAAAGAAACAGATGCTTCTCTTCCAAGAATCCCAATGGCCTATTTGCTCCTACAATAGGTCCAATAATAAAGTGCTTGGTCCAAGACCCTTCATTGCCATAATCTTCCATAACCCACAAATCAAAGCTCTTCTCTGTTCCCCTTCTAGAATATACAATCACAGCTAGAGATTCTTTGAACTTTGCAACAGTTCCGACATAATCCTGTGTGGAAGACCTCACATTCGGCATCCTGAATGTTTGGAATGTTTCATTCTGCATGTCAAATGCAAGAACCATATCACCAGCAGCATCATAAGCCCACCAGTGATATGCTCCATAAACAAAAGCATCAATCCAAGAAGGACCCCAAACAGAAACAGGTGGTAGAGAGCAATCAATACTCCTCCAACTATCAGAATTCAAAGAGTATATCTCTATACGCCAGGGCAGTTGTTCCTCGGTTTCGTAAAGCCATGTGTCCATAATCATAACTACCTTGTAACCATTAGTGTTGGGATCAAATCCAAACCCAGTTAAGTGTTGCAAACGATAGGTGTCAGGTGGGGATGGACAATCTGGAAGAATTCTGAACTCTCTCATTGATGGGTTGACAATGAGAGTGGGAATGCTATAGAGACAGTATAAGCCATTGCAAGGGCCTAAAATTTCAAGATGGTAAACTTCATGATGGTTGTAAATTAAATCCAGCAGATTGAGAGAGGTACTATTGTTGGCTGTGTAAAAAGACAGAAGAGAAACAAATGCTTTTCGGTTGACGCCAGAAGGACCAAAAGTGGCACGCCTAATACGACTGACAAGTAAATTAACAGAATCTGTCTGGTTCATGTGTTTGTTGTAGGTGTGAAGGTGTTTGGAGATAAAATCAGGACTTTTGATAAGTTGGTACCAAGATTTATTAACACATGCAAATCTCCTTAAAGATTTCACTGGCATCCGTGAAAGGATGTCAGGCACCACATCTTTCAAACGATCCAAGTTTTGTGCCATTATTGTAGTTTCTTCCCCTTCTATAAACACACCTAAATGTCTCCTTAATTCTTATCAACAAGTTTTGGCCTAGTGATGCTAAAGTTGTCTAATAAGGAAGAACCAATCCAATTCCAATCCCCAATCTGAGCTCAAATCAACCAAAGACAGAATCTCCTTGATCAATGCATAAAGCTACTGCATCAGGTAAACTTCATGGAAGTTACAATAGAATACTTTGAAAAAATGACTTAAGGTGTAATTTTACCAATAGACTATTGCCATAATTGCATGTGGCACAGTTGACAATAAAAATGTGCAGAATTACCAATCGAGCTTTTAACCAGGAGCATATTTACCAAAATCTTTTAAGGGCAAAGGTGCAAAAATAGTCACCGTAAATTTAAAAATGGACAACTATAACTCTGGTAAATTGAAGGAGGCAAAACTGTACACTGTAAACTAAAATGGGGCAAAATCATACATTGTAAACCAAAATGAGGCAAAAGTAACCTCTTTGTTAGGCCGAGTTCAACAGACATTTTCCAGACGTAGGCTCCACCATCAGTAAATGACATGTCAATTCCAAAATCTAACGTGAAAGCTAAAATGCATCCAGTTGAACCCTAAATCACTAAAAACGAACTCTAAACCCCCAAATCATTTCGATAAGAAACCAAATAGAACTCCAAATCATGTGAAATTCACCTTCTACGTAATCATCTGAAAAAATAAAGTCTCATCAAAAAATTAAGTCTCATCAACATATTGCACCCTTAAATGTATGACACATCATTTACTGATGGTGGGACCACGTCTGGAAAACGTACGTTTAAATTTACGATGGCTATTTTTGCACATTTGCCCAATTTTGCCTCATTTTGATTTACAGTGTACAGTTTTGCCCCCTTCAATTTACCAGAGTTATAGTTGCACATTTTTAAATTTACGATGCCTATTTTTGCACCTTTGCCCATCTTTTAAACCCTAAATTTGTTACCAAAAATAAAAGGTTTTGATAAATATGTTCCAGCTTAAAATGTCGATTTGTAAATCTGCACCTTTTTATTGTCAACTGTGCCACATGCAACTATGACAATACTCTGTTGGTAAAATTGCACCTTAACCCTTGAAAAATTGAGTCAATGAAGAGAATAACACATAAGTGAGTGGCAAACATGAATTGGTGAGTGTGTGTACATACATATGTTTACGTACATATGTTTAAAGAATTGCCCTTTTGAGAAAGTTTCGTTCTATGAATAATTATGTCATGAATTGGGATGGAGTAAAAATGAATTAGCCAGCCAACTAAACTTGCTATTAACTATTATAACAGCAATCCAATTTTTGAAGGAATTAATAATGTTAATGACAACCCACAAATTAGTTTTTGTTAGAAACATGAATATGAGTGGTGATTAACATATTGGTCTAGATTTGACGGTGAAAAGCATGGGAAGGTTGACAAGTGAAGTCAGGCAAGGAAAGATTATGAAGTTTAATATAAATAACATGATGAAGATGAGAATATATATACCTGTGAAGTAAATAGGTGGAAGGCAAGATCTGAGAATGGAAGAAGTTAAACAAGAGTGAGAGTGAAAGTGTTTGTCAAGTGATGTGTGACTATAAAGTGAGCATCGAAGGATGAAGGACGAGATGTACATGCAAGAACCACGAGGCGCGTTTTTAATTATTTATAGTCTCTAGGAAAGAGACTTCCAAAGATAAACTGCCCTTATTTAATTACTATTATTTTTTTCAATTTAATTAGATTAAAAATGTTAGTTAAATCAATTATAGTGTATGATATTATCAATTCACCTTAACCATATAAGTTGGTGTACAATAACACTTGAGGAAAGAAAGATGTTTAGAAGAAAGAATATGTGTCATTTATAAGATGAATATGAGGATTTTCAATGTTTGTTTTCTTTTTTAATCAATGATCAAGGTATCGTTTCATCGGTAGGTGAGATCAATCTTCCATTAATTTATATGCACCTCAAAGGGTTGAACTATTGACCTGTGGAATTTAATGCTACTTCATACCATAATGATTTAGTGAGTTATGTATGCTTGCTTTCAACACATAAAAATAATGTTTTTTACAAGTTTTCACATAAAATTAAGGCTATATGACGCATGTTCTTCTTGAAAATCATTCATGCTTGATAAAAGCAAGGATTCATGTTGCAAATGACATATTTCCTCATATTTCTCAAATGATGTACTAAGGAATTAACTTATCTCCCCAAAACTTTCAGAAATTTGTTTTACTGATCAAACTGAAATTAAATGTTTTAGCTAAAAGACCAAAATGTCCTTATTATTCAATTTTTTACTGGGCTTCTAAGAGATATATATGGAGAATACCAAACATTTGTGCTTATTTTCAACCTTAATGTGAGCATTTTCGAGTCTCAGAAATCATGGAATCCAACACTACAACAGCCAATATTTCACAACAAAATTTCAAGTCACATATGGAGAATTTCCAACACTCATGACAAATTTTTAAGACACGGAAGAAATTTTTCCACGAAATTTGTGCTTATTTCTAACAATAATGCGAGTATTTTTAAGTCTCAAAACTCATGGAATCTAACACTAAAGTGTCCAAAATTTCATAACTAAAATTCAAGATATATGGAGAAAAATGATTCGTGAGAGTCCTAGTCTACAACAAAATGAAGTCTTGCGACAAGCTCGCCAGATGCGCTTGCAAGAACCAGGAGGCAATTTTTTTATTATTATTATTGTTGTTGATATGAAAAAAGCAAAAAATACATAGACTAACCCTATTTTAGCTAAAGTAAACAACCTCTCCTCATTATCAATCTTCATCATATACACTCTCTCATGTGTCTTAATTAAGATTAAGTTAATTTAATGGGAGATATCGTATATCAAAACATCAATATAAGGCCTTTGAAAATATTTTCATTAATAATTTTTTATTGACATGTAACACATATTATAATTAAATAATTTAATCGGTTTTCTACCTTAAATTGCTCAAATAAGTTCAGGGCAAAACAAGTCAACCTCAAATTAGTCAAGTTTAACTTGTATTATAGAGACTAGAAAAGGGTAATAATATTCGATCAAAAAAAGAAAAGGGTAATATCTATTCCATTAAGCGACCTCCAAAAATGACATGGAATAATTATAGGCTCTGATCTGTTTATTTTAATTAACAATATCAAATAAAACTGTCCCATGCTTTTATCAAGCCATTGAAGTCAATATATATCATGCTTTTGAGGATTTAGCTCGATGGTTTTTCACTGTCTTGGTGTGGACTACTCTAACCAAAGATGGTGTTAGCTTGCTTGCAGTCAGGAAATGGTCCTTAACATGAAAATTTACGGTAGTTTCATTATTTTCAATTTTATTTGCTTATCTTCAAGCATAGTGATAAAAAAAATCACATGTTTGTCTCAAAATGTATGTACTTAATCTCACTTGTATCTTACAAAATTTTTGTAGATTTATGTTAACAGGTAGTCTAGAAATTCTCTATTTTATACGTAGTAATTTTGAATAAAGCAATTAAAAAGGCATGCAAACAGGAAAAAGAAGCTTGAGAAAATATTTGATAATTTTGAATAACTAGTTGCCCAGTTCACTCTAACCTCAAGGATATCTTAACACAACTTTCTTGACTAGTCAATGCAAGCTTTTAGATGTAATTCTTGCTTTAGCGTAAAACACATTCGATGTGTATCAGTTTACACATGCTCTTCACTCTTACGTAGGGCCAACCTTCTCTGTCATTTCATGTTCATTATTTCATAATTGGTTTTGGCTTTCCTATTGTATTATTGATCCTTACACATTGAAAATATTAATCTGAATTATTACACTACTGCCATATGATTAAACAAACAATATATATTATAGCTCACTGACACACATCATGCGCTAACGGCAGTCATGATTTGATCCACAAATTATTTTCCCATCCAAATTATTGAAGCAATATTTAGAGAGTGAATGACAAGTAAAATCATTTCATAATACATATAAGGACTTGCTAACAAGAAATATTGATCACTTTAAAGTATATAAACCTATACGTGACTGTTTTTTTGTGGAATCACCTAAACGCAAACAATAATTAAGTGATAAGTTCAATTTAATAAGTAACAACTTTGACTTAATGAAATGACAACATGAATTAAAACAATGACAATTAAATTCATTTGTAAATCGAAACGTTCAATCTGTGTGAAATTGGTTGTTATCAAGATTGTTATTTGTCAAGTTAAAGTTGTTGCAGATCATTTTCATGAATATAGTTGTCAATTGCTAATGATTCAGATACATGGAGCCTTATTCACTAGGTATGAATGTCTATATGAAGTACACTACACCATTGTATTCTAACTTCTATGAACAACTGTACTCCCTCATATTCTAAAAATAAGAACTAATTACCTAGTTTGATTATATTAAGAGAGTTAGTGAAAATAGTATGTTATTGTCAAAACATCTTAATCATCTACATTTATTAACACCCTCTCTCTCTTACTTTCCATTATTGAGAAGTATTAATATAGACAAGTAGGAAAAAATTTAAAAAAAAATTAAAAAGCCGTCTCATATTTAAGAATAAATGTACCCCAACTAAATCTTTTATTTAGTAACATATGGAGTATTTTTCCAATTAAAAGATCTGCACCATAACTTCCCTAAAAGATAAGACCATTTAGATGATTTCAAGAAAACAATCTCATTCATCTCTCAAAATTTCAGTAATCAAACCATTCCAAAGTCTTGATTTGGGATTCATTTTTTTCATTAAACCTAAACAATATTTGAAAACATATAGTGATTAGTGGGGACTAAAACCGTCGGTGGACAGAACTCAAAATTAAAACTGAAATTCTTCCATAAAATATATCAGTGGGCCCATGTCAATACTCAATAGTCATGATCAGTGCCAACTGCCAAGCTAGCAATATTTGTTTTGCACCCAAACACACATTAAAAAAAGTGCCACAACAAAACCTCAATCATAGACTTATAATAATCCCACACTTATATAAATACACACTTCAATCTCTTCCTCCTTCCTTCACACACAAACCATTCCACATTCCACATTCCACACCATGAAGCTAATCAATCCCACTTCTCTCTTCATTCCCTTCACCATATTCCTCATTATTAATATTCCCTCCATTTCCAATGCCCATAACATCACCACCATTCTTGCCAAACACCCTGAATTCTCCACCTTCAACCACTACCTCACCATCACCCACCTGGCGGCGGAAATCAACCGCCGCCAGACTATCACGGTCCTCGCCCTTGACAATGCTGCCATGTCATCCCTCCTCTCCAAACATCTCTCCATCCCATCTCTCAAAAATGTGCTCTCCCTGAATGTCCTGGTAGATTACTTCGGCTCCAAGAAACTGCACCAGCTCACAAATGGCACCACCCTTTCCTCCTCCATCTTCCAGGCCACTGGCTCAGCTGCTGGCACCTCAGGATATGTCAACATCACCAACCTTAAAGGCGGTAAAGTCGGGTTTGGAGCTGATGTCACAGATGGTAGTCCACTTCATTCTTTCTATGTCAAATCTGTGGATGAGTTGCCTTACAACATTTCTGTTCTTCAGATTAGTCAAGGGTTGACTTCTGCTGATGCTGAAGCTCCTGTTGCTGCACCAAGTCAGGTGAATTTAACATCAATTATGGCTAAACAAGGGTGTAAGGCATTTTCTGATTTGTTGAAGGCTTCAAAGGAGGCACTTTCTACATTTGAGGAGAATATTGATGGAGGGTTGACTGTGTTTTGCCCAATTGATAATGTTGTCAAGGGCTTCTTACCAAAGTACAAGAATTTGACAGATAGTGATAAGATAGCATTGCTGTTGTATCATGGAATTCCTGTGTATGAATCCTTACAGATGTTGAAATCAAATAATGGGGTTGTGAACACTTTGGCCACTGGAGGGGCTAGTAAGTTTGACTTCACAGTGCAGAATGATGGTGAGATTGTTAAGTTGGAGACTAAAGTTGTGACAGCAACAATTGTAGGGACATTGATAGATCAAGATCCTATGGTTGTTTATAAGATCAATACGGTTTTGTTGCCTAGGGAGTTGTTTAAGCCAAGTCTTGCACCTGCTGAATCGCCTAAGCCGGCGAAGAAGGCGAAGAAGGGAGCCGTGTCTGCTGACTCACCGGAAGCAGACTCGCCGGCCGGTGATGCCTCTGCGGATAAGGCCAGTGATAGCAATGGGGCAAATGGATTCTGTGGAGGGGTCAAGTTCTTCATGGTTCTGTTTAGTTTGGCTATGGGGGTTTTGGCTATATAATAATTTGCATATCCAGCTCTGAGGTCATATGGGATTTGATTTAATTTTTGAAGACAATTTAAAAGAAAAACAATGAGACCCACATGATGTATTGGATTAAAGTTCAAAGGTGATCTGTCTATTTCTTTTTGATTTTTTAATGGTTTTATTTTTGTTTGTATATTCATTTGTAAACTTATGGGATTTGTCATTTTCGATGTGGATGAATGGAATCCAGGTTGTTCTAGCAATGCAGGCACATGTGTACAACTTCAATTTGACAGATATGAATCAATGGTTTAAATATTGATTGATTCCCCCCTCCCAATATAAGTACAAAATTACTTTAACTTCAATGATTTGATTCCAATCAATTATTTATTACATTCTTCCTTTGAAAAAATCGTTCTCTGTCCTTAACTTTGATGCTTGAATTTATTTTGATGTAAGCATTATGTCACAATATATCCACGAGGAGAGGAGGAACATATTCATTGATTTACTTCTATCGAATCAATGAGTTAGTGTAGACAAAAAAAACAGAATCAATGAGTTAGTGAGGCTTTTTCAATGAAGAGCCATTTAGTTGTATAACAAGACAATGGTTAGAAAATGATACAGCATAAACAAAACAAGCCAAAGGCAAATTGACATAGTGGCATCGTCACCTACTACTCTTGGATGAGGTCTTAACTCATACTTGATATTGACATGGTTGTATGTATGCATGCGTTAAAAAAGTGTATAAAATTTTAAAAATAGAAAATGGTACAATACAAATGGACACCTCTATATATAGCATCTTATGTGCGCGCACATATAAAAAGATGCATCACCTAACATGTTGTATGTGCAACATGTAACTCAATCCCACAACCGTTAGAAGGGGATGAACTGATAAATGTTTCCAAATCTTGTTTCATTGATAGAGCCTAGAATACTTTTACACAATTCAAAGCACAAATGCTAAAGTTTCATCATGAGAAAGCCTAGGAATGGGGATCATACCACAATGAAAAAGGAAATTACTTCTTGTGGATTCATGAACAAGTAATAAGTTTCCATATTAACCTTCATAATCAGAATCTCCCCAAAAGATGTTGTGCTTTGCGGCGAGATAGTAGACACTGGCTGGACCTTCACTGCCATATGTGTATAGCTCTGGCACAACTTTCTTATTTTCCAGTTCAGTCAACAAAGGTGAGATTACTGCCCAAGCAGCATCAAGCTCATCACTTCTAATGAACAATCTTTGCTCTCCTTCCAAGGCATCTAAAAGCAGTCTCTCATATGCATCTGGAATCTCTTTCGAGTTCCTTAATTAACACGACAGAATAAAATCAGTATCAGAAAATATCCAATGAAAGTATTCAAATATGTTCCCTAAGAGAGAGTCTTTTATGGCTCAGATGCCTAGCACAATGGTGTCATGTGATTCTTGTGTCCGACTATATTTGTAGGATAAAACTTTTGCTATTGTTAACCAAAACATTAAGATACATGGAGAATAGACTACATGGCAATTGATCTATGGTGCTACTGTTTGTACTTTTACCTGGAATTATATAGCAAATGAAGATCACTGCGATCAAATCTCATTCCAAGACCAGGGACCTTGCTGTTGATCTTCAGATAAATAGCATGATCAGGCTTATCTCGAAGAACAAGCTCATTTGTTGTTTTGTTCAAGTCAGCTCCAAATCTTTGGTTATATAGGTTGCCTGGGACATGTCTAAATTGCACTCTAATTTCTGCTCTAATATTTTAACAAAGTACATTTAGTAAGTTGTTCAATTATTTCTGCAAGCTAGAATACGGGCCCAACAAGAAGTCCTTGTTGATTAAGTGTATCCACTTACCGATTTGAATGAAGACCTTTACCAGCTACCAATAAAATTGGAACTCCTTCCCATCGGGCATTGTCAATGAAAAGTGTTGCTGCTGCAAAAGTGGTAGTGAGACTGTCATTTAAGACAGTTAGTTCATCAGAATACCTTACTGTATCACCATTGCTATCAAATTTGTACTGTCCAACTACTACATCTTCAAGTTTAACGGGTCTCATGGAGCGCAGAACCTTCACCTGATTTATGTTATGCCCATGAAAACAGTCAGTGGAAACAATCATCATATGTTTTACATCTCCAATATGATTGAAATGTACCTTTTCATTTCTAATGTCTTCAGAACTTAAGGAAAGAGGTGTCTCCATTGCAAATAATGCAGTGATTTGCAGGAGATGATTCTGCATTATGTCACCAATGATGCTATACTTGTCAATACTTCTGTAAGAAAGCAAGCAAGAAGGCAAAACTAGTGTTCTTAGTTCATCTCCAAATCCAACGGAATGGACTATAAAGAGTTAGTGAAAT
Source organism: Mimosa pudica (assembly GCA_029929735.1). Taxonomy (NCBI): domain Eukaryota; kingdom Viridiplantae; phylum Streptophyta; class Magnoliopsida; order Fabales; family Fabaceae; genus Mimosa; species Mimosa pudica. Next base: position 1,531,133 of record JAKELP010000040.1, read on the forward strand.
TGAGAAGCAAGGAAGAAAGAAAAACTTAATGTTCTTTATTTTTGTCTGCTATTTCAGTGGGGAAACACTACTATATTGACCTGCTTCGTCCATTGATGCCAGAATCTTCATAAAAAACTATCTGAATGTTGTGAATGTAGTTCCTGGACCATAAAGGCTCAAATACCAGATTTGAGAAGCGAAGTACCAAAAGATTTTCCACTAACTCCTCACCTAGATGGTGGTCAATCCTGAAGAGAAAGTGTGAAGGCTTCCTCATGTATATGCTGTAATACTAATTTTCTGAATATGAACTACGGAAGAGCATACCTGAATATTTGGTCCTCTGTAAGGTATTGTTTCAAAGCTATGGCCTGCTTTTTGGAAGAGTGTGTATCATGACCAAATGGCTTCTCAACTATGAGCCTAGTCCATCCATGTTTGGATGAAGCACAACGTTTGGTGCATCTTGCAACATCCACATACAGGCTTGAAGGTATTGCTATGTAGAATAGCCTATTTGAGTTTCTTCCAGCCTGAATTATCCATGGAAGAGTTCAGTAACTAAACATTGCACCAAAGAATTCATATCCAAAATAATGTAAACATCATCTTCACTAAAAAAAGAAGCTTCTTTATTCTTCAATCCTTTCTCAGTCACTAACTATGTATTCTTTTTTTTTTGTCAATCACCGCCCGGTTTAATCCGGACTAGAGGGGTAGGAGTGTTGCCCACATACACAAGGTTGTCCTCTCTCCCAATAAGAGAGCTTCCCGGGGTTCGAACACGCATTTTCATCCTTACGAGAGTTGTAGCCTACTTACTAGCTCAACCAACTACCCATTGGTAACTATGTATTTTTATATATGCTCGTGTGTGCACAACTTAAATACATGCACGCACTCAAACATGTCAGTGTCAATGTAAATATTTAGTCAATTCTACATGATTTAATTCTTTTTTTAAAAAAATATATCTCCTTCAACTTGTCATGCAAATCTTTTTCTTTAAATATCAAATGACTTTGATCAACATTTTGAAGCCACGTGCTAGCTATGAACCCAGTAATTGTTATAACAAGTGCCTTCTATACTCATGGTCAAGGATGTCAACGAAATCTAAAGGCACGATGAAGGAATGTCACTAAAATGTCATAGCATAGGAATAATACCTCCCTCTCTTCCAGCTTCTTGTTCAGTTTCATGTAGTGTTCCTCAGAACTATACTGACCTGAATGATAGAAACAAAATTTTAGGAACTCATCCATCTTGTCATGACAGTTATCCCTGCAACGCTGAAAAGATCATATTAAGAATCTCAAAAGAAATAAATAAACCACTTCACAAAAAATGTGGATGAAAATAACCTCTCAGCAACTCTGCAGGTGAGATGTTCACTGATTAGATTTCTTAGTTCATGGTCAGTCATTAGAGTACGTGCATAGCCACATATTGTGAAATGCTGCAAAAACCAGAAGTTCATCAGCAGCAGTAACTAATAATTGGACAATGGAATACAACTACTATAAGTTAATTAAGAAGATCACATCCAAGGAAAGCTACCTGAGGCAAAAAATCTTCATAAAAGAGTGCAAAGAGAGCAGGGAAGATTTTCTCCTTTGCAAGATTTCCTGTGGCCCCCACAACAATGATGGTTAGTGTAGAATCTGCCTCGTCTATTTTCAACATATTGCATTCTCCTTCAGCTGGACTTTTCGTCTGTTCTGTGTCTAGAATATCTCTAGTGGTTGTACCTACGAGACACTACAGCTTTGAGCTCTTCAATGTGAGAATGAAAAGTATGAGATACTCTCTATCTTGGGTTTCCCACAAATAATCATGCTGGTGATTAAAAAAAATAACTTTCATTCTGCTTCCATTCATAAAAAAATAGTTCCTAAACTAATGAGTGGCACATAGAAAAATTCCAGCAAATCTAGTGATATTATAAGATTTATATGATGTGGTCCTTGAATAAAACCTGCACAACAGAAATGCTTTGGAGTGATCAAATGATGAGGAATGAAAATGAGGAACTGATCCTTCATCACGACATAGCTTATTAGTCACAAATATGAAGTAGCTGTATTAGAAAAGTTAAAGTAATTTACTAGATCAATACAACTAGTGGCTTAAAATAGAATGTGAATATGTGAAAAGCTTTAAGTAGAAATCAAGTGATAAAATTAATAATAATACCCTTTGCAGCGATTAATGTGTACATTTGTTGGAAGAGGAACAGCTGCATTTCTCCTTCAATTCAATATTTAACACTTAAATTGTTCCAATTCACCGTAAAGCTTGAAAAACAAACAAATCATAAACCAGAAACATGGCCTACCAGTTTATTAGAACAGTAAGAGCATGCATGTTTCACTTTTAACTATAATGCAGTTAATGCTTATCTGTTTAAAACAAACCAAAGCTGTTCCATAAAATTAGTCTCAAAAAAAATATCTCATATACTAACAGCATCATAAGAACCCACCATTTAGCAAATGAACCCCAGCCAAGGGTTGGATATAAGCTTTCATCTCAATATGTCTGTTTCTACATGTTGCAAGGCTAAAGAAGGTAGTTCTTGAAGGAGAAGAAAACCCATGAGGGAAGCATGGAGGCATGCAATATGACAGTGAAAGAAAACTCATTTGAGCTTTTGGCAAGAGGTATCAATAACAATTCTGAGACCCAATTGAATGAGTTCATAACTTGCTGTAGTGTGATATAAATATCTGACAAGTTAAGAAGTAATGAGCCATTGAACTCTAACTTGTTAAAACGAAATAAGAATTGAAGAACTTGACTTTCAAGTGCAAAAGTGAATCAGGTGCTAAACTAACTAAAATGGGAGCTTTGACTTGTAGGTTGATGGGAGTTGAACTTGAAGTTCTTGTATTCTGTCCAACCTATTGTTGCAAGGTACACTCAACTGAAAGAGATTCATATACAAGAATGAACGTGCATTGATGTGAACTAAAAAGGAGGGAAATGCATATTTTAAACTTAACATTAAAATAAACTTCTGCACTATCAAATTGTCTAAAGTTTTTACTGCCTATCCCTTCAACTTGTCCAAAAGGCATATGTATTCAGAGTTTCAGACATTAGATGCGGATAATATACTCCCTCCTCCACTCCTAATTAGTAATTACTCATAAAACTTCTCCCACATTTTTATGAAATTAAGGATACTAAATTTATCACTTTAAAATGTTTATAACTCTGATTTATTCTATTTATAAACTAATATATAATCTAGTTATATGTGGCGACATATTATGATTAAGTGGTCTAATATTTACTTCTTTGACTTCTATAAAAAGTCAAAGAGGTCTTATATTTAGGAGAGTAATATAATAATGTCCGATTAACCATATAACTATTCTAGAGAGGGAGAGAGATAGAACTAAATAGATTTGTTACAATCACACACTCCTTCCCCTCCTTCTTCTAAATATAAAATATATTCACCTAATTTGATACAATTAAATTAAGATTATTAGTTAAGTTAGTTAGCATTATATAATACTACCAAGACACTCAAACAATATATCTTTATTCTCTCTCATCCTCTTTTATTTGTTTACTATTGCGTGGTATTTATAGAGATAATTCGGGAAGAAATTGAGAAAAATCATAAATAAGTGTTATATTTCAGACCAAGTTTATTTGCTGCTCCAAATATGTCTTATATTTAGAATTGAATAGAGTATGTGACAATATATGTCTGAAACATTATACAATAACATCTCTTGAAACCTCAAAATTACTCATAGGTCCCTCAGGACGTGAGGGAGGTATAATGGAAAATAATGAAATCATGTTCTTATGTTATATTACTGATATACAGAAAAATATTGACAATCAGGGTATGTTAGATAACAAGTCAATGGGTAATGATTGACAACGGTTTTATTAAAAATTAATATAAAGATTTTTCATTTACAAGCAAAACGAATTTCATTAACTATTGTAACAGCCATTAGTAACTAATAATCAGTAAGTCTAACTTGATAATTACACAATTGTGTTATATTGCTCAGTTCCTTGGAACCTAGTGGCAATTTTTTTATTTTTAAGGAATTTTACCATATTAACTTGTCTTCCATAGGATATGCATACAATTTTCTCGAGAATAAGTGATAATATGCATTTAATTTATTTAGAGAGATTTAAAAAATAAATAAATTATGACTTCAACATATATTAAATTATATTTTTGAAAAACTTATTGGTATCGTTAGATATATACTCCCTCGGTTCCTAAATATAAGATCACTTTGGGGAAGTGGATAAGTCCCTAAATATAAGATCACTTCCTATTTTATCTCAAGTTTTGCCCAAACTACCCTTATACTTCATCTTTTCATTGAAAACCCCTCCTCCTTTTAAAGTTAAGTAATTGAGGGGATTTTGGGAAGATCATGTAAATTTATTGTCTTCCTTAATCTCCCCAAATTAACCAAAGTGATCTTATATTTAGGAACAGAGAGAGTATCAATTTATAAGCAAAAAAAATTAATTTAAAGAAAAATGATAAATAGAACAGATAAAATAAAAAACATTTAAACCAAAAGTCAATTTCATCAACTCCTATATTTAGTACTCCCTCCAGTCCTAAACATAAGACCACTTTTGATATTCAATTTGACCTTAATTATAAAACTACTTTCTAATTGTTCCTACGTTTTTTCCCAAATAAACCCCACCATGTAGTCATTTTTCCAATTATATTTTTATTAAGGCCACCCTATTTTTTTAACCTGTAGGCCACACTATATTCTAAATCTTAACTATTTTCAACAACAATATTAGTTTTATACTGAACGTTGGAAGAAGACATCTAAAAACAAAGTACTAAACAAGTAAATAGAGTTATCCCAAAATAGTCAGTATTCACGACCCATGTGACCATGTTGGTGTGTTTGAGCAAATGTGCTCCCATTTGGTTGCGAGTTCAAATGACATGAGGAGAGGGAGAGAAGAAGGAGAATCATAGAGTTATCCCAAAATAAAAATGTATTTTACTCAATTAAATAACCCTATGAAAAAGTGATCAAAATTTCATTTCACCGAAAAGATTTCAAAATTGATTTACTTAAATATCTTTTCTAAAACTTTGTTGAAGCAACTATTTCCTTAATGGTTAAAAATAATCTATGAACAGAAAAAAAAATAGAAATAAAAGATGAAACACCATGAGCAATAAAACAAAATACCACCTTTCAACTTAATAGTCATTTTTCCAACTTCATTTCAACACACACGCACTCTCACAAGTACACTCACCATGTCACGTCACACACCAAACCTTCAAAGATATAACATCAGCAGTTCAGCACTACACATTATTCACCCAACAAACATTATACATAATTTTATTACTTCTACCACAGAGGAGTAAAAAAGTAAATGTCATCAAGACGATCATTACTTGGTGAATTCCCTCCATACACCAACAATCCCTCTTTCCCATCCTTCTTCCCCCCAGCAAACGCACACCATCCTCGAGGTCCCGGGTGCTCATCAGAGCCCGGCTTATCGTCCAATCGCTTCCATGCCAACGTCTCCGTGTCCAAGGCATAGGCCTCGCCGGAAAACTGACCGGCACCCAAGTGACCCTGGTCACTAGGGTCAATCTCACCACCACATATGAATATATGTTTCCCAATAGCCACACTTGAGAACACACTGCGAGCAGTGGGCTTCTCACCAGTTGTTTCCACTTGGGCCCAACTCTTTTGGGCCAGATCAAAACAATGCACATCATCAGTTTCCTCACCAGTGAACCCATAAACAACCCATATCTTCCCTTGGGCCTCACAAAGCCCAGGCCCACCTCTCCCCTTACATTTTTCACCAGCAGAAGGAAATTGCACCCACTTGTTCTCAACAACATCAAATCCCCACAGATCATTGAGCCTGCCGGAGACACCACAGCCACCAAAGATATAAACATGCCGGTCACCGGTGGCAATCGAGTGGTAACTCCGGTGTGGTGGTCCGGCATCTCCGGTCGAAATTAAGGCCCACTTGTTAGTGTTTGTGTCAAATGAATATAGCTCATTGAGCTCTTTGTGCTCAGCATCCCTACCACCAAACACATAGATGGTGTCTCCGATCGCTGCCATGGTAACACCGGCACGTGGCGGTGGGATGTCGCCGGAGGCTTCCGCGACAGTCCACGTCAGAGTTTGGAGATTGAACACGTGGAGGTTGTTATCCACAGGAACACGAGGTGTGAATTCACCACCAAATGCATAGACATTTTGTCCTACTATTGCAATTGCATGTGAACTCCTTGCCCCCGGTCCTGTTCCATTCTGCTCTAGCTGGTGGATTGTAACAAAAAATAAATAAATAAACAAAATCATGTGAAATAAATTATAAGTAATGTCTTCTTGTTTTCCTCCACAAACAATTATGAAAACAAGATATAATGAGCTCATACTTCACCAGGTACTATGAAGAACTGAGAAAATTGATACTCCTTCCGTCCCATAATATAAAGTGAATTTAACAGAGAAACGGATTCCCAAAAAAGTTTTTGAAGTTACATTAAAAACAATAATTATATAGGAGACAAATTTTTCTATCTAAAAATTCACCTATTTGAGAAGGAGGAAAGAGAATGTGAGGGAATAAATTATGAGAGAAAAAGACTTGATGAAATAAAGTGATACCAATATTCGAAGAAGTATATTTATCATGTTGATCAATTCAAACATCACTTTATATTTTGTTACAAAACCTTTACAAACTTTCATCTTTTATTTAGGGAAGGAAGGAGTACTATTATTGATCATAGAGACACATATATACTCTATTCCTAAATATAAGACAGTTAACTTTGTTTGAGAGATTGGGGGAGTATAGGTTAGTTAGTCATAACATATTTGATATGTTATTACAAGTCAAAAATTCTAATAGTATAGAGAAAAAATCAACTAAATCAATTTATAAGTGATTTATTTAACTTTCTTATAATTTTCACCTAGGGAGTGTTAGGGATAAGGTTAACTGGTTAAGGACTATGAACAGAACAGAGGGTTTAAGGAGAATGCCTGATTTTGACATGGAAATCTCTATCAACAGAAAACTTGATAAGGGGAAATTACAAATCAGTCCCAATTGGCCAATTCATCAAAATTTTGTGTCATATATATATTAAGGAGACAGATTTTCTAGCAACCATTCATTCCAGCATTTCAGAAGTGCAGTACTAGTTTAAGATTTTAGTTTATAAGTAGATAAAAGAAGATGGACAGGAAAAAGTGAATTCGCAAGAACAAGTGGCAGTTAAATATAGAGTGAAATGAAATGATAGAGCCAAATTATCAGAGGCTGGAAGAATATAACTGAATAAGAACAGAAAAGGCACAGATCTTGTTAATTCACAGAGAATCAAATAGGTGCTTCATAATATTAACAAAGATTATTCAACAAATTGAAGAGAGAGAAAGAGAGAGACCTTAACCCATTTGGCTTCGGCCACAGCCATGTCTGAAGAAAGCTCCTACGAATATTGAAATGTACTTCACAGAGTGGTAGTGATTGGAATGTATGCCTTTATATAGAACTTGACTTTATGAGGGTGAAGAAAAATAGTACTATTAAGTATGTTGTTAAAGATTAAATTAAAAAGAAAACCTTTGAACTTCATATAAGAGGGATTGTTTTCAAATCAACGTTTAACTATTCTATTAGCATTAAACTCGAGAATCGCAATAAATAAAAAATCAGTAAATGGTAATATTATTTTTACTCAAATTGAGGCAATTTAAATTATGAAAAAAAAAAGGTTGAACAGCAATTTCCCCCTGGAAGTTTTAACTTTGGAGCATCTCACCCCGGAAGTTTTTTCAGGGCAATTAAGCTCTTGAAGTTTTTTTTTCGATAAATTGACCCAATCCTAACAGTCAACGTCTGTTGATCATCAGAAGGTAACATGTGGAATGTTGGCATGGCGGTTTTTTTCTACAATTACATGAACTGTTTTATGGAAAAAAATTATCAATTTAAAATTGATAAAGGCAAAAGATCTTCGAAAAAGATGATGGAAGAATATGAAATGCTAATCATGAAAGACGCAATAATCTGAATGATGAAAGAATCTCTGGGCTTCGAAAAAGACGCAAGAATCCGACGAGGGAGATTCATCCGATGAGGCATGAAATTGTTAGGGTTTGTTGAAATTATTTATGTTTGACCGTATCTTAAAGCCCCTTGTTTTTATGTTGCATTGTAATGCTTCTCTTATCTTTGGTGCATGTGGAAATTAACCTAAGGGCTAAGAGGAGTCTGTTGTTAGAAATATTAGGATCATTTGAATTTGTTAGATCTTGTAATTGGTGGTTAGTGGTCCTATTGCCTATATAAAGTGTCTTAGCCTAAATATTTTAGTGTGTGAGATTTATGAGAGTCTGCACCAAGAGGGAGAGTTTACTTGGTCTCTTTCCTCATTACCCTAGTGTTAGAGATTTGTTTTTATAAATCCATTACCTCAAGGAGGAATGATCATCACCTCATGTGGGAGATGTTTTAATCTAGTCTAAGAGGATTAGATATATTGTTGATGTTTTTGTATTCTTCTTTATCATCAATCAAAATATTTGTTTCATTCTTCATCTTATTCTCTTTTCACATCAATTTGTCAACATGGTATCAGATCATACAAGTTTTAAAAAAGACAATCCTAAAACTTGGTTTAACCTTTAGTTTATTAAATTTTTTTTCAAGATAATTAATAGGGTATATCGAATTTTCTTCTACATAAAACACAATTTGGATTGCGTTGAATCCATTTTATTAAGCACTTATCATGATATTTGTGATTACATTTGGGAATCATTACAGTTGGATCATCCTTGTACGTCAAGCGGATATTGCAATCATTACCCTCTAACTGTTCATCAATTACTTTTATATCATTGTAGTCCATGATTTCCATAGCTTTTGGAGAGTAAATCGATTATGAAGTAACCTACTTTCTTTTCTTTCTTTTTCTTTTTCAATTTTTTTGGGTCGGTCCATTGATCTTTTTTTGTTGGGCTTTGTTTAGTTTTTTTTATGGGTTCCATCGATCGAGTGACTCTGATACCATATTAGATGTTTAAGATCTAAGGGTATATGATATGAGTCTTGTCATTCCACCACAAAAGCTTAAACCAATGTGGTGGAGACTCAACTCATATATATACCATTAATCCACTTTTGTTATAGTTGATATGAGGTTATTTGAGTTTCTCACATTCACCCTACTTTTCTTTCTTTCTTTTTCTTTTTCTTCTTTTTTTTTTTTCGCCCGAGCTGTACTACTCTTTCGGGTCGGTCCTTCAACTGTTTCATAAAGTTGTATAATTATTTAAAGTTACACTCTTTAATTCCCAACTGAACTCTATTTCTTCTTTGAGCTAACTGTAATACTGCGGATATAATTTGAAGCCTCCATCTAAGCTTCTCCCTCACCATTTGGAAATGTCACCTAGGTGCCTGGTTCCTTCATAATCCTTATAAAAGTTTAGGTTTTTTACTTGTTCTTTTGGTATTGGGAAATGATTTTTTTGTCATTTTCCTAAAAAAAATATATTAATAAGTACATAATTTATGTATGGCAAGATAAGTTTCGCCCTCTTCATCACTTCATAGTTCATACTCAATTACTTTTCTCAATAATCATTACCATTTACACATTGATTGTACAAAGTCTGTTCAAGAGTAATATTTATTAATGACTCTTTCATGTAGGGGCAAAAAGTTATAACAATCTATCTTATCATTAGTCAACTGTGTCAGCTACAAAATTTAGTTGGGAAAATTAATTTGAGGTCCCCCACAAGAGATTTAATACTAGAAAAGTCCTAAAAGTTGAAATAATTAATGTAGGGTCCCAAGGGACCTCACTTTAATATATTTGAAAATTGAAAAGACACTTTTGCCCAACAAGTTGTCACATTTTCCTATTCAGTTGTCAAGTTATGCCCATCGTGTTGTCAGACCCTACATTAATTATTTCAATTTTTGGGACTTTTCTAGTACTAAGTCCCTTGTGGGGGACCTCAAATTAATTTTCCCAACTTAGTTGATTGGTAAAAATTTTCATTGCTTTAGTATGTAGTAAAGTAATAAACATGTGGACAAAAGATATTTTACTAAGAGAGTGAAAGTTAACATCAAAATAAATGGTTTTGATTATTTTGCCTCTGAACAAAAATTCATTGATAAATTCGACCCTTAAATAGTCAATTGTACAAGATGTCAAGATACAACTTTGCTAATATCTGGTTGATAAAAGTGTTGTTTAATATGTTAAAAACTGTTTTTGTTGATTAAAAGATTTATTTTTGGAACTTATCCAGATTGTTCAATGCTGATAATAAATCTCTTATCGAATTTAAATTAAAAAGAATGTTTTTTATTTAAATGTTTTAGGTAAGGTATTTATTGTCATTGATAACATTTTTCATAATTTTCATCGCAATTTTTTTCTTGTAATTGATACTTTTTTGTCAGAATCTTGTAATTGATATTGACATCACGGAAAAAGGACAAAATTTCGGGTGCGGATTTCCTCAGAAGCGCCCCTCTCATAATCCCTCGTAATCCCTCTCTTTAGGGTAGTGTTTTGGCCAGTTAGATTCATCTAAGAGCTCATAATTTGCCACTTGTACCATTGAAAAATAAAAAAAGATATATTATAATACAAAATAATTTCTAGCATAAAAAATTTCAACTATCTGGACCTATTTCATTTCAATAGAAGGATGTATAAGAGATACAGAGTTGTCCAGTTAACTGTAAAAAAATTTCTAGTTGAAATTTTTTATCCTAAAAAGTTTTTAAAAATAAAAAAATTAAAAGTGCTTCATTTATTTTATATTATAATATAAGTTTTTTATTTTTAATGGGACATGTGGCAAGTTATGAACTAAGAATCTGAGTGGCCAAAATAAGATCCCAAAGAGAAGGATTATGAGGGATGATGATGAGGGGCGCTTCTGAGGAAATCCGCACCCCAAAATTTCTACAAAGCCACACCACACTGCCACAGCGTCAACATCAAATCAATTTCAGATTAATTAAATAAGTAACCTAACAATAATCAAATATTTATGTGAGTGCCATCTAGGCCAATTCTATGTGCATTGTCTTGCATATGCAAATGATAAATTTATTTATTAGTTACATATATTAAATCTTGATTTTCCTTTGATGCCTGCACCATGCCTACTCAAGATGACTTAATCAAATTTGACATTATTCGATATAAACTGCAGTCCATTAGTTCGATTTTACTTGATAGATGGGCCAAATATATACATTCTTATTATTTAATAACATAATACTACCTCCAGTCCTAAATATAGGATTAATTGACTTTTTTTTGGAGAGATTAACATTACGAAATAATTATTAAATGATGATATATTTGATATATTTTTAGATTTTCCATTAGTTTATAAATAAAATAAACTAGTTTAAGGGAAAAAAATTAGGTAAATCAATTTATAATTAACTTATTATGCTTTTTAAGGATTTTCCAGAAAAAGTCAATTATGTCTTATATTTAGGACTGGAGGAAGTATCAATTTATCCTTCAATATTAATTTTTCGCTATTAAATTGAAGTCATAAACAACATTGAACCGCACCGCTTAAATTAAACCAATTTATTTTATATGTAGTGAGGAACTGTAATCATAATTCAACCCAGTGCGTAGCTGATAGATAGGCACAACAAAATGATTAAAATAATGACAGATGATTTTTTTATCATATTTGATTCATTATCGTCACATCTCTTTAATTTAATTTCTTTGGGTGATTTCACAATGAACGCCTGTAATGAACCTTTATTACAAAAAGTTGCGTGCTTACCCATCGTCCTAGGGTTCAGTGGCGAAGGGATTGAACAATGAGCGTCGGGTTGACCACCACGTCGCGAGTTCGATCCTGGGGAGTGACACTTTGTTGTGTCTCCATCGCGGCGCTTGGGGGGCATCTCTAGCTAAGTGAAGTTGGGAGTAACCTACCTGTGTGGACAGACATAAAGGGTTTGCTGGTCATGCTCCAGAGCCCATAGGGACAGCCCCAGTGGATCATGAGTTAGGTGCCCTGCCCTTGAATTGGGTTGAGCCCAAACCCTTTCCTAAAATTTTGTAAAAAAAAAAAAAGTTGCGTGTTTAATCCCATTATATCAGTTTCTTGAGATATCGATTATAGATATCATGATAACATAATAAATTAATCTCACTCATGCACACTTTTCTATATTACTCTTCCGCAAACATGCTTATAAAGTCTACAATCTCTTTCAAACTTCGCACTATTTCAAAACTATTTGAAATTATTTCCATCTCCTCTTCTATTAAGACTTCAATGTTGAATATTAAGGCTTAAAGTTTAGTTTAGGACTAATTATTGTTTTTATTTAAATTCCAAGAAAAACAGAATAGGGCTTATATTAACGCATCTAGACAAAGTCATATACCAACTCCCTCACAATAAACAACAATATATGCTCAGCAAACTGTGCATTATGGACACAACAATATTAAGGAAATAATAGGATAATCATATAAATTAAGCCACACTTGACATTCTATAATCAGAAATCATAAAATGGTACTGATATCATATAATGAATAAACATTAATAAACTAAGTATATTCATTAAATGATGCAGAATCTGGAAACTGTGGGAGGTACAGATAGCTTTTGTATTGCTAGGAACAACCTAATTAATGTAAAACGTTGGGAAACAGTCAGAAACTTAGTATAGTTGCTGGTCAGATTATTAAGATTTAGGTGACTAGAAATAGAAAACTGAGAAAATAAGATGGTTATGAGGGGAAACAGAACCAAAGGGAGAGAGTGAAGACTGAAGAACTTGAAGAAAGATTAAGAGAGCTCACATTGCTATCAAATTTTCGTTCATCTAAGTAAGTTTCCAAAATACACAAGGGTAAGTTGATTTGGAAAACCTTTCAGATGAGCTAGGTAGTTGTAGGTATTAATGTGTTATATTTGCATAGAAAAACAATGTGGTCTTTCATAATTATAACAACTTCAACATCATGTGTAGCATGGATATAATGAACTTGGAACAGGCCATGTGCTGTAAAGAGTTGAGGAATTTGAACACTTGTTAACATTTTCAACGCGTAAGCCATGTACTTCTCGGGGTTTGTTTATTAGTTTGAGGCATTGATTCGGTTAAAGACCTATGCCTTCATGTTTCATAGAGATTTCTTCCAATTCCACCTTTATTTTTTCTTTGTAGGAACTTCTTTGTTCACTTCATTTATTACATCTGGAAGGCCTTTTCAACTAACAAAATAGTCACTGAGCTATTAATTTTTCATTCGTCAAGTTTGATGATACGGAAGGAATACATATTGTGGATTAGTTTGAGAGAAAAAAACACTTTTGAATATCATTTCTCATTATATTAATGTGAAAATACAAATGCCTATATATAGGATTAATATTAATAATGAGACAATATAATAAAGTCTAATAAAATGCTAATAACAACTAATAAAGACCATATAATCAAGAACTTAATTACAATAAATATAAAATATTCCCACATCCCAAATAAATGACAGTTGAATATCGATACTTCACTAGTTAATCTTGATACTTAACTAAATGATTTTAAAATTTGACTATCACCTATCTTGGATTTTCCCTATATATGGAGACTTACTAATATAAAATATAAAAACTACATCCACCTGCCAATAGAATTAAAAAATGAAGTAAAAAATAAAGACTAAGCATTGTATTGACCATGTAATTTTAAGTCAAGCATGGTGGTCTTTGGCGTCAAACAAGTTGCCAGCGTGCTGCTTGTTGTAATATAGGTATGTTTTCTTTCCAGTAGATGTCACTGTGGGCAGAGGAGTGAAGCCAGTATAGTTTCCATTCAATTTCTCTAAGCATATTTTTGCAATCGAGTCGAACACTGAGGCCTTCTTCACAAAGTCTTGGGCTGCATAATCCTCAATTGGCATCCACTGCATCATTGAAAAGGACAATTACACCATACTCTAATTAGATCATCTATCAGATGTAATGCCTATCATGTCCTTGTTAAGTTGTTAAATTATTTGTACATCAGAATATGAGTGAGACTTCTCATTTATAAATAAAGAGATGAAACATGTTTTAGAGATTCTGATGATCTCAGGATGAGACTTGATTATTTCACAGGCACAAATATTTTATTGACTAGAATGAGAATATGAAAAGCTTGAGACCAGATCAATATATAAAAACTGAAATCTTTTAGACATTATCAAGAATTTGAAAGAAATTGAATAGGTGTTAGAAAAAATTATACTCCATTAATTGTCCCCACAACATACCTGAGCTGCTGCAATCTCAGAGGTCTGCATTTGAATATCAAAGGAACGTGCTTTCAACATGCAGACAAAGAACATGTCTGATTTCTGGTAGAAAGACTTGTGGCTTTGTCTAATGTAATGCAAGAAAGACAGAACAGAGAAAAATGTTTCAATCCAGTGCCTTGACAACTAATGATTATCAATTAATATGAAATAAAAAATGTGCTAACTATGCACATGTCTTAGTCTTACCTGAAAGCTAAAACTTCTACAAATTCAGCTTGTATCTGAAAGAAGAAACAAAGCACAGAGGTCTTAGGCTTCAAATGAATTGAAAGGGGTTCAAGCTTCTCTCTATTATACTTAGATGAGCCAGGACCATTTCACCCGTGTGTCCAAAAAAAAGGACCATTTCACATGGAGAAAACTAAAATCTCCAAAAAGAAATAATAATAATAATAAAAAAATGAAATATTAAAAAAACCAAGATTGAATAGGCAATCTTACTCCTGTTTCTTCTTTGAGTTCTCTAACAGCGGCATCACAAAGATCCTCACCCTATAAGTAAGGAAAACCGGTGTTAAGTAAAAGGAATATTCTATCAAAATTGGATTTAAGATACCAACCTCCTCAACAGTCCCAGTAGGTAACTTCCAAACACCTATGCCTTTGTTCCAACCACTCCTCTCCTGAACCACAAGCACCTACAAAGAGAATAACTTCATTAGTATAATACATCAAAGAAACCATAAGAATACACTGTCACAGCACTAAACAGAAATTTTCAGCCCAAAAACTAGTTGGATCTCGCAGGTTGTAGGTTGATAAACAAAGGGAAATACCTCTTTTTTGTCATTTACGACAAAAGCACCAATTCCAACACGGTGTGAAGCATTTGCAGGAATGGTATCAGCAGTTTGGGGAATCCAATACACAAGCATCAAGTAGTCTGGTTCAGCATGGTGGTACCTAAATCCAGCCTGCAAAAGTAAAATATAATAAGCATAAAATCTCAGTATGACAAAAGGACCTTTCAGGTCAGTATGTTAAGAATAACCAAGACTTTGGTTCAGAAAATGCATTTACATTCACCACAGTCTCCACCAGATTTGCTTGTGCAATGGGCAACTTGATCCACACTCCTTTCTTTCCCTGTAAAAGCCAATTTCATATTATTACATATATGAGGAACTCTCTTACTATTCTTAAAATATGATCAAATTGACAAATTAGTAGAGACCCAGGAAGCTAAACAAACTACTTAACCATAGCACAAGTTTCATGTCATTATATTATATAACATCTCATAAGTCAATTTGAAGGAAAACTATGAATATAAATACTCAAAAATAATTACTTTTGTTTCCTTAAACTCCTCATATTAGTCAATTTGATGATATATTAAGTATTATATTATAGCTAAGAATTTGACAGCCTACTTGTTCCCTCCAAGTACACAAAGATGATTGTAGCAAGGAAGCAAAGACCGTGGGGTCCATTGGCTCTTCCACATTAACTGTAACTCCATCATAACGATCCTCCACTGCATTGAGTACATTGGAAGTTGACATTCTTCTTGTCTTTGGGTCAAACAATTGCTTATGTTGTCACCTAAGGGAATCACAAAGCAAATATGATAAACTGTTGCATTGAACTTATTAGTATAAGAGAGAAAGAAAAGAGAAACAGAGAAGAGAGAAACCAACTTAATTTTAATGAATGATTCAAAAGCGTCAATCAATCTGACTAGTACAAGACTGCTCAGGGGCTTTATTTATACAAGCCATGATTTTCACCTACCCCACCAAAAGTTAAAATTTATATTATTTTCCAATAACAAAAACATAAGACCAAATCATATTAGTGAAGCTCAAAGCATTAAAAACTTATGCAGGCACATAAAGTTGTTTTTTTTTTTGTGCGTGTAAATAAAGTAATAAACTCACCTTCGTGGAAGAGTTGTGTTTGGAAGTGAAGAAGGGACTTGGAAAAATGAGAGAAATAGTTTAGCATATGCCAAGAGGCAAACTAGAAAGTTATGAGACACGTTAAAGAGAAATGCTGAAAACGTCTCAGAGATATACCTTTATGGCTTTATCACACGTATAGGATGATGGGTTTGCTAGCTTGAAGGTGAAGAAGGAAGGTTCCATGCGTCATTAGAATGAAAGCAGAGACATGCATCCAAAAATTCAACTCAAACTTTCAAAGTTGGTAGTCCTATCAAGCAAAGAACTGTCCTTTCCCTTTACGGGGCAGTTTTCTGAAAAGTCAATGAACACGCGTATTGCCTTTTTTGTTTTTTCTATACAATGTACAATTTGTTTTGGACTCATGGTGATTTACTAGTACAATTAATTAATTAATAGTTACCATTAAGTATTTCCCCGTTCCTTACCAACTTTAATTAAATTAAATATGTAAGTTAAGATTCTTTCATGAATATAAGAGTTAATTGACTAATTTTTTGGAGAAATAAATAAAGTGAAATGAACCACCAATTTACCTAAATATAAGACATATTTACTTAATTTGATTAGATTAAGGATTTTAGTTGAGTTAATCAAAACAACATGATATTACTCATACCCTAACCATCTACCTTGACATAAGAATAATTTGGGGAAATTTTGGTAAAATTTAGAAACAGGTCTTATATTTAGGACTAAATTTATCTCCTCAAATAGGTCTTATTATATTTAAGACCAGAGAGAGTAATTAGCTCTTATATTTATGAACGAAAGGAGTATCACAAAATTTTACCAATTCACTTCAACCATTTACATATATCTCACTCTCCCTATTTTATTTGTTTATTATTGATAAACAATATCAAGGAATGTTAAACAATATTACCAATAAATAATACTATGAAATCAAAAAATGTTAAAGAAATGTAGGACCATTATGTTAAAGAAATGTAGGTCTTTGCGAAATTTTTTCGTTTGGTGTCATGATTATGTTTCAAAAATTGACAAAATACTACTCCCTCTGTTCCTAAATATAGGACCTAGATGACTTTTTTGAAAAATCCTAAAAAAAGCAAAAAATAAGTTAATTATAAATTGATTTACCTAATTTTTTCTCTTAAACTAGTTTATTTTACCTATAAGCTAATGGATAATCTAAAAAGATATCAAATATGTCATCATTTAATAACCTATTTCGCAACCTTAATCTTTCAAAAAAAAAGTTATCTAGGTCTTATATTTAGGAACGGAGGGAGTAATAATTAGTCAATGATTTACACCAGCTTGGCTTTTAACTAAATCCAAAAATGGAAAGGAGTTTGAATTAACTTTCGAATTGAGAATCTCAGTGAAACAACAATCAGATATTAGAATACGTACGGCAATATGAAGTTGATTTTCCTTGAAATGTTCGAAGTCAAATTTCACATTTTATAAATAAAAAAACTCGGCATCCCTCATGTAGTCATATGCGGCCTTTCTCCGATAAAAAAAATACGTGGCCTTTCACAATGATAAAAATCAAATTTAAACACGTATTTTCATTTTTTGTACCTCTTTTGTTTGAAGTAGGTACGTGCAAAACACAAATGTAATTCTAAGGACCAAAATGGATCACAATTCTTTGTTTCTTTCTTAATAATGTAAACGGAAAGACCAAGACTAGTTACAATATGTGATTATTTTAAAGTATGAATGGGGAAATTCTTGCAATATTTCTTACGATTTAAATGGAAATATCATTGGTCAAGTATAATACTACCTTCGGTCCTAAATATATGACCTAATTGATTTTTTTTTTTTGGAGAGATTAAGGTTCCAAAATAGGTTATTAAATGATGACATATTTGATATATTTTTAGATTATCCATTAGTTTATAGGTAAAATAAACTAGTTTAAGGGAAAAAATTAGGTAAATCAATTTATAATTAACTTATTTTGTTTTTTTAAGGATTTTCTAGAAAATGTCAATTAGTTTTATATTTAGGACCAGAGGGAGTATTAACAAACTAGATTTTGCGTAGAAGGCCAATTTAACAGGCTTCCAAAAATATGTTAAAATTAGTTAAAAACAATAAATATATAGGACCCACAATTTTGTTTCCAAAGATACTTATTAGTGAAAGAATGTAAAAGAGAGTGATGAAGAAAATGAGGAAAGAGAATGTATGGAATGAGGTCATTTTAAGGGTAATATTGAAAAAACTGCATTTATTAACTTCAACAACTCAAAGATCGCTTAATATTTTGGGATAAAGTCATTAAGAAAACTTCGTCTTATAATGTGGGATGGAGAAAGTAATATTCAATGATTTTTTTAAAAGTCATGTCTTATCTTTGTCATATAGAGAGTCCTCAGATTATATATGCATAACCAGAACAAGTAATTAAACAAACATAAAACATTTTTCAATATTGTATAACAAAATTGACATGACTTTTCATGCAATTGGAGCAAGTTCCTGTGATTCATTGACACCAGAATTTATTAAAACTAGTATAGCACCTGCCCAATGCGCGGGTATTAAGAGTTTAATTATTTACACAGGTATAAAGGTAAAAAGAGCTAAATAAGTGAGTATGGAGATTAAAAATCTCATATAAATTTATGGAAGAAATAAACTAATTAATTTAATATAGGGCTAAAAAGAATTGAAGAGAAACTGAGTAAGTGACTTACAAGTTTAAAAAAAGTTACAGTTTTCTATAACAAAAAAAAGTCCAGAGAAATTAAGGTAGGGTAAAATTTAGTAGAATTATTAGGTTCTTAAATTATTATTTTCAATGTAAGGAAATGAAGGAATTCCACTAGAAATAACTACAACAACAACAACAAAACCTTATCCCACTATGTGGGGTCGGCTACATAGATCACACGACGTCATTTTGTACGATCAATAGTCATACGTGGATCCATGTTGATAAGATTCAACAAGATTTTTACGTTGGCTGTCGAAACCTAACACAACCCTACACTTTTATCGAGGCTTGGGAACGGCTATAAATATAGGCGGAATATCCTTTACAGAAAATCAAGTAATAGAAATTTTCAAAGATTTTAACACAAATAATGGGAAAATATAAATTAGAAAGGAAATAAATAACTAAAACAATAAATAAATAAGTTATAAAATGAAACATCAGTAATAAAAGTAAAGATAAGTTAGAGTGGATAATAATAAAATTAAAAGATGAGTTGGAGTGAAGGAACCAGATATCTTTGGGAGTGAATCTCGACAATGACAATTAGTGGTGATGCTAACTATTGATGGGAAAAGATGATAATGATGACTGGATGGCAGATGCCATAGATTTGTTGCCCGGAGGGATGTGCAGGGGATTGTGGAAGAGAATGACAAAGTGACTTACAATAACAACAATAATTTGGTGGAAATGTTAATGAGAATTGAAATTGATAGGTTCAAAGGTGATGATAGTATTTAAGAATGAAAAGAGAGTGGAGAATAGTCAATGGGTGTATTATGATGTGAAATTACTCAAGCAATATAGAATTCCACTAGAAATAATTAAGAATTAAAATTCAATATTTATTAGAGGAAATTAATAATTCATAGAATGAGGAAGAGAGAAAATAGGAGCAGTTATGAGGAGGACTGAGGAGGATGGAAAAATTAGGATCCAGATTTTCTCACCCTCCCATTTCTCTGCATCTCTCAGTCTCTCTAAATCCTGGCCTTTATTTTCATCTAATGACTCTCAAGTTCACACATGAAACATTTTAATGTACACCACGTCCGTACCGTATTTTTCTTCCTCTTCTTCTTCCCACACAAACATGAATTACAGAATCGGTGACAAATCTTTGAAATCATGGTGGGTCTAAACAAGGGCTGGAAACTTCATTGATTGATTAATCTGCAACATGATATGGGGCGACAATCTGATTTGATTGATTCATATCATAAGATGATAATTGCTTTTG
Source organism: Mimosa pudica (assembly GCA_029929735.1). NCBI lineage: Eukaryota > Viridiplantae > Streptophyta > Magnoliopsida > Fabales > Fabaceae > Mimosa > Mimosa pudica. The sequence goes on from JAKELP010000040.1 coordinate 1,551,376, forward strand.
GGGCAAGAGGGGTTCAGTTTTGATAAGATTCTGTTTTCTATTCATTTGCAAAATTATTATTTGGATGTATGATAATCATCTTTTTCATCCATCTTTCTGTTTGTATGAAAAAATTTGTGTGTGTACAGCACACTTAAATTAGGAGACTTACCTCAGATGTGGTTTTTCATCTTTTTCATCCAACAGATGTGGGTTTTAAATAAAAATTGGGGGGAATAAATGAATCCAAAATTGGGGGGATTTGTGGTGACGAAAATCTCAATCCTACGAAAAAGAAATCAGACTATCTATCTGATGAATATGGTACTGAGACTACGAAGAAGAAAGAGAGGAAGACGAAGAGGAAGAAAGATACTGTATGGACGTGGTGTAAAATTAAAATGTTTCATGTGCGAACTTGAGAGCCATTAGATGAAAATAAGGGCCAAGATTTAGAGAGCTAAGAGACGCTGAGAAGTTGAGGTTGAGAAAATCCGGATCCGAAAAATTAACGATAGAATGAGGAAGAGTGAAAAAAGGATCAGTTATATAGGAGGAGAGAAAGAAGGAGCAATTATAGAGAAGAAGAGAAAATGGAATAGTTAAAAAGGAAGTTTTTTTTTTAAAAAAAGAGAGGAGAGATATTATGCTGATGTGGCTTCTTAAGAAGCCTGCTTTTAGCCCTCCATTTATATATAAGATAGATTTTTAGCAAAATCATAAATTTTGCTAAAAATCTATCTTATATATAAATGCAGGGCTAAAAGCAGGCTTCTCAAGAATCAACATGAATTCATTTGATCTCACAATGAGCACGCATTATAAATCTCTCTTCAATTCCATTGCTTACTAAGTTAAATTGATCATGAAAGATCTTTTGTGTGGTATCTTATTTATAACCGTAGAACCCTTTGTGTCAATTAATCTATTTATTTTAAAACAAAAAACTCAATATAGTGGATATCTTGGGAATATAAAAGATGGATCGCTCACACACACTTCTATTTTCTTATGTTACTCTTCCTTAGATATGACTCAAGAGCTCTTTCAAAAGTCGTACCATTAAAGTTATTCTCAAGTGGCTCAAGCCACAGTCACGTACCAAATTTTCACAACAACCTCAGCCAAGTGAGTATTGGGGACATAACATTAAGGACATAATAAAGTAATTTAATGTTCTAGCTGGTTCATCAACTAACCACCTAGGTCCTAGAACACAAACAATTAACACTGAACCACAAAAATCAGACAGCCTCTGATGTTATAAAAGATAAGTATATAAATGAAATCACATTAAGATACTACAATTAGAAAGCCTTACATGTTACAGAGATGAAATAAATGAATAAACAATGAATTGAGTCCATTCTTGGATGGTTAGAGAAAGAGAATGATGCAGAATCAGGAAACTATGGGAGGTACAGATAGCTAGATGTGTAATGCCATCAACAACCTAATATCCCATGAAGATCTAACAATCACAGTCATAGCACTTGCAATTACAAGTCAAGGTTGGTGACCTGTGGAAGCAAACAAATGGGCGGTATGCTGTTTGTTTGTAGGCAGAGGAGTGAACCCATTGTAGCTCCCATCCAACTTCTCTAAGCATATTTTCGCCACTGAGCTGAAATCTGAGTTTTGTTTCATAATGGGTTGTGCTACATAGTCCTCGATCGGCATCCACTGCATATATAAAAAGAACAATTACATCAGACTCTAATTCATATATTAAGACACAACAATGCCCTTATTAAGTTGCTAACATTGTATATCATAATATCATGAGATCCTATTCCACAACAACAACAACAAAACCTTATCCAACTAAGTGACATATGTTCTCGAGTATCTGATTATCTCTGGATGAGAAATTGAAAACACAAGTTCGCTTGTTGATTTTACATGCATACATATTTTACCGACCGGAATGATTATATAAGAAGCATGAGACCGGATAAATAAATAAAAGTAGAAATCATCTAGACATTATCAAGAATTTAAAAATAACAGAACATGAGTGAAAAATTTTCAAAAGTTAATAGACCCACAGCATACCTGAGCTGCAGCAATTTCAGACGCCTGTGTCTGAATATCAGCGGAACGTGGTTGCAACATGCAAACAATGAAGATGTTTGATTTCCCGAAGAAAGACTTGTGGCTTTGTCTGAAGCAAAACAAGCAACATAGAAAAAGAGAAACAAATATTCAATCTGATTGCCTTGGTGATTAAAATGGAAGTTTTCTAATTAAATAGATGTCATAGTCTTACCTGAAAGCCAAGACTTCTACAAATTCTGTGTCTATCTGAAAGAAGAATTAAAGTAGAAAGGTCTTAGCCTCTTAGGATTCAATTGAGTCCCAAAACTGAGTCAAACGTCTCTCTAAGTTTTTTGGTCCTAGGTTGTTCACATTTGGACAAGCAAGGACTATCCTAGAGAAAATTTAAACCTCCCAAAAAAGAGTTGAAAAACATATAGATTGGTTAGGTATGCTTACTCCCGTTTCTTCTTTAACTTCTCTAACAGCAGCAGTGGAAAAATCCTCACCCTGCAAGTGAAATCCAAATTATGTACAGAAAAAAGATACTCCCTCCGGTCCTAAATATAGGACCTATTTGACTTTTTTGAAAAATCCTAAAAAAAGCAAAATAAGTTAATTATAAATTGATTTACCTAATTTTTTCTCTTACACTAGTTTATTTTACCTATGAGCTAATGGATAATCTAAAAAGATATCAAATATGTCATGATTTAATAATCTATTTTGCAACCTTAATCTCTCCAAAAAAAAGTCAATTAGGTCTTATATTTAGGACCGGAAGTAGTATTAAACAAAATAAATAATATATAAAGACTGGATTAAAGGTACCTACCTCCTCAACAGTTCCAGTAGGTAACTTCCATATACCTGTATCTTTAAACCAACCATAGCGCTCCTGAACCACAAGTATCTATAAAAATTAAACAAAAAATTCCATTAGCACTATACATCAAATAAATCATAAAGAATACAATGTCAAAGCACTAAATGGTAATTTTTGGCTTAAAAACCATTGGGATGATCACAGGAAGAAGGCTGAACACAGGTTCCACTTCCAGGTTAATGAGCAAATAAAAAGGTATTTCAAAAAGAGAAAAGTTTGATCCTCATTGTTTTTTATTTTTTAACCAAAGATTGGTTCTAATTGTGGATCAAATTAAGCACAAGTAGAGGACAATGAGGAACAAACTTATTTTGATTTTTAACCACAAGTTTTTGTTTTTGCTCTAGCTTAATGAAGTAAATGTTTTGCTTTTCCCCAGTATCTAATGAATCTCGACCAATCCAAAAGCAAAAGCCTCAGTGAATCATGGAATGTAACTAATAATATTTTCCAACACAAATCACTATATGTTGACAATGAAAGTTGGGTGTGATTTCATACCAGCCACTCTTAAAGCTTAAGATGTTTAAAAGAACATGCTTTAAGCCACTACCTTTACAGTTCACTTATTTTAGTGAGGAGACAAGTATTATGCAGGATGCTATATCCACAAACAAATAGCAGGTCCAAAGCATTCACTGCAAGTTTCAAAATAAGTTTGAGGTCTGATTTCTTCATGTTCTTGACAGCAATGTCTATACCATATTCATGACATGAACAATGCAATGGTACTTCGGCTAAAAGGCAGAATGTTTACTTTATGAAAAACTAGAAATACAAAAAGGACTACCTCTCGATTATCATTCACAACAAATGCACCAATTCCCACAACATGTGACGCATTTGCAGGAAGGGTATCAACAGTGTTGGGAATCCAACGCACAAGCATCAAGTAATCTGCTTCAGCATGGTGGTACCTAAATCCAGCCTGCAAAAAGGGATCATTATAAAATCGCAGCATGACCAAAAGAATTTGCAGGTCAACATCTCAAGATTAGACAAGACTGACAATCAGCAATCGCATTTACCTTCACTGTAGCTTCAATAAGATTTGCATGCCCTATGGGCAACTTGATCCATATCCCCTTCTTCCCCTGTAAAAGCCAATTTGATTATTTGTCTACAACTAACAGGCAATCACACACACACGCACACAGTCCCTCCAGTCGTAATTATAATACCACTTTAACTTTTTTTTGGAGAAATTTAGGATGCAAACTTAATTACTTCAAAATGTCTATAATCATCTTTTTTTCTCAAAACAAATTTATTATACTTACAAACTAACCAATAATTTAATTACATTTGGTATATGTTATAATTCAGTGATCTAATTTTTTGTATTAACTTCTACAAAAAGGTCAAAAAGGTGTTATATAAGCAAAAAGAGTTCTTTTACTTTAGATTTGATAATCTACCTGTTTCCTCCAACTTGACATTGACATTTCCAGTAGAGAAGAGAAGAACATGGAATCCATGGGCTCCTTCACATTAACTATGACTCCTCCATAACAATCATCCTTTGCATTAAGGAAATCAGTGACCCTATCCTCCATTACCTCCATAGGCGTGGAAGCCAGCATGTCCCTCATTGGGATCAAACAGTTTCTTATATTGTTGCCTAAAGGAACAATAAATCAAATAACATTAACTTCAAAACACAATGATATACATAAACCAAATCACATCATAATACATATACAACACATGCTTGCACCTAAGCTTGTTTTCATGATTTTTCTTTTCAAATATCCAAAGGCATTCTCTTACAACAATTGTATAAATAGCTGAAAGAAAAATTAAAAAAAAAAACCTTAATCAACAGTTTCTTATATTGTTGCCTTAAGGAACAATAAATCAAATAATTTAACTTCAAAACACAATGACGTGCATAAACCAAATCACATCATAATACATAAACAACACATGCTTGCACCTAAGCTTGTTTTCATGGATTTTCTTTTCAAATATCCATAGGCATTGTCTTAAAACAATTTTTTGTATAAATAGCTGAAAGAAATATTAAAAAAACTTAATTGAAACAGTTTCTTATATTGTTTCCTTAAGGAACAATAAATCAAATAACATCAACTTCAAAACACAATAATGATAAGCATAAACCAAATCATATCATAACACATAAACAACATAAACTTTCACCTAAGCTTGTTATTATGATTTTTCTTCTCAAACATGCAAAGGCATTGCCTTAAATAGCTGAAAGAAATAAATATTAATAAAAAACTTACCTTCTGGGCATGATGATGGGTAAACAGAAGGAAGTTGAATTCTCTTTGGGACTGAAGAAGATAAGAGAAATGATTTAGAATTTGCCAAAAGGCGAGAGTAAAGATTACGGGCTCTAACACCAAGCATTAAAAATCAAAACTTTAGAAGCTTAAGAGGTAAAAGAGTGAAAATTTCAAAGACCCAACAAGTAGTTACTACTATGTAGAATGATGATGATGATGATGATAATAGTACCTTGTCATTCTTATAGGATGGGATGAGTGTGGAGCTCAAGGATGGAAATTTCCAAGGAAAATTGGAGTGTGGGACTTTGAATTTGAATGGGTCGTTGAACATTGAATTGAAGTTCTCTATGCTTCAAGTTTGGTTTGTGGGACAAATTTGAACCATGAAAGTAACAAGAAAATATAGGGAAATAACAAGAAACACGAATGAACCTCAAAAATGAAAGGGGTGTACTAAAAAAATACTCCCTCTCTTCCTAAATATAATACTCCATCTGGTCTAAATATAAGACCTAGTTGATTTTTTTTTGGAGAGATTAAGGTTGTGACTTGTGAAATAGACTATTAAATAATGACACATTTGATATATTTTCAGATTATACATTAGTTTATAGGTAAAATAAACTAGTCTTAAAGAAAAAATTAGGTAAATCAATTTATAATTAACTTATTTTGTTTTTTAGGATTTCCCAAAAAAGTCAACTAGGTCTTATATTTAGGACCGGAGGGAGTATCACTTTAGCAAATTTGGAGAGGTTAAGGAAGACATTCTAATGAGTTAGGATTACATGAAATTTCCAAAACACCTCTCACCTAAGTTTTAAAAATATTCTCCCACGTTCTTCAAACAACTATTTTTTGGATGAAGGGAGTATAAGGGTAATTTGGGGAAAACTTGAGTCAAATTAGAAAGTGATCTTATATTTAAGATCAAGCTCTTCTCCCTGATCTTATATTTAGGAACGGAGGGGTACTCCATAAGAATGAAGATGAGTTTGGTCATAAATATAAGACTTATTTCTAACTTTTATCAACTTTTTCCTAAAATATCCTTATCAGTGCTCCCTAATGATAGACAAGAAGAGAGGGAGTGAAGTCAATACTCCTTAATGATAGACAATAAGAGAGAGAGAGAGAGTGGGGGTGAAGGTAAGTTAGTGTATATTAGTAATATCATGTCATTTTAACTAAATTAACTAACATTCTTAATCTAATAAAATTAGGTGAATATGTCTTATATCTAGCATCGAGTGTAATTTTTTAAGTGAGTTGGCCAATGAGGGAAAATGCATTCACATTTCTTTTTAGTTTTCTGTTAAGTTTCGTGCCAATCGCCTTATACAGTTGTTATCAGCATAGCTGGAGATGGTGTACAAGTCATGGTGTCATGCGGTGTAACGAACATTTTTTCTTTTGAGTTTATGAATTTTATAGTCGTGTATGATTTGCTTTAATATTTTTGTCATATTTTAGAACTATTCAATAATCATATTAATGTTTCAATAAGTAGATTAAATGTTCTACTATTATTTCTTGTTATAAATATAATATCTAATTTATCGTACAAATAGTGTCCATATTATTTGATTGTCATTATTTGATTTTTGTGTTATAAAGGCTCTGAATAAGAATTGTTCCTACATTGTCACGGGTTTGAAACGACATGAGTTAGATGAGAGCGGAGAATTAGATCCTACAATAATTTTTTGAGGTAGTGTATATTAATTAATAAATTGATAATCATATGATGGGAAAATTAAAAATCATATGATCATATATATTGGCACATACTTTTTAGAAAATACTACTACTCCGGTCCTAAATATAAGACCTAATTGACTTTTTTTTTGGAGAGGTTAAGGTTGCGAAATAGACTTTTAAATCATGACATATTTGATATATTTTTATATTATACATTAGTTTATAGGTAAAATAAATTAGTTTAAGGGAAAAAAATTAGGTAAATCAATTTATAAATAACTTATTTTGCTTTTTTATAGGATTTTCTAAAAAAGTCAACTAGGTCTTATATTTAGGACCGGAGGGAGTATTAATTTTTTCAAATTCTTATTGTGTCTTTAAGTCTTCATCCATCCATTCTATATAATTAATTTTCTACTAAGTTTGAATGGGTTAATAATTAAAAATAATGATCACAAAAATTTTATGAAATAGTACTAATAATTGGCCAGTGATTAGCACGCAACCACGCATGATTACTTTAGCTCGGGCCAGAGAAGGAAGTATTTCAACTTTGAAAATGGGAATCTGAATGAAACAAAAATGAAGTATTTGAAGGGAAATTAGGACGTGATTTTTGTTCAAATCTTCAAAGTCAAATGCCACATTGCCCTTTCAAAATGACGAAAATTAATAGTAGTATTTAGTTTTTCGCCTTTTCGCAGTGATGAAAATTAAGATTGAACGTGTATTTTCTTAATTTTTACGCTTCATTATTTGTTTGAAGTGAATAGGGATTCAAAGAAAATCTACCAATGGATCCCAATTTTTTTTTTGGCAAAAATTTAAACGTTAATATCAAGGCTTGTAGCTAGGTACTCTGTGTGATGTTTTTATGTAATGACTGGGAAAATATTATGAAAGTGCACCTGTATTAGACTGAAGCATCATTGGTGAAGACAATTATTATAATAAATAACTCTATCCGTTGCTAAGTAGTGGAGATAACTTAAGGATCTAATTAACTCTTTTTTTTAGAATTATAAGAAAACTTAAAAGTTAATTATAAATTAATTTACTTAAAAAAATTTCTCAAAATTAGCTTATTTGACATATAACATAACATATAAACTAATAACACATAAAATACTTTATAATTAAGTGACACATTTACTTCCTTAATTTTTCGAACAAAAGTTAATTATTTGTCATATTTAGGATTTCAAGCAGTAGTATATTTTAAGAAAATTTAATAAATTGATCTAATCATTGTATATACTATTGAGGATAAAAACACTATATTACTCATATTCCTAAAGCTAATATATGTGCATATTCCTAAAGCTAATAAATGTTTTCCTCATTCTATTGAGGGGACGTAACTCAAAAAAAATGGAGTATTTGAAATATTGATTCTTATTATTTAAGTCACTTTAATAATCCAAATTTGGTGACTTCTATCGGTAGGGTCGAGTTCCACAAATCTAAGATTCCGAAGTCTTCATTAAGAAATGGAAGTAAGGAGTTTATTTATATTGACACATTCTAGTATGTTACAAAAGGTTTTCCATTACAACAACAATAACCTTGGAAGCAACATCTTTCTTCTCCAACATTATTTGCTATGTCTTGTTTTCATTATGCATCAAAATAAATCTCTTTTACAGGACTGAATATGACTTCTCTCATGGTGTAGAATATCATAAAAGTTTTATCAACTCTTCATCTATAAACTCACCTAGTTTTAATGTAGTTTTACATGATGTTCAATATCTTCTTAGTTTATTTTTTAACGTATGCTTTGCAATTACTATAGGTTGGAAGTATGCTCTTGTAGCTAATTTACTTCCAATGTGTGCATCTTTAAAACTTATACACCCTCCGGTCCTAAATATAAGATCTGATTGATTTTTTCTAGAAAATCCTTAAAAAAGCAAAATAAGTTAATTATAAATTGATTTGCCTAATTTTTTCCCCTTAAACTAGTTTATTTTACCTATAAACTAATGGATAATCTAAAAAAATATCAAATATGTCATCATTTAATAACCTATTTCGCAACCTTAATCTCTCAAAAAAAAATCAATTAGGTCCTATATTTAGGACCGGAGGTAGTATAATGTTTTATACTATCTATAATATAATGTTGTCTTTGATTTAAAAAATCTCTATAGTAATAAATAAGCAAATAATTAAATATAAACACAGTAATAATAACTCCTATAAAATACTCGAATAGTATATGATCGAAAAAAATAGCACTATCAGCATAATGAATTATGGTATGTTTGGTTGTGTGAAAGAAAGTAAAGAATTAGAAATGGAAAGGGTAAGAGATGGAAAGTAGGGGTAATGATGAGAGAGTAAAGTTTGTGAGCCCCATGATAATTGTGAGATGGAAAGAGAAAACTTGTGGGCCCAATATATATGTAAATGACCATATTACCCTTAACTTTTTAATTTATTTACTAGCCACTTTCCATACTTTGGTGCAACCAAACAGACCCTTAGAGTCCGTTTGGTTGTGTGAAAGAAAGTTAAGAATTAGAAATGGAAAGGGTAAGAAATGGAAAGTAGGGGTAATGATGAGAGAGTAAAGTTTGTGGGCCCCAGGATAAGTGTGAGATGGAGAGAGAAAACTTGTGGGCCCGAGATATATGTCAATGACCATATTACCCCTTAACTTTTTAATTATTTTCATCTCACTTTCCTTTTCTTCATACAACCAAACAAAGAACATATCAATTACAAAAGAATGACAAGAATTTAATATCCGTATACAATGCCTTCCCCTAATTAAACTAACATTTTTTTATTATTCCAACGTACTCCTTTAAATCAATACATATGGAGAGGTAAAAGGCATAGCAACAGCAACAACAATTATGAACTCCAACAGGGAAAAAGCAGTCCCTCCCTTGTTGCCATGTTGAATAAATAAATCCACATGCAATGGTCCCTGTTACACAATTAATACAGGATCATAAAGTTTCCCATGAATGATATGATAACAAAACACACTCCAAATTTAAAATTAAAAAATCAACAAAACTCCATATCTATTATACACGACCCCATTTATATTTATGTATGTTACATAGATCAAGTGAATAGTGATCTCCTACGTGATTATAACAGTGCAAAGCTTTGTCAGAGTCAAAAAGGACTAGAAGACATGGGGGGCAGAAGAAGATGAAGCAAATTCAATTTCAGCACAAAAAAAATGTCAACAGAAAAGACTCATTAAGTGCTGCTGCTAATCAGTTATTGAACATTTTAATGAGCACAAAAACTATAATATGCTGCTAATCAATTATTGAACATCTTAATGAGCACAGATTTACTCAAATATATACCTGTGGTTCTTCTAAGCAAAACCCCACCTAGTGTAGGTGAAAACATGTCATTTGCTACAAAGAATCGATAGCTCTCATCTTTCCTTGGCTCTTCAAGGTCTATGTACAGCCAAACAGGATGAATCCATAGCAGTGAGCGAGCAAAAGAATCGTCACATTGATGGCACATGCATAAATTAGCAACCAAGTCATGATAATTCTTTCCTTGGCTCTTCAAGATTTATGTACAGCCTAATTGACAGCCTCATTATTTTTCAATTTTACACAACACTAATGGCACAACTGTTCATATCCATACTCACAGGTACCCCTTTCTTCGACATCTCATCCTTCAAACGCAAGGCTTCTTCATGATTCCCTTCCTTCATGTGAACATCAATCATCAAGTTATAGGTAGCTACGTCTGGCTCAATTCCCATGGCTAGCATCTCCTCAAAAAGAGCAAGAACCTCAGATCTATTTTCCACCAAGTTGTGACCATGCATTAATGATGTGTATGTCACAGTTGTTGGTTTCAGGTTTCTTTCCTGCATCTCAATGAAGAGCTCTTTGGCCTTCTCCACATTATGATCCTTACAATATTGATCAATCAGAATTGTGTAAGTGATATGATTACGTGAGATCTTCTTTTCCGGCATCTCTTCCCATAATTGATAGGCTTCCTGCAACTTGTTGCTTTTGCAAAGACCATCAAGTACTATGTTATAAGAAACAGTGGAGGCCATTCTCTTGTCCAACATTTCGTCAAGTAGATTTCGAGCCATCTCTGATTCTCCAACTCTGCAGCACCCACTGAGAAGGGAATTGTATATAAAGCTATCAGGTTGGACGCCTTTTTGAGTCATATCATTCACCAAACGTAAAACCTCATCAAGATTTCCAGATTTGCAGTATCCATTTATAATTGTGGCATATGTCACATTATTTGGAACCAAACCAGATTCTGATAGGCCATCAAATAAATTCTTAGCTCTTTCAAGTTCACCAGCCTTACATAGGCCATCAAGTAACGCATTATAAATAACAATTTCAGGTTTTATGCCTTTCTCATTCATTTCTTCAAGAAGTTGAAAAGCTTTCTTCATTTCACCTTTTTTACAGAAGCCATTAATGATAGAACCATAAGTGTAAACATCAGGAGCCAACCCTTTGCTATCGAGCTCTGAAAAGAGGGTCATTGCTTCTTGCATTTTTCCATTCTTTGAAAGACCATTAATGAGCACACTGTATGTTTTCACATCTGGGAAAACACCTCTTGCAAGCATGCTCCTAAATATGGTGAAGGCTTCTGTTATATTATCAGCTTTGCAGTGGCCATCAATTAAGAGGGTATAAATCACATCATCCGGCATGACACCGTCCTCAAGCATGTCGTTGAAAATCAAGTCAGCCATCTGCATGTTTCCTGATTTACTGTATGCCTGGATAAAAGCTCCATATGTATATGTATTAGGCTTTAATTGACTTCCCAACATTTCATCTAAATAACCCTTTGCTTCTTCTATCTTCTGGGCCCTGCATAGTCCCACAATAATGGAATTGTAGCAGAATACATCTAATGGGATCCCCTGTTCTTTCACGCTCTCCAATAGTTTTCTCATCTTTCTGACTCTGCCTTCCTTGGCATTAGCTGAAATAAGAGCAGTGAAGGTAACAACATTTGGTTTTACACCACTTCCAATCATTTCCTCCAAGAAAGCATCGGCCTCAGGGAGTTTACCACATCTGCAAAGTCCATTGATGATGATGCTGTAAGTTATCTCGGTGGGTTTCAAGCCTTCCTTCTTCATCTCATCAAATATCTTAAACGCAGTATCCATGTCACCCTTCCTGCAGTATCCCTCTATCAAAGTGGTATAAGTTCGAGAGTTCAACTTAATTCCTAAACTTTTTATCGCATCTAGAATTTCTCCTGCCTTATCCATCCTGCCTGCCTTAGACAAGCCATTAAGAAGTGTGTTATATATGACCACATCTGCAATGAAACCATTTTTTAACATTTCGTCCTTCACTTTAAAAGCCTCTTCCACATCACCATGCTTCATAAGAGCATCGATGAAAGTATTATAGCTAAGCAAGTCAGGCTTCAATCCCACACTAACCATTTCTGATAAAATTGACTTCGCTTCACCGAATTTCCTTTTCATGCAACAACCATTAATAAGGGCTGAATAAGTGAATTTATCCGGGGTCAAGTGATTCTCAACCATATATTTCTTCATTTTCAATGCGTCATCAAGTAACCCCGCTTTACACAGACCATCAATAATCACATTATAAGTCACTTTAGTTGGCATGCAACCTTTATCTGCCATTTCATTGAGCACCCTTTTCACCTCTTGGGTGCTACCAGACTTGAAGTGAGCATTAATTATAGACGTGTAAGTGTAAGCATCAAATGACATATTCAAAGCTGACATGCGATCACAAACTTTCCAAAACAAATCCAACTTGCGCACCTTCAACAAGTCACTCAACAACGAGTTAGCAGTTAACAAACGAGGCACAAAATTCACCCTCTCAGATTCCCAAAGCACACGTGAAGCCTCATCCAACAAACCCAGTTTCCTGTAACTATCAATCAACATATCAAAAACCACAAAATCAGACCTTTGTCTACTTCCCTCCCTATAACAACTATCAATAGAGCTCAAAACATCAAATGGAGACTTAAACTCTCTAACCATACGACCAACTATATCAGAAGCACCACCATACAACTTCAAATCACATAGAGCAACAGCAACAACACATAAAGTATCTAAATCTCTAACTGAACCCATTTTTTGTTCATACCAATGGAAGAAGCTAAGAAGACGTCTAGGGTCACACACACAATTATGTTGCATAACAGATCGAATTAAACCCGGATTTAACTTAGAGATGATGCTAGGTGAATCCATGTGAATGTGCCAATTGTCATGGCTAAGAATGTTGGTGATTTCCTTCACTGCATCATCTTGGGTATGTGTAGTGCTATAGTACACTGATCTATGAGAAGAAATTTGACATCTTGTGAAAAGATTGCTCCTTTTGCATAAAAATCTCCACATTTTGGTGTTGTATGGATGAATTGAGTAAACCCCAGATAAGTTATGCACAATGTGAAAGCAAAAGGAATGAACTTTGAGCTTAACTTGAGAAAAGATTGCAGCTTTTGCATGAAAGTATCCACATTTTGGACATGAAATGATGAATTGAATAAACCCCAGATTAGCTAAGCCCAATGTGAGAGCAAAAGGAGTGAGCTTTGAGCTTAACTTGTGAAAAGATTGCAGCTTTTGCATGGAAGTATCCACATTTTGGGCTTGAAGTGATGAATTGAATGAACCCCAGATAAGGTAAGGCCAATGTGAGAGCAAAAGGAGTGAGTTTTGAGCTTAACTTGTGAAAAGATTGGGGCTTTTACATAAAAATCTCCAATGTGAGGGCAAAAGGAATGAGCTTTGAGGGTAAGGGAAGAAGTTGCCACCACGTTAAGCACCGTCAAAATGTTGTCTCCGGCGTGATTGAAATAAGATGTTGAACAATGAAAAGCCAGAAATAGAGATTAGGGGATTAGTAAAAACTCACTAAATCACCTTCATTGAAATAAAGAGATGATGTTATGAAAGAAATTAGAAGGAGAAATATGTGAGGCAGCAATTGGTGGTTGGACTTACTGGTTGCAAGGAACGGAGGGTGGAGCCATGGGGATTGAATTGGAATATTGGAATGTGAGCACGGCCAAGCTTTCATATATTATCGTACAACACTGCTGGGGTGCGATTCCGTGGTCTACCCCAACTTTTCTTTGTTTTTCCTAGCGGTCCCGCCAACTTTGTTATACTCCCTCTGGTCTCTAAGGGTCCGTTTGGTTGGACGGAAAGTGTGTAATGGAAATGTAAATGGAATTGAGTGTAAGGGGGTAAAAATGGAAAGTAGAGATAAAATGGGTAATGATGAAAAAGTAAAGTTTATGGGGCCCAGGAAAAATGTGAGATGGAGAGAGAAAGCCTATGGTCCCCGGGATATATGAAAATTACAATTTTCAATTTCATTCCACGATTCCATTCCCTAATTCAACCCAACCAAACTGGCCCTAATACTCCTTCTGCTCCTAAATATAAGACCTAATTGACTTTTTCTGGAAAATCTTAGAAAGCAAAAATAAGTTAATTATAAATTGATTTACTTAATTTTTTTCCCCAAACTAGTTTATTTTACCTATAAACTAATGTATAATATAAAAATATATCAAATATGTCATCATTTAATAACATATTTCGCAGCCTTAATCTCTCAAAAAAAAAAAGTCAATTAGGTCATATATTTAGGACCGGAGGTAGTATAAGAGTTAGCCGCCAAAAAAACTCTTCTTAAGAAAATATATGAATGTTAGTTGGGTGTCTGGAGTTAATGCTTCTTTTTTTCAATATTGCTCATATTTATTATGATACTTTTAAGAAAGAGAAATACATAAGCATTAATAAATATGAAAAAAAGTTGGAGACAAAGTAGGAAAAAATGCATTAAATGAGGAGAGAATGTGAGATGAGCTCTTATATTAGGGAACAAAACCATTCAAATTTTGAGCCTTATATTAGTGACAGGAAGGAGTATGAATTTGTAAGGGTGGAACCATGGGGGTTTGGATTGGAATGTGACTTAATTTGGAATTTGGATTTTGGAGGGGGCATGGGAAAGATTTTTTTTTAAAGAATTAACATAATTTTTCGTCCCTCAAGTTTCACTCAACTTTGGTTTTACTCCCTCAAGTTTCAAACTCGTGCTTTTAGTCCCTCAAGTTTTCACAGTTAATAAAGGTAGTCCTTCAACTTTAAAGGATCTAAAAATATATTTAACATCGTTAAGTTGTCCTATGTGGCACTAACACCGTTAAATGTAATGACGTGGCGCCTGACTGGATATTTATTTAATAAAACAAAAAAGGGAAAACATATATTTTAAAGCTCCACAAAAGAAAAAACGCAAGCTTCTTGGATGCTCTTCAAAGGAGAAGTGCAAAGGGGTAAGGGCAAGAACTCACATTCATTGCCGGCAAACTGTGACGTGGCCGTCGCCGGAGTCGTGGTATTTGCCGGTGGTGGTCTTTTACCCAAAATCCTCAATCGCGTTTTAGTCATATTCCGCTGTTGTTGAAGATATATAAGAAATTCTTCCTGTGCTATATTTAATATCTTTTGAGTTGAATGTTTAGTGAAAAAGAAACTCTTGCTAAATTTTTGTTTAACTTGTTCTTTTATTTGAACCCATATGTAGTTAGCTTTAATAATGGATGCCTCTGTTGTAGCGTATTATGATGGATTTTTTTATCACAGTTCCTCTGTGTTCATGATGCTTTGTTTCGCCTTGTGTCCATTAACATTCATTGCTAATGCCATAATCAGTGTGTTCCAAGTAATAATACTCCGTATTACATACAATCACATTCTCATCCCGCATTTCACATACATAGCAATAACAACATTACATACAATCACATTGTCATCCAGCTTCTCATCCAGCATTATATACCTATGAATATCCTCACCCATTTTAGTAGCACCCAACTGAGAACAAGCAGAGAGAGCACCAAGAACAATGACGACATAATTAGGCTTCCATCCCTCCACCTTCTTTCTATCAAACAACAATGTCATAGCTTCATTAGACCTATTCTCTACCTTTCTTGGTTCCTACAAATCCTTTTATTTGTTATGTTTTGATGGTGTTAACATGAAGTTATTAACATTTTTAGAATATAATATTAATTCATTTATACCTTATTGAATATCTAAACTTTTATTATTTCATTTAAAGATACATAGTTGTTTTTATTTATAATTTTCCTTGTTACATTAGAGATTGATTGAAGGATTACTTTAATACAAAACCTTGGAATAGAAAATAGAAAAAATAAACAAAATATACTTAGAACAATAACTAGCTAGAAGGAGTAGCATGCATGTGTTAGAAATCATATAATAGCAAGATGAATATATATGATCGATAAGAGTGGTAAAGGATTGAGGAAGGCTAAAATGTCTCAAACTTAGTCTCCTGCTTTAGAGACAACTCCGCAAACATGGATTCGAAAGGAGGTGACTTTCATGGTAGGAGAATCCAAATTAAAAGATCCGCAACCAATTACTAGAGAAGACATCACAAACTTTGGAGTGGGTATTAATTGAGCTAAAGGTCCTGTCATGCATGCGTTGCTAATGAACATCTCTACCCCACCATACAAAAACATTCATGAATAATTTAGTTGAGGAGAAACTTACTGAAGATGTCAATTTAGAATTTTTATGAACGAGAATTCAAGTAATGAAGTTTTTTGTATGCGGAATCCTTCCTACTATTCATGCTTTTACATGAAAAAATGTACCATGTTCTTTTCACCATTTAACTTTTAAACATATAATAGATAGATTTTAACAAAATGCCTAACATACATAACCATCTTTAAATACCGGATTTTTTGTTGGACCTCTCTGTATTTACAGCTTGACGTGACTGCGTGCACGTTTGATGTTGGGAGTAAACGGGATAGTGTGCATGTGTGACTTTAATAATATGTGTGGAACTGTGGATCGCACAAACCACAAAGATCACTACTTTATTTGATGAGTATACCCTCACCACCATCCTCGTACAAAAGGCCACTCAATTAACAAATCGATTCCATGCAACTGCAAGTCTGCAACACATGATGTTTGTTTGGTCATCCTCGCACAAAAGCCCACTCAATTAACAAACCGATTGCATGCAGCTGCGGCACGCGGCACATGCATATGTTTGTTTGTTATAGTTAAAAGTACTGCTTTATTCGGTTTTAAATATAACATTTATTTGCCTAATTTTTTTTGCCTAATTAAATTATGTTTGTTAGTTAAGTTAATTAAAATAACATGATACTACTAATATATCATAACCATTCACCTTTACCACACTTTTGTCTTATTCGTCCATTATTAGGGGCATTAATAAAGATAATTTAGGGAAAAATTATTATGAATTAGAAATAAGTCTTACATATAGGACTAAATTTATCTCTCTAAATAAATCTTATACCCCCTCCGTTCCTAAATATAAGACCTAATTGACTTTTTTGAAAAATCCTAAAAAAAGTAAAAATAAGTTAATTATAAATTGATTTACCTAATTTATTCCCTTAAACTAGTTTATTTTACTTATAAACTAATGGATAATCTAAAAATATATCAAATATGTCATGATTTAATAGACTATTTTACAACCTTAATCTCTCAAAAAAAAAGTCATCTAGGTCCTATATTTAGGACCGGATGAACTATTTAAGAACGGAGTGAGTATAAACTAATTCAAATGCTAGGTAAGTCGAACAAACAAACTGTTAAGGAGCAACTACTAAAAAATTGTGTGTGTGTGTGTATTATTACATCTACTCTTTTTATAAGGAATAACTACTAAAAAATTGTGTGGCTCAAATGTCAGTTCTATTGAATATTTAATGTATGTATTTTTTTTAATTATAGTATTGTTTAGGCAACTGAGTACGTAGGCTAGAATTTCACGCTTTGCATGCGTCTATTATAAATTTTTTAGAGCAGGTTATTATTGTATTGATGAAGAAATCGGCATATATGTATTTTATAACAAATTGTTATACTCCTAAAAGAGATATACTCGGCACTAAATATAAAATATTATTACTAATAATATGGGCTTAAGGTAATAATAGAAAATAAACATGTATCATCTTAACTTTTATATCAAAATAACTTACCAATGTGGACCTCAAGGTAAAATTAGAAATTGCATATACGTGTGTTAGACTTGCGTTCTTTTCTTTTCTTTTCTTTAACAAAAAATTTTACAAAAAAATTAGGCACAATGCATATAAGACATACTGTATTTCTTAAGATGGTTGAATATGCAATCCTCTTGTCAAGTGAACCCACAGACAATAGGTGTTAGGTTTATTTTTTCATACTTTCTCTGTCCCTAAATATATAAGGTCACTTTTTAGATTTAATTTGTAATTATAAAGTACTTATCCACTTACCTCATATACTTGTCTATCTTTTCCCAAAACACCACTATAAATGATACAATTCCCTAACTCTTGAAATTATGCGCGTTGAGAATTTTCACTTCCCACGGTTTTAAAATGTGTCAAGACCGAAGGTATCCACGACATTATATTTATAAGACATTTGGTTCACGTGGGTCGTACACATTACTCATAATCTCTCTCTTTCACATGCGAGACTTATCACATTAATTAATACTCCCTCCGGTCCCTAATGTAAGAGCTAGCCGTCAAAAAAACGCTTCTTAAGAAAACATGTAAATGTTAGTTGGATGTCTGAAATTAATGCTTCTTTTCCGAAATTGCTCATATTTATTATGGTACTTTTAAGAGAGAGAAATACATAAGCATTAATAAATATGAAAGAGAGTAAGGGTAAAGTAGGAAAAAATGCATTAAATGAGGAGAGAATATGGGGTGAACTCTTACATTAGGGACCAAAACCATTCAAATTTTGGGCTCTTACATTAGGGACCGGAGGGAGTAATTAATAATTACTCCCTCTGGTCCCTAATATAATTAAGAGTCAAAATTTGAATGGTTTTGGTCCCTAATATAAGAGTTCATCTCACATTCTCTCCTCATTGAATGTGTTTTTCTCACTTTGCCCCTAATTCTCTTTCATATTTATTAGTGTATATGTATTTCTTTCTCTTAAAAGTATCATAATAAATATGGGCAATACTGGAAAAGAAACATTAACTTCAGACACCCAACTAACATTCACATGTTTTTGCTTAATAAGCTTTTTTTGGTGGATAGCTCTTATATTAGTTACTAGAGGGAGTAAAATAAACAGAATCCAATGAATTAATAAATCGTAATTACTACAATTAGAAGATAAAGAAATAAAGATGGTAGTTGTTGGAGGGAGAGCATTAGATGAAATTAAATTAAATTAGGAAGATGGCAAATTGAGGAAGGAGCGTGTAGCTCGTGCCTCACAAGTGAGAAATTCCCTGCAAATCCTCCTGTTCGTACATATACATATACATATATTTCCTTCTCACTTCTTCATCTGCCTAACCAAACCAAACAATCAATCCATCTTCCTTTCGCATCCTACCTCTGGTACGTTTTAACTCAATCCTCATTTCTCTTAGATCTGCATTACTTTTGCGTTTTCTGCTTTGATTTCTGTATTCTCTTTAGCTTATTCACAACATCATCAATCATACATACACCTGACACCAACAAATCAAATCAAATGAACAATATTATATTTCCTCAACTTTATGCACAATTTCAATTCAATGCTCCTTTTACCAAATACTTTTACACTGCTTATCAAATTTATGAAAAAAAAATCAACCTACTTTCGTTCCTATTGGTGCATGTCATATTTCAAGTTTGAATTTCATACTACCTCCGGTCCTAAATATAAGACCTAATTGACTTTTTTTGAAGAGATTAAGGTTGTGAAATAGGTTATTAAATGATGACATATTTGAAATGTTTTTAGTTTTTAGATTATTCATTAGTTTATAGGTAAAATAAACTAGTTTAAGGGAAAAAATTAGGTAAATCAATTTATAATTTACTTATTTTGCTTTTTAGTATTTTCCAAAAAAGTCAACTAGGTCTTATATTTAGGACCGGAGGGAGTATTTGAAATAATACTGTCTTATTTCTTCTATGTGACGATAATGCAATGCGTTTTGTGTTTCAGTTTGCGGGATTTAACTTCTTCCAGCGATGGCTCCAGTGGCAGCAGCATCTTCAGATTCTATTAACCCAAAAGGTCTTCATTAAATCAAATTATAATTAATTATGACTTATTTCATATACTTTTATATCGTCCATTAGTTTATAGCTCAAATAAACTAGTTTAAGAGAAAAAAATTAGGTAAATCAATTTATAATTAACTTATGTTGCTTTTGTTGGATTTTCCAAAAAAGTCAACTAGGTCTTATATTTAGGACCAGAGGAAGGAAGTAGAAGTATCATGATTGATAACATTTGCTTAAACTTTATGCCACGATGTTATTCATGTAGCTTTTGCTTACTACATTTTACCTGTCACAGCTGTTGTCAAGTAAACATTTATTGAAGTGGTTTTGAGATTAAGAGAAAAGATGACTTAATTTGATCATCTTTTTAATGTCAATTTTTGTACTTTCGAGTCATGTTATCAGTTTATGCGTTTGTTTATACAGATGTCTGCATTGTTGGAGTTGCCCGAACACCAATGGGTGGGTTTCTTGGTACTCTGTCATCTTTATCTGCTACCAAGCTTGGTTCAATAGCTATTGAAGGTTGGTGTCAAATCATGCGCACGCTTGTAGTGTTTTTGAATTTCTGGAAATTACATATTTTTCTTTGTCTTCATATCCTTTTTGATTGATATCTAGCTGCACTCAAGAGGGCCAATGTTGATGCATCACTTGTGCAAGAAGTATATTTTGGGAATGTTCTTAGTGCTAATTTGGGGCAAGCTCCTGCCAGACAGGCTGCTCTGGGGGCTGGCATACCAAATACAGTGATCTGTACCACTGTGAACAAAGTTTGTGCATCAGGGATGAAGGGTCTGTAATTTATTGCCATGGAAATCCTTTTGTTTTCATGTTTTGCCTGGTATTTTATTGAGAACAGTGATGGTAAACTTGTTTTGGTCATTTCAGCGACAATGCTTGCTGCACAAAGTATTCAATTAGGAATCAATGATGTTGTTGTAGCTGGTGGTATGGAAAGCATGTCTAATGCACCAAAGTATCTTGCAGAAGCAAGGTTAATATTTCCTTTCATGTAATGGTTGCCCATACTTTAATCATTCACTGAAATATGCCGAACTGAATCACACTGAAACTTTAGGAAAGGATCCCGCCTTGGACACGATTCTCTAGTCGATGGGATGCTGAAAGATGGCCTATGGGATGTGTATAGTGACTGTGGCATGGGCACATGTGCTGAATTATGTGCAGAGAAACATGAAGTTACTCGAGATGACCAGGTAATTAACATAATTTCTATATAGATGAACACAGAAAGATTGTCATATTAGATTTTAATGGATGTGTCTGCTGGGTCTGCAGGATAATTTTGCAGTTCAGAGCTTTGAGCGCGGTATTGCTGCCCAAGAAAGTGGTGCTTTCAAATGGGAAATTGTTCCAGTTGAAGTTTCTGGGGGCAAGGGAAGACCATCTACTATTGTTGATAAGGATGAGGGTCCTGGGAAGGTAGTCATGAGAGTCATACTTGAACCAAGCTTGAACTCACTATTGCATTCCTAGACACAATGATGAAAAGATACATATTTGTGAATTCTATAGAAGCATTGTGCAGTATTTTTAGTTTCAACAGGGTTTTGAATTTTTGATGAGAATATTAATTTTCAACGCACAAAAATTGTGTTCTACATAAAATGTTTTTATTTTGACATTAATACAAATAATAAATCTGGAAAAGTGCTGATAGCAATCCACCAGTTTATTTCAGCAAATATACTGGTCTATTTATTATGCTTTAGTTGTAGAATCTGATAAGTTACTATGCTTGTTAAGGTTGTTCACTACATCACTTAATCAATTAAATGTAGATACTTTTTAACTCTTTTCCTCCCATAAAGATTTACCTTGGCATTTTGATATGCTAGTTTGATGCTGCCAAGTTGCGAAAACTTAGGCCAAGTTTCAAGGAGAATGGTGGTACAGTTACTGCTGGCAACGCTTCCAGTATAAGGTTAACTAACATTAACATTTTTTCTGGACTTGTTCTTCAACTTTTACCTGTTCAATGTGTTCTAATTTTGTGGTTTAGTTTGGATGGCATGTCTTGCTCAAATAACATGCGTAAAATATTTAGTGTTGGCTGTGACACTTTGGGAGTAAAGTAATGTTAACTACTAAGATTTAAATGAGGTGACAGTCATATAGCTTGCAACCCATAATTTGGGAGACATGGTGTAATGTAGTGTGAGTGTGAGAATCTGTCACCCATGCTAGCTTGTTGATATCTCGATGAAAGTCCATCAAGTTTATTTTTTTCCCCTATTTTCATTGGATGCCAGTGAATGAACTAACTTAACTGTGTGAGTGACAGAATTGCTATCACTACTTGTACAATATATTATGTGTTTCCTGTATGGTCGTTCCTGAATATGTTAAATCTTCAGGTGTCTTTAGTCAAACATTTCTCTTTTACATTGTCTTGTTCTAACTTCTTGTGAAAATAGTAGGTTTCTTTGAACCCCGACTTGTATTAACAAAAGTCTTGCTGACAGTGATGGTGCTGCTGCGTTGGTATTGGTTAGTGGAGAGAAGGCAATAAAACTTGGACTTCAGGTTATTGCAAAATTAACTGGATATGCTGATGCTGCTCAGGTACATAAAAGCCTAAAACTTTAGGAAATGGAAGTAATAAAATTAGAACAAGAAAAATGTTATTATTCACACGCTTTTCCATGGTGATAGATTGTGTAATTTTTTATGCTAATGAGATTATCGTGTGCAGGCACCAGAATTCTTTACAACAGCTCCAGCTCTTGCCATTCCCAAAGCTATTTCCAATGCTGGGTTGGAGCCCTCCCAGATCGACTTTTATGAAATTAATGAAGCCTTTGCGGTAGGAATCTTGTGAATATTTTTGTTGAAGTAGTTTCTTAAATTTCAGTTTTTCTGTCAGTTTTAATACTTCACATTGCCAATTGTAGGTTGTGGCAGTTGCCAATCAGAAACTTCTTGGACTTAATGCAGTAAGTCTTTTTGTCTTTAAGCAAAACTCGTAAGCATACTCATGTCTGTGCATTTCTCTAGTTTGAGGAACTTATAGACAGTTGATTGGCTCAGGCATTTCTTAAGAACTCTCTTCCTTTCTCAACTATAGCAACATACACTTTTTATGTGCATAACCATAGATTTCTCCAAGTTGTCGTCATCTTTTGTTTTTAATTGACGTTACATTGTCAATTTTCAGGAAAAAGTAAACGTACATGGTGGAGCTGTGTCATTGGGACATCCTCTTGGTTGTAGTGGTGCTCGTATTCTGGTGACTCTTTTGGGGGTATGTATTAGATTTCACTATAAAAATTTCCCAAGAAATGCTTCTTTTAAATCAAGTCCCATATAGTTCAAGTATTTCACTGTAATGCAGGTATTGAAGCAGAAAAATGGCAAATATGGCGTTGCCGGTGTTTGCAATGGAGGTGGTGGGGCATCTGCCCTTGTTTTGGAACTCCTGTAAGACTTTGCCAATGTTGGTGTTTGTCTTGCATTTCATAGCACGACCTCTTAGAGCAACGATTTTTCAACAAATTCAGTCTGGGGCTTCAGAATTTGATGACAAGCAAGAAAATATATTTGGACTTATAATTAGTTAGATTTACCCACTTGGGTAATGTATGGTGCAGTCTTGTGAAAGTTACATTTCTGTTAGCACCAATAGTAGAAGGGGAAGTTAGATTTGGTGGGTTAATGTGAAAGTTTGGCACTAGCATCAAGTTCAATATGGTTTCTCTGTTCTATCTGTAATATGTTTTCTTCAATAAGTCAGTGGCGTGTCAAGCTTTTATCTCAGGCTTCATGCCTTCATTACAAGTATTAATTTTTTGCTTCAAATAATTCTTCTGTTTTTGGTATCATTCTAGTTTTCACAATCTGTTCAATTAGACTGCCTTGAATGTGTGATGCATTCAGTAAATTAAGGGCATGAAACGTAACAATATTTTCATCAACGTTAGGCTGAAATGAAATTGTTGACTTTGTAAGCTATACAAATTGGGCATTTTAACTTATATTTGTAATTATATGGGCATTCTTAAGGGAAAATTTTCACAATATTGGAAATATCTTGAACTAAATTACAAGAGCATTCCTAAGGAAAATATAACTTTATGGTGTTGGGTGCACCTTAAGCTTTATACATATGTATTTCTACACCTACAGTTTCTTGCCAAACATGAATTTATTAAATTGTCTAACACTTGCCAATAATAATACTGCACTATTTTAACATGTTTCTTCCCGTGATCACAACCATGCAATGTTGTAAAAAGTCGGACCGGCAGGCGAGCCGGAAAAGGCTTTGAGTCATGGTTCAACACGGTCTAACCGCTTAAACCTTCGGTTGGACCGGATAACCGTTGATCCGAAATGTGAAACGGTCGATGGATGGTTGTATCGGTTCAACTGTCCGGTCCGATCCGGTTCTTATAACATTGCAACCATGTGCTGATTTTCAATTTCGTGTATTAAGTTTCTAATTGATTGTTCTTTTGGAAATTTAGCAACCTTAATTGTCCTTTTACATATTCAGGGAACTTAATTTGTCTTTTTTCCTTCTTTTTTTTTTACAAATCAGCTTTCTTTCTTGGAACGCTAAATTATGTTGTTTTAATCGATTTTTTTATTACCTACGTTTTGTTCTCGTAAATCCAGGCATGCAGTTTTAAATTGATTTTTTACTCATATACCCTTTGCATAACACCTGCTACCATGTTTTCTACTCATTTAACCAGTCATGGAGTACTTTTCTTGCAGAATTAACTGTGTTTTCTTTTAAATTTGAACTTATAATGAATTAGATCGCACTAAGATTAAATACTTTATCTTATTCACATCAAAGTATAAAGATTCCACGATACTTTCTTTGTTTTTATCTGTAATAATTAGTAGAGGGTCAAAATAAGTGGGGTTAAATTGTTGCTATCTTCCCATGTCAGATCACCAAACACTTTTGTTCGTATTACTACTACCTTCAATTATTATCATGAACCCACGATTTAACATAGGAAACCATGCCGATGCGATCCATCCAATGAATACATATTATTATATCATGTTATTATCATATTCCAATTGTCATTTAATTACTTATAAGATCAAAGCAATT
Source organism: Mimosa pudica (assembly GCA_029929735.1). Taxonomy (NCBI): domain Eukaryota; kingdom Viridiplantae; phylum Streptophyta; class Magnoliopsida; order Fabales; family Fabaceae; genus Mimosa; species Mimosa pudica. The sequence goes on from JAKELP010000040.1 coordinate 1,576,451, forward strand.
TTGCCAAGTCCACTTCATACTTTAAAGTATGAAAGTTTTCTTTCCTATGTATTCAAATTAAAGTAATGACTGCTTTTGAAAAGTGACATGTTTATAGTTAGAAATATAACAACGGTAGGAGAAAAAATTAGTGGCAGTTCACAAGATATAAAATTTCTCATTTGTTTATTTTTATTTAATTTCCTCCTGTATATATATAAATATAATACCTATTTACCTAATCTGATTATGTTAATGATGCTATTTAAAATCACAATTATTTTAAAGCAGATCTATATACACACAATGGAATCTTGAAGAATTTTTACACCCAAGTATCTTACCTTCAAAGTAGTGATGGGACACTCCACGTGTCGCCCCTCCATATCGCCAGCATAGCTCTAAAACACATATATCATGTTATCCAGCACATGAAAATTTGCAGTTCCTCTAAGGAAAAACAATAAACTTTAATCAACTTTGTGTTCCTCTCCTCCATTATGTTATGACTCGGTTATGACTCGGGGAGGCACGTGCGGTCCGACATGCGGACCCCACGGGCAGCGACCTTGAAGAGGAGTGGAGAAGATGGGTGGTAGAGAGAGAAGGGAAGTGAAGCACGCCATAGAGGATCGTTCTTATGTGGCTTTGCCAAATGAGATGGCCACCTGGTTGTGTGACTAGTTCCTATCTTTTTCCACTTCTTTAGGTGCTTTGCTATGTGTATCTGTTGAGCGTGCAAAGAGATTATGGATTATGTTTTAAGAAAATAAAATAAAATGGGTCCATCTTTTGGTACTGTCATAGAAGAATCGGTAGGATAGACAGAAAAGACTAAAAGTATGTAAAGAGTAAAATTGATTTGATGCTTTGAACTTTGAAGGGTCTGATGGCGCAATTTCAAAGCAATTTTCCATCAACTTCGAGCCTCTATATATTGCTCATCTCTTATGGTTCAATTGCAATGATTTAGCATGTAATCTTGCATGTGGCATCGCGCATGCATATATAATAATAGAATTAAGGTACAAATTTATTAATAGAAAATTACAATATATAGGAGTGTTTACTAAAAAAAAAAAAGTAGAGCAATTTTGTCAATGCCATCAATTTTTTTGACGTTAAAAGTTAAAAGTCAACATCCAAAAAACTCCAAACCCAAGAACTTGCGCTTGCGTGACTTGACCGAGGATCATGCCATTATGTTCTATTTGTATGTTAAGGTTGCGTATAGCATTATTAAAAATGTTTACAAAGCAGAAAATAAAAAATGAAGGTTGAAAGTGATGCGGGGAAAAACATCCAAAAAATTACAATGATTATAAATTGTAAGAAAATTACTGATATTTGATATATACTACAAAAAAAGTCAACAAATACTTGGATTCTTCTTATTCTATAATCAATTATCCATCTCACTCCGGATGCACAGTTTCACTCCCGGCCATTTTGTAGTCCTTGTCAATTTTGAGTAGCTTGATATTTTCTTCTAATCTCTATTTCTTTATTATCCCAAGTCTTGCAAAACTAGGAAAGAGACGCCATTGTTTTGAAAAAGAATCTACTTACAACTCATTCTCTCTTAAAACATTTTGTTTCCGCAAGGTTTCGGCAATGAAGAAAACCGTAGACATCTCTGAATTGTACGTTAACAAGCATATAATTTCAAAGTTCACCTCTATCAATCTATTAAAGATCAACCATATAATTTAATTTAGTTCAAACATCAAGCATAGTAGTATGCGTAAAGACCAAAAAAGCGGAAGGATGAAATCAAGTGTATCTTTTAAAGTGTTCGTTTCTCGGTATATATAGTGCAAGAAAATCAACAAAGTGGTCACCAACAATACCAAGACCTTAAAATGGACTACAAAAACATAACAAGAATCTCAACGGGATACAATGACTTTGAAAGGAGGACAAATGTGGACTTTGAAAGGAGGGGATCGGAATAAGGGAGAATGGATAGGATTTGGTTTAAACCTTTTACTAAAATCAAGAGACTGAGACGTTTTGGTTCTATATGAGTATGTAAGTTTTATTATGACTTTTTTTTATAACAAGTTTTATTATTATGACTTTTGGAGAACGTTATGTTCACAATAATTATATTCTCTCTTAGATGTGTTATGAAATCCCCGTCGGTAGAAGTGGGCTCACTTTTAGTTGAATTGGGCTTGAGCTGCTAATAATGTACTACTCGTTCCGTTCTTAAAAATAAAATCATTTTTTAAATTCAATTTATTCCTAATTATAAGATAACTTTATAATTTTCTCAACTTTTTCCAAATTAACCCTAATAATGCTTAACAATAATAACAAGGAAGAGAGAGAGAGTGAGGATAAAGGTATATAGTTGAGATAAATTGGTAATATTATGTATAAATAACTAATTTAACTAACTTCCTCAATCAACTCAAAATAGGAAAAGTGATCTTATATTTAGAAACGGAGGGAGTATATCATTAATGTTAAGCCCAAGTTTAGGCCCTAATTATCTCCCTATCTTATTGTCAGCCACTCAGCCTTATATCATCTAACGCGGGGTTTAGGTTTTCGGCTTTTCGCTTTCTTCCGGGTGAGTCTGAGTTCCTTTAATTCTAACGAACAGGTAGGACCTGTTATCCGCAGGTCACATGATATCTTAGAAAAATGAACCATATTGCAAGTTTTTAACTTTGTTGAATTGTCCAAGACTTGCCAAAATATTGGTAAAACAAGACTTGCCGAAAACAATACACTATTTTAAGTTTCTTCTCGTGATCCCAACCATTTCCCCATTTCCCCTCTTGAATACATATTTACCTTATTTTCTAATCATCTTTCCTTAATAGTAGAACACTAAATTATGTTGTCTTAATCGAATTTTTTCACTCACATTTTCTTCTCGTAAAACCAACCATGCAGTTTAAATTGGTTTTATTCTCATCTGCTCTTTTCCTAACACTTGCCGCTTGCCATGCGTTAAGAGATCGCATGCTTCTCTGATTCTAAATAGAAGAACTATTTGGGAAGATAAGTCTTAAATATAAGATTAATTTCTTTCTAATTTTTCCAAACTTTTTACTAAATATCTCTGTTACTATTCTTCAATAATAAACAAGTAAAAGAAGAAGGGTGTGTAGGTAAAGGTAAATGGTGAGGGTACTTTGGCAATATCATCATGTGATTTTAACTACATTAACTTACCTCATTAATCTAATCAAATTTGATAAAAATGCCTTATTTTTAGGACTAGAAGGTACTTTTCTTGCAGTATTAACTGTGTTTATTTTTAAATTTTAAAATTTGTAATGAATCAAATCGCACCAATATTAATTATTTTATTTTAGATATTTCAAAGTAGAAAGATTCCACGATCCTTTCTTTGTTTTTTATAATAATTCTGATTAGTTGAGAATCTGCATCAAGTCTTAAGTGGGGTTAAGTATTGTTGCTTTCTTTCCAAGTCATATTACCAAACACTTTTGGTCGCATATTACTACCATCAATATTATAATAACCCACGATTTAACATAGGAAAACCGAAAACGTGCCGATGCAGATCCATCCAATGAATACAAAGAGGATTATCATATTCCAATTACCATTCAATAATTATATATATAGATATGATCATACAGGAGTTTTGTCAAGTTAATTAATTTTACTATTATTTAACTAAAAGTATGAAAATTTTTTTGCCTACATACTAAAAGTAAACTAATGACTTCACTCAAAAAAAAAAAAGTAAACTAATGACACGTTTTTGATAGCGACATGTTTATAGTTCGAATATAACAAATGGTAGTAAAAAAATATTCGTGGCAGTTCACACGACTCCAAATTATTGCATTTTTTAACCATTATATAAAATTGATTAATTACTCTTCTTTTGGGTTAACTACCGTTGATATCCTTTTATTTCCTCTGATTTTCTTTGATTGTTAATTGTATTAGATATTGTCTTTGTAATTTGTGTCCTGTGCTCTTAACTTTCTTTTAGGATTGTGTATGTTAAGTGTTGTTGCTTGTTGTATGGTTAGTATCATGTACTCACCTTTCTTTACATGATAAAATTTGATCCCCTATATGTAAACAGTATATTCCATATAGCATGATGAATCATATCCGATACAACTGCACTGATGAGTGTTTGGGGGAGGAAAGGGACGGATGGCGATGGTACAGTTAGGAATATATAGTTGGGATATTCCATTTGGATATATAGTTCGCAACTTGATCACGTCATGCCAAAAGATTCCACATTTCCCCATCAAAACCACACATTTTCAGATATTTTCTGGTCATTTTTCCAACATTTTGATGCAGATTCAAGGCTTGACCTATTCCATCCACAAGAAGCCAAAAAAAAAAACCCCAACAATAATCCAAACCAGTTTTGATTAGTTTGGTGTGTTTTATTGATTTTATTGATAATGTACATAGCTGCTGATTATATATATAGTCAGTTTATCAAAATATTTTTTGTTCCATCTAAAATTTACCGTTTTTTGCGAGTACAATTCCTTTTCTTAGCTGTATGCAGATGATCTTTAATTATACGCAAAACAGAATATATCTGAATTTAATTGAGGATCTGTTATACATATATAATTGAAGAAGAGTTGCAATTTTTCAAATTAATGTCATTGTTGTTTTTAGGTACCTTCGAATAATAAATTTTGCGAGTTAATGTATGTTAGCAATATAATTTTCAATTTTGTCAAAATATAGCAAAAAGGTATATGAACAAGTAGAAATACTACTCATTAGAAATCACTATGTGCATACTGCATACACACTGGACATTATGTCCGATCTATCTTTTACTATCAAATTACATACATAACATGCACCCATTTATTCGTTACAATAAAACCATGATATACATATCAACAGAACTAGCTAATGATCCTTAATTATATTATTATATGCCAAGCTACGATCATCAGCATCATTGATCAGTAACTAATAAACCAACTAGTCCGGATCTCATGCTGAGTCACGAGGCTTGCAAACAGGTAAGTCGTCTTCAAAAGTGGGTGGCATTCTCAGGATGGGGTTTCTCTCGAAGAAATTCACAGGCTTCAGATCAAAGCTTGAGGATACAGTGGGCATGATTGGGTAGTCTTCTTGACATGGTATGTGATGAAACCCTATTGTGTACCACAACACTATGTCCTTGTTCTCTATATCCCTATCCCTGCAGTTATCATCAACACGTTTCAATTCAGAAACTTTTTTTGTAGAATGAAGTTAATGTTGTTAAGAGTAATAAAACGAAAAGTCTAAGTACACTTTTCAAAATAATTAAATTAAAACTCGATGAAAAGATGTCAAATTAAACATATATTTTAATTTAGAAGTCAATAAGTTGTATATATTAATCCACAATAGAAGTTATCTGATAAACAATCAATGTTGTTAGTTTTTCAAATATAATTAAAAGTGGCCTATGTATATATTATTATATGGAGAGGTAATACGCATCCTACATTCTGCGCTAAATATAATATTAAGTGCATGGTTTTTTAAAGATATTAATTATGCAAAATAAATCAATTTAAACTATTTATATTTATTATTTATTTCTCAAAAAAACTTAATTGCTCTAACATATTAAGTATAAATGGACTTAAACTCTAATTTCATGTAACATATTTTAATTAAAATTAAGTGGTCAATATGACTTCTTCAATTTTGAAATGGATAATAAAAATCAACTAGATCTTATATTAGAGAGGAAGAAAGACGGACCTGTTAGCCCAAACCTCGAGAGTATCATCACCTTGGCTCTGATAAACAAACAACCCACCAGCCCATTGCTCACTCTCATTATAAGGTGTCACCCATATCTGATTATTAGTAAACGCCGCCCTCTTCTGCGGTGGATCCTCCACGTCCAACAAACTCGCCGCCGTCCCTCCGGCGACCACCTTATACCCCACAGGATTCCCCACCTTTGTCTTCTTATTCCCATTTATCACATGAAACTCTGATGGGTCATATAGCTTTAGCTTTATCTCTGCCTCTTTCTCTGTCTTTGCCACCTTCCTCACTGCCTTCAGGTAACTCCTCCTCGGAGATTCTTCCTCCGGCGACGTTCTCTTTAAGTTGACTTTTACAAAGGAGTTTGACTCGCCATCTATGTCCATGTCTAGACGGTATGTTATGAAGTGGTCGTGGACTACTCCTATGACATTTTCGGCTAAGAGTGTGCCGTATAGATATTCTTCTGGTGGAATGTTGTTGGTGTGATTGTATGGTGTTCCTTTCACCATCAAGATTCCACTAAGCCCTACCTACTCTCATCATCACATGAAGAACAAAAGGTTGGAGTAATTTTGACTTATTTTAATATTTTGTTATAAATAATGAAGGCTCTTTTATAAATAATATTTTATTATAATATTTGCACTTGATTGTGACACAATCCAAAAACATTGTCTTGGTGCAATTTTTTCATATAATTTCGATTGAGTTAAAACATATAATCTCTAGTAAGGTCATGCTTGGTAGGAGGAGAGGGACAATTTAAGAAATTACAGAAAATAAATAAATAGGTTTAATTTTTTTAATTAATATTTTTTACTCTTATATTTTACATCTTACTCCCTCCGGTCCTAAATATAAGACCTAGACGACTTTTTTGGAAAATCCTAAAAAAGCAAAAAAAAAAGTTAATTATAAATTGATTTACCTAATTTTTCCCTTAAATTAGTTTATTTTACCTATAAACTAATGGATTATCTAAAAATATATTAAATATGTCATCATTTAATAACATATTTTGCAACCTTAATCTCTCCAAAAAAAAAAGTTATCTAGGTCCTATATTTAGGACTGGAGGTAGTATAATTTTTAAAAATCATAACTCCATTTTTGTAATTTTAAAAAATCTACCGACAAAAAAATACCTTCCCCTCCCTAGCTACAAATCCCTTGTGCCATATCAGACACAAATATAATTTTAAGCATTGAAAATAGTACTTGAATTCTCGGTGCTCACATATAAAAATATAAAATGCTTCTATATATATGATGGAACTTAAGCACTATAGTTTTAAGTAGTGTACACTAAGGAGTATGTTGTCGTGACCTAAAAGTAAGTGATTGATGATATCAACTATATGTACGTGTTTGTATTAATTATATAAAATCAAATTTTAAGATAATTCCAACCCAACCGATGGTGATTAAAAGGTTATTATCTTTTTCTTATTAAATTCTGTTACATCCATTAGCTCTTTGATTGTGACCCTGTTTAAATTTGTAAACACACACAAGAGTGAAAATAAAATTGAAATGAACTAAAGTAGGTAGTAGGTAGTTGAAAATTGGTAGATAATAACAAACCTTGGGTCTAATTAGCCCATCAGTTTGAAATTCCCAATCCATTATATAGTCATAGTTGGCCACTGCTGCTGCCATCCTCACCACTAGCGTCACCTTCGGCCTCACCTCCGTTATCTACAAGCACACATCATTAATCATCGATACACCACAATATTAATTCAATTTATAAATCATCAATTCACATAATATTAATTCACCATAATATATATATATATATATATATATATATATATATACAAAAAACAAAAATATTATAAATCACTCTCATGATCCACATACACAAGAAGACAAGCAACGTAAGTATCAAAAAAAAGAAGACAAGCAATGTAACGTCCTATTCCCCACTACCACAACAATAATGATAAGGACGACGCCATCTTTTTCCTCACAAAAAAAAATTACAAAATAAGTAACATGCCTTATTTGCAATATACCTAAAACAAAACAATGAAAACAAATTGAGGCAGATATATATGACGCAGAATATATAAATAAAATGGGATCTTGATGATATTTGACACCTAACCTACAATCTTACCTTCAAGTCAGTCATAGGACACTCCACGTGTCGCCACGCGATGTCGCCAGCATAGCTCTCAAACACACATATCATGTTGGGCTGAACATAAGGCTTGCCGTCCGCCGCCGCAAAAATGCCATCCATGTAATAAGCATTCCGTGGACAGTCATTAAGCGGGTCAAGTGGCATGGCCTGTAGCCCAAACCCATACTCACCCGCATCCATATAAGTCTTAAAGTACCAAGCATCAGTGGGGTCCATGTACGGAACAAATAATTCCGACGTGAACCCCTTATACATAACCTCCCTAAACTTTGAAGTATCTGGGTCCCGAACCCGGGCCTGGGATATCACTACCCCGGCCCGTGGGTCGGGCTTCAAGTGAAATTCCCAATTTGCCCACTTGACGAGGTTTCCCTCCACCTTAAAACTAGGCCCCTTAGGCTGCTCCAACGATATTGGATTTATTAAATCCAACTTCCCGTTCAACTTTTGAACGGAGTAACGGTAATCCGTGTCGATACCGTTAGGTATTGGAATGACGACACGTCCTGAGTCTATAATTGAAACAACCTCATGTCGGTCTAGATTAACTAGCACGGTAAGGCCTTCAATAGGTCTCATGTAAAAATTAGCAGTTCCCTCGGAGGAATAACACTGAATCTTGATCATTCTTGTGTTATCCTTCTCCCTTATATTACCATACCATCCTGATGATACTGGTAGGCACGTGAGGTCCGACATGCGGACCCCACGTGCCTTGATCGCGCTGTTGAACTCTGAACTCTTGAGAGGTGTGGCTGTGGCGGCCTTCATGTCCTCGATGGTCATGGTCGGAAAGCCGGAGGAGGGCGGGGTGGCGTGCCTTGTGATGTGGCCGGTGGAGAGGTCGACGGTGAGGAGGACGGTGGCGGAGGCGCCTACACGGGCGATGATGGAGGCTTTTCGCGGCAAGAGGGGGTCGCCGGGTTTCCATTTCTTGACAAGCTTTTTGGGGGGTTCTTCTAGAGTGACTGAGTTGAGTAGATAGGTGGATTTTGAGAGGAGGGGGTAGTTGGAGAGGATGGAATGGATTTGGTTGAATTCATGGATGGTTAAGGGGTCGAGGGGGTGGTGGGGAGTGTCATTGATGTGGTCACGGCGGCGCGTGGAGGAGGTGGGGGTGTTTTGGAGGAAGGTGGGGAGCTTAAGGAAAGGAGGGGAGAGAAGGAGTTGGGTGGTGGAGAGAGAAGGGAAGTGAAGCCATGTGAGGACAAGAGCTGAAGCTAAGAACAAGGAGAGGAAGAAGAAGCGAACAAACTTCTTGTTTTCCATGGGGATACGTAGAATCTCACTCTTCTATATTGGTTAAGAGGAATCTCCATATATATAGCCTTTTAAGTGCAAATCATAGTAAGCTTATAATAGTGTAAGGTCCACTAATTGCAAGATTCCTTGGGTTTTATGGCCAAAAGAAAAACATTCCTTGGGTTTTGAATTCGTGACATTTGAGTTGATTATATGAGTTGAGTTGAGAAGGAAGTTAAAAATCCTAAAATTAAAATTAAGATAGTTGAGTTGAGAATTTGAGTTGAGTTGAGAATTTGAGTTGAGAAGGAAGTTAAAAATCCTAAAATTAAAATTGAGAAGGAAGTTAAAAATCCTAAAATTAAGATACTGTTTGGAAACCTTTTTCGATGATGAGTGAAGATTGAAGAAAGCAAGTTATGCCATAGATAGTAGCTATATATTAATTAATAAATGCTAGGAAGTGGATAGCAATAAGAAAGGAGCAAGCATTATTTATGCCCCAATCTTTGATAAAAAATATATTTATGCCCGATCATTTTATTAAGTCACGCTTGTGCCTAAATTGAATTGCGTATTTAAAATATGTATTTTTAAATTCCTTTAGATAAGGATCACTTGTCGGGCGATCCGTTAATGTGGTAATACTATTAAAATACTCTGGAAAAAAAGTAGTAGTACTTTTTTTTTTATAACAAAAGTATTACTATTAAGTATTAACAATTAACAATGCATGTGGTAAGTGATTTTATAAGTTAGCTAGAGTTGCTTGCTCTGCCCTCTACGAAAATCAAACATAAATAAAATAGTGAGGCAAAAGATTCCATATAATAAGCGAGGAAGAAGAAGGAAAATTACTGAGTAACAGTATATTATTCATTAAATATAGACATTGACTACTCCAAATCATTTATACTAGTACTAGTTTTTGAAATTCAGAAGTTATTTTTTTCTCTCAATTGGAATGACTAGCTTTGCTTTGAAACTCCATATATTGTTTGAGTTGAAAGTCGTATTTGCCTAGCTCCAGGTGTAATTAAGTGTGCAAGGTGTATCACATATGCTTTGAAAATGTTTTTTAGTCCAATTTTGTCCTATAAGTCTGCAAGAAGGATTGTTTTTATCATTTACCCTTGAAAACTCACCTTATAACTATGTTGACCATTAATATTTTAATGGTAAAATGCGAATATGATACTCTTTGTACACTTAGAGATAAAATTGGACCCAAAAATATTTCCAGAGCATATGTGATATAGTTTGCATACTTTTAGGCTTCTAGCACAAATATAACATTTAATCTATATTGCTATGAGCCCCTTATTCCTATGGAAAAGAATCATCATGTTCTATTCTGCATAGTTGTGTATAGCTATCAAAAAATTTAATGAAGAGGAAAAAATGAAGGCTCAAAGTGATGTAGAGATAAGCGTATACAAAATGATTTTGAATTGTAATTAAATTATCTTGATTTGATGTATATTCCCTCTGTTCCTAAATATAAGATCATTTTCCCTAATTTGATTAGATTTTGGATGATAGTTAAGTTAGTCATCATCACATGATATAACTGATCCGCATTAACCATATACATTTATTCCTCTTCTCCTTCTCTTAACTTATTTATTTTATATAAACATTATTAGGGTTAGTTTTAGAAAGAGTTTGGAAAAATTAGAGAGTGATTTAAATTTAGGAACAAATTGAAATTTAAAAGTGATATATTTAGGAATAGAGGGAGTAATACAAAACAGAATTAAACAAATATTAAAAAAAAATTGTTTGCATTGTCATGATCCAAAGCTTACACTGACAAGCCCCAATGTATCATGACTTAGGAGTTTTGCCCTTGGATCATGGATGAGTTAAACCTATTTACTAAAATTATTTTTTTAAAAAAAAGAAGTGAACAAATATTGGAATCTACTTATTCATTAATCATTTATCAATCTCTTTTTTTGGGGCCAAATTTTAATGTTATCTCATTCGATGCTCATACTTCTGGGCTATTTTGTAAACCTTGTCATTTTGAATTGATTAATTTTCTTATAATATCTATTTCTTCTTCTTCTTCTTCTTCTTCTTGTGATTAAGATCATCCCAAATAGCGATATCATACTTTATAGATGTAGTCTATATATCAAACAAAACTAGTAAAGAGACGTCATCGTTTTGAAATGTATCTCCTTACATATCATTCTATCTCTATTTGTTTTTTCCTGATCAAAAAAAAATCTCTATTTGTTTTTTTAAATAAACAGAAAAAGGAAAAATTATAATATGAATCAATAGGTCGCACGGAGTTGAACAAATAAACTTAGACAAATTCGTAGCAGTTCATACATAACTTGAACTATTCACATTTTCATGATTAAGGTGTATTACAAACAATTAAAAAGAATATCATTCAGACCCCTTAAGTTTGTATACACTTTGGAACCGTAATATTTTAAGTATTTGTCAGCACTTTTTCCATTATATATATTATATACTATTATATATCTAGCTCACTCCAACTGTCTTTTCTAAACTCATCACAAGTGATCCACATGCAAAGCATATATAAGTGAGATTTATTATGAAGCTGAACAAAGAAACAAAAAGTTAGGTAAAAATTGGTATGCTATAATAATATCACAAGGCCCTACGAAATGAACAAGATTGTGAATCTAACATTAAACTCTGGTTACAAGCTTCTTCTCAAACAAGCGCCGCAAAAAGTAGACCTGCAATGCACTCGCTCCTATTAGTGCTGCTGACTCAAAAAGTGCCTTGTGAAGCGCCCTCCGACTCAATGCCTCATTCACTGCATTTTCATTCAATTTACAATTATCAATCAGTGTAATTGATATGATAAAGCTCCTTAGCTTTTACTTTTAATTATAAAGTGAAATGGGTAGATTGACCTTCTTGTCCTCACAGTCATTTTAATATTTCACACTCCCTAAACTTTAACTCAGTGCAACTCAATTTCTATAGTTTTAACTCAATGTAACGAAATCCATAAATTTTGATTATATACAACTCAATCCCCCTATATTTTAGAGAATACGATCACATATTTCATAAAACTTTAGTTCTAGGGAATGTGTTTCAACCAGTGTTGTAAAAACCGAACTGCAATGTGAGCCGGAAAAGGCTTCGGGTCATGATTCAACACGGGCGAACCGCTCAAACCGATGGTTGGACCGGATAACCGTTGAGCCGAAATGTGAAGTGGTAGACGGTTAGACTAGTCCAACCGTCCGGTCCGGTCCAATCCATTTCTTACAACACTGATTTCAACAGAACCAAAAGTAAAGGGACTGAATTGCATCAAGTTAAAGTTATAACAAAGTGGACCGTACAATTAATTTTCTCAATACAAAATTATAGTATCATTAATGTCTTACCTATTGCTTGGCGATCAGTTTCAGCCTCTAGCCAGTGCTGTTGAAACTGAATGCCCCATAAAGATTGTTCCAATTTCTCTATCTGCTCCAGTACAGGTTTCAAATGTTCTGCAAACATTTTGCCAAGGTCAGTTACAGTTCAAGCATCAATTTTCTAAGAGAATCATTAATGAAAAGACAAATGTGATAGTAACAAGAACTTATATAACCACACAACTCGGTTTAAAATTACCCCTTCCCTTCATTTCCCTCATACCAAAAGACCATAATAAGGCTTAGTAGTGGAGGAGGTGTGTACCGTCTTTTGCGTGTTGATCATAGTAAGAGAAGTGATCTTCTTGTACATCAAAGTCAATGGTTTCGTGAGCAGGAGACTTGTTGGTGAAGCAGAACTTGTGGACTCCTGAATTCTGAGCCGTAAACTCAAAGTTCTCAGATATCTTGTCACGGAAATCTCGAATTTGCTCACCTGAAGGTCCTTTTACCTGAAATTCTCACATGGTCCACCAATCAGACTCCAAGAGGGGGGAAATATAAGGAAAATTTATATGCACATACTTCAATAATTTGTAGACATGAACAAATGCAAGCGTTGTTTTTCTTAATATGCCTATAAGACTGAGTTATATTGAGCATTATCCTGTACAACTAGAACAGCCTTCAACTCAAAACTCATACAAGTTAGTACAAAGGCAAGAGTTGGTTAGCCCTTGTATGCAGTTTTGGACGGTAGAATCCGATAAAAGTAGTGGGTGTAGCTCAAAACAAAAGATTTGTGATTGATCCAACAATTTGTATCAGAATTATGATTAAGGTTTGATTTCCCAAGAGACACTTTCTACAATGAATGTGAAAGTGAGGGTGAGGGATAGGTGGAACAGTCAACAGCCTACTTGGCCAACACTAGTAAAAAATAGAGGTAAATAATGTTTAAATCTACATTAACAAGTGCAAATGTTTTCAAGATGCCTGAGGAATGAATGCCAGAAAATATGGAAAGCAGGCATAAAAATGAGTATGTATAATAACAAAAACATCCAATTCTAAATCTAATAGAATTCCTCATACAATGCATAACATCTTACATCTCTATAAGTCTCCAATCCTATCAGGATTAAACAAGTTGAACATAAATATCTAGAAACTACCCTACATTAATCATAATTACCAGAAAAAAAAACTGTTTCGATCTTTTATTTTGAATTGAATACACATTCACACAAATCCCCTCAAACTAGCAAGCCAATTGTAAAGCAACACTCATCATGAATTCTGATACCATTGATGAAGCATATACTAATAAATTCAAAATCACAATAATGTAGAACAATGAAATAAACAATACTTTCCAACAACTCACAAAGCAATTTGGCACATAATCCAAGAGGGACATCATATAAAAAAACATAAATATTTTCAAGCCTCCAAGAACAGCTTCAACACAATTCAAAGATTAAAGCTTTTGTGATAGAAAGACAATCCTAACACACACACACACAAATATATATACAACTAATTTATAATCCCTCCCCGGTCCCTAATATAAGAAACCAAAATTTGAATGGTTTTGTTCCCTAATATAAGAGCTAATCTCTCATTCTCTCCTTATTTAATGCGTTTTTTCCTACTTTACCCCTAACTCTCTTTCATATTTATTAATGTTTATGCATTTCTCTCTCTCAAAAGTATCATAATAAATATGGGCAATATTGAAAAAGAAGCATTAACTCCAGACACCCAAATAACATTCACATGTTTTCTTAAGAAGCATTTTTTTGGCGGCTAACTCTTATATTAACGACCGGAGGGAGTATTTCAACAAAAGCATTTTTTTAATAGTAGAAGAAAAAGGACGTACCACAAGATCAACTCCTTCATCACCACCACCATATCGCCAGAAAGAATTAGAATCAGACTTAATGACAACGAAAGAAACATGGACAGTGTCACCTTGATATTTAACATCATGTGAGAAACATTCCTCTCTGTCTATCACAAACCTAACCCCTTCTGACCCTTTAAGATTCCACAACACCCCAATCATCATCATTAACACCAAAATATCCCTCCACAATCCCATCTGCACAATTCAACACCCAAAAAAATAAAATATTTATAATCAAAATATTATCTTGATATGCAAGGATCAACATAGAGAAACATAAAAGAATAAAAAAAAAAACGTTTTTTGGTTATTGGGTTTATGAAGGAAAAAAAACAGAGACTAGAAAAAGTCATAAAAGTCATATGTATGACTTTGGGAGCTTAAAAATTAAAACTTTAAAATCAAAAAGCAAAACAGAACAGAAAAGAAAAAGAAAAAAAAAGTACCTTACGAGGATATGTTTTAGATTTTGGGATTATGGAGAGAGAAGGTTTGAAGTTTGAAACAGAGAAAGTCGTATGTATGACTTGGGAGTTTTATCGATCTCGACGAGGATGTCAGATTGTCAGGTATGAAGTGTTGAAGCCTTGAGGGGTATTATGGTAAAAAGGCATTGAAGGTGTTGAGGTGAAACGGCGTCGTTTTGGTGATTTGGGGTTGCTGATGTGGAGGAGTGTGATTGGAGGGAGAGATGGAGGGGCCAATAGTGGGACGACAGGTAGGATGTGATTCGTTGTTTAGGTTTCTCTTTTTGGGGCTATTAATTCTGCTGATTCCGTTGGAAATTACCTTTTCAAGGTACAATTGGGGAATTTACATCTTCGTTAGAGGAAATCATGAGATTTTATTTAAATTAAGTGAAAAGTGATAAGGTTAACGAAAATTGCATTATTAAAATTTAAATGTAGTTTTACAATGCTCGTTTAAATGTAGTTAATTTTTTTGTAAATTAAGGTATGATATGTTAATTTAAGTTCAAATCATATCAATGGTATATTTTATGTATTATTAAATTATAGGTTACACTAATTATTTAGAGAAAAATTTAAACAAATCAATTTAAATTAATTTATTTAATTTGTTATAATATTATAATAGAATCAATTATATCTAAATAGTGTAAATATCAAACAATTTGCAAAGAAAATGCTTTCATAATCATAAAAAAACTATTGACAAGCCATTTTAACTGATCCCTCATTACCGAAGGGTGAAGTTAATTATCTGAATTTATTACTATTATTTTTGCCATGAATTCCTTATTAATTTTATTAGCATAAGGTAAAAAAAAAATTATTTACAATTCATCATAACTCATTTGATATAAATTTTATTAGCACATAGCATTAAATTATCATATAAAATCATAGTACTATTAAGCAATGACTTTACTCCGTTAAACGATAAAACAATAGAAATCATGAGGTGAATCCAATTCACCAAGTCCTTTGTTCATCTGTGCATGAATAATCACAAAGAACTAGACACCCTTATAAAATAAGCTGAGAGGTAAACTCCAGATTATTATACATTCATTTAAAAAAATCATCAATAATCAATAAAAACCTGAAAACAATTATTTTATATTTTTTTGCCAAAGAATGGAATACAAACTTGTCCTGAAGGGGGAGGGGATACCGTGGCAGCATACTATTGGGCAGCTCAACGTGTAGAATCCACCTGTCAAACACGTGTAACAAGTACAAATAACCAAATATCTTCATTCATTCACACCAAATCCCCAAATCCCCAAACAAAAATAATAAAAGTCAAACTTTTCACACACACATCAAACAACAGAACAGAGGAAAACAGAGGAAGAGAGAAAAAGAGAGATCTAAGAATGGACGCCATTGATTCCGTCTTCGATCCTCTCAGAGAATTCGCCAAAGACAGCGTTCGTCTCGTCAAACGTTGCCACAAACCTGATCGTAAAGGTCAATAATCTCAATCTCAAGGACCCCTTTTTATTTTTTATTATTTTTTTGGTGGGTATCGAATTTTGATTGGAAAGTTTTGATTTTGTAGAGTTTTCCAAAGTTGCTGTCCGTACAGCCATCGGTTTTGTGGTGATGGGATTCGTGGGCTTCTTTGTCAAGCTCATCTTCATTCCAATCAACAACATTATCGTTGGATCTGGTTAGGTAAAGATTCTTTTTGTACATTATATTGTTTTCTTTTCTTTCTATGTTGTGTTCTTTCTTGATTTTAGGGGAGTGATTTGACTGTATGATTGTGAGTAAGCTTGATTGGTTTGATTTTAGGGGATTAATTTGAGAGGAGCTATTGAAAATTTGATGTTTTGTTGCTTCACTTGTTTTTTGTTTATTATTTGGATCTGATCACTATGCATGTCATAATTGCTTCGTTGTCTAAGATTTGTGCTCTATTTTTGGGAAACTTTGTTATGTATGCATGATGAAGTTTGCTGATTTTTTCTTGGTCAAAAAGAAGTTTGCTGATTTAGAGTATGTTTTGATAACCTTAGAGCTAGGTTTGAACCCTAGGTTTTTTGCTCAAACTAGGTTTTGAAGTCAGGCAGATAAAGTTAAGTCAGAAAACCTAGGTTTGAGGCAGAAAATATAGGATTTGCCAGCTTTTTTAGAAGCTATTCTCCAGAATTTATTCTTCAGAAGAGCTTTTCCAGCTTTTCCCAGAATCTATTATACAAAAGCTATATCCAAACATACCCTTAAAGAGTTTTAATAATCTTAGAGCTTCTTCTTCCATGAAATTGAAGCCAGTATTTTCCCTCATTCCTTTTGAAGTTATTGATTGACTGGTCGTTATATGCTCCCTATCTATGGAGTTTCAGTAATAAGTGGCTGTAAATCTTGTATTTTGTTGCTGTTCTTTTAAGTTTTTATTTGGTAGAATGATTTTTTTTCCTACTTATTATTGATTGTTCAACTATAAAGGCTATTGTGATGTTCAATATGAGAAACGCCAGAATTTTGGTCTTGTAGTTGATTGGATTATACTCCGATTGATTACAATTTCTTATCTTCTGTTCTTTTGTCCAATTGATTACAATTTCTC
Source organism: Mimosa pudica (assembly GCA_029929735.1). NCBI lineage: Eukaryota > Viridiplantae > Streptophyta > Magnoliopsida > Fabales > Fabaceae > Mimosa > Mimosa pudica. The sequence goes on from JAKELP010000040.1 coordinate 1,593,891, forward strand.
TTTTACAATGTTCAAACCTAAACAATTCTCACTGGAAAAGAAATTGGTAATAATTGGTTGTTACTGCCCTTTCTTTAGCTTGAGTTTTACTGGGTGGTGATCAATAATGGCTATTCACAATATGTAGGGATCATTATGTTCTGTAAGACATCGATGAGTGCAGTTACATGTGCATTTGATCCTGGCATATCTACTCTTATTGAATTGCTTAGGCCATTTGTATAGGAGTCCTGGTTTAATGACTAAGAATAAAAACAAGAATGTTGGGATCAAAATTTTACTTTAAGATTGACCAAGGGTTTTTAAAGATCAAGTTGCCAGGGGTATTAAGATTCTGAAAGAGAAATAAAATATATATGGGTGGGTTTGTTTTACACATGCATACTTGCTTGGAAAACCGTTTTTCCACTGCTCAAATTCCCTTTGCTTTAGCTAGAGTTTAGCTTCATTGAGACCAGATTTTTATGCTCATGTCCTTGTCAGTCTCCACCAAATCAAGTCCATGTGCAATCTTATCATGTTATATGTTCCATGAAAATTTTGTTTGTTCAGAATTAATCTCGAGTGAAGGTATTTTAGTTGTAGCAATTTCTTGAACACGTTAGATTCTATGTAAAAATTGTATGGTTTGACTTTGGAAATCGAATATGGACTGAGCATGCTCAATAGGACTGATTGGTAGTATTGGTGAATGAAAATCTGATGATCGTTTGTTGTCTTGCAGGTTAAGGGAAAGTTGGCATTCAAGAGATGCAGCTTTGTATCCGAAGCAGAAATAGATCCTTTCCGGCACGATGATTTTATGTACTTAATTTGGTTAGAGATCTGCTGTATTTTCTTTGTACCATCTCCTTTAGAAACTATACGTTCCAAATTTGTAGACCTTGAAAGTTTATGGAGTTCTGATCTAGGATGAAGTGAGAAGGCATTGACAAGGCCATGTAATTTTGCTCCAAACTTGTTTCATATGATTTTCATTTTTCATATTAAGGTTAAATATTATATTGTGTGTTTTGACTTTTGACACTCAGAACACTCGATGAAAAATGTGCAAATTTTGGACGTGAATTTTCACATGGGTTCAACACAAGAAAGAAATGAATGATTAATTTCAAATTCCTGAAAATTAACCCTTAAAACAGGTATCTCTGATCACAAGTAATCATGAACTATCTCTTTTTGTTGGATCATGTCCTATTGGTTGTCTTTCCATTTTCATGTTGTATAAATTTTTTTTTTCCCAAATTCATGTTTTAGATAATTCAACACATCTGTCAAACCTAAATATCTTACCCAGTATTTTTCTTACGGAAAATAACAAAGAAATACAACATAAAATCCAGATATGTGATATTCAAATGTGAATGTTGTAATTCAAATGGTAAACATCATATATTTGAGATTTTTAAGTTCAGAAGGTATATTTATCATTCTCCAATGTTTTAGCACACACAAAGAAATTGAAACTCGGGAAGCGCTTTCATTGAGAGAGTGGACGATCTTGCCTATGTGGGACAATACTTTTACCCCTCAAGTTCGGATTAGTCGGTTGCCTATAGGCCCCGAATTACCTAACAGTGATTGACAAAAAAAACAGAAATTGAAACTGTCCAATTTTACAATTACTTACAGTTGTTATTATTTATGGAACATTAGTTATTTCATCATTATAGTGTTACAGAGTTTGTAACTCAATCATATCATTGTAGCTTAACTCGTTGCGTCTCGATCCTTACGATTTTATTGAGTCTTTAACTTGCCCTTAAAGGTGCCAAATCAGCTCCAAGTTGATTCCAAGCTTAAAAAAATCATCACTTGCAGGTTACCATTTTTGTCCTTTTGGTTGTAATAGTCAGAAAATAAGTGAATATGTTTTCTCAATGTCCATTAGCTCGTGCAACTTGCTGGTGATTTCTGTCGTCCATCAAGCTGGAATAGGAAAATTTCCATTCTTTCAAAATATGGCCGTTATTTTACCTTCGATTATTTGGTGAATGTTGGTTATTGTGATACCTTGAAGAAAACCATATTTCTGCTCAACAATTTATAGATGAGTAGAAACAAATCTGTTCAGATTTCCTTTCAATCTAATTATAAATTCCACTATGTACTCATCTATGTGCCATTCGGATCCATTGTTACCATTAAATTAAATGGTTTCTTTGAATCTAGAGTACAATTCCTATATCATCCTTATTGTTACTCTAGAGAAAGGAAAGAAAGAATGAAGCTGGAATATGGTGTGAGGTAGTAATTTCCTAGGAATGACAACAAGTACAGGTTTTTTCACTGGAGAAAATCTTGTTCCTGTTCTTGGATTACTTCAAATCCTCTATATCAAAACTCAAAATGCTCACCATATTAACTATGTAACATCCTAGCAATAAGGCATTCACTTCTTTTTTGGCATAAAGTCACAAATTTCATTTAGGATAAATTGGGGATTATCCCTTATTTGTCCAAGTTGAAATTGGAGACCCCATTTTGTCCAACTCAAATTCAAGTGTCATTTTTTTGTCATTTTCCCTATTTTGTTTTATTTGAATCAATGTGATATGTGCTTGTAAAAAAAAGAGTTCCTATTATTTGTGTTGTACTACAAGATCTATATAATAAATACATTTTTATTGTGACTTGTTCTCTTTAAATTATCTATTTTTACTTATACATCTTATTTTATTTAATTTCATCAAGTACATATACAATAAAAATCATAAATGGGATTATGAAGAGCCTTACAAAATTACAATTTTGGGGAGCTTACAAAAAGATTAACTCAATACATTTTAATAAAATGTAGTTCTCGTTGCTCTGAAAAGAGCTCTTTTGATAGCCATTGATTTGGGACTAAATAAGGTCATCTTTGAATCGGATTCTCTTTTCTTGATTCAAAGCGTGCAATCTAATAGGCCTGATCTTCATGACTGGAGAAGTAGAGGTATGGTTCAAGACATTATTAAACTGCTTGCATCAATAGTTGGGTTTACTGTTTACTATGTTCCAAGGAAGTGTAACGCCGCTGCTGACTGTATTGCGGCTGAATCGTATAAAAGGGTGTACCCTTCGGGGTGGGTTTCTAAACCATCACCCTCTTTGATTGCTATTCTGACGGAGGATGCTCGAAGATTAATTACTTCTAGACCTGCTAACGATTCTAATCCACGAAGGGGTGTTGGCTAATCTCTATTGTTAACGACTTTATTTACCTTTTTAGTTGCATTTGTTCTTTGTGTTTCTTGTTATTTATTTTCTCAGTTGTAATTGCCGGATATTTTCATTCCATGTTGTTAATTGAAATTCCATTGCTGATAAAAAAAAATAAAATGTAGTTCTCGTAAAAACTAACAATAATTATTAATAAAATTACAATTTTGGGAGCCTTACATTTATTAATAAAATGTATTTCTGTAAATACTAACAATAACTTAACTCAATATATTTTAAATATAAATAGTTGATATCAAATATATCAACACTCATACTTTATGAACTTCAATAGATAAATTGCTATTTAATTTATATAAAAATTTATTGAATTTAGTCAAATAAAATAATTAAAATGAGTTCAAGTTAACAAGATTTTATGTAAGGTGAGTGAATTCAACGTGTAAACACAAGTTTCTACCGAATACGTTAAGTAACACAATAAAAAATGTAAAATCAGAGTATCAACCCGTGAACTTGACAACAAATGAACATTTTACTTGAGACCTCCTTATAGTTACCCCTCCGAATTAGGATGAAGGTGTGGTTTTTACTACCTTTTAAAGAAATAAATTTTGAGACGTGAAATTAATCACTCTACAGTATTTGTACTTCTCCCTCCGTTCCTAAATATAATATCACTTTCCCTAATTTGAGTAGATTAAGGAAGTTAGTTATTTACACATGATAGTACCAATTTATCTCAACCATATATCTTTATCTTCAGTCTCCCTCTTTTGCTTGTTATTATAGATAAGCATTTTAGGGTTAATTTGGGAAAAAATTAAGAAAAGGTAGAAAGTAATCTTATAATTAGGAACAAGTTGAATTTTAAAAGTGACAGGAGTATTATATTTAGGAAGGGAGTATCTATTATTATTATTATTATTATTATTATTTTCAAAATTAAGTTAACTACAAATCTGACTGGACTGACGATGTTTGTTGGCCTCTTATTATCAGTTCGTCGTCTTCTCCGAAAACTCCTCTCCCTTCCTTCCTTCCTTCTTCCTTCATCTCTGAATCAATCTTGAGTTGACAAGCCACAATCACAATGCAATCTTCGCTTTCTCTCAAACCCACCTTTCAGGTTTCCCTTTCTCTCTCTTCCAGAACCCCAAACTTCATATATGTTTCCTCTCCGTTACACTCTTTTCCAGCTTTCTCTCTTCGATCCCAGGTCCAATTTCTCCACCCCTCGTTTAAAGTTTCAATTTTTTTTTCTGGGTTCGTTTATTTTTTACTATACTTAGTGAGTTCAGTTGAGTTTGTAGGAGGAGTTTGCCGGAAAACGAAACAAAAAATGGGATTTTTGACCTCCAATTAAGTGATGTGGTGTCATATTTCTTTGCCATGTATGAACTAATTGTTGTTGTCTATATTGTGTTTTGCTTTTTGTTTCTTTTTCCAATTTTTCTTTACCTAGTTTTGCATCAAGTATGATGGAATGGTACGTTCTATTTATTTATATTCCTTTTCATCTTTTAGTGTAAAGATGTGATTAGTTATATACTTGTCTTAGATATAAGATCACTTGTACTTTTTTTTTGGGAAGTTAAGGAAGAAAATTATATTACTAAATTATAACATACTACCTCCGGTCCTAATTGACTTTTTTTTGGAGAGATTAAGGTTGTGAAATAGGTTATTAAATGATGACATATTTGATATATTTTTAGATTATCCATTAGTTTATAGGTAAAATAAACTAGTTTAAGGGAAAAAATTAGGTAAATCAATTTATAATTAACCTATTTTGCTTTTTTAATGATTTTCTAGAAAAAGTCAATTAGGTCTTATATTTAAGACCGGAGGGAGTATATGTCACATGTAATTAGATTATAGTAGTATGTTAACTTATAAGTAGAATAAATTAGTTTAGTGGAAAACGATATCTACAGACAACTTAAAAATGATTAATTTGGCATTTTAATTTCTTTGAAGTGATCTTATTATTAGGACTGGAGGGGGTAATTACTCTTTAAGCTTATGTAATGTTCTTGTTCGTTTTCATAGATGGGGTCAACTGATACTTCTCCTTCAATAGCTTCATCTAGTGAATCTTTGGCAGATTCACTTAAAATTAAGGAGTGGGAGGTAGGCATGCTCCAGAATGAAGTTGCTGCCAGCCAAGGTATAAAAATAAGGAGAAGGCCACCAACTGGGCCCCCTTTGCATTATGTAGGCCCCTTTGAGTTCCGGTTGCAGAATGAGGGAAACACTCCTCGTAACATCTTGGAAGAGATTATATGGCATAAGGATACAGAAGTCACACAAGTATAATGACTGATTTGTTATTTTCTTTTCATTTGCTTAGAAATAGATTTTTGTTTCACCTATAAACTGTTAATTGCTTGATTTTTAGAGGAAAGAGAAAATGCCTCTCGGTGTGCTGAAGAAAGGTCTTGACAATGCTCCTCCTACAAGGGATTTCATCGGCTCTTTAAGGGCGGCCAATGAACGAACTGGACTTCCAGGATTGATAGCTGAAGTGAAAAAAGCTTCACCAAGTAGAGGTGTCTTGAGAGAGGACTTTGATCCAGTAAGCGTGTTTTCCTTTTAGCCATTATCTGTTTTTATCTATGATTATGATTTCTCAACATTTTTAAAAAATGTGTGAAGTTGTTGTTATGGGTGCTACTGTGAATTCTTATATGAACTGGCTGCACCATTGCTAGGTTGTTTGTTATTTTCTCTTCCTTCCAGGATTGCAACTTGTTGTATAGATAGTATTCTGTTTTATATTTACATTCCGCTTCCTGCAATCTACATTTTACTGTATACATACTTGATGTAAAGTGACGTTTGCATGATTAAGTCTTGTATAATTGCTCGATAAGAGTTGCTTTTGCCTTTTTCCGAGCTTCTTAAACTTTTTATCGAGCCTACTCCCCTTTATTGATCATTTCCTCCTTGTGCTCTTCAATGCCCAAGAAAGCTCCCTGTTTCCTATCAGATTCAATAGTAAGGCCAATGCTGTGGTTATTTTGAATGTTCAGCTTTTAATTTGAACTAAATTAAAATATATGATTTTCATTCTGCTGTACCTCTCGATCATTTCTTTTGTGCTTCCATATTTTTCATAATTTATAGTTTTAGAAGCATATCGTTCTCTTGAAGTAAATGGCCAGGTTACACGTATTAAAAGTAAAATAATTGAGCTTGTGTGTATTACATATTTTTTTATATAACTGAGCTGCTTCTATTAATCATATTTTGTTGTTTCTGGGAGATATCTTGTTTTCTCATCGAATGGATTATTTTATCTGCCAGTAACTTAATTGCCTTCTAACCACCCTAAGTAATGAGAAATAATCAACACAGTCCTCTATTTTGTTATTTTCTCTTCACTTTATATCATATTATACGACACTATTGAAGAGGTTCTTTCTGATAGGTTGAAATAGCTCGAGCCTATGAAAAAGGTGGAGCAGCATGTTTAAGTGTTTTGACAGATGAAAAGTATTTTAAGGTACACTGCCTCATATTTCTTCTCTGAATATCCTTACAAATTGATTGTTGCTAAGTAATACTGCAGCTCAATATTAGCTACCTCTTACATTCTTTTCATGCTATCCAAACAGGGTAGCTTTGAAAATCTTGAATTGATAAGGAAGGCTGGAGTAAAGGTTAATTTGCCTATTTGTTATACTCCTTCATATTGGATTAATTTTATTACATAAAGCTTGGTGTATGTCTTGTGTCTTAATTGCCAAAAAATGTGCAGTGCCCTCTGTTGTGTAAAGAATTTATAGTAGATGCATGGCAGCTTTACTATGCTCGAACTAAAGGTGCAGATGCAGTTCTACTTATTGCTGCTGTTTTACCAGATCTTGATATTGGTTACATGATTAAGATATGCAAGAAACTTGGACTGACTGCTCTTGTTGAGGTAGAGTTTATGCTTATTTGTTTGTTCTGTTATTTTTGTTGCACTCTAATTCTATTTGCTATAATTAAGCAAATGTGCGCTAGAAGTTCGTCATTTTGATCCTCAAATCTTACCTTTTACCTACCATCTTACTTTGATAAATAAACCCCCAACATATATACGGATGAGTTATTTGAGACAGAGCTTTGCTTCCGTAAGATGCTGTACCCTTCACCTAGACTGCAAAGAGAGTGCACACATTATGATAATGTAAAATACCTTCAGTTTGCCTAAAACCTTGAATGCGCATGGCAATGTTTTCTAATTTTGCTACAGCCAACTCAAACATTTTGGGGTCTGGTATATTGTATGTTCATGCCTTTTATTTTATTATATCAAGGAGAAAATATATATTTATTTTGAATCTTTGTGCTGTTTGCCCCTAGGTGCATGATGAAATCGAATTTGACCGTGTTCTTGGAATAGAGGGGATTCAGCTTATTGGGATCAATAATCGTAACCTTGGTATGCATTCTTTCTGTATTCTTTCTGTCTCTTGATAAAAGCGTTGTGCCCTTTCTGATGCGTCTTTCTCTAAAGATGAAGGTTTCTGTTATTTTTTTAGATGATTGCCCCATATTCATGTAGAGATTAGTTTATCTATTATCATTATCTTTCTGCGTCAGTGCATGTACATGCTTCTCTGTAATGGCAGCATTATTAACATTTGAATGACGTGTGATGGATAGGTCTAAACAATTTTTTTATTCACCATTTTGTTGAATTCATTGCAAGTGTTAGACTAGTTTGAATTGTACTAACTCTTGTACTTAATCTAATTTGCAATTTGAAAGTTGACTCATTGAATGCCTTTCTCAGTAGTCTCATTCAGATTATTACTTGATACTATCAGTTTTATGATGTTTAAAATTTATTTTTTCCTGTTCAAACTTCAGCTTCTGTTTGACTAAATTTTAACAATCTTCTACTCATCTTTGAATATACTCATTCTGGCCTTATTACAATTTTAAGGGCTTGATTTGTGCTGCTTAAGCTTTGTTAGTTTTTGGTTGCAGGAACATTTGAGGTGGATATCAGTAACACAAAGAAGCTTCTTGAAGGAGAGCGAGGCAGAATAATCCGTGAGAAAGACATAATTGTATGTCCTTAATATCGTTACGAAGGCTCCCTGAAAAATATGTTCCTTTTTTGTTAGTGATGATCCTGCTGATCTAATGATAATCTTGTTCCATAAATTGTTTGTTTAGGTGGTTGGGGAATCTGGCTTGTTCACTCCCGATGACATTGCCTATGTTCAAGAAGCTGGTTGCAAAGCTGTAAGTATTGTGTTTATTATTTCCATAACATCATTCCTGATAGATAGATTAACATTGTAATTAATTTGTTATTCTACTACGTATTAGTAGTGCAAGCTTAAATCCTCTGTTGTATTTGAATCATAATAAAGCCAACAACGATTGGCTGAAATGGGTTGAAGTTGGGATATGAGTTTGGGTGAAAGGAACTAGTCTCCTCTTAAACAAGGTCAATAATGGTTGAAAAGAGTTTCCCCAGTTGGGCCTGACAATTGTTGAACTGATTTTAGTTGGCCACACTGCTTCCATTAAACATCATGCCCTCTATTATGATTGAGAATACAGTTATTCAAATTCAATAAATGTAAAATAATGCCAAATGCTCTTTTTTGTAGGTTTTGGTTGGAGAGTCCATTGTAAAACAAAGTGATCCTGAGAAGGGAATCAGCGACCTTTTTGGCAAAGATATATCTCTTCAAGTCTGAAGTCAGCAATCTTCCTAGCATTTGTAGTTACAAATTTTGTGTGTACCAAAAATAAGTTATTGAGTTCATAAAAAATAGAAAGGTTAGTGAAAAGGCTTGTGAATCGGTTTATGTACGGCATGTTAATTTGCTATGTGTAGTCCTTGAAGACTTTTACCCCAAGTTTGCAACAATTCTTCTGTATCTATGCTTATCTTTCTGATGATTAGTTTGAACTTCGGAGATTAGTTGAAATTAGTAATAAACCTAAAATTTAAATGCTAAATGTAACTCCGCCTATATTGAGCTTCAGGCTTATCCTATGTTATAATCGGTCCCAATCCCACGTAAAGGAGGAAAGTTTTGTTAGGCCTTTACAGCCAACGTAAAAAAATTTACCAAATCTTATGAACATGTACATATAGAGATATTGTGGTAATGCTAGGTTGTTATATGTAAGTAACTTGTTGTATTGCTCGAGTACAATCTTGCTGTATAGCTCAAATGTAGTGTCAAGAAAGCAAGAGTCTATGCATCCTCACGTCAATGCCGTGTTAGGGCCTGCTTGGATTAGAGGAAAATGGGAGAGGAAGGAAAATGGGGAGGGAAAAGGGGGCAGGGGAGAACATTTTCCCCTGCTTGGTAGGAGAGAAAATGGGAGAGGAAAGAAAATGGGGAAGGAAAATAGTGTGGGTCCCATGCCCCATTCCCCCCCAACTTTTTCCTCCCAAAATGGGGGGATTTTGGGACAAATTTATTTTTCCACTCTCTGCCCTTCGTTCACTCTCGCTGCAGCCCTTTGCTCATTTTCGAGTCTCTTGGCTGAAACGCTCCATTTTTCTCTTCTCCTTCCCCTCCATATACATCACTAGCCTATCATTTCTGCATTCCTACTACGCATTTCATTCTTCCGTTCGTTCTATCTTTCTTCACAAATAATTCCCCTTTTTTCTTGCTGGTTTCTTTCCCCCTTTTTTCTTTTTTCGAAATTGTTTTCTGGACTATCAAGTTTGATTTTTGAACCCCAATGTCTCTCTTTTACCTTGTACTAGATCTTGGGTTTCTACCTAATTTCTGATTTATTGTCATTCGATGCTGGAATGAGGCGCTTTTGGCCATTGTTGTCAAGAAACAATTTTGATAATTTGATGTTGGTTGTTGGAAATTTTAATTATGAATGAAAATGTCATAAGTTCTTGTTGTATAGTGATTTTATTTGAATGAATTAGAAGCTGGGTTGCTTGTTAATTTGAAGAGGGCAGTGCTACCTACAAGTAGAATGGGTGGCAATTTTGTTTAGGGACACGTGGATGGGATAGGTGAGATTGTTTCAAGAGTTGATTCATCGTGGGTGGAAGTGAAGACACGGAACAATTTGTTGAAACATATTGTTCCTAAAGGTTTTATTGTTGTGGATGAGACTAGTTTGACTGTGGTGGATGTGTTTGATGAAGAGGAGTGTTTTAATTTCATGCTTGTGGCTCATACTCAGTGGAAGGTTGTGATTCCTTCGAAGGAAGATGGACAGAATGTTAATTTGGAGGTGGAGGAGTGTTAGAATTTCATGTTTGCGGGTTTTTGAACTTGTGTGCATTTGGGGATAATTCCATTTGTTAAGTTCTTGCTGTATAATGATTTTTTTTCTCTGAGAAGATGAAATTCAAAGCTAGGCATCAGATCCAGTTTCCTTTTGTTAAGTTTGCTTTTCTTTGAGTCCTCATTCATCATTTGTACATATAATTTTCCGTTTGTATAAAGAAAAATAATTTTCTTTTTTAAAATATATAATTTTCTTACAAAATGTTTACAATAAGGGTATTTTTGTCTTTCTAACATTTACCTATTTTGTTTCCTCCATGTTTTCCCTCCTCCATCCAAACAACATAGGGGATTATATTTTCTTTCCAGTTTTCCTTCCTCCCTGTTTTCTTTCCTCCCACTTTCTTTCCTCTCTCATTTTCCTCTCATCCAAGCACACCCTTAAACGAGCAAATACTATCACACTCTAATGAATAGGAGTGGTTAAAAAAGTTAGTCTATGCTATATGCTATACTCTAATGTGCCCATACTCCTTGAGTTATGTATAATACATCATTTGGCTCTACCATTATTGTTATGCAATTTTAGGTTGTTCAAACATTTTTCTTGAGGATTACTAATTGTATTAATTCCCTTGTACGAGGAATTTGTTCAATGGTGTTTTGGACTGTTCTAATTTCAGGATACTTGAGAAAGGATATCATTTGGCTGCTGCGATATTGTACCAGTTATTCTTCCTCTAAAACTTATGCTTTTGTCATTCTAACATTTTATGAAATTCATAATATCAAATATGATGGCATAATTCTCTTCATTTCATATAAAAATATTTTATTATAAAAAAAAAGAAAGAAAACCATGTGAATGATTGAGCGATTACAAAGATAACTTACGAGTTACTAGTGATCTATAATTATACAACTATACAACAACAACAGGAATGTCTTCTTTTATACTCACGTCAACAATTAATAGCAGTGATATTATATTATGAATTTTAGAAAAAGATAATTTGATTTTATTTCTGGTATACTCAAAGGTTGTTCCCGAAATATAGTAATGGGTATATAACTATTTATAGTTAATGAATGAATTTAGCAACATATTTTTTCAATTATTTAAAAAATATCATATATTACTTCATGAAAAAAACATACTCCCTCCGATCCTAAATATAAGACCTAATTGACTTTTTTGGAAAATCCTAAAAAAGCAAAATAAGTTAATTATAAATTGACGATTTACCTAATTTTTTTGTTAGACTAGTATATTTTACCTATAAACTAATGGATAATCTAAAAATATATCAAATAGTATGTCATAATTTAATAACCTATTTCGCAACCTTAATCTTTCCAAAAAAGAAAGTCATCTAGGTCTTATATTTAGGATCAGGGGTAGTAATTTTCAATATAACCAATGGTTATTTATAATGACTTTTCCCTTGACATCTTTTTAATATGTAGAAACATGCAACCTTTTCTCACTAAGTGGTGGTTAATTACCTATGAATCGGATTTTAAATTTTAGTTTTTGTTCTTTTGCTTGGTTACAAATTTCATGTAACATAGGAAATTTATACCAGAGTAGTTTAAAGATTAATGATTAGCTGTAAAATTAAAAACAAAAAAAAGAAGATTAAATTGAAGAGTACTAAATAAAACAAACAAGGCTAAAATATCAAAATTATATTATTAGCAAACTAATAATAATAGACCCGCGTAGACAACATGAATGAAGTTGACATACAGCGAATCTTTGTGCTCAAATTAAAACGACTAGCTTGGTGTACAGAAATATTTCGTCCAGATGCTTGGTATATTCTCTTATTCGTCCATATTTAGATCACATTAATACCTGTCCCTCTTTGATTAAAAAAAAATACCTGTCCCCTCCAAAACAAACCGTATATATATCACAAGTCTCTTCCTAACTATGCGTGCATGTTCATTGAGTCTGGTACGGTAGCTAACTATGGCCGGTGAACAAACCAATCACCGTGTTCTTGAGGCCCTTGACACGGCCAAAACACAATGGTACCATTTCACAGCCATATTTGTTGCAGGCATGGGCTTCTTCACCGATGCCTATGATCTCTTCAGCATTGCCAACGTGACCAAATTGTTGGGACGAATTTATTTTACCCAAGATGGTGCAGTGAAGCCGGGGACATTGCCACCACATGTGTCCATGGCCGTTAATGGCGTGGCACTATGTGGGACTCTAATCGGTCAAATATTTTTTTGGGTGGCTGGGGGATAAGATGGGGAGGAAGAAAGTGTATGGTATGACACTTGCTCTTATGGTCGCTTCATCCCTTGCTTCTGGCCTCTCTTTTGGTGCTTCTCCAAAAGGTGTCATTGCAACTCTATGTTTCTTCCGCTTTTGGCTTGGCTTTGGTATTGGTGGGGATTACCCTCTCTCCGCCACCATCATGTCGGAATATGCTAATAAGAAGACTCGTGGAGCTTTCATCGCAGCCGTCTTCGCCATGCAAGGTTTGCCTTTTTTTCTCCATATCATTAGAGACTTGCCTTGATTAATTTTACTTTAATTAGATTAAATTATCAATATACCATTTATCTCTCAATGTTGTCCTTATTTTAGTTCATAGGAGTCAACTTTCAAATCGGAGAATTTATCCCTCAAGATTATTTTGTACAAAATCTTTGTGAAACCCCAATTTATCGTATCATTCATTGATATGAGCTCAAAATTCAATTCGGATTCTCTCATGTTCTTCTCTCTCACTGATATTGATAATTCCATGACTTTTTATCAGGACTCGGAATTTTGTTTGGAGGGATTGTTTCTCTAGTAGTGTCATCAGCATTCGATCACATGTACAAGGCTCCAGCATATAATGTGGATGCAAAAGCTTCTCTTCCACCACAAGCAGACTATGTGTGGAGAATAATCCTCATGTTTGGGGCAATTCCAGCTGCCATGACATTCTACTCACGATCAAAAATGCCGGAGACGGCACGGTACACGGCCCTTGTGGCCCACAACTCTAACCAAGCCGCCATGGACATGTCAAAGGTTCTCCAAGTTGACCTAACTGACAATAAGCCACAAGCATCAGACACTGAAAGCAACAACAGTAACTTGTTCAGCAAGAAACCGAACACCTTTGGCTTGTTCAGTAAGGAATTTGCCCGCAGGCATGGCCTTCATTTGCTAGGAACATGTGCAACCTGGTTTTTACTTGATATTGCATATTACAGTAATAATCTTTTCCAAAAAGATATATACACCTCCATTGGATGGCTTCCTCCGACGCCTGAAATGAATGCAATTCAAGAAGTGTTTATGGTCTCAAAAGCACAAGTACTCATTGCACTTTGTGGCACCGTGCCTGGTTATTGGTTCACTGTGGCGTTTATAGACATACTGGGACGATTCTTTATCCAACTCATGGGTTTCTTCTTCATGACTGTCTTCATGTTTGCTCTAGCAATACCTTATGATTATTGGACTAAGAAGGAGAACACAATTGGGTTCCTTGTTATGTACGCTTTGACCTTTTTCTTTGCCAATTTTGGCCCTAATGCCACTACTTTCATTGTGCCTGCTGAGATATTCCCTGCTAGACTCCGATCGACCTGCCATGGGTTGTCGGCGGCAGCCGGGAAGGCCGGGGCAATTGTTGGGGCATTTGGGTTTATGTATTTGGCTCAAAGTCCGGATCCGAAGAAGGTTGATGCAGGGTACTCGACAGGGATAGGATTGAAGAATACTTTGATATTGTTGGGTGTGATAAATTTTGTGGGGATGTTGTTTACTTTTTTGGTCCCTGAAGCTAAGGGGAAATCTTTGGAGGAGATAAGTAGAGAGAATGAGGAAGAAGGTGATAATCATGCAACCTTGGCTTCATGAACTATTAATATAATGAAGTCTGATTATGATGTAATTTTTTTTGTATTAGCTGATTAATGATTATATCAATTGAATCCATGCTATTCTTTATAAATATTTTTAACTTTTAGGAGAAACTGTTGTTTCTAAAGGTTGATATTTTTAAATACGAAAAAAAATTAAAAATAGGGAGATCTATAGATAAATCAATCTAATGGTCTCTGTCACATTATAGAGTTTTTTAACTGTAAAAATACAAGTGGAGTTTTTAGCATGGTGCTAAAATAATATGATAGCTACTTGGAGAACATATTATTAGACATGGATTATAAAATTTATAGTTCTTAATACACAATCAAATATTATTATATGATTAAAATTTACGAATTGATTCTTTTAAAGGGTTAAAGATCATATTTGCCCCGGAAATTTTCAGCTATGATCAAATTTGCTCGTGAAGTTTTTTTGAGATCAAGTTTAACCCTGAAGTATACAAAAAAGATCAAATTTACCCAAAATCCTACATGTAATTACACCTCATCCTCCATGTGTCAAAAGTCAGGCCACCTCACCATCATCTCCATCTCTCTCTCTCCCTCCACCACCCCCTCTCCCTCCTCGCCCCCACCTTCTGCTAAATTGCAACGGCATAGAGGATTGAAGTACAAGCTTTGTGGTGCTTAATTTACACAAATCCTGCCATTAGCAGAAACCAATCTGTCTCACCCCTCATATAACCCTCATATTCCTCTGCTTCTCACCCATCTTCCTCCTCGCCTCCGTTCTTCTCACCGTCTGAAACTCCTTCCTCCTCCGCCACTCCCTCCTTTGTCGCCGCCGGCATCGAACACGTCGTCGCCAGCGCACCACACCCCTGTGAAACCACTGAAGGCACAGGGATTTTATCAACGCTTATAGGCACAGCTTTGGGAAGATCGTAGGCAATTGGCGGTCCGTTATGTTAAAAGGCAAATGAATATGGAACTCCATCATCGCTGTTTGATGTCTTCGCTGGAGACATGGTGAGTAAATCTTGAAGAAATTAACAGAGTCTCTAACCTTAATTTCAAAAAGAAGCTTAATCTGAAACCTCCAATAATAATAGGAGGAAGAGAAAACCACCATTAAAGTAAGTAGCAGGTGAATCACCGTCCAAAGTGAAATTAAATTTGAAAACAAATTAATATTTAGTAAGTAAAAGATATATAATGGGGCCAAGGTATAGGTAATGCAAAGGAAGAAAGAGAGAGAGGGGGTGGAGCAGGAGGTGGGGGCGTGGAGGGAGAGGGGGGTGGTGGAGGGAGAGAGAGAGCGGGAGAGAGGAGGGATGAAGATGATGGTGAGGTGGCCTGACTTTTGACACATGGAGGATGAGGTGTAACTACATGTAGGATTTGTGGCAAGGCAAATTTGATCATTTTGTATACTTTAAGGGCAAATTTTATCTAAAAAAAACTTCAAGGGCAAATTTGATCCTAACCCAAAACTTCCAGGGCAAATATGATTTTTAACCCTTCTTTTAAATGACATTATCGCTAGCAGAAGCGTTGAAAATGTCCATGGCCATAGAGTGGTTCTGCATTGAAAATTATCGTCTTTGGAGAAGTGGTTCACACGCACAAATATTAAAGAGCGAAGACACAAAAATGATACTCCCTCCGTTCCTAAATATAAGATCACTTTGGAGAAGTGGATAAGTTTCTAAATATAAGATCACTTCCTATTTTATTGAGTTTTGCCTAAACTACCCTTATACTCCCTCTTTTCATTGAAAACCCCTCCTCCTTTTAAACTTAAGTAATTGAGGGGATTTTGGGAAGATTATGTAATTTTATTGTCTTCCTTAATCCCCTCAAATTAACCAAAGTGATCTTATAGTTAGGAACGGAGGAAGTATTAAACTTTACACCAAGGACATTTCTAATACTAAAGTTTTGCGAGTTGCAACAATAGTATAATGGTTCAGGTGCAATTATAAACTTTGTACTTAAAAGAAAAAAAAATCTAAACATGAAAAGACTTTTATACCCCTCATTTACCTTCATCACCATCATACTCATACCATCTTCCTCCCACGGATACTACTCCTCCATTGATCTCCTCCCCCTCCACAACACCTCCGCCGCTCAGGCCACAATCGGCCACCGACCACCGCCGACATCTCTTCCCCCGTCATTCCTCCACCCGCCGTGGGCCATTCCACCCAAAAACCACCACAATCCCAACCTCTCCGTTGAGCCCATCTTCTCTCTCCGCCGAACTCCTCTCTCTCCTTCGGCCATTCTTCATTCGTCGTTCTCCTTCCCCACTGCCAAGTTTCTCCCCCTCAACCAAACCAAACCCCATGGCCACCTCTCAACTCCATAGCCACCGACCTTCACTGTCACGCCTCCCATTCCTCACACAATCTCTCTTCCTCAAGCTCTTGGTAACGACCCACACTACGTTGGTGTTTCCTCTTCAACCTAATTGCAGCCCGAAAACCTCTTCAAAAGAGACGGGGATAATGTAGACAAAAGTTTTTGTAGAGCTTTAGAGAGTTTTGATGCACCCCTAGTTCCTAATATTGAGTATATATAATAAGTGAGGTGGGTAGGTGGTGAGGATTTAAAAAAGAAAAGGTTTTTACATTTTAATTGTATAAGGGTCTTTGATTTGAAGTTGGGAGGCTAAGGATTGATTATCATGGTAATAGATTAGACCCTGTATTCTTTTTTTTAGATGACTTATGTAACATCTCAAAATTCAAACTAGTCATAATGATAAGTAATTGTTTATAACAATGGGATGTCATTAGTAAATTTAAAATATTATAATAATAATAATAATAATAATAATAATAATAATAATATTGAGGTTCAAACAAGAAAATTAAGGGTGAAGAAAATATTTACCATGATACAAGATTTAGTTTTGAAACTTAATATCTTAGGGACTAAACTGAAATAAGAAGAAACTTGGAAAAGCAAGTTAATTGGAAAAAGAAAAATTTGTAAAGAGGTAGAAGCTAGCATAATTTCCGTTAGTCCTTGTGTGAGTATGTGTGTGTGATGTTGATTTGAGTGGAAAATGATTGATTTGAGGTGACTTTGATATGGTTATGAGAGGTATTTGCCAAAGATTCTTGGAAGTAATCAAGAAGCTAATGTTAATTGATAGATTTGAATTAATTTGGAGTTTATATAATGCATTAATTACCTAGTTGCCTTGTACCATGAATGTATCTTTGAATGATGAGAATTCTATGTTTTGGTAACTTTGTTATTGATTTATTGAGAATTAAATAAATTGTTATTGTTTCTTTTGTTACTTTAATTATGACATTAGAATCAAATCATGATTCATAATATAATTATGTTCAATTAAACTTAGCTATTTGTGAAGCATTGAGAAACAAAAGGAGTTAATAGATCAGGTTATATGAGTCAACAAAGTATGTTTTTAAAGGGTTGAGTAGCGTCAAGTCTAATAGGGACGTCAAGTCTAATAGGAACGAGAGAGACTTTGAATAGATATGTATGAGAAAAGTTATTAATTCACTATTATTACAAGCTGTAATAATAGGAAAGTATGATAAATTATACTCCCTCCGGTGCTAAATATAAGACCTAATTGACTTTTTCTAGAAAATACTTAAAAAAGCAAAATAAGTTAATCATAAATTGATTTACCTAATTTTTTCCCTTAAACTAGTTTATTTTACCTATAAACTAATGGATAATCTAAAAATATATCAAATATGTCATTATTTAATAACCTATTTTGCAACCTTAATCTCTCCAAAAAAAAGTCAATTAGGTCCTATTATTAGGACCAGAGGTAGTATGTCTCAAGGCATGAAAAAGAAAAGAAGAAAGTTCAAAATGTATTATTGAAGAAGTAATGGTTGGAGACAAGTAGCGGATTATTTCAGTCATAAAGAAACATCATGCTCTAAATGATTAGATTTTGAAATTACCGCGTCAGATTTTGATAGGTTTATTTGAACATTTATATTTATGTGGAGTACTCCAAGCGTAAGGAGGATCGCTCCCCCATGCGATGCCATATTGTTGAATCTATATGCTCCATTGTTTTTGGGTCACAGCCTTAGCCATTTTAAGTTTATTATAACTAGACATACATTATTATCTCTGGATTAATTATATGTGTACAGAGGAAAGAAAATAATAGTGTTAGACATTAATTATGGCCAGCTAGTTTGTTAGATATAAATGCAATTATAATACAAAAAAAATTAATTCATTGTTTAATTTCAGCTCTGTTAGTCTACTCTCTTGTTTTCCCAAGCTTTGTTGCCATGTACTCCTCCGGTCCTATTTATAAGTCGCCAACCGCCACTTAATTTTGGTCCTTAATGCCAACTACTACTAACTAACTCATTAATTAAAGTTTTCCAAATATGCACCTATCATTGAAAAAAGAGATATCTGCATTTACTTTTGTTTGCCTCATTATGACTCATTTAATGGTTGTGAGGAAGGGCAAAGATGGAAATGAAAAATAAAACAAGACCAATTTAATGATTTAACCGCTACTAACCGTCATTCCTTGGTTTGTACAATATGGGCGGTTGGCGACTTATAAATAGGACCGGAGGGAGTACCTTTCATCAGTTTATTCAATTAACAGAAGGAAATTATCAATTAAAAAAATACAGACAAAGTATACCTCAACCAATGAGATAGCAACTCCACAGTTGAAATCCACGCTTCCTTCAATATACCAGTGATAAATGAAATGAATTCAAGTAGTGTCCATGGTAGTATCTTGATGCCTTAAACACTTCATTTGGTGAAATACTGATCTATCTCCATCTATACTTAAAGCTAATGCTTGGTCACTATTTCCAATAGGAGTTTCTGTATTATGCATAACCAATAAATTTTTTATCTTTACCGAAATTCATTTATGTTTGGCAAAGTCAATAATTAATTAATTGACTAATTTTAGTTACCTCAATGCTAATAGAGGAAGCAACAAAATAATCAGATTCAACAAAAAAAGTTGCAGCAA
Organism: Mimosa pudica; assembly: GCA_029929735.1. NCBI lineage: Eukaryota > Viridiplantae > Streptophyta > Magnoliopsida > Fabales > Fabaceae > Mimosa > Mimosa pudica. The sequence continues at coordinate 1,613,160 of JAKELP010000040.1, forward strand.
TCAGGGGTCCCAACATGTGTTCAATTTTGGTCTATATCTTGAGATGTTATTTATCGAGAATTCCTAATTATAGAAAGCTCACTAGTAAGTGGATTTGGCCTCCCAATCATTGATATATTTGATTTAAAGGCATTCAGTCATAATTCGTACTGGAAGTTAGAATCAATCAGAGCTAGTTTTAGTTTGGGATAGAATATCACTGGTATATATGTACCATGATGATCTGAATTAATTAATTATTTTTGTACATTATACAGTATAATTTAGTATGATTATCAAAACTAATATTAAAGTCATTTTTTATTAAAATATTGACTTGTGTATTTTGTTTGTTTAAAATTATAGTTCATGATTATATGTTATAGTGTATATAGAAAATGTTTACGTTTAAAAAAACATCACCCTTTATCATGTCTTAATCATTCAAAAGACGGGGGCTTTTTTCTTTCAAATTTACAAATTTATAAGTATGATCTTATTAATAGGAAGGCACAGTTTTGGACCACCTTTGTGTTCTCTTGAATTTCTTTAAACAATACAAGATTTTTTTTATAAAATTCAATAAAACATTTATATTTGTAACTAATATATCCAAAAATGCCCTAGCTTGAATCTCCATATATTTTTTTCATCAATTATCTCTTCCCTGTTTGTTACCTTATACCTACCTATAAAATTAAATGATAATTTGAGAAATGATTGAAGTTTTTAATATCTAATGAATATACTTATGTATTAAGGATAATGAGATGAATGTGATAATCATACAGAAAAGGTAAAATTTGAGATTATCATACATATTGGAGAAGTGATGAACATGTACACATCTATCCTTATGGTACATGTATATACATGTGATTGATATGCATATAAGGGAGGTCATTATGTTGGAGACGCCAATTAGGATGGTAAACTAATAAATAGATTAAAATCATTTTTGAAAAAAGGAGAATATATCAATCCAAATATTTTAGTTGTTAATAGAAATTCATAATATTATGTGACTTACTAGTTATTACCACCAAGCAATCGGATCTATCTGTGTGTGTGTGTGGTAATTGACAAAAGTAAAATCACATTATGTGAATCATGTAAGGCAATAACTCCCCTAATAGAATCATCCATTAGGTTTATTATAACAACCTTTTTTTATGAGTTAGGGTGTATCCAACAATTGAAGGATTTTATTAGGCGCATCTAGTGTTCTAAAATGTTTCTTTGGTGCCTTTAGCACCTCGAAGTATTTTTTAAGTGTATTAATTGAAGTAAGCTTCTAAGTTTTGCGATGGGTAGTTATTTAAAATGGGTAGTTATTCAAGATATTTGATGTACCTTAGCAAAAAATGTTTTTAAGTGTTAGACTTTATTAAAAAATATCTAATAAATTACTTCTGGTTCGGATGCTCCTTAATTAGATTTCATAATTTTATTAAAAAAGATAATTTGATTTTATTTCTGGTATACTCAAAGGTTGTTCCCTAAATGTAGCAATGGGTGTATAACTATTTATAGTTAATGAATGAGTTTAGCAACATATTTTTTCAATTACTAAAAAAACAAAATCATATATTACGTCACACAAAAAAACATAATTTTCAATATAACCAATGGTTATTTACAATGACTTTTCCCTTGACATCTTTTTAATATGTAGAAACATGCAACCTTTTCTCACTGGGCTTGTTTTATTTTTTCAATTACTAAAAAAACAAAATCATATATTACGTCACACAAAAAAACATAATTTTCAATATAACCAATGGTTATTTACAATGACTTTTCCCTTGACATCTTTTTAATATGTAGAAACATGCAACCTTTTCTCACTGGGCTTGTTTGGTTGCAACAGTTCAAAGAAAGTGACCTGTAAATAATTGAAAAGTTAAGGGGTAATATGGTCATTTATATATAGGGTAAAGGGGCAAAAATAGCCACCGTAATTGCCAAAATGGACAACTTTGACACCCGTAATTTCGAGGGTGCAAAACCGTACACCATAAACCAAAATGGGGCAAATCTAGCCACGCCGTTAAGTTCTTGTTAACAGACGTGTATTTTGGTGTGGGGCCTACATTCATTAAACGACTTGGCAGGACAGTCAGCACCTGAAGTGATTACACGTCGGAACCCCTGCCACATCACCCATCATCACCAAATTCCCAACCCCAGCCTCCTCCTCCCCTGCCCCCCCACCCCCAGCCCCACCCCTCCTCCCTCCTCGGCCCACCCCCTCCACCCTCCCCCCTCGGCCCCCACCCCCACCCCCTCCCTCCTCCTCCCCTGCCCCCTCACCCCCAGCCCCACCCCCTCCTCGGCCCACCCCCTCCCCCCTCCCCCCTCGGCCCCCACCCCCACCCCCTCCCTCTTCCTCCCCTGCCCCCCACCCCCAGCCCCACCCCTCCTCCCTCCTCGGCCCACCCCCTCCCCCTCCCCCCTCGGTCCCCCACCCCCACCCCCTCCCTCCTCCTCCCCTGCCCCCCCACCCCCAGCCCCACCCCTCCTCCCTCCTCGGCCCACCCCCTCCCCCCTCCCCCCTCGGGCCCCCACCCCCACCCCCTCCCCCCTCCCTCCTCGGCCCCCACCCCCTCCCCCTCCCCTCCTCCCTCACCGCAGGTGGGGGCCGAGGGTGGAGGGGGGAGGGTGGGGGCCGAGGAGGGAGGCTGAGGGTGGGAGGGGGCAGGGGGTGGGGGCCGAGGAGGGAGGCTGAGGGTGGGGGGACAGGGGAGGAGGTTGGGGGTGGGGGTGGGGGCCGAGGAGGGAGGGGGGAGGGGGTGGGGGCCGAGGGGGGAGGAGGGGTGGGGGTGGGGGTGGGGGGCCGAGGGGGGAGGGGGGAGGGGGTGGGGGGGGCCGAGGGTGGAGGGTGGGGGCCGAGGAGGGAGGAGGGGTGGGGGTGGGGGTGGGGGGCCGAGGGGGGAGGGGGGAGGGTGGGGGCCGAGGGTGGAGGCTGAGGGTGGGGGGGCAGGGGGTGGGGGCCGAGGAGGGAGGCTGAGGGTGGGGGGGGGGGGCAGGGGAGGAGGCTGGGGGTGGGGGTGGGGGGCCGAGGGGGGAGTGGGCATTTTTCCATGTCATAGACAAATCAGCATTAGGGTGCCACGTCATGTCTCACATTGCCACGTCATTTGCCATATCAGCATTCCAATTCACTTAACGGTCAAACTTAACTCCAATTTTTAAGATGACTAAATTTGCCCCATTTTGGTTTATGGTGTACGGTTTTGCACCCTCGAAATTACGGGTGCCAAAGTTGTCCATTTTGGCAATTACGGTGGCTATTTTTGCCCCTTTACCCTTTATATATATCCTGGGGCCCACAAGTTTTCTTTTTCCATCTCACAATTATCATGGGGCCCACAAACTTTACTCTCTCATCATTTCCCCCACTTTCCATCTCTTACCCTTTCCATTCACTACTACAAATTAAGCCTATACCAACGCAGCTTTACATGCCCTCATATATGTAGAGCAAAAAACGCATGTACAAAGAGTCTTTACATGCGCTTTAAGCGCATGTAGATATCTCCTCCTCTACATGCGCTTAAAGCGCATGTAGAGGATAATACCTCTACATGCGCTTTAAGCGCATGTACATGTACATGCGCTTAAAGCGCATGTAGAGGTATTATCCTCTACATGCGCTTTAAGCGCATGTAGAGGCTCTATTGAAGGGTAAAACATTAAAACATGCATAAGTGATCCTCCTCAGAGCTCATAAGGTGTTCCTGCACGTCAACTTAGTGTTTCAAAGCTCCATTACAACTTTTTGTTGTTATGATAAGGCTTAAACACCCTCTACATGCGCTTAAAGCGCATGTAGAGGCTTTTTATTTGAGAAAGAGCCTTTACATGCGCTTTAAACGCATGTAGAGGCTCTACTGAAGGGCAAAACATTAAAACATGCATAAGTGATCCTCCTCAGAGCTCATAAGGTGTTCCTGCACATCAACTTAGTGTTTCAAAGCTCCATTACAACTTTTTGTTGTTATGATAATGCTTAAACTCCCTCTAAATGCGCTTTAAGCGCATGTAGAGGCTTTTTATTTGAGATAGAGCCTTTACATGCGCTTTAAGCGCATGTAGAGGCTCTACTGAAGGGCAAAACATTAAAACATGCATAAGTGATCCTCCTCAGAGCTCATAAGGTGTTCCTGCACATCAACTTAGTGTTTCAAAGCTCCATTACAACTTTTTGTTGTTATGATAATGCTTAAACTCCCTCTACATGCGCTTAAAGCGCATGTAGAGGCTTTTTATTTGAGATAGAGCCTTTACATGCGCTTTAAGTGCATGTAGAGGCAAAATTATTCTGAAAAAGTTGTTAAAGTGCTTGAATTATACAATATAAATAATATTGAAGAAAAAAGTTGATTCAATTTATAAAATGATGAAAAACTTGATAATGCTTAGATAATTAAGTTTTAAAACATTATATAACTCAGTGCTTGATGTACCTGATTAATCAGATTATTCAATTTAAACGCTATGATTTAAAATAATATTCAACAGAAACAATGTCACAAATGTGAGATGTTATTATGATTTTGATGTGAACTATATATATATATACATATATAGAACAAAAATTTAGTCTAAGTTCTATGATGTGTAATTGTTTTATTAAAAATTAATATTAGACCCTGTACATGCGCTTAAAGCGCATGTATTGAATTTTAATTATAAATTTCCCGCGCCTTTGTCTTATGAGTTCCCTCCCTATATCTGATCATCTCTATAGCGAGCTCACAGAGTATGTAGTAGCATTCCCTCCCTATTTCTCATCAAGTTCTAAAATCAAACCCTAATCTCATTCCTCATTCCTCATTCCAAAAATCACCAATTCTCTTTCTCAAAATCACCACTGTCGCCTACCGTCCACTGTCGCCGGCTTCCATCCACCATCTCCGGCCATCCACTATCGTCGGCTACCGTCTCCGACCATCACCGCTTCTTCCCTCACTCAAAATCGAAATCCCCATTCCTTCACCAACCATCGACCATCACCGTTTCTTCGCCAACCATCGACCATCACCGTTTCTTTCCTCATATTCTCATCTTCTCAACACATTGTAATTCAAAGCTTGTGCAAACGGCAGCGTGTGTATGATTCCTCATCTTCTCATCTTTTTGATTGTGATTTCGCATGTCTAAAATGAAAACCCTAACAACTCCATGCTTTCTGCCCTGTTTGATTTAGTATGTATGTTTGGTTTAGTGTTCGATTTTGCTCTGTCTTGGTTTAGAGAAGTTTAGATTTCGCGTGTGTATGCTTTTTGCTCTGTCTTGCTCTGTCTTGTGAGTGTGTGTGTGTGTGTGTGTGTGTGAGGGAGTGTTTGAGAGTGTGTAAGTGTGTGTGTGTGAGGGAGTGTGTGAGTGTGTGTGAGAAAAGGTGTGATAGCTTAATTTTGATTTGGTGGGTTGAATGAATGTGCAGGAGGAGGATTAACAGTTCATATAAAATATAACATTGTAGACTTCGAGATAGCTTAATTTGATTTGGTGGTTTGTGTTTGATTTTGCATGTTTTGGAGAGTTTGTTCATCTCATATAAATTGTGTAATCAAGTACATGAAGAGGGATAAGTTATTAAACTGAACGAAGAGGGACATAAAATATATATAGAATCATGTTTTGTGAGAATCATGTTTTTCATTGGCATATGTTCACTGCTTTTAGTTTTTCTTATGAAACTGCAATGGAATAAGTGATGTTTAATCTCTTTGTTTTTCATTCTTGTCTATTCGGCCAGCAACTATGGAGGGAGTAATGAAACTTTGAAATTCTGTAGCAAAGTGTCAAAATCAAACGTGATAAGCTTGGTGAGAATTCTTTCTTCGTTCCTATAATTTCTGCAAGTTATAGTTGAGTGAGAGGGCTGAATTAAATATAGGATTGGGGTACAAAAACTTCAAATTAGTTGTTGGGAAGCTTGATTGAGTTAAAGCTAATATTTTCTTGTTTGATTGCTTGAACACTTGTTGAATTAAAAATGTTGTGAGTTCTTTTTTGCTTCTGGCCAAATCTGTTTTTGGGCAGCTTTATTAAGTTAAAGCTATTAAGTTGAACTGAATAGATGATTGCAATTTTATTTTGGTACAATTTGCCATTTTTACATGAAATTAAAGTTTAAGGTCTGGATAAATATGCTTTAGTAACTAGTAAATGCTCCACAAGGATTAGCTGATTGTCTCGTGTGCCTAGGTATGTTTATTTCTGTGATTAGCGGTACTAACAAAGCCTGTATTTGATAATGTGGTACCATTTTCCTTTTTTCCGGAGTTACATGATGAATGGTGATGCGGGTAATAATTTGAAAATCAGAGATTGAGGCTTGAAGTAGGAATAGCCTTTATTCAATGATTTCCTTTACTGTTTGAAGCTTCTGTTTTTTGTCCCTTAGATAGCCTTCAAATTATCAAACTTCTTATTCTGTTTAGCAATGGAATAAAGCATCAATAGTTGTTACCTGTCCCGTTTATTCATTTCTTTAGTTTCTCTTGTCCCTTTGTTGCTTCCTCCTATTCCCTCCATCTTTTATCCCAACTCCTACATTTTTATTTGTTTATCTAATTCTGGTTTTACATTAGTTCTTCTTTTACTGACATTCTTAACATGATTTTAGGTGCAAGATTAAAATTAATGCTTTGTGTGATGTTGTTTTGGTATGCATTTCTTCAAAAATTGTTTTCAACCTTTGTTCATAATGTTGATGAGTTTAATAATCATGCACAGGTGATTGGAAGAATTCTATCTAGGAGGAAAGCACTAGTTGATGGGAAAACTCTAGTTCTCTAGAATTCCAAGAATTAAGGTATGTAACATGAGTAAATCTTACCCTTTTCTCATTATGTTTTGATGATTATTTATTATTTCAATGAAGTTGTTTGATTGTCTAGAGTGATGTTTTTGATTTTCTAGAATTCCAAGAATTAAGGTATGTAACATGAATTAAGGTTCCTTTTTTGTCTAGAGTGATTGTCTAGGTATGTTTATTTCGCCATTATTTTGGCAAAAGGTTTGGACAATGTGTTTTCCATGCATAGCAGCTGCATAGAATGTAATTTACCATCTCACTGCTACTCTCCTTTAGTAGGTCATGGACCGAAAATGGATGCGTTGTGACCGAACTTCAAGTGAATATATAAATGGAGTAAAGGAGTTTGTTGAATATGCAGCTGCTCATGCATGCGATGTTAACAACATTGTGTGCCCTTGTATCCGCTGTTTGAATGGAAAGCTTGTCGATCCCATGGGCCTGTTGAATCATTTAATATGTAATGGGATTGATCAATCTTATACAAGATGGACAAAGCACAGTGAGACCGATGAGGTTGAATGTCGTGATCGTGAACATGATGTTAGTAGTGCTTCGAACGATGTCATTGATCAGAGTGGCGAGGATTGTCTTGAAGAAATGGTGAGGGTTGTGGGTGAGGAGAACCCAGAAATATTTGAAGAGTTGAAGAGTGATGCAGAGACACCGTTGTATGTCGGATGTAAATACTCAAGATTGCGCGCAGTGGTTAAATTGTACAACTTAAAGGCTCGTTATGGTTGGAGTGATGCAAGTTTCACCGCACTGCTTACCTTTCTGCGGGATGTTTTGCCAAAGGATAATGTACTTCCTTCAAAGACATACGATGCAAAGCAAATTCTCCTCGCTACCGGTTTGAAATATGAGAAGATACATGCATGTCCCAATGATTGCATCTTATACCGGAATGAGTATGCGTCGTTGGATAAGTATCCGAAGTGCAAAGTATCTCGATATGGGGAGAATGGCAAAAGTCCTGCCAAGGTCTTGTGGTACTTTCCGATAATTCCAAGACTGAAGCGCATGTATAGTAATAAGGACACAGCGAAACGTTTGACATGGCACGAGGATGAGAGGATTAAAGACAACAAGCTTAGACACCCTGCGGATAGCCCCCAATGGAAGAAAATTGATTACATGTATCCAGAGTTTAGTGAAGAACCAAGAAACCTGCGATTTGCACTGGCAAGTGATGGAATCAATCCGCATGGGGTTCAACGTACTACTTACAGCACATGGCCTGTCATTCTGATGAATTACAACCTCCCCTCAAATTTGATTATGAAACACAAGTTTATGATGCTTTCGATGCTTATTGGTGGGCCCAGTCAGCCCGACATTGATATAGATGTGTACTTGGCTCCATTAATAGAAGACTAGAATCATTTGTGGCACACAGGTGAAAATGTGTTTGATGCTTGCAGTGAAGAAAATTTTACGTTGAGAGCCCTGTTGTTTGGAATAATAAATGATTTCCCAACTTATGGTAATTTGTCTGGATATAAGGTCAAAGGGTATGGTGCATGCCCTATATGTGAAACTGGTACCCATTCAATTCGGCTGGCTCGGTGTAAGAAAAATGTTTACATGGGGCATCGAAGGTTCTTACCGAGAAACCATCCTTGGAGAAGGTGGAAAAAGGCTTTCAATGGTAACTCAGAAGAAAGTACTTCACCTCCGATTTTAACAGGGGATGAATTGTTTGAGAAGGTAGAAGTGTTGGAGAACAATTTTGGCAAGCCTAACGCTACAAATGTGGCAGAGAGTGGTTGGAAGAAGAGGTCCATATTCTTCGAACTCCCGTATTGGAAGTCTTTATATGTTCGACATTTTCTTGATGTGATGCATGTGGAGAAAAATATATTTGATAACTTAATTGGCACAATCTTGAATGTTAGGGGAATGAGTAAGGATAGTGTTAAATCGAGATTAGACATGCAAGAGATGGGGATCAGGAAAGAGTTAGCACCTGTTCAAAAGGGAAACTTCACATATTTACCTCCAGCGGCCTACACCCTTTCTAGAAAGGAGAAAAAAGTGTTCTTTGAGTTTCTCAATGGAATCAAAGTGCCAGAAGGTTATTCCTCAAATGTTAAGAATCTTGTGTCCATGAAAGAGCTGAAGTTGAAAAACCTCAAAACACATGATTGTCACGTCATACTGCAAAATTTCTTACCAGTTGGCATACGAAATATTTTGCCGAAGAAACTGCGGGGCACGATCACTAAGTTGTGTTTGTTTTTTAAGGCCATTTGTAGTAAAGTTGTTGATGTCGAAATGTTGCGTGGTTTGCAAAAGCAGATTGTGCTCATCCTGTGTGAACTCGAAATGTACTTCCCCCCTTCGTTTTTTGATGTTATGGTTCATCTTGCAGTACATTTGGTCAGGGAGGTTCAACTGTGCGGCCCAGTATATTTGAGATGGATGTACCCGGTTGAGCGTTTCATGAAAGTGTTGAAGGGGTATGTCAAAAATAAATATCGACCGGAGGGTTGTATCGCTGAAAGATACATCGTGGACGAATCAAGTGATTTGTGTGCTGATTACTTATCTAGTGTTGAACCTGTTGGTATGCCAAGGTCTCCTCATGATGGTCGATCGAAGGGAAAAGGGATTAGTGCAAGCATATTAGTTAACATTTCAAATGTTGACAGAGAGTTTGCTCATTTACATGTTCTCCACAATAGTAGCGAGGTAGAACCTTTTGTTGAAGAGCACAAAAATCTTCTTCGACTCGCACACGGTGATAGAAATGAAAGTTTGATCACAAGAGAGCACAACAAACATTTCATTGATTGGTTTGATGAACGGATTCGCCGTCAGTTAGAGCTAGACGATGGGTCAGTGTGTGAGAAATTGTACTGGTTGTCACGGAGACCGTCTTTAAAAGCATTTTCTTATACGAGCTATGCAATCAATGATTACACATTCTACACTAAAGCCCATGATGAGAAGAGTCGAATGCAGAATAGTGGAGTCACAGTGGTTGGTGAGGGATGGCATGTATCCAGTGCAAAAGATACAAATCCAATATATGCGGAGATGGCATACTTTGGGGTGATCGAAAGCATCTTAGAGTTGGATTACTCCGGTTTAAGATTCCCTGTCTTCAAATGTCAATGGGTTAACAACTCTGGTGGACGGCGGATCGATGAGTTTGGATTTGTGTCGGTTGACCTTTCCAAAGTTGGATATAAGGACGACCCCTACATCTTACCGTCTCTTGTTACACAAGTGTTTTACATTGCAGATCCTTCGAAGAAGAATTGGTCGATAGTCATGCAGTCGAACAGAAATCATGTTGATCCTGTTGATGACGAAAGTACTGAAATAGATATGAATTATTTGATTGAGAACGAATCTTCATTCTTCACATCAATCTTACAAGAATTTGATGCACCAGAAAATGGTCTTAACGATGAACCTTTTTATCTAAGACGTGATCATAGAGAAGGAATTTTCATTAACACAAAGAAAAAGCGAAAGCGATTAGCTGTTATTCGTTATCAGCCGAGAAAAAGAATACGGGTTACAAAAAAATGATTACTCATGTATGCAATTTTTTTGTTTTATTTTCATTTTATCATTGTATTCATATTATTAAATTTTTTCTGGTTTTTCTTTCTTACAGGATAATGGAGGGACAAGATCATGAGGGACAAGATGAGGGACAAGATGATCCCATTGTAGACTACAATAAAGGGAGGGAGGATACAAAGAAATTGGTAGGACGGTGATGAAAGAAGTTATTTCACATAGACATAAGGGGATTAAGTTCAAAGTAAGATGGAATGAGGAGAATCAACCAATTGGAAGAGAAAGTAAGTTATTGATCGCCTATATTGGAGTGATTGTTCGGAACACCGTCCCAATCACATTAAAAGATTGGAGATATTTGTCCCAGGACATAAAAAAAGCCCTTTGGCGAGAAATTTTGGTAAGCAACTTTTCATGCAATTATGTTTAATACAATCTTTATTTGGATGAGTTATTATGATTACAAATTTATACTTCATTCGTTACAGACTGCCTTTGACTTAGCGGACTGTGAGGGTGCCAAAGATTATGTGCTGAAGAAAGCAGCGTCAATGGCCCGATGGTGGCGATCCCATCTAGGCATATACTTTTTACGCAATGTTGATGGTGATATTGTTCCCAAGCGTCCAGTAGATTTCTATGATGTGATTACGCAGCAGCAATGAGATGAGTTCGTTGAGATGCGATACTCAGAGGAGTTTCGCGCCATTAGCGAAAAGAATAGCCAGTCAGTAGGAAGCAATCTATACCCGTATATGCGTGGTAGAAATAAGTATGCTGATTTAGAGCATGAAATGGTACGTTAACATTTTCATTAATGATATAAATGAATGTTCCTATAATTAATTCATGTTAACCTATTTTTCGCTTACAGTTGACTGCTGACCCTAATCGCAAAGTAGATCGCCTTGACTTGTGGTTGGAAGGTCATACAAAGAAGGACGGGACTATACACCATGATTCCGTTAAAGCTGCTCGTGATCGAGCAGTAAGTCATTTTCTTGGTTATATTCTCAGTTTCTTATATTGCTTGATACATAACCAACAATTATCATTTCCTTCTTACAGATTGAACTAAAGCAAGGTGCATCAGGAGAAATCCCGTCCCATGACCAAGATGACTTGCTTGGCCAAACACTTGGCCGCCCAGAAAGTACAGGTCGTGTCAGGGGCAAAGGGTTTGGTGTTTTGCCGTCACAGTTTTTTAAGGAGAAGCTGAAAAGCCACCAACGTCCGCATTAGAGAAGCAGTACAAGGTCCTACACGAATTGTATAAAGACTTGCAAGAACAAGTTAATGAGATTCGATCGGAGCGACGTCAGGCATCAGGCCATCAATCTCATGCTCCATCGGCTCATGAAAGCCCGGTCATGGAGAACTATAGTTGTACAATGGAAAGTACCCCTATTCCAGAGGTAATCGTTATGCTTCTTACTTTTAAATATTAATGTTCTTATGAACTGTTACTTCATAATTGAAGGTGAACATTCATTTGTAGGGTGAGTCTTATTGTCAACTATATTCTGATCTGTCCATGAATTACCTGGTTGCTCTGGCTTATGTCTTCAATGATGGGAGCAAAATATTGCACAATTCGCCTCTCCCTGCAGGCACGGTGAGGGTGTCCATCCACATCTCTCTTAGGGATAATTCACCGTTGCCGTATCCCATTGATGGAATGAACGTGGTCGTTGACGCAATAAACTCTTTTGTGGCATGACCCAAAAAGTGGATGGTTCTTCAATCAGAGGTGATTACTTAGTTAGTTACTATTAATATATAATAGATAAAGAGATTTAATTAGTATATGTCTAATTGCTTACTTACTATGTTTTACAGCCCAGAAAAGAATAAAGGAAGGATTTGGGAAAAAACGTCAATCATGATGTCCGGCCACGTTCTGCTATTCCGACTAAACCTCGGAAAAAGAGTTTGAAGGTAACTATTTACTAATGGATTTACATTAGCTAGCTCTCATTTTGTAAAAAAACTTATTGTGACATATTTCTTGAACAGCCATCTCCTACTCCTCGTCGTGTCACTCAACCACATCAGCCAACTCCTACTCCTCGTGACACCCAACCACATCAGCCAACTCCTACTCATGTCACCCAACCACATCCCTCTGAATCATTCCGTGTTAAACTAAAGAACTTGTCAAACCAATTACCTGATTTACAACAAATTGAAGTTCGATTAACAAGGACAATTTATTACAAGAATGTCACTGAGCAGCTTGGTAATGAAGTAATTATGGATGTGGTTAATCAGGAATGGATTAGTGTGTCAGCTATCAACATATGGATCAAGTATGTCATGTTGAATTTGATTTTTATGTTATTGTGGTTTCTTACATTGTCATTTAGTATTTAAATTACAATAATTGTATATGTGTTGATATGTTTTTTTATATAGGTATTTGCATGATGAAATACTTGTGCCAGGGGACAATGCCAATTTCGCATTCATAGATCCAAATACAACCTCAATGCTGACTGAAACAACTAGCTATTGGGATGAAGGTGACGTGAAAGCACGTCTGGGAAGAAGTTCTTCAGATAAAACATTGTTTTTAGCCCCAGTGAATGTAGGGTAAGTTCTTACTCGTCATTAATAATTTTTTTTATTTCCCCAAATTTTACATGTATATAATTGTTAATCACATTTTAGGAATCATTGGGTTCTCCTTGCATTCAATCCCGTTGCATCAAAGCCTGTGGTGTACTATCTGGATCCTATTAGGTCGGGTAAACCTGAAAATAGACCTTCGTACATAGCGTTTATCAATGGGTAATGATTTAACCTTACTAAATTATGTTAACTCATTTATAAATGTCACTCTTACTAATTTTATTTGTCTCGACTTTAGTGTGATCACTTCTTGTAGGTCCAGTAAAAAAATGAAATACTCCAAAGCATATGAGTGGCTCAAAATTCAGGTTAATTATACACGCTAAAACAATGATTTGAATTATGGATAGTAATCATATACAAGTCTTTTAACACATTTGTGGTTTTTTTGTTGTAGTGCCCATTCCAACCGAATGATAACGATTGTGGGTATTATGTTATGAAATTTATGAAAGATATTGTCACTCATGATCAACTGGAGGTCCCAGAAAGGGTAAGTTCTTAAATTTTCCATTAATTTAAAACTTGTTTAATTTGTTCACATATTTGCTTGTATGTGTGAATTACTTTTAACTCACTTAAATTTAATTGCTACTGACATGTTTCTGTCCACCCAGTATTATGAAGACTGTCGTTTCGACAGCCTCTCTAAGGCGCAAGTTGGAGAAGTTATTGAAGAATGGAGCAAATTTGTATACCCCATTGTTGAACCTGTTGTTCTGAATCAGCCACGAGCTACTTATTAGGTTTTACTAAAGTGTTTCATATGTTACTTGAATAAAAAATGTGGATATGTCTTGATGAAATTTTGTTATGAATAACATGTTTGTTTATTTTATGATATTAATGCTATTTTTTCATGTAGGTTGGTGATATCCCTTTTGGTGCCTTTACTTGAGATCATCTTCATTTGTGGCGTTGAGGTACATATGATCTTTTGCTGCATGTAGTCTTACTTAGGAATTGGTAGTTTTATATTATGGACATCCTTGAAGGAATTTTTGTTTTGACTTTTGATCAATTGTGGTTTGTTTTATTAGTTCATCTTTGATATATTATACTATTCTTTCATGTAGGTTCATATCTTTTTGATTCTTTGGTGCAAGCAAGTGGCAAATATTTTGGTGATGAGGTAGATCTTCTTTAAGTGCAATGGCCGTGCAAAATATTCTTTTGGTTAGGAGGTAGATCTTCTTTTGGTGCAATGGCAGTGCATATATATTTTAGTGATGTTTATATATAAGTGAAAACAAGTTCTGGTGACTTATTAGGTTTTGAGTAAATGTAAATGTTTCTGGTACATTTTGGTTAAAATCAGCCACGTGCTACTTATTTGTATACCATTGGTGCAGTGACAGAATTACGTGTATACAGGTATTTGTAAATGAATATATTTATTAAAAAAAAATATATAGTTGTACATGCACTTAAAGCGCATGTAGAGGTACCTACCTCTACATGCGCTTTAAGCGCATGTAGAGGCACCTCTACATGCGCTTTAAGCGCATGTAGATGTACATGCGCTTAAAGCGCATGTAGAGGTGCCTACCTCTACATGCGCTTTTTAAGCGCATGTAGAGCCTTTACCAGCGCCCCCTCTACATGCGCTTATAAAGCGCATGTAGAGGCCAAAATAAGCGCATGTAAATGGGGTAATCTGTGGTAGTGATTTCTAATTCTTAACTTTCTTTGTCGCAACCAAATATACTCAGTGGTGGTTAATTACCAATGGATTTTGAATTTTAGCTTTTGTTCTTTTCATCAGTTAGAAATTTTATGTAATATAGGAAATTTATACCAGAGTAGTTTAAAGGTTAATGATTAGCTGTAAAATTAAAAACCAAAAAAAGAAGATCAAATTGAAGAGTACTAAATAAAACAAACAAGGCTAAAATATCAAGGTGATATTATTAGCAAACTAATAATAATAGAACTGCGTATACACACATGAATGGAGTTGACAGCGAATCTTTAATTTGTGCTCAAATTAAAACATCTCGCTAGGTGTACAAAAATATTTCAGTTGACCTCCAAGGGAATTGATACTACCAAAATTTTGATAAAAATATCCGCAAGTATACTGATCGTATTTTAGTAAAGTGGTAAATCAAGGTCGATCCCACAGAAACTCAGACAATTAATAACTAGGCATTAGATCTCCTATTTTCATTCAAGTTGAGTAAATACAAGAAAATTGATTTTAATTATCTATGATCTAAGAAAATAAATAAAACAAAATATTCACACAAAAGAAATTCACGAGTCAAAAGAACAATTTAGAGCCACTAATCCCTTATCTGCTTCTTAGATTTTATTCCCCACTAAATTAATTATGAATTAATTCAACTAGCTAATTTAGAGTACTAGTGTCTATAAATGTCTTCCGGTCCACTTACATCCTTGCCTAGCTTAATTACACAATGTCTTGCACTAATTTACTAGGCTAATTTATCTCGGTACCACTCTAATGTGACTATGTAGGGCTTCTAGGTATATTCCTATCCTAGTCGCAAATCAGATTAAAATCCAATCTTACACTATTTAATCCCATGTTCTATTTAAAATTCTCTCTTCCGAGTCCAATTCTAAATTCCCTAAACCTGTCTAATGGTGATCAAGCACTAAACAAGTTAATCACTAAAAACAAGATTAAATAAACTAAATAAAATTAACCATGACTAAATAGTGGGAAATAAAATACTAAGTTACAAACAAGTTCATAGTACTCTCTAGGTTGTAAAAGGAAAACTAGCCACACATAAGGTTTAAATCAATCCCAAAATACCAAACACTACAACTTGTTGAATTTGGCGAAGTAGACAATCACGAACAGTGCTGCTTCACTTCCTCTGCGTGTGTATTCCTCTTTCGTCTTTTTCTGCTTTGATTTCCTCCCCTCCAGAGTTAATGTATTGTGTGTGTGTATAGTAGGAAGAGACAAAAACCAAACCAAAGGTTCTTAGCTCCTCAGATGCCGCTTGCTTTTCCTTTTTCTTCTTTCTCGTGAATTCTCTCTAGGCTTTTTGATTAGAAGAATTGTATCTAGCCTCCCTTCACATGCTCCTCTCTTCCCTTTTTATAATGGTTGATCTCCTTAATCAATTAGGTCACCTAAGATTTAGCCCAAGCCTAAGACTCATTCTTTTCTTTTTCTATTCTTTCCTTTTTCTTTTGTTTCCAAATCTTCATTGTCCTATTATAAGAGAAAGAAAGGAAATAGGAAATAATCATCATAACTCAATCATATAATCTCATTAATAAGAAACTTTCCTTTTAAAATATTTTCTTTTATTATTTCAAGTTTCCTATTTCAATTAAATTTCATATTTTCAAAATAATTACACATATAATGCTCAAATCACTTTCTTTCCAATTCACACCAAATCTCTTAATTATTTAATTAATGACTCCCCAAATACAACAAAATATTTCCTAAAAACCACTAAATATGGTGAGTCATCAAATATCTTGGTATATTCTCTTATTCGTCCATATTTAGATCACATCAATACCTGTCACCTCCAAAACAAACCGTATATATATTGTCACAAGTCTCTTCCTAGCTATGTGTGCATGTTCATTGAGTCTAGTAGTTATGGCCGGAGAACATACCAATCACAATGTGCTTAACGCCCTCGCACGGCCAAAACACAATGGTACCATTTCACGGCCATAGTTGTGGCTGGCATGGGCTTCTTCACCGATGCCTATGATCTCTTCAGCATTGCCAATGTGACCAAATTGTTGGGACGAATTTATTATACCCAAGATGGTGCAACGAAGCCGGGGACATTGCCACCACATGTGTCCATGGCCATTAATGGCGTGGCACTATGTGGGACTTTGGCAGGTCAAATATTTTTTGGGTGGCTGGGGGATAAGATGGGGAGGAAGAAAGTGTATGGTATGACACTTGCTCTTATGGTTGCTTCATCTCTTGCCTCTGACCTCTCTTTTGGTGCTTCTCCAAAAGGTGTCATTGCAACTCTATGTTTCTTTCGGTTTTGGCTTGGCTTTGGTATTGGTGGGGATTACCCTCTCTCCGCTACCATTATGTCGGAATATGCTAATAAAAATACTCGTGGAGCTTTCATCGCGGCCGTCTTCGCCATGCAAGGTTTGTCTTTTTCATATCTCTAGATACTTGACTTAATTTTACTTTAAATAGATTCAATGATTAATATGACATTTATGTCGTTTCAAAGTTGTGCTTATTTTAGTTAATACGAGTCAACTTTCAAATAAGGGATTAATCCCTCAAGTTTATTTTGTGCAAAATTTTTGTAAAACCCCAATTTATCATATCATTCATGGTATGAGCTCTTAGTTCAAAAAAATGATATGAGCTCAAAATTCAATTCGGGTTGAGTTTCTCTCATTTTCTATTTTCTCACTGATGTTGATATAAAAAATGTATTTCCAAATTATAAAAAAGTTGCTGAATTCAACTTAATATATAAACCACATAAAATTAATTGAAATAGAAATTCGTGAGTTGTTGATTTGTAATTGACCACACTACAAATGATGTGATAGATTATATAAACCTTCATTAAACCCTTGAATTAATCTTTATTAATTACTCTAGAATCTAGATCGCTATCAATTATGGTATTTTTGAAAAATATAATGATAATTTTATGATTTTTCATCAGGGTTCAGAATTTTTTTTGGAGGGATTGTTTCTCTAATCGTGTCATCAACATTCGATCACATATACAAGGCTCCGGCATAAAATGTGGATGCAAAAACTTCTCTTCCAACACAAGCAGACTATGTATGGCGAATAATCCTCATGTTTGGGGCAATTCCAGCAGCCATGACGTTCTACTCACGATCAAAAATGCCAGAGACGGCGCGATACACTGCTCTTGTGGCCAACAACGCTAAACAAGCCGCCATGGACATGTCAAAGGTTCTCCAAGTTGACCTCGAAGCTGACAATAAGCCAAAAACATTAGAAAGTGAAAGCAACGATAACTTGTTCATCAAGAAACCAAACACCTTTGGTCTTTTCAGTAAAGAATTTGCCCGCAGGCATGGCCTCCACTTGCTAGGAACATGTGCAACATGGTTCTTACTTGATATTGCATATTACAGTTCTAATCTTTTCCAAAAAGATATTTACACCTCCATTGGATGGCTTCCTCCTGCACCTGAAATGAATGTAATTCAAGAAGTTTATATGGTTGCAAGAGCACAAGTACTCATTGCACTTTGTGGCACCGTGCCAGGTTATTGGTTCATTGTGGTTTTTATAGACATATTGGGACGATTCTTTATCCAACTCATGGGTTTCTTTTTCATGACTGTCTTCATGTTTGCTCTTGCAATACCTTATGATCATTGGACAAAGAAGGAGAACACAGTTGGGTTTCTTGTTATGTACGCTTTGACCTTTTTCTTTGCCAATTTTGGCCCTAATGCCACCACTTTCATTGTGCCTGCTGAGATATTCCCAGCCAGACTCCGATCGACCTGCCATGGGCTGTCGGCGGCAGCCGGGAAGGCCGGGGCAATTGTTGGGGCATTTGGGTTCTTGTATTTGGCTCAAAGTGAGGATCCGAAGAAGGTTGATGCAGGGTACCCTACAGGGATAGGAATGAGGAATGCTTTGATATTGTTGGGTGTGATTAATTTTGTGGGAATGTTGTTTACTTTTTTGGTCCCTGAAGCTAAGGGGAAATCTTTGGAGGAGATAAGTAGAGAGCATGAGGAAGAAGGTGATCATGCCACCTTGGCTTCATGAACTATTAATATAATGAAGTATGATTATTATGTAAACTTTTTTGAATTGGCTGATTATTGATGATGATATCAATTCAATCCATGCCATTAGTTATAAATATTTTTAATTTTTAGAAGAAACTGTTGTTTCAAAAGGTTGATAGTTTTTTATACGAAAAGATTTTTATACGAAAAGAAATGTTAAAGTCAGGGAGATCCATAGATAAATCGATCTACTAATGGTTTCCGGCCATCACATTATAAAATGATTTATAAGTCACTTTAATTTAGATAAAAAATAACCAATTTTAGATAAAAAATTCAGGTAAATTGATTTCTAAGTCACTTTAATTTAGTTTCTTTAGAATTTTCTAAAAAAATTTAATTGAGTCTTATACAATAATATTTAAGAAATGAAGGAGTAATTAATAATTCTATTGCCAACGAAGATTAACCAATTTGTAAAATGATTGATTTTTTACCATAATGTCGTGAGCTACTATCAGTTGTTGGAAAAAAAAAACTATTTTGAGGATTAAAAATAAAATAGGACCATTATCTCCAATTCTCCATCCCCCGTCCTTACTCCTTACAAGTTATTCTATACGTAAACCTTCGAGGCTTTGCCTGGTATCTTACTTCTTGGAAAAGGGAACTCTTCATGTGGATAATGAAGTATAATACTTTTCATATTTGTATTTCACTATATTCAAGAGTATCAGTTTCTTTCGTTACATTTTCAAAATTTAATGATATAGAAGATATTTTCATTTATAGAATCATTTTGCAGCATATTATTTCTCTATATGGCTCCAACTGACTTGATCTCTTTTCGTCTTAAATTAATCGATCCCACATCGGTAGGGGAACCGTAACAGCAAGGAATATAAAATTGTAAAACCTTAAAAGAAAGGAATTGACCTAAGAAATTACTTCGTGGTTCCTTAATTTCATTCATGAATAAGGAAATACTTTAATATTTTTTGCAAAATAGTAATTTAATCTTTAATGGCTAGAAATCTGATACTCTGATTTTTGCTTCTTCCAATATGATCAAAAACTAATACTTCACAAATTATAAGAATTGGGTTTTTTCTATTCATTATTTACGCTATGTCTATCTTTTTCATTTTAGCATGGTTAACTTATATTTAAATTCCGTATCCATTTATCTTGAAATGATTCTAAAAGAATATATTTAGTATATAATAAATTTATGTGCTTATAAGTGATATCTCCTCTATGTTTATATGGAATTTGTCATAGAAAATTATGTTATAAAAGTAAAAAAGAAGTTTAAAGGACGAATATATGTAAGGTCTTCCTCATTTTGGTCAAATGCACTGATTTTGGTCATTGTCATTGCTAATTTCAATTGGCAAAGTACTTTGTCATCTTAAGTCATATTTACAAAATTGCTTTATCTGATTTACCATTTGCATGAAAGATGTGAAATATCAGTTACATGATTGACATTGTAGCTAACTTCTGTTGGATTTTCCCTTCTTATGGTAAACCTTTGACCTGTAATTCAATATTGCTGGTGGCAAGTTTGTTTTAGGTCCTTGCGTTATATTGATTAAGTTCTTAAGCATTGCTTTAATGTATGATGTCCTTTTTTATAATCAAGCAATAATATTGGATAACATGTTGCAGGAAATATTTAGTATTTTGGATGTTAATTGATTTCCATAATTTAGTGATAGTACAATGATGACGTTTTGCAAAAATCCTCCGTGCAACGCACAAGAGATTTATCTCATTATGTTATAAAAGTAAAAAAAGAAGTTTAAAGGAATATATGTAAGGTCTTCGCGACATTTTTCTAGTTAGTCCACATTTATTAATTAGACCACCTTTTGTTAGCTATAGTCCACAATTTTACACAAAAACACAAACCCATAAACATTTGAAGTAATTTGTTATTGGTAAACTTAATGTATATTTCCAATTTTACCCTAATTTTATACTCCTTCCTCACATCAACAATATCCTTTATTGATACACACATATATAGTGGCACAAAAGAAAATATATAATTTCTTTTGGCTAAAAGAAGAATAATGTCATTCTTGGCATATTGGTGCTTTGATTCCCCCAATCATATTGCATAGTCTTTTTTCTCTAGCACATATTCTGTCTTCTTATCCTGCCTAGCCAATTGGATCGATTCCGCCTCATAAAGTCACTGAATTCATGAATAATGCCAATTATTAGCGAAATTGCCTTTTACCTTTAGCTCATTTGAGTTCCCAAATAAATGTGAGAACAAGGATCCCTTATTTGATCAGGCAAGAATATATCACCCGTTTGAGTTTGTGTTTGTGTGTACACACACACACACACACACACACACACACATATATATATATATATATATATATATTCAGAATAATGTCAGGATATGTAACTGATAAAAAAGGGATCATCTATATGTAGCAGCATGACACTCGAGGCCTCCCTATCTTATCATGCATACTTAGTTGTTTTGCCATTTGCTTTTATATTAAGAATCTATTTTGTTCCATTTTTTTTTCAAAACTGCTTTAAAATGTTAAAATGTCACGATATTGTCATATTCTGTAGACTGTTAACAAGTTGAAGTTGATTGTGAAAATAAATATTTTCACTATAAATAACGAAACTTCTACCTTTCAATGTTTCGAGACAATGTTTTAAAAGGTGGTGTCAGAAAGGCAAACGGGTCATGAGGTAAATGATTCATTCAATCAGGTCATTTTGTCGAATCAGTGTATTAATAATTTAACTTAAAATTATATATACAAATATAGTTAATATAATTTGGTTAAAATTGGGAATGAAGCGGTGGGACCCGGTCCAACCTCCGGCCCAATAATGGGTGATGATCAAAAAGCGGTTCTATTCCCACCCAAAATGGCTCAAATAGAGAGGTGGACCAAAGCATTAACCAATCCATACATGGTTATCGACTGTTCAATCAGTTGGACCGTCTGTTTTGGTCTGGGTGTTAAAACCATGCTTTCAATTTACCATTATATTGTGCAAAAAAGAAAAAACTTCCAGACCAAAATAGCGTTTGAGGTAAAATATCTGAGGTAACACATCGTTAACTCTGTTTTGTTTACAAATTCATGTTTAAACTCTAAAATTAAATTATATTATAAATTTTTTATAGATAGAGACATTAAATTCATGAAAGTTTGTCGGACCAACACATATTCTAATCCTCGCAACGAAGTATGTACTATAGACGAAGTGAATCTAACTGAAAATAGACAAAAGTGTACGTGTAACTCTATCATATACTAGAACATTATGACCGGCTGTTATATAGTACTACTTAAATTAAAGTGTAAAACCCCAAAAGAAAAAAGTTAACTTCACTTCATCACGCTGCTTCAATATATAATAAAACTCGCTCCTTTACTTACCTTTAGCCTCAAGGCTTCTAAATATCCTTATATCCACATTGGTATATAACTGCATAAATATTATACAGATACTTTCCACAAATGACCAAAATAAACGCAGAGAAAGCTAAGTTATCACAATAAACATGTCTTCTTCTCCTTCTCCTTCTCCTTCTTCTTCTTCTTCCACCTTACTTCTATTGATTCTTCTTCTGATATTTGTCATTCCTTCTAATACTAGTTTTTCACAAAACCACGGTAATCGTAGCGATGATTTTTCGAGGATTATAAAGAACAATGAAACGACCACAAATTGCAAGAAACATCGTACTCTCGGTGTCGAGTTTGGGTGGAACCTCATAAACAGCACCAACAACTCGACGACCAGTGTGGATGTGGCATTTGGCAGCCGCGTGGAGCCACCGTGATGGATAGCTTGGGGCGTAAACCCAGGGAAACAGCCGGAGATGATCGGAACAAAAGGGGATTGCATTCCGGGCTCATCTCAAATATTTCTCATCTTTCTCATCCCTACAAAACGGTGATTAAAACACACACATTTGGCCATAAAAAAATACCCAGCACACACATAAAAAAATAAAATAAAAATTTATTTTTGAACACTTTTTGTGATAAAAATTTCAACTGTCTAGACCTATTTTATTTCAATATAAGGATCTATAAGAGATATAGACTTGGTAAAATAATTTTACAGTTAACTGACAAGTCTGTATCTCTTATATATCCTGATATTGAAATGAAATAGGTCTAGATAGTTAAAATTTTTTATGCTAAAATTTTTTTTATATTATAATACATTTTAGTTTTATTTTTAATGGTATAAGTGACAAATTATGAGCTCTTACGTGAATCTCAATGGGCAAAATAATACCCCATACTGTAACAACCGCACTTTTAAAACCATTTTTACGCTATATTTTTTTTTTCTAACTATGGTAGAAAAAGAATATAAGTTAAGATAATAGCGGCTAACATAGTTAGAAAAAGAATTTAAGCTAATGCGCTAACCATGATAGAAAAAGAATTTTTGTCACAAATAAACTATCATGGTTAGAAAAAGATTTCATGTAATTTGGAAATAAATAAATCATTTTATAATCAAACATAAAATTAACAATTGAAAATCGATTATTTAAAATTATCAAATCTGATATATCCATGTTAGATAAAAATTGACTAACATGGATATTTAAATAAATCTAGTAATACCTGATTAAATTCTTTCAAAGTCATCATTTACAAATAAGCACATGAACATGTTTAATTACAGTTATCCAGCCTAAACTATTATACAGTAATCCAAGGAAAATGAATAACAGGGTTTACAAATTAATAAATGAAATATGAAAAATAGTATGCAAACATAACGCTTAGTCCTAAGTCTCCAGATCCTTCCCATCACTCCTGCCCCGATCTAGTACCTGTAATATCAACGATTGGGGTAGACCCAGAAATCGCAACTACTACCACTCGCTTACGTACATCTTTGCACTACGTGCATGTGCATGCCCGCAAGGTGGTGTGTGATAATGTGTAAAGTGGTGTGTGCTACATGTTGTGTTGCATGAACATATTATCTATGTTAATTTCAAGTAACTACCAATTATCATCATGTATTGCAGCAGCACAAATATACGGATAATTCACAACTCAAGACATCGCAACTCAACACATCAATAATAACAATTAAATCAAACACAACACACCGTAATATCTCAGTTCAATAGGGACTCACGACTCGATGGTCGATATACCCTCGCTTGAACCGGTTCAAAGGGACTAACAACCCTACTGAACATGTAACAATATTGTCTTATTCATTTTAGTCCCTGGGGGTTTTGCAGGGAACCTCATTCCGGAATGGCATAATTATAACATCATATTATCGGTGTGCACCAAACAAAACATCAATTCTCATAAAGCATATAATAAACATCATAAATTCATAACTAACCTATATGCTTACCAACATACACACACACGCAAACAAGTTTAAGTAGTTACCTCCTTGCATTTAAACCAAAAATAACGTAAGCTCCAACGTGCTCAAGTGTCAATTACCAATTTCTACAAGCAATAATTAAACATATACAAATAATTAAAAATTCATTAATTGCATACTAATTAACGTCACTCTCGATCCTAGAAATACTACCCAATCCCCTGTTCATATTCTCTATCCAAGAAGTCCATTTCCAATCTCAATCAAAGTCCACAGACAAATAGTCAATGCAATCGATTTTTATTAACTCCGTTTAAGACAATTAACCATTACATTTACAAATGATTCAAACAAACTAATAGACTTAACCAGCACACATATAGGTATAAGACTTCTTCCTTCTTGCCCATATGATTAAGTTATAACTTGATTAAAACAAAAATTCAGTCACCAACATCTTTCAAGAAACATTATCATTACACTTGAACATCTTTAAGTGTCATTTGTATTGACTAACCTAATAAATTGAAGCATCAATTTGATGAGCAATAACACGACATGGGAGTTAATGAATTTCTTATCAATTTCATAAATCACACATTAAGCAAACCGTCAATCCATTAACCAGAGTAGGAAAAGAAATCCAATTTTTACCTTCATGGGTTACATATTAGTTAAACCATCATATCTCTAACCATGTGAATTTCAATAATACTCTACCCACAAACACACACACACACACATATACATATATACCTCAACCCAAAACAAGAAGAGTGAGACTTTAATTCAGTATTTAATAAGTATGTCTCAAATTGTAATAACCCTACTCCTGTCATGCTTTAATATTAATTTTAAATCATTTTCAGTTCAAAGATCCTTCAACCATAACCATAATTGGGGACTTCAATTATTTATTATAAAACTTTATTCAAATCTCAACATTAGTAACTCTCCTTTTTCTAGCTCCTGACCAATTAAAACAAAGGCAGAAAAGAAAAAGAGAAGCAATATACATTCACACCAATCCTATTTAAATTCATCAGCATTGAAACATATGCCCCACAAACAAATACAACTAGAATCTCAAACACCAGAAAATTACTTTGCAGCTTAAAATAATTTATGATCCTGAATGTATCAATTTCTAAATCAAAGTTCTAGTGCCAATCATGTGTTCGATTCAGCCAGAGAAAGGAAAAACAAATGGAGGTCTGTAAAGTAACAAAACCTGAATATTCAGCAAGCAAAACAAGTTCATGCTTCATCACTAATTTTATACAATCAATCCAGAAAATCAAACCAGAAATCCGACGAAGCCCTCATTATATCTAAACAAGAACACGCAGAATCCCAACCAACCGAACCCGATTTCGTTTCCTCTCTCATTCTCAACCAGAGATTTCAGAAAAAGGGGAAAAATCGGAAAAGAAAGCTCACCTAAGTTTAGATTTGTTGGAGGTAGTGATTGGGTCGAACCCGCCGTCTCCTCGCCGGAAACGGCCACCGCAGTGGTCAATTTATTCCTCGCCGTCGCTGCTGCGTCTCGCCGGAGCTCGAAGAAGCAAAGAAAACGATGGAGAAGAAAGGAATGAAGATGAAGAAGATGAATTTTTGATGAGGAAGGAGAGGGGAGTGTATTTGTGTGTTTCCGGCGACAGAGAGAAAGAGAAGAAGAAGATGAAAAGGAGGGTTTTTTTTTTTTTTTCTCATGTGTATATGCGGCTGATTTTTCCTTCCAAGGGAGAAGAGGGAGTTGACTTATATATGAAGGAGGAAATTAGGTTTAAGGCCCAACAAGAAATTCATAACAAATGTCCCATTTAACAATAATGTTTTTATTATTCAAAATACATTTTAATATTTTAGAAAATCGAATAGTGTCTCTTCCCTAATGCAAGTTACATAGGAACACATTCTAAATAATGTCTTCTTGATAAAATGTTCACAAATATTCCTAAATTAAGTTTAATAACCAATTATTTTCTTTCTCCTAAGATAGAAATAGAATCTTAAAAATCCCACTAAAAGTAAATTAAATTTTCTAAATAAATTTTTAAGAATAAATTTTAATTTACAAATTTTCTTTTATAATTAAAAATTCCAGGATGTTACACATACCACCCACTCGCCACCTCCTCCCACCAACCCTTCTCTTTTATGTGTGTGTTGCGTTTTTTTATGGCCAAGTGTGTGTGTTTTAATCACCATTTTGTAGGATGAGAAGGATGAGAAATATTTGAGATGAGCCCAGAATGCAATCCCGAACAAAAGCCATCATTGGCATTATTCCTAACAGTGATAATAATAAGTCAGGAATGGAGGTAAGGTAACAAAGTGTACTTGCAGTTCATTGTCTACATGTTTATAGAGATGGGTATTTAAATTGATTTATTTTAAGATTTGGAAGTATATAACTAAATATTCATTTTTTTAACACAAAATATATTCCCTCCCTACATTCCTAAATAAAGACCTAAATTCGGGGCAGCGGACAGCAGTACTATTTCCTATTCCCTAAATAAAGAGATTTTTTATTTCTTCTAATTAAAACCTTTCCTAAACTATTTGTATTGTTTCTTTTCAATAATAAATAAATAAAAGAGGATGGTGCAGTGTTAGAATTGAATTGAGGTTGGTGATGGTTAAGAAGTTTTGATAATACAATGTGATTCTATGGGAATTGAGGTTGGTGGTTAATTTAACTTTTTTATTCTATAATTGTTTTATGGAATTTTATACTTTCAATTAATATTTAATCAAGTTCATAAAATTTTTTATTACGACTTGTTAGTTTCATCTAATTGTTAGATCATTATATTTATTCTGTAATATGTTAGAGACACAGGCACACTAGATATACTACTACACTTGTTATATACTTTTGCACACCTTTTTTATTCTGTAATCTTAGAGACACACACACTAGATGGAGAAAACATTTGTGATTCTTTGATAATTGAATACACATCCACATCTATCACACTGGATTAACAGTTCTTGAAACCGCATCACCTTCTTCTTCCTCATTCTCTCTGCTTATCTCTTCCAAAGATTTTCCCTTAGCTTCAGGAACTAAGAAAGATAACAACATCCCAACAAAATTAATAACACCAAGCACTATCAAGGTATTCTTCATCCCGATCCCAGTATGGTACCCTACATCAACCTTCTTTGGATCCTTACTTTGTGAAGCATATAAGAACCCCAACGCCCCTACAATTGCTCCTGCCTTCCCGGCAGCCGCCGACAGCCCATGCACTACCACAGATTACCCCATTTACATGCGCTTATTTTGGCCTTTACATGCGCTTATAAAGCGCATGTAGAGGGGGGCGCTGGTAAAGGCTCTACATACATCTACATGCGCTCAAAGCGCATGTAGAGGTGCCTATACATGCGCTTAAAGCGCATGTAGAGGTACCTACCTCTACATGCGCTTTAAGCGCATGTAGAAGTACCTACCTCTACATGCGCTTTAAGCGCATGTACAGCTATATATATTTTTTTTTTCATA
This sequence comes from Mimosa pudica, assembly GCA_029929735.1. Taxonomy (NCBI): domain Eukaryota; kingdom Viridiplantae; phylum Streptophyta; class Magnoliopsida; order Fabales; family Fabaceae; genus Mimosa; species Mimosa pudica. Next base: position 1,640,735 of record JAKELP010000040.1, read on the forward strand.
TTTTCTTGCCCTCATGTTTAATCAAAACCATCATTACTATGCATAAAAATAACAGTCATCATTGCCACCTAAACCATTAATAACAAATAAACCATAATACATGCATGTTAAGAAAGAAATCATGGAACCTGTTGCCAAGAATATTACACTAGAGGATATGTTTATTATAGCAGCTTATGCTAAAATTAGCTTTCCTTCCAAACAGACAAACATGTACAAAGAGATTAACCCTAGAATATTATCAAAAGCATAATGGGATGCTCTTGAAAAGGATGTACAAAGTTAATTTCTGACGATAGAATTGAGTAAATCATTTCCAGTACCTAAGGGGAGAATCGCAACAGGTGGGGGTGACTCAAAATTGTGTTTTTCTATTGCATCAAGGACCCATGCAACAGTGCCATCACCGCCGCATACCAATACTCTAAAATACTTTACACTCTTGAAAAAATCCAAGCCCACATCAGGACCTTGGGAAGCACTTAACTCAAATATCTACAGACAAAAAGCAAAAATCAGCTCAGGCCATTTAAGACCACATATGAAATAAATATATCCACTTAACATAACAAGCATTGCAAGTCAAGTATTTCCAAAGATTATTTTCTTTTCAAAAGATAGCTAGTGAAATTTAAAGAAACATTAAGCTGTAGGACACCATCTAGATTCTAAGAACAAAAGAAGAATATGTTGAAAATGAAGGAAATTTCCATTTAAATACAATTTTATGGGTGAAAGAAATGCAGTTGATGGTGTTTCTCAGGTTCAAAGAGAGCAACTCTATCAGATATCATGTATGCTTAACCTTGGACCATGATAGAACTTAGTATCCCTTCATTTCGGTCACTCAAGTAGTCAAGGTAGAATGTATTACTTAACGTATTATATGGTAATAAATAATGTCAAGGAAAAGTTAGCTAGCTAGTTAGTCAGTCAGCTGAGTAACATAGTTGCTATCCCCACGTATAAAAGGAAGAGGAGTTATCGATATTCCTTGACTTTTCTGATGTTTATGAACACCCAAATTCCTCTTCACACTCTCTTCTACATCCCTATCTCTGAAATTTCACTATCTTCTTTTAGATCTATCTAAATTCTTTTACTTAATATATTACAATACCAATATATTTCAGGCAAAATAGATTAATAAATACAATGCCAGCATGCATGCTCAACTAAAACCTTTCAGAATAATGAGCAGAATGTTAAGACAACACGCGTGTCAACTCCAGCACTTCATAAACCACAATATTGCATTAGGAAAAAGTAAAAACAGCATACCAATTTTCAGAAAGTAGTGAAAGGTAAAAGAATGTTAAAATGCAAGCAAACAAAAGTTTTCATTGCATGGAATTTTAGAAAGAAGTCATTGCACCAGAGTCGGACAAGTTAAACAACAAATCCTGCATCTCATAAACCATAATATATTTCATACAAATATGAAGGGCAAGTATAAAATCTTGAAATCTTTTAATAAGATGACAAATTAAATCCGACCACTCATCAAACACATTCTCTAGTCATATGAACATATCAAACATTGACAAAAATAAGATGTGAAGTGTGAACTCATGCAAAGCACAACTAGTTTCATAAGGTAAAAAAGTTCAAGCCTGGTTTAAGAGGTACCTGAACAGGATTCAGTAGAATGTTCAATCTCCTGCGAAGAGAAGACCCAAGCTGCCCACCACTCCTGGAATTTATGAAAACCAAAAGCGGTCTAGCAGAAGGAGGCAACTCAGACAATGTGTACTTCTTAATTAGACTAGGTGAGGGAGTTTTACCCTTTTCTTGCATAAAAAAATGAGTTTCCCTCATTTCTGGAACTCTACCTTTGTTAATATAATCAAACTTCCTTTCAGATCTGGATTTCTTCATATCTGACATGCCATTCAATACATATCCCAAAGTTGCCTCAGTAGCAGAGGGATTCCTTGCTAAACAATGAGTGGGGTAGCCACCACCACTCTTATTACGACTGCGCCTCTTTTTAATCTGACTACGAACTGAAGAGGTTATGGTTTCTGGTGTAATAGAACATGCTCTTACACCTTTTTGATTTTCTTCAACTTCTTTAACACACAGAGGAGAGAGGATGACTCGTCTCAATGGGCCCAAATCACAAATATCACCAAAATCTCTAGCTAATTTGGCAACCACGGAGTTCCAAAAATATTGATGTAACCTTGATAAAGATCGACTGCAACCATTCATCCCTTGATCGTCTCACCTTCATATTCCATAGGATTATTAGATATAGGATAAGAAATCAAGAATCAAAGAACCAAGGTTCCAGGAAAATTGCAAATGCTCAACTTGACATATATGACCATTCACAACAAATCGTCCTTCACTCTCTCAGCACATGAAAATCCACATATTGGTTCAATCTTACTCTTTTTAATTTAAGCTTTGACTTGGTTAAAAGTTCCAATCAGTGCTTTAAACATGTAAATAACAACCCTCTCATATTTCGCCATTTCAAAACATTTCAAGAGTAAAACCCAAATTCAATGTGACATTTTACCAACAACAAGCCATAAAAATTACACTCACACATATATCACAGCTCGGCCATGTAAGGAAAGGGAGAGAAAATTTGAAATTCATCAATCCAAATACCCATCAAACGTGTTGCACAATCTTTTAAACTTCATTACCATTGTACCTAAACAAATTAAAGATTTTTGAACCTAGAAATCCCTTTAAACTCGTCAGCCCTATAGTCCCAAAAATCTAGGGTTTTCATAAATTGCTTCAAACTTCACTCAAAGTTCAATTTCTCACTCAAAACAACAAGAATAGGAGCTAAAGATTTAACCTTTACCAATTAAACAACCAAACCCCATAACTAAAATCGGACTCACACTCACACTCGCCTAAAAACACAACGAATCAGGTGTAGAAAGGAAGAAAGGCTTCACCTTTTTCTATGATTTTGAACTTGCATGACAGTGGCGGCCTCCGCCGTCGAAAATCTCGCCAGAAACCGCTAGCTCGCCGGATTTTGAAGAAACAAAGTGAAACATAAAGAAACATGGAAAAGAAGCAAAGCTCAAGAAATAGAAGCCATGGCCGAAGCTTACCGTCCTCACCATCGTCCGCCACCCTTCGAGCTCCGTCGAGGCTTGTGGCCGGAGGAGGCCGCCGGAAATGGCCTCATCGTTACTGTGATGGCTGGACGAAGTAGGGAGCTAGGCATGAGAAAGGAAAGAAATCGCGAGGGAGGGTAGGAAGGAAGAGAGATCAGGTGATGATGATGATGATGATGAAGTTGAGAAGTGTAGAAGTGAGGATGTGAGAATGATGAAGAGGGAATTAGGTTATTAATGTGTGTGTTTTTCGGCTGGAGAAGAGGGAAGGAAGGTGGGTGCATTAGGGTTTGAGGCAAAATGACAAATTTGCCCTTATGTCTTCATTCTAATTACCCTCCCATTTTTAATTTCTCTCTACAACAAATAGAAAAATTATTTTATACACCAAATTACATGTTTTCTCACATTATAGTGTTGTCTATGCCCTATAGTATTTATCAACAAATTTTTAACTTAAAACTCAGTCTCTAACTATTTTTCCGTAATTTCTTAAGAAATAGGCATATTAATCTCTTGAAAATATATTTTCCCATACTGATGATATCCTAATGACTTGATTAATTCTTTATTATCCCTAATTTAAATTTTTGGGATGTTACAATTAGGGTTTGTGATTTTTAGTAAGGGAGGGAACTCATTCAGAATGCTACTACATACTCTGAGCGCGCTATAGAGTGAAGAGACAAAAGGAGGGAACTCATAAGAAAAAGGCGCGGGAAATTTATAAATTATATCCAATACATGCGCTTAAAGCGCATGTACAAGGACCAATAATTAGTTTTTAATAAAACAATTACAATAAATAGTTCAAATAAAAATAATAATAAAGTCTCACAATTGTGACATTATTATTTCAGTCTATATATTATTTTAAATCACAGCGCCAAGATTACTCAGGGAAATAAAATAATAGTTATATTATGTTTTAAAACTTACGTATGTATATGAATCAAATAATGAGTTATATTAAGTTTTTCATCATTAAATAAATTGAATGAATCAACTTTTTTTTAATATTAGGCCTATACATGCGCTTTAAGCGCATGTACAGGCAGCATTTCCCTTTACATGCGCTTAAAGCGCATGTAAAGGGTGTTTGTTCCTTTACATGCGCTTTACATGCGTATAAAAGTGGTAATAGAGCCTTGAAACACTAACTTAACAAGCAGGAACACCTTATGAGGTCTGAGGAGGACCTCTTATGCATGACTCCATATTTTGCACTTCAGTAGTGCCTTTACATGCGCTTAAAGCGCATGTAAAGGGTGTTTCACCAATTTCATAGCACTCAAAAGTGGTAATGGAGCCTTGAAACACTAACTCAACAAGCAGGAACACCTTATGAGGTCTGAGGAGGGACCTCTTAAGCATGACTTCATGTTTTGCACTTCAGTAGTGCCTTTACATGCGCTTAAAGCGCATGTAAAGCGCATGTAAAGGGTGTTTGTGCCTTTACATGCGCTTAAAGCGCATGTAAAGGGTGTTTGTGCCTTTACATGCGCTTAAAGCGCATGTAAAGGGTGTTTCCATATAATTTTGAGCTCTTCACCTAAGTTCATTTTATATTTTATCTCTAAATACTTAAATCATTTTCTAGTCATTGTTTTAGTGAATTTTAATTGATGCACATTTCTATACATGCGCTTTAAGCGCATGTAGAGATAAGGCCTCTACATGCGCTTAAAGCGCATGTATAGATTCTTACCTGTACATGCGCTTAAAGCGCATGTAAAGGACCCTCTATACATGCGTTTCTTCTAAGCGCATGTAAAGGTGCGCTGGTAGAGAGACAATTTGTAGTAGTGATGGCAGGTAGACCTCAACCTCGCCGGGAAGATCTCAGACGAAACAATGAAAGTGGTAGCATTAGGGCCAAAATTGGCAAAGAAAAGGTCAAAGCGTACATAATAAGAAACCCAATTGTGTTCTCCTTCTTAGTCCAATGATCATAAGGTATTGCTAGAGCAAACATGAAGATAGTCATGAAGAAGAAACCCATGAGTTGGATAAAGAATCGTCCAAATATGTCTATAAATGCCACAGTGAACCAATAACCTGGCACAGTGCCACAAAGTGCTATGAGTACTTGTGCTCTTGCGACCCTATAAACTTCATTAATTGCACTCATTTCACCGCCCGGAGGGATCCATCCAATGTTGGAATAAATATCTTTCTGGAAAAGATTAGAACTATAATACGCAATATCAAGAAAGAACCATGTGGTACATGTTCCAACCAAGTGAAGCCCATGTCGGCGGGCGAATTCCTTGCTGAACAAGCCAAAGTTGTTGCTTACTCTCTCTAATTTCGGTTGCTCATCAGCTTCAAGGCTGACTTGGAGCACCTTTGACATGTCCACGGCGGCTTGTTTAGCGTTCTTGGCCACAAGGGCGGTGTACCGAGCCGTCTCCGGCATCTTTGCACGTGAGTAGAATGTCATAGCTGCAGGGACAGCCCCAAACATGAGAATTATACGCCAAACGTAATCCGCATGAGGTGGTAAAGAACCTTTTGGGTTCTCATTGAATGTTGGAGACTTGTTGGCATGATCGAAAACCGTGGATACTATCAGAGACACAATCCCTCCCACCAAAATTCCAAACCCTGTACAATCACAACTAATCAATTCATTAATACATTGTTTCATCTATTAAATAGATAAAATTAAGGCAAATAGTTAAGGGGAAATATGAATAAATCTCCACCTAACAAATTAATAACAACCACAAAAGAAATTGAAAGCATATCTTGTCAATATTCATTTTCTTTAGTATCCCTCATAAGCAAATTTAAACTACTGGTTGTCATATAGAAGCTTATGTTATTATCAATGAAAATGGATCTCTTTATCATTCATTCTACATGGATATGCAATTTTAGAAAGTTATGTGAATTTGAATATTTCATCTAGCCATTCAAGTTTACTAGACGGAAGGATGGATACTTTTGAGGCAAATTGCGAGGAATGCAACTACCAAAGTCTAGAAGCTGGTCCCCGGCCAAATATCATTTCTGAGTTGATTTGTCAAACAACCAATTAATTATAGAAACTGAAAACTGACCTTGCATAGCAAAGACGGCTGCAATAAAAGCTCCACGAGTCTTCTTATTGGCATACTCGGACATGATGGTGGCGGAGAGAGGATAGTCACCACCAATACCAAAACCAAGCCAAAATCGGAAGAAACATAGAGTTGCAATAACACCTTTTGCACTCTTACCAAAAGAGAGACCAGAAGCAAGTGAGGAAATAACCATAAGAGCAAGTGTCATACCATACACTTTCTTCCTCCCCAACTTATCACCCAACCAACCAAAAAATATCTGACCGGCCAAAGTCCCACAAAGGGCCACTCCATTAACAGCCATGGAGACATTAGGGGGCAAAGTGCCAGGCTTCGTGGGGTTCTCTGTGGTATAGTAAATTCGTCCCAACAATTTGGTCACGTTGGCTATACTGAAGAGATCGTAGGCATCGGTGAAGAAACCCATGCCAGCGATAACTATGGTCGTGAAATGATACCACTGTGTTTTGGCCACATCAAGGGCGTTGAGCACGTTATCTTGCGCCATATCTCAACAATTACTCCTGTTGGACACGATCACCTAGAGTACAGTTTCGTCTCAATTTTATAGGGGTGGGGTTTTTCTCAGAAGCCCTCCCCTCCTAATCCCTCCTTTTCCTCTCATAGACCACATTCTTTTGGCCGTTCAAGTTCATTTAGGAGCCCTTAATTTGCTACTTGTACAGTTAAAAATAAAAAATTTGTATTATAATATAAAATAAATGAAGTGTTTTTTATTTTTGAAAACTTTTTAGCATAAAAAATTTCAACTATATAGACCTATTCCATTTTAATAGAAGGATCTATAAGGGATACAGACTTATCCAGTTAACTGTAAAATAATTTTACAGTTAACTGGATAATAATTTTACAGCTAACTGGATAAGTCTGTATCTCTTATAGATCCCTCTATTGAAATGGAATAGGTCTAGATAGTTGAAATTTTTATACTAAAAAGTTTACAAAAAATAAAAAATCTTCATTCATTTTATATTATAATACAGATTTTTTTTTATTTTTAATTGTATAAGTAGGAAATTATGGGCTCCTAAATGAACTTGAATAGACAAAAGTGAGTGTTTATGAGAGGAAAAGGAGAGAATAGGAGGGGAGGGATTCTGAAAGAGCCCGACCCCATTTTATAGAGGGACAATAGAAAATATATATTTGTTAGTTTTAATATACTTTGAGATATTTGAAAACGAATTTGTGAAATTTAATATGTATTTTTAATGAATAATCATTGAAAGATAATAATAATAATAATAATAATAATAATAATAATAATAATAATAATAATAATAGAAGTACTTTAGTTAAAAATGGTAACTATGCAATCAAAATACTTATAGCAAATCAACTTAATTTACGGCATAAAAGTTGAAGAGGGAAAATAGAAAGAATATTAAATGAAGTTAATCTAAATAAAAAATATAAGGGAACAATTTGGAAAAACAAAATTTGACTGAAAAACTAAGGAGATAATAGGAACGATGTTAAATGGGAAGAAATATTAGGTTATCCAAATATTTTTCAAAATAAAGGGGAAAAAGGAGGAAACGATTAGAAATATGAAAAAATAATAAGGCAATAAGTTGGAGAAACAAAATTTCACCGAAAAATTAAGGAGAGAATAAGAACCACAATAGGAAAAATTAAGGATATAAGGAAGAAAAATAAATAGCATGTGTTGCTAATGAACATCTTTACCCCACCATGCAAAAAAAAAATGAATAATATTATTGAGGAGAAACTGGCTGAAGATGTCAATTTAGAAATTTTATGAACGAGATTCATATAAATTCAAATAATGAAGTCTTTTGTATGCGAAATCCTTCCTACTATTCATGCTTTTACATGAAAAAATATACCACGTTCTTTTCACCATTTAACACTAGATTTTTTTTGTTAAACAAGTCATGGTTATTGCAGAAGTGTTGTCCACTAAGGCAATGTTGTTTTATCTCCAAATGAGAGTGTTTTTCAGGGTTTGAACACGCGTTCACATCATTACAGAGGTTGTACCCACTTACCAACTCAACCAATTACCCATTAGTAACTCTAGATTTCAATAAAATGTCTAACCCCATCTTTAAATACCGGATTTTTTCTTGGACCTCTCTGTATTTACAGCTTGACGTGGCTGTGTGCACGCTTGATGTTGTGAGTTGGGACAGTGTGCACGCTTGATGTTGGGAGTTGGGTCAGTATGCATGTGTGACTTTAATAACGTGTTGAACTGTGGATCGCACAAACATTACTTTATTTGATGTGTCTCCCCTCATCGTCCTCGCAGGTGTTTGTTTGGTCATCCTCGTACAAAAGCCCACTCAATGAACAAACCGATTTCACGCAGCTGCAGCACATATGTCTGTTTGGTTGTTACGTAAAAGTGTTGCTTTCTTATGTTCCTATATACTACCTCCCTCCTGTCCTAAATATAGGATCTAATTGACTTTTTTTTGGAGAGACTAAGGTTGCGAAATAGGTTATTAAATGATGACATATTTGATATATTTTTACATTATCCATTAGTTTATAGGTAAAATAAACTAGTTTAAGGGAAAAAATTAGGTAAATCAATTTATAATTAACTTATTTTGCTTTTTAAGGATTTTTCAGAAAAAGTCAGTTAGGTCTTTCATTTAGGACCGGAGGGAGTATAAAATTTATTTACTTCATTTAATGAAATTATGAATGTTAGTTAAAAGGGCTATAGAGCAAAAATGATCATGTAATTGTCACAAATGTGCAAAAATGACCATGTACAAGTTTTTGGAGCAAAAATGGCCATCAAATTTCTAATTTGGGGCAAAAATGACCATCACAGTTAACTTTTTGACTTTCTCACTCATCATCCGATTCATCTCTCACTAAAATATGTGGCAGGCTAATGTATTAATTCCCTTGTGTGATGATAAGACAGAGGATGATGAGTGAAAAAGTAAAAAATTTAACTATGATAGTCATTTTTACCCAAATTTTGAAATTCGATGGTCAGTTTTGCTCTAAAAAATTTACATGGTCATTTTTGCACTTTAGCAGCAGTTAAAAATAAAATGATATTTTTATAAAAAAAAATAACATGATATTACCAATATACCTTAATCATCCATATTTACCCATCCTCTCTCTTATTTGTCCACTATAAGGAGCATTAATAAGGTTAATTTAGGGAACAATTGGTATAATTAGAAATTAGGACTTACATTTAGAATTAAATTTATATCCTTAAATAGGTCTTTTATTTAGGATCCGAAGGAGTATAAACTAATTCAAATGCTTGGTAAGTCGAGCAAACGAACCGTCAAGGAACAACTACTAAAACATATTGTGTCTATTTATATTTTTAATTACATCTACTCTTTTTTATAAGGAACTACTAAAAAATGTGTGGCTCAAATGTTAGTTCTATTTAACTAAAAACCGGTTCCAAACGTCAGTACTAACAACAATAAGATCTAAACGTCTCCATAGAGACAGATCCAATTAAATGACAAAACCACTAAGAATTGGTTCCAAACATCAGTACTAACCTAAAAGGTTAACCCGATAGCCATCGGGTAACCTCATCACGTGAAGGGGAGTGAGCCAAAGCTCATAAGGCGCCAAATCAAACACAGATTTACCAAATATATTATAACACATTTGCAACAAGAAATTAGGCATTTCTATCATCATAGTTATACAGTGCAACATCAATATTTTGACTCAATTGTCATAGCAATTTGTCAATTCACAGAGTAGAATATATATATATATATATATATATATATATATATATATATATATATATATATATATATATATATATATATATATATATATATATGTATTCCCCTATGGGCTCGCAGAAGAGAAATTTGGGCCAGGCCCCATATCCAGAGAAGGCGAAACGGTTTCAACTAAGGCTTAACTGAATGGAGGAAGTGGAAGTTGAAGATAGGCCACGTGTAGCAGAAAGTTCGGAAGGTGGGGGAACAGAACTAACATTGAAGAGATAAGGAGATGTTAACTGTCCGAGGAATCAGGCGACGATCTCGGGCTGAAGACTCGGACGTGCTAAGGACCTGGTAGCTCATCGGCTCTTTCAGGTCGGCACCTGGCATAACTGTTAGGAGAAATAAGTGGGACCTCTTAGGCTATATAAGATAGGTCCAATTAGGGTTTAGGGTACGGAATTTCTAAGAGCAGGAATAGAATCATTGTTTACTTTCTTGTATTGAGAGATTCCTTGTACTCGACTATTCAACTTGTACTATGATTATCCTATTCAATAAAGCTCGCCAGGTTCTATCCATTAATATTTGTTTATGCTTTACTATTCCAGTTCATATCTCATAATATCTCAATTGTTCCTCATTATTTATCATATTTTATCTTATCTCTGATTTATTCCTGTTATTTCTAATTCATAATCCATGACTACTATAGTTAATTCTCGTTACTATTCATATTATCGAATCCAGCCGATGAGTTTAATAGTATCAGTTTTTTACATATATGATAATTCTAGATCAGGTTCATACCTCGAAATAGACAATACATGTTTTATTCATATATCATGTTAACCAATCGTTATTAGATTCATAGTATATTTATTTTATTAAAGTTATTTAGATTATACAAAATCTAGGTAACACATTTTGGCGCCGACCGTGGGGAAGAAATTTAATTTCTTCTCATCTGATAATCAACATTCAACCTGAGATTCAACATGTCTGATCATCGAGACCCTGTTGTTCCAATGGATGAGGATGATCCTCATACCCCACACGGAGATCCATTCCAACCCCCTCCCCCAAATGGAAACGATCACGAGCAAACAATTCCTGAAGATCACCAGGAGCAAATCCCTGAACCTGAGACACCATCTGAACATCAGGGGGACGAGGGGGAGAACTCACAAGAGGATCACCGAGATTCTCATCAAGATGATCACGAAGAGGGTCATGAGGAAGATCATGACCAACAAAACTTCGAACATGAAGATGAAACAACGCAAAATATGCGTATGTTGTTTGAAAAACAAGCTTATCTCACTCGCTTGATTGAGTCCTTGAACAAAGATATACGAGACTACGCTGCTCGTATGGCTCGTGTCCCAAATCAAAACAACAAGGGCAGCTGTAAAACTCGCCTTTTCCAGAGCCCAAGAACCAAAATCCCTCATCAAACAGGGTTCCAACAGCAACAAGGAAAACAAGTTACTATAGGCCACAAAGAAGGAGGATACCGAGAGCACAAAACCAAAATTCCTCGTGACCATCATAGACGTTCTCATACACGACATGAGAAGTTCAGACTAAACCCTGGAGGGAGTCAAAGCTCCAACAGTGGTAGCACCTCGAACTCAGGTTCTGAATCTCGAAGTTCAGATGGTGCTCATGACCAGAAAGATCCTGAAATCACTAGAATGGAACGTGAGATTGAGGAGTTAAAAAAGATAATTCAACGTGTCCCAGGAGCACCAAAACCAACTCAATGGTGCTCATGACCAGAAAGATCCTGAAATCACTAGAATGGAACGTGGGATTGAGGAGTTAAAAATTCAACGTGTCCCAGGAGCACCAAAACCAACTCCTAAGTATGCCCAGACGAGTTATGCAGACTCACCTTTTGCAAGGTGGATCATAGGAACTCAACTACCAAAGAGATTCACCTATCCCTCAATGAACCAATATGACGGGACAGGTGACACAGATGAGCATATGGCTCACTTCAAACAAAGGATGCTTGAAGCTCCTATCTCAAACTCAGCCAGAGAGGCTTGCATGTGCAAAGGATTTGGTATGAGCTTGACAGGTCCAGCCCTGAAATGGTTCATTAAGCTGCCTGTTAGATCCATATCATCCTTTGCTCAACTGCAAGAGCAATTCACTCAGCAGTTTTCCAGCAGCCGTAGGATGCAAAAAACCTCAGCTGACTTATACCGGATGCACATGTATCGGGGGGAAACCACTCGTAGTTGGGTAACCCGTTACAACGCAGAAAGGCTCACCATAGATAAATCTAATGAAGAGACCTCGATCAACGCATTCCGTAAAGGAATATTCGTAGATTTAGACCTCTACAAAGAATTGACAAAACACCCATGCGATACCTACGCTGAGGTTATGCGCAAAGCTGAGGACCAGATGCGCTGGGAAGAAGACTATGCGGCCAGATATTCCTATTACGAACCTGATGAGGAAGGCAAAGAGAATGGGTCTGGCTCCCACAAAAGCGCAAAGAAAAAAAACAAGAAAACCTGGAGAGCTGAGCTCTATCCTACGCCCAATAGGAATGAACCTGATGATACTCAGCAGGCAGATAAACCCAAGAGAGGCTTGCCTCCAACATTCGCACAAAGAGGATTCAATGTGTCTGCTACCCAGCTCGTCAAAGGCTTATACAAACTCGGAGACGCCGTTAGGTGGCCACCTAAAATGTTGACAAGCCCAGATCAGCGAGACAAAAGCAAATATTGTGATTTTCATGAAGATTATGGCCATCGAACTGAGGATTGCATATCACTCAGAATACAAATAGCAGAACTCTTGAAAAGAGGATATCTGACTGATTTGCTGAAAAAACCTGATAAAAAACCTCCAGAAAATTCACAGCCAGGTCCCTCAAAACAGCCACAAACACCTCAACCTGGGCAAAAAACTATCAATTTTATCGCAGGAGGATCAGACATTAGTGGCGTAACATACTCAGCAGCCAAGAGGCACACCAGAGAACTCCCTGTGGAGCCTCAAAAGCTCCACTTGGTTGAGGGGGAAGCCATGAAATGAGTGACTATCACCCAAGAGGGGGGGTGAATTGGGTGGTGGAATAAAAACATAAGATGCTCTTTAAACTTTTTGGCTTTCTGGATATTCTCTGGGTATTAGCTTTGAATGCTCTTGGCTTTTTTGAGTTCTTCGTGTGCTGTTCTCAGAGATGCTTCATAAATGATGAAGTTGTTCCTTTTATAATAGTCTCTAATACACCAGTTGCTTGAGGGCAATAAGTCCGTTTGAATATAGCCGTTTATCCCTTGTTACTGTTGTCCTCATTAATGCTCATTAATGCTTAGCAGGGTTGACTTGCTTTAGCTCTGAAAAGTAGCTCTGACAATACTGCTCTGACAAAAGGAATTTTGACTTCTGAGCATTTGTACGGTCTCTGACTCGTGTACTTGCTATCGGATGGATTTTGGCTACCGGAAGTAAGTGCTTCGATCTGCAAGTGTTAGTCCAAGTATGTGTAATGCAAAGAGTGTCCACTATCGGATGCTCTTTTGCTATCGGATGTAAGTCTAAGTTCTGCACGCAAATGTTAGTCCCACAGAATAATATAATCAAGTGCAATGGGAAGCATTTTTGCTATAGGTAGCTATTCTACTAAGACTAGGTTCACTAGGATCAGACTTAGTGTTCAAATGACTTCCGCTATGGGATGCGTACTACATCCGCAAGCGCTAGTTACGTTGTTTTTGCTCTAAGTCATCCGGTTGTGATTTTACATCCATGTGTGTTCTAACTTAGGATTTCTAACTTTCATCTAATTCTTCCTAAGTGTTCATTATGCTCTTTCATGTTTTAGTCTTCATCAAAACTTAAGATTCTAACATTCTCCCCCTTTTTGATGATGACAAACATATAGTTAACTATGAAGGCATAATTAAAATCAGAAAAATCAGATATAACAGTTTAACACATATAGTCATATAAGCGAGCTTGTTCCAATTCCATTGCCCTTCTGATATGTCTGTATATCCACAGGACTTGGGCCAGCGCTAGCTCTTGAACTATTATCTCTCCCCCTTTTGGCATCAACAAAAACAACAAGTGCCATGGAGGTGCTTGGGGTAGTGAGTCTCGTTCCTGCAAGTGCTAGCGGAAGTGGATGTGCTTCCGGATGTGAAAAACTTAAGATTTGACATTGTACGTTCACATCATTTTTCACAAGGGGAACCTGCAAAAACTAAAGATTGGCACTCCGATGCCTAAGTTAGTACAGTTTACAGGCTTAAACATTTAAGCATATATTTATAATGAAGAATTAAATTTCATTTGGGTTTACCATTCCCAAATTGCCTCTTATGTAGGTAAATTGATCAACCCCCAGAGGCTTGGTAAAGATATCTGCAAGTTGATGCTGGGTTGGAACAAACTGCACCTTGACATCCTTCTTCTGAACATGATCTCTAATGAAGTGATGTCTGACATCAATGTGCTTTGTTCTTGTGTGAAGAACTACCGAGCATAACTCACAAAAGAAAAGAGCCTTCAAGCATAATACCCAGAGAATATTCAGGATTAGTTTGTAAACACAAGATTCTAATTGATCAATTGATGAAGACAATTAGTATCCCTGAACTAGATTCTGGACAAATTTCCAAGTATGGACTCTCTTAGTCCAAAGTGACTAGTCAAGACACTCAACATGTTTGTCCAAATATCTCTAACATATCATACATCATTGTGGAGTTTAATGCACTATGAAGCATAATATGATATCAGGATTTCAAGTATAAGATCAACTTCAAAATATGTTGATGAATAATAAAGGTCAATATTATGATAATCAGTCAAGATGCTTTATGATTCATGATGAGGCATGATGTCCAACTTAAGCTTTGAAAAGAAATCATGACAAGGAAATAACTTTTGTGCGATGCGTATAATAAACACAATGATTCAGCAGTAGCACAAGCAATCCTTGATTTGAAGGTTTGCATTTTAAAAGGATCTTTCAAAAGTCGAAGTGAATGCATAAACTATTTTCTTTCATGAGTGGTGCCTTTTCAGAACTAAGGTTAAGAAAATCTTGGAGCACACACTCCTATGAAGAGATGATGACTTGAGTGTTTTCAAATCTTTCTCAAGTCCTTTCTAAAAAGGAATGGTTCGATATGCACAAATACTATAAACAAATTCAGATACTATAAACAAAAATGGATTTGATATGATTTGATCATTTTCCAAAAATAAGATCATCACAGGTTTGAAAAACATCATATCAATTTCACAGTATTTTGAAAAATGTTAAGCCAATCATGTAGTTAGACGCTACACGATCTTCACATCCATTCCATAGAGCAATTTTGACTTTTATCCTTAGATACATGAGTGTCAATTGCCGATGAAATGAGTAACATGCATTCATTACCCAAATAATCATTCAAGTAGAGGAGAGGGTAAGAATGACATCACCAAAGCTACATTTGCGTCAAGCAGTAGCTTGCTTGATTTTGTCAGGCAATGCAAGAATTCTTCTATTTCAAGAGCAGCACCAAAAGCCAAGCATGAAGAACGGCTCATCAAGATTTGACTAATTGCTCAGATGAGGTACAGTCTTGAGTCTTGCTGTTCTTTCGGATCTCCTTTCCCAAGGAGATCTTCTATACTTATCCTTGGCCTGAAACACTTTCTTATGCGAGACAGAATTCATAGGCTTTCTCCATGTTGATCGAGGAATCCTCTCTCTCTTGTTCTTCTCAGGATAGTTGAGTGGAACTCTTTGATAGCTCATCCTTGAGACAGAACCTTTGTTCCTTGTGGTTGCGCACTGCTTCCTATGATTGGACCAGGTGGTTGCAGCAGTGACATCACCACGAGTTCTCTTCTTTGGGGCAAGAGGAACTCTTGATCTTTCCTGCACAAGTAAGACACTAGAAGGAAGTTTTGGTACCCATTTGTACTTGGGTCCTACATCACGCCGGAAGTCCTTGACCCTCATTTTCCAGATCGGCGAGTACTTATAGAAGCAAGCCTAGACCCTGAACTCAAAAAATAGATTCTAACCTTCCTATTCAAGCATAGTGATTGTTTCGCATGGACACATTCTGATATGACTGGGATTGATTCAGAAGTCATTATACATCACTTGAATGTAGACCCCACCAAAAAACCAGTAAGACAAAGAAGAAGAAAATTTGCCCCAGAAAGAAACCTGATTGTCAATAATGAGGTAGAGAAGTTTATCTCCACATGAGCCATCAGAGAGGTCCACTACCCTGAGTGGCTAGCTAACATGGTGGTGGTGGTGGTACCCAAGAAAAATGGGAAACATTGAGTATGCATAGATTTCACAGACCTGAATAAAGCTTGCCATAAAGATTCTTTTCCATTACCACACATTGACTCAATGGTAGACGCAACTGCCGGCCATCAGCTCCTGAGCTTCATGGATGCATTTTCAGGATATAACCAGATTAAAATGAACCCAGACGATCAAGAAAAAACCTCGTTCATCACTGAAAGGGGGACATACTGTTATACAGTAATGCCCTTTGGATTGAAGAACGCTGGAGCAACATACCAGAGATTAGTAAACAAGATGTTTTCAGAACAACTTGGAAAAACCATGGAAGTTTACATAGATGACATGCTGGTCAAGTCTCTGAAAGCTGTCAACCATGTTGAACACCTGCTACAGACCTTCACCATTTTGAAGGAGTTCAATATGAAGCTAAATCCTGAGAAATGCGCCTTTGGAGTAGCTTCAGGCAAATTCCTGGGATACCTTGTATCTCAACGCGGGATTGAAGCTCACCCCACTCAGATTAAAGCTATACTAAACATTCCTTCACCAAGAAACGTGAAGGAAGTCCAGAAGCTCACAGGATGTGTAGCAGCACTCAACAGATTCATCTCAAAATCATCTGATAAATGTCATCCCTTCTTTCAAGTTCTTAGAAAAAACAAAAGCTTCATATGGGATGAGGGTTGTGAGAAAGCTTTACAAGACTTCAAAGCTTACATGACAAGTCCCCCTCTCTTATCTAAACCCAGATCTGAAGAGCTATTATACCTATACCTGTCAGTATAAGATAAAGCAGTCAGCGCTGTTTTGGTACGAGAGGAATCAGGTAAACAGCTACCTGTGTATTACATAAGCAAAACCCTCCTCGATACAGAAACCAGATATTCCCCGATGGAGAAGTTAGCCCTGCCCTGATTATAGCTTCTCGGAAGCTTAGGCCTTACTTCCAATGTCATCCCATCATGGTCATTACGTCCCATCCACTCAGAAATGTCCTGCACAAACCAGATTTGTCTGGAAGGCTGGTTAAGTGGGCAGTAGAGATTAGTCAATTTGACATCTCCTACTTACCTAGGACCTCCATAAAGTCTCAGGCATTAGCAGACTTTATCTCAGACTTCAGCTCAGAAGGTGATCCAGAGATAATACGCGAAATGTTCTCAATAACTGATGAAAGCCGTTCAGGCTTATGGGTCCTTTATACTGATGGGTCTACACACTCTAAAGGAACTGGATTGAGAGTAGTACTTCAATCTCCCACCGGAGATATCATAGAACAAGCTTTTCACTGCAGCTTCCGAGCTACCAACAATGAAGCGGAGTACGAAGCCTTAATCCACGGGTTGAAGGTAGCAATTGAGCTTGGAGCAAGACGGATAGAAATCAGAAGTGATTCCCAACTGGTGACCCGCCAGGTAGAGGGAACATATCAGACCAAAGATCCCAGAATGCTAGCATATTATTAGTTGGTTACTACCTTGAGTAATCACTTTGTGGAGTTCAAAATAACTCAGATAGGAAGGGAAGATAACCAAAGAGCTGACGCTTTGGCTAACCTTGGATCATCCATCCCATCTGACAGAACCAGAGCTATCCCTATCATTCACCTTCCAGAGCCTTCCACCCTGATCCATGCAGGGTCAGTCCTTTCAAATAATTTAGTTTGGGATTGACGTTCTCCCATACTGAAATACCTGACAACTGGAACCTTACCAGATGATACTAATGAAGCCAGAAGGATTAAGGCTCGAGCCGCCAGATTCTATGAGGATGAAGGAATCCTATATAAGAAATCTTTCATAGGTCCTATGCTTCGTTGTCTTGGACCCCAGGAAGCTCTCACAGCTCTCCGAGAAATCCATGAAGGAGAATGTGGAGATCATTCTGGAGCTCGAAGCTTAATCAGAAAAACATTACGTACTGGTTACTTCTGGCCAACCTTGGCTCAGGATGCAACCACCCTGGTTTCCCGATGTGACGTTTGCCAAAACTTTTCTCCAGCTAAGCACCAGCATCCAGAATTCCTGCATTCCATCGCTCCAGTCTGACCCTTCATGCGCTGAGGAATGGATATAGTAGGAAAGTTCCCAGCAGCACCTGGAAAGTTGACTTACTTACTAGTGGTCACTGATTACTTTACAAAATGGATTGAAGCTACACCTTATGCCCAGATTCAAGAAAAGCAAGTTGTGGATTTTGTGTGGAAACACATTATCTGCAGGTTTGGCCTTCCTAAGGAGACAGTTTGTGACAACGGTTCTCAATTCATTGGAGCTAAGTTCAGATGCTTCTGTGAAAATTCAGGAGTTTAGCTTAAATTCTCCACTCCCAGAAATCCCCAATCTAATGGACAAGCTGAATCTAGCAACAAGACGATCATGAATTCTCTGAAAAAACGTCTTGGTAAAGTAAAGGGCAATTGGGCAGATGAGCTCCCAGCTGTCTTATGGGCATATAGAACCACATCCAGAACTCCAACAGGAGAAACACCTTTTTCCCTTGTGTATGGAGCAGAAGCAGTAATTCCAGTGGAATATGGAATCCCCAGCCTCAGATTTAAGTGGGCTCATGATGAGCTAAACTCCTTGCACCTGAAATATGAGTTAGATTTGCTCGATGAACGCAGAAAGGAAGCTCTAATTCGCTAGGCAGCATTCCAACAACGTAGTGCTAAACAATACAACAAGAATGTCAAAGAACAACAATATCAAGTGGGGGAACTCGTACTAAGAAAAGTGTTCCCAAATACCCCCGAGGCTTCAGATGGAAAACTCAGCCCTAATTATGAAGGGCCTTACTTGGTAAAAGAAGTTACAGGCCCGGGTTCTTATCAGCTTCAGGACTCCCAAAGGAATGTCCTACCAAGAAGCTGGAATGTTAAGCATCTCAAAAGATACTATCCTTGAAGGGTAGGAAAGGGCCAAGTGCCCTAGTCCTTGATAAGACAATTTCTTATCAAGGCAATAAGAGGAAACAACCTTTCTATCCAGTTTTCCAAATTCCTGAAACTCCAAAATTGAGGTTCACCTGGACATTGAAACCTCGCTCAGCACCTCAGTGTGTGCCCTCGTGACGACGAGATCAGCACCTCCGTCCGGAGTGATTCTCGAGAATTTCCAGATCTCAGATCCCTTTCTCAGAAGGTCCTCCAGAATAAGGGAAAAACCACAGATTCTAAGGTACTAATTATGTCAAATTCAATTTCTAATTTCAAAAGTAAACTCAAATTGTTTAAATACTTATTTGTTAGTTACAAATACCCAGGAATTGCAAAAGTCAAAATGGATGACGTCCAGGTCCAGGTTGACTCCAGATCACAAATTCAAAAAGGTAGAAACCTTCACTAATTCCAATTGTTTATAACCAATCACACTTCATATTTGGTTTCTAACCTTTCTAGGGGGAATAAGAATGATGAGCCATTCAAAAAAAAAGAGAGAAAGAGTAACAACTATGTTATTCACTTGATAGCCCCCTTTATGCTAGTTATCTTTATATTTATTTTTATTTCGCAGAATTAAAAGCAAAATAGCTTTGAAAGCTGCAAAGTAAATTCTAAAAAGCCGCCAGACTCTAACCTTAATGGTGGTAACAGATAAAGAAATATATCCAGAAAGCTAGATTCATTGCGATTGTCATACATACCAAAGTTTAAAGCTTACTAAAATAAGTTCAAATCCAGAATACTTGCACTACACCTAGTGCAATAAACAAAGTACTAAAACTAGAAGCAAAGCAAAGCTTACAAACATATAACTTAATTAGAAATCCTATTACATGACAGATACTAATGATACTTTCCCACATCACTTTGGGTCACTAGTCTTCTCAGCCCCTAATTCAGTGGTGCTCTTTGATGGCTCAATGGAAGCATTAGGTGGAACTCCAGAAGAAACTTCCTCCTCTTCACCACCTGGTAGCATGTCAGCTTCTTCATCAGAATCCTGGGGGAGAGGGTCATACTTCTCTTCATATTCTTTCTTCCAAAGCTCCAAGTCCGACAGGTGAGACTTCCCATCTTTCAATTCCTGAGCCATATTAATAGCTGCTCTCAAGCCCCACTCTTCAGCAGTACTCTGCTCCCTGGCTGTGATTTGCTTGCTGATATTGCGAGCCTTATCCCTCTCAGATATAGCCTCATTCAGGGCTTGTTCCAGATTGGCAATCCTCAGTACGAGATCTGCGTTCTCACCAGATACTGCCCCTACTTCAGCAAAGGCCCTATCCCGCTCTTCGCGCGCTAAGGTAAGATCTCTCTCAGAATCAATTGCTCTTTCAGAAGCTTCTTGACGAAGAGTTTCAGATTCACTGAGCCTTCGTTCAAGTTCTTAATCCTTAGAGTGCGGGATGCTGATAATGACTTATGCATGGTCAGATCTTCTTCCATGGTCAAGGATAGTAGATATAACTGACTCAAACAACAAAATACAGCAGTAAGATCACAATGCAAGGTATATACAAAAAATAATACCAATAAATAATGACACATATTAATTTAAGGAAAAGTTACCTTCAAAGTTTCCTGAGAATAAATGTGATATGAATCTCCAGTTTTCATGGAAAGGATAGCCTTACGATCCTGAGGGATAAGAAGCTTGCTGTATTCCCCATATATAGAATTGTACCCAGAATAGGCAGAGGAATTCTCACCAATCTTCAAAGAGATCAAATCCAGATTTGAAGACACAACAGCCTTATGCTTCACAGACGCCTTAACCACTGGCTTGGACTTGGGGGAGTCAGACAAGAGAGATATTACTTCTTTCTCAGCAAGTATGACAAAACCCTTCTTACCAATCTCTACACTAAGTGGCTCAGAAGAGGTTGACTCAATCTTGGCAGACTTAGTGGGAAACTTCTCACTTAACCCTGATGAATACTCTGATCGTGTCCTAAGTCTCTTCTTAAAAGAAGGTTTAGGTGGAACATATTCTTTATGCTCTTCCACGGAAATAGGAATAATTTCTCGCAGATGTTTGACCTCTAAAACATGCAATGCAGAGTTTAAAAGCTTAACTCCTAATCCAAATTTACAAATAACAAAGGAGTGAAGAGGACCTACCCAGATTGAAAATGGTGTTACAGTTCCTTTCTTCAGGGGGAAGCCTCATAAATGCCTCTATCCGTCCCTCAGAACCTTCCTCCACTATAGGCCGGTGATATTTTCCGATTGACTCTGCAAAGCAACAAGAGATGTCATGAAAAAAATAAAAGGAATGGTAAGGCTAGCCAAGATCCTGAAACTAATTCTTCCTTACCAACATTCACCTATTGAGTCCGGAGCTTAACACCAGTCTCCACCAGAGCACTCTTATGGACAAATACAAACCTGCTCCTCCACCTCTTGTCCAGATCGGCGGGAACAGAGACCAGAGGCTCTAATTTATTATGAGCATGAAGGGTGTAAAGACCACGATATTTCCTTTGAATATTATGGCAATTCATCAGATCTCCCAGGGTGAACTCCAGCCCTAACTTTTCACACAACTCTTCCACTGAGAGAACGATTAGCCAGAGTGAGGGCATGAGTTGGGAAGGAGCCAGATCATACCTCAAGCACAATTCCAGAATCAACTTGGGAAGAGGAACAACTTTTCGCAGAGGGAAGTAATCAATGCATAATGTAGCCCAGTTCTCACTATACCAGTCAAGTTGTTCATCGCCCTCTGGAAGCCTGATAGGGAGTTTTGGGTCTAAACCGTTCTGAGTGCAAAGTAAGGCCAGATCCTTAGCGGTTAAGATCGAAGGATAGTCGTTGTCCATAATGCCTGAATCCAGAGTAGTCTCCTTCAAGGAATCAGGAATGGGAGAAAAAGTCTTCAAGGTAGACCCTTTCTTGTCCAATGGAGATGGAGAAACGGTTGCAGATGAAGAGGTGGCGGCCATCTTACTACGGGTATGAACCATTGTCAACAATGAGAAAAGTTCAACTAAATAGAAGCAAATGACACGAAACGAAGGGTTGAACCAGAGAAAAAAGTCACCTGATGATGTCAAAGTCACGAAGATCCAAAGTAACAAAGATTCGAAGTACCAGAGAAGAAAACGAAGGGACAAAGATGAAGAGTACAACTGCAGTTTGACCAGAAAGAAGGAAATTTGAAAACCTTAAAAAGGGGTGGAACCTGTCAATCCAACGGACCAGGTGAGATCAATTCAAAATAAGCGCCAAGATCTGACGGTCATCAAAGCATCGGGTAAAACCGCCTTTAACCGCCCAATAACTGCTCACCCAGACCTGACTCGCAAATGAATGCACCTCCCCGAACCTCGCAGAGATCGCCACGTGGAGCTGGGGGAGTAAATGTATTCCCCTCTGGGCTCGCAGAAGAGAAATTTGGGCCAGGCCCAATATCCAGAGAAGGCGAAACAGTTTTGATTGGACCTAATTTTATGTAACATCCTGAAAATTTAATACAGGATTAAAGAGTATTTTGGAAATGATAAATGGAGAAATTAGGAATTTTGGGAATTTTTGGGAATTTTTGGAGATTTTTGAGAATATTTTAGAAACATTAAAGTAATTAATGTGTATATAATTAATTAAGAAATGAAGAGTTTGAAATATGAGGGAATGATAAAGTTAAAAATATTTTGAAGATTCAAAAGATTGGAGACTGGTTTGAGTGGTTTTAAGTTAAAAAGTGTACACTATGGCAAGATTGAGCTATAAAGCATCATAAACCACCTTATTTCTCCCTAACCAAACGCGCCTTCCTCCTTCCTTCCTCAAACAAAAACCCGACGGACCCCCATTTCTTCATCTTCTTCGTTTTTCTCCTTCCCTTCCACTCGAACCCTAACCCTTCGGCCCGCTGATTCCGGCGACGGCGACGGCGCGACGGCACGGTGGCGCGGCCTCTCCTTCACAAGTCTCTATTCGCATTCTCCCTCCCCCAACCGAGCCCCAAGTCTGTCTCACAAGCTTTTCTGTTTTCGCCTCCGTTTTCCTTTCGTTTTCCGGCGGTTTGGGCATCGGACGGCGGCAAGGAATGGTGAGACTTGTGTTATGTTGTCCTTCAAGTTAGTTTCATGTTTCCAACTCCATTCTCATTTTCTTTTGTCTTGTTCTTTTCATTTCCTTTGCTGATTTGTTCTGGCCGCCACTTCAGTGGCACTTTTCCGGCGGCGGTGTGGTGGTCACCACCGGCAAGCTCGATTGCAACTCAGGTGAGGAGTTTCCCCTTTGTTCTACCCGTCGTTCATATGATTTTTGGGCGAGATTGAGTGATGCCGAACTGATTATGGGGTTTGGGTTGTCTTATAGCTAATAATCTGAAACTTAAGCCTTATTCTCATTGTTTTGAATGTGAAATTGAGTCTTGGTTGAAGTTGGAGTAGTTTAGGTGAAACCCAAATTTTGGGGTGCTTAAGGTTGATGAGGTTCATGATTAATATATGTATCTATACTTATATTGGCTTGTTTGGGCATGTATGTATGTGGTTGTTGTAAATCTTTGTGCTTTTTATGTTTTGACCGATTTGGTGCTTAAGGATAGGAATTACAAATTGTGAACTTTTTGGATTTTTGAGGCTTCTAAAAATCTGGCATGGCATGGTGTTTTTCTTGGTTTCCACATTATTTTTGAACCCTCCTAAGACATTATAATGATTTGTTTGGTTGGAAAAATGTTTGGGAATGTGCTTTGACATTTTAAAGTGGGTTTTCTCTAGGGTTTGTAGGGAAATCCGAAATGCTTGAGGAGATTTAGGGATTTGGTTATTTCATTGAGCTTACTATTGCTTGATCATGGTTTTGAATGCTTGGTGTCTATGTAATTAATTGCTTAAAACAAAAGTTTGTACAACAAAGTTTTGAATATTGTATGGATTGATGATGAAATCTGGAAGTCAAGGTTGATGTTGCGTTTTGGTGTTTTCATTATGTTTGATGATGATAGAAAATTGTTTTTGAGGTTTGTTTTTTTTAAGGTCTTAGCTTAATTAAAGTTTAGACCTAGCAAAGTTTGGGGAACCTTAAGTTTTTACCTTAATGTTTGGAATGGTTGTAGCAAAAAGGGAGTGTAATGTTTCCAAAATGTCTAGTGTTGATTTTAAATAAATTCCAAACTCTAAATTCACTGAATCATTGCTAAGGGGAATATTTGACTTAGTAAGATTTCAAGAATTTTTGGGAATTCTGGGTTGTGCAGTAACTTTGTGATAGTTTGTTCTTATGGGCTATGGATCAATGATGCAAATTATGTGCTTACTTTTTGACTTTGGGAGATAGATGTTGTGATTGATCTTCCTTTCTCTTTCGCCTTTGTCAGTATTGATTTTTGCTGGTTGTTAAACTTTCAGTTGGCTTGAACTACTTCTTGGCTTTAGGATGCACCAAATTTCTATTTAGGCATGACAATAGACATGGTTATAATTAGTGTGGGATAGACTTGTTAATAAAATGCTGACTTATGGTCAATTTTCTTGAAGTTGTATTATTTCATTTGGATATGCGTTGGTGAGAAATCGTTGAGTTCTCTGTTATTGATCACATTGTTCTGTGAATGTGCATGTAGTTATGATTTGACTTTATTGTTGTAAATATCGGATTATTCTTTGTGAATTTTGAAGTTGTGAGTAAGTTGTTAATGTTTAAATTAGCAAATTTGAATTTTGAATGATTGTATAAAATAGTCGAATTAAGAATGGGGATTTGGGTAGTAATATGGAATACGAGAGAGACGTTAAAATGTTATAAAGTGAAAATGATATTAATTTATCATTTTATATCCTATCCTTATAGGAGGAACTAAGAGAAAGTATTTGGAGAAAATCTACGAGAAATGGTAAGGAAGAACGACAGAGTGCTAAGGGCGACAGGTAATCACTCTTAACCTTACTATAACATTGAGGGTGATGTTAGCTAGGATTTTCTAAAATCCTTTCTCACCCTCTATATATATATATATTATCTTTGAAAGGTTATTTTTTATACAAAACAGGCTATCGGGTGCCTTTCAAACACGATTATTTTCATATAAAGAAATTTGAAACACTACATATATATTACTCTGGCTGTGGTTGGTATTGATCTGGAATGATTGTGGAAGGTATATAGATAGTGTAGTGTTAGACAGTGACTTGAGAAATTATGGAAATAGAAAAGAGTGATAGATGTTGAGTTTGAGATTATGGTGAGCTATGTTGTAGAAAACATGAAATGTGAGATTGAAATATTGAATGAGGTTGTAGTTGATGGAATATAGAATAGGGATTGTTAGTATTGCATGACACTGATTATTAGTACCGTCGGCCGATGTAACCTATCGATCTGCGCAATCGATAGGTTAATTGTACAGGTTCCTCGGATTTTAAAGGAACCAGGGACGTTTTCACTTTTTATAGTGCTCCCTTTTCAGGGACGTTTTCACTATTTAAAGTGCTCCCTTTTTATGCTTTCAGATTTGAGACTGGGCACAGTGTCAATCACGTTTATTTTCATCTGTTGAGTTGAATTGGATTTGACTGAGAGATTTGAGTGATATGTGGGAAATAGAGGTGATGAATTCGAATGGTTATAGAAGGAGGGACTTGAATGATGAATGACAGACTTGATATATATATATATAGTATTGGTTTTAAATGTGGCACCCTTTAGACGCCCTCGCTACCGCACATCTCACTGTTATAGTGAGTTAAGCGGTGATTACTGGGACAAATTGTCTCATCCCACGATTACTGACATTTTTGCAGGTATGCATGCACTGATGCAAGCAGCAGGAAAGGGAATTAGGTAGTAGAAGCTATATAGGCTATTTGAATTGTATATTGCCAATTTGTATAAGCCTGCATTCGTTTCCGCATGTATATAAATCTATTTATTTTTAATATCAGTTAGTTTTGTTTATTAACCATGTTAGACAAATCCTTTCTAACATGGTTATCAATAAATTATCCATGATAGCAGATGTGTTGTATTAGTTTATTCTTTTCTATCATGGATAGTAAATAAAAAGAGATTAATGAATTAAAATAGATAATATTGGTTAATTAGGGATTTAGTAACAGATTGTTACAACTTGGTATCAGTATTTGGTATACGATAACCTAGGACTGTGTTGCATTGCATATAGATTGGCAATATACATTGTTGGTATTCCCTTCCTTATGTGCATGTATATCTGCTTTTTGAGAGGACTATCACTCATCCCGTGGTGGTGAGAGAGTGTAAGAGCAATTGATAGGTATTGTGGCGAGCTTGAGATGAATATAGGAAGAATAATGAAATAAATAATGATATTGATAAGAAATTAGAAAGAATAACGAAATAAGGATGCTTCTCTGGGGTTTCGATTATAATTATGAGTCGACCATAATCATAGTCGAAGCATCATGAGATCCCTTATTGGGTTAAGGGAGTAAGGAAATTTGAAAATAACAATTAATAATGAATACAATGTGAAATAAGGTTGTTACCTTGTTTAATATTTAGTTTGTCAAAGTGTTTGATTAGTTGAGAAATTGACATTGTTTTTAGTTGTTTAGTTTGATGGTGGATTGTTGATTTTAATTGGAGATAATGACTATATTTATGGGTGAACCAAAGGTTATTCATTTTGAATTATAGGCTTGATTTTTTTTTATATAGACCAATGTGTTGTTGAACTTGGAAGTTGTATGTTTGGTTAATGTATACTGATGAGTGAAACAGTAGGTTATTATATGCACATGAATAACCTACAGTGATAAGGTGATCTAAAAGAGGTTCTTGAGTTACCTCTTCTTTCAATCGCATATCACCTAACTTTAGCAATTCTGTGCTTGTCTTTGTGGCTGCTGGATATCACTGAATTGTGCATCATTTTGACCTTAAAACACTGCATCTAATTGCATATTTGCAGCCCTGAAAATTGTAGAAAAACCTATTGCGATTGGTGCTCTAGTTACCAAAGAGGTAAATCGGTAGGATTAAACTTTCATCCCTTAAAAACCTTACTTGTAGCTCACTGTCCTGAGAAGTTTTTGCACCACTTTGTGCAGTTTTCTCATACTTTTAAGGCCTCTAATTGCTAGAGGAAGTGGCCTTAGCTTGCTGTACAAATTTGACAACATTTACAAAAGAAATTTTGCACTTTTGCCGAATTTGCTGAAATTGGCAAATTAAACTTGCTGAATATTCTGGGCGAAATCCACCAACCTTTTTGGTGTGCTTCTTCTTGTTTCATTGCCTTTATGTGCAGGGCAAGTTTCTGAAAAAGTTTCATACAATTTGGCTCACATTTTGAACCACTTTTAGGTCAATTTTGTGACTGAAATTCTGTGCATATTGAGCTGAAACTTGCTGGACTTATTTTCATTGTTTTACTTGCTTGTTTGTGGCTGCAAGAAACTTCAATTTGCCTCTATACTTGCTGGAATTTTGTGGACTGTTTGGTATTAATTTGGCTGCTCTAGTTGGCCATTAAGCTTGCTTGAAAGTCTTGTGAAAGTTGCTGGAAAGCTGTTAAAGTGTGCTAAAAGTTAGGGCTCTTGTTCCTAACATTGTGAATTACTTACAGCGAACTTCTGAAAACTATTTTTGGTGCATATTCTAAAAGATTTGAGTTTTCTAAAGATATATTATGTGCTCTGAAACTCGTTCTGTACTGCCTAGAATAAATTCTTCAAGTTGACCTGTTTTGCTGGAAGTGTATTTAGTGCTACTTGAAATTGGACTGAATTGTTTGTGCTTATACTCCACGATTTTGGACAGTTTTTGGTGCATCATTTAGGCCTTGAATTGCTGCATTTAGGTGTCTATTTGACTGGAAATTTGGTTTGAAAATTGCTTTGATAAGGTGCTCTAGTTGCCTTGCATTTTAAAATCGGCCTATGTGATGTGTAGGGGAAAGGCTTAAATCTTCCATTTGTAGTCTAGGCCTATTTTATTTGGATTCGTTATGCCATATGATTGATTCAATCTTTTTGCATGACTTTGCCCGGAGTTCAAACATTTTTGGTTTTTGGAGTTTGATAGGAATAGGAGTAATGGGCTGCAATGATTTAAATGGTGTTGTTAGATAGAGGTATTTACATAGATGACTTGATTCTCTTTCAAATATGGAAGGTTGTAAGATAACCTTAAAGTGGGATTAATCGAAATACTATGAATGCATGTGGATTTAATGACTTAGTAAAGCTGAATAGTATTGTTGCAGGAGTAGGAAATGTTTTTGCACCACTTTACTGTTATGGTTGATTGTTTTGGGAAGGAAGAAGATATTTGTTTTTCTTTGGGGACATGTATAGTTACAAGTTTCTTATTGCTACCATTGTCAAGATTGAACTGGTTTTGGGATGGAATTGTTTGTGTAATCTGTGAAAGGTTGTTAGGTGTTTTAATTACAATGCATGTGTCTTTTATGTAGTGATATAGCTGCAAGTATATGGTTGCTTGGAGAGCTATATTTTGGTTTGGTTGGCTACTTGTTTGTGGCTGGAAGGTGTTTAATTGGCTTTCTAGTATGGTATGTAGTTTAACCTAAGCTTAAGTGATTCATAAAGCCATTGGAAAGTAACTTAGTAGATGTTAATGATAATTATGGTTAATCATGATTGGGTATTGGTGAATCAAATAGGTTTGTACCAAGTTTAAGGGTTTAAACTTTAAACTAGTGAAAGTAGAAGTTGGACTATGTATTGCAGCGGCTATGTTTGTGTGTGTTTTAATGTGCTGACTGATTTTTGATTTGTAATTATCTCTTTGTATCAAAATATGTTTATAAATGGTGTTCAAGGGAGAGTTTTTGAAGTGTTGTTAAAGGAAATGAAGTCAAAAATCTAAAATGGACAAGGGTGTTGTTTGGTTACTTGTTGAGAGTTGAGAATTGATTAGTATGATGTGGTTTGTGAGTTCAAAATATAAAAGAGTATATATGGGGGTATGATTATCTGGTAACTTGCTTGTCAAACGGTGATTTAAGCTATAATTTTTCCTTAAATCTTGTTTTCTCAAGCTTGATGAGTAGGTCTTATGATCTGAATTATTTGATAATATGGAAGTAGCAGGAAATTTTGGTTCTTATTTGAATATATAGTTGTTAGAATGTTTCATTGTGTTCACTTGTCCTGAGATGGTTGAATTAAGTCTTCTTTCTTGATTTTTGGGGTTGTATGTGATTGGTATGATAGATAAAACATGTGAATTGTGGGTAAGACTCTGAGTCCTGTTTGGATAATGAATGCAAGTTAGAAGGATGATTAGTATACTTAAAGTGTGGTTATTATTGATAGTAAATTGAGAGAAACTACTTGTTATAGGAATGAGGAAAATTTTCAATAGTTTATGGAGTGATATTTTGATTATGAAATGAAAACTAGGTTGGGAGATATTGGAAGTTGAGATTCTTAACGTTATTGAAGAGTAAATAGACTTTATGGAACATGAAATAGGGGATTTTGGTCATGGATATCATTTGGCCTTAGTAATGTAACCAAAGTAGTCAAGGAATTAGATAATTTAGGTGTAGCAAAGTTTAATATGATTCGGAAAATTCAAAAGCTAAAGGTACGGTGTAGAATAGTTTGGCTAGAATTTGTAGTTTTCTTCTCTAATTCAAGATCTTAGAGATGTATTGAGTGGGATAGACTATGTATCAATTCATAGTGAAGTTTGACATACTGAATTTTGGGGACAAAATTCTTAAAAGGTGGGTAGAATTGTAACATCCTGAAAATTTAATACAGGATTAAAGAGTATTTTGGAAATGATAAATGGAGAAATTAGGAATTTTGGGAATTTTTGGGAATTTTTGGAGATTTTTGAGAATATTTTAGAAACATTAAAGTAATTAATGTGTATATAATTAATTAAGAAATGAAGAGTTTGAAATATGAGGGAATGATAAAGTTAAAAATATTTTGAAGATTCAAAAGATTGGAGACTGGTTTGAGTGGTTTTAAGTTAAAAAGTGTACACTATGGCAAGATTGAGCTATAAAGCATCATAAACCACCTTATTTCTCCCTAACCAAACGCGCCTTCCTCCTTCCTTCCTCAAACAAAAACCCGACGGACCCCCATTTCTTCATCTTCTTCGTTTTTCTCCTTCCCTTCCACTCGAACCCTAACCCTTCGGCCCGCTGATTCCGGCGACGGCGACGGCGCGACGGCACGGTGGCGCGGCCTCTCCTTCACAAGTCTCTATTCGCATTCTCCCTCCCCCAACCGAGCCCCAAGTCTGTCTCACAAGCTTTTCTGTTTTCGCCTCCGTTTTCCTTTCGTTTTCCGGCGGTTTGGGCATCGGACGGCGGCAAGGAATGGTGAGACTTGTGTTATGTTGTCCTTCAAGTTAGTTTCATGTTTCCAACTCCATTCTCATTTTCTTTTGTCTTGTTCTTTTCATTTCCTTTGCTGATTTGTTCTGGCCGCCACTTCAGTGGCACTTTTCCGGCGGCGGTGTGGTGGTCACCACCGGCAAGCTCGATTGCAACTCAGGTGAGGAGTTTCCCCTTTGTTCTACCCGTCGTTCATATGATTTTTGGGCGAGATTGAGTGATGCCGAACTGATTATGGGGTTTGGGTTGTCTTATAGCTAATAATCTGAAACTTAAGCCTTATTCTCATTGTTTTGAATGTGAAATTGAGTCTTGGTTGAAGTTGGAGTAGTTTAGGTGAAACCCAAATTTTGGGGTGCTTAAGGTTGATGAGGTTCATGATTAATATATGTATCTATACTTATATTGGCTTGTTTGGGCATGTATGTATGTGGTTGTTGTAAATCTTTGTGCTTTTTATGTTTTGACCGATTTGGTGCTTAAGGATAGGAATTACAAATTGTGAACTTTTTGGATTTTTGAGGCTTCTAAAAATCTGGCATGGCATGGTGTTTTTCTTGGTTTCCACATTATTTTTGAACCCTCCTAAGACATTATAATGATTTGTTTGGTTGGAAAAATGTTTGGGAATGTGCTTTGACATTTTAAAGTGGGTTTTCTCTAGGGTTTGTAGGGAAATCCGAAATGCTTGAGGAGATTTAGGGATTTGGTTATTTCATTGAGCTTACTATTGCTTGATCATGGTTTTGAATGCTTGGTGTCTATGTAATTAATTGCTTAAAACAAAAGTTTGTACAACAAAGTTTTGAATATTGTATGGATTGATGATGAAATCTGGAAGTCAAGGTTGATGTTGCGTTTTGGTGTTTTCATTATGTTTGATGATGATAGAAAATTGTTTTTGAGGTTTGTTTTTTTTAAGGTCTTAGCTTAATTAAAGTTTAGACCTAGCAAAGTTTGGGGAACCTTAAGTTTTTACCTTAATGTTTGGAATGGTTGTAGCAAAAAGGGAGTGTAATGTTTCCAAAATGTCTAGTGTTGATTTTAAATAAATTCCAAACTCTAAATTCACTGAATCATTGCTAAGGGGAATATTTGACTTAGTAAGATTTCAAGAATTTTTGGGAATTCTGGGTTGTGCAGTAACTTTGTGATAGTTTGTTCTTATGGGCTATGGATCAATGATGCAAATTATGTGCTTACTTTTTGACTTTGGGAGATAGATGTTGTGATTGATCTTCCTTTCTCTTTCGCCTTTGTCAGTATTGATTTTTGCTGGTTGTTAAACTTTCAGTTGGCTTGAACTACTTCTTGGCTTTAGGATGCACCAAATTTCTATTTAGGCATGACAATAGACATGGTTATAATTAGTGTGGGATAGACTTGTTAATAAAATGCTGACTTATGGTCAATTTTCTTGAAGTTGTATTATTTCATTTGGATATGCGTTGGTGAGAAATCGTTGAGTTCTCTGTTATTGATCACATTGTTCTGTGAATGTGCATGTAGTTATGATTTGACTTTATTGTTGTAAATATCGGATTATTCTTTGTGAATTTTGAAGTTGTGAGTAAGTTGTTAATGTTTAAATTAGCAAATTTGAATTTTGAATGATTGTATAAAATAGTCGAATTAAGAATGGGGATTTGGGTAGTAATATGGAATACGAGAGAGACGTTAAAATGTTATAAAGTGAAAATGATATTAATTTATCATTTTATATCCTATCCTTATAGGAGGAACTAAGAGAAAGTATTTGGAGAAAATCTACGAGAAATGGTAAGGAAGAACGACAGAGTGCTAAGGGCGACAGGTAATCACTCTTAACCTTACTATAACATTGAGGGTGATGTTAGCTAGGATTTTCTAAAATCCTTTCTCACCCTCTATATATATATATATTATCTTTGAAAGGTTATTTTTTATACAAAACAGGCTATCGGGTGCCTTTCAAACACGATTATTTTCATATAAAGAAATTTGAAACACTACATATATATTACTCTGGCTGTGGTTGGTATTGATCTGGAATGATTGTGGAAGGTATATAGATAGTGTAGTGTTAGACAGTGACTTGAGAAATTATGGAAATAGAAAAGAGTGATAGATGTTGAGTTTGAGATTATGGTGAGCTATGTTGTAGAAAACATGAAATGTGAGATTGAAATATTGAATGAGGTTGTAGTTGATGGAATATAGAATAGGGATTGTTAGTATTGCATGACACTGATTATTAGTACCGTCGGCCGATGTAACCTATCGATCTGCGCAATCGATAGGTTAATTGTACAGGTTCCTCGGATTTTAAAGGAACCAGGGACGTTTTCACTTTTTATAGTGCTCCCTTTTCAGGGACGTTTTCACTATTTAAAGTGCT
The DNA here is from genome assembly GCA_029929735.1 of Mimosa pudica. NCBI lineage: Eukaryota > Viridiplantae > Streptophyta > Magnoliopsida > Fabales > Fabaceae > Mimosa > Mimosa pudica. The sequence continues at coordinate 1,673,547 of JAKELP010000040.1, forward strand.
CCCTTTTTATGCTTTCAGATTTGAGACTGGGCACAGTGTCAATCACGTTTATTTTCATCTGTTGAGTTGAATTGGATTTGACTGAGAGATTTGAGTGATATGTGGGAAATAGAGGTGATGAATTCGAATGGTTATAGAAGGAGGGACTTGAATGATGAATGACAGACTTGATATATATATATATAGTATTGGTTTTAAATGTGGCACCCTTTAGACGCCCTCGCTACCGCACATCTCACTGTTATAGTGAGTTAAGCGGTGATTACTGGGACAAATTGTCTCATCCCACGATTACTGACATTTTTGCAGGTATGCATGCACTGATGCAAGCAGCAGGAAAGGGAATTAGGTAGTAGAAGCTATATAGGCTATTTGAATTGTATATTGCCAATTTGTATAAGCCTGCATTCGTTTCCGCATGTATATAAATCTATTTATTTTTAATATCAGTTAGTTTTGTTTATTAACCATGTTAGACAAATCCTTTCTAACATGGTTATCAATAAATTATCCATGATAGCAGATGTGTTGTATTAGTTTATTCTTTTCTATCATGGATAGTAAATAAAAAGAGATTAATGAATTAAAATAGATAATATTGGTTAATTAGGGATTTAGTAACAGATTGTTACATTTTATATGTTTAAGCATGTGCAATTGAGCTTAATTAGTGTGATTTATTTGCTATATTTGATCATTTTTGGAGAATTTCATTGCGCATGCTTATGTATATTAATTGGAGAATATTAGCCTAATTACTTGCAATTTAAGTAACCAAGGGTATTTTGGTCATTTTGACCATGTGGTGCTTTTCTATATGTAGGGGGGTCCCACGTGGGCCCCACATACCCTTGGATAAGCTTGGAGGGCAATGAAAAGGCTTGGAGGGAAGGCAGAGGCATAAGGACAAATATTACCCTTTTTGTTAAAAACAAGGGATTTGCACTTTGAAAAATGATACCAAAAAGGGTAATATGGTGCCAATATTCAAATTTCAAACTCAAAAGGCACTTGGAGGGCATCCTTGGAAAGAGGAGAAAGAGCATAAAGAGAGGAATAAAGTGGAGGAATGTACTTAGACCATTTTGAAGCCAAATACCCACATATTTCATCTCCATTTCATACATTTCTTCACATACTTCCCCTTATACCCTTTTTGACCACACACATACATTTTTCCCTTATACCTCTCGGCCAAACACTCACACACACATAGAAAACACTCCCAAGACCACCCAAAACCGAATCTAGCCTCATATAAACTCATCTCCCACTTCATTTTAGAAATTCCTTCACTTTTCACTTCATCTTCATCTATTTTCTCTCCATTTTCTCTCTTTTCTCTCCACCTTTTCTCATTTGGCCGAGATTCCCTCCACCATTTCCACTTAAAGATGGCTTCATCTTCACCATTCCTCCATCCTTCCACCTTCTCCATGCTTGGCTAGGCTCCTAATCTCTCTCTCCAAAGGAATGTGCTTGTAGATCTTCACAACTAAGGCTTAACTGAATGGGGGAAGTGAAAGTTGAAGATAGGCCACGTGTAGCAGAAAGTTCGGAAGGTGGGGGAACAGAACTGACGTTGAAGAGATAAGGAGATGTTAACTGTCCGAGGAATCAAGCGACGATCTCGGGCTGATAACTCGGACGTGGTAAGGACCTGGCAGCTCAACGGCTCTTTCAGGTCGACACCTGGCATAACTGTTAGGAGAAATAAGTGGGACCTCTTAGGCTATATAAGATAAGTCCAATTAGGGTTTAGGGTACGAAATTTCTGGGAGCAGGAATAGAATCACTTTTTACTTTCTTGTATTGAGAGATTCCTTGTATTAGGATATTCAACTTGTACTCTGATTATCCTATTCAATAAAGCTCACCAGGTTCTATCCATTAATATTTGTTTATGCTTTACTATTCTAGTTCATATCTCATAATATCTCAATTGTTCCTCATTATTTATCATATTTTATCTTATCTCTGATTTATTCCTGTTATTTCTAATTCATAATCCATGACTACTATATTTAATTCTCGTTATTGTTCATATTATCGAATCCAGCCCATGAGTTTAATAGTATCAGTTTACATATATGATAATTCTAGATCAGGTTCATACCTCGAAATAGACAATACATGTTTTATTCATATATCATGTTAATCAATTGTTATTAGATTCATAGTATATTTATTTTATTAAAGTTACTTAGATTATACAAAATCTAGGTAACACAATATATATATAGACAAATTTTAGATCATATATATAGAGCTCAATATCACCAACATACCATAAGGCTCACAAACCTTCCATAGTCTATCAATTATACACACACACCCATAAGACAAGGAAGTGGTTACCTTTCTGAATCAAATGATTGTTACCAAACTGAGGCCGACTCGGTGCTCACGGGAACGGAAATCAAGACTCTATGTTCAAACAAAAGCCAACAATTCCATATCAATGACTTGACCATACACAACAAGGTTATTTAAAAATAACCCACACCCAAGAGCCATATCCCAAGCTTTTTTAGAGCAATTGTTAACCATAGTCACATAAACCACAATCGACAGTAATATTCTATATTCATAATTATGTTATAATTGAACCATTAAATGTTCAATAAAAATCAATATACTCCACAACAACATTATCCCTCAATTCCAATACTTAACATTTACTAACACTACCACAGATTACCCCATTTACATGCGCTTATTTTGGCCTCTACATACGCATATAAAGCGCATGTAGAGGGGGGCGCTGGTAAAGGCTCTACATGCGCTTTTAAAAAGCGCATGTAGAGGGGGGCTCTACATGCGCTTAAAGCGCATGTACATCTACATGCGCTTAAAGCGCATGTAGAGGTACATACCTCTACATGCGCTTTAAGAGCATGTACAGGTGGCCCCTTTACATGCGCTTTAAGCGCATGTATAGAATGTTTTTTTTAAAAAAAAAAATTATTATAAATTTACATTATTTCCCAACATAACCACCAATACTAGCTGTAGTTCATAGAACCAACTAGCATTATATCAAAAGAATGTACCAGAAAAAGTCAATTACTTAATATCTTCAAAAATGAATTATATATCAATATCAAAACAATAACAATGTATGATTCATTTTTGGGCAAAAGAGCTAATCTAATAATTAACTATTTCACTTTGGGCAAAAATAATAAATGACTGTTTCGCGGTGCATAAATAATAACCAACTTTGTGACCCGGTGCAAAAATAATAAAACCGGTACTAAATGTTAATTTGTTGTTTTGTGGAACCTTTCTGATATTATTTTCTAAAGTAAAAATACCATTTTACCCTCTCACAATTAAAACTTAACCCTTCTTTCTTCCGCCCTTCATCTTCCTATGCTAACTAGTATCAGCAATGTTTTAATTGGGAGGGGAAAAATGTATTTTTCACTTTCAAAATAATATCAGAAAGGTCCCACATAACTACAAATTAACATTCAGAACCGGTTTTATCATTTTTGCACCGGGTCACAAAGTTAAATATTATTTATGCACCGCGAAATAGTCATTTATTAGTTTTGCCCAAACTGAAAGAGTTAATTATTAGATCAGCACTTTTGCCCTTCATTTTTTATATATACATAAGCAAAAAGAACTATGTGCATCATAGTTGTTCACAAGTTAATCTATATTAAAAATATTGACAAAACAGGAAATGATTCAGAACAAAGTAATAAATATTCAACTCCTCAACTTTGTTAAGATTCATCCTATGTGAAAGATCACTCTAAGGAACGATTAGACAGCGTGGATAATAGAAAGAAATCAAATAAATCTTGCATTTATAGTGAAGTACCTCAAGTTTCACAATGTCAGAAACTGATTTATCAGATTCCTCATCATCTGCAGCATTCGTACCTTCTGCCTAACAATCATACCCAAAGAAAAGATGTTAAGTATTGAAATGCTTGATCAAAATGCTTGCCTGGATTCTCTCACAAAAGCACTCCTCAATTGATCTCCAATCCTGCAGGGGAAATAAAGAATGAAATTAGCTTCTAAAACCTGTAACTTTAGACTATAATCCATTTCTTATGAGAAATCATATATGTTAAGTCCTTTGGAGCATAAGCCAGGAAAAAAGAAATTGAAAAAAATTGTCCAATTATTCAAGGGGGACAGTGAGATTGATTGAAAAATACGTACCAACAATACTAAGGTTGAGGCTAAAATAGCTATTTAAGTTATAAGAAAATTTTATTCTAAGCTTAATCTAAACTTCATTCAATAAATGAAACAAATATATATATATACAAGAATGTTGTATGTGCCTTCCTTCCAGGAAATTAATAATTAATAACCACCAACTATTAGTGCTCAATTGTTCTTATATGCATACAACATACTTGCATCATAAAGAGATAAGGGAGTCTCTTTAAGCTCAGAGTTTAATTCTTACCTCTTTAGAGGATATAGATGGTTCTACTGGAAATGCCAGGCTCTTTTTGCTATGCTCAAGTAATGTACATGAGCGTCTTAGTTTATAATTCATTCGCCTGTAACATTATAAAGCAACCAGAATGCAATTAAATTTTTATTAGGAAACAAATCAAACTAATTGGGTGAAGGTGGAAAAATTCCTATGTATAGTGGCAAATAAGCATTTGGCATTATACTAAAAACTCCAGTGCATATGTACATATTGTAAATTTTGAACAACAGATTGCAATAGTATACAAATATCTTGGAAGCATATAATTCACCAACCTAAGGGTAAACACTAAAGCCCACCTAAAGAAACTGACTTACTTGATTTCTTCCTCGGCTTAATCTTGCTCATCATCCTCATTGCAGATCACAGGAAGACTAGAGAGGTTACATTATATCAATCCTGTACAAAAAACAATCAGGAAAAGGAAAAATTACACAAAAATAGAGTGAAAATAATCAGAACATTTTATAAAGGTTTCAGCCTCAAGTATGAAAGTCAAATAAATAGGGAAGTTTGAAATTACCACATTTTTCAACTAAAAAAAACTTCCCTCAATCAGAACAGGAACCAAACCTGCATATATGATTAAAAAGCACTCTCACAATCATTTCATCAAACACTTGGTAGGTAATAGCACATGTGCATAAACACATAACATTGATCTCAACATAAAGTGATGAAGAATTTTGCAGCACAACCAAGAAATTATAGAGCAACAACATAATCTAATGATCAAGAATTGCATGGATACGCTCAATCAAAAATATAATAGCACATAAAGTAACCATCTTTAAAACAACTCACAAGCAGAGCAAGCATACGTTCAATCTGATGCAAGCAAAGAATAAAACAACCTTCAAATTAAAGCTTCCAATCTTCCTACAATACACGATTCCAAAGTTCATCTAACCCAAAATTAAACAATCCTAACCCAAAGACTACTTAGAAATCACCTTAATTTCATTCTCAAACAACCAATTTCATCCGTGAAGGTACATAATTTAATTTGCACAAAAACCCTAGAAATGGATCTCCCAAATCAAGAACAGAGGGGAAAGAGAAATAAGAGTCATTACCCAGTGTTAAAGAACTATATGTAGTCTCCATACTCACCGGAGAACTCCCCGGAGAACACCTAGACAGACGGCTCACCACGAACCCATCACTTCACTATCTCTTTCTCGCCACAAACACACACCCGCAAGTGAAAGGAGAAAGAGGCAGCAGAGGGAGCTCTTCCATCACTGAGTGACGGCGGCGTCGCCGCCCTCTACTAACCCAGGCCGAAGTCGCTGGAGGAGGAGAGAAGGGAGAGAAGGACGAGTAAGGTGAGTGCGTGTGTCTGAAATACGGCAAGTTCATCTTTTATATTAAGTTGGAGCCTTTACATGCGCTTTAAGCGCATGTATTGGCTTTAATTTGTTATTTTAATATTTTATGGCTTATACATGCGTTTAAAGCGCATGTGAAGACCAATGTCCATTTAATTATATGGATATTCATATGATTTGGTGCTTTTCAACTAAAGTGTTTCAATACTTCATCTCAAAATGCTCAAATCTTGTGCTTGACAATGTTATAGTGAATTCCATTGAAGAACAAGCCTTTACATGCGCTTTAAGCGCATGTAGAGGCTCTACATGCGCTTAAAGCGCATGTAAAGGGTGTTTCACCAATTCCATAGCACCCAAAAGTGGTAATGGAGCCTTGAAACACTAAGTCCACAAGCAGGGACACCTTATGAGGTCTGAGGAGGACCTCTTATGCATGACTCCATGTTTTGCACTTCAGTAGTGCCTTTACATGCGCTTAAAGCGCATGTAAAGGGTGTTTCACCATTTCCATGGCACCCAAAAGTGGTAATGGAGCCTTGAAACACTAAGTCCACAAGCAGGAACACCTTATGAGGTCTGAGGAGGATCTCTTATGCATGACTCCATGTTTTGCGCTTCAGTAGTGTCTTTACATGCGCTTAAAGCGCATGTAAAGGGTGTTTGTGCCTTTACATGCGCTTAAAGCGCATGTAAAGGGTGTTTCCATATAATTTTGAGCTCTTCACCTAAGTTCATTTTATATTTTATCTCTAAATACTTAAATCCTTTTCTAGTCATTGTTTTAGTGAATTTTAATTGATGCACATTTCTATACATGCGCTTGAAGCGCATGTAGAGATAAGGCCTCTACATGCGCTTTAAGCGCATGTATAGATTCTTACCTGTACATGCGCTTAAAGCGCATGTAAAGGGCCCTCTATACATGTGTTTCTTCTAAGCGCGTGTAAAGGTGCGCTGGTAGAGGGACAATTTGTAGTAGTGTAATCCACATTCCAACCCTAGGCCACTTGCACAAATCCAATCTTAATCCAACCCATCATCATTCGATCATCCAAATATCACCAACAAATCTATGTCAACTTATCATAATCATTCAATTCCCAAAAATAAGATTACACTAAAAAAACATTTTTCCATAATCAAATTTCAAAGCTTGTAATACCAAAAATCCCACTTGAAACACCATTAAAGAATTTATGGCAATAGAAACATCCATTTAACTCCAATAACTCTTTCAAAATTTTAGAACCATTTAACACCATTAAAGAATTTATGGCAATAGAACCATTTCGCTGGGGGATGAGACGTTCATCCGCGAGCGCTAGTCCTAGTTCATCCGAAAGTAAATCCACATCCGGTTGTACTCTTATTTGTGGTTCTATATTAACCTGATTCTCTCTAAGTGTTTAGCTTGTTCTTTCATATTTTAGTCTTCATCAAAACTTAAGATTCTAACATTCTCCCCCTTTTTGATGATGACAAACTAAGTTATCCAATTAAGTTCATATGAAAGAATTAAAGGTAATAATCAGATAAGGCACAAAGAACTAAAGACAAATATCATTGATGAGCAAAAGATTACAAGTCAGATATGTATAACAGCAGTTAAAATTTACACGTAATCAAAACTGTGCAAGTTGAGCTATGCATGAAAAATATGAAAAGGAAAAAATTTCACAGTTAAAATGCATGAAGGGTTTGGTTGGGGTTTATAGTTGGTGTCTCCTTTTCCTCTCCCTCTCCAACTGCCTCTGGTTACACTCTTCTTGCAACTTAGCTATCTGAGCATCCTTCTCACTCTGGTCAATCTGAGCAATCATTTCTTGAAGCTCTGCCTCGGCTTTCTCTCTTCTCAGTCTCTCAGACTCAATGGACGCATCAATAGCCCTTTTTAGGTCACTGACTTCAGTAAACCCAGCAAATTCTCCATAAGGCGAGTCAGAAATAGGTATGGATCCAAAGGGATAATGGATGGCTTTGACCTTGACATTCCATACTGGATAGTTGGGGTCATCAGCCTGACTTGAGCTTGCTTTCCCTTTTCCCTTTACCTTGCCTTTCCCTTTCCTTTGAGCCTTAGCCCTCTCAGCATCCAGGACGAAGAATTGCTCTTCTGTTAGTCTATCAGTGTAACCAAAGCGCTCAAATTCTTCGGGATTCATATCTTCCACCTCTAACTTAACTTCCACAAGTGGAGGAATTTCTTCTGGATGCGCTTGGGTGGAGGACTGGGGCTCAGATGCTTCAACTACTTGAGAGACCCTTTCTGACTCATGATCCTCAGAGTGACCATGAGGTTCCTCTTCACTCTCAGAAGACTCAGCAGTACCAACTCCCTTTTTGACACAGGATTTCTTCCTTGATCTGCTGTACTTGACTACTGAAGGAGGAAGAGGAGCAGAAGTTGGCTCAGAAGGAGGGACTACTGGAGGAGGAGGAGCAGCGGTTGACTTAGAAGGAGGGATTGGCTTGGCTATCACAATTGGTGGACGGTTTTGCCTCTTCAACCCATACTTCATCATAATCTCTTCAATTATGTTTCGGCCAGGCACCGAGAGAGGAGGCTCAGGAGATGAAGGCTCTGGCTCAGGCTGTGGAATTTCATCGGGTTGCTCAGCCAATACCATTGCCCATTTTGACCTTTGCTCGTATGAACGCTGCTGTTCCATAAAGCGGATGGCTTCCCCATGGATAAGACGCTCAGCACTACCCAATCTCTGGGAATCCATGACTCGACGAAGGGCAGCAGCTATATCCTCATCTAGCCATAAAGAGGGTTGAGTTAGGATTTCTCTCCCCCTTTTGGCATCATCAATAAGGGCGAGAGGATGGATTGGGTGAAGAGGAGGGTGGAGGTTCAGGGCCAAATGTTCTGGGTGGTGAGTTTTCAGGTGAGGATGTGGGTGTGGTGTTTTCTGGTGAAGTAGAGGGGTTAGGGGAAGAAGGAGGGTTAGGGAAGAGTTCTGTGTTTCTTTGGAAGAAGGTGGAATTGGAGAATAGGTCATCGAAGGGGTAAGTAGAGGAGTAAGAGGTGGGTTGTTCAGCTATCCTCCGAATAGGGGAATGATCTCTGAGGTAGTAGGTATGAAGGGGGTGATCAGGAGAGGAAAATCCAAGTGATTGGGCTATGGTAGGGCGAGTGTGAGAGAGTGGATTGGAGGGCCTTATGGGGTTTGGGGGTGGTGAACGGTTTGGGGAGTTATGAGGTGAAGGTGAGTTGTGTGGAGATGGAGAGTAATTTGGTGAAGTGAAGTTAAGGGGTGATTGGCGAGGAGAGTGTTGGGGTGAGTTCTGAGTGGAGTTGTGAGGTGATGGTTGATGGTCATTTCTGGGTGAAGTTTGGGGTTGTTGGTTATTCTGAGGAGGAGGTTGAGGTTGGTCATTTGGTGGAGGTGGTGGAGGTTGGTCATTTTGTGGAGGTGGTGGAGGTTGGTCATTTTGTGGAGGTGGTGGAGGTGGGTCATTTGGTGAAGAATGAGATGAGGGAGGGTTTGAGGTGCCAGGTACAAGTATGGCAAGGATGAGGTCCAGCTTGGTATCCACCTCATCGATCCAATCCTCCAGCCGCTGAAGTCGCTCTCCAAACTCTTTTCGCAGAGGGGCCATCAAGGGATCGGGCAGTTTGAACAGAAGCTCTTCTCTGAGCTCAGCCACTAGACCCTTCCTTGGAGCACGGCTTGGGCCAGGATGAGAATCAACCTCTTGATCCCCTGCACCAGATACAGAGGGAGCCGTTGTGTGTGAGGCACTTCCTGCCTGAGAGCCAGATCGAGTAGCCTTTGCTGGCTTGATGTACTTGATCCCCATCTTGCTGATGTTCATTGCGCTGACGGGCAAGCACTTAACATTTTCAGCTTCCTCAGCGGATGTGGATTTGATCAGGAATTTCTCCAAGAGGAAGGCGATGACCGTTGGGTAGGGAAGATTTCCAGACTTCTTATTTTCAATCAACCTGTGCAGCTCTAAACTTATTAATTGCCCTGGGTTAATTGGCTGCTGGGTGAGGAATCTGGGAAGCCAGGGGTTGTCAAGAAGAGTGAACTCGTTGAAGTTTCCCCCCTTGTGAGTCATCATCCGGGAGTAGATACAATGAAGGACCCGGTTGGAGTCAGACATGCCAGACACCTTCTTCCCCTTGGTGTCATAGATTTTCTCAAGCTCCGCCTGGTTGAGTTTCTCAGGGTATAGCCACTCGTTCATCGCTGCCTCAGTGACCCCGATCAGGCGGTTAATATCTCGCCAAGTAAAGCTGAAAGTCCTCCCCCTCACTGTGGCTGTAAAGGTGACTCTGCGAATGTGCTCCTTCTCATTCACCTTCTTATACTTAGCCTTGGCTGTGAGAGACTGGCAGAACACCCTCAGGGCGTTGATGTTGTATTCATTGCTGATCCCCAGCCAGCACATATACTTCTGGAGAAATACCCTCAAATGCCCAAACCCTAGTTCTTCAATTTTGTCCAGGTCGACGAACATTCCATAGGAGAAGTAGGGCTTTGCATTCTCAAATTTCCCAGAAATAGCCTCCAATGGTCCATCTCTGTATACGAGTGAATCATCCTCCTCTACCCGCTGCCTCTTAGATGAGGGTTCCTCGCTGAACTGGACTCTCTTCGTCCCCCTTTTCTTAGAGTGTTGTTCATGATGTTGCCCAGAATGCTCTTGCTGTTCTTGAGATTTCCCAGATTTCCCAGAACGCGAATGCCCAGATTTTGACTTCGATTTCTTTGAAGTAGTGGTTATCTCAATGTTAGGGTTTGTTCCATGAGAGCCGGCCATTTTGTGTGGGTTTAGGGTTTAAATGAGATGAAATGCGAAGAAATGTAGAAGAAGAAGAAGAAGATGAAGATGAAGAACAAGATGAACAAGATGAGTGAGTTCAGAGAATTTTGTGGAGTGAAAAATGAAAGGTTTTGTCTATTTATGCAATGTAACCGATGTGATGCTCATAATGACTACATTGAAAACATGCGTTTGTTCATGGGGTAACGTAAACATTTAATTGGAACGGCGCACCTTTTTGACACGTGGCTCTTCACACTGTCTGAGGGGGGGCCCAACTCCCCATGGAGGAAGATGAAACGTTTTGTGAAGTGACGTGTCTTTTCCGAGACACTGGCGCTCTCGGTTGCTTTGAGTCATCACCCAGCGCCAGCAAAAGAGCATCCGGAAGTGCTTTTGCTTCCGGTTGGGCTTACTTAAGATTTAACATTGGGGGACCTGCAAAACTAAAGATTGGCACTTCGATGCCTAAGTTAGCACAGTTGGCAGGTTTTAACAGTTAAGCACAGATGTTTTCTGAAGATTAAACTTCATTTTAACATTCCGAAATTTCCCTTATAAGGATAAATTGATCAACCCTCAGTGGTTGTTTGGTAGCTATGTCTGTAGTTGAGAATCCTTCTTGCACATGCTTCCGCAAGTGTATCGGCTTCCGGATGTGAGGGTCTTTAGATTTAACATTGACAGCCCTTATGGTTCCCCTTCCAAGGGACCAGCAAGTGCTAGCGGAAGCAAGTGAGCTTCCGGATGGTTCGTGGAGAGCTTAAGAGTTAACATTAATAGACATGCTTAGGATTTTCCAAGTTAAAGATTATGTTAATCAGCACAATATTATAAATTTAGGATATCGCGCTTGCTGATTGATTTGGTAAAGCAGGAGTATCAATAATGTGAAAACAGACTTTGAGATTTAGTTCACAATTTCTCAGTTTCACTATCAAGTCATGAATATACCTTAAGAATGTTCATGCTAGATTATGAAGATATGTAAATTGTCAACACAATGAAATTCTAAAAGTCTTAGAGTCAACAAAATAGTTTAGTTTTAAGAATAAATTAGGTTTACAAAACAACCAAGTTTTTCAGCATATGATCTCAAGAATAATTTTCAAATCTTAGCTCAAGTTCCTTCAGATATACTTGATATGATCTCATTATTCTTAGGATATCAACAAGCTTTAACTTAATTCAGATTGTACTAAGCTTGTCAGGATATACAGCTTTCAGTGAGTAGAGATTCTTAATAATTCTTTCCAGACTAGTTATCTTCACTCACTTAGGCTTGTATCCTATTGGCATTTTCCTTTGGATTTTCCAAATTTTGCATAAATTAATTCAAGGCATTTCCTAAGATTTCTTATGTATTTCAGACTAAAGGGACTATCCATTAAAATCCACAATAGAGGGAGTAAGGGATAGAAATGCTCATATATGATTGGCGAGATTTCCTCAAGATTCTAGTTGATGACTAATAAAGCTCAATATTATGATAGACAGTCAAGACATTTTACGATTGATCAGTAGCACAAGCTATCTTTGATTTGAAAGTTTGCAAAAAAAAAATCTTTCAAAAGTCAAAAAGAATGTATAAACTGTTTTCTTTTGTGAATGATGTCTTTTCAAAAGAAATGATTTGATATGCACGAATATTATAAATCCCAAAAAAAATGGATTTGATGTGATTTGATCATTTTCAAAATAAGATCACCACAGGTTGAGAATCATATCAATATCACATTATTTGAAGATTGTTAAGCCAGTCATGTAGTTAGGCGCTACATGTTCTTCACATCCATTCCATAGAGCAATTTGACTTTTATCCTTAGACACACGAATGTCAATTGCCGATGGATTGAGTGGCATGCATTCATTACCAGATAATCACATAAGTAGAGGAGAGGGTAAGAATGTCATCACCAAGACTACATCGCGTCAAGTAGTAACTTGCTTGATTTTGACAGGCGATGCAAGGGTTCTTTCCATTTTAAGGGCAGCACCAAGACCCAAGCGTGAAAAGCAGCTCATCAAGATTTGTCTAATTGCTCAGATGAGGTACAACCAGGTCTTGCCATTCCTTCGGATCTCCTTTCCTACAAGATACCAAATAGTTCTCTTTGTTTTCCAGTATCCAACCTTGGATCTGACTGGTCAGTATGTATAATTCACATGCACTTAAAGGTTATTCATTATGTATGTGGCATTGTGAATCTGTCATGACTATATGCACAAGGATATACATAGTTTTTGATCATGATAGTCATAGATAGCATGTAGATTATGAGCATTGTGAATTTCTTTAAACTTTCTTCTATAAGGATTATAATGTTCATATCTAAGATGCTTAATGTAAGATCTCAATAATCCCATCTAACATTTGCATAGGGGATTTTACTATCGCATGCTTCAACCCTAAGTGATCTCTTGCTTACCCAAGGAGATCTTCTATACTTATCCTTGGCTCGAAGCACTGTTTTATGAGAGACAGAATTCATAGGCTTTCTCCATGTTGATCGAGAAATCCTCTCTCTCTTGTTCTTCTCAGGATAGTTGAGTGGAACTCTGTGATAGCTCATCCTTGAGACAGAACCTTTGTTCCTTGTGGTAGTGCACTGCTTCTTATGATTGGACCAGGTGGTTGCAGCAGTGACATCACCACGAGTTCTCTTCTTTGGGGCAAGAGGAACTCTTGATCTTTCCTGCACAAGTAAGGCACTAGAAGGAAGTTTTGGTACCCATTTGTACTTGGGTCCTACATGGTTAGCACTGGACCTTACTTGTCCTTTAGGGATCCATACAAATTTATTTCTCACATGTAAACTTCTTCTAAGACTGCATGTGTGAGAAATATGACTTGATCTACTACAAAAATGACAGATAATGGTATGATATTCAGAATAGGATTTCCTATCATTATCTTGTTGGTCAGTTTTGTTTTCAAAGACTCTCTGTTCTTTTGAAACAATTTTTGAAGTTTCAGGGCCTTTTGGAAACTTTTCTTTTTCCTTCAACAGGGATTCACAATTGGAACAATTTTCAGTTCATGTTGAAGCTTCCGCTCTCGATAGGGGACTAGCTATCGGTAGCGATAGCTGTTCTTCTATGGATGGAACTTTGGGAACCTTGGATGTAGAAGAAAAAATGAGTTCCTCAAGTTTCCCATTCTTTTTCCTTAAGCCTAGAACTTCTTTTGCAAGTTTACAGAATTCAATATGTAACTCATTATACATGTCTTGCAATTCAAGTTCAGATACCTTATTCTCCTCAGTTTCTGAATCTAGGTAGAGATCAACACTCTCTTCACTGCCGCTGGCTTTCTCAATATCAGCTTCCTGTAGCTCACCAACAATTGATCCACAAGGGGCACGAGATGAGCTTTGGACAACTTTACTTTCAAGAGAGTGGTTAGAAGCATACATAGCATCAAGAGTGTTCCAAATATCTCTAGCATTAGAGCAATGTTTAATTTTCTGGAAATCACTGTCAGTTAAGCTTTTGTACAAAATTTGCATTGCTCTAATGTTCAAGTAAAATAAATTTTTCTCCTCTTCAGTCCAGTTTACTTTTGGTTTGAAATCAGAATCATTTACAAAGACATCCCACATTTTGAAACTCGAGGATAACACAAAACTTTTCATCCTTGCCTTCCATAAGTAAAAATCAGTATTTTCTAACAAGTATGATCAAAACCTTCAAAACACATTTTAAATCCCAAGTCAGCCTAGGTCTTTGCATTTGAGATCGTTGGATCCTTTAAACAAGTGACCCTACTCTGATACCAAATGAAATGCGTGGCTGTCACCCAAGAGGGGGGGTGAATTGGGTGACAGAATAAAAGTTAAAATTCTCTTTTAAAAACTGACTGCTTGTGCTTGGTGAAGGAGATGACACATTATGTTTTGCACAAGTATGGTGATGTGGTGCTGGAAATAAGAATGTTAAAAACAAACTAAGCACACATAGATTTATCCTGGTTCGGTCACTTCCCGACCTACATCCAGTCCCCAGGCTCCACCTGAGATTTTCAATCCACTAAACTTCTTGTTTAAACTAGGCACAAGAAAGCCTTTACACTTTAGGTTTTACGAACACGGGTTCACCTAACAACCCACAGGTTTTGCACCGGGCTCACCTGTAAACCTTTACAACCACAAGTTTTGCGGGCTAACTTGCAACCTATGGAGATTCAGAAAACCTCTAAATGCTCCCCCTCATTTTTGTAAGATAACAATACTGTTCTTCAAGCACAAGCTTTAGAACAGCCTCTATCAATTAGAGGATTTGATAATATGTTCACTCTATGAACTGATTGTGATAAACACTTAAGTACAAATGATTCTCTCTAAGAATAGATGATGTTACTCACTTAAGTACAAATGAATTACTCTCTAAGAATGTTACAACTCTAAGATCAGAGAGTAGAAGATAAGAGGAATATAGAATACAATATCTCAGACAATAGGCTCTGTTCTTCCAACCTCTCTTCTGAATGTAGATGTTCCTTTTATACTCGGCTTCAAAGCATTCAGGCTTGGGCGGCAGATAGAATATGTCCGTTTGAATATAGCCGTTAATCCCATGTTACCGTTGAGAAGTACATCTTCATTAATGCTTAGCAGGGTTGACTTGCTTTATCTCTGAAAGGCAACTCTGACAACTCTGCTCTGACAAAAGCATTCTGACCTCTGAGTATGTGACGTTGACTCTTGTACTCTTGCTGACGGATGATCATCGTTCATCCGGAAGCGGCAATCTTGCTCTGCAAGTGTTAGTCTCTGAGTCCCAGTGCCAAAAGTATTTGCATCCGGAAGCTTATTTGCATCCGGAAGTATAACTAAGTTCTGCACATACTTGTTAGTCCAACATAGTAGTATATATAATCAAGTGCAGTAAGAACTATACATGCTGTGGGAAGCTTGTTTGCTATGGGAAGCAATCTTACTTAGACTATGTTCTGACTTAGTGTATTGTCTACTGACGCTAGGGGATGTCTATTCCAATAGTCAGCGTAAGTCTCGTTATTTTACTCTTAAGTCTTCCAGAAGCGATTCTGCATCCGGTTGTATTCTAACTTAGGATTTGATATTAGTCTAATTCTTCCTAAGTGACTTAGTGTGTCATTTACTCATGCTATGGGATGTGTAGTATAACAACACATAATCACATGCAGTGGGAGTTCATTTAGTCTCAGGGAGCTCTCTTACTTCCGGAAGCAATTCCACATCCGGAAGCACTTCTACTGGACGTTGAGTTATGGCTTAGATATACTCACTGACGCTCGGTGTTGCCTAACCCAACAGGCAGCGCTAGTCACTAACCATCCGGAAGCATTCCTGCATCCGGTTGTGTCCTAACTTAGTCTCAAGGGTTTTATACTACTAATGTTCTTAGACTGAGTTATGACATAGTGTTATACTTGCTTTCGCTGGGGGATGAGATGTTCATCCGTGAGCGCTAGTCCTAGTTCATCCGGAAGTAAATCCACATCCGATTGTACTCTTACTTGTGGTTCTATATTAACCTGATTCTCTCTAAGTGTTTAGCTTGTTCTTTCATATTTTAGTCTTCATCAAAACTTAAGATTCTAACAAATTGGACTCATGGGTTCATGAGGTTTGGTAAATTAGAAAATTAGCATCCTAATTAACTCCCAAAAATATTTAGAAAGCTATGATAGCCATTGAAAATCATTTTCAAGAACACTTCACTTCCATTACACCCTTTTACTAAAAATACCAAAAATATTTATTTGTTTTGCACCCTTCATTCCATCATTAAAATCAACAAAAATATATTTTCTTTACCCAAATTCATCTTGCATTGCATTTAGTTTACTAGGTTAGTTATATTAAACAAGGCTCCTTGAGAACGATACCCGGGGTAACTTCCGCTTACCTTGTGTCCTAAAATTTCTTGAAGGACTAGGCCCAAGGCACACTGCACCGACCGCTAAATCGGTGTCCTTCAAGTGGCGCCGTTGCCGGGGAGTCATTAATTTGACTCCCTAGTAAATTTGTTTCAATCTTCAAGATTGATTTGGGTCAAAGTGAGCCATTAGGTTGCATTTAGTTTAGGTGCATCTTAGGATAGTTCACTCTGCATTCATCTTTGTTTTGAATTTTTTTTTTCCTTAGTGACTTGCATTTGCATATTGAGATTATTTGATTGCAATAATCATGTCTAGGCCTTATAATTATGATCTTTTATTCTATAATGATTCTTCTATGCATTCTCCTTATATGAATAATGAAACACCAAGATACTCACATTCTTTGAGGAATGAGGCACCTTCCTTGGGAGAGCGGTTGCACAATTACTATCAAGCCATTGAATACCAAATGCCCAACCAATTTCCAACATATTTGGAACCATCTTATCCACAAAACAACTCTACCTACTTCCAAAACCACTCCACCCACTTCCCTACACCATGCATACATCCATATGAACCACCATACACTCCCTACCATAATGTCTCCCATCCCACCTACCATACACCTTCCCTCCCACCCTCTCCACCCAAACCTAGTGGATTAGATGCCTTTCTAACTTTCCCAAACATGGATTCCCAAACTCTTGCTTTAAGGAGAGTGTATGATGAGCTTAAGGTCCAACACTCTCAATTGTTCATGCTAAAGGAGACCAATAAACTCAAGAGGGAGATGGAAGAGCGTTTGGAGGAAATAGAAGAATTTATTCGAGCTTTTGTGCAACATGTTCTATGGAAGAAGACAAATGGAGAAGAAGGAACTCCATGGGCTTGTGAATCCATTGATTGTGAAGGGGTTGAGGACCTAAAGCTAAATGTCACTTCTCAAGTGGATGACCCCCAACAAATGCCTAATCTCATACAAGTTGCAAATGGAAAGCAAGCACATTCTCAACCTCAAGAGGAATTGGTTTCACACTTAGGTACTAGTCCTCCTCTTCTTGAAGAGTTTACCTTTCCTCATACTACTTTGGTTGATGTTGCAAGTGATGATGAGGTGGATGAAGAAATTGTTGTTGAATCCCCTCATGTTCTTGATGTTGAAAATGCTTATTGTGATACTTCTATTGTTAGTTGTGTAGTTGATGATGTTGCTTGCAAAAATAATATGAGTGGTGATCATGATGTTTTCAGTACTAGTTGTGGTGATGATTTTGATTTACATGATTCTTCACCTTGTTCTTGTGATGATGATACAATGTGCATGGATTGCATTGATTTTAAATATGATAAATATGTTTCATTGCAACAAAAGAACTTTGGTGATGTGCATACTTCATCTACTAGAACTAATGATGCATCAAGTTTGGTTGTTAAAAATGTGGAGAATTGTGAACAATTGCCTTCTTTTTCAAGTGTTGATAAGCATGATGATTTGAGTTTCTTTCAATATATTAAACATGATGAAGAATTCACTTTCCCCTCCCCTCCACATTCTTCCTTCATTAACACATGTGATTGTGATGAGTCTTGTGCTACTTGTATGCGAATTAATAGTTGGCTTTCCACTTCATATGATGTTACTTCTTCATCTAGTTCAATTGATAACATGACACATGCTACACTTGATGATAGACATAAAAATTGCATATCTTTTGATCTCAATTCTTTTATTTCTTTAGATAGGTCAAATATGGAAGATTCACATGTTTTGAATGATAAAATTGTGAAAAAGGATGAATTCTTCCATTTAATTTTATCTTGTGACCTACCTCCCGATTTAGAATAGCATTCATCTTCCATGTTGCATAAATCTTCTTCTTCTTCCACTCTTATACCTCTCACCTCTTGTGATTGCAAATGCGATGTGGTGTACCTCAACACCAAGTTGGGTTCCTCACCTTTCCGGTTGTAAGCACAAGAGGACTATAAAAATAAAAATGTTTCTTTGACTCCTATAAAAAGGAGTAAAGTTGATTTTCTTGGTTGTGATGCATACTTGGAGAGTTTTGATCTTAACTTGCTTAAAGTATGCTCTAACCCTCTCCAAGTTTGTTCCTTTGGATTTGGTATTTCTCTTGGCTTGTTTTCTTTGCATGAACATCATTGTAGGAGCCATATGAAGTATCCACTTCGACCACCACCAAGGAAAATCAACAAAGGAGAAGTTGGAGCTCTAAAGTCCAACATGATCTTCATCAAGGATGAGAACTTCTCCTTCAAGCATTTGAAGATACCATAACAAAGGTTGTCTCTTTCCTCACTTGTTTTCCTTTTTATTCTTCATGTGATTGGCTTAATTATTGATTGAGGAATATAAGTGTGGGGGAGAGACACAAACTAGTAGTAAAAGGTAGCTTTAGTTGTTTTTCTCATTTCTAGGATTAAAATAAAGTGCTTAGTGCTAACACCACTACCACACTTGATTTCCACATGCTTTGAAATTTAATTGGATTTTTCCATGATTTTGCTACATTGAGGAAAATGTAGGAATTAAGTGTGGGGGAGGGGTTGTAGTTGGGTTAAGTTTTGGGTTATTGCATCTTAGACATGTTTCTAGCTTCAAATTGGCTAAATTTTGAAAAAAAAATTTGAACTTTCCCTCACTTTTACATTTGTTAACATTGGACATGACATATTTTTGGACTTTTGACAATTTTGAGAATTTGTTTTTATGCTTTTGATTTGCAATCTTGTGAATGAAATTGATGCCCTATGGTTAATCTTGATTGTCTTGAATATTTGTTTATGAGTTTAGGAGAATTAGCCATATATTGTGAGGTTTATTTGAGCCTAATTATTCATTTTTGATTGAAATCCACTTGGTTACCATTCTCTAGAACTTGTTTGCATTTTTGGTCAAAGCTTGTTGCATATAGTGTGATGTAGTATGATAAAGGCCTTCATTTCATACCCTTCTATCCCAAACACCAACCCTAAACACTATACCTTTTTGCTACCCATTTGAGCCCTTCACTTGATGTTATTGCATTGTTTTGCCAATATGAGAAAAGTTGCATAATTGCTTTATTCAAATTGAAAAAAAATGCCAATATTATGTTTGAAAGAAGCATGTTATGTAGAAAAAAAATACAAAAAGAAAGAGAAAAAAAAAGAAAAGAAAAGGAAAGAAACAAATGGAGAAAAAAATGAGAAAAAGGTCCAAAAGTGAAAAATAAGGCATAGATATAAGTTTAGCAATGTGCAATTGGTACTTCAAGTTGTAAATGAATGGCTAAACATGCATAACATCATTTCTTTTCATTTTCATTTTCATTCCATCATTTGGCATGTCCATCACCACAACCCTCAAAAGTCCTTTTGATGCATTGCACTTTATGTTTTAGTGGAGACCCTAGAATTCTCACAAGGCATATGGTAGAATGTGTGCCAAAGTGGATGTTGAGAGTATAAATCAACCCAAAATGGTGAGATGTGCGTAAACACTTATCCTTGAGTGATTTTCTTCTCTACTCACACTCTTCACATTCATTACAATCATTATTAATCATTGTTAGCATTATTCCATTCCATTTTTAATCCTATATGTTGGAATTCTCATAATTGTCTTGTCATTGTACTTCAAAGCTTTTTAAAACTTGTCTTTGTCCGGGAGTACAAAGGTTTTAAGTGTGGGGGAGTTGACAAATCCTAATATTTGTACGTTTTTAGTTTGTTAAATTGAGTTTATTAACATTTCAATGATGCAATATTGGTTCATTTATCCCTAATTGAATATCTAGACCTTTAAGTAGAAATTAGTTTAGGAAGTGAATTAATTGGCCTAACTTATGAATTTAATGTGTTAATTGATTTTAGAGAGTTAGTTGATCTATTTCCTTCCATTAATTCACTTTTAGGGTCGTTCAAGGACCAAATATGGAGGAGTCTAGATGGAAAAAAAACAAGAAAAAAATGGTGAAAAAGCTGGAAAATAAAGCTGCTGGACGAATTTGTAAAATGTCAGAAAAGGACCTCGAATTTCAGAATTGCAGTTTACTCCCAGTGTCATAATTACTGTAACATCCCAATTTTTAAATTAGAGATAATGAAGAATTAATCAAGTCTTAGGATACCATTAGTAAGCTAAAAATTGTATTATATAAATAAAAAGGGGGAAAATATATTTTTAAGAAGATAATATGCCTAGTTCCTTTGGAAATTGAAGAATTAGAAATATGAGAGTATGATGGTATCCAAAATATTTTGAAGGTTAAGGAGAATGGAGACTGGTTTTAGTGGATTTAAATCAAAATAGCACATTATGGTGAAGTTTTGCTACAAATTATAATGAAACACCTTCATTTCACTCAACCAAACACGTCCCTCCTCTTCTTCCTTCATAAAATGACGGACTCCCTCCCTCCTTTCCCCATTGTCAACTTTTCTCTTCTTCTTCAAGCTCACCCATTTGGCCTTCCCTCTCCCAAAAAGCTTATTCATTTTCGTTTCTCCTCTTCTCTTCTCCTCGGATCCGTGAAGCATGAGCTTGATCGATGGGTGTGTTTTCTATTTGCTCTTCCCTTTTTCTGGCGAGCTTGGCGTCCGGCGAAGCTTTTCCGGCGACGGGAAGCTATAGATGACACACCCAGGGCCAAAAGCAAGTTAAAGTAAGTCTTTTTCTTAGATTCTATCTATTTTCCTCACATCAACTCCGAGCCCTAACTCTCCTTTCCTTGTTCTTTGAATTTCTCTTCGCCTTCCTCGGTTCCAGTGGCTATTTCCGGCGTATCTACGGCCTTTTTCCGGCGAAGACAAAGACACAGCATGGCATGAGTGGTTAAACGAGTTAAGGTGGTTCATTTCTTCCATTTGTATTCTTTAAATTTTAGCTTGAGTGCGAGAGAGAGGGAGGTCCGAATTTGGGATTAATTGTTGAGTTGTGAATTGTTTGAAGTGAGGCTAAAGCTTCAGTGTTTGATGTATTGAAAAAAAATATTGAAGTTGGTCATAGCAATGCATGTTTGAAATTGTGAGTTTTGTTGTTTTGCAATTTTAAGTTGTTCTCTGTTTCATCCGGTTATTGTACAGGGAAGGGGTTTGTCGATTTCTGACTCGCATTTCGTGAAATTGTCTTAAGATGTATGAATAAATAAGCTATAGTTGAATATACAACTTTGCATGTTGAATCTCTAAATGATGTGAAATTTGTGAATTTCTTTGCTTTCTTTATTGTTATGGTCAAAGTGATCTATAGGAGGAAATGAAGGGTGCTTGAGCATTGCTCATTTCATTGGGCTGTGAATGTTGATTTTCATGGATGAATTTGAATTGGAGATTTTGGTATTGCTATGTTATTATTTTGTTCATATGGGTTAAAGAAAATTTAGCTTTGAAGATAACAAAATAGAGTGTTGATATACGTTAGATGATGGAGGATTGAATAGAGTTAGAAATGTTTCATGGGTATGAAAGGAAAGGAAAGTGAATAACTTGTCTAGTTTGATTTGTAAATGAGTTGAAGTGTTTGCCCTACATGTAAAGCTTAAAACTTTCTTTCAGAGTCTATGTGTTTCTGTTGTTTGGTGTTAATGGATGGACCAAATGGCTATTGGTGTTAGTCATGGAGTGGTATAAATGCTTGGGTTATTTTTAAGTAATGATAGTAAAATACTAGTAGTTGTTGTGTTGTTTTGCTGCTGAAATTACATTTATCTATACTGTTTGTGCATCACTTTTAATGAACAATTTCAATGACTTTATGACATTGTTTGGAACATTGGAACTTGAATGGCTTTGCCATGCTTCTGTTTGAATTTCTCCTTGGTGACTTATGCACTTAAATATTGTTGTTGAAGTCATGGTTATATGGCTATGGTTTAAGTATTGAAGTAAATGTAAATTGTGATGTGTGTGAGTGGTCATATGTTGTATCATAGTGGTATTTCTTGTTTCTTTGTATTGGCCAAAGGGCTGTTGAAATGAAAATGACATAAAGGGTGATTTATATGCATATGTATGAAATTTCTTGTTTTATTCTCCTTTCTTTTAGGGCTGAACTGATTCTTGGCTTGGAGAATGCTTAAATTATTGTTTATGCATGTTCGAGCAAATTTAATTATTGTTTTAATGTAACTAAATGATGTACGTGATATTTTGGAAGATCTAGAGATGTGTTCTAATATGAGGAAGTGCTAATTTTTCAGTTCTTGACTGCTTGGGCACTTCATTTGGTAAATGGGAGATCCATGGTGATCTTTACTTGATTGGTGTTTTATACAAGTATAGGAGTGATTTAGACTTTGATGTCCTGAGTTATTGTGATGAACTGACTATTTCAAATCAAGTTTGGGGATCGGGTAGCACACTAGAAATTCGAGAGAGACGTATGATCCTTATGAAGATAGTTGTTGATTTATTATCGTTATGTAATAATAGGAGGAAAATCATCAAGGAATGATAAGGAAAGAACATCAAAGTGCTAAAGGGCGACAGGTAATCACACTTAACCTTGCTATAACATTGAGGGTGACGTTAGTTGGGGATTTTTAAAATCCTTTTCTCACCCTCTATATATATATTATCTTTGAAAGATTATTTTTATACAAAACAGGCTATCGGGTGCCTTTCAAACACGATTATTTTCATATAAAGAAATTTGAACACTATATATATTATCCTGTCTGGTGGTGGCCATTGATCTGGAATGGCGTGAAAGGTATATAGGTATAATGTTCGGGTTGTGGTTTGAGATGTCATGAGGATAGAATAGGGAGTTAGTTATTGAGTGGAAATTGTGGAAGTTACGTTGTGGAAAACATAAGATGTGATGATTGAGATATTGAATGAGATTGTGATATTGAACAGAATTGTCAATGAGATGTGGAATATTATGGTTGAAATATTGATAGGGATATTGTGAGCATTGCATGACACTGATTTATATTTGTACCATCGCGCGATGATAACTGTCGATAGGCCAATCGACAGTTATTTGTACTGATCCTTTTCGTATTGATTAGACCGGGAATCATAGGTCGACTTATTGAGAGAAAGTGACCTACGGTTGTTTGGCATTGGAGAGCCCAACTGTTCCCATTCTGCAATGGAAACAGAATTGGGGTTCCCTCTCTGGAGATTGCCAGAGAGGGAAATTTGCCCCCTCATCATAGAGAGGGGCACAATGTCAAATCATATAGTGAAGATTAGATGCTTGAATGCCCCGTGATGGCATAATGCATCTACAGGTGAGAGTGAGAGTTGTGGTAGTAGGGTGATTGGATTGGAGAAAGAGATGATGAAATTTAGTTGATTTGAAAATGTCTGAGGGAATTTGAGTGGTATATGGGGAAGAAGACTTGGTTTATATATTACTGATTTTAAAACTGTGGTACCCTTTAGACGCCCTCGCTACCGCACATCTCACTGTTAGAGTGAGTTAAGCGGTGATTACTGGGACAAATTGTCTCATCCCACGATTACTGACATTTTTGAAGGTATTCATGCACAGGCGTAAGCATCAGGAAAGGGAATTAGGTAGTGGAGGTTGGGTAGTTTATTTAGAATTGTATATTGCCAATTTATAGGTCTGCATTCGCTTCAGCATGTGTGTATATATATATATATATATATATATATATATATATATATATATATATATATATTGTTTAATATCAATCAGTTTTATTTATTAACCATGTTAGGCAAATCCTTTCTAACATGGTTAGCTTTTAATTATCCATGATAGCATCTATATTGTATCAGGAAATCCTTTTCTATCATGGATAATATTTTATTCACTAGAATATTCTTTTCTAACTATGATAGGTATATTAAAATTATGGAAAATTCTTTTCCTATCATAGTTAGTAAAGAGATTATAGAATTAAAATGAGATATTATTAGTTAATTAGGGACTAAGTAACAGTATGTTACAATTACAATTCTGCCATCGAATTTCAGAAATTACGCCCAGGTCCCTCCTGCGAACTGCTGCATAACAGACCCGTTTTTTCTGATTTTTTGACTATTTTGACACCAATTTGGACCTAAATTGAAGCCCAATCATTGACCCAACTTCCATTTGATATTAATTGAAGAATTAGGCTTAGAAAACTCAAGTTTTGGGGGTTGGGTTCTCCCCAAAACCCTAGTTCCCTCCATTCCCTTCATCCTCTTCTCTTCACTTCTCATCCTATTTCTTCAATCTTCCACCTTTCTTCCTCCATCCATGCCTCAATAAAGTTCCTCCTTGCTCTTGGAGTTGATGGGAAGTGGCTTGAGCTATGGTTCTTCAAAGGGGAGTCCCAGTTCCTTTCCTTTCTCTTTATATTTTTGATTGCTTAGGTTTAGGTTAGCATTTATGTTTTGAGATTGGAATGGATTTGGTTGTTATTGTGGGTATTTGTGATTTTGGTTTGTAATGAGGGATTTGAACTCATCAATATACATGGTTATGTATATGTTCTTTATATTTTATTTCATATCATTCTATTTATTCATGGTATTGATAGATAGTTTGATTGAATTAAATTATAATTGAACCTAATGCATTACAAAACACTAATCACACTCTAGGGTAATTAATAATGTCTATTTTAATGGGTTCATGAGACTAGGCATTAGACTTACCGGTTGATGAAGTTTGGTACTTTAGGAAACCTAGAGAAAACTCAAATGTGCTAAAGGGCTCAACAATTTCTAGTTAGTTGGGGTTCCACTAATTAGGTAATTGGACTCATGGGTTCATGAGGTTTGGTAAATTAGAAAATTAGCATCCTAATTAACTCCCAAAAATATTTAGAAAGTTATGATAGCCATTGAAAATCATTTCCAAGAGCACTTCACTTCCATTACACCCTTTTACTAAAAATACCAAAAATATTTATTTGTTTTGCATCCTTCATTCCATCATTAAAATCAACAAAAATATATTTTCTTTACCCAAATTCATCTTGCATTGCATTTAGTTTACTAGGTTAGTTATATTAAACAAGGCTCCTTGAGAACGATACCCGGGGTAACTTCCGCTTACCTTGTGGTCCTAAAATTTTTTGAAGGACTAGGCACAAGGCACACTGCACCGGCGATGTCAAGGTAGTATTGACTTTTGAGGGACAAATTGTACTTAATCTAGAAGCGGAGATAGTGACTATAGTTAATTTATGCATGGTAAAAAAGAGTATTGAAACTGCAAATTTCGAAGCTAAATTAAAGGAACGTACATGTAATTGGAATGCAGATGGTTAAGCAAACTAAAAGAAAACACAACTTATACATTAATATGCTAAAAGAAAGACAAAGTACACAACTTAAACATTAAGATTCGGAAAAGTTTCTATGAATGCGAGTTGGAGGCAAAGTAAAAATGCATCAAATGATGAAAGAATGTAAGGGTGAATTCTTATATTTTGGAAAATATTTATTTAAATTTTAGGCTCTTATATTGAGGACCGTAGGGAGTACTATTCTTTGATGATAATGATAACAATAATACTCTTCTCGACCTTAAATATAAGGTGAAAATAACCACTTTGCTATATTAAAAAAATGGGTAAAGGAGCAAATCTGGCCCCCAAGTAACCACCAAGGAGCGCTGAGTACCCTAAACTAACCACAGGCCCGGATCTGTACCCCAAGTAACCAAGATGTTAAAAAACTACCCCGGTTGGACGGTCAACAACGTTTGACCGTTAGTATGCCTACGTGGCCGCCACGCGAGCACCAGTTTTGCCACTTGGCGCCGCGTAGGATAAGTGTGTGGGTCCCACATTAAATAAAAAAAAAAATTACTCCTTCCCTCTTCATCAACCCGCCAACCCCCCCTCCCCCCCCACACCCACCACCAGCCCCACCCCTCCACCTCCCCCCACCACACACCCCACCCCCTTCACCGCCCTCCCTCCCTTCACCTCCCCCCACCACCAGCCCCACCCCTCCACCTCCCCCCACCACACACCCCACCCCCTTCACCGCCCTCCCTCCCTTCACCTCCCCCCACCACCAGCCCCACCCCTCCACCTCCCCCCACCACACACCCCACCCCCTTCACCGCCCTCCCTCCCTTCACCTCCCCCCACCACCAGCCCCACCCCTCCACCTCCCCCCACCACACACCCCACCTCCTTCACCGCCCACCTCCCTCCCTTCACCTCCTCCCACCACCAGCCCCACCCCTCCACCTCCCCCCACCACATACCCCACCCCCTTCACCTCCCTTCCCTCCCTTCACCCGCCCCACCCCCTTCACCGCCCACCTCCCTTTCCGACGTGGCGTGAAGCGAGTGAGGAGCATGGGAACAGGACCGGAGAGGTTATTGTTGGAAACGTTGAAGTCGAGGCGGAGGGTGAGGAGGCGGTTCAGGAGGGTTAGACCGGCGGGGAAAGAACCGGAGAAGTGGTTGTGGTCGAGGAGGAGGGAGTGGAGGCGGAGGAGGGGGGAGAGGTCGGGGAGGGGCCCAGTGAGGGAGGTGTTGCGGAGGGAGAGGAGGCGGAGGTGGCGGAGGCGGGAGAGGGAGTTGGCGGGGAAGAGGCCGTGGAGAGGGAGGGAGGTGGGCGGTGAAGGGGGTGGGGCGGGTGAAGGGAGGGATGGGAGGTGAAGGGAGGGAGGTGGGCGGTGAAGGGGGTGGGGTGTGTGGTGGGGGGAGGTGGAGGGGTGGGGCTGGTGGTGGGGGGAGGTGAAGGGAAGGAGGGCGGTGAAGGGGGTGGGGTGTGTGGGGGGGAGGTGAGGGGCGGGGCTGGTGGTGGGAGGAGGTGTTGGGGGGGGTGTTTGGCGGGTTGTTTGTTGATGAAGAGGGAAGGAGTATTTTTTTTTTAATTTAATGTGGGACCCACACACTTATCCTACGCGGCGCCAAGTGGCGAAACCGGTGCTCGCGTGGCGGCCACGTAGGCATACTAACGGTCAAACGTTGTTGACCGTCCAACCGGGGTAGTTTTTTAACATCTTGGTTACTTGGGGTACAGATCCGGGCCTGTGGTTAGTTTAGGGTACTCAGCGCTCCTTGGTGGTTACTTGGGGGCCAGATTTGCTCCTTTACCCTAAAAAAATTAAAAATAGATAAAATATTTAATGTGTCTCAATTTTTTTTCAACTTTATCTCTATTGATAAAATAGAATTTATAGGCAAAGTAAAGATATAATGTGTAGTAAAGAAGAGAAAAAACAAAAAGTTAATTGTAATTTGTAAAGTTAACAAAGGGCAAAATGGTTAAAAAAACATATTAAATGATAGTGACGGACATAAAGAGAGAAACAAATCATAATGGTTTTTTTTAAAAGAAAGACTATCTTTTTTAAAAAAGAAACTATTGCAATTAATTTTAAAATTTAAATTATCTTATATAAAGGAACGAATGTCGAGAAACACTGTTAAATGAATAGTGATTCTCACCATTCCCTTTATATATGTATGTATGTATGTAAGAAGTGGGAGCACGTGCTGCCCACCTATGGCCTTAATTGGCCCATTCATTTCAACTTCGGGCCACCCACAAATTGAAATGAATGTCTTATATTTCTTATTTTTTTCTTTTTCTTTTAACACGCATATATGCCAACTGGGTGTTTGTTATCTAACAAGTAGCTAACTTTTGAGCAATATCCCTTTTTATTTTGTAATATTCAATTTTCTTGGCTAAATTTCAACACCAATAACCTTAACATAAATTAAATTTGTTTAAAAAATTCTTAAGAATTCCTCAAAACGATCATTTCAATTCCAACTCCATAATTGTACCTCTAAATCTTATAAGACCCTTAACATTATATTTAACTAACAATTAATTACTTTCCTAAAACTTTGTAATGTTACATGACCCCTATCTACTTTGTCTCATATATTTGTCCATCGTTTTCCCAAATTACCAATACACACACTTTTTTACAAACAAATTGTATCCCATACACTCTCACTCATTTATGCTTTTGAAAGAGAAACATTATTAGAAAATCTATCACACCTCACTATCTATAATTTTATTATAGTCTTCTAATCAATTTATAACCACTTTTCTAATGTCAGAGGCTCACAAGAACAAATAAATTAAAATTTTTGCTATTTAAAAACTATATAAAACATTTTCAAGCGTAAACTTGGCTTCTAAACAATTTATAAACTTAAAATTGTTACATGCAATCTGCGGTGGTTTATAAATTCATTAGATAGCTAAAACATACAACCTTTTCCCCCGACTAAAACATACAATCATATATTACTTCATAAAAAAAGCATAATTTTCAATATAACCAGTGCACTACATCCAGTACATTCAGTATATTTTTTATTAAAATATTGAATTGTGTATTTTGTTTGTTTAAAATTATAGTTTTTCTTATCAGCGTTTAAAATTATAGTTCGTGAGTATATGTTATAGTGTATATAGAAAATGTTTACGTTAGAAAAGCATCACCGTATATCATGTCATAATCATTCAAAAGACGGGGGCTTTTTCTTACAAATTTACAAATTTATAAGTATGATCTTATTAATAGGAACGCACAGTTTTGGACCACCTTTGTGTTCTCTTGAATTTCTTTAAACAATACAAGTTTTTTTTATAAAATTCAATAAAACATTTATATTTGTAACTAATATATCCAAAAATGCCCTAGCTTGTCTCTCCAAATATTTTTTTCATCAATTATCTCTTCCCTTTTTGTTACCTTATACCTACCTATAAAATTAAACGATAATTTGAAAAATGATTTAAGTTTTTAATATTAAATAAATTTACTAATGTATTAAGGATAATGAGATGAATGTGATAATCACACAGAAAAGGTAAAATTAGAGATTATCATATTGGATAAGTGATGAACATGATACACATCTATCCTTATGGTACATATATATACATGTGATTGATATGCATATAAGGGAGGTCATTATGTTGGAGACGCCTATTAGGATGGTAAACTAAATAGATTAAAATTCTTTTTGAAGAAAAGGAGAATATATCTATCCAAATATTTAGTTGTTCGTTAATAGAAATTCATAATATTATGTGACTTACTAGTTATTACCACCAAGCAATCCGATCATATAGATATATGTGTGTGTGTGTCTATATATATATATATATATATATATATATACACATACATATATATATAGATATATATATATACATACATATATATACATACATATATATATATGTATATATATGTATGTATGTATGTATGTATATGTATATGTATATGTATATGTATGTATGTATCTATGTATGATCCGATTGCTTGGTGGTAATAACTATGGTAATTGACAAAGTAAAATCACATTATGTGAATAATGTAAGGTAACTTCCCTAATAGAATCATCCATTAGGATTATTATAACTACTTTTTATATGAGTTAGGGTGTATCCAACAGTTGAAGCATTTTATTAGGCGCATCTAGTGTTCTAAAATTTTTCTTTGGTGCCTTTAGCGCCTCGAAGTATCTTTTAAATGTATTAATTGAAGTAAGCTTCTAATTTTTGCAATGGGTAGTTATTTAAGATATTTGATTTACCTTAGCAAAAAATGTTTTTAGGTGTTAGACTTAATTAAAAAATATCTGATAAATTACTGCTAGTTCGGATGCTTCTTAATTAGATTTCCTAATTTTAGAAAGGGTCATACTTACATTTACCTCCAGTGCACTACATCCAGTATAATCAGTTCACCACTAATTAAATAACACATGTACCCTCTCTCTACCTTTCTCTATCCCCTTCTCTCTCTAATTAAAAATCTTTTATTAAAAAAAGAAAGAGAGAAAACCATGTGAATGACTGAGCGATTAGAAAGATAACTTACCAGTTACTAGTGATCCATCATTATACAACAGTACAACAACACCAATGCCTTCTTTTATACTCGCGTCAACAATTAATAGCAGTGATAATATATTATGAATTTTAGAAAAAGATAATTTGATTTTATTTCTGGTATACTCAAAGGTTGTCCCTAAATATAGTAATGGGTATATAACTATTTATAGTTAATGAATGAATTTAGCAGCATTTTTTTCAATTATTAAAAAAAAATCATATATACTTCATAAAAAAACATATAATTTTCAATATAACCAATGGTTATTTACAATTACTTTTTCCCTTGACATCTTTTTAATATGTAGAAACAAGCAACCTTTTCTCACTAAGTGGTGGTTAATTACCAATGTATTTTAAATTTTAGTTTTTGTTCTTTTCATCAGTTAGAAATTTTATGTAACATAGGAAATTTATACCAGAGTAGTTTAAAGGTTAATGATTAGCTTTAACATTAAAAACCAAAAAAAGAAGATTAAATTGAAGATTACTAAATAAAACAAACAAGGCTAAAATATCAAACTTATATTATTAGCAAACTAATAATAATAGATCTGCGTATACACACATGAATGGAATTGACAGCGAATCTTTAATTTGTGCTCCAATTAAAACATCTCGCTAGGTGCACAAAAATATTTCAGTTGACCTCCAAGGGAATATCTTGGTATATTCTCTTATTTGTCAATATTTAGGTCACATCAATACCTGTCCCCTCCAAAACAAACCGTATATATATCCCAAGTCTCTTCCTAACTATGCGTGCATGTTCATTGAGTCTGGTACGGTAGCCATTGAGTCTGGTACGGTAGCTATGGCCGGTGAGCAAACCAATCACCGTGTGCTTGAGGCCCTTGACACGGCCAAAACACAATGGTACCATTTCACAGCCATATTTGTGGCAGGCATGGGCTTCTTCACCGATGCCTATGATCTCTTCAGCATTGCCAACGTGACCAAATTGTTGGGACGAATTTATTTTACCCAAGATGGTGCAGTGAAGCCGGGGACATTGCCACCACATGTGTCCATGGCCGTTAATGGCGTGGCACTATGTGGGACTCTGATCGGTCAAATATTTTTTGGGTGGCTGGGGGATAAGATGGGGAGGAAGAAAGTGTATGGTATGACACTTGCTCTTATGGTCGCTTCATCCCTTGCTTCTGGCCTCTCTTTTGGTGCTTCTCCAAAAGGTGTCATTGCAACTCTATGTTTCTTCCGCTTTTGGCTTGGCTTTGGTATTGGTGGGGATTACCCTCTCTCCGCCACCATCATGTCGGAATATGCTAATAAGAAGACTCGTGGAGCTTTCATCGCAGCCGTCTTCGCCATGCAAGGTTTGCCTTTTTTTCTCCATATCATTAGATACTTGCCTTGATTAATTTTACTTTAATTAGATTAAATTATCAATATACCATTTATCTCTCAATGTTGTCCTTATTTTAGTTCATACGAGTCAACTTTCAAGTCAGGGGATTTATCCCTCAAGTTTATTTTGTGCTAAATTTTTTGTGAAACCCCAATTTATCGTATCATTCATTGATATGAGCTCAAAATTCAATTCGAATTCTCTCATTTTCTTCTCTCTCACTGATATTGATAATTCCATGACTTTTTATCAGGGCTCGGAATTTTGTTTGGAGGGATTGTTTCTTTAGTCGTGTCATCAGCATTCGATCACATGTACAAGGCTCCAACATATAATGTGGATGCAAAAGCTTCTCTTCCACCACAAGCAGACTATGTATGGCGTATAATCCTCATGTTTGGGGCAATTCCAGCTGCCATGACATTCTACTCACCATCAAAAATGCCGGAGACGGCACGGTACACTGCCCTTGTGGCCCACAACTCTAACCAAGCCGCCATGGACATGTCAAAGGTTCTCCAAGTTGACCTCATAACTGACAATAAGCCACAAACATCAGACACTGAAAGCAACAACAATAACTTGTTCAGCAAGAAACCGAACACCTTTGGCTTGTTCAGTAAGGAATTTGCACGCAGGCATGGCCTTCACTTGCTAGGAACATGTGCAACCTGGTTTTTACTTGATATTGCATATTACAGTAATAATCTTTTCCAAAAAGATATATACACCTCCATTGGATGGCTTCCTCCGGCGCCTGAAATGAACGCAATTCAAGAAGTTTTTATGGTCTCAAAAGCACAAGTACTCATTGCACTTTGTGGCACCGTGCCTGGTTATTGGTTCACTGTGGCGTTTATAGACATACTGGGACGATTCTTTATCCAACTCATGGGTTTCTTCTTCATGACTGTCTTCATGTTTGCTCTAGCAATACCTTATGATTATTGGACTAAGAAGGAGAACACAATTGGGTTCCTTGTTATGTACGCTTTGACCTTTTTCTTTGCCAATTTTGGCCCTAATGCCACCACTTTCATTGTGCCTGCTGAGATATTCCCTGCGAGACTCCGATCGACCTGCCATGGGTTGTCGGCGGCAGCCGGGAAGGCCGGGGCAATTGTTGGGGCATTTGGGTTTATGTATTTGGCTCAAAGTCCTGATCCGAAGAAGGTTGATGCAGGGTACTCGACAGGGATAGGTTTGAAGAATACTTTGATATTGTTGGGTGTGATAAATTTTGTGGGGATGTTGTTTACTTTTTTGGTCCCTGAAGCTAAGGGGAAATCTTTGGAGGAGATAAGTAGAGAGAATGAGGAAGAAGGTGATAATCATGCAACCTTGGCTTCATGAACTATTAATATAATGAAGTCTGATTATGATGTACTTTTTTTGTATTAGCTGATTAATGATTATATCAATTGAATCCATGCTATTCTTTATAAATATTTTTAATTTTTAGGAGAAACTGTTGTTTCTAAAGGTTGATATTTTTAAATACGAAAAAAAATTAAAAATAGGGAGATCTATAGATAAATCAATCTAATGGTTTCTGTCACATTATAGAGTTTTTTAACTGTAAAAATACAGGTGGAGTTTTTAGCATGGTGCCAAAATAATATGATAGTTACTCGGAGAACATATTATTAGACATGGATTATAAAATTTATAGTTCTTAATACACAATCGAATATTATTATATGATTAAAATTTACGAATTGATTCTTTCAAAGGGTTAAAGATCATTTTTACCCCGGAAATTTTCGCCTATGATCAAATTTGAAACTGCAAATTTCGAAGCTAAATTAAAGGAATGTACATGTAATTGGAATGCAGATGGTTAAGCAAACTAAAAGAAAGCACAACTTATACAATAATATGCTAAAAGAAAGACAAAGTACACAACTTAAACATTAAGATTCGGAAAAGTTTCTATGAATGCGAGTTGGAGGCAAAGTAAAAAATGCATCAAATGATGAAAGAATGTAAGGGTGAATTCTTATATTTTGGAAAATATTTATTTAAATTTTAGGCTCTTATATTGCGGACCGTAGGGAGTACTATTCTTTGATGATAATGATAACAATAATACTCTTCTCTCACTTAAATATAAGGTGAAAATAACCACTTTGCTATATTAAAAAAATTAAAAATAGATAAAATATTTAATGTGTCTCAATTTTTTTCAACTTTATCTCTATTGATAAAATAGAATTTATAGGCAAAGTAAAGATATAATGTGTAGTAAAGAAGAGAAAGAACAAAAAGTTAATTGTAATTTGTAAAGTTAACAAAGGGCAAAATGGTCAAAAAAACATATTAAATGATAGTGACGGACATAAAGAGAGAAACAAATCATAATGGTTTTTTTTAAAAAAAGACTATCTTTTTTAAAAAAGAAACTATTGTAATTAATTTTAAAATTTAAATTATCTTATATAAAGGAACGAATGTCGAGAAACACTGTTAAATGAATAGAGATTCTCACCATTCCCTTTATATATATATATATATATATATATATATATATATGTATGTATGTATATATGTATGTAAGAAGTGGGAGAACGTGCTGCCCACTTATGGCCTTAATTGGCCCATTCATTTCAACTTCGGGCCACCCACAAATTGAAATGAATGTCTTATATTTCTTATTTTTTTCTTTTTCTTTTAACACGCATATATGCCAACTGGATGTTTGTTATCTAACAAGTAGCTAACTTTTGAGCAATATCCCTTTTTATTTTGTAATATTCAATTTTCTTGGCTAAATTTCAACACCAATAACCTTAACATAAATTAAATTTGTTTAAAAAATTCTTAAGAATTCCCCAAAACGATCATTTCAATTCCAACTCCATAATTGTGCCTCTAAATCTTATAAGACCCTTAACATTATATTTAACTAACAATTAATTACTTTCCTAAAACTTTGGGATGTTACAAGACCCCTATCTACTTTGTCTCATATATTTGTCCATCTTTTTCCCAAATTACCAATACACACACACTCACTTTTTTACAAACAAATTGTATCCCATACACCAAGGTTTTAAAACCCGGACCGGGGGTTGGCCCGGCTAAGGCAGAGGGTCAGAGGGTCAAAGGTTCAACCGAGGGTCGACTCGGGTTGAATCGGGCGCATTAAAATAGTATGATTTAATTGATAATAATTAAATTTAACTATAAATATTTTAATTAATCTTGAGATGCATTTGCTTGCATGAGTTAATATATGTGTGTGTATAATTAAAAAATATTTGACTTTCATGAAACTGATGAAAAAGTATCAAATGAGAATTTATTCATGTACAATATTTACAATTTTTAAAAGAGTTTATGTTTCTACAATTTTTCTAAACATATTGAAAAAGGAGTTTATGCATGTGTTGTTGTATTTATAATAAAGGCCCAAACTCAAACTAACTCTAAAAAACCTAATTCTTAAACGAAGATAGCATCACCATGAGGCATGAGAAGCTTTAGCGCCACCTTCTTCTTCTTTCTTCCTCTTCTTCTCTGCATCACTAATTCATTCATGCTTATTTCCGCTGGCAAGTGTTGCACGTTGTTGAAAGAAGAAAAGGCAGAGGCAGAGGGAACTTACCTCCGGTGAGAAGTCTGCCGCCAACCACGCCGTCGATGACCACACCCCCGCCTCCGGCGACGTTCTCGTGAAGAAGCAAGGGGCGATATATTTTTTGTTTTTTAAAAAGCTAACCCGGCCCACCCTCTGACCGTCGGTTTCTGGTTCAACCAGGCAGGTTTGCCCGGAATATTCCGATCTGATGCTTCCTCCGGTTTGGCCACCTTTTGGCCCTCTTCCACCACCGGTTGCCGTTTTTCCCGGTCAAACCGGCCGGTCCGGTCCGGGTTTTAAAACCATGGAACTTACCTCCGGTGAGAAGTCTGCCGCCAACCACGCCGTCGATGACCACACCCCCGCCTCCGGCGACGTTCTCGTGAAGAAGCAAGGGGCGATATATTTTTTGTTTTTTAAAAAGCTAACCCGGCCCACCCTCTGACCGCCGGTTTCTGGTTCAACCAGGCAGGTTCGCCCGAAATATTCCGATCTGATGCTTCCTCCGGTTTGGCCACCCTTTGGCCCTCTTCCACCACCGGTTGCCGGTTTTCCCGGTCAAACCGGCCGGTCCGGTCCGGTTTTAAAACCATGGAACTTACCTCCGGTGAGAAGTCTGCCGCCAACCACGCCGTCGATGACCACACCCCCGCCTCCGGCGACGTTCTCGTGAAGAAGCAAGGGGCGATATATTTTTTGTTTTTTAAAAAGCTAACCCGGCCCACCCTCTGACCGTCGGTTTCTGGTTCAACCAGGCAGGTTTGCCCGGAATATTCCGATCTGATGCTTCCTCCGGTTTGGCCACCTTTTGGCCCTCTTCCACCACCGGTTGCCGGTTTTCCCGGTCAAACCGGCCGGTCCGGCCCGGGTTTTAAAACCATGGAACTTACCTCCGGTGAGAAGTCTGCCGCCAACCACGCCGTCGATGACCACACCCCCGCCTCCGGCGACGTTCTCGTGAAGAAGCAAGGGGCGATATATTTTTTGTTTTTTAAAAAGCTAACCCGGCCCACCCTCTGACCGCCGGTTTCTGGTTCAACCAGGCAGGTTCGCCCGAAATATTCCGATCTGATGCTTCCTCCGGTTTGGCCACCCTTTGGCCCTCTTCCACCACCGGTTGCCGGTTTTCCCGGTCAAACCGGCCGGTCCGGTCCGGGTTTTAAAACCATGGAACTTACCTCCGGTCAAGGGGCGATATATTTTTTGTTTTTTAAAAAGCTAACCCGGC
Source organism: Mimosa pudica (assembly GCA_029929735.1). Lineage (NCBI taxonomy): Eukaryota > Viridiplantae > Streptophyta > Magnoliopsida > Fabales > Fabaceae > Mimosa > Mimosa pudica. Next base: position 1,709,989 of record JAKELP010000040.1, read on the forward strand.
CCACCCTCTGACCGCCGGTTTCTGGTTCAACCAGGTAGGTTCGCCCGGAATATTCCGATCTGATGCTTCCTCCGGTTTGGCCACCTTTTGGCCCTTTTCCACCACCGGTTGCCGGTTTTCCCGGTCAAACCGGCCGGTCCGGTCCGGGTTTTAAAACCATGGAACTTACCTCCGGTGAGAAGTCTGCCGCCAACCACGCCGTCGATGACCACACCCCCGCCTCCGGCGACGTTCTCGTGAAGAAGCAAGGGGCGATATATTTTTTGTTTTTTAAAAAGCTAACCCGGCCCACCCTCTGACCGCCGGTTTCTGGTTCAACCAGGCAGGTTCGCCCGGAATATTCCGATCTGATGCTTCCTCCGGTTTGGCCACCTTTTGGCCCTCTTCCACCACCGGTTGCCGGTTTTCCCGGTCAAACCGGCCGGTCCGGTCCGGGTTTTAAAACCATGCCATACACTCTCACTCATTTATGCTTCTGAAAGAGAAACATTATTAGAAAAGCTATCACACCTCACTTTCTATAACTTTATTATAGTCTTCTAATCAATTTATAACCACTTTTGTAATGTCAGAGGCTCACAAGAACAAATAAATTAAAATTTTTGCTATTTAAAAACTATATAAAACATTTTCAAGCGTAAACTTGGCTTCTAAACAATTTATAAACTTAAAATTGTTACATGCAATCTGCGGTGGTTTTAAAATTCATTAGATAGCTAAAACATACAACCTTTCCCCCCGACTAAAACATACAATCATATTCAATATAACCAGTGCACTACATCCAGTACATTCAGTATATTTTTTATTAAAATATTGAATTGTGTATTTTGTTTGTTTAAAATTATAGTTTTTCTTATCAGCGTTTAAAATTATAGTTCGTGTGTATATGTTATAGTGTATATAGAAAATGTTTACGTTAGAAAAGCATCACCGTATATCATGTCATAATCATTCAAAAGACGGGGGCTTTTTCTTACAAATTTACAAATTTATAAGTATGATCTTATTAATAGGAACGCACAGTTTTGGACCACCTTTGTGTTCTCTTGAATTTCTTTAAACAATACAAGTTTTTTTTATAAAATTCAATAAAACATTTATATTTGTAACTAATATATCCAAAAATGCCCTAGCTTGTCTCTCCCTATATTTTTTTCATCAATTATCTCTTCCCTTTTTGTTACCTTATACCTACCTATAAAATTAAACGATAATTTGAAAAATGATTTAATTTTTTAATATTAAATAAATTTACTAATGTATTAAGGATAATGAGATGAATGTGATAATCACACAGAAAAGGTAAAATTTGAGATTATCATATTGGATAAGTGATGAACATGATACACATCTATCCTTATGGTACATATATATACATGTGATTGATATGCATATAACGGAGGTCATTATGTTGGAGACACCTATTAGGATGGTAAACTAAATAGATTAAAATTCTTTTTGAAGAAAAGGAGAATATATCTATCCAAATATTTAGTTGTTCGTTAATAGAAATTCATAACATTATGTGACTTACTAGTTATTACCACCAAGTGCACTACATCCAGTATAATCAGTTCACCACTAATTAAATAACACATGTACCCTCTCTCTACCTTTCTCTATCCCCCTTCTCTCTCTAATTAAAAATCTTTTATTAAAAAAAGAAAGAAAGAAAACCATGTGAATGACTGAGCGATTAGAAAGATAACTTACCAGTTACTAGTGATCCATCATTATACAACAGTACAACAACACCAATGTCTTCTTTTATACTCGCGTCAACAATTAATAGCAGTGATAATATATTATGAATTTTAGAAAAAGATAATTTGATTTTATTTCTGGTATACTCAAAGGTTGTCCCTAAATATAGTAATGGGTATATAACTATTTATAGTTAATGAATGAATTTAGCAGCATTTTTTTTCAATTATTAAGAAAACAAAATCATATATATACTTCATAAAAAAACATATAATTTTCAATATAACCAATGGTTATTTTTAATATAAACATGTAATTTTTTGTATTAGGTGATTAATGATTATATCAATTGAATCCATTAAATTTACGAATTGATTCTTTTAAATGTTAGGATTTACGCACGCTATCGGCGATTGAGAAATTGGGGTTTTTTCCAAGGCGGAGTTAGGGTTGTTGAGTTTGTTGGAGAAGGTGACGGGGGTTTCTCCATCGGCGTTGTTGTCGGCGGCTTGGGGCTGGTTGTGGACTTCTGGTTCAGGCAATCATGGCGGTGGCGCTTGGGGCTGGTGCTGTGGGTGATTTTTTGTTGGCTCTGTTGTTCTTAATGGAGCTGATTAATTAGTGGTAATCATTACATTACACGAATGTTGTTTGAGGAAAAAAACAAAATGTAAAAAGATCCTGTTTGTGAAGTTAAATGAATTGGAGAATGATGCTACTAATTTGAGGAGAAGGAAAGAGTAATTGAAGTTGCAGATGAGGCATTGTAGAAGACGAAGATGTTGGTGTAAAATATTAATTATTTTATAATAAGATATATTGCTTAAAATAATTAATATTATAAATACATTTGCCACATCAGCACCCTAATAACACAGTCAATGCCACATCGGAGGATTTAAGCTTCAGGGACTAATCCTTCTAAACTTAGCAAAGTTCAGGGACCAATACCATGCATTTCAAAGTTCAAGGACCAAAACCAAAATGAGGTGAAAGTTCAAGGACTACAAGTTGGTTTAACCCTAAAATTTATAGTGCTTAATACACATTAAATTTACGAATTGATTCTTTTAAATGACATTATAGCTAGCAGAAGCGTTGAAAATGTCGATGGCCATAGAGTGGTTCTGCATTCAAAAATTATCGTCTTTTATGCAAAATCACACGCACAAATATTAAAGGGCGAAGACACAAAAATGATACTAAACCTTACACAAGGACATTTCTAATACTAAAGTTTTGCGAGTTGCAACAATAGTACCTAACTTATGGTTCAGGTGCAATTATAAACGTTCTACTTAAAGGAAAAAAATCTAATATGATTAGACTTTTTTACCCCTCATTTGCCTTCATCACCATCATAATCATACTCATACCATCTTCCTCCCACAGATACTCCTCCATTGATCTCCTCCCCCCTCCACAACACCTCCGCCTCTCAGGCCACAATCGGCCACCGATCTCCACCGACCACCGCCAACATCTCTTCCCCCGTCATTCCTCCCTCCCCTGTGGGCCATTCATGAATTATTAATATAATGAAATCTGATTATTATGTAAATATTTTTGAATTAGCTGATTATTGATGATTATATCAATTCCATCCCTGCCATTAGTTATAAATATTTTTAAGTTTTAGAAGAAACTGTTGTTTCAAAAGGTTGATGGTTTTTCATACGAAAAGAAATGTTAAAGTTAGGGAAATCCATAGATAAATCGATGTATTAATGGTTTCTGGTCGTCACATTATAGAGTTTTTTAGCCCTAAAAAAACACGTGGAGTTTTTAGCATGGTGCAAAAATAATATGATTGCTACTTGGAGAACATATCAATAGACATGGATTATAAAATTTTTAGTGCTTTATGCACAATCGAATATTGTTTTATGATTAAATTTATGAATTGATTCTTTTAAAAAACATTCTAGCTAGTAGAAGCGCTGCGCTGCGCTGCTGATATGTCGATGGCCATACAGTGGTTCCGCATTGAAAAATTACCGTCTTTTAAGCCAAATCTCACGCACAAACATTAAATATAATATAAGAGAATTTTATATTATGTATTAAAAAGATAATTATGATATTTAAGATACGGGGATTAATTTTTCTCTTGGATATGCCAACAGTCCTTCTGTAATATTGTTTCTTCAACTAATTTATTTGAAATAAATATTAGAACCTAATATTCATACCAAAAAGGCAAAATGAAAGAAATCACTTTCAAAATAAGATACTTAATTAGTTGTACATAAATTGTTTATTTGTCTCATAATATTATAATTTCTGAATGAATAGCTTATACAAGTACAGCGATTAGGATGGAATTGTGCAAAAAATCAACATATATAAAGAAAGATACTCATTGTTCTTTGATTGATTAAGGTTGACAATCCTGTTAGTCCATTTATTTATAAGTTAGTCCTAAGGTGGGAAAAGTAAGAGGAGAATAAAATGATATGTTTTTTGTCATTGATGAAAATTTTTCATATCACATTTAAGGTGCGTGCTTGTGATTGATGAAAGTCATGAAACTATAGGTGAAGTGGAAGATTATGTTTATATAAAAATTGTTTTTATATACTCTTATTTAATAGACAAATTGGATGTAATAAAAAAAAGACATATTGTGGCTCATTATTCTCGAGCACACAGGCCCAACCCTTTTCACGATTTAGTCCGTTCATTAATAGATTTGAGAAATGTTTAATTTCGTGGATATTTTTTTGTGGACTGAAATGTTTCCAACTTTTTATCTCTCTCACACAATTGGATCAAAGATTCAATGGTCCAGATTAAAATTTATTTGTAAAAAAAAATATAATTATAACATTTAAAATGATATAATAAATTTAATATGTTAAAACATAGTCTTATAAGTTCACAACAACTATAGTAAAAAATATCAATTTATAATAATATTTTACGGTTGCGAACTGTTTAGTTCAAATTTCGACAGATTAAATTTATGATATTGGGTGTGTTTGGGAAACTCAGTGAAGAAGCGGTTTTTTTTAATCTTGACTTTTTTTAAACATTAGTTTGTATAAAGGTCAGTTTGTGTGAACTGATTTATGTTTGGATCTCTAGTTGCAGAAGTGGCTTATTTTAAGCTGACATTTAGCTAACATGGATAGTCATTTTGAGAAGTTAGTTTAGATGAAAACATGTTTTTATTGAATATTACATAACTAAAATATTTTTCAATACTATTGCAATTATTTTTATTTTTATAAATTATTTACTTTCGATCATTGGATCTTGATTTAATGGTGAGGGAGAAAATAAGGGAAACGGAGAAAAAAAAAATAGAAGAGGAGAGGATCTTCCACCTCACCCGTGGATGGTAAGTAGAGCCCCTTAAACATTTGAATGAAGTTGATGAATGGGTCTTGGGATGATGTGTATGAATACTCCAGTGTTATATTTAGGACTAAGATTGAATGTCTAAATAGGTCTTATATTTAAAATCGGATGGAGTATTTAAGAAATGAAGGAGTAATACTTTCTATTGCCAACGAAGATTAACCAATTTGTAAAATGATTGATTTTTTACCATAAAGTTGTGAGCTTACCATCCCTTGTTGGAAAAAAAAACTATTTTGAGGATTAAAATAGGGGTCATACTTACCTCCAGTGCAGTACATCAAGTACAACCAGTTTATCACTAATTAAATGACACGTGTACAAATTCTCCTAAACCCACCACACCATATCTTTCTCCCTAAGTTCTATCTCTTTCCTCCATCTCTTTCTCTCTCCTCCCACTTCTTCTCCATTCACGTGCCACGTCTCTTTTCTTTCTCTCTCTTCCCACTTCTCCTCCATTCACGGCTTCTCTTCTCTCTCTCTCTTCTTACTTCTCCATTCACGCGCGCCATTTCCATTCTCTTGATGAATCATTGAAATATGGTTTTTTAATCTGTATGCAAAATCAGTTTTTTAATTTGAATCAAACCATACCATGTGAAGGCTTTCGATTTTTCAGATTTGAGTATGAGGATTTTCGAATTTTCATATCTATGCCTATGAGTAAGCTCTCCATTTTCAGATCTCAAGCCATAAGAAAGCTTTCAATTTTGCATGTATGGGGCCATGAGAAACTTTCAGTAACGTGAGTGAAACAGGAGGAGGAAGAGAGAGAGGGAAGAAGGAGGAAGAGAGGGGCAAGAGAGAGAGAGAGAGTGAAATGGGGAAGAGAGAGTCGGGATGAGAGAGAATGAGAGTGGGAGGGAAGAAGGTAGGGAGAGTGATATGGTGTGGTGGGTGTATGAAAGATTGTACACGTGTCAATTAATTAATGGTGTACTGGTTGTACTTGATGTAAGCTAAGTTTTTTCCTTAAAATAGGACCATTATCTCCAATTCTCCATCCCCCCGTCCGATCCTTACTCCTCACAAGTTATTCTATACGTAAACCTTCGAGGCTTTGCCTGGTATCTTCTTGGAAAAGGGAACTCTTCATGTGGACAATGACGTATAATACTTTTCATATTTGTATTTCACTATATTTAAGAGTATCAGTTCCTTTCGTTAAATTTTCAAAATTTAATGACGATATACAAGATATTTCCATTTATAAAATCATTTTGTAGCATATTATTTCTCTATATGGCTCCAACTGACTTGATCTCTTTTCGTCTTAAATTAATCGATCCCACATTGGTAGGGGAACCGTAACAGCAAGACTGAAAATGACTCAACGCCTTGAACAGTAACTTGTTAATAAGGAGAATATAAAAATTTTGCTAGTAATATAAAATTTTAAAACCATAAAATAAATGAATTGACCTAACAAATTACTTCGTGGTTCCTTAATTTCATTCATGAATAAGGAAATACTTTAATATTTTTGCAAAATAGTTATTTAATCTTTACTGGCTAGAAATCTGATACTCTGATCTTTGCTTCTTCCAATCAAATACTTAACATATGATCAAAATTAAATAATACTTCACAAATTATAAGAATTGGGTTTTCTATTCATTATTTACGCTATGTCTATCTTTTTCATTTTAGCATGATTAACTTATATTTAAATTTCGCATCCATTTATATCTTGAAATGATTCTAAAAGAATATATTTAGTATATAATAAATTTATGTGCTAATAAGTGATATCTCCTCTATGTTTATATGGAATTTGTCATAGAAAATTATGTTATATAAGTAAAAAAGAAGTTTAATGGAATATATGTAAGGTCTTCCTCATTTTGGTCAAATGCACTGTTTTTGGTCATTGTCTTTGCTAATTTCAATTGGCAAAGTACTTTGTCATCACCTTAAGTCATACTTAAAGAATTGTGTTATCTGATTTACCATTTGCATGACAAATGTGAAATATCAGTTACATGATTGACATTGTAGCTAACTTCTGTTGGATTTTCCCTTCTTATGGTAAACCTTTGACCTGTAATTCAATATTATTGGTGGCAAATTTGTTTGGGTCTTGCGTTATATTGATTAAGTTCTTAAACATTGCTTTAATGTATGATGTCTTTTTTTTATAATCAAGCAATATTGGATAACATGTTGCAGGAAATATTTAGTATTTTGGATGTTAATAATTTCCATAATTTTGTGATAATAAAGTGATGACATTTTGCAAAAATTCTCTGTGCAACGCACAAGAGATTTAACTCATTATGTTATAAAAGTAAAAAAAGAAGTTTAAACAAATATATGCAAGGTCTTCGTGACATTTTTTAGTTAGTCCACATTTATTAATTAGACCAACCTTTAATTTGTTAGCTATATAGTCCACAATTTTACACAAACACAAACCCATAAACATTTTGAAGTAATTTGTTATTGGTAAGCTTAATGTATATTTTCAATTTTACCCTAATTTTATACTCCTTTCTCACATCAACAATATCCTTTATTGATACACACATATATAGGGGCACAAAAGAAAATATATAATTTCTTTTGGCTAAAAGAAGAATAATGTCATTCTTGGCATATTGGTGTTTTAATTCCCCCAAGCATATTGCATAGTCTTTTTCCTCAAGCACATATTCTGTCTTCTTATCCTGCCCAGCCAATTGGATCGATTCCGCCTTATAAAGTCACTGAATTCATGAATAATGCCAGTTATTAGCGAAGTTGCCTTTTACCTTTGGCTCATTTGAGTTCCCAAATAAATGTGAGAACAAGGATCCCTTATTTGATCAGGCAAGAATATATCACCCTTTTGAGTTTGTGTTTGTGTGTACACACACACAGATATATTCAGAATAATGTCAGGATCATGCATATGTAACTGGTAAAAAAGGGATCATCCATATGTAGCAGCATGACACACGAGGCCTCCCTATCTTATCATGCACACTTAGTTGTTTTGCCATTTTCTTTTAGATTAAGAATCTATTTTGTTCCAATTGTTTTTCAAAACTTCTTTAAAATGTTAAAATGACATGATATTGTCATATTCTTTAGACTGTTAACAAGTTGAAGTTGATTATGAAAATAAATATTTTCACTATAAATAACAAAACTTCTCCCTTTCAATGCTTTTAGGCAATGTTTTAAAAGGTGGAGTCGGAAAGACAAACAGGTCATGATGTAAATGATTCTTTCAATCGGGCCATTTTGTCGGATTGGTGATATAATAATTTATTTAAAAATTATATATACAAATATAGTTAATATAATTTGGTTAAAATTGGGAATGAGGCAGTGGGTGATGATCAAAAAACGGTTTTATTCTCACTCGATCCAACCTCTGGCTCAATAATGGGTGATGATCAAAAAACGGTTTTATTCTCACCCACAACGGCTCAAATAGAGAGGTGGACCAAAGCATTAACCAATCCATACATGGTTATCGACTATTCAATCGGTTGGACCATCTATCTTGGTCTGGTGTTAAAACCATGCTTTCAAGTTACCATATATTGTGCAAAAAAAAAAATAAAACTTCCAAACCAAAATAGCTTTTGAGGTAAAATTTCTAAGGTAACACATCCTTAACTCTGTTTTGTTTACAAATTCATGTTTAAACTCTAAAATTAAATTATAAAATATTTTTTTATAGATAGAGATATATAATTCATTGACGTTTGTCGGACCAACACATATTCTAATCCTCGCAACGAAGTATGTACTATTGAGGAAGTGAATCTAACTGAAAAAAAGACAAAAGTGTACGTGTAACTCTATCATATAGAACGTTATGACCAGCTGTTATATACTACTTTAATTTGATTAAAGTGTAAAATCTGGCCCCCAAAAGAAAAAAAGTTAACTTCACTTCATCACGCATAGCTTCAATATATAATAAAACTTGCACCTTTACTTACCTTTAGCATCAAGGCTTCTAAATATCCTTATATCCACATTGCTATATAACAGCATAAATATTATACAGATACTTTCCACAAATAACCAAAACAAACGCAGAGAAAGACATCACAATAAATATGTCGTTTTCTTGTTCTTCTTCTTCTTCTTCCACCTCACTTCTATTGATTCTTCTTCTGATATTTTCCATTCTTTGTAATACTAGTTTTTCACAAAACCACGGTAATTGTAGCGATGATTTTTCGAGGATTATAAAAAACAATGAAAAGATCAAAAATTGCAAGAAACTTCGTACTCTCGGTGTAGAGTTTGGGTGGAACCTCATAAACAGCACCAACAACTCGACGATCAGTGTGGATGTGACATTTGGCAGCCGTGTGGACCCACCTGCATGGATAGCTTGGGGCGTAAACCCAGGGGAACAGCCGGAGATGATCGGAACAAAAGCCATCATTGGCATTATTCCTAATAGTCATGATAACTCGGGGATGGAGGTAAGGTAACAAAGTAGTGTACGTGCAGTTCATTGTCCACATGTTTATAAAGATGGGTATTTAAATTGATTTATGTTAAGATTTGGAAGTATATAACTAAATATTCATTTTTTTTAAATAATACTCCCTCCATTCCTAAATATAATTAAGAGCACTTTGACTTTTATGGAGAAAGCAAAATATGGTAATTAAAAATTGATTTTCCTAAATTTTTTCACTAAACTAGTTTATTTGACTTATGAACTTACATATGATCTAATAATATTTAAAATATGTTATGATTAAATTGTTCATTTTGCTTTCTTAAGATTCTCCAAAAAAGTCAAAGTGCTCTTATATTTAGGAACGGAGGGAGTACTATATATTCCCTCCCTACATTTGGGAGCGGTGCTATTTCCTATTCCCTAAATATAAGAGACTTTTTATTTCTTCTAAAACCTTTCATAAACAATTTCTATTGGTTCTTTTCAATAATAAATAAACAAAAGAGGATGGGTGTCAATATTGATGAGGTTGGTGGTTAAGAAGTTTTGATAATACAATGTGATTTTACCGGAATTGAGGTTGGTGATTAATTTAATTTTTTTATTCTATAATTGTTTTATGGGATTTTATACTTTCAATTGATAATTAATTACGTTCATATAATTAATTTTTTATTTGGACTTTTTAGTTTCATCTAATTTTTAGATCATTATATTTATGCTTTCAATTAATTGTTTTATGACCTAAAACTACAGGGATCTAATTAAAGTTATGTGAAACTATAAAGACTTGATATAAAAATAAGTATTATCTCAAAAAATACTTAGAATTGAAATGGGTTTTAGGGTAAAAAATATGTGTGTGTTTTACTCTCTAAGGGTCAATCAGTACCATATTTTTTATAAAAAAAATTTCATTTAAATTATTATGTTTACCACTTACCGCATGAATATCATACTCTAATACTAAATTTCATTTTGCAAAAAAAAATCTAAAATTTAAATTGCTTACACATTAGATTCAAATCGAAATGACTGAATATAGATAGGGGAAAATGAGCAAAATTGGGAAGTAAAGTTTTGCTCAAGAGCAAAGCAATGTTGTTTCGATTGTTGTTCTTTTTAGTGCTTTACACTAAAATATTTTAATGGTAAAAACAATGGTTAATATTATGATTTTAAAAACTGAAACAATATTATATTGCTCTATTTTAAATCTTTTGAAACAACATTGTCACTACTTCAATAATAAAATAATCTTAAAATTTTTACTAGTAAGGATGAGTGATAAATGCTCTAGTTCCTTAAACAAATGGTTGGAGATTCAATCATAACTCTTGTGAAATTTACCGGCCAACTGTTTATCCCTTATAACTTTAAAAACAGAAAGGGATTAATCTCATTTGACACTTTAGTGGTATACTATGGGAAACTAAAAAATATACCAACTGGTGCCAAATATTTTAAGAACTTACTATATTAAGATTATGAGAATCTTTTGAAGGTGAGGACGTACGATATTACGAAGGAGACAAGAATGGGATGCCACCTGGAACCATCGAAGAATCTTGAAGGTGTGAAAGTTTGGAAACAATCAATAGAGTTTGATCGTGAGAGTGGTCTGTACACAATTTCCGCAAGGCTTCTCCTTAATTCTTCACTTTACAACGCGTCAAGGTTGAACCATGTGTGGCAAGTTGGGTACATGTTGAATCCCGATAATAACCCACAAGGCCACCCAATTACTCTTCGTAATGTTGATAGCACCGAGACCCTTAATTTGACTTCTGGCTCCAGCACTGGACAAAACAGAGCTCTCCTTAGGAAGGTATAAATACTCGCACACTCCTTCCTATCTTGAATGTAGCGCTTTAAAATTGGAAAATCATAACCAAATCACTCATAAAGCAATATAATTAATCAAAATCAGGATTTTTAACAACTTAAGGAGTTGGATCAACAACTCATGGAACCTGATTGTGATTAATTTTTTATGAGGGACTTAATTGTGATTTTTCTTTTAAAATAATACTTTTGAATATTAGAAAGCGTTCGTACAATTTTTTATTATTAAAGTTTGTTCACATTTTAATTGTAGTCCCTTAAATTTGGAATAAGAAGGTCCCTTAGGACAAGAGAGATTATTATTTATATACAGGCACATTCACTTAAAAGTAATTTATTCAAAGTTGGGTTTGTTAGTTAATGGTCATTAGTTTGTAAATACTGATTTAAAGATAGCTATAGTAGGTTTTATAAATTTTGAATAGTAATGAGTCATCTCAAATTTGAGTTATTTTTAAATTGAAGTCATTTTTCATACATTATGTAGGTTTTGTAGTAATTCTCATTCGATCCTAATTTTTGTTAAATAGATTAAAGAACTTTTACATATCAAAACATATTTTATGCATTTTATTAGGAAAGATATTTGATTAATATATAGTGAATATTGCACGCAATGCAAGCTATTAACGACACAATTTTTATTGGAATGAAGGTGCACGGGGTTTTGAACATAGTAGGATGGGGGACTCTTTTGCCAATAGGAGTGATTGTGGCTAGGTACTTCAGAGTACATCCATACCAATGTGATAAATGGTGGATGTACTTACATGTTGTCTGCCAATCTGCTGGCTACCTCATTGGCACTACTGGATGGGCTATTGGTCTTTGGCTTGGTCACGGCTCCAAATATTATAGCTTTCAAAATCATCGCATCTTTGCCATTTTCATCTTCACTTTCACCACTATCCAGGTATACATACCTCTCTTGATTCATCTCTATATATAAATTGATTCAATTTTGTATCACTTTGACCTTTTACCTCAATAATTAGACGTGATTGTAGATCGCACTGCTAATAAATTTTTGTCGTTGAATTTCAATATTTTCAAAGCAAATCTTAATTCTGCATTGAACGAAGCATATGTTAGATTTAGATGTCAAATAAATATTCTTTAAGCAACTTATGGGCTGTTTTGATCAAATATTTGTTTAGCCTGATTAAGATACCGAATTAGGTGGGGGGTGTATATCCATGGTTGGGACTTTTAATTTTGTCATAATTATTTTTAGTAATTCACCCATAAATCCTTAATTGATGACATTTTTATAAACTAGATTATGACCCATGTTCAGTGATATTTCATAATTTTGTATGTATATAGTAAACTCACATGAGTTGTTCGGTGTTGATCATCAGATGTTAGCATTGCGGTTAAGGCCAAGCCAGAAAGACGAATATAGAAAATATTGGAATATGTACCACCATTTTCTGGGCTATGGACTATTGGTGATCATAATCATGAACATCTTCAAAGGCATTCACATTCTTCAAGCTGGCAACGGATGGAAATGGGCTTACATTGGGATTCTTACTATACTTGGGGCCATTGTCTTAGGCTTAGAGATTGTCACATGGGCCAAGTTCTGTTATGACAAACAGAAACAGAAGGAAACATTCAAAGTGAACGATGATGATAGGAAGAAAAACAACGATCAATGAGCAGGTTGAGGCAAATTATAGCCATAAAACAAATCACTTATTATTTTCTTTTTGGTCTATATATATAAGCATGAGATAAGAGTGATCTTTTTTTGCATAGCGAAAATAATGAATTCTTATTTTTTATATTAACGTATTTATTATTTAAAAGTATATCCGAATGTTGTGTGTACTACTATTTCGAATAAGAACATATTTTGTTTGTTTCTTCTTGACATAAGTAGTAACTAATGATTATAGAATTGGTTCATATTGGATGATTGGATCTTCACTCAAACTCGTAAGTCCGTTTGGTTGAACACAATTGAGAAATGGAATTGTATGTGGAAATTGAGAAAGGTAATTTCCATGAATATATCCCGGTGTCCACAATCTCTCTCTTCACTATACACTTTTCCTAGGCCTCACAAATTTTACTTTCTTATTGTTACCTTATTTACCTCTACTTTCCATCTTTTACACATTATCCTCATTTCTATTTCCATTTTCATCATCTCAATCAACCAAGCGGGCCCTTAACAACTTGATTTGGCTTAAGATTTGTCTTTATGGTTGAATCAATTTGGATTGAAGTTGAGCTGTCTGTAAACTACTGAAACCCAAAATAAATCAACATTAATCTAAGCATAATTCTCAATATTGGGTAACCGTAAGCGGAGAAGAAGCTTTTATTTCCTAAAATTACACTGTAACCCACATCAATAATCCTGAAGCTCAATTTAAACCTCTAATAATTTTTAAGCTTTAATCTACAATATGCACTACTAAAAAAACGTAGTGTAAGTTTTGAGGCCGAAAACCGCTGCTATATGTTCTGCCGCGGCTATCATGGGAACAGATTCTCTCAGAATCCGTTTCCTCAGAATCCCTCCTCATCCTCTCACATGGGTTCTCATGTGAGCCACTCAGATTCATTTAAGAGCTCATAATTTGTCACTTGTACCATTAAAAATAAAAAAAGATTGTATTATAATATAAAATAATTTTTAGTATAAAAAATTTCAACTTAATTTCAACTATCTGGACCTATTTCATTTCAATAGAAGGACCCATATAAGAGATACAGACTTGTCCAGTTAACTGTAAATTAAAAATTTACAGTTAACTGGACAAGTCTGTATCTCTTATGGGTCCTTCTGTTGAAATGAAATAGGTCCAGATAGTTGAAATTTTTTATGTCAAAAAGTTTTCAAAAGTAAAAAAAATAAAATTTCTTCATTTATTTTATATTATAATATATTTTTTTTATTTTTAATGATACATGTGTCAAATTATGAGCTCTTATATGAATTTCAAAACTAAATTATGACCTTATAAGGAAAAATCCCTCAGGGATTCTGAGGGATTCTGAGAGTCCGGATTCTGAGAGAATCCGGACCCATATATGATTTTAAAATACTAATTTTCTTGCTAACATAAAGGTTTGAGTTTGAATAGAGGCAAATCTACATCGGCAACTGATACTTGTAATTTATTATATTCCATACGTAGTGGTTTCAAGCCTTTGCCTGCTATCTTCTTGGAAATGGGAACTCTTCACGAAGATTATGACGTATCATAATATTTTCTATATTTGCATTTCATTATATTCAACTCTATCAGTTCCTTTCATTTGTTTCAAAATTTAAAATATAGAAGATATTTTCATTAATAAAATCATTTTGCAGCATATTATTACTCTATGACGATCCTACTACCTGATTTGATTTCTTTTCGTCCTAAACTAGTCGATCCCACATTGGAAGGGAAGCCGTGACAGCAAGAGTGAAAAAGACTCAACGCATTGGACAGCGACTAGTAATGGAGGAGAATATAAAAGAGTTTAAAAGTAATTAAAATTATTAGAAGAATGACAATTAACCAAACAGATTGCTTTGTGGTTCCTAAAATTGTATTTATTAAGAAGAAAACAATTCGATCTTCATCACCCGAAAGAAATTTGACATTGTTTGCCTATTCCAATCAAATTCTTTACAAATTATAAAATGCTAAAATATGTTTTTGGTTCTCTAACTATCAATAAAGTCGTAATTTCGTCTCTTAACTTTGAAAAATATATTTTTGGTCCTTTCACTATGGATACGCTTATATTTTAGTCTCTTAACTTTGAAAAGTATGTTTTTTGTCTCTCTTTTTTTTATAAATGTTTTTTGAAAAGTATGTTTTTTGTCTCTTAACTTATAAAAATTGCGTTTAATTTCAATATATTTATTATTTATGCTATGAGTATCTTTTATTTGATCAAGGTTAACGTAAAATCCGTATCCATACATCTTCAAATGATTCTAGCCAGAAAAATATATTGAGCTTATATATATGCGCTAGCTGGTTAGTTATATCTCCTCTTTTGATATGTTTATATAGAATTTGTCATAGAAAAATATGTTATAAAAGTAAAGAGAAGTTGAAAGGAATATATGTAAGGTCTACATGGTACTTTCCCTGCATGGGATATACCATTCAAAGAGGCTTCAATTTATAATTTCTTTGATACTTCCTGTTTTAAGGTATATTTTGGGAATAGAAATAAACCATATCCTTATCCTATTTCTTTGAAAGTAAGGTTCCTATTCATTGTTTTTTTATAACATTTCCTATTCATTGTTTTAAATGTGGGTAAATATAATTTTTTTTATTTATAAACTAATTTTTTACCTAAGTTTCGAAACTAATTTAATGACATAAAACCTATTATATTATTCCGACTATTCGATTTTGATTCTAATGAGGTAGTTATAAACGACTTATTATAACATGGACTACCAATCGTAACTATAGGACATTGGATGTGGGTTGATCTCAATACCAATGAATGGAATGAAAAATCTATCAGTCTGTTAGATATTACGCCTGAAAAAAAAAATCAAAAATGGAAAGCACAATATACGCAATTACACACACAGACATTCGCTTTGAAATGGGGTTAATGGTGGCCATGAGACAACCATATTCTTTTTTTTTTTATCAGAATGATGAGACAACCATATTCATTGAACTAAAATATATTCAAACACTGAGGGGTCGAGTCATTTGGCTCAGCCGTCATTTTTATTCTATTTTGCTACGCTTCTACAGGTACTGGCCAAAAATATGAAATATTCGTTCTTCATCAATATTATTATAAATTTAGATCGTTTTACTTACAAAGGATTATTCAGGACCCACGCGGTTGGCTGACGAATTTACAGCACCCTCTTTTTAATATCACGATCAAGTTTCATGTAATCGAAGCATATTTTAAGTTGTATCCAGTACCCTAAAGTGTTTGTATCAAAGTATTTTTTTTTAAAGTGCATCAATCACCATAAAGTTCTACTTTGTGCAATTTTGTAGTTAATGAGGTAATTTTGGATGTTGGATATACAGGAATGAGTACAAAACAAAATACTGAATATACATGATAAATTGCTTCAAGGTTAGATGTTCATTAATTTTTGTTTCTTAATGTGAAAAAGTAGTTAGCGTAAATATCCTCTTCTAAAAGATTAAAGGTATCTAGGAGGGAGTAAGTGATAACTGATAATTCCTTTTGTACGTCAAATAATGCAAAACTAGTGTTCTGTAAAATAATTGGCCGGGAGGGAGACACACACAATTTGAATGTTGACTAAGGAAGTACTATGATTTCAAACAACAAAGAATTAAAGTGATTATGATATCAAAAATGGGAAAAGGTTTGTTCATTTTTCCACACCCGTTTTGGTTGGGTCTCCATAGTCGTCGCATCACAAACTTGGCAGTCTACTAAGACTACAAAAGCCATGAGACCCAAAAGTCATCGATAAGACATCACAAACAATACTAACCAGTCATCCACCGTTATATAACATTAGTTATTGTGGACTCACATCAATAATTAGTAAATTAAATGGGCAAACACGCTTATCTAACAATTAACTATTTTAATTTAGGCAAAAATAATAAATGACTATTTGCGGTGCATAAATAATAATCAACTTTGTGACCCGGTGTAAAAGTAATAAAACCGGTACTAAATGTTAATTTGTAGTTTTGTGGAACCTTTCTGATATTATTTACTAAAGTACAAATATCTTTTTACCCCCTCCCAATTAAAACCCAACTCTTCTTCCTTCCGCCCTTCATCTTCACATGCTAACTAGTATCAGCAAGGTTTTAATTGGGAGGGGCAAAAATGTATTTTTCATTTTAAAAATAATATTAGAAAGGTTCCACATAACTATAAATTAACATCCAACATTGATTTTATCATTTTTGCACCGTGTCAAAAAGTTAGATATTATTTATACACCGCGAAATATATAGTCGTTTATTAGTTTTGCCCAAACTAAAATATTTAATTATCAGATCATCGCTTTTGCCCTTAGTAAATTATAATACCCCACCAATCTTAGATGTGGGGTTAGTCATACATAGATGATTGATCCATAATTATCTATGAATATATATTAATCATGCATTGTTTTTATCTATCTTTATATAATAACAGGACCTCTGGTATGCTCTCTGTTTGACACATGTCTCTTCCTTTGTCTACCATCTGTTTAGTTATTTTTTAACCATTTCTCTATAACTTCTTCACAACCCCACTAACCCACTAACTCTGTACCTATTTTATTTCTTTATTTATTTCTTAAAGAGAAAACAATTCCCCTTAACCGATTTTCTGTTCATTTTTATCCAATCTCTTTTTATTTTCTCTAAATACCCACTAACCCACTAACTAAATTACTATTTTATTTCTTTATTTATTTTCTGTTTATTTTTTATCCAACATCTTTTCAGTTTCCGCAAATACCCACTAACCCACTAACTACATACTATTTTATTTATTTATTAATTTATCTATCTTCATATCTTTACTATCTAAAAGGAGGGCATCTGTCAGTCCATCTGCCTGCCACCTGTCCATTTCTCCCTTCTCAAATAAAGCCACGTGTCCCATTATTATTTTTTTTAAAAAAAATAAACTGTCGATCGGAACCCAATATGTCTGCACGTTTCTTCTCCACTACTCCACCAATCCCATTAAAAGCAGTTCCATTTCTGTCCGAAAAAATCACAGTTGCTCTATTCTCTAGACTTTGGAGGGGAGTAGTGGGTGGCGGCTACAACGAACTACCGCCATCGCAAATCAAAACGGATTTTGTTCCGGTGAATAAAAAGTTGTTCTGTTCTTGCGTCTTCTCATATTGGTAAGTGGTAATGCGTATCCATAAACAATTTCAGTTACTTTTATCACTGTTATGCATGGTTCTGAGAATCAAATGTTAGGATACTGTTTTGCTTTTTGGTCTTTCTGATCGATTTCTTTCTGAGAAGGAGTAATATTTATTTCTCAATTTCTTTCTGTTCGATTCAGTGTATTGTTGGCATAATCGTAACTTTTCTTCATCGGTTATTGATTGGTTTCACAGGTTTGAAAGATGGATTTACAAAGAAGCCCTTTTATTAGGGCATGTGCTGTCACTTTCAATGGTTAGGTCCCCATATACAAATTCAGTTACTTCTATCGTTATTATGCATAGATCTGCAAATTAAAATGTTGGGATTCTGTTATTGTTTTTGGTCTTAGAGTTTCCAAGAGTCTACAAAATGGGGTGTTGTTGGTTATTTGTATTTGGGTGTTTTTTAGTGATGGAAATAAAGGTAGCCTTAGTGTTGAAATTTGATTAGTTTCTATTGAATTTTGAACACTGCTATTTTTTAGGCATATATAAAAACTAAAAAGGTATGACAAAATCTGTTTCTGAATTTTTGGTTGTGTGTATTAGTATTAGTAAGATATTGGCTTAAAACCATCTAATATTTTTTCTTTGGATTGATGCTGATATGTTTGGGAATTGGGTGGTATAATTGTTTTGCTCAAAATTGGGTGGTATCATTGTTTTGCTCAAAATTGGGTGGTATAATTTACATGTAGGGATTTGGGCGTACCTGGAGTCCGTAGATTGATATTCAAGTACCCACGCGAAATTGAGACCACTGTTATGGGATCCAATTACGATTTATACAACAGAAACATTAATAGAGTTAGAGAGAAGAGAGAAGGGAGGATGATCACTTTTCTGTATTGTACGTTCTTTTCTTCTACAGAGTCTTCCCCTATTTATAACTTACTACATAATGGAAGTTATACTCAGTTTGGGAAAAATAATCACTTGAACCCATAATTTTCCCATATTCACATATTTGCCCCAAATTCTTATTGGGCTTGCATTTGGGTCCTAATCCACCAAGTGTGGACTAGGTAATTTCCTACATCTCCCACTCGCACTTGGTGATTTAGATGTTATGGATCAAATCTCTTTTTCCTCTATCCTCTTTCATACTAAATGCTCTGTCGTAACCGCGTGGGCATGACGTCTTCTGTTAGGCGTCTTGTACTAGAAACCTCTTGTACAGAGATCAGCATAAGAACAACCTGAAGTGCAGCTCGATCATTTTAATATAGTGCCTCAGATATCCCAGTTTTACACAATTCGAATACACTTTCTCATGGCTAATCTAATCCCTTTTGAGTCATAGTAAAAACTCAGATTGCCTTTCTCATATGCACAGTATCCACAATTATGAAATTAGCATTCTAATATCATAATGGACCGGTCTCAGACACTAGCTAGCATAAGTGTGTATCTCAGGTAAACTTCCTTTCGCCCAAATATCACTTCAATATGAATTAACTGCTTTCCTAGCATAAAGCTTTTAGATCGAATTTCTCATGACCATATAGCATATCCGCTAAGGTAGCATACATTAAAACATATTTCCATGAAATTGTCAAAGTCAAAGGACATCAAGAAAGTATAGAAACTTTCTAGGACTCACACAACAGTGAAACAGGGATTCATTCACTTGCTTCCTGTTTGCGGTAACTTAAGCACATGCGGTATGAATCGCATGCTATGGTGTTACTCTTTTCCATAAAAGCATACATCGATTTGATTTAATTATTAATTAACACCATACAGACTTCAGTATAAATACACATAGTATTTAAACCCAAATTCTTCAACTCTTATCTCTTCGTAAGACGTCAATTTTGAAGAAATTGTTGTCTGACTACAGGTTTATGGATGTGGGTTCCGTAATTCGATCCTTATGTGTGTAATCACGGATCTCATCTCAACTTACTGCACTTTTAAGTTGAGGCGACATAAAGTTTGTGTTTCTTCTCTACCATATCAGTATGATCACAACTGCTGGTGAACACATTGTCTCATCTTTGCAAACTATCCCTGAGTGTCAAAGGCGATCGCTCGTGTGAGAGAGTGACCTCACTAACCTGTACGACGTATTAGACATTGTATACTATCACATACACATGTAAAGCCCATAATGAAGTATCTCTTACTCCAAGTCCTATGCATGCCAGAAGACTTAACATGTCACACATGTACATCCTTGGCTTTAGGCTTAAGTAGGGGACTTTGCATAGGAAGATGTTGTTTAACAACAACCTTATGTGCTACAACATCTCATACATTTATCTTCATATTATATTCATGCTACAATACTTAGGGTCTTCTATATAAGCAATGATCATAGTATTTGTATAATGCATTAGCACTATATTTGAAATCTAATTTCAAATCAAGATGTTCTTCTAGACATCCTTGACCATATATTTATGTGTGCTATCATAGTAAGCACTTTGAATGTGCACAATTACATTCCCTTTAAAGTATCTATGAGCAATGTTTGTGGAGTCATAAAATGTCTCTCACAGTGATTGAACTAGTTTCACTTACATAGTTCTACCACAATAGATATCTGGTATTTTATACACCATTGTGTATATCAAACTTCCAACAACATTCACATGGAAACCTTTTTCCATTTTTATATCTAAGTTTATTCAGTTTAGGGATATTCGTTATGACTCAAATCCACTTTTGAAGTCATTGAAGTATCCATGGGATCACATTCATTCACATTAGAATGACTCAAGAATTTCCATATCGTAGCTCTCTTGCAACAGAGAATGGATTTTTCTTGAGCTGCAACTTTGGATCTTAAATCCTGACTTGATTCTTTTCCAAAGATTATATGTCCTTATATATTGCTTTCTTCTATTCCTTCTTAGGAATAAGTAAGGCCTTTTGTACAAAACACTTTTGTCATCCTCCTATAGAGCAACTAAGAACAATATTCAAAGTTGAACTCTCTCTCAAGCTCCCACTTACATGGGCAATGGAAGACTTTAAGCTTGTTCTGTATTACCATGTCACTAAGTCTCATAAAGAGATATAGTGAAATACCATGTGATGAGCTTCTCCATTATTTGAAAAACTCATCCACAATAAATATGGTTCATTATTGTTCTTTTCAAACACAAATGCATTGTCATTTCCACTTATGAAAATGTAACCACAATAAGCTCCCACTTACAACGACTATGGGTCGTGTAACTGACCTTTCTGACTTATGGTCATGGAAACTTATCATCTGACTTGTTTTGAAAATACACACTGTATGTGGTTTTGGAAGTAATTACTTTGGATGACACATGGTTAAGCATGATGTTTGTATCTCTTACAAAGAGAAAACCATATTTGATCTATCAAATATGTGTACTAATCCACCAAAGGTGGACTTGCTACCACTCTCCCACTCACTTTTGGTGGGTTAGCTCAAAAACATTACATACTTGACCATATTTAATAGCATTTCACTATGCATATGGGCAACTCCATCTAGTGATAGAGGATGAGGAATCATTTAAATAAATAAATATTTTTTTCTCATAGAGCTCTTCAAAACAGGTCATGAAAGACCTCTCTTAATGCGTAGAATTCTTAAATCCTATATGCACTTTATTTGCAACTTTATCCACTCATCGTCTAAAGCACTTGAGCTTCAAACATGTGTGAAATATAGTAATGATAATTACGTGAGTAATCATCAACAAAGCTCTTTTATGCACCGTGTCATGCCCTCACTTCATTGAACCATAGGTATTAGTTGGAAGAATTACAATTATCTCTCAATCTAAGATTTCTTACTGAAAAACTTTTCTTAGTGTTCTACCTACAAGACAATTCCACTTTGGGACACCTCCCTATTGGGTTATGAACGTATCATTGCTGGAAAATGATAGTTCAATTTTCATTCCCTTGTCAAGAATAACGTAATCAAGTCAACACTTGAATTACGGTGGTAAAACAAGCACACATTCAAAGATTACCAACAATATCGAAAAATTAAGAAACCTCAAGGAAAAACACATCACAAATTGTTGATTTTGTCATGAAAATCAAGATAGTTCATTTAGAACTCATAAATATGATGCATAAATCATATCATGGAGAATTAAAGTTGTTTTTCAATAAAATACCTTTTGGATTTGTAAGGTCTAAAGCCTTTTACCTTAATCTTCAAATTATTACCAAAAATAAAACCTCTTGGTTAAATTTTGGTAATCAATGATGTTAGGTTAGTCCTCCCATTTCACTCATGGAAAAAAAATGACCATTAAAGACATAATTCTTTATGTTCATCCATAAAGCATCTTGTGAATGACCGTATCATTCAGCAAATTAACTTGGGCAGGAATTATAAGGCTCCACACATGTCTCAGGTTTCCACCTATATGGATGGAAAAAAAAAGTCTCAAACCCTAAGTTTACTAGGCCTGCATCTCAACAGAAGTAGGTCCTAAGACTTTCCTGAGCGCAGCCCAGCGACATGATCACTGAGCATAAGAGCCTATTCACAACTCCTTTATGGCAGTGTAAGGCTAGTTCTTACATTCCATTTCATGGAACCTCTTACCTTATCTCATTTAGGTTTAGAGTATAAAGAATGTCTTTCCTCTACTAGTAAACTAGCCATAAGAGGTTAAATACCTCAAGACATCAATAATTAAGTATCATATACTTTGATAAATTATCAAAGTAACAAAGTTTTCACTTTGATTTTACTTGACTTTCATGTGTTCCTAAATGAAGGAGTGTCAATATGAACAATTTTCACTCATTGTTCATTTGACAAATACAATTAACTAAGTTTATTTTCCTTGTTTGTTGGTTATCTTATGTAGATGTTGTCTCATTCAAGGCAACGAGCCTCAAATTATGTGTCAAACTCAATTAACAACATTTTCTACTTGTGTAGTGGAAATTCTACAAAATATTTCCTTTTACACATTTGACATGACTATTAGTTGTTGGATTTCATCATATTTTCACTGTATAGGATAATTTATAACATGTTTCTTTTTTTTCAAGAAATCATGTCAGTCTCATATTATTTAAGTTAAATTGAGATAACTTCTCAACTTTAACTTTGTCATGACCCTTAGTCAATAATATGACGACATCTACCCAATTATATGAGACCTCTCCATATCAGATATCACACTTTCCCCCTCTAAGTTTTGAGTTATGTTGTTGTTCTTGGTAGCCCTTCTCGGCTTACTTATTTCAAATCATCCCACTTTTCGTTTGACTATTCGCATGCGATTTGAACCAAGAACTTATCTATTCAGTAGCACATTGAAGTATACAATGTCATGTACTTGTATTATTCTTAACTAGATAATAATAACATCATTGGGTCCATGATCGGAAGAATAGGTCTAAAAACTCCCATCACACAGATTCCAATAACAATACTATTATCCATCAAGAATTTTATACAAGTACTTTCCAAAATATGCTCAGATTAGAACTCTCAGAAAAACTTAATTTCTGAAAGCTCCTACTTAAATAGAGTAATGTCATTAGCTCCCACTTAGAGTAATGTCATTAGCTCCCACTTAGATAGAGTAATGTCATTAGCTCCCACTTATATAGAGTATTGACATTGACTCCCATTTAGATTTAGTGTATGAAACTCTTAGAAGACTGATTTCTAAGAGCTCCCACTTAGGTAGAGCATATACCACTATTAGAAAAACACATTTTCCAATAACTCCCACTTAGACTTAGTGCATGAAATTCATAGAATATATTTTTTTAGGAACTTTTACATAGATGGAGCATTTACCCTTTGCTCCGACTCACTCAGAGTATTTGACACATACTTCTTCATATCTCTCCTCATATCATACACATAATTTCTTAGTAACTTCTAATATCAGTGACTTAAGAGTTTTATGAAATTAGTTTTAGCTGAATATATCATCAAAAATGGTAGGGCGAAGTCTCTATACTTCCCAAAACCAAATCTGATAGGTTCTCTATAACCGTTATTTAACGAGGCCTTAGAAATGTCATATTTCTAAGTGTCATGATAGAAGTTGTGTCATATTATTTGGTAATTTCTTAAAGGTTTCCTATTTTCCAAAAGAAATGTTCCAAATGTTTTATGCAATATTCTGTGTTTCTTCACAGAAACATAAATATTTCCTCTTAAGTCTTTTATTGTTTCAACCTAAGTTGCGTTGGACTGGGTTTAAGATTCTCTTTACCCTATCATGGACTTTGAAATCATATTGTGGATGTATTCTTTTATTAAATTACACCAAGATCTGGAGTTCAAACCTGAATATCTATCTCTTTCGAGATTTTCACTCACTTTGATCTAATACTATCTCTTAAGTATTTGATCGTTCATTTTAACAATTTAATATGTTATCCGGATCACAATCCTACACTTTAGGATTTTGGTTATTCAAGATTCCTCCTCCAATGTCACATCTCAACCTACTCCCATGTTACACCTTTGGTTTCATTTCAAGTTCAAAATGAACTTTACTTTAAAGAATCTCTCTCTTAATCTTTTTAAGGATCGTCTCCTTTAAGATCATATTTTAGAGTCTCATACTCTAATTTAAAATTCTCTTTCCTATTCATTATTTAGAGTCTCTCATTACTCTAAGTAATTAGTTTTGCTCATCTTTGAGAAACAATATCTCATTACTTATTCCTTTTCTGATCTACCACTATGTAAATCATACTTAGAATCAATTTCTCTATATGAACATCATCCACAAGAGTAAAAATCATTTTTGATGGTGCATTTTAGAACTCTTTAAGTTCATATTTATGACTTTTTATAAATATTTAGGATTTTTAAATTAATAAAAATCACAAAAAATAGCACCAATATATGACACAATATATATCTAAAATTTTAGAAATATTTAAATAATATTTCTAAATGTAGGAATTAAATTTTAGGGAAGTTTAGAAACAAACTTTGTTTCAATTGGAGTTAAAAATCTCCTTCCATAACCATTGGAATGAGGTATACTAGAATTAAATTTCCAACGAATGACAAGCGTAACCCATTGTAGAGCTGGTTAAAAGACGAGATAGACCTAACAAGCTTCAGGTCGTGGGTACTATACCCCACGCGGCCAGATTGCAATTTTGTTTTAATCAAATTAAACAAACATGCATGTTAATATATACATAACTGCACATAGCAATCAAAACGGAAAGTTTGACCGAACGGTTGGGCTAAGTGGAACCCCACGTTCTCAACTATCAAGACGTGGGTTCAAATCCCCTTACATGCCTATTTGCAGTTTCCCTTTTTTTTTTTTATTTATTAATTTAAATCATCGAAGTGAAAACGACGCCGTTTGGCTGAAGGTTGTCTTCAACCTTTAGCCGGGTTAGCCCATATCTGAATGGGCAAATGGGTGGGTCCGACGGACCCGCCTCTTCCATCAACCGCATCTTTGCCGTCCGGTGACTGTTTTCCGCGTTCTTATAGTCCATTTTCATCGATTTTTCGTGCTCTACACATTGGGACTATTTATATGGCCTGATTCTTCATATTTCAGAAAACCCAATCCAAGAACGTGTTTGTACTTTTTGTTTTCTCTATTTATCCTGGAGTTTCTAAATTCTTTTCCTATTTCTCAAACATATACACATATATGTCACAATAGTAGAATTATAAAACATACTCCATAAATAAAACACAAATTGTGAATATAAAAATAATCACAAAAACATGTATATACACACAGATATAACGCATACATATACAGGACTAGAAGTATATCATCATATCATTTTCTTTTAACCACACAAATAAAAGAAATTAAACACGTGAATATGCCATGATTTCATTCTTTCTTCTTACATGCACTCTCTCGGCACATTGAACAAACCAAGAAAAGAAAAAAAATGAAAAACACACAGCATTTATAACATGGACAATTTGCACAGGGGATAAAATCAATTGCCTCAAGAACAACATGCTCTGATACCAATGTAGGGATTTGGGCGTACCTGGAGTTCGTAGATTGATATTCAAGTACCCACGCGAAATTGAGACCACTGTTATGGGATCCAATTACGATTTATACAACAGAAACATTAATAGAGTTAGAGAAAAGAGAGAAGGGAGGATGATCACTTTTCTGTATTGTAGGTTATTTTCTTCTACAGAGTCCTCCCCTATTTATAACTTACTTCATAATGGAAGTTATACTCAGTTTGGGAAAAATAATCACTTGAACCCATAATTTTCCCATATTCACATATTTGCCCCAAATTCTTATTGGGCTTGCATTTGGGTCCTAATCCACCAAGTGTGGACTAGGTAATTTCCTACAACTTTGTTGTGCTTCGTGACTTTTTTGTTTTAACCAAATTGTGCTTCGTGACTTTGGACTGGCGTGTATGTGTTCTTGTAAGAAATTATATGCAGAATCAAACTTTTAGCAGTAACATGTTTTGAAATTAGAATTATACGGCAGATCAAAACATATCAGAATTGTGCAATACAAATTTAAGTAAATATTAAATATTTCCATGTTTTAACTATCTCCTCCATTTGCTCCACTTTCCCGTTCATTTGCTTCACAATTTAAGCAAAACATAACAAAGTAATCTTTTTTAAAATATAATAGAAAAGGCCACATCTCATGTAATTTTCACCTTCTACATTCTATTCCCTTATATTTCCTTTTTTTAAAACATTGTTTAAGAACCAATTAATTTCTTTTCCTCCCTCCATCACACACATAATATCACATGGTCGTGCACGAACTTCCTTACTCAACTTCTCCCCATGAAAGCCACTACTATTTCATTTGTGTCAAATTGTTGCCAAAACTCCATTTATTCAATCAGTGTAACACTCTTATTTTCTCACTTTTGTGGAACCAATATCCCATTGCAGATCATTCAATAAGAGAATGCATGGAGACTTTGGAAAGATGGAAAGCCCTTGGAAATGGTTGATAACACAATAAGATAATCTATTCATCATAATGAAGTAATGAGATGCATTCACATTGCTCTTCTGTGTGTTTGATGAACCGTTGGCTCGACCGAAGAAGGCCAGTATGGCCAGGCTGTGGCTGAGGTTTGAACAGTGGGGCCAATCGAAAATGGTGGAGTTGGAAAAGAACACTATCATCAAAATCGCCGGCATTCCTGCTATGGATTGTACACTGTTGTCATTTTTTTAACATTATTTAAAGTGTTTGCAATAGCAAATAGCATTGTTTGCATCTCTATCAATAGTGATTGTTCCAGTGAGTGTGATTCCATTTAGAATGAGGATTTATATGAGGATGTTGGTGATTGCTCATAAAGTTATGTGGGTGTCAGTGGGGTTTACAACAAATGGATATGCTGCAGCAACATGGGTTATATTGCCACATGGAGATGGCCTTCATTGGCATTTTCTGGTAATTATTGCAATAGGAGGTGACTCTATCGGAACGGTCTTCATTGGCCTCACAGTTATCTTGGTTGAGCATTGTTATAGGAAATCAAAGTGGAAGAAGAGAACAAAGCAAAATGTGGAAGAGAGACATCATGATGATTCTGAAAGAGAGTGAAAACTCATGTTGAGAGTGCTTATTTACAAGGATATCATTCATTTTAATTAAAGGGCGACACTTTTCCTGCTATATGATTTGGAAGTCACAAATTAAGTTTTTGAAATTAAATTTCCAGTCATCTATCAAGCGTATGTGTATGTTTCCATGTTGTCCATAAAGTTATTTTTATATGTGTCACTAAAATTTTGTACATATGTAGTAGCTTTAATTGGAATGTTATCTTTGGTTTCAAACATTGTCTTCAAGGAATTCTTTCATTGTAATTTATTATGTTAGTAAAATGACAATGTTTTTTTATAGCAAAATGACAATATATTTTAAGTAGGCAATGTAATGAATCACTAATTGCGTTTTAGTGTGATTTTTTTATTAGTAAGTTGAATTTAGTTATTCTCCCTTTCATGGTAGGTTTAAAATCTTTGTTTCTATAATATTTTCATGACTTTTAACATTTTGAAAGTGTATTTCTCTTATTTTAATTGTACTTTTTAAAATTGATTAACACAATATGCTACAACTAAGATGTCAAAAGGAACTTCATGTGGGTTTATAAAGTATGTATGCCTATAAAGAGCTTCTAATAATATTTTGGTAGGATTTCTTTTATAATTCTGCTCTTCATCTTATTATTAGTCAAGTTACATAATTTTCATTTATTAAAATGTTATTTAATCCCGCGCATAGCGCGGGTTCTATATTAGTGAAGAATAATTCTAGCATATATATATGTTATAAACAAATACTTATCTCGCTTTTAAAATCAATTCAAATTAGCTCTATTTCTTATATTTGATATTAGTATTATGTACCTGACCAAGAAAATATTAGTATTATGTAGAGTGATGAGTTGAAATATTATCTCCATAAATAAAAGATATTAAATTGTGCATTAAAGTTCAAGTTAAAATAATTATATATATGGAAAAACATTTTCTACTAGTTGTTTCACTCCTTTGAAGAGGGGAACGCGCCCATAGGATATTTTTAGTTGATAGAATTAATTAGAAGTTATTCATGTAAGAAATATAATTAAAATAAGGTCACACGAGTTGTTATGTGAAGTTGATAAGTTGTTATTGTTAGCCCTAGAAGTTATAATTTATAACTTGTGGGATATCTTCTTAATTATCTTTCTTCCATGGGACCTCTAATTAACTCTCCATATGCATCAATTAATGAGGGATCAAGAAGGGTGTTACTAAAACTATTGTGCAGTCTTAATTATTAGATCATTTTAACTTTTTTTGAGAAATTAAGGATAAAAAAGTAATAATTTCAATTATCTATATTTATATATTTTTCCCTCAAAAGTAATTTATTCAATTGAAAAACTAACATATATAATCTAATTATATGTTGCTTATATATGTTATAATTTAGTAGTCTAATTTTTTCTTCCTTAACTTCAACAAAAAAGTCAAAACGATCTCCTATTTAGAAAAGGTAGAAGTAGATATATTGATATTTTGTTCTCTATTATTATTATCGAGGTGTATTTTTTGTTGAATGTAGCACTTCTGTGTACATCTTATATAATTTGTTTGACGGGTAGAACTTACTAGTAATTCTCCAATATAAGAGGCATCAAGACAACCTTTTTGGTCTATGCATGATATAAGAAGTAACATCTAAAAGTTAAATTAATAGATGCATATTTTTCATTTCTACCCTTATATACTAAATGCAAGTCAAAGAGAATGATAGAAAGTGTGTATGATAAATCGAATAAGGGTAATAATGGAAATTTTATTAAATATAGACATAATAAGTCATTCTAACATGTTTTGTTGTTATGAGTAAAATCGTTGAATACCTTTTTTATTTTAGATCGGATGAGTTTCTTCTTATTAGAGCTAGGTAGCCCATCCGGTCCTAATTATAAAATTCATTTGATTTTTTTTATGGAAGTTAAGAAAGAAAATTATATCACTAAATTATAACATATGTCAAATACAATTAGATGATATGTTAGTTTATAAGTAGACTAAATTAGTTTTAGAAAAATATTAAGGGTTAAATATCATTTTGGCCAATAAACAATTTTGAAATGGTCAAATTGGCCAAAGAACAATTAAAGGGCTTATTCTGACTAAAGAACAATAAAAATGGTTCATTTTGGCCAATGAGCTACTTGAAAATACCAAAATAACCCTTAGGACATAATTAAAATAATTTTTGAAAATGTGGATCCCAAGGGTTATTTTTGTATTTTCAAGTAGATCATTGGCCAAAATGAACTATTTTTATTGTTCTTTGGCCAGAATTAGCCCTTTAATTGTTCTTTGGTCAATTTGACCCTTCAAAATTGTTTATTGACTAGAATGAAATTTTAACTCAAATATTAATTGTAATCAATTTAAAGTGATTGACAAAGTAGTCTTATAATTAAGATATTGTCAAACACTAAATATGAATTCATTTGATAGTAATCAAATCTTACAACAAAATTGACGTCTTAAGTTTAACGTTGTGTTCACTCCTACGCGTTTTATATACGAAACAAAACTGTCTGTCGTGTATCTTATCTTAACCTAATCCACTGCTTTTCTGTGTTCTTTCTTCTATTGCTGACCAAAATGAGAGTGAAATTTTTCTTATTACATAGAATCTTAAAAAAAATATTTCTCATTTAATAATAAAAGTACTTAGTTTTATTATTGAATAACAAAAACAGTTTTTATTTACTAATTTTCAGATTTGATATCCGTGTTTTCATGATGAGATTTTCTGTCATTATCTATCTCGTTCTAGCCTCCAAATAAATTTCCTTTTTAAAAATATTAACATACTAAAATTTCTTAAAAAGGATTTTTTGAAAAATGATTTTTTATGGGAAACTGAAACAAGATGACCCCTAATATAAATTAAAACATATTTTAAATTTAATTATGATTTTTTAAAAAACAAATAAATATCAATAATATGAATATGATATATTTTTTGGTCAAAATCATTTGAATAAGATATGGAAGACGAGATATTGAATATTAAAGAAATAAAGGATGAAAATGTTAATTTTCTAATAAAATACTTTATGACATATTTACTCTGTATACTGATAAGATACATGTCGAGTTTAGGAAGCTAATAGAAGAAAAAATAAAAACTATGGAAAGGCCTTGAAATATTTGGAAGTTTAAATTGATTTGTACTGTTTCATACCTATCTTCTCCCCTATGTTTTTATCATTAATTATTGTTTATTTTTATTGAGAAGCAATATGGGCGGAGTACATCATGCATGTGAATGAGAAACTTTACGTTGAGGGCTTTGACTATGATTAAATCGGTTGGATCCTGTGTATTGTGTAATTCCAATTATTGGCTTTTTTTAGGCCCTCTATAGTTTTTAATATTAAATTGAATACATTTTTTTTATCAGCAATTGAATACATTCATGATCAAGTTCTTGGGACAATTAAAGAATCATGTGATATTGAAATTCAAGCGTTGTCATATGCTTGTTTATTCATCATTCACGGCTCCACATGCTACCGTTACTCATCTTTTAATTAGAGATATTTTTTTTTCTTTAAAGCTTTTGAATTATTAGGTCACAAGTTGTGAACTCCAACACTACTCTACATTATTTCAATAATAAAAAATGAATTTCAAATACTGAAGAAAACGGGATACCTACTCTTATCTGTGAAAGCAAAGCCTTTCATTTTCGTTTTTCTTTTATTGTTAATAACTTCAAAAAAATGTTCTCACTTATGGTCAACTGTTTAGTTTCCCCGAACTAGTTGTCTGCTTGAGTTTGGCCATACCCTGAAACCCCAATTATCATCATACCTAAAGTCAACTCTTTGAATGAATTTTAAATGTGCTTTTAATCAATGAAATAGAAAGTAAAAGGAAAAAACATGTAAATTTAAAAGCGGAAAGAAAAACAAAGAAATACCATGATGCCTCTATTGGAAAATCAAGATGTAACAACAAAAAGTAGTACGCTTAACGAGACCTTTGAAATCAGATTATAACCAATACACATAACCACATAAAGTATACCCCAAAAGCCAAAAAGTATTACTACTACACTTGTTATATACTTTTGCACACCTTTTTGATTCTTTAATCTTAGAGACACACACTAGAGATGGAGAAAACATCTGTGATTCTTTGATAATTGAATTCAAATCCACATCTATCACACTGGATTAATAGATCTTGAAACCGCATCACCTTCTTCTTCCTCATTTTCTCGACTTATCTCTTCCAAAGATTTTCCCTTAGCTTCAGGAACTAAGAAAGTGAACAGCATCCCAACAAAATTAATAACACCAAGCACGATCAAGGTATTCTTCATCCCAATCCCAGTATGGTACCCTGCATCAACCTTCTTTGGATCCTTACTTTGTGAAGAATACAAGAACCCAAACGCCCCTACAATCGCCCCCGCCTTCCCGGCAGCTGCCGAAAGCCCATGGCAAGTAGACCTCAACCTCGCCGGGAAGATCTCAGCCGGAACAATGAAAGTGGTAGCATTAGGTCCAAAGTTGGCAAAGAAAAAGGTCAAAGCGTACATAACAAGAAATCCAACTCTGTGCTCCTTCTTGATCCAATGATCATAAGGGATTGCTAATGCAAACATAAAGACAGTCATAAAGAAGAATCCCATGAGTTGGATAAAGAATCGTCCCAATATGTCAATAAATGCCACGGTGAACCAATAACCTGGCACGGTACCACAAAGTGCTATGAGTACTTGTGCTCTTGCCACCCTATAAACTTCATGAATGGCACTCATTTCACCGGCTGGAGGGATCCATCCAATGTTGGAATAAATATCTTTTTGGAAAAGATTAGAACTATAATATGCAATATCAAGTAAGAACCATGTGGTACATGTTCCAACCAAGTGAAGGCCATGTCGGCGGGCGAATTCCTTGCTGAACAAGCCAAAGTTGTTGGTTGCTCTTTCTAATTTCGGTTGCTCGTCAGCTTCAAGCTCGACTTGGAGCACCTTTGACATGTCCACGGCGGCTTGTTTAGCGTTCTTGGCCACAAGGGCAGTGTACCGAGCAGTCTCGGGCATCTTGGCACGTGAGTAGAATGTCATGGCCGCAGGGATTGCCCCAAACATGAGAATTACACGCCAAACGTAGTCCGCGTGAGGTGGTACAGAACCTTTTGGGTCCTCATTAAATGTTGGAGACTTATTCGGATGATCAAAAGCCGTAGATACTATCAGAGAAACAATCCCTCCCACCAAAATTCCAAATCCTGTACAATCATAATTAATCAATTCATTGATTCATTGTTTCCTCTATTAAATAGATAAAATCAAGGCAAATAGTTAAGGGAAAATAATATGAATAAATCTCCACCTAACAAATTAATAACAACCACAAATGAAATCGAAAGCATATCGTGTCAATATCTTTTTTCTTTAGTATCCCCTCATAAGCAAATTTAAACTATTGGTTGTCATATAGAAGCTTATGTTATATATGAAAATGGATCTCTTTATTTTTCTACATGGATATGAAATTTTAAAAAGTTGTGTGAATGTGAATATTTTTTCTAACGTTCAAATTTACTAGACGGAAAGGATGGATATATATTTTTGAGGGAAATATTGAGAGGAATGCAACTATTAGAAGCTGGTCCCCAATCCCCATATATCATATTTCTCAGTTGATTTGTCAAACAACCAATTAATTAGAGAAATTGAAAACTGACCTTGCATAGCAAAGACGGCTGCAATAAAAGCTCCACGAGTCTTCTTATTGGCATACTCAGACATGATGGTGGCGGAGAGAGGATAGTCACCACCAATACCAAAACCAAGCCAAAATCGGAAGAAACATAGAGTTGCAATAACACCTTTTGCACTCTTACCAAAAGAGAGACCAGAAGCAAGTGAGGAAATAACCATAAGAGCAAGTGTCATACCATACACTTTCTTCCTCCCCAACTTATCACCCAACCACCCAAAAAATATCTGACCGGCCAATGTCCCACAAAGGGCCACTCCATTAACAGCCATGGAGACATTAGGGGGCAAAGTGCCAGGCTTCTTGGGGTTCTCTGCGGTATAGTAAATTCGTCCCAACAATTTGGTCACGTTGGCTATGCTGAAGAGATCGTAGGCATCGGTGAAGAAACCCATGCCAGCAATAACTATGGCCGTGAAATGATACCATTGTGTTTTGGCCACATCAAGGGCGTTGAGCACGTTATCTTGCGCCATATCTCTCAACAGTTAGTCCTGTTGGACAAAATCACCAAGAGTTAAGTCTCAATTATATCTATATATAGGGACAAAGGTGTGTGTATGTGTGTGGGATTGTTAATTATTCAATAGAGGGAAGAAGGAAAGAGAGAAGAAGAAGCCATTGATGTGGTTGTTTTTGTAGTTTCAAAGGCAACTTGTTGTGTGTGGCCATGTGGGGGCGGGTTTGATAAATTGAGGCGAAGACTTTGACTTTAATACTAACTATTTGGCCACTTTTTTCAATAATATTTTATAAAGTTATAAATAAAATATTTGCTACTTCAAATTACAAAATCGATGTTTAAAAAATTAAATATATTTGTCCCTACTTTATCAAAAAAAATCTGTCCCTCAAGATGTGGATTTTTTAATATATTGAAGAATTGATACCCTAATTTAAAATTTGATGGAGCAAAATCAAGATCAGAGCAAATTTGTGGGATAAAATAATGTATTATATATACCCGGTTCTTACTCTATTTTTACCATGCCCTTTCGTCACGAGATGGGCTATCAATTAAAGACTGTACAGAAACTCTTTCCTCTTGTCGATATGTGAAAATGAAGTGGGAAAAAAGGAAAAAAAGGGTAAGATAAAAAAACAGAGAAAAGCATAAACAGTGATGTGGGCTTGTGGGGGGGGAGAGAGAAAAATGAAACATGGAGAAGAAAGAAAGAACGAGTCAACATTGTCAGCTAGCGAAGAGAAACTATATTGGCCACCATACATTTTACTTTCATTGCCTCATCAACTTCTGGATTAACTAGCCCCACACACACACATAAATATTGTGTCACTAGCAGCTACCTACTTCACAGGCAACTATTTGTGTAAAATCCATGTATAATTACCGTATTAGTCCTTCTAAAATCTTATTTCACCCCGTGAGAGAGGGATAAATACCTGTTTCATACAAAGGAGAAGAAGCTGTACTGTGAGATGGGGGAGATATAGGTAGAGAGAGAGAAAGTGATGTATATTAGGTCTGAATGTGAAGATGATATATATAGGAGAAAAAGAGGATATGCCAAGATTATTCCCTTTACGAGGTTTGAATTCATTATTTAATTATTCAAAGTCAATAATCATCCAACTCTAATATACCCCTAGGCCCTAGCCAGTTGTATTCTCTCAATTATATTCACATGATGATCAACTCATCCTCCTGAAAATAATGAAAAAATGTAAAATCGGATTATAAGGTTTAATCATGAACATTTAAAAATTTACCTTTATTGATAAATACATGTTTCATTATATAATTAAATGAAAAATACAGAAAATAATACTTTTTTTTACAAAAAATAATACTGATTTGACTTGAATATATTTTAAATATAAATAGTTTTATTGAATAAAATAATATTCGTACTTTATCAACCTAAAAAAATTCTTCTATTGAATTTATATATAAATACATTGAGTATGGTTAAATAAAAACAATTAAAATGATTTTTAGAGCAAGTTAAGACGATTTTTTGTATGATAAAAACGTAAAACCGGTATATTCCACATGTAAACTCGTGAGTTATATGCAAAATGAATTTAAGTGATTCATGATATGTTTGGCTAGGTAGAGCAGTGAAAATGGTAAGATCATAGAGTCACCATAAGTATCAATTCGTTTTTATTAATTCCATCACTCTTGTTCCTATTTGTTTTGATTTCACCATATATACATATAATATATAATTAACTCCAACCGTGCACTGATAAAAATTTCATGCGTGCACAAACATATTCTAATCAATTTTATTTGTGTATATGCATTCTTGTTATTTATAGTTTGTTGATAATATCAGTGACAATTTAAACTTTGTATCATATTTCATTTTCCTCGTAATAAAAAAAGATCACTTAAGATATTTAGCCTTATATAGTTTTTTTGTATTCTTTTACAGCTCATCATTAGCCTTCAAAAAAATTATGTCATAACTAACTTTCCCATCTTATACTATGTTTACTAAAATTAAAGTTATATATATAACAAAAAGTGAAAATAAAAAAATTATCTGCATATAAATTAATAAGTCAAAACACCAAATGATTCATGGTTTTGTCTTCTAGATGCCAATAAAAAAAATTCTGAACGTGTAGTCTTCTTGCTCATTATACTTTGACAACGCGAAGCATATACATACCCATACACACACATTGTTCAATTTCGTAATTCTAGATCTTAATTATGTCTCCAGCAACCATTGCTTTTTACTTTTTTTTTCTTTACTGTCCCATGGCTACTTGTGATCGATCAATAACCTAATTCACCAAAAATTAAAGCACCGTCTCTGTTCAGAGAACCAAACCAGAATAAGCTTGGTGATCAGACAAACCACTTCATTAGGTTTCAAACTGAGCTATTTTCTTGTAAAAATCCCTCCAATTAAAAAGTTTATCTGTTAGGGTTGAGTGTTTAGTACCTTGTGTTTAAAAATATTCGGTGATTTGTATGTATGTACAATTGTTTTTTTTTAAAAAAAAGTACTTGTCATTAATAAAAATATAAAATTTTCAATGAGAATTTGCTATCTATTATCCTTTTTTAACATCGTATATTCTATTATAAAAATTAAACTATTATAAGTTAATAACTGATCTTCTGATCATTATTGTTAAACTCACGAGTTGACACTTCAATTTTCCTTCTTTATGGCATTACCTAATCAAAACGTGTCACGAATTACTTAAATTTTTAGTTGTTGAAAATTCGATAGAAACTCGCATGTTTACATGATGACTTCACTGTTTTTACATTTCTAACTTACAGAAAATTGTGTTAAAATTCATTTAAATTATTTTTAACTGATCAAATTCAATGAATTTATTTGTAAATTTCAATGAAATTTCTCTATCGAGGTTGATATAGTATGAATATCGATATATTTAAATCTATTATCTATCTTTAAAATATATTCAAGTCAAATTATTATATTATTATTGTTATTTGTATTTTTGTTTATTTATATACAATAAACACATATTTATTAATAAAGGTAAACTCTAATGAGTTTATGATTTGAGTCTACGATTCGAGTTTACTTTTTTTACACGAGTTTACTTAATCTCACAAGTTTAACAACCTTGCTTCCGATACCTCAGAGTATTTAATTATATATATTATCTTAATTGGGATATGTTAATTTTACCAATCTCATTCATTCAAAATACAACCCTTTCGTTTGAACAAAAAGAAATATAACCCTTTGTAATCCAATTATTAAATGAATTATATTGTTTTGATTTAATTCACCCTTATTGTTCCAACTCAAATTATAAATGTAAATTAAATATATTGTTTCTAGCTAACGTAATGTGAGAGGGATCACAGTCAAAAAAAGTCATTCTTGCGCATAGAGTTAACTTTTTGAAAATATATTTTTAAGATTTAACAAGTACGAAGGGTTATTTGAATTTAGTAGGCTCAATTACGAGATATGAATGATGAAAAAAAAAATACGCAGAAAATTATCGCGAGATAAGGATCTAAGATAGATAAACACGCAACTGTGAATCCAAAAAAAAAACACGCGACTATTCGGGAGGGACATTATTGTATGGAAAAAAAAAAGAAAGGGGCATTTCAGACCTCAGAATAAGATGAAACTCACATTGAATGGTGGATCAACACCTATAAGCATCGCGTTAATTAAGATTTGTTTGCAAATAACAAAAATTGGGATTTTCAAGAATTTTGTCTGATGTAGGAAGAGTTTATGGATTCGAAGGAATATGGTTGGACTTTTCTAAATTTTGTGCGCATGTGTAGCTCTTTCCCTTGAGGACATCACCTTGTTTTTCGCGTTATGCATTCACACTTTTTAATAGTATTACTCCCTCATGTCCTTATTATAAGTTACCTAACTAACTTTCTCACTTACCAATAAAACTGGTTAAGTACATTTAATTTGTCTTACAATTCAAGTACTTTCCAATATTACCCCTAATAATTACACTTATTTCCTAAATTATTAACTATCACTCTTTCCTACTACCCCTATTCAATATGAGTATATGTTGAAAAAAAATCATTAATGCACATTGGAAACCATTAAGTGACTTATAAAAAGGACCAAGAAAAATTGGTAGTTGACGACTTATAATAAGGACCGGAGGGAGTAGTACATTTCTGTTCATGCTCGCCCCAACCCTAATCATGCTACTATTCAATGAATAATAAACATTTATATTTTATTAATGTTATTATTATATTGTTTACGCAAGCTTGTTGTGTCATGTTTTGCTTAGAAAATGATTGTGACAATGTATCAAAAAAAGAAAATGATTGTGACATGCTTCCCTGTAAAAGAACAGCAAGAAGAATTGTGATTGGAAAAACCTGGCAGGTTGGCTTAAGTGGTAAGTACTCTTGTCTTTCAAGCAAATGGTTGGTGATTCGATCTCTAATTTTTGCGAATGGAGCAATTCACAGACCTGCTTTTTACCCCTATATGAAACTTCAGAACAGCAAGGGATTAGTCTCACTTGATACGCGGGTGAAATACCCTTAGGTAACCAAAAGAATTGTGATTGGAAATTTTATCAAGAAAGAAATCATCAAAATTACACTCAATAAAAAAGACCATTCAGTCAGTTAAAAAAAATATTCATTCAGAAACGAGAATATAGTATACATTTGAATGGGAGAAGACAAATTTAATTTTTAGAATAAACTATAACTGTTACTGTTAATACAAGCGGCTTTCATACTTTCAAACATTTTTTAATCGTATAAACTCTCTAATATGTTTTTGTGTATTAGAAAAAGTACTTATCTGCGTATTCTTTCATTTATTTTTTATATTCAAGTTGTGAAAATGGAGTTTTAGTTTTTGGCTGCACACATTATAACTCAATTATGTATATTTTATTGATTGTCACGAATCACGATCCGTACTTTATTTGAGATGAGAACTATATTATCATTTC
Organism: Mimosa pudica; assembly: GCA_029929735.1. NCBI lineage: Eukaryota > Viridiplantae > Streptophyta > Magnoliopsida > Fabales > Fabaceae > Mimosa > Mimosa pudica. The sequence goes on from JAKELP010000040.1 coordinate 1,748,865, forward strand.
AACGCTTTCTTTTATAACTTCAATCCTTAATAGTATAACCGGTAACATGGGTTGGTCCGTCTCAACCCAAGGGTCAGCTGAGCAGGGTCAGAACGACTCGTTTTAAATGGGCTGAAATTTGACCAACCCTAACCCGACTTGCAGGGTTGTAGGATCAACCGGTCAACCCGTTACTTTTTTAAAAAATCTAGACAAAAAAGATATGTGCGGCCTAGTCACTGCCCGTGCGATGGTACGATGCATATAAAAAATATAAACATTCTAAATTCTAATAATATCAACACCGACTAAAAATTAATAGTTGCATCATTTTAATATGTAATAAATAAAACACGTCTAGCCAAATTCAGCCAAATTATACAAGTTTAGTACGCCAAAAATTATGAGGTTGACGGCGTGGGACTGTGGGAGTGTGGCAATGTGGGAGGCTGGGTGTTGTAGTCTGTAAGCTTAATCGATAAGACGATAACTACTAAGTAGTACTAGGGTTAAATAACATATACTCCCAAAATTTATATAAGAAAGGTTGTCATATAATCAAGATATATAATCCCAACCCAAAGTATCAAACCCCAAAATGAAATACATACATAAAGAGGTAGCTAGATTACAATAAGGTAGGAATGAGTGCAGACCAATGGCATAAGTAGAATCAAACTAAGCAGTATGTAAACAAAGAAAAATGTTCCCATTAATAATGGGTGAGAAATTGTGTCTTGACTGACAAGTGTTTTTTTTGTAAGTGCTAGTTCAATTTAGTTGTTTTCTAGTTTTCATGGATTTTGGGTTTTGGTTTGGGCCTTAGAGAATGGGGTTTTGAACTTTTGTAATTTTGGGACTAAGAAAAAAAACAGGGTTGGCTTGGCAACCCGCCGGACTAACCCTTATTAATTCAAGGGGTTGAATGGGCTGGGTAAGAACGGTTCATTTTAAATGGGTTGGGATTTTACCAACCCTAATCCTATAAAAACCCGCAGGTTATCGGGCTCAACTCGCGGGTTCGACCAATATTTCCGGCTCTGCTTAATAGTGTATGTGTATTTTATTAGTGACTAATGCTAACGTATGTAACTTCTCTGATATGTTTAATTACTTCAACTTTTTTCGAGCCTTTTACTTTCTATTCATTAGAAGAATATTATCTCAAGTAGGACTTATTTGCGTGTTGTAATTTTACCCGCATTCTATCTGATGTAATAGTATGTATTATTAGGACTAGAAAAATACAATGAGGTGCGAAAGATGTGCTGAAATATCTGAATCATAAATTTGGAAAATACCCAATTGTTTCTGATTATTCAACGGTTCAGTCAAAAAAAAAACGGTTCAGTCCAAAAAAAAAACGGTTCAGCCTACGAAACTAATGGAAAGAATATCATAATATCAGTATTTATGGATATCATAATACATCCATTTGACTGTACATCAACGTGGCAACTGTCATTAAATTAATGTCATTAAATTAATTTGAATTTGAATATGCAAGTTTAGTCGTCAAATCTTTATTAATTAATTAACAATGAAGATTCTTCCGGCTTTCGTGTCTCAACAATTATTGTATTTGATTTCTTTATATATAAATTAAATTAAACAGATAAGAGTTATTATCAAGTACGTACTCCAAAGTGAGAGAAAAATAACGCTATACTAGTAACTATGTAATATTTCAGGTCCAGTAAAGGAATTAGAAGTTTAGAATATAGAATATGTAAGTTATCTCTAGTGATGCTGGCATGACTATGACAAATATTTTACCATTAACAATATGAAGAAACCAAAAGGAAAATGTGAAATAAAAAAAACGTTCGTATTGATGATTTTTTCCATGTTCTTTCTGTCAGAAAGTGTTAAATTGCCGGCTAGGCACATTTATTCTTACGCGCGTTCGTTTAATTATTTTTTTGACAAAATAATTCTGTTTATCTACACTTACTATGAAAGGAAGACAACGATTTTATCACCACCCACTAATTTATTTTCCTCACTCCTTTCTACGAAACAACGCTGCATATAAAGACGCTACCTTGGATTGCCTATGAAGTAATCCCTTTAGTACCTAATATAAAAATATAAGAGTACGTTTTATAAAAAACTTGTAGTAAGTTAGATGGGTGTCTTAAGTTAATTTTTCAATTCCAATATTGTCTTTATTTATTATTATATTATTAAGAGAATATATAAACACTAATTAATATGAGAGAAAGTTAGAGGTAAAATTGGAAAAATATATTAAATGATAAGAGAACAATGTAAGATGAACTCGTATATTTGGACCAAATCATATTCCATGTCCTATAATATAATCTTCAAATAACTACTTTGTTGAATTTGAAAAAACTGTTAAAAGTAGTTGAAAACAATTAATATATTAGAAATATATTTTTTTTCTAATTTAACCAATATTTATTGATAGGATAATGGAAATGGTGATTGAATTAGAAAAAGTGTGTATTGAGAAGATAAGAGAAAGTGTTATCACCAAGGGTAAAAGGGGGAAAACACAATAAATGCAAAAAAATTAAGCTTATATTATAGGACACACGTTCTCCCAAAAGTGATGCTTATATTATGGAGGGAGTACAAATTTTAGGCTATTATATTATAGAATGGAGAAGAAGTTCTCCCAAAATTTGAATGGTTTTGGTCCTAATATAAGAGCTCATTTCACATCCTCTCCTCATTTAATGTGTTTTTCCTACTTTGCCCCAACTCTCTTTCATATTTATTAATGTTTATGTATTTATCTCTCTTAAAAGTATCATAATTAATATGGGAAATATTGGAAAAGAAGCATTAACTCCAGACACTCAACTAACATTCACATGTTTTCTTAAGAAGCGTTTTTTTGGCGGTTAGCTTTTATATTAGGGATCGGAGGGAGTATATATGTAGATACAAAATTAGGTTAAGACTCATAACTCATTAATATACTTAGCTTGGATATTAAATTAAATTAAATGTATATTGGTAAGCTTTGTAAATTTAGCAAATTGTATGTTTTACTTTTGTATTGACTGTGTGACTGTTTGATCATAACTTGGTCATCAATAAGATATATGCGCAAAAGAATGGAGGAAATCTCTGTTATCAAACATAAGCAAAATGTTACAAACTATAATATATGTGTGAATATTATTAATATTGTTTTTATGTACATGTGCAATACAAAAGTAGAAATATATTATGATTTATTGAGCGCTTTATAACAAAGACTTTAGCCTATTTACTTTGCCAAGTATGGCGAATTTCCGGAATATGAAATAAAAGGCACGAATGACGAATAATAGTAAAACAAAAACATAATTACTGACGGAAATGAATGTTCCAACAGAAATCATTCCCACTCTTTGAATATACTAATTTTTAAAACCACTGTTTAATAATTTGTTTGTGTATATGAATATACTAATTTTTATTAATATTCATAACATATTTTTGATTAATTTATTTAGTTATCAATATTTTCAAAATAAATTAAAACAAAATTTATTTACAAAATAATTAATAGATTGGCTATGGAATTTCCTTGGCTAATTTTATCTTTCAATAATCCCATGACATCGAAAATGTTTTTGACGAAAATTATATTGGAAATCCATGACTAATTAGCCACAAAAAATAATGGATTTTTTATGGGAATCCCAACTAAATTCTGTGGTTAATTATATTTTGACAGAATTTTCGCGGAAAATCCGTTGGTAATTATTGACGAAAATTTCTTCCATCAGGAACTCTTAAAAGGCTTATTTTTAAAAATATATCCGATCATATCATAGATCTCAAATAGAACAATAATTTCTACTTCACCTTATATTATTGAACAAGTAAAATTATATCTTGGTCCAAGCTTAGTGGAAATAGCATTTCTCTTATGCCATGACCTTTCGGGGATGGAGTGACAGAAGTTTTGGGAATTCAAGCTAAGTGGAAATAGGCAAATAGCATTTGAGATATTGTAAAATCACCTGGTTACCCTTACCTTTTTACTTAAAGAAATCGATGATATTTATTTTTTCTTTACAAATAAGTTATGACAATTATGGAATTTTTCATTCAAAATTCAAAAATGATACATGGGGCTTGACTCAAGATTTTGTTTATTGAAGATCTTATTTTATCCCCTGTACTGTATGTTTTAAGAGTTTGTTTTATTTTCGTTTGGTATGAACTCGTTCTTGCCAAAATCTTATATTCTGTTACTAGACCCATGCTTTACACATAGGAATTGAATTAATTTTATGTGGGTATTTAAGACCTATGAAGAATGTTGTTTGTTATAATTTTTTGTTAAAGTCTTATACATTTAGTTCTTTATGTTTGCATAACATCTTTTGTTAGGCATTTAAGATTGAAAACTACATGTTTGATCATTTTTTTTATTAACACCCTTAATTTTATGTAACAGAAAAGAATGAGTTGATAAATTAAAATGGTGTTTATGTAATTATATGGGGAACCAAATGTATCTATATTTTAATTCTTTAGTTTGATCATTCTTATATTCTATTTCATCATGTTCTAAATATATTAATATTTATTTTAGGAGTTAATCTTTTTGGTTACCCAAGGGTATCCCCACCCGCGTGTCAAGTGAGACTAATCCCTCGCTATTCTGAAGTCCCATATAGGGGTAGACAGCTGGTCTGTGAATTTGCTCCATTCGCAAGATCTGGGGATCGAACCCCCCAACCACTTGTTTAAGGGACGAGAGTACTTACCACTCACGCCAAACACCTTCTGATGCTCCTCCAACAATGTGGAGCGTATAAAGGAAAATATATATCCTTAATTCAATTAAACTAGTTAAATACTTATGATCGGAGGAGTAAACTTCATCCTTTTTTATCTGCATTATTCAACTATAGAATTGCGCTCTGGATTCGCTGAGTCCATATTTTCTATAAAATAAAACTAACAATGTCACAAAGAAGAAGAAATGAAGGTGCATTTTTAAACCTAAATTATAAAAAATAAATTTGATACAAGCATAAAAGAAACAAAGGTATACTTCAACATAAATTTTATATTTTGTAATGAATTATAAATGGATGGACTATTTTGGCTAAAAGATAGAGGTTTTTTTTTATCAAAACTAAAAGATAGACGTTGACTTCCTTTACTTTTGTTTAAAGGAGGTGGTCCAAAGTATCGGCCGATTTTTTTTTTAATAATAAGTAAAGGGAGAAAAAGCAGCTTCCAAATTTCGAACTCTGTTTTGGGTTAGATTTCTTGGATTGGACATGGTTTATTGTGTTCATGGTTTATTATAAGAAAAACATTAGGGTTAAAGGTCAATCTGGCCACTGAACAATTTCCAAAGTTAGAGAGAGAATGTCCTTCTTCTCTCTAAAAGCTTGTCCTCTTTTAGTACCTCTTCTGGTGAGGTTGAGTCACACCTTGTGTGTGTGTGGTGTACGGCGTCGATGGCGGCGAATGGTGGCCGGAGCGCGCGGGATGTTGGCGATCGGAAGCTGTCCGACGCCGGTGACGGTCGTGGCAGAGGGTGGGTTTTTGACATGCGGGTCCGTGGTCTTCCGCCTTGGAAAGGTTGCTCGGCGGTGGGTAAGGTGGCGGCAGTTAAGGAGCACGTGAGCTCAGATCTGGTGGAGGCGATGGCGGTGACGACCTCGGCGGTGACGGACTTCGCGACCTCAGATCTGTCCGAGGTGGTGGTGGCTCCAGATCTGCTTGGGGTAGGAAGAGATGGTGAAGATCACGGTGGTGGTAGTTTCCCGTTTCTTGGTGGCTGGCCCATAGATCCAGAGGCTTGCAAAGCGGGTGGCTTGATGAAGATGAAGGTTGGTGGCTGGCCTACAGCCACCAAAAATCCATGAGCCTTAAGCTTGAGCATTACCCAAGTTTGGGGGTATCTTTGGTAGTGCTTTTAGTGTCTTGGTCACCCCTACTAGTAGTTAGGATTAGGATATGTATCTTGTTTCTGAAATTCCTTTTGTGGTTGTCTTGCATGGTCTGTTTTAGCTTAATCTTGCAGGTTAATTTTGTTTTGTTTGGAAGCTGGCTACCCGTCATCATGAGCTTTACTCTAATGGAGTTTGTTCTCAAACTCCAACAGTCTCTTCACCTCTTAGGAGGTGATTGTGGAGCTGCATTTGATTGGCAGCATTTGCATCAAAGAGGTTGGGCTCGAGAGAGCACGTCTTTAGACAACCACCCTCTATTGCTTTACCCATTGCTCATGACAGATTGGAAGCTTAGTTTCTTTACTATCTACCTGCAATGGTTAGGAATCGGCATCTATTCCCGTGTCTGGTGTGTGTCTTATCTTGTTAATCTTTTGTTGTTAGTAGTTATGGTTGAATTTCAGGTCATATGGGTCTGTAATTTAATTGTTCTGCTATGGTGTCTTCTGTGTAATCTGGTGTTTTCCGTCCAGGTCTTGGTAGAGCTTGTAATGCTCTGTTTAAGTGTCTTATTAGTGTATGTACTCTAAATTTTCATTAATGAAAAACATCCTTTCGGCCAAAAAAAAAAAAATTTGGCCTACAAACAATAAACGGTCTCATTTTTGCCACTGAACAATAAAAATGACTCATTTTAGCCATCGAACAAATGGAAAATACTAAATTACCCTTTGATATAAATTAAAATGATTTTTGAAACTGTGGGTCCCACTTTTAAAAATAAAAAATTACCCACCCCACCCACCCCTTCCTCTCTCCTCCATGAACCACCACCACCTGCTCAACCATCACCACAAAAAACCTCTCCCCACCTCCATCATGCCTCACCAACTCAGCCTTCTCCCCAACTTATAAAAAAAAGCTCCTCCTCCACTCACCAAAATCACCATCCCTGTGCAATTTAGGCGACTGGACACCCCCACTTAACCCCTCCCTTATCCTCCCTCCTTCACCGATGACCTTACTCCACCCATCTTCTCTCATTTAGCTTCCCCTCAGCTACTCCCTGTGCTGCCTGAATAATAGCCTTCCCAATGGTGGGGTCCAGCCCATATGATATGTTTACCTGCATTACAAATTTACAACCATAAAGACCTCTTAAAACGGGCAATATTTCAATCAAACCAAAAAAAAAAACGAACTTTCTATCATAAAAAAATACATGGGAAAAATCCAAGCTTGGCCACATATATACTGGGCATTAATAATTGGAATATTAAAGCAAACCTTAGCAGCGGCTTTTATTAAGATGCCAAAGGCGCGAATAATGGGCTCAGGCATTTGTTCACGGTGGCCACCGATATCCAAATTCTGCAATGACCCTTGTGTTTGGGGGCCCCATAATCTGGGAGAGAGAAGATCTCAAATGACATGACATAAACACTGGAAGTGATGAGTGCACAGGGATGGTGAATTTGGTGAGTGGAGGAGGAGCTTTTTTTTCCAAGTTAGGGAGAAGACTGAGTTGGTGAGGCATGATGGAGGTGGGGAGAGGTTTTTTGTGGTGATGGTTGAGCAGGTGGTGGTGGTGGTTCACGGTGAGGTGGTGGTGGTTCATGGAGGAGAGAGGAAGGGGTGGGTGGGGTGGGTAATTTTTTATTTTTATAAAAGTGGAACCCACAGTTTCAAAAATCATTTTAATTTATATCAAAGGGTAATTTAGTATTTTCCATTTGTTCGATGGCTAAAATGAGCCATTTTTATTGTTCAGTGGCCAAAATGAGACCGTTTATTGTTTGTAGGCCAAATTGATACTTTGGAAATTGTTTAGTGGCCAGATTTACCTTTAACCCAAAACATTAACTTATTCAGAATTAATAATCCATTGTTGCAACTTGCAACAAAAACAATAAAGAAACTTTTAACAACTTATATGCGGTCAACAGCGAAAACGCCTACTCAACTCATTTCAATAATTAAACAATTGATAATGTGTTGATCATTTAGTACAAGAACATTTTAGTTGACCTATATAAAAAAAATTGATTATTGTTATTTAATTTTTTTCCAAAGATGATATTGGTCAACTATGCCTTTTATTGAGGGTATTCCGACTTCAGAGAATGAGGTTGATTTATTTTTATACGATAAAAAGGATATTCCCTCCGGTCCTAAATATAGGACCTAGTTGACTTTTTTGGAAAATCCTAAAAAAATTAAATAAGTTAATTATAAATTAATGATTTACCTAATTTTCCCCTTAGACTATTTTATTTTACCTATAACCTAATGGATAATCTAAAAATATATCAAATGTCATGATTTAATAGTCTATTTCGCAACCTTAACCTCTCCAAAAAAAATCAATTAGATCTTATATTTAGGACCGGAGGTAGTAATATAAAATATAGGAAATATTATATTCGAGTCAATTAAGTGAACACACACACATAATAGTAGCTTTGCAAATCCAGTTTTGCTTGCTCCATCCATGGTTACATACAGCATGCCATTCATTGTAGGTAGTAATTTTTTAAAAGAAGTGGACATTTAGAGAGGTTGACATTTTTGTGAGAGCTACAAATAGGTAAAGAAATTATCTTAAAAGTAAGTTTTACATTAAAAAATATTTAAAGTTCACGTAACCTATATTGTTATGAATGAAATATTCTAGCATGAAAATGTCAATGGATACACAGCGTGGGAAAATCAGTGAAACACTCCCCAGACCCCAATATTGTAAAATTTTAATTTTTAAATGTGTTACCTAAATAAAACTTAAATTTTATTACTCCCTCCGGTCCTAAATATAAGACCTAATTCACTTTTTCTATAAAATCCTTAAAAAAACAAAATAAGTTAAATATAAATTGATTTACCTAATTATTTCCCTTAAACTAGTTTATTTCACCTATAAACTAATGGATAATCTAAATATATATCAAATATGTCATCATTTAATAACCTATTTTGCAACCTTAATCTCTCCAGAAAAAAGTCAATTAGGTCCTATATTTAGAACCGGAGGTAGTATTAAATATGCAACTTTTCATTATTCATAGATAACATATTTTAGTTATATTAATTAAAAGATATGTTGCACATAGTATAGTTGATGGTCTATATTACGGTATTGCCCATTTAAGGATCCGTATACTCATATATAAACGACCCATCATTCTACTAAAAAAACTTAGAAATATTTCCAAAAATCCATTGAGAATAACAACTCAAAATTGATCCAGTATGACCTACTAAATCATAATGGGCAGATCGAGGTTCAATTCCCACCTTGTTAATTAAAAGAATTCATTAAGATAATTGGATGCAAATCCTTGATCCCAATTAAATGATTATATGGATACTTAATATATAATATAATCATTGACCATATGAGAGTTACTCCACTTTAGTCTTGCTTCTAAATCTATGGGTTAAAGATCATATTTGCTTTGGAAGTTTTAGGTAAGGATCAAATTTCACTGGAAGTTTTTTTTGGATCAAATTTGTCTCTGAAGTATACAAAATAAATCAATTTACCCCTACATCTTACATGTACACCGTCATCTCATTCTCCATGTCAAAGTTAACCCACATCATCTTCTCCATCCCTCCCTCTCCCTCCACCACCCCATCATCTTCTCCACATCATGTCAAAGGTAATGAATTTACTCCTTGATCCCAATAACTTAGACATGAATGTCACCGAATCAAGTATATATCCCAAGCTAAGTATAGTATCATATCGAAACTAATTCAAATATTATATTTGTATCAAATTCAAACGTTGGATTCCAATATATATAACTATTAATAGATAACTTAAGAGAACTTATGATCAAACTGAATGGCACATGCCACACTCATACTGGAACTGTTCTAATAGAAGATGATGACTCTGCTCCATTATTATGATCACCACTTTCTTCTTCATTTTCTCTACTCAATTCCTCCAAAGATTTCCCCATAGATTCAGGAACCAGGAAAGTGAACAACATCCCCACAAAATTAATCACGCCAAGCATAATCAAAGCATTCTTCATCCCAATCCCTGTAGGATACCCTGCATCAACCTTCTTAGGATCCTTACTCTGAGCCGCATACAAGAACCCGAACGCCCCAACAATGGCCCCGGCCTTCGCGGCGGCCGACGACAACCCATGACAAGTAGACCGGAACCTCGCCGGAAAGATCTCCGCCGGCACAACAAAAGTGGTGGCATTTGGACCAAAATTAGCAAAGAAAAAGGTCAAAGCATACATAACAAGAAACCCAATCCTATTCTCCTTCATAGTCCAATGATCATAAGGAATTGCTAGTGCAAACATAAACACAGTCATGAAGAAAAAACCCATGAGTTGTATAAAGAATCGCCCCAATATATCAATAAACGCCACCGTGAACCAATAACCTGGCACTGTGCCACAAAGTGCGATGAGCACACTTGATCTTGTGACCTTATAAACTTCTTGAATCGAGCTCATTTTTTCGGCCGAAGGGAGCCATCCAACCGCGGAATAAATATCTTTTTGGAAAAGATTAGAACTATAATATGCAATATCAAGTAAGAACCATGTGGAACATGTTCCTAGCAAGTGAAGACCATGTCTACGGGCAAATTCCTTGCTGAACAAGGCAAAGTTATTTGCTCTTCCTTTCACATCTAGTTTGTTCTCTTCTTTATCATTTGGTTGTTCAGCTTCTTCAAGTTGAACTTCAAGGACCTTGGCCATGTCAAGGGCGGCTTGTTTTTCGTTCTTGGCTACGAGGGCGGTGTATCTTGCTGTCTCAGGCATCTTGGCTCGTGAGTAGAAGGTTAGTGAGGCGGGGACGGCTCCGAACATGAGGATTATGCGCCATACATAGTCGGCTTGTGGCGGAAGAGAAGCTGTTGGGTTTACATCATATGGTGGAGCTTTGTATGCGTGGTCGAATGCTGCTGCTGCTATTAGAGAAACTATCCCTCCGGCTAATATTCCGAATCCTGAGGAAGAGGAAAGAGTCTCTTTACTTTTATTATAGGAGTATGTGTATGGGTCAACTAAATACGGACGATGATTTATATTTTTCAGTAAGAAAAGTTCAAGAGTTTGAAAAAACATGCACATCACATGCATGACACAAATTAAAAGAGACTAGTTTAAGTGTGAATTTAGTACTTAGTAATAGATAAAATATCCCTTCCTCTCTCTTGTTATTATTTCGATCTACGGTTTGTTTTTATTATAAATATATGACACATGTATAATTTTGGTCAAATTTTATGGAAGTATACTCTATCAACAATAAACATGACACACATATCAACATTTATTTAATTAACGATGCTCTATCAAGTATATATCAACAATAATCAAAGGTGCCTTTAATTAATGATGACAGGATATATATTAGAGGAGCACAGAATTAGGGAAGAGTGATTACGTTATTTTATTGAAAATAAACGTGACATATCAACCAACGAAACTGAAACTAACATTTTTATCTCCAAGTTAAGCAAATAAGGCTTACATTAATAAGGACTGGAGGGAAGACTACTAATTGTCTTAAATATAAACATATTTATATAATTTTTTTTTATTCAAAGGGCAAGCACTAACGGCTTGAGGTTACAAGCAGGATCGAACCCGCAACCTCCCACCTAAAGGGGAGATGTCATACCACTGGGCTACAAGGCCCTTGGTCATATTTATATAATTTAATTATATTAATTTTGTCAATGAATATGACATGTATTTTCTTAACACACCCTAGTTTCTTACCTCTTTCCCTTAATCATTGATGAGGTAGCATTAATAATACTCCCTCCGGTTCTTATTATAAGTCACCAACTACCAATTTTTCTTGGTCCTTTTTATAAGTCACTTCATGATTTACAATGTGCATTAATTATTTTTTTCCACATATACTCATATTTAATAGGGGTAGTAGGAGAGAGTGATATATAGTTAATAGTTTAGGAAATAAATGTAATTATTAGGGGTAATATTGGAAAGTACTTAAATTGTAAGACAAATTAAATATATTTAACCAATTTTATTGGTATGTGAGAAAGTTAGTTAGGTGATTTATAATAAGGACCAGAGAGAATATAGGATAATAATCTAAGAAAATAATTGACAAAAACAATTGAAAGGTTTATTATACTCAAAATTAAGATAAACTCTCCATAGTATATATATATATATATGTGTCTATATATATATATATATATATATATATATATATATATATATATATATATATATATTAAGGTACAAAGGGAGTACTTATTTACCTAATTTAGAGATCAATAAAGCTAAATAAGTCAGAAGCTTGCTCAATTAATTTAAAAAATGGTAAATAAAACATACTAATGGGAAAATTTGCTATGTTAAGGACTTGGACTTATTCCTAAATTAAGTCTAGTATCTAAAACTATATTATATCACTTTAGTTTAGTTAACTAAAATTTTGAAAAAGAGAGACAAGTTACTAAATTGATCAACAAACCTTGCATGGCAAAGACGGCAGCGATAAACGCTCCACGAGTCTTCTTATTGGCATATTCCGACATGATGGTGGCGGAGAGAGGGTAATCCCCACCAATCCCAAAACCAAGCCAGAATCGAAAAAAACATAAAGTAGTAATAACACCTTTGGCAGTGTGACCAAAAGAGAGACCAGAAGCAAGAGAAGAAACAACCATAAGAGCAAGTGTCATACCATACACTTTCTTCCTCCCCAACTTATCACCAAGCCACCCAAAGAAAAGTTGACCAGCCAAAGTCCCACATAGTGCCACGCCATTCACGGCGGCTGACACGTTCGGCGGTAAGCTTCCCGGCTTGGCCGACCCTTGTTCGGTGTAATAAATCCTCCCTAGCAACTTTGTAACGTTAGGGATACTAAAGAGATCGTATGCGTCTGTGAAAAATCCCATGCCCGCTACCACTATGGCCGTGAAGTGATACCATTGTGTCTTTGCCACATCAAGTGCATTAAGCACGTCACGTTGATCACCCGCCATATATATATAGCCACAAAGTTCAATAGGATTTTCAAGGGTTTTAGTCCTAGCTAGAAGTGCGTGGATATTTATACACACATATAACAAAGAATTATAGTTCTGGGTGGTGGTTTGAATTTGTGCTTAATTTTCATGCGTGTGTGGACTGTACACTTTGACGAATATGATGATATTGTATAATTTTCTACCTAGATTCTGGTTTGAATATTATTTGATAAATGTGTCTATGATTTGATGGAACCACACGTAGTAGGATTTTATAGGGTCATGTAAAAATAAATGAGAATATATTATGTATGAAGTGTGAACATACATACTTTCTTGTCAAAATTAGCAATGAAAGTGAATGTATGGGTTGATTCTCAGTGTAGTTTCATGACTTGTGAAAAGGAACTGATTGGCAGAAAAGTTATACTATTGTATACCATATACTTGTTGGAAATATTGAGTGGGTGTGTCATAGAAACAAGTCTCACATTGTTTGGGATTGTGAGTTTCCAAATTATAAGTGAATTTGGAATACTATATTGGAGAAGAGGAAAAGTTAACTCATACAATAATGGGCCACAAGAGATAAATTCGGCTATATTCCCCAACCATTTTTATGAGTTAAATGTGGATCATGCACCTTTTTATTAGGATATATTTTGTAAAATATGAAATTAAGTTTGGGAAGAATAACTTTACATATTTAACAAATATGAAATGCTGATATGATTTTGTGGATTACATTAAATGTGCACATAAAGACAATGATGATAATTGATAATGAGATTACGTTTTTGGAAGTTATGAATTTTGAATACTATTTATGCATGTCATTCATTGTTAATTATATCCAATAATGGATATGTTTTAAACAAGCATTTATGTTGGTTTTATTTGTCATTTGTTGTAAAAGGTATAAAGCTTTTACAACATGGTTTTAATAGTTTTAAAAATCTCATTTATGTATATTAATACACATTTCAACTTGAGGCCATATAGGCTTTGAAATATGTATTTATATATATGCCTATGAAAGTGGTGCATTGGAAGGTCATATATGTGACCCTTTACTCTATGAGTGAGAGCATTCTTCTTCCTCCTCCGCTTGAATATTTTATACCTTACTGAGTAAAAGATCTTCCGTATTTCTGTTGATCATTGCTACTTAGCAAGAAGGATCTGTTTAATGTCGGGGAGAGCCGTGTCCTAAGCTTGCCGGTGGTCGCGGAATACCTCTAAAGTAAAGTGTCCTTGAGGACGCGACTCAGATCATTTTTATTATTCTTTTTCATTGTTTGCATGCATAGTTGCTGATTGGACATATTACTATTGGTGGAGAGCTAGAAGGTATCCATAGATTATTTGATGATTTGGAAGCTATCGCCAACAATACTTATGTGTCTTCTAGAAGAATAACTTAATATCATGTTTAACTTTAAAGATTTATACCAATAATTATGATGATGATTTGCACAACAAAATTATTATTACAGTAATACTCCATTTTTTATCATAATAGTAATACTCCATTCAGTACTAAATATATGAGTCATTTGATAATTAATTTATAAATATTGAAAGTTAACTAGCTAATTAAGACAATCATTTAAAAAAATTTCACCATTTTTCTGAAATTTTTTTTTTGACCAAATTTTTTTTTCTGAAATTTTATTTGCATTGTAAACTACAGTTTTTTATTAAAAAAACTCCTTAATAACTATAATAACGAGATTATTGGGGTATATGAAATTGAAAGATAAAAAAAGATATATCTATTCATTCTTGTGTACATAAATATACTCTATCCTATTAACATTATAAAAGTTACAGCTAACCATTTTATACAAATTAATAAAACATAATAGAGTCCCTTATTATGGGTAAAATTAATATTGTTTCCTGTTTTAGTTTGATTTTATTTATTATACACCCACACTGTTTCTCCTATTAATTTTAATATGCAAGCGTAAAAATGAAAAAAAAATATTTATTATTTTGATTCTTACATTTTATATTTTATAATATAGACAGAATTTTCTCATGTTACTTTTTATATTAAGACAGGAAGGTATATATATTCATTTAAGATGAGAACAAAAATCAAAGGGAATAGTTGATATGGAACCGGCCGTCTTGGGACCATGCAGCATGCACCACAGCTAGCTTTCGGCCACTTGTTGATGAAGCTAAGGGGAATATGTGATTTTGTGTGCTTGTTATTAGAAGTGAAGTTATTTACTCAACTTTTGAGTGGTAATTATCGCAATAAGTTCACATAGGAATCAGATTCGAAATATGGTAAGAAACTCTCTCTAGCACCACATAATTCGCCCCACTTACAAAAAAAGTTAATGTACGTGATTACTGATAATGTAATATTTTCTTTTACAAAATACTCCATTATATAATATATGTATGTACTTGATTTGATTAGATTGAGTATATATGCTAATTTCGTTAATATGATATTTTCTATAAACATATACTAATCATCATTCATTATTTTGCCCCTCCCTTAGCTTTCTTGTTATTATAGTATTATTAATCAAATTTTAGAGTAGTATTGAAACATTATAATGTAGAAAAAATTGACCAAACATTACAAATAAGTCTAATATTTAACAATAGTATCATTAGAGTAGCTACATCAATCATTGTTGAGCGGTCATTTAGGGGACTTATTAACTGGTGATCTAGGTTGTTTCCATCATAAGTAAGTGTTTGTTTAAAAAGTAAACCAGCTAGCTGAAACCAGCAACAAATATAATCAAATAGTTGCACCCCATGTAATTGTTTCATTGAATGTTGACCAAAATTATATTATTGTATCGTCAAGAGCTTTGATTGATGTTTATATTGAAACAATCATGTTGCTACTTTCGAAATTTTGCATAGCTGATTGCATTTTGTTTACACATTCTCAGCTATTGCCGTTGCCGTTGCTTGCTAAAGTGCATATCTGATCTAATTTAAAAATAATTTATTTTAGTTTTTGTTCAAGTTCTAAACCAAAGTAACTTATAATTGAAACCGTATTTTTACCCGTTTAGTAAAAGTGCTATACAAAGCATTGATTCAGTTGTGTGCGTGTGTGTGTGTGTGTTTATGTTTTCTAGGGTATTATTTTGTAGTCAACAAGCCTTCTTAGCTTTTGAATCTTAACTATTATGCACGTATTGTTCATTATCATCCTGAGTTTGGATCGAGTCGTTGAACTACTGTACGTGCTTCTTTTTGTGCACTAAACCAATATTTTTTGTACATTATACCTTCCAAGAAATAGGGTCACATTTTCCTGAAAATATGCACCAGGGCGAAAGTATTTTTTATTTGTTTTGCCTAAATTTGCCTTGGAAGTTTACAAAGTGTGTCATATTTACTTATATCATTAAAAACTTACCATTAAATAGTTCACGTGGATCGTTATTGACGGTAAAGGGTGAATATTATATACTTTGCACACTTTTAAGCAAAGTGGACCCAAAAATATTTTCATGGTGGATATGATCCTCTAATCTCCGTGCATACTTCCAGGGCAAATACGACATTTAATCCGACCCTATATTCTATTTACATCTAAAATAATCATCATAATAGCATGGAAAAATAATTCATAATAAATAACATTGTCAAAATATTAAGAAAAAAATTATAACTATAGTTAAATAACTGGATCGGACTACAAATAATATAATGTAGCTCCAAAAGTGCCATGAATCGTTGATTTCGGTAACACTGGTCATGCAAGTGGAAGAAATTTAAAGCAAATAGTATTTTGAGCACACTGCGTGGAAGTATGGAGTTACAATATATATATATATATATATATATATATATATATATATATATATATATATATATATATATATATATATATATATATATATAGCACATTTACATGTGAAAAGCAAAAAAACAAAAAAACTATTCAACTAACGTTACGTAGTGGGCTTCCACATATTATGATTAGCTGGCCAGCTTTTAAGAACGAAGCTTGGCGATTGTTAAAATTATATTAAAACGAGAAAAGTAAAAAAAAAACAATGCAACTACCACTGTGATATTCAAAAGTTATAATTAGTCAAGTAAAAAATAACACAAGCTTTTATGAATGAAGCTTTGTCAATAATAGTTAAAACTATACTTGACTGTTTTTTACGTTGAATGCCACCAAATAAAATTAATCATTAGACCAAGAATTTCAAAGTGTTTGTTTAATTGTGCATACTTAGGCTTTTACCTTGTATTATTACTAGATACGTGGATGTCTTGAAAATGGTAGGCATATCTGCTTAGTAACGTATTATATTTTTTTGTGAATTTATTTAATTACAATGACATGACTCTTAACGAATGAGTGTGTTCGGTTCAATGGATGAAGAAACACTGTTGATTTTTATTTTATCAGAAGAAACACTCTTATTGAGACCTACTAATTAATTTTTAATGGTCCGCATGTGTGTATGTGTGTGTGTGTCTATATATATATATATATATATATATATATATATATATATATATATATATATATATATATATATATATATATATATATATATATATATAATCTTCTTTCCAATTTATATATATTTAATTAATCCTTCATTTTCTTAATTTAATCTCACGTATACGTTTTTTTATTTTGTCCATTACATTACTAATAATTAGTTATAACCAATAGCATTTTTTATATATCAATTTACTGAGAATGAACTGAATTAACAAATATCCGGCATTCTTCCTCAATACATGACTACAAATTCAAAGTGATCCCCCTACCTAATGATTGTTAACTTTGATTTTAATACATATTATTTTATAGATTCATATGCTTGATATTATATTATATCCATTTGGTAAGATCATCATTCAAATCATTTTCTGCCAATCTCTCTCTTTAATTTCCGTCCCCGTAAATAGATTCCCCTCAACCAAACCAATATATATACATATAGAAGATATATAAATATGTGCGCGCGCGTATGTTCCCCTTTAGGGAAAACCAACTTCGTATTTAATTTTTATTATATTATTTTATTCTTTTTTGGCTAAATATTATTTTATTCATACATCACAGCAAATACCTGATAAAAATAAAAATAACTTTTGACACCACAACACGTTACCAACCAAATTGACCCACAGGTTATTGTTCTGTCATCTAGAGTAAACAGCTTGCTCAAGTTAATGTGTTAATATATAATTAAGCTACTTATTAGTTTTTGTGTTAATATGTCAGCGCGCGCGAGTACATACAACTTTTAATTTACAAATTGAAATTTGAGGTTTAACAATCTCATATTCATACTTATCTCTATTTTTTAAAAAATCATCATCACAAAAGCACCGTTTTCTTCCTTCGCATGGCTTTACAAACTCATACATATATACCCGCAAGTGCAACTTGTGACGTCCTCATTTGGGGATTCTGAAAGATGCAAGGTGTTTGAATTAATTGGTTTACCTTTAAGTAACTTTGAATATTATATAGGGTAGATATGTAGAGCAGTTAATGAAAGCCGGTCTTTTTAAGTGTAGGGTCGAACTTTAGTTTTGAGCTCTCGAAATCATAGGTGTGTTTGAACTTTAAACAAACGGCATATCCTACAGGGTTCCGGTCTTTTTACCTTCTTATGTAAAATTTATATAGTAGTTTATGTAGTGTATGGACTTTATGTAATAATGTATTTATTTTTGGCGTATCGACTTTATGTAACAATTTATTTAATTGTGGTGTGTAGACAATGGACTATTACACTTAGTATTTGTGACTTGGTGTTTATCTAATTGAATTTGTATTATTTTTTTTATTACATGAATTTGTATTATTGTGTGTTAATCATTGGACTGATGAGTAGATAATATTTGGTATTTATATACATATTTGGATTGAATTTATGTTTTTATCATATACTATTTCATTGTTTTAATTGATAATATGTACCGAAATGGGAAAACTGTCTGCGAAAAACGAGACCAAAATGCCTACTATCACATTAGGCCATACTTGTGAACTACTACCACACCCAAATTCTAGGCTTCATAAATATGTGGGAAAAAATTCTTAGAGAATTAAGGGTCAAACAAGTAATCGGGCGTTGGCCATGTGTCCCTTATTGGGAATTTTTTTTAGCTTTCAATCTGGTGTGATGATGGATGAAAATGAATAGGCCAACAATAAAGATAGTTCAATTTTCAAATTAAACTACCAATGGTAATTAAATACAGGCACCCGTGCCTGATTAATTTATTAGTCTCTCTGGTCCGTAATATAAAAGCACAACTATTAAAACACGTTTCTTAAGAAAACATGTAAAAGTTATTTGAGTGTCTAAAATTAATA
This sequence comes from Mimosa pudica, assembly GCA_029929735.1. Classification (NCBI taxonomy): domain Eukaryota; kingdom Viridiplantae; phylum Streptophyta; class Magnoliopsida; order Fabales; family Fabaceae; genus Mimosa; species Mimosa pudica. The sequence goes on from JAKELP010000040.1 coordinate 1,768,066, forward strand.
CTTTCTTTCCAATGTTGCCCATATTTATTATGATACTATTAAGAGAGAAAAATATATAAGCATTAATAAATATGAAAGAGAGTTAGGGGCAAAGTAAGAATAAAAAATGTATTAAATGAAGAGAGAATGTAAGGTGAACTCTTAAATTTTGTACCAAAACTATTCAAATTTTGGGCTTTTATATTACGGACAAGAGGAATTTGTTTTCTTTTACCTCAATTGTGTAGTGATTATAACGTTTTTCTTGCTTGAGCGTGTTTTATGAACTATAATGAGTTGGGCTACTGTTGTTTTCTTCTTTAAAAGATGACGAGGAGTGATGTGTGGAATGACGCAAAGAGAACATGTTTAGGACATGAAGTGGTTCTAGCCGTTTAATTTTAAAGATTATCTTCAGAACCATAAGACATGTCCGAAATAATGTACATGATGTCAAATCTTTACGTGCCCCACTTGAACAACAACAAATGTATTCAAGCATTTGGCTTGCCTTTGGAATATTTTTGTACTTGTTTTATACGAGTTGTACTATTGCATTTCTATTACTTGATTCTCTACTAATTTGAATGCAAGCTGCAACCTTCAACTTATAGAAGAATTTTCTTTGACCACAAAAGTCATGAGTAATATTTTGAGTTCTTAATCATATGGGTTTATAGCTTGTTAGGCTCGATTGATGTTCAGGCCTTTACGAAAGCTTATCTGAATCCTATTGTCCCAAATCCATTTTCGTTGTGACATGCAGAAGTTGCTTTTTCATTTTTTATAGTTTTTGAATCTGAATTTTGGCCTTGAAATTGGGAAATTTTCGGAAACTAATGTTTTATTCTAATGCATGATACAAGCAACTTCCTATCAGATTTTTTTTTATAAAAGCATGTCTAAATGTAAATTATATTATACTGACTCACTTTTACTCTAACTTAAGTTCACAAAACATAATTAAGATAAAAGCCACTTTTATATGTGTGTGTGTCAAAAGAAATCAGTTTATGTGCAGAGTGGACTTGTTTTGCTGGCAAAACATGAAAGAACTCTGTGATAATTTCTTTAAAACCCAAATGTGTGTTTTTCGCATAGATGCTGTTCGGCTGGGTTTCAACTGGGCTCATTACTGAGCTTGAAATGCTCATTGGTCCGGCATTTTGGACCCATGGCCCAACCTTTTGGTAGACCAATGCATATCTGGCCTGTGATAAAAAAATCTTGTGTGGACACAGTCAAGTTTAATAAATATACCTTCTTGAGCTTCCCAGCAAGGTCAAGGATAGACTTTGTTTTTTTTTGGCCGAATAAGGATAGACTTTGTTTTTTTGGCCCAAAAGGATAGACTTTGTTAACCCAAACTGGTCTTAGTCTCCTGCATATTTCTGTCACACACTATAGAAACCCAATTAATAAGTCCACTAACTATTTTTAGTCCCTTGTAGGTTTCCACTATTCAAAGTCTTTTTCTTAAATAAAAATGTATAAGGACCTAACTCAACTAAACATCCCAACTAAAATTTTTTTGAAGGAACTTGTAATCACAAATAAAAAAGAGCGCACCTGAAATGACTAGTGCATTTTTGGGAAACTCCGAACAGCACTTGTTTTTCCCCAAGTTAAGCCAAAACTATATCACATATTTACTTTGTATAGCTAGTGTACAATCACTTTTAAAAAGTTAATCCAAATAGACACTTACTCCTATTGGAATCAATTGGGAGGGCTCTACACCACAAAGGCTAGAGACTTCTATATGTAGCCCAAGGTAAGCCTCTCACCTTTGTTATGATTACCAGTTCAAAAGGAGAATCATCCACAAAAAATTAGTCAGAAAATCCCTGAAGTTACACTTTGCACTTCTCTTGTGAAGATCTTTTATATGAGACTTGTACTTCCTAAGCAGTGTTCCCAAGTTTATGACTTTGATTTCTAGTCCAAATTCACATGTCCTTGCCAAAAAGAAATAACTCATACCAACAAAACCAATGACTATATATATTGTAAATCTATAACAGAATACGAAGCTTATGCTGCAATCATGACTTCACTCATCTTTCTATAATTTCTTCCCTTATATATTTATCTGTCAATACACATTACAATTATACACAACCTTGACCATATTACAAAGAAGACACTAAGCCAAAGGCCCATTTTCGTGATGTTGACAAAGTGACAGAATACCATCTGTTAGAAACAGCGGGACAATACTGCACTTAGAATTGGTTTCATTGGAAAATATTCCTAAATCCATCAAAAATTTGTAGGGCTCTTAAACCACCAGTCCTCATATTCCTCAGTCTGCTCCGGAGTATCTGCATATAGCAATAATAACCATCAGCAATCAATTACAGTTTCTTATAAATTTAAACTTCATACAGATGTCAAAATACACGTGACATTTTCACTTTTTGTATTAGTTTAGGCCTTCAGGGGTTAAACGTTATGATTTGACTTTGGCGAGCCAGAATTGTGATTAGAATCTAGTGTGATGATACCCACTTTCTGCCTTTTACATCTATTTTTTATATATCAACCAGCAATCCGACCGTTTTCTGGATTCTAATACCACGTATTTGAATAACGGACTACTTAAGTTTCGGGGTTCATGGCTCTCGCTCTCGACACTTCTGCTATTTACATCTACCTAATACTCTTTTTTTCATTTGACGGCACTTTAAGGCTTAAGTAGCCATTTTTTGTAGCAGTAAAAAGTTCAGATTGATGAAATTATGGGATTAAATCAGTGCCCCAAAAAAAACGACAGTGCATGCACCATATCATTGTATTTATTTGCCTAAGTTAGCATAATGTGCCTTAAATTCTTACATATTGTGCGCGAAAGAGTATTCTTTGCTCACTAGTGCACAAGTCCACAGCTAGTTGTTTCAAAAAGAGTCTTCGGTTGAGTTGTTTCGGAGAAGTCACGTCCAAATCAAGTGATCCACTTTCCTGAGAATCATATATATAAGCAACTGATGAGATATTTTGATGAGCAGGGAAGGGTAAAATTTAACACAGACACCGACAAACTATGCTCTTTCAAAGCTATATATACATTAAGAAAACTAAAAATCGAGTTTCCTTGCCTGTAAAAATCTTTTGTACTTTGATATGCTGGTTTCACAGCTATCTAGTATAAATTGCAACGCTTGCTCTTCTATTTCAGGATATCTCAAATCCTTCTTTACAGTTGTTTTATTCGATGCTGCAGCAGCCATCTGTTCAAGAGAATCACCCACTAACGTTAAACGACAGATTATCCATTCAAATATTTGGCAAGTACCAGAGCCTAACCTCTTCAAATTGGCCTCTCATGCTTGGAGGGCTCACAGCTAAATAGGCATATGCCATTAACTCCAATGGCCAACCAGTAACTCTTACAGGGAAGCACTGTGATCTGTTAAAATTGAACACAATTATCTAGTAAACAGTTCAATCAAAAGTACCAGTATTTCTAAGTAGGACACTCTAGGAATTAAAAATATCCCTAATCCTACTGAAATGAAATTTCTGTGCAATCGTATAACGTAGAGAAAAGATGTTTTGGTGATGTCTCTTGAAGTACTCAGCCAAAACTACTATTAAAAGGAAGTGTGTGGGTGCACTTTAAAGTGATTATGCAGACACTGAAAAGGTTCTAATCAAGACAGAATGTAAAGAAATTTCAATCTTAAAAGAGCACACATGAAATATTATTTTGAGGACTCACGCTGACAGTCCATTTTTCTTCAGGAGTTGTAACTTCTCTTCATAGCATTTATCAGATTTTTTGAGTGACAATAATAATTCAGCTGAATCACTTGGATTAGTCCCTTCCTTTGGAACGAATCCATAAGATAGCAATAGCTCTCCATTAGATTTCTTGCCATACGATATAAACACCTGAGTAGAGTCAGAGTAATGCAAGAAATAAGTCACAAGACCTCTACATTTAAGAGCTGAGATCAATGGTGAAGAATACCATCTACGAAACCAAGCTTCAGTTTACTATTAAGTGATCATTCTGAGGATGAATTAAAATTTTAGGGAGATCAATCTATCAAACAGTAAATATAACATAATGCACCTTGGCAAAGCCCTGGTACTGGTTTGGAACTAGTCTACTTTTATTAAATGATTTTTATCAAGGATCTTGATTCAAACCTTATACAACAAACTTCCATGTGTCTATTTATATTTACCTGCTCACCTGGTTGGTAGGGACGGTCTGTGGTAAAGACAACTCCCTTTGATGATTTATCATAATCCAAAAACGTTTCCACCTAACCCAGAGAAAATGTAGCTATTTAGTTTTACACATGCAGAGGCAAAATAAATTAGGCATCATATTTGAAACAGATCACATCATACATCACAACTATGGTTCAGCATATCTGCCCAGGGAACCAAGGCAAACTTATCATCCATCGAAGGTAATCGAACCTGCATGGTACAAAGGTGGAACTTAACATTCTTCTACATAAACAGTTGTATTCACTAAAAAATGACAAAAGCAAGCTGTTAATAAGAATAATAATACATGGATTAGTTAGTGGCTAGTTAGTTAGTTGATTAGAGGTAGCATCTATAAATCTATAAATCTATAAATAGGATACTACTCTCTATTATAATTCAGATTTTGGAGTTGTTAGCATGATGTGAAGCCTGAGTGCTTTTCCCTTCTATATCTCTCTCCCATATCTTCTTCCTCTTCTCCTTCTTCTCCTTCTTCATCTCAATTCTCGCCTCTCTTTCTCAATCTTTCCTCACTTCTATCTACTTTTCTACCTTCCACATAACACAGGCCTCAACAAAGTAAATGATTGGTTGTAGCACCACAGACAAACACATAATGGGTAAAATTACAGACATCTACTAGTAAGGCAAGGACCAGATTTTGCAAATATAGTATTCCTCTTCAATACTTTAAAAATTACAGTTTCAAGCAGTAATATATCTGGTCCTGTAATTATTTTAGCATTTTTTAAATTCTGGGCCCAAAATCTCTTTCAAAATCAGCTAAGCTAGGGCTTCCTATGACATACAAGCTCATCGGTTGAAACAATATAGAGAGGTGAAAACCCTCTCATTTAGTATTCAACCCTCACAGTAGCAAAAGAAGGAGAAAACAATCGGTTTATGCTACTACAGCTACAACAACTTACCAAGCGAGAAAAGAGAATACCAAATGACCACTTGAAGGTCTCAATGTTGAACACCTGTGAGTTAAACAAATAATAAACTAAGATAAGCACTAAACATAAAAATTATTTATTTGGACTAAAACGTAGCTTCCTACGACTATGTACCCCTGAAAATGATGACATTTTGCCCTTGGGAATGTAGAAAGCTATATAAACTAATAAGATTGAGTATCATTCATATTCATACGACTTTATCCTTATTCTTACTAGTAACACATATATGCAGGCTAACTAAACTGTATAAAAGATGAAGCAGAGGGATAAAAAATTAATGATCAAGATGCACTTTCAAATTTATATCAACTAATGATAGCAGCCAAATGTCAGGTCAACATTATACTAACTAGTAACGATCATTACAATCAGGATGAAAATGATTTCAACATTATGAAGAGGATTGAACAACCTTTAGATATCACTAAAGTCACCATTCCACTCAACCAAAAGCCTAACAGAACATCACGCTTGTCAGTTCATATTATGTTCCCCAAAAAAGTACAACTTAGGCATGGTCTAATAACCCTTATCCAGGTCCTATGACAAATAGTTACCTCTTCAGGGAATAAACTAGGGTGCTTGGAAAATATTCTGAGCCTCAAATCATTGTATCTGCACAAGAAGTATAAAGATTGGCAGCAAGACACAGATAAATATATTAAGAATGGAAAAGATTGTTGAAAAGGAAACAAAAAGGCTATGTTTTTAAGAACACAAGGTACAGCAATGTATCATACGTTCCAATAACATTATTAATCCTTTCAATCGCTCTCTCCCTAATCTGTGAAGCTTCCAAATAGCGATCTAGTTCTGCCTGTGACCTGGAATTAGGATTGAAAATATTAAGGGAAGAATTTTAAATATATGAGATGAATGCAATTGAAAAATGTAACACTTCAACCCTGGCACTACATTGAAGTCAATTTTAAGGAGAGAGCTTGGGTACTTTACAATAACGAATAGTCATGTGCTTCACTTCACTGAAAAATTAATATCAGAGTAATTATGGTAAACTAGTCTCCCATATACTCAATTACGACGTCATTGTACTCTATCAGTAACCAAGTCTTTAGATACATTGTTAATTTAAAGATCTCTCTCCAAAACTTCCCTGAGTGTTCGCCTCAGTCTCCCTCCCTCTCTCTCTCTCTCTTTTAATAGGACTTCATATTTCTTGATCTACCCTCCATACATCTATTCACAGCAAAGAATTCATCCCATGAAGCTTTTTCGCTCATTTTTGGAAAGTTTTCATCCTCATTTGTTAGTTGTCATTACTCTCATCATTTCTCGACAAGCTTTGTAAACAAATCAAGAGAAGCAATCTTAGAGCACATAATTTACCAGTAAAGAAGTGAATAGGGTTGCCGAGGTAAGGCTGAAACATAGCTGCTCCATCTTGAAGATTTCATGAGACTTGCTTCACTAATGAGATAGGTTGCAAGTAGTGGCCAATCTGGCACTGAATTCCTTTTCAAGATTTCACCAGCTTCAGGGCAGCTCCATGCCTTTTAACCAAAGACAGAAAAACACACACACAAGCAGAATCATGAGCACCAGCTGCAGATGCAGATGCACATGCTGAAACAAAATTTAACAAAACTCAGAGCACCATTTCGCAAACTACAGAACATATGAATGAGAAAGACCAACTTCTCTCCCCTTATATTTCATGTGGAATGGATGATGGATGATTCCACCTTAAATTTAATCAATAAATTATTTTAAAAACTCCATGAATTGATACATGAATGAGAAATACCAAACAAACAAACGTGATTCAGCTTTGACAAAACGCTGAAGGCAAATCCAAATAAATACCAACAGGACAACTGTAAGATAAGGCTGCTACATAAAACTCCATCACATCCTAATTATAAGATCAAGTTAACTTCTTTCAAGAACTCAATGATATAAAAAAATCATTTATATCTATCTTTTTCTTCTGAAAAGTAATTTATTTTAATTATAAACTAACATATAATCTAATTACATCCACCATATGTTAAAATTTAATTGCCCATTTCACTTCCTTAATCTCCAACAAAAAAAGTGAACTTGATCCTAGAACGAGCAACAAACTAATCATAAAATGCAAAACTACCCACAAACATACAAAAAACAACAACAACAAAGTCTTATCCCACTACGTGGGGTCGGCTACATGGATCATACGGCGCCACTATGCTCTATCATTCAACAAACTAATCATAAAATGCAAAACTACCCACAAACAAACAAACAAACAAAAAACAACAACAACAACAACAAAGCCTTATCCCACTTCGAGGGGTGGGTTACATGGATCATACGGCACCACTGTGCTCTATCATTCAACAAACTAATCATAAAATGCAAAACTACCAAAAACAAACAAAAAACAACAACAACAAAAGACTTATCCCACTACTACGCGCGGTCGGCTGCATGGATCATACGGCACCACCACTGTGCACTATCATTCAACAAATTATTAATCATAAAATGCAAAACTACCCACATAAAATCTAAACCCCAAAAGGGTAATCACTAATCAAACAACAACATCAAATAAACAACCAAACAAACATAAAATATTGAAAAAAAACTCCATCTTTACAGTTGGGACATACAGAATCAGGAGTGATGACGAGTGAAGGAGGAACAAAGAGCAACTTCTCCCCCTTCCTGACATTCTTCAAAGCAACAAGGCCTCTCTCACCAACATCCACTCTTTGAATGGCCATCTTCTGAGGTGGCAGCCCAGAATGAGACAACCATCTCTCAAGAGCTGAAGCGTTCTCCAGAGACTCGTTTTCACAGCCCCAAGGGATGATGCTTCTCTCTGCTGACGTGGCAACTTCAATGGCATTGTCACGTGCAGAAGAAGATACTGAACACTGAAGTTGCAGCTTTCTCCTTCGTGGGAGAGGTGGAACACGAAGAAGTGAATGAGGCTTCTGCTTAGTGGTGAAGGAAGTGAAAGTGGGAATGAAGGTTAAGGTTGTTGTTGTTGTTGTTGTTGAAGCTTCAGCCATGGATGGCTTTTGTGAGTGACTCTGGATTTTATCTCACAACCTTATCTGTGCAAACTATAACAACAGAATCATTACATCATGGTCGTTCTAAGATTCTTGTACTCCCTCCACTATACACTAGTGTCACTTATTTTATTTTACTTTGTAATTAATTCTTTTTCATATTTATTAATATTTATATATTTCTCTTTTAAGAGTATTATAGTACTACCTCCGGTCCCTAATGTAAGAGCTAACCGCAAAAAAAACGCTTATTAAGAAAACATGTGAATGTTAGTTGGGTGTCTAGAGTTAATGCTACTTTTCCAATATTGCCCATATTTATTATGGTACTTTTAAGAGAGAGAAATATATAAGCATTAATAAATATGAAAGAGAGTTAGGGGTAAAGTAGGAAAAAATGCATTAAATGAGGAGAGAATATTGGATGAGCTCTTACATTAGGGACCAAAACCATTCAAATTTTGGGCTCTTACATTAGGGACCGGAGGGAGTAGTAAATATGGGCAATATTGAAAAAAAAAACATTATCTCTAAACACCTACTCCCTCCGGTCCTATTTATAAGTCGCCAACCGCCCATATTGTACAAATTAAGGAATGGTGGTTAGTGGTGGTTATATCATTAAATTGGTCTTGTTTTATTTTTCATTTTCATTTTTGCCCCTCCTCGCAACTATTAAATGAGTCATAATGAGACAAGCAAAAGTAAATGCAGAAATTTCTTTTTTCAATGATAGGGGCATATTTGGAAAACTTTAATTAATGAGTTAGTTAGTGGTAGTTGGTGACTTATATTAAGGACCAAAATTTAGTGGCGGTTGGTGACTTATAAATAGGACTGGAGGGAGTAACTAACTTTCAAGTGTTTTCTTAGGAAGTGTGTTTTGACAACTCAGCTCTTATGATCGGAAGAAGTAACTGGTAAGGTTTAGAAGACGATGCATAGGCTTAAGCTCAAAATTATTTTGAATTATCATTTTTTAAAAAAATTATTTTATTAAAATACTACTATCAACTTTAATACATTTTTAATAGATGAATAGTAAGTGGATTCAACCCCACAAGAATGAGAATCTATGTTTGGGTTCTGTTGTTATTGGGAGAGGGGGTAACCCTTCTAGGTGGTCATTATCATTTTTATTGAGTTCAATTGGAATTACACAACACCTCAAGTGATAGATACTAACCAACATTAGAACTCTAGTGACATTAGAACTCAAGTTGCAGTTGGTGGATCATTGTAACGAGTACAAGTCCTTGGGAGAGACACACCTCAAAAGCTAGTCTTTGGGGTTGAAGAGCTAAGGACTCCCTTATTAGGAAAACCTCCTCGATGTGAGTCTTGTGGCAATGCATCCCAACTCAAAACCCTTCGTATGTAGCCATCTCCGATCTTTGGGACGAGATGATGTCTCGACGGCTCTACTCTAGGACAATTCACTCAACGCTTCGTTCAACCTTCTTTTGGTCAGCCTCTCCGGTCAAAACCTTCTATATGTAGACTTTTCCGTTTGGTCATATCTCAATGAAAGCACCATTGTAAGGAGTATAAATTCTTGGAAGAACCACACCTCAAAAGGTAGTTATTGGGGTTGGAGAGCTAAAGACTTACAAGGCTAGTAGGCTACCTTACGAGGAAATTCCGACATGAGACTTGTTACGTGACTTATGGCGCATGTGCATCCTTTTTTCGTTGGCTAAACTAACGGAGCAAAATGGTGATTTAATTTGATTTGTGAAGAGTATTGATAGCCATTATAAGAAAGGCAGAAAGAAAAAAAAATACAAAGGTGGGCTCGTTAATCTTGTACCGAACTCCTCTCCAAGCCTTGATCAAGTTTACCAACTTTTAGAAGGCAGTATTTTGTAATTGAGCAACAAATTTTTTAAAGCCTTTTTAAACCTCTTTGGGTGTTATTAACTTTCTTTTACCCAAATAACAAATCTTCACCTTCAACCCGTTTTTGGGTTTTGCTCAGCCAACGTATTGGCATTGGGTGCTCGTTTCTAGCGACCGACAGGAGATATTTTTATAACTAAGGATACGCTATTTGGTTTTATATTGCTTCCTAGATTATTGTTTAATGGCGTCAATGTATATGATTTACGAAGTAAATGACAAAAAATAAAAATAGATCCCACATTTAGTATCCAAATGAACTCTTAAATAAATCTATTTAAAAAGACAAGACAAGAGGGTTGGTTATAATTTTATAGAATATGTATATTTTGATTTTATTTTTTCCAAGGTTAAAACCAAGTAGTGTGAGCATGATTACATGAATTAAAACAGCACTAATATTTTATTCTTATTCTATGATGATCACAATAAAGTTAAAGGGCCTAGCTAGCAATGGAATGATGATACCCCTTCTATCTTCATTAAAAGACATGAACAATAGACAATGAAAGCTGACTCAAAATCAAGCAAAAATTATTGGGTCTGGTAGGTCAGTGGTATAACATCTCTTCATGGGATGTTGTGGTTCGATTTGTTTGTTAATGCTCTCTTCAGTAAAAAAAGCAAAATTTGGGGTGCTTGTTAGAATATTAATATATATTGTCATTACTTTTGTGGAAATATGCCAATTGAATAGTTTATATACGTTAGTTTTTTCTTCGGTTAAGGAAAATCAACTTTCGTTATTAACATAAACATACCATTAAAAGTCACGTAACTGCAAAAACATCAACGACGAGAACAAGAATCACATAAAAAGGTAACTCTAAAAGCTCATTAGTTTTTTTTTTTGACAAATACAAAAGCTCATAACTTGCAATGCAGTAAAATAATTGACTTTAAATACTTTTTTTATAACAGACTTGAAATACTTTTAATTTTAGTAAATTAAAAATATAACCAAAAATATTTTATGAAAAGGACCAAATATCGTGTTGAGCTGAAACTTGGGTCCCAGGATTTTTGGCGCATGTCGAGCCTTTTTGACAATAAGTTCATGAGGAGGTGACCTTGAAGTTTACCAACTCAGACATGTGAGTGTGTGTGTGTGTATAATATGAAGAGTACATGAAGTATGCGTAAAAAATTTGCATGAAGCTCGTTTAAAATTATACCATATGTTATCTTAAATTTCGTTTAAACAAATATATCGTCTCTTTCTTAGCCAACAATAAATAGAGTCTAATATTTTGCTTTTCTGCCAAAAAGAGCAGTTATTCTATTGCATTATTTTGATGGATTATTATTTTTTATTGAAACATTTTTTGCCAAAAAATTATATGTGAGTGATTGTTTCCATATTCTAAATGAATGTACGTGCAATGCAATGTTTCGCTAAATAGAAAATTAAAAAGTTGTTGTATGATGATTCTCCTCTCGTCTCACTGTGAAATGCAAGTTCATTATTGTTGTAAATAAATAAAAAGGGTAAAGGAGCAAATCTGGCCCTCAAGTAACCACCAAGGAGCGCTGAGTACCCTAAACTAACCACAGACCCAGATCTGTACCCCAAGTAACCAAGATGTTAAAAAACTACCCCGGTTGGACGGTCAACAACGTTTGACCGTTACTTTGCCTGTGTAGATGCCACGCGAGCACCGGTTTTGCCACTTGGCGCCGCGTAGGATAAGTGTGTGGGTCCCACATTAAATAAAAAAAAAAATTTCCCTCCCTCTTCATCAACAAACAACCGCCACCCCCTTCACCTCCCTCCCTCCCTTCACCGCCCCACCCCCTTCACCGCCCTCCCTCCCTTCACCCGCCCCACCCCCTTCACCGCCCTCCCTCCCTTCACCCGCCCCACCCCCTTCACCGCCCTCCCTCCCTTCACCTCCCTTCCTCGACATGAACCACTTCGTCGGTAATCACAAACCCAAAAACCCACCTCACTTCCCCCATCAAAATCCAAACTTTCTTTCTGGGATCCCATAAAAATTAATAGCTAGGTTCGTCCTTTTTTTATTGTGGGGCCGTCACAATAGCTAGGCCTTCTGTTGTGCTGTCTTTGCCGTGGCCTGAGCCTGGAGGTAACGGTCAGTTACAGTTAACGGCGGATGCTCAGCCGTTGACGGCGAAGATTGGAGTGTCGGTGGAGGATTTGGGTTCTTTGCCGTCGCTTGATGTGGTTGCTGAGAAGAGGATTGAGCGTTTGGCTTTGAAAGTTGGGGAGAATTTGTTTAATTTTATGCAGTCTTTTTGTGGGGAGGGAGGTGGGCGTGTAGTGGGGGGAGGTGAAGGGAGGGAGGGCGGTGAAGGGGGTGGGGTGTGTGGTGGCGGGAGGTGGAGGGGTGGGGCTGGTGGGTGTTGGTGGGAGGGGGGGGGTGGCGGGTTGTTTGTTGATGAAGAGGGAGGGAAAATTTTTTTTTATTTAATGTGGGACCCACACACTTATCCTACGCGGCGCCAAGTGGCAAAACCGGTGCTCGCGTGGCATCCACACAGGTAAAGTAACGGTCAAACGTTGTTGACCGTCCAACCGGGGTAGTTTTTTAACATCTTGGTTACTTGGGGTACAGATCCGGGCCTGTGGTTAGTTTAGGGTACTCAGCGCTCCTTGGTGGTTACTTGGGGGCCAGATTTGCTCCTTTACCCAAATAAAAAATACTAACGGTTTATTTGAATTGTCTTTTTTCCTTAAAGTGAGTAGGTAGGTCAAAAACACCTAGTTCATAAATTTGACCAAACGAATGGTCAAAAGATCCATAGATTTTTTCTAATAACGACGTGAATAGATGGTTGCTGATGCTTGACATAATTTTAAATTACTAATATTCTTTTGCTCGCAGTATTTTTAATCAAAGTTATTCATTGAAAAATTTCGAATACTAGGGTGACATTGAAATAACGTGGTTTAAACCCTAAACCTTAAACCTTTATTCATGTTTCCATATATCCTGGACCCGTTTGGTAGGTTTGAATTGAGAAATGAAATTGAAACTTGGAATTTCCATATTATATTCTGGGCTTATAAGTTTTCTCTCTCTATCTCACACTTTTCTTAGGTCCCACAAACTTTATTATCTCATTATTACCTAATTTAACTCTACTTTCAATCTTTACCTCCTTAAATTTGATTCTATTTCCATTTTCATTTCCATTATACACTTTCAGTCCAACTAAACGAGCCCTTAGTTGTCCTGTATAAGTTTGGTGAAGGTCACACACTCTTTTTCACCTTTGTTTTTCTTTCGTGTGCTTTGTATGCTGATTTAAGTTTTAAGTATGCTTGCAGTCAAGTCAACTGTTTACTAGATCTTTATTACAGGATCTTTGTTTTTTCTTCTTGGTTGGATATGTTGTTTGCTATTAATTACGGATTTAAACATAATAGTGATCCTAGCTTAATTCAAACATGAAGAAGATTTAATATTGCCTTTTTGTTGTGTTCATATAGGAAGCCTAAACTGTACTTTCGTGTTATCTTGAAATGAAGTTTTCTTAATCTAAAAAAAACATTTTATTATTTTATATATGATCTAACGAGGGAATTTGACTTTAATTCTAACATTTTTATATGTCCGAGTTATGTGTGCAAGAAGAAAATATATTTTGCATAATGATACAATAATCATGGGACTCGTCTTAAATTGTACTCCTTGTAAGCTACTACGAAGAAGCATCTACTGTTGACTCTTGTTATAGGCCACGCATTGATTATCACACTTTTGAACATAGGGAGAAAAAAGTATCATGAACTAATGGATACTCCTCACATGATTATGATAAAACAATCATAAACAACAATAATTATAGCGACTTTCATGAATGCTTGTCCAAATTATAAGAAAGAATTCACACATGGGCAATCATAATAAAAACTAAAAAAAATATGGTCAAATAAGATCTCACAAAACTTGTTGATAAATCAAAGGAAAAAAATAGTTTCCATATTCGGATATAATGGTTATTAGTTATAATTACAGTATTATTCTACAATTTGGCACTCTCTTAGTTAGTAAAGTGGTTCTTTCAATTCTAATATAAGACAACAATCCACCTTATTTCTTAAATTTATATTTCCTAACCAGCTCCAAATAGATACTACTAAATTTATTAAGTGCTCCTTTTGTTCTTAAGTTCTTATATATAAGTTAGATTATAAGGATCTACTTTAGTTCTAAATAAACATAAAATATCATCTCAATAAACTCGATGACTCAAATTTATAATTTTTAAAAATATCCTTATTTTTTGACCCAAATGTATTTCCTTATTGATTACATTAATTGGGGGACTTCCATCAAATGATAGTTCAATAAACATGCATGATTCATAAAGGTGTTATAGAAAAATCATCACAGATCAAAATTTAATTTACAATGCAAATAACTGACTTCATTAAATTATTGGTATTTGTAAATCAACTAAACATCCTTTAAACTAATAACTGGGGCGAGTAGTTTTTAATGTAAGTGATTTAAATGGATAGTCTAATCATGCCTTTTATTTTACAATTAGCTACTCTACATAAAATTATATGGGTGTGTATTTGATCAGCGAGACAAATTGTTGTATCTTGTATCAGGCCTTACCGTACCAATAACACAAATCATCTCCTTTAAAACGTTTTTTAAGTGGCTTAACTTTTTTCCGACATATAAAATGAATGAGAATTAAATTGTTGTACCTTGTATCAGGGCTTACCGTCCAATTAACACAAATCGTCCTTACAAAAGTTTCTAGGTGGAATCTGCGTGTTCAAATTTTTTCTGAGAGATAAAATGAATGATAAAAATATATGAAATGTAGTGGAAAACCAACAGTATAATTTCTTGTAGATCTTTTTTAATGCTCATATTGATAGCATATTGTAAACAATTTTTCAGGAACAAAACAATAAATATTCCAATATTATTATTAATTAACATTAACAAGAGTCTTAACACAAACTCAATTTTAGGTAAATAGAAATATGCACCTAAACATACAATGTTGGTCTAGCAGTGTAAGATTACACTACATTATTTGAACTCCAAATTAGGCATTGATTACCATTACACACACATATGAAATACATATGTCAAAATATTCATCTTGGTCTCTTTCAATTTCAAAAATTGAAGGAGAAGGGATGGGATATCCCATAATGCAAGAAAAATAATATCACATTCACGCACATTTTCTTGTCCAAGTATTATTCACTTAATATGATTATAGAAGTATGATGTTAGTTAAATTAATTTATGGTTGTTTTCCAGGGGTTATTAGGGACCAAAAATCTAACGAACCGCGTATTATTAGAACTAAATATAAAGAGGCCCTCAAAGACCTTAGTTTAATTAAGAATTGCATGAAACTTCATATTAATTAAATTTTATCCGTGACACTTATAATTCATATTCCTATTAGTGGCATATCTCAAATGGAATTGGCATTGTTAACATATATACTACCATCATGTTGAGAGTAAAATGGGTAGAATTGCTGTTACCAAAAAAAAAGGGTAGAATTGAGATTTGGCCAACAACATATTGTTGTAGGAGCACCAACACAAATAAATTTGAAGGAACTTAATTTTCAATAAACTTGTAAAACTAAACAATTTATCCAACATTCCTACCTAAGCCTAAACGTTCATCATAATTTGAACAGGTGGAGGCATGCGAGTTCCATCAACGGACAAATAAGGATTGAGTTCCATTTATTACGGACAAATAATAAATGGATATATACTTATATATCATCTAAACCTCTAATTAGAGATGGAAATAGCTTAGGGTGGCTGACATGGGCCTATTGCTTGACCTGCTAAAATCTGGACTGTTTTGTACTCTAATAGGTCAGACTTAGTTATAGGTTTTTTCTAGGCCTGTTTTGTTTAATAGGTCAGACCTAGACTGAAAATAGACTATGAAGCTTGCTAGGCTGACCTATTAAGCAATTACAAATATTTTAAAATATATTTCCTCATTTATATATTACTCCCTCTGCTCCTAAATATAAGATCACTTTAGCAAATTTGGAGAGATTAAGGAAGACATTCCAATGAGTTAGGATTAAATGAAATTTTCAAAATACCCCATACCTAAGTTTTAAAAATATCACCTTCAAACCACTATATTCTGGGTAAAGGAAGTATATGGGTATTTGGGGAAAACTTGAGTCAAATTAGAAAGTAATCTTATATTTAGGAACAAGCCCTCCTCCCTAAAGTGATCTTATAAACGGAGTGAGTATTAAATATTTATTTTTAGAGTCTTTGTTTAATTGTGGCTCAATATTGAGCTATTAATTTTTGACCTATTACGATGTTATCCTATGGCCTATTAGGTCTATTAGCCTATGACCTAGTAACCTGAATAAATTATCAGGTCTCTTAATCGGCTTATATCCAAACCAGAGTTCTTAATAGGTCATACTCATATCTGAAAAAGTGGCCTATAATGGTCATAGGTCAAACTCAGACTTATTTTCAACATCACAGATTTGCCCTATCGTGGTTGTGACCTAAGCTATTTCCACCCCTAATTCTAAACAAAATAAATCATGAATGGTAATTATAATCAGCTCAATTGTTACATTTCGACTAGTTAAAACTATGTACGCATTTCTTGTATAGAAGTCAGCTAAATCATTCATTCAGTTTCAAAAGTTTATTACCAATGAGCACCATTTCAAAATTCATTAGTGTCATAAACGTCTTGTCTTGTTCACGACAATAAAAAGAAAAACAAAAGGGAAGGAAATGAAAAAGCAAGAGCAAGAGGCAGCATGAAAGGAAAAGTCGAGGAAAAAAAGAAAAAACAAAAATTTCCAATTTCCAAAATAAAAAAAATAAAAATAAAGAAAAGAGCAATAGAAAATGGAAAAGCCCTACACTGTAATGCAAAAACACACACTCTCAACCTGGCGGGTTGGCGTGAGTGGTAAGTACTCTCGTCCCTTAAGCAAGTGGTTGGGGTTCGATCCCTAGCCCTTGCTAATGGAGCAAATTCACAGGCCAGCTGTCTACCCCTATATGGGACAACAGCTAAGGATTAGTCCCACTTGACACGCGGGTGGGATACCTTGGGAAATAAAAAAAAAAAACACACACTCTCTTCCTTCCATTCTTTCCTTCCCATTTCCTTCTTCTCCCTTTCCACTTCTCACACATCAATAACAAAAGCCATTTGAAAACAGATAGATCATAACATAACACTCCCTTCTTTGTTTATGAACAAACTACATGTTTCTTTAGTGGCTTCTCTTCTATTTGTATTTGCATCGCAAAATTTGATCTCAATTTGGGTGTTTTGCCCTAACCCCATCATTATTGGTTGAGTCTTTCTGGTTTGTATTGCGAATATGAGCGGTGGGGGGATTAGGGTTCCGATTCCAAGCGAGGCGAGGAAGATGGTGCAGAACATTAAGGAGATCGCTGGGCATCACACTGAAGATGAAATCTATGCAATGCTTCAGGAATGTTCTATGGATCCTGATGACACTTTCCAGAAGCTTCTCCTTCAGGGTATACTTTCGTTTATGAGATCTTGATCTTGCTTTTTTTGGTCCCTTTTAGCTCTTGAAAGAAGCCTTTTTTGTTGTTTAGGTTTAGGATTGTTCGAATTTGTGGAATGTTTGGTGGCTTTTGAGGTTTTGAAATAGCTTGTGTAGTGTTTGGCTTAGGAAAGTTGTGTGCTTTCATGCTCAAATGTAATTTGTGGAATGTTTGGTAGCTTTTGGGGTTTTGAAATAGCTTGTGTAGTGTATGGTTTAAGAAAGCTGTGTGCTTTCTTGCTCAAATTTGTGTGTTGCTTTGTGTGATATCTTTTTTACATTGCAGTTTGGGTTGAACCTTAGCTTCAGCTCATGTGAGGTTTTGATTGCTGGGAAGGTTCAAGTTTAACCTTGATAGTGGCAGATTTTTCCTGCTTGAGTTCTTATGCAGTTATGCCTCGAAAGTTGAAAGTTGGGTTCTTGTATGAGGATAGGGGGTATCACATGTTTGGATGGTTATTTTTGTGTCTTTAGGGTTGATAGCGTTTGGAATTTTAGTGAGGGGGTTATTAGTTTGATACAGTACAATGCTGGTGGAGTTATGGTGTGCTTTGTTTTCAGCAATCCTAGAGGTTGTTTGAAATGAATGCAGTGCTGTGCAGAGCTCTTAGTTTTGAATTTGATTAGTTCTGTTTCTCATTAGTCATGCCTGTTGTTGTTACGAAACTAACCATTTTTAATACACTCAACGACCGCTTCCAGTCTTTTTGGGAATAAAAATACAGTGTGTGTCACGAATGTAGTGAGCATTCTGATGGTTTTTTGTTTGTTTATAACACGTGTTCTTAATTGATGCTCTAACATATCATTCAAATTTCGTTACATTTTAGTTTAGCAGCTCATCCTCAGTATCACTTGCACCGTCCATTATATTTCAACTCCACTTTCATGAATTATAATTCAATTTGTTACTTTTCGCTATTGTATGTTCGTCAAAGAAAGTAATGATGATATTTATTTTTCACAGACACTTTTCATGAGGTGAAAAGGAAAAAGGACAGAAGAAAGGAGGTAAGATATTTCTTAATTAAGCCAGTTTTGGACTCAAATGAAAAATCAATTGGTTCTATTGGTTGATTATCTTTGGTTTCGTTTGTCCTTATTGCTGACTAGATTGTAGTAATCATGTTGTTTATGTTGCTATCCATCTTCATGCAAAACGTCTTTTGTCAAAATCAGAATTATTTTGTTTAGATAATATCTCCCATCCAAGTTTTTGACTCCTATCCGTTGGACTGTGACATTTATAACTCTTTCCTGTTTATTATACAATGGAATCTTATACATCAATCTCTTATCTTATTAGTAAAGAAAACTGTATTTTTGTATGCTTTAAGGGATCTACTTCGTTTTTTTGGCACTGTGATAGACAGAGTTCTAGGGAATTTCATTAGTTGCATGCTGCTGTTTTTCCTTGAAAAGTTGTCTGTACTCTTTGTTCATCTAGACTAATTTCCTTTTTGTTTCTTCATCCTTTTGCTTATAATTTTACAGAATTTTAACAACAGAGAGCCTGGGGAGTCACGTTGGAAGCCTGGCACCCAAGGTCGGGTTAGGGGTGGGGGTGGTCGGGCGAGTTTTTCATCTCATCGTGTGCCGTTTGGTAAACCATCTTTCTTAACATCAACTTGTCAAGTTTCTTTAGTTATTAGGCTGTTATACTTTCTTTTTTACATCTTATTGTCCACATCTCCTTTCTAAGTCCCCTCAACCTTGCATCTGCTTTTGTGTCATTTAAAATGGTATTTGCCGTTGATCACATAGTTTCTGTGTTATGCGATGAAATGAGAAATCGGTAGATGAGTCTGAGCAAGATGTTACATTTGGCTGTTTGACTACATGTTATTTTCGTACCATTAATCTCGTGTGTGTTGGAGGCTATTTCCTGGCCCTTTATCTATAACTGCGTAGCTTATGTTATTCTAATGGCTGATGTTGCTGCTTTCCTTTTTATTTAATCAAATCAAATTCAAATACTATGATGGCCAAGGATAACTAAATAGAAAGTGTTTTCTATTTATCTTCTCTCAGATGCTGTTGGAAGCAAGAAATCTGATACAGGCAAAGATAATGGAACCAATCAAGTCACCGAGAAAAGCATGCCAATAGTGCATGCCTCTCAAGAGAGAAAGAACAAAGAAAGAAGTTCTGAAACTAAGTAAGTAGATTAAATAATTTTTTCTTGTTTCCATTACTGGTAGCTATATTGTCAGATTGCTACTTATCTTTCTGCTATTTGGATGAATGTTTTGAGGCAGCATGATCAAAACTTGATATTGAGTTATTTCTGCAGCTCTGCTGCTGCTATTGCCAATGGTCCCACAAATGTTGCTTCTGGAACTACTAGCAGTGTGAATCCTTCATCCTCATCTGGCAGAAGTGTAGGAACACATGCATCTTTTGGTGGCAAAAATGGTTTGGGCAATAGTTTACCTCCTGATACTTCTAACAAAGGTACTACAATTGCTTTTGGAAGTTGATCAATGCATTTTTCCAGTAATTGCTTGGCTCACACTTTTCTTCTGCATCATCTTTTGGTTTTTGTTCTCTCCTCCTTAGATAAAATCCTGGCACCTCCCAGTGATTTGCGATCTTCTGGTGCTGTTGGTGCCATCAGCCATGAAGTGGGAAATCAACGTGCCCCTGGTGATTCTTATGCTGCTAACTTGACTGATATCAAGGCAACTGCTGGTAAGGATATTTTACATCTTCCTACACAAATATTGCTTGAAAAGTTTTCTGATGGAACCAACTCGGTAATTTTCTTTACCAAATATTTGTATGTCAGCTTCTGAGACTGTTAGCTCTGCCACGCAAGGAAAAATTATTGGCAAATCTCCAGGGGCGACAAAGAATCACCTCTCTGAGTCAGCTTCTTCAACGACAACAACACATGCAAATACTTCAAACAGTCGCCCATCATCCACTTCAAACAGTCGCCCATCATCCAATTATAGTAATCGCTCACAACAATTGCTTGGCTCTCAGAAGGGTATATACCTTCAGTCTAGCTTGCTTTGATCTGCTGCATGTCCTCTGTTTATCCTTATATCTATTCTTTCGTTTCCTTGCTCATGCCATTCATGTAAACTGATTAATCTTTTTTGGCACTCCTTTTTATCCTTGTTTTTGTGGGGAAGGTGGGGCTTGCCTACGTATTCTGCATTGAAGGTTGCCCAATTTCGTATTTCAAATTTTCAATGCCTTATAATTGCTTGTTTATGCTCACATAGTATCTTTATTTGATGGTATACTTTGATTGTAATGATTTTCACTACCTGGTTAATGATTGTATCCTGATACCTTTAATTGGGATTAATGGGTATGTTGAATATTAATATTTCTGTGAGCATGCTTTTATTGATGCACTTATGTACTCCCTCTGCCCCTTATTATAAGAGCTGTACTCCCTCTGTCTTTTATTACAAGAACCTCGGTGGTAAAAAACACATTAAGGAAGTGGGTAAGAGAAATAAATTTTCTGAAATAATTTTCTTTATGATTGAGTATATAAGAAAGAGAAATATGATAATGGTATTATAAATGAGTATGAAGAGAATCTGAATAGAGAGAATAATGATAGGTAAAGTGGGAAAAAATTCGTTACATGCTTTGACAAACGTAGTCAGACTCTTAACAAAAGGGACAAAACCATTTAAAAATTGGGCTCTTATAAATTGGGACAGAGGGAGTATGTTGCTTTGCTGAGGGCTGCAACCATTTGTGATGATTGAGGTTTCTAAACTCTGTGATTGTTTTCTACAGCTGGTTCTAACAAGGAGTGGAAGCCAAAGCCAACAAATACAATTAATCAGGGTTCTGGACCAGCCAGCTCATCTGAAGCTGCCCCCATTCTGTCTGAAGAAACTGGGAATTTGCAGCCAGTGCCTTGTGTTTTCGACTCTGAAGAAGCTTCTTCTAAACTGCAAAAGAAGCTGGAGAATTTACGTCTTCCACAACCTCATGTTATACTTCCCAATCACATTTTTGTCCCTGATTCGGAGAAGACAAAATTTACTTTTGGAAGCTTGGGAATGACTTTTGGAGCTCATACAAGCCATGCCAGCGCCCCAAATAGTGACAAGAGTTCTACACCTCTTTCAGAAACATCTGAGGCTATTGAAGAAAACATGCATGACCAGTCCTCAAGGTTTTAATGCTAATAGTGTTATTTAATATGTAGTTTGTCTTCAACTTGGAATCTAATTTTCATGGATTTTTTCATTTATTTTAGAATTAGGTTGTGACTTGAAATCAGAACGTGTAGCATGGCTTTAATAGCAAGTTCATAAAAGGATTTTAAGGGTGAAAGTAAAAATGTTTTTAAACTGCTAGGTTGTATATCATGGACTGTCTCTAGATAGCACTTGCCAAATATTGAATTTTGCTTTTCTTTTCTTAAAAAATAATCTGTTATTCTATACTGTTTGCTATTGGAATAAAGAACTTATTTTTCTCCTGTGCATCGCCATCTGCATACACATTCCTTATTCTGAAAACTGCTGCTGTTGAATTTATTGTATTTGATATTTTAATGAATTTCCTATTTTAAGCTTCTAAAAGGCGCACACTTTACTCCTGCAGTAAAAACGCCGCAGCTACTTCTGAGGTGGGATATTATCCTGACCATCCACAATCACCCACAAATGCATCCGAGAACTTGCCATCTACTGATGTGGATGTGTCATCCAGTGCTATTCAAGAGTACAATGAAGCCAAACAAGATGCTGCTTTGCCATCTGGAGGGCATCAACAATCAGCAATGCAGACTTCTCCAAACTACAGTTTTGGTTTTGTGCCTCCGATGTTGGGAACTCAACTTCCACAATTTGATAATTCTGAGTCTCAACCACTTGATATTTCTCGGCTTCAAAGCTTTGTTGTGAGCTCTTAGATCTGTTTATTAGATTTTCTACATTATTTACATCATGCAATTTGCATCTTCTTGATTGATTGAAGGACTATATTTATTGTCTTGCTCTAGGTCCACCAACCATTTGATCCTGCTAGTTACTATGCCCAGTTTTACCGCTCAGGTGCTGAAGGCGATGGCCGGCTTTCTCCTTTCCAATCTGCTGGTGTGTCTGCCAAATATGGGGGCAATGTTACAGTTCTTCCTGCACCAAACTCTCAATCTCCTCAAGAGGTTTGTATATGAGAGAGAGATATATGTTTATTTTCTTTTCAGTGGATCAGAATTTAAAATGGTATTAGTGAGGAAGCAGGAGGGAATATGGACAAATTGCAAAATGTTTAATATGCTTAGATGCCTTCTCTTTTTGACATTCCTAGTAAGCACATTCAAGGTGTACTTAGACTTTATAAATCTTGAGTTAATTTGTTCACATGTAAATGTCTGTGGGATCCTTTATACCTTTGTTATTACTGTAAATTTCATCATGGTATCAAAACAGTTTCAAGAACCATGTCTAGTTTTTCCTCATTTTGTCCACTTATCTAATTCGTTGTGTTTCCGGCTATTTATTGTCTTCATTTGTTGTTACTCTGTTCATAAAATGAGAGGATTGACTCCAGCATCAAAAGCTCAGTGCCGTATCAGATAAACTGAAAAGTATTGCTTAGTTCTCAGTGTACTCTTATGTGCTATTGTTGCCTTGCTGTATCAGATAAACTGAAAAGTATTGCTTAGTTCTCAGTGTACTCTTATGTGCTATTGTTGCCTTGCTGTCCCATCATTCCTGTGGTTTTGATGTCATCTTGCTTGAATGTCTCTTGTTAATTTCTTTAGTTTTCTTTCTGTTTTTTTTGTTGCCTGAGATGTGGTTGCTTCAGTTCAAATTGCTGATAGTGCTATTCTGAAGCGTGAGTCATCTGAATGTGATGATGAGCTTTTGCTTCTCAGGGGAGTAAGGGGACAATTTGGCTGAGTTAGAAAAGGGATAACATTTGTTATTCACTAATTCCATTTTATTTGTACAAGTTTAAAATATTTGTAATAATCAGATTTTTGAATGAACAAAAAAGTTGTGCAGGATGAGTCATAGAATTTAGTTTAACTGGTTTTCAAAGTTTGTAATTTATCATGACTCAAAAGCAGTTATCACTTATCTATATGTCCTGGAGGTTATCTTGTAGTTCAACTTGTATTTCGATTACATGTAATGCTTAGGCTAACGTGTGTTTTTATTCAGTGCACAAGTTCTTTCAACTTCTCTTAAATTTTATGGTTGTTGGCTTTGTTTTTCTGAAAAATCTGGTTTCATATGATTGTTCTCTCCGTGATGTCTATGATATGTTTTGTGCATTTTTTCATTCACCAGTCTGATTCCCTGAAAACTTTGCTATTTTATGGTTGTAGGGTGGTGTCCATACCACAGCTGGACCGACCCCACTGGTTACTCAAGCTGCTGGGCTTATGCAAAGCTCCATACCGGTGACTCAGCAGCCTGTCCCTGTCTTTCGACAACCAAGTGGGGTTCATATATCCCATTATCCACCTAATTACATTCCTTATGGTCACTATTTTTCCCCATTTTATGTTCCGCCTCCAGCAATACACCAGTTTGTGGGTAATGGTGCATTTCCTCCACAACCCCAGGCTAGCCCTGTATATCCACCTCCCCCAGCAGCTGCTGCAGCAGGAATGAAATATCCACTTCCTCAACAATACAAACCCGGAACTAATGCCACAAACCCAGCTCACATTGTATTGCCAAGTGCCTATGGTGCCTATGGCTCGTCTCCAGTTGGTTATAATCCTAGCTCCACAGGACCTGCAGGAAATTCAAACTCTAATGAAGATCTAGGTCCTTCCCAGTTCAAGGAAAGTAATGTATACATCAGTGGGCAGCAGGTTTGCTCCTTTTTGACCTTGGCATTTATCTTGGCAACTTAATTAGCATCAGTTAATATGTTATCCTTTTATGTCCTTTTATTTCATTTAAAAGCAGCTACAAGATAATGATTATTTTTTACATTTTAGAGATCCCTTTAACTTCGCAAGAGGCAAATTGAAATTTGCTGATTCTAGATTTTTATTGTATTCTTGTTCATTGCAGAGTGAAGGTTCAGCTGTTTGGGTTGCTGCACCTGGCAGAGAAATGTCCAGTTTGTCAACTAGCTCATTCTATAGCCTTCCACCTCAAGGTCAGCATGTGACGTTTGCCCCAACGCAGGCTGTCCATGGCGCTTTTCCTGGCATCTATCACCCTGCGCAAGCAGTAACAGCCGCAACGGTTCATCCACTGCTGCAGCAGTCTCAGACAATGGCAGGAGCAGTTGACATGGGACCTGGAGGCGGTGTTTATCAGCAGGCGCAGCATTCGCAAATGAATTGGCCGAGTAACTACTGAGACAGACTTGGACATCACATTTTTCTAACTGCTAGATATTTTGAGTCCTATCTGGGGGGAATTTTTTTGGGAAACTCCAAAATATAGTTGGAGTTTCATGTGGAAGACATGGCAATTGGATGATGCAATTTGAGTGTAAGAAGCTGGAAAATTTGCCAATAACCTTCTGATTGCTTGGGTTGAGGACATGAAAGGTATAATGCACCTGTAACCATTGAAAAGTTGGATGATAAGGTAGAAAACATATGCAGGTCTTCTCTTTCTTGCTCCTGCTATTTTGTGTTACCACATGGACCCTCTCTTTTTTCTTCATAGCCTTTCCCCTCCCTTTTATTGAGGGCCTTGAAAACTCTATCTAGGAGCAGTGTTGGGTGGCGAGAAATGATGTTCATTCTTTGTTTTTTGTTTGAGTATATTAGGGTTGGGAAGGTATAGTTTGGTGGGGAAAGTTTTTGATGGGGAATGTCTTTTACATGTAAAGTGAATTTTGATAGCAAGAAAATTATTTACTGAAGCAAATATTATTACTGTGGCACGCACTGACACATGAGACCTATGGGGGGGAGTAGGAATAGGTTTCTGAAATCATTTCTTATTTTGTTTCCCTCTAATCTCTTTTATTGATTGGCCAAGTGTTTGTGGGGTTTTTTTCCTGCTAACTTCAAGGAATGGGTTTGTTTAGGGTTTATTGCTTTGATCTTTCCTCATACTTGGCTTCTCTTGTGAGCAAATTCTTGCTTATCTAAATTTAGGCTTTTTAGATTACATTGGAATGATGTAGATTCTATAAGATGTACATGTTTTTTCCATATATTTTCAATAAGCCTTTCAATAAATATAATGTAAACTCTCTAAATAATTTGGATAATTGAAATTTAATACGTATAGATGAATCTACTACTGTTTTAATGACAATTGGAGTGAACCTCCAATTGGTTTAGATGGGCTTAATGTTGTAAACAAAAGTAATCATGTATAGCTCGGATTATGCTCAATAGTTTATTATCATCATGAATAAATGCCCGTGTTCTTGCAATTTTTATTCCTTAACTCTAAATTAGTTCAATGCATGCTCGGTAAAAAGTTATTTGCATTATACTCCATCTGGTTAATAAATTGGTTGATTTGATAGATTATTACATGATCTTATATCAATAGTTTAACTTAATATTGGCAGACAAGTTAGGTACATTAATTTGAAAAAAAAAACTGATAAATCTAGGAGATGTATTAAGATTTTAAAGTTGGGTGAAATTTAACTCTAGCTAGTTCTTAGACTGAGAAATACTAGTATTTGCTTGAGCTAAATGCATGATATTAAACCTGACAGGTTGACGTGAGTGGTAAGTACTCTCGTCCTTTAAATAAGTGGTTGGGGGTTCGATCCCTAACTCTTGCAAATGGAGTAAATTCACAGGCCATCTGTCTACCCACTATATGGGACTTCAGAACAGCGAGGGATTAGTCTCACTTGACACGCGGGTGGGGATACCCTGGGTAACAAAAAAAAATGCATGATATTAAAACACCACAAAATCTGAATTTTGAACAAATTCACGTGGAATCAAAAGTTGTCACCGGGATATCTGATAGAGCAAGTGCTTAAGGATTTTAGACAAATTTAAAGGAGAACGATGCAAAAGAATCACTAAAATAACGAAATGACATTAAACCAGTACAAATTTATGTATTGATAGAAAATGACTAGAGATATTTAAGAGTAAATATATAAATGCCGTTACACGCTCAACATCACCAATCAAATGATCAACTGTAAATTTTTACAACTTTAAATCATAAATTCTAAAAGCTACAATTTAGATGATAAATAATGAAATGATTATTATTTCGGAGAATTGGGACATATGGCAAGTTAAATTAGACAAAAGGAGCCAAGACTCCATAATAAAATCATATTTAACATGCATAAGTTCTTATTTCTCAAATAAATTTCAGATTTTTTTAATAATAACTAATTCAGATTTGAATGCTACCAAATTTAATAAAGAAATTTATGTGAGTTGGATCGTGGGGCTCACCAGGACCAGGGTAGACCTCCGGACTCTTTGAGCGCTTACACAGATACTTACAGAATGTCAACCAACAAGGTCATCGATCCCGCCGACGTGAGGACCTTGTTGGTGGGCGATCTGTAAGTACCTCTATAAGCGCTAAAAGAGCCCGGAGGGCCTGCCCTGGCCCTGGTGAACCCGAGACCCAACTCACCAAAACTTTCTGTTGTAAAAAAAAAAAGAAAGAAGATTATGGCATGAAAAGATAATTATTCTAACATCTTACAAACACCCTATAAAAAAAATAGTTGTATAAAACTATCTTCATTGTTTTTCGTTCCTTTCATAAAAAAAGAAGAATTCATTTCATTGAATTGAATTGACGGCAACAAGAATAAGAACAAGATCTGCGTGCGCATTGCGCCCACAGCTCATTCTAACATTCACAAATTTACAATTACAATTAATAATTTAATAATCACAACTCACAAAAGATCCATTTTCAATTTTTCTTTTTTCTTCACTTGCTGACTTTTTTTAATTATAAAAGTACAAACTTTCACAATTTGAGATTTAGTTACAGTGAAACAAGGAAGCTGGTGGTGGCAGTGACATTTTTGGCAACTTCATAGGTTTGTGAAATCTAAATTTTCAATTTTGCATTCAGATCAAGGATATTCTTGTAATTTTGATTAGTGGGTTCTTTGCAAATTTGTTTTTTGTTGATATTGAATGATGGGGTTGCAGATCTAATGTTGTTTTCTTTGTTTTTCATGCTAATTTTGCAATGAGAGATTGAAAGTTTGTACCTTTGATGATTTTATTACCTTTTTTGATTTTCTGAAGCTCATTACTTGCTATTTTTTGTCATTTTAATTTACTGGGTTTTTTTTTAATTTTTTTCATGTTTATTATGTAGGGAGGTTATTGTGGCTGTAATCTGATAGAGAGATAGGAATGTGGGGTCGTTCTGGTGTGTTAAGAACTGGAAATTTCAGGCCTGAAAATTTGGGTCAAAATGCATTGGCTGTGATTGGAAATGTATGCTTCTCTATGTTTGTTATAGGAGTGTTGGTCTTTACAATTATTGCTGCCACTTATGAACCTGAGGATCCCTTGTTTCATCCTTCCACTAAGATCACCAACTTCCTCACTTCCAAATCCAATGCCACTTTCAAGTCGGATGACACGGTTGTTAAGACCGGAGAGGATTTTATGGTCACCAATGAGACTGCATTTGGTGCTGCTCTTAATATAACTGATGTTAACAACTCGGTTGAGTTTGAAACCAAAGAGGCCGCCGTCTCGTCTGAGTGTGATGTCAATGCTCCTATTGATTGCATGGACCCTGAGGTGTTCCATTTGATGATGGCCACCACTATTGAGAAGTTTAAGGATATTCACTTTTACCGATTTGGGAAAGCTGTGCCAGGATCGGATGATCATAGTTGCGATATGGCGTGGCGGTTCAGGCCAAAGGAAGGGAAAGCTGCTGCATTTTATAAGGATTATAGGAGGTTTGAGATTTCTAGGTCCGAGAATTGTACACTTAGTATTGTTAACATTGGGGAGTACCATACAGGCGTAAATGCTAGGAAGAAGAAGAAGAATAAGAAATCTAAGTCAAAGCGGGAGGATGTGACCTCAATGCCCGTAGTTGGAGAGACTGTCAATGATAACCTTCCTGTAGTTGAGTCTGAAAGTTCGTTCAGTCATCAAAAGTATTTGATCTATGTGGGTGGTGGGGATAGGTGCAAGAGTATGAATCATTATCTCTGGAGTTTCTTGTGTGCTCTTGGCGAAGCTCAATACCTTAATCGAACATTGGTTATGGATCTGAGCATATGTCTTTCTTCAATTTATGCTTCATCAAATCAGAATGAGGAAGGCAAGGATTTCAGGTTTTACTTTGATTTTGAGCACTTAAAGGAGGCAGCCTCTGTATTGGACCAGGATCAGTTTTGGTCAGAGTGGAATAAATGGCAAAAGAAAGATGGATTAAATCTCCATCTTGTGGAGGATTTCAGGATCACCCCCATGAAACTTGCAGATGTCAAAGATGCTTTGATTATGAGAAAGTTTGGATCCGTAGAGCCTGATAATTACTGGTATAGGGTCTGTGAAGGAGAGACCGAATCAGTTGTTCAAAGGCCATGGCATATGATATGGAAATCGAAGCGGTTGATGGAAATAGTGTCGGCAATAGCCGCAAGGTTGAACTGGGATTATGACTCTGTTCATATTGTGAGAGGGGAAAAGGCAAGGAACAAGGAGCTTTGGCCTAATCTAGACGCAGATACCTCTCCTGACGCACTTCTATCAACCTTGCGTGACAAGGTTGATGATGGAAGGAACCTTTACATAGCAACAAATGAACCAGATGCATCGTTCTTTGACCCCTTGAAAGATAAGTATAGCACCCATTTTCTTGATGAATATAAGGATCTTTGGGACGCAAATAGCGAATGGTACTCCGAGACAACACAGCTTAATAATGGGGTTCCTGTAGAATTTGATGGTTACATGAGAGTCTCTGTTGACACTGAAGTGTTCTTGAGGGGGAAAAAGCAGATTGAAACTTTCAATGATTTGACCAATGATTGCAAGGACGGAATCAATACCTGTAGCGTTGCAACCAACTGATTTCGGTGATATTTGAGGTTTTAATTGTTTCTCATAGTATAATGTCCTGCATCTGTACTTTTAGCTGTTATCTGTATTGCATTAGATATATGTAGCCTGTTTGTTGAAGTCCTTGTAGGACGGAGTAAAATCATTCAGTTTTGTGTTGTAAGAGTAGTGCTTTCTCCACGAGTTATGAAACCAACCCCCTTGATTAAAATATGTTTTGTGCTTGAATCTCATCTGTATAATCAGCCCCTCATGGTTGAAAAGATTCAACTTCTGTAACTTTATTTAGATTAATGCAATGTTCAGTCCTTATAGTTAGTCCTCTTTTTGGTTTTAGCCCCCCAAAGTCTATTTTTGTTTAGAACATTGGTCGCTAGATTTGAATAAAATTTGGTCAATTTTTTGTCTCTTGCTTGAGGACCAAAACCTGTGGTTTACAATTGTGGGACCAATCCAAAAAATCAAGGTAAATTATAATGATCAAGCTTCGTGGTAGCCGTTTTGTATATGTTCGTACAAACTCACTCAAACGTTAAATTGAGAATAATTCTAGTTATGGAAAAACTCTGTTAGGGGATGAAACTAGCTGGACCAAGTTTAAGTATATGCTGACTCTTTGCTTCTTCTACTATGTATTTATATCGTAATGTTAGTTAAGTAATGTTGCTCATGTTCTTGAATCTTGATGTCCCTCTAATTTGGGTTGTAGTAAGCTGTATTGTTCTTTGTTCTCAGTGTGTTGGTTTCCTATGTTCATAGTTTATTCCTTATTTTGTTCATGAGTGAGCCTATGCTATATAGAGATTGGATCAGTGGCTCTTCTATGTTTCCTTTTATATAGTGACTTTGCTAGTTTCTTTATATGTGTAAGAAAGCCATCTGCATTAAGATATGAAAGGGCTCATGCACACAAAGTGGGTTGGTACATTCTGATACTCTTTTAAAGGAAAATAATCCTTTTCTAGAATATCATTTTCATGACTCATGTTCAGTCATTTTAGGCTTTTTGTTAAACTGCTTCCTACCAATTTAACGGAAATTATTTTGTCCCAAAAAAAAAAAAGAAATCAAAGGGGATTACAATTGCAAAGAATCTGCTAAGAATTAGATATTACCCCATATAACACTGAATATCTGTGTGGATAATTAGATTTCTATGTTTTTGTCATTATATAAAAGAAAACTCTTATATGTTCGCCTTGTACAACGCAAAATTATATATTTATTGTACAAAACTTGTACAAATAAGTACGACTCTTGATAGCAGCCAAAATGTGTAGCATTGTGTGGCCTTTGCATGATGGAAAGAATATGATAAAATAAATAATTTTTCAGATGAAATTTAATCTTTGCATGTTGAAATAAATAATTTTATCTAATCCTATTTGATGCCTAACGGGCTATGTTATCTTCCCTTTGATGCATAACATAAACTAGAGTATATCATGAGAAGGTAAATGATTTAATAATTTGATATGTGAAAATAAAGATGATTGAGTCTTTTTTTATCATTGGAAAATATTATGAAACCACCATGGGATTTTCCTAAAAATGAAGTAGAAGTTGCTTTATTAATTATTTTATGATTAAAGTGATAGGTGCTTCTTAATATTTTTTATTTAAATTACTTTTAATTCTTTTTTGAATTTACCAAACACCATAAAGTAAAGCATTTATTTCTATTGGTCAAATTAAGGTACTTCATATCAACTTCAAAAAATCACATTCAATACTTAATTCAAAAGCTTTATATAAATGTCAACTTCATTTAAAAGAAATAGC
This sequence comes from Mimosa pudica, assembly GCA_029929735.1. Taxonomy (NCBI): domain Eukaryota; kingdom Viridiplantae; phylum Streptophyta; class Magnoliopsida; order Fabales; family Fabaceae; genus Mimosa; species Mimosa pudica. The sequence goes on from JAKELP010000040.1 coordinate 1,799,433, forward strand.
AAATACCCATGTCAAACCTTAAATATAATACACTGAACAAATGAAATCCAAAGTAAGAAGAATGGAACTCAGGTGATATTTTCAGCCGGAAAAAATTTTATACAGAAGGTTGTCACCTCATGACTTCTGCTCTTCCACAATACCATACTCTCTCTCACTAACCTATGTATACCATTCAAAACTATCCTAACTAGAGCACAAAATAGACCAGAAGGGCTATTTCATTTCAATTTCAAGAAATAACTATTCTACAATTACAGGTGACTCAATTATTTCCTGTTATTTCAAGAAACAACTTTTGTACATATCACGGTGACTGATTTATTTCCTTCTAGCCTTCAATTTCTTGACAGGAACCAGGGTCACGTTTTGGCCAGGTTTTTTGGTTGTGGCTTCTGAAGAAGATCTCAACAATGAAATGGCCACTTGATGTTGATGCTGATTTTTCTCCAATTTTTCGTCAGTAAATGGTTTTACCTCAAATGTTCCTCTGGTGAAACCTCTAGCAACCTGAACAAATTTAAAAATGTCAATTGTTAGATGATAAATAATGGATGTGTCATTTACTTTTGAAGCAATGGTTTATTTATCTAAAAGCATATTGATTTTCGACTCTGATCCTTTAATTTAAGAACACAAAAAAAGCCTTATCATATAGCACAGGCCAGTATTGGTATATATGGTGGTGCATCACTTCACAGATCATTCATATGCAACAATGTAATATGCAGTCCTAATTAACGGAGGGCACATTAAACTGCAGTGTAGTGTAAACTAAGACCCCATTGTGATTTTTCACAAAACTATTTATCATTTGGACTCTGACAAACAAAAGCGTTTTTAGTGTCTTATGATAATCTACAGTAAATGAAATCAACAGACGTATTCTATGATATGTTATAACAAGTCATTATCATACCCTATTTACATATTCAGAAGCTTTTTATAAATGTTTTATATGTAAGGGATAAAATAGGAAAATATCAGGATGTGAATGATAAAATTCAAAATGCAATTCTATGAGCTTGTTGGATTAAAAAGTTTGAACTCGGCTTGGATCGTTGAGAGCTCAAATTTAGAAATTGTCCACTTTAAAGGCACTCCTTTTTGTTCATATTTATGAAGTTTTCTATAACCCTTAGATAAGTACTTTATTAAGTATCCCATACTACTCAATTTAAAATTTAGCATCTCAGGTTACAAGTCCCCATCAGCATGCCTCATGTTAGCTATTGAATTCAGTAGATGCATCATAACATGTTCAAAGAAATCAGCTTTACCTTTAAGAGAATCCAAACTTTAAGAGAGCTGCTCAGTACTGCAAGTCTAGTCCTTTTTCCAGAAGTCAGGTACTCACACATATGGTGGTCAACTCTCAGAATAAATTTTGGCCAAGACTTTGGGTTTTCTGGGTCCGGTTTCCTGTCCATTGTTGCCTGGGAAAAAGGTGGGAGGACAAAAGATTCACAAATCACTACAATAGAGGATGTAACAACATTAAGAAGGATGGGGAGAAAACAATAACAGATAGGGGAAGGGGGTGGTAATAGTTGGAAGAAGAAACAGCTAGCAATTAATCAAATTCATTGTAACAACTAAGAATATCAAACTAAATAGTAAGACATCAATTTTCATTTTACAAAATATCAACTTAAAAAAGTTTCCTTTTTTTTTGTTAATAGCATGTTTTCTTAAAATTATTTATTTTTTCAAATCTCACTTGTTATGTAGATTCCCTTAATCATCATATTAAATTAATTATCAGCAATGGTTTAGCTCAATATCATAGCTTATCTTTTTACAGGTTTTCGATATTTATATTGCTATTTTTCATGATTGAAATAATCATGGAATAGAACTGCAAAAGATGCAATTTTGAACTTACAAGAAGCCGGCAGATTTGTTGTTCAATTTTTGAGAAGGATGTCTCCAAAGCTTCAACCCTGCCAGTCCCATGGCAACAGGAACATGGTTCACTAACCATGAAAGTTACACTGGGTCGAACCTGTTGAATATTAATAGCCATGTGTCAGATTGTTTAATTAATCTGGATTTATTTTGACTGGACCCTGTACAAACATTCAACAGAAAAAAACTTTGCTATAGCTGATGAATATACCCTCTTTCGTGTTATTTCCATGAGTCCATGCCTAGACAATTCAGAGACTTTAACCATGGATCTGTCTTTCTCAACGGCCTTCTTGACTTCTTCATACACCAACCTTTTGTTTGCTGATCATAAAGAATCCAGATTCAATAAAACAACGTATTGAAAAAAAACTTTCAAGACTAATCACCACAAGACCGATGCCATTTCAAAGTGACAGAAAATATTTGAGGTAGTTATGGTTGCGCCAATTAGAAGCTTTACAATACTTGAGAGATTTATTTTGAGGCTTGATGACTTGGGCAATTGACAAATCGGACTTGTCCATGATTTATTCACAGATTTCGACTCAATGGACCAAGTGAACATCTACAAAATCATTCTTGTGTCTTGGTAATGAGCTAAATCTTTTAAGTCGACTGCTTCTTAGAAACAAGATATGACCTCAGCCAAAAAGGTATATGGTGACAACTAAAATGAGCGTAAAAGGATGAATAATCTTTGGTAATTGAAAATTACATAGTAATTTATAGCATTGATAGATGAAAGGGAAAGGCAACAAGCAATGAACTCCCATATTCAGGAAATACCCCAAACTAATTATATCCATTAAACCGTTTCATAGGACTATATCATTTGAAAGTCATAGTAGTAATAGTAGATGGAAAACTTATCATTGACGGAACTCATTTTTTATATGTACTTTAATTGCAGAAACAAGAGAAATATTTCTCCTTACCCTCATCAGTCATATCAATGAAATCAACTACAATAATGCCACCAATATCCCGTACCCTCAACTCCCTAGCAATCTGCAACATATTAAATTAACAACTTGTAATGGCTAAATGTCTCAAAAAATGTGTATATTTAAGAGTGAAAGGACATTGGAATTAATACTGTAGAGATAACATGATTATCCAACACACAAAATGACAAGACTAAATATAACTTTCTCTAAAATGTACCATGTCCACGACCAAAGTATTAATCTTGTCCCTCTTCTGACATTTTATTTTTATAAGGGCAAATTTCCAATTTTACCAAAAGTAACATGTAGGACCATCCAATACCCTAAAAAAACAAGGGGAGAATATTTACCCTGAAAGTAACACATGCGTAGCTATTTCACCCTCTGGTGAATGTAATACTAACACGTGAACGACGCCCATTGGTGGCTTCGTCTAGTGAGGGTGAAAATGGCTATGCATGCGTTACTTTCGAGGTATATATACTCTATTTGTTAGTTTAGGGCACTGGATGGTCCTAGAGGGTTACATCCGAGGCAAAATTGGACCTTTGCCCTTTTTATAATTTATATAGTATTTATATGCACTCTTTTAATGTTTATCAAAGTAGGAGATTTAGAGGATTCAGTGATCAGATACAATGCACTACTTGGATAAAGTCTTGGAAACCAAATAGTTCAGTTTTTCCCTTGTGAAACACCACCTTCTAACTACTTTAATATCATCATCATGTTTGAAATTCAACAGTTGCCAACTCTGGAAACAAAGTCCCAAATTTAAGGATAATATCAACATGGGTAACACTTCAAGTGATTACCAGATAATTAATGGCCTAGCTGATTTAAGTTATTGAAGAGGCATGATGTAAGTAAATTACTTTTCACTTATGTTGGTGATCTGACACCTCTTGAGATATATACATGAATAAAAATCTTACAATAAAAGAAATACAAAAGAAATAACAGATAAATCGTGTGATTTCTCTTGGAAATTCTTTTTTTTTTTACAGAATTTCCCTATCAGACGGGTTTCAATATTGGACTTGGAAACCTATTACTCATATTCATACTTATCTTCCCAGGAGAGAATAATGCCAATAGTTATCTTACCAAAGTCTATGAAATCAGCAAATAGGCAATATTATAGAGCTCAGAACCCAACATACTTGTTTAGCAGCAGCAAGATTGACATCTAGTATAGCCTTCTGCTGTGAGGTTCCATGACCAAACATCCCATGCCCACCATTTACATCAATAGAAACTAACGCCTCAGTTTGTTCAATGACTAATGAACCTCCATTAGCAAGCGGAACCCTATAAAATAAAAACATAAAGAAAGTGGGTAAGTTACTCAAGTCATCAGGTCAGCAAGTAAGGCCACAATTCACATTTCATGAATGAGCTAGCCAAGCAATTGTCAGTTACAGTTACAGTTGTATCATGTGACTTTTTCAACATTTTAATTTTCTTAAAACCAAAATTTTCAAAACTTATATAAAAATGATGAATTATCTCTACCTTTTGCTGAGGATATTGTCAATCTCTCCTTCAATGTTAAATTCATCAAAAAGTGGAACTCTTTTATCATATAGTTCAACTCGATCAGAAAGATCAGGGGCAATTTCCTGAAGGTAACTGGTTACCTGAGTAGTAAATGAAGAGGATGAGAATAGAAACCAAGATTGAACTGTACAAGCTTTTACAAAGAATTTCAAATAAGCTACTGATCTAAGTGCTGCTACTACATCAGAAATATTCCATTGATATAGCTACCTTGGATTATATAAAATAAGCATGCTTATAACCATCAGTAAAAATGTACATCAGTTATCATGATAATGCAAGCACAGTTCTTAATATCTTTGATCAGATCAAAATCTGACATAAAGATAATTATACTCTAATTAAAATAAATTCTCGGGCAACCCAAAGTTGAAGTAGTTCAGACACACGGGCGCGCGCACACACAGAGAGAGGGGGGGAGGGGGGAGAGAGAGAGATTGTCAAGTCCTACTTTGGCGACATATTCGTTTACAGAAAAAAGTTTGTAGATTACCTCATGATATGTCCTTGGGGAGTCAACTACCATTTTCTGAACCTGAGATAACGTCATAGTAACAAGTCGTTAGTTGAGACATACGGTAAACTGTGTCTTATATGAGTGATATTACAGAGATGAATGAAGAGAGGGAGTTCAAATGAGCAACGAAATTAACTGTTTCACTGAAATAGTCCTGAACTACGGAGAGAGTTTGACCCATTGCCCTGTGCAGTATGACAGGAACAGCTCCTTCTATGCCTTCATCGGCAGCAAGTGATGCTGATTTTGCATGTTCCATTATATTTTTCCAAGTTGAAAGCAAACCTTCCAAGTCTTTCTGTAGTTCCTCTAATGAGTGTCCAGCAGCAACAGTTCTTACAGTGAGGCCAAAACCTTGAGGCTGCAATGTCTTGGCGATAACTTTCAGTCTCGTGCGCTCAACACCAGAAATTTTTTTGGAAACTCCTATTCTATCACAACAAGTCATTAAGATCTGCAAGACAGAAACTTTAGTTTAGACAAGTAATATTTGAAAACTTATCCAGGGTAAAAACCATGATAACACTGCAATGTTGAATGGCAGGTGCATGCATAAAAGCGTACCCAGAATCTACTTCTTAATTTTGGATAAGCAGTAAGGGTGGGACCTTTAGAACCAAGACCCTCTTTGACAACTTGTACAATAATTTTGGTACCCTTGCGAACTCGGGTCCATTTACTTTCTTCAGGTGGTACTTGGTTTCCCTTCATATCTTCGTCTTTAGAAATTTGATAACTGACAGACCCATTTATGCCGGCAGTGAGGGAAGTGCTGTTGGTTTCTTCTTCTATATGGACTTCATTTCCATCAATGTCATCCTCAAAGTCAGCTTCTACTTCACCATCATCAACCAAGCTGCCACTCACATTTTCCTTCAGAGCTTCTGACATATCAAAATCATCTTCACCTTCCTGCTCATTATAGTCATTGTCCAGTGATTGTAATGTGTCTGACATTCCATCAGTGACTTCAACATCATAAGATGTGAAATCAGTTTTACTGGGAGTGGATGAAGCCTGCCGATCTTTCTTAGTTCTTTGACGAAATGGAGGGAATATAAATGGTTCCCTGTTATGCCTTACATCCATTAGAGAAGGCCTAGAGCTACCAATATTTACAAAAGCCCCACCCATGTGTGGAACAAGCTTTGTGACTATCCCTATATATACACTATCACATTGCACATTGTTCTTCACTGGTTCCAGTAATATTTCAACCAATTTCTCATCTTCCAGCACGGCAATCCTTTGCATGGTACATATTGAAGAGTTAATCAGTATAATGGTAGATACAGGGTCCTTTTGAACAATATCATTACTTTCTTCATGCAACAACTTGTCTGTGTCCACTAACTTCACTTGATTTTCTACCGTGGCATCGGCTCTTGCTTCATCAGTTTCTAATCTATCCTTGGTGACAATGAAAGAACGCGGATAGAGCAACCAGGGTTCCTCAATAGGTTGGAAGTTATCAGAACAGAAGCTACTAGAATTTGAAATTGCATGGGTCCCATTTACCATATCCTCCCTGTCATAACAGAATTGATCTTCTAACCCAAGTGTTTCCAACTTTATTATGTCAGTTTCGAGCTGATTCATAATCTTTGCTTCATCTGTCAAACCACTGTAAACATTTGAGAATTCAGAAAAATATTATGCAAAGAAGTTAACTATAAATTGGTAAGAATAGGGAAAAACACCTTTGACCGGTAAAGATGTACGAGTGTGCTCTAGAGGATACATTTCTTCTATATAGTGAGTACTTTCATGAGCTGCAGGTATCTGGGAATCAGATCTAATCCATGAATCCCTTACTAGAATTTGAGCATCTCCGTGAACAGTTGGAGGTACTAACAGAAAAAACTCTGGTCCAGGCTTCCAAAGTATGGCACCTGAAGAGCCTGATTTTCCCTTTCCCTTAATGAAGTAATTATATTTGAAATTCAAGCCACATGCAATCTGCGAGAATAAATAGTTTCAGTGATAATGTTAGTTTGCCAGTGTGAGATTTGATGCTCACATCATATTCCAAAATAACAAGTTCTCAATCATAATATTTGACAAGTTAAGCTTCAAAAATTAAAAAAAAAAATGAAAACCAAACTACAAACCACACACACACACACATATTGTTATGTGTGCAACTGATTTTATCCTATGTATTAAATATCTTAAAAAATCATTATATAGAAGAAATTAGTAAATACTAAGATGTTGAACAATATTATTCAAATTATCAATGTACAATTCTCACAAAAAAATCATGTACATCAAAAGAACACCACGAAACAATTTAATTATATTTGAAAATGAACAAAAACATAATGAATAAGCTTAAAGGAACGACCTAATCAAATTACCTGGAATTCCACCTTCCATGTGTTTGCATGCTCTGTAGGAGACATCAGTAAAGCCGTGTCTGGCTTCCAGCAACCTAAGACAGCTGGATCACCAGTAATGTAAAGAAGCTGACCATCTTCTAAATCGGCTTCTATGGTCCAGATTATCTTGCACAATTTATCAGTACTGGTGCTTTTCTTTCCTGAAAGATTTTTCTTGCCTGATTCATCATCAAGTCTAAAACACTGGTGTTTCTATCATTTAGGCATAAAGTACAATCGAGCACATATGTCTATATCTCACAATTTAACGCCCGAAGCTTTTGCTGATAACAATAGTTCACAGAATAATCTTAACTATGATTTATTCACTAAGGAATTTGTCATTGAGTCTTCCCTTCATTGCAAATTGCAGGAGGAGAATATATAATGGCAATTATTACACTACAAGAATGTGTCTGGGGTGAGACATTTCAAGCCTAGAGAAGAGAGTTTTATCTGATAACTGAAAGGGAAAAACATGTGCACAGAGGCATGCATATACACAAAGAGAAGTGCAGAAAGAGCACCATATAGTAATCAGGAAGAGCAAAACTAACAACTCAAAAATTGAAGTTACCTGCAGATAATGTAGCAAGTCTGCTGAAAGATCTGCGACCCTTCAAAGAACAAGTAAATCTGAAAACATTATGAGGAAGTACTTGATGGTATATGTGCCTGCATCACCATTAGCATACAAAGTATTCCTTAGAGTCCAAAAACTATCAATAGTCAATACAATGCATAGAATAAGAAGATTTCCTATATGCATTGAGCTACATGCTAAACCAACCAGTAAATATCCTATCTTTCAAAGGTGAAACCATCGATAAAACCCGGATTTTCAAATCTGCCCATACAACATACTCCCTCCGTTCTTAAATACAAGAGCTAGTTGACGTTTCTGGAGAATCCTAAGAAAGCTCAATAAGACAATTAAAAATTGATTTTCGTAATTTTTTTTCTCTAAACTAGTTTATTTGATTATAAACTAACATATAATCTAATAACATACAAAATATATTATAATTAAGTGGTTCATTTCATTTCTTAGGATTCTACAAAAAAGTCAACTAGCTCTTACATTTACATTCAGTAACAGAGCTATTAGTATATTTTACTATCAACATTCATGAAACTCTAAATGACTACACCAAATAAGCACCCATAAACGAAATGGGTAAGCACTAAGCACTCAAAATTACTGAAAAAAAACAATAAAATGAATGTACCCCACAAAAAGTCATGAGATATGCAAACTTACAGGGAGAGGGAATTCTTAGAAGGGAGGAGAGAAGAGGATAAGAAGGGAATATGACTATGATTATGAAGATGGCGAGGAAGAAGGTGAAAGTGGTTCATAAGAAGAGGAAGTTCAGCAATGGCCACCTCCATGAGTGGGAATACTAAAGTGGGTATGAGGAGAAGTTCAAGTTCATGAGTAAAGATTGAAGCTTTAACTAGAAGAAGCTAAAGAATGAGAAAGAAAAGGAGAGTGCTTTGGAATTGGATAGAGTAAAGATAGATAATATTGGCACTGTTGTGAGTAAAGAGGAAGAAGATAGATACTAGATAGCGTAAGTATTTGCAGTGCACAAACAATGGGATACTTGGCGCCTTCTGTGGTAGGCGTTCTAAGAGAAAGTACTATATAGTTGTGACATGTCTAGTCATAAAATTGATTATGTTTTAGTTTCATTATAGGTTTGACTTCTTGTTTTATTTTTTCTATAGATATTAACTTTGTTTTGGAGGGAGTTGTTAAAAAAGGGTGCACAATATTTTTACGAGTATTTCTTAAAAGTGTTTGGAGTGGATGCAACTTAACTTATCTTGAGTTGTAACTCTTCTTTAGTTGTGTGTAATTAAGTTATTACACATAATTGAAAATAGTTGCAGCATAACTCGATAAGAATAGAACTTATTAGAAATTGGTAGTGTTGATATTGTTAAACAAAATTCAGGTTTCAAATTTGCTATCGTAGAGCTGATAGAATTCAAGGTACGCGTAATTTATTTTTGTCCTACTAATCCAACGACTCTCGACGCATCCCATGTCAACCAGTGTTGGATTCTGTCGGCTTTTCGAGCGGAACGCCTAGCTTCATAGATGAATTCTCGAGTAATCAACCACTAGTCATGTCTGAGGTGGTATCATCAGTTTATCACCTGATTTGGTATATCACCCGGCCCATCCAAGTAGGTTTATAACCGTTTTAGAAATAGCATCGCATAGGAAGGAGCTTGAGTAGGAGCATCTTCAAGCTGCTCCAAATCCACACAAAGAATGTCCAAAGAAAAGCCATGCGAAAGATGATGAAAATGTCACTATGGTTTTTCTTTTTTTCTGAGCACAATTAAACTCTTTCTTTTTTTGGGTTTTTTATAATTTATTTTTAATCCCATTGATCAACAGCTCTTATACCAAACAAATTTAAGCCATCAAAATTTTAAAATGACTTCAGCGTAAAATCGATTTTAGACGAGGATAGTGGTGTAATTGTGTCCTGTCAGAATTGTGTCACATCAGATATCTTTTTACAGAATGAGTCCACTTCATTTTCCATTTCTAATTCTTTGTCCAACTTTCCTACAAATAAACGAGTCCTAAGGGTAAGAAAATGGATTTGTAAATAGATGTGCTAGCTTAATTTGACATTATTTCTAAAATGATTGTGATTATTCATGGTTTGCATCTACATTGAACTCAAGATTACAAGAAATTTGCGATTTTTTTAAATTATATTGGAGACATTTGTTCAATTGCTTGGGATGTGATTCTAATAACCATTCAGAGGTGTCATTGATGAAAACCGATTCTTTATATTCAAGGATTAGGATGTTGTGATCATTTTCTTAGGGGATGAAAATTTTCATAACTTAGCTAACCATTTAGTTAGGCTTGCCCATCATGACCTCTTTGTAAAAAATTATTCTATTCTTATCACTCATCCCGCGAGTTAGTGAGGTGATTGTTGATGGAGGAGGTTTGTTTAGCTAGGCCTTCTCATTACTAGTTAAAAGAGCTGTGGAATATTAGTCCAAGATTTTGCTAATTATAAGCTAATGACACTAAAAGTATTGGGTTGTTAATGGAGCCTTACCGCTTAAAATGGACATTTTGAATGGGCTTCCTCTATTCCAAAACAAAAGATGCTGCCTTTCATGTAAATAATAATTTCCTGCCCAAATTATCCTCATTTAATTTGTAATATTCCAAACATATCCCCTTAATTAATACTATACATAAAAGTACATAGCACTCAGGATCCAGAAGAGATAGTTAATCATAAGCAAGCCACAACAAAAACTTATCTCTCATAGCCGTCGTTTTCTCGCATTTTCCATGCATTCGCTTTCTATCCTAAATTGCTCCATAACCTCTTCTGAGAAAATATTAATTGAAGACCTAGGGAAAGCATTCGTGAAATATCGATTGTTAAAATTCTTTGACAAAAATATTGTTAAAATTTATTGGACTGATATATATGTAAACAAAATATTTTATAATTCCACCAAATTTTTTAAAACTATTTTATGCTTATAATTTATTTATTTGAATATAACCTAATTTGAGGTGATTTGGTTATGTTTAAAGAAGAGAATTAAATGAGTCAATAAGGAATATTTGATCAAATGTTATTGAGTTCTCACAAAAGAGGGAAAGGGAGACTGAAGAAAACTCTCAATGAAATTATTCAACGAGCTCTTTTGATTAATAATATATCTCTAAGCATGACTATTAATCATGTGACCCACTCCACTTAATTGGGATAAGTCCTTGTTGTACTTATCGTATTTACAAAACTTTTGCTATTTCCACAAAGATTTTATATTGACAACCCTACATATCACATAATTCAAAATCTCAAATATGTTTTTTTATTGTCATTTATACTAAAAAAACGTATTTGAGATTTTGAATTACAAATGACATTTTGGGAATCTCCCTTAATATATAAAATTCCATATATAACACCCATCGTCCGTGGGTTCAATGGCGAAGGGATTGAACAATGAGCGTCGGGTTGTCCACCACGTCGCGAGTTCAATCCTGGGGAATGACACTTTGTTGTGTCTCCATCGCGGCGCTTGGGGAGGCATCTCCGTAGCTAAGTGAAGTTGGGAGTAACCTACCTGTGTGGACAGAAAGAAAGGGCTTACTTGTCATGCTCTAGAGCCCACAGAGACAGGCCCCAGTGGATCATGAGTTAGGTGTCCTGCCCTTGGATTGGGTTGAGCCTAAATCCCGATAGATACTCCCTCCATCTTATCAGTCCTATGTGTAATATAAGGATTAATCTGTTCTTATGAAATAACATAACCTTTATCACTGGGTAGTTGGTTGAGCTGGTAAGTGGGCCAAAGACTACCTTACTTGTGGGCCACACTCCTACACTTCAAGTCCATATTAAACCAGACATTCATTTAAAAAAAAATAACATAACCTTTTGTTTTTTGAACACATTTTTCGGACCAAACACAACAGCAAAACCAACTAACGAGGTTGGCAAGCTGAAGTGCGAATGTATGTCCTACTTATATACTCACATACACACATTTCTGATCGATTTCTGATCGATGTGGGACTAAGAGATCCCACCGGACTACTAGTACGGCCGCCCACCCAATGACATAACCTTTTGTGACATAACATAACATTAACACCTTTTTCCTTCCTTTGATATATTCCTCCACTGTCACTCGCCGTTGTTCTTTGTCGTCTCAGAAGCACAGCTCAATCTTTACTCTTTCTTCCCCGACAGACAATCGACATCCTTCTTTCCGTAAGCATCCACGTCAGCCCCATTTGTTTTCATTTACTACTTTTATTTATTTATTTATATTTATATTCTCTGCCTATTTATTTTTTCCCTTTGTGTATTTCATCATCTCTATGTATGTGTGTGTGTTCCTCACAGAAACAACGTTTGAATTGAAAGCTCAAGCTTTTCTCTAATGGCTCAGTTGAAAGCCGTTTCTCCTTTTTCCCACTCTTCTCTCTCTTCTTCTTTCGGATATTCAACAGGTAAAGTTTTCATCTTTCTCTGCATTTTGAGATTTTAGCCCAAGTTTCAATTTTTTCCCTTTCCATGTTATAATAATATACCCAAAGACTTGATTTTTTATCGACCATAATGCCATACACATAGTCTACTAGTCTCTGTTGTTGTTTGGAATTGTGGGGTTTTCTTGTTTTTGCTTCCTTTCGCTGGGAATGAAGAATACACAAGTTTTTGCGTCTTTTCAATGCACTATTGAGGTTTTTTAAAACAAAGTTTGATTTTTTTCCAATGGGATGTTGAAGTTTGATGATTTAATTGCTTGTGATCTATTTTATTCGTAGAGCATTTACTGATTCCCCAAACATGGAACGTGAAGCCATCATCATCTAAAGAGGTGTGTTGAAAGGTTTATGCTTGAACTTTTATGCTTCTGTTCTTGTTTTTGCCTATTTCTATGTTTTGGTGTGTGCATTGATGGTTTTATTTTGGACTTTTATATGCAGTTGAGGGCAAGAACAAGCATTGGTACCTCCAAATTACCAGGTGAGATTTATTGCTCTATCACTCACTGTAACTGTAAATGGTTCCTGCATTGACATAGGGGTTATAAACTCTGTCAATTATTATCTTGTTATTGATCTTTTATCTTGGCGAAGTGTGTTATATGTGTTAATGTTTCTTATCATCAAACAAAGTAAATTCAATGCTGCACTCTTATCCAAATCTATCTGTTTATTTGCATTTCCATATGGGTAGCATATTATCATAGTGGTAAAGCTTTTAATCAAAACTTTACCTTTGGTTTATCTTTATCTTGCAGAAGTGTTTAATATGTGTTCATATATCATAATAATAAGTACAGTAAACACAATGCTGCTTTCTTACTGATAGCCAGCTCTTTATCTCTGTTTCCGTGGTCCTCATATCGGTAAAGCTTTCATTTAATACCTTATTTAGCCAATTGGTAATTGGCAAAGATGTTAAAATCATTCATAGGAGCATGTGATTTTGGGATAAAATGATATCTGTCTGTCATAAAATCAAAGAATTACAGCCATACAATTTAACTTATGATAAAGTATATTAATACGGCAAAATAAAATACTTGAGTTCATTCAAGATTGACATACCATGTTTGTAAGTCTCATCAAGTATCTTTGACATGCAGTAATTAAAGCAGTTTTACACAGTGATACTGAGAATAAAGTTTCTCATTCCAAGGGTGGTGGACTTCGTGGAAAATTAAACAAGGTTGTGCTAGCTTATAGTGGTGGCTTAGACACGTCAGTCATTGTCCCATGGCTAAGGTAAATACCCCCTCCCCATTGCTAGTGTGGGATTCTTACTTTTTTTGAACTTTTGGATGTAATTTTTTATAATGACCAGTAGATTGCATTATCATTTCACAGATTTTTAAATTTTTATATTCAGATATTGTTATAACTGATGGTTTTACTATTAAAAGCCTATTTTTATATGAACCATGCTTGGTTATTCTTAATACATCTCTTATCATCATTTCTTTCTTTGGCGGCCTTTGAATTGCAGAGAGAATTATGGCTGCGATGTTGTTTGTTTCACAGCTGATGTCGGTCAGGTATGTTATAACCTGAATTTCTGTATTCAAGATTAATCTTGTGTTATTGGAAAAAGGTGCTTTGTTGTTGTAAAGACATGACTAGTGGAGTGTGCTTCACCTGTATTGTTCTATTCGCTACTTGTGTAATATTTAACGCTGAACTATGCAGGGTTTACAAGAATTGGAAGGCTTAGAACAGAAGGCCAAAGCCAGTGGAGCCTCTCAATTAGTGGTGAAGGATTTGAAGGAGGAGTTTGTAAGAGATTACATTTTCCCTTGCTTGCGTGCTGGTGCAATATATGAGAGGAAGTATCTCTTGGGGACCTCAATGGCTCGCCCTGTTATTGCAAAAGTAAGTTTCTCATTTCCCAGTTATTGCAAAGTATGTTTTTCGTTTCTTCCAAGTTTGATCTAGACGAGAAGTTCCCATGTTAGAAATAAATAATGTGACTGACTGCAATCACACTTCTTCAGTTAATAGTAGATAAATTTTAGCCCTAGTGTTAAATATTGGCCTGGTAATTTCAATTCTCTTCTTACTGTTCCATCTTTGATAGCTTTTAGTGCTTTATTGATGTCTTTTTAGTCGGTAGGCAAAAAGGGGCGGAGGGTCATGAGTTACTGTATAAGATACTTAATTTTTGACAAATATGATCTAATGCTTGTATTCCTGATAGGCTATGGTGGATGTTGCAAAAGAAGTTGGAGCAGATGCTGTCTCTCATGGTTGTACTGGGAAAGGAAATGATCAGGCATGTTTATAACTATACTCATATTTAGGCATTCAGCTGAGCCATGTTTTTATCTTCTGACATGAGTTTGTATTAATAGGTTCGGTTTGAGCTTACATTTTTTGCTCTGAATCCTAAATTAAATGTTGTGGCTCCATGGAGGGAGTGGGACATTACAGGGAGGGAAGATGCGATTGAGTATGCAAAGAAGCATAATGTACCAGTTCCTGTGACCAAGAAATCCATATACAGCAGAGACAGAAACCTTTGGCATCTTAGCCATGAGGTAAAGTTTAGTGTTAAAAGAAGCTGCATCGAATGATATGTTATGGCTTTTCCTCCCCCTAATATTGTAGAATATGTTAATCTTCTGTGTTTTCTAGTTAAATTACACTACATATTATGAATTTTGTTTTTAATCCATATCTTTCTAGAGGGATGGCATGCAACTTTTTTACATAATTGATCTACTGGTTATGACCTTATTGTGAGAAGATGTAAAGGGGAATTATCAAATTGATTGCACAACTTGGTTCTTAATCAAAAACTAGAAATTATGATCGACATACGGATATTGATATTTCTTTCTCTTTTTTTGCATTCTGTGACTCCAAAGGGTGATATTTTGGAAGATCCTGCAAACGAACCAAAAAAGGATATGTACATGATGTCTGTGGATCCAGTGGATGCTCCAAATCAACCAGAGTAAATATATCCTTACTCTTTTCTTTTGTTATGAAGCACCAGAACTTCAAAATCTTTATCTGATTACGTTTGATGTGCATCCTACATAAATATTATACGCAGTGAAACTTTGAATTTTAATTAAGCTGAATATTTTGGCATGTGGCTTTTTGTTATTAAATGTTGGTGCTTCATAGTGTTCATGTTTCTGCTAGCCTGACCTTTTATCTGGCAGATATGTGGAGATTGGTATAGAATCTGGATTACCAGTCTCAATCAACGGGAAGAGGCTCTCACCAGCATCCTTACTTGCTGAACTCAATACAATTGGTGGAAGGCACGGAATCGGTCGGATCGACATGGTTGAAAACCGGCTTGTTGGTATGAAGAGCCGAGGTGTTTATGAAACTCCTGGGGGAACTATTCTTTTTGCAGCAGCACGGGAGTTGGAGTCTTTGACACTTGACCAGAAAACAATACAGGTGAAAGATAAATTAGCCCTTGATTATGCAGAGTTGGTGTATGCTGGAAGGTGGTTTGATCCTCTCCGAGAGGCAATGGATGCCTTCATGCAGCAGATCACAGCAACTACAACAGGTTCTGTGTCATTGAAACTATACAAGGGCTCGGTTACTGTAACCGGCCGGAAGAGCCCTTATAGCTTATATAGGCAGGACATTTCATCATTTGAGAGTGGTCAGATTTATGATCAAGCCGATGCTGCCGGGTTCATTCGGCTTTATGGTCTTCCAATGAGGGTGAGAGCAATGCTTGAGCAAGGTATCTAAGTTTATTCTAGGCTTGGTGGTTAACAAGCTTGTTTTGTTGTACTAAATTTTTGTAACTTAAGTGGGGCATTTCACACGCTCCATTTTTTATTAGCTTGAACTGCAATAAGGGTTGGCATCACATAAATTCATTATCTCACTTGTCAGCTAACTGTACTGTGTAGAAATGTAGAGTTTATCTCGTGGGTCTATTTTTGTTGCAGAACTGAGTCAAAGAAACAAAAACCTATCATGCATGAGTTTCATGAACCGAGTACTATGTTTCAAAGTAAAATTCTAAAAGTTTATCTGTTTTTGATAATGTCATGCATCTTTTGAAATTAAAATAATTTCAAAAATAATGAACAGTTGTGTTTTATAACTTTGACCGTGCAAATTTAATCTCGAAGCACAATGTACTATCAAATCATGGGCATATTAAAATTTGATGTATACATTTTGAAGTTTTAAACAGGCTTGTAAATATAAAATTAAGCATTTAAATTTTGTTGTTATTTTATATATGCCCTTTAATTTTTTGGGCTGCATATATATAACCCTTGTAAGATGTGTTGCCGGAAAATCCTTTTTAAAGAGTATCATTATCATTAACCCTTTTCAAAGAGTATCATTATCATTAATGGATAATTCTAAGGACAATCACAAGGATGCCTCAAATAAGATAATTAATCACAATCTGGCTTCGGGAGTTGTTAACCAAACTATTTAAGTTGTTAATAGAGCCCTTTGAGTTAACACGGGACCTTATTGTAATTAATTTTTTTTTTAATTTGTGACCTAGTTGTCATTTTCCTATAATTTCATCTATCGTTTTATTTATCAGAATCTATTTTCTTTTATTAAAAGAAAAATGATATTAATGAAATGAAGTCATTCACAAGTATTATCTTGTTTTTAATAAGGAGATATAGTATTTTTTTTCACAAATTGTTTTATTTTCCTATACCTAAGGCTCTATAAACTAGAATCCACTTTGCTCTCTGGAATTGGGCGATCTAGCGTTAAAATATGTGAATGCAATAGTAATAATAATATACTCCCTCCGGTCCCTAATATAAGAGCCAAAATTTGAATGGTTTTGGTCCCTAATATAAGAGCTCATCTCACATTCTCTCCTCATTTAATGCATTCTTTTCCTATTTTACCCCCAATTCTCTTTCATATTTATTAATATTCATGTATTTCTCTCTCTTAAAAGCGTCATAATAAATAAGGGCAATATTGGAAAAGAAGCATTAACTTCAGACACCCAACTAACATTCACATGTTTTCTTAAGAAGTGTTTTTTTGGCGGCTAGCTCTTACATTAGGGATCGGAGGGAGTAGTATAGTAGTAGTAGTACTGTTGTAGTAATTGTTTCTTAAGAAATGTAAACTTGTAGGACTTAAGCTCTCTAGAAGATGATCATCCTTCGATAAAATGTTGTCCATTAAAGGAACAGCTTACATTTAAATATTTCTACAGCCCCACTTTGTCAAATCTCTTTATTAAAATGGTAATACAATAATATTTGTGTCCCTTTCTTTCAAGAGTATATATATGATCTGGCCCTAACAAATCATAAATAAAAATTTCAAAATATTTTAGTTTAGAGTCCGTATGCCATGCTCAACCAAAACATTAAACAATATGTTATTAATGGAATCAATTATATATAAATAAAACTGTGTAATTGTCTTCTATCACAAACCAATTGTCATATGATTCATTGAAATATTTTTATATACATATAAATGATATAGATTTGTATGATCCGTCAAAAGAAATCCTCTTCATTTAAGCAAACTTAAGACT
Source organism: Mimosa pudica (assembly GCA_029929735.1). Lineage (NCBI taxonomy): Eukaryota > Viridiplantae > Streptophyta > Magnoliopsida > Fabales > Fabaceae > Mimosa > Mimosa pudica. The sequence goes on from JAKELP010000040.1 coordinate 1,817,329, forward strand.
AGTAGCTATATGTGCTATTATCTCTATTCTCTTCTCAATGGGATACTTATGAGCAGCAAAAACATTAAAAAAAGTTAGTTGCTTAACCACAATAATGGCAAGCCTGGCCAAATATAATAAATATTAAATTTGATTAATCAATAGATATTAGTTCAAATTAGAACAATTGAGTCTGCATAAAATATGAACTTGAGTTTAGATTCAAATTGATGAAGAAAGACGTCATTGGAATAGCCGAGTGTTCTCTAATCTAAACGTAATGATTAAACTTTTACAGTGTAGACCTACATTGTGAAGAAAATCGTGTGTGAACCTTTGTTGAAAAGACGATACTGATTAATTTTAGTTGAATACCATGCCTTTGACTGCCCAAACAAGTTTAGTTAAAGGTAGAAATGATGAGTAAGCAAACGGAGGCAATTAATGTCTATTTCAAGTTTTCAATCATTCTTTTTTACTTTGCTTCGTTGAGATCCATTCTGCTGCCCTACCCATTGATACATTCCCATATATATATTGATTCAACTCTTAACTAATATTCCCTCGTGTTCATAATATAAGAGCTCAGTTGCTAAAATACTCTTCTTAAGAAAATATGTCAAAGTTAATTGAATGTCTTAAGTTAATTTTTTTTTCAATATTGTTCATATTTATTATAATACTGCTAAGAGAGAGAAATTGATGAACATTAATGTAAAAGAAAATTAGAGATAAAGTAGGAAAAATCCATTAAATAAAGAAATAATTTAAGAGAGAACTTTAATATTTTTTTATCAAAATCATTCTAATTTTTGCCCTTTCATCTTCTTATCTTACGAAGAAGAGGAGGGAGTAGTTGATTGAATCACCTTCATTTAGTGATTGACATTTGTGGAAGCGATTGGTATTCTACATCCCTTTTCCGCCCACATATACTACGTCTACCTTGATTTTTTATTTCCCATGAGGTAGTACTACCTCCGGTCCTAAATATAGGACCTAATTGACTTTTTTTTGGAGAGCTTAAGGTTGCGAAATAGGTTATTAAATGATGACATATTTGATATATTTTTAGATTATCCATAAGTTTAGAGGTAAAATAAATTAGTTTAAGGGAAAAAAATTAGGTAAATCAATTTATAATTAAATTATTTTGCTTTTTTAAGGATTTTCTAGAAAAAGTCAATTAGGTCTTATATTTAGGACGGGGGAGTAGTTCTTTACAAAAATGTGCAAAAATGGATTGGAATTTTTTAATTTACTGTATCCATATCAAAATATTACTACTACTTTATAAACACATTGAAAGCATGGAAAACTAAAGTGCCAATGGAAGAATGTAATCACAAAACAAAGTTATAGTAATTGAGCATAATGCAATGACAAGGTTAAATTTAAAAAAACCACAACAAATACATATTTCAGATCCTTATAGCAATTCGCCCTAATAAGTATTATTGGAATGCTCCATAATTTTTTCCTTGTGTGAATTATATTTTAAAATATTTTACATCTCCAAAATGTGAGTTATTTACACAAAATCTGCACAAAACTAAACATTGTCTTATACTTGTCCCTCATTGAAAAAGTTGCAATGTGAGATGCTACCTCTATCCCTAATTATATATTTTTAAATTGATTTGTCCGTTTTATGAGATCTTATTTAATTATTTATATTAATTTGTCCAGTTTATGAGATCTTATTTAACTTTGTTCATCATCACTCCCTTTCTCTCATCCATAAATAAGAGCATTTTTAAGAAAAAAAAAATTTCTAACACATTCATTGTTTTGGACTAATTTTAATGAATTTTTTCAAGAAATCACAATCATAAATTCAGTGGCATATTTGGCTAAACTAAAGAGAGGCCAATTATACAATAAGAGCTGACATTTTGATTTTGATTTTTGAGGATGACTTTTAGAGAGCTGGCCTATAAAGTCTATGACAAAGATAAAGCAATTTAACGAAAATATTTACTAAGCTGCCAAATGAAGTCCTTAGCACTCTCATAAAGCAATATTTAGGGCCCCATCGCTAATTTTTTGCTACATTAATGCCACATTTTACTTTTAACAAGATACTACATAATTTAATAAATATATACTCAATTACATATCCATGATTCAAAACGTCTCTCATAGATTCATTTCATGGTTCTATTACAGTAAAGAGTAATATATTGCATGAGATTTTTTACACAAGAAAGAAGAAAAAGCTTGTCAAGAACAACCGCAACACTGAAATGCTGCTTCATGATACCATGGATAAGATAGCCTATGATATATGGATCAAGGGGAAGATTCCACTTTCCATGACCAAGACTACGTATTTAAACTTCCCTATGCTTTTAACAATAGATTATACATTTGTTTTTAGTGTTTTTTCGTTCTCATTATTTCATTTCTAACAGTGTCAACTTTGTTGATGAGGCATTAACACTATTTAAGTGTGGGCTGCTAATTACAATTGATCCAGCTTATATGAATATAGATCCTTAAAACTAGGTATACTAGGTATCTATCAACATTTCTTCTTTGAGGATCCATATCCTTACCTCACAAAAGAAGGACAGATATCCTCACAAAAGAGAGACATATGCCAACGTGATATTTACTTAATTTAGGTTTATGCCTCAGAAATAGAAATGTACAGAGAAAGAAGATGAAAATAACTTACAAGGAAAAGTATACTTAATTGATGTAAAGACCATAAACAAAGAAACGAAAGAGGAAGAAGCAGCCTCCACCACTTCAAGATTAGAATAAGGTTAAAAGATTGAAAATGGTCAGATGACTCATAGTAACATCAAAAACCTCACAATATGTACACACTCTATATATATAAACTGTACAAGGAAACATGCTCTTCTTTCATGTATGCACTCATGGTGCTCTCACTCCATGACTCTCACCAAAAGCAAGAAGAAACCTCTTCTTCCGGCAACAATGGAGTCCTGCAAAGTGGGCATGTAATGTTCCAATATGCCAGCCACTTCTCCAAGCAATCTTTGTGGAAGACATGGCCACAAGTCAAGCGGGTTATCTCAGATTCTGGCTCAAAATGACTCAGACACACAGAGCAGTCATGTTCCACAGCTTGTTTGCAGCCACACACACTGTCAAACCGGATTGTTGGCGTCCGGCTTCTGAACTCATCAATGTAATTCTCCGGCGAGCATAGGTCGAATTGGAACGAGTCAGGCATGTCTTGAGAGATATCTGAAGGGGAAGATTCTGATGATGGTGCAGATGGTGATGGAGTGGTTGGTGATGAAGAAAGAGTGATTCCAACAATGTGAAGGATTGTTCTAACAATGCCTTTAACTAAGGATATGGAAAATGCAGTGTTAACCAGAAGCACACATAGTACTCCTTCAGATGGAGCTGGCAGACTTGAGAGGCCCATTATGGTCAGAGAGATAATGAAATTTTCTGATATAAATGTGACCAAATGAAGAAACTTAAAAACTTGGCAGATTTGGGAAAAGGATTATCTGAGCCAAGTATAGGATCAGCAAAAATGGAAATGCAAGGAGACTAGAGTCTATTGAGTCTCTATTTTCTGTGACCTGAAAATACATTAGATGGAAGGTTATAAGTAAAAATTATGATGACTTACACCAATACTACTAAAAATAGAAAGATACCAGAAATAGTGGAATAATCAAATCAAGCATCAAATTAACAAACATAATAAGGGTTAAATAATGACCAAATAGCTAAGGTATATATGTCCAAACAAGTTAATTGCATAGACAATGATGGAAAGAATAAGATAGTCTTCAAATAAACTCATAATTTAGAAGATCAAGAGGAACAAAAATAGCATAAAATCATTATCCAAATTACCATAGTTCCTTTTCTCCAAGGAAAGAATAACTACTAAGGAAAATTCATGATTAGAACAACAAATATCAAAACCCCAGAAAAACAAAAACAAGAACAACCAAATTATAAAAGAAGCGAAATCTAGAAGAAATTAAGCTCAAACAATATACAATTTCAAACCCAAGTTTCAAAATTTCAAGATGAAGAACACAACAAATGAAAAGAACTAGCTTAGCTTCCTCATCATCAAGATCTACCACCATACTAAAAGCTTATCAAGGCAAAACATGAACCAGAAACTAATCATCAACTACATCAAATCAAGAAAACATTGTACAAACAAAAAAATGACACACTCAAAACAATAAAAATCCCACTTTGACACCACAAGTCAAACAAGAGATCTAGCATTTGAGAGAACAAAACAATTCATACTTGATGTACAAAAAAAAAGCAGTCTTTTCAACATTAATGAGACAAAAGAATACATTATGAGACTTACAAGAGAAAATTTTGAAGATTGAGATTCTGGGTATGAAGAAAAGAAGCTAAAGATTAAGCCTTTTTATTCAATGAAGTGAAGAAGAGAGGTTGATGATGATGATGATATTGATAAAGCTTTTTAGTGAAGTGAGGAAGCCCACAACACAATGGGATTGATATAATCACTGGGTTTAACCCAAGAGGTTTAACCATGGTTAGTACTTGCTTCTATTCATGGCATGGTGGTGTCTAACCATGGTTAAATCTGACACCTTTTCTTTATAAAAAGAACCAATGCTTCCTTTATGACGTCACCTATCTGTCCCTTTTGCTTCTTCTGGCTCCTAACCTTCCCTTCATCTTCCCAGAAATTGTCATTTATCTAATATGGGAAAAAAATGCATGCTAAAATTCGCATTTTTTGGGTGTTGATAAGTAATACTCCTATCTAATATGGGATTAATGGCATTGTGTTATGTATACATAGCTAAACTTTGTTATATCTAATTATTAGGTACTCTCTCCGGTCACTAATATAAAAGCCAAAATTTGAATGGTTTTGGTCCAAAATATAAGAGTTCATCTCACATTCTTTCCTAATTTAATGTGCTTTTTCTTACCTCGCCCTAGTTCTCTTTCATATTTATTAATGCTTATTTATTTCTCTCTCTTAATAGTATCATAATAAATATGAGCGATATTGGAGATGAAGTATTAACTTTAAACACTCAATTAACATTCACATGTTTTCTTAAGAAGTGTTTTTTTTTTGCAACTGCCTCTTATATTAGGGACCAGAGGGAGTATTGATGTATGGATAAACTTAGTAAAAAAAATTTGGCATAGAATGCAGAATCAAGTTCATGATATTTGTAAATTATGTATGAATTCCTCACTAATCAAGTTATGAAAAAGTTCGGGTAAAAAATCAAAATTTTGAATTCAAATAATTAGAATGAAGTGAAAAGAATGAAATAATATTTAGTTATTTATCATCATATGAACAAAAAGAAAAACGTTTCTTTTAAACAATAAAGAGAAAATTTTAGTCAATACAAAATAGTGAAATAATATTTTGTTGATAGTTTATTGATTATACAATGTGTACAAAATTTCTGTGTGTGTGTATTCTTGGTATTATTCTTTTTGTCTTAGACTTCTAGTTTTACTCCAACAAATTGAGTTTTCATTATGAATTCAGTTTTCTTCTCATTATCATTATTATTGCCACATACATATATGTCTCCCCCTTAATTAGTATCTTGTGTTAAGTAAAAATAAGTGAAAAGAAAGGATTATATGGATATAGATGATCGGGAGTGAGTGGGGATTGGTAGGTAGGAAAATGCTTCCTCTACAGGAGGATGCAACATGTCCTTTTGACTGTCAACATGAGGAAAGTCTGATGCACCTTATCAGAGATTGTGTGAATGCTACTGATAGATGGAAATCAATTTTAGCACCGCAACATTGGGGACCTTTCTTTTCTCAAGAAGGTGCTGAGTGGATCAAATGGAACTTGAAAATTGAAGCTGGTCAAAACTTCACAAAGAAGATTTCATGGGCTACTCTCTTTGGTTATGTATGTTGGGATATTTGGACCTATCGTTGTAGAAAGGTTTTCGAACCCCAACTTACTAACATGGTCAACAACGGCTATGAGTCCTTTTACAGAGCTTGCTGGGATGGTGAGCTAGTGGAAAACTGCATTTTCTATGATAAAAATCTTATGCAGGATACCAAGGAAACATCACTACCAAACGACCATGTCAAGTTGGAAGTTGATGGATCTGCTAAGGTTAATGCAATAAGCGGATGTGGCGGTGCAATCAAAGACAAGGAGGGCAGATGGATCGCAGGATTTAGCTGCAAATTAGTCTCTGTTCCACCTGCTATCGCAGAATTATTAGGCTTTTGGAATGACCTCCGTTTATGCTGGTCAAGAGGTTTTAAGAATGTTGTGTTGTTTTCTGATTGTGTTGAAGCCATATCTTTTTGTATCAGAGGCTGTGACATCAATCATCCCTTTCGAGATATTATAGAGGATGTCAGGTTACTACTAAATAGAGATTGGCAGGTTATACTTTTACATAGGGATAGGGAACACATGCATGAGGCTGATTACCTAGCAAAGATGGCTCATACCTTATCTGAACCTTTTTGTATTCTTGATCAAGCTCCACCCGGCCTCAACCAGAGTAGACCTTGATGAAGGGGTTTGTACTCGTACTAGTTTGTTACTTCATCATGTAAATTAGTAGTATCCAGTTTTATTCAAAAAAAAAATGCTTCCTCTAGGGGAAGGCTACACAATTATGTGAACTAATAGCAATAAGTAAGTTAATTCAATCATTTCAAAAAAAAAAAGTTAATTCAATCAATGTGTCTACGGAGTAAAGAAAGGCCTATCACCTATATGGGGTTCCTTAACTAATTTTATGAACACCAAATATTTATGACTTGAGTAAGTAGTAAAGCTACTCCATATCATAAGCAAGCACAAATATAATCATAAATTATGACTACATTTTTAAGTAATTAAATTGTACACACACATACATATTCATACAAGAAAAATATATTTCTTCCAACACTATTAAAAACATCCTAATCAAATAAAATATTGAACAAAGAGTACAATACTACAACATAATGACAACTTTAAAAAGTATTGAACAAGAAACTACACTTCATGTTATTATTCAATACTTGAAAAAAATTGGGTTTTAAGAAAATATAGTGGAAAATGGTCATTTTTCATAGCCTTTACTGATGACATGGATTCCGCTACACCGTGAAAGAGATATGATAGATGTATGTAACTATGTAAGTATTGAAAATGGTGGTGATAAAACATTGTGGCACAAATTAAATAAATCTCGTCTAGTCGTCTTTATATCCCATTCGTAAAAACGTTTATGCCTCAAAGGGAAACTATAAATTAATGTCTCATGAAGAACATATAATATATTAAATGTCTTAATGGCATATACTAATACATATTAATTGAACTAGATACATATTTTAAAAAATACTGAGAGCGAGCCGGTGGCATTATTTCCAACTTTGACTCTTTTTCTTAATTCTACAGACAACTTTGACTCTCTTTTTTTTTGATAAAAAGACAACTTTTATTGTGTTGACTTTGGGTTGTGACTTATAACTACATGTGTGTTTTTTATTGTGTTGAAATGAAGGATATATTCTTCTTGTTTTCTACGTTTTAGCTTGATATAGAGTAGTGATATTTTTTTATAAACCTAAATATATTATTTTAAAGGTGAACAATTATTCATGAACTTGAAACACACATCGAACAAAAAGTAAACAAAGTTTTTTTTTTACCATAAAAGTAAACAAAGTTAACAGCATAATAAATTGGTACAAATTTTTTTACCTTAAAAAAGACATATTTTTATTTTAAAATCAGTATACATCTATTTTTATTAATCTTATTTAATATAGAGAGCATCCATTCTTCCCCAATACATTATTCAATTACTTATTGTATTTCTATTATTATATAAAAAAATTCTTTAACAAAATCTTCAGTATTTGGGGAATTCCGTGACTAATGACAGGTGTCCCGTTTTCTGGTGTAACACTTGGATAAATTGTCACTGTGGTGTGTGTAGGAAAAGAACAAGAAGCCTTTGAAAATAAAAATTTAATAGGAGTATATAAACACTTGTAAACATCTTAGATCATTAAATGCAGCTATAAAATGCAATATTCAAGAATTGAATCATTGAAATAAAAATCAGCTTGTTATGAAAATTCCCCTTCACTTAATTTTAAGACTAAAAACCATTAATGTTAACAAAGGATATGGAGTATAATTTAACGTTGACCCCTATTTAAAAGCAAAAGGCTTAAATTGTAAAAAATAAAAATCCTTGAAACGATTGTGAATATAATTTTGGTAACAGCCCGTTTATTTTTTTTCTTTATGTTACGATTAAGATGCAGTTTTGCCTAAAAGGCAACAACTTAGAAGTTTTTTACATGTGTTGGGTATCTGAAAGTTTTTTAGAAGTATCTGGCAAAAAAAAAAGTTTTTTAGAAGTAACTTTACCTATAAAGTTTTATAGACAGTGTGACTTTGCATGCATTAAAATGTCAACTTTTAACAGTTTACATTAATATATTTGGGACCAAATGGTTCTTCATAAATTTTTCTAACATCTAATACTCTTGAGTGATTACTCACAAACAAAATTTCAACTTACCCACTTTGAATAAAATGACTAATATAAATTTTTAAATTTTTTATTTTTATTGACTAAAAATTAAAGACGACAAATAAAATGCACTCTTAATAAAGACTGTTATAGTGAAGGAGGCTTTGCGGTATAAATGATGCCAAACACCCCCTAAGATTTATTAAACATGAGCTTGTAATTTTAAACGACTCCCTGTTTAGAATATAAAAAGAATATATGAATTATAAAAAAACAGGTATTTCGTTCAAGATAAAAGTCTCTCAATAAGAATATTGATTATAATAAATAATAAAATTAGAGCACTAGTTTTTTTCATGACTAGAACATGATTAGTATAATAGAGTGGTTAATTTATTCGAACCCACAACTTTAAACCCTATGACAAGTGAGTTTAATGTTGAGTCAAGACGATCCTTCTAATAATATATCAAATACATTATGATTTTTTTTTCTCAGGATCAAATACATTATGATTGAATAGTTCACTTTAATTAATTTCAAAAAAAATTACCGGACGCTTATAATTACAAAAAGAATGAGTATACACACAATTCAAGGGTCCGGATTCTCTCAGAATCCGTTCCCTCCTATTCCCTCAGAATCCCCTCTTTGGGGATTATTTTGCCCATTGAGATTCATTTAAGAGCTCATAATTTGTCACTTGTACCATTAAAAATTAAAAAAATGTATTAACATATAAAATAAATAAAGAACTTTTAATTTTTTTTTATTTTAGAACACTTTTGGGTATAAAAAATTTCAACTATCTAGACCTATTTCATTTCAATATAAGGATCTATAAGAGATACAGACTAGTCCAGTTAACTGTGAAATAATTTTACAGTTATCTGATTCAGTTAATTGTAAAATTATTTCACAGTTAACTGGACTAGTCTGTATCTCTTATAGATCTTTATATTGAAATGAAATAGATCTAGATAGTTAAAATTTTTTATGCTAAAAGATTTTTTTATATTATAATACATCTGAATTTTATTTTTAATGGTATAAGTGACAAATTATGAACTCTTAGATGAATCTCAATGGGTAAAATAATACCAGATTATTTTGTTAAAAAGGAAAAGGAGGAAAAAGGAGAGGGAAGGAAAAGGAGAAACCCCTCTCCCCACAATTCAACCGCCAAAAAACGTTTTCGTTAATATTTCCTACTTTCCTGACATGAAGGAGTAATAACGAATGTCTGTGAACAAAAACTTGTCAAAATCTTCAGCTGGACTTTCTCTATTTTTCTAAAAGAATAATTAAAGGTAGTGATGAATCAATTAGTTAGAATTAGAAATGGAAAGGGTAAGAGATGGAAGGTATGGGTAATAATGAGAGAGTAAAGTTTGTGGGCCCCAGAATAAGTTTGAGATAGAGAGAAAACTTGTAGGCCCGGGATATATATAAATGATCATATTACCCCTTAACTTTTCAATTATTTTCATCTCACTTTCCTTTTCTTCATGCAACCAAACAAGCCGATGCAACCAAACAAGCCGGGGTTGGATCAATGTACATGAAAGTTAATGAAGAAGGACCTAACATGTGAAGTGGTAATGAATTATGATCTGAAAGAGTGTGGGGATCAGCATGAGCAGAGTCTGACAATTGCAGAAGATCTGAATCGTTGATTAGGAATTTGCAAAGTGGTCCCATCTATTATGAATAAATCATTAATTTTTTTTATTGCCAACATTATGAATAAATCATAAATACTCTTTCACATGGCACATCCATACGTGTCACTTTAATACCAAATGCCTTCTTCATATTCAAGCCAAACTCGTGACACCTGTTCCCCTCCTTCTCACACCTTTCAAGTCACGTCCCTTACCCTATTTTCCCCCTACCCTTACCCTATCCAAAATTTTATCATTTTTATTAATTATTGATTAAAACAGTTATTTCACTGCATATCGGTCCTTCCAATTCACATGCTCTTGGGTGTGATTTGTCATAAAAAGCTCATAATTAGGTGAACAAGAAGTTGTATAATTTGAGTGAGAAAAGCGACATTATTTATTATATGGGAAAATCTCAAATAAGTCTCTCCGAATACCCAAAAGGACAATTGAGGAACCTAAACTTTCAAAAGGACCATGAAGGAACCAATATCTATCTGTCATTTTAAAATTTTGCGAAAAAACAAAATTGCCCTCATCCTAAAACACAAATTGCGAGAAGAGGGTGGGTGTTAGGGTGGGGTAGAAATTTGTGTTTTAGGATGGGGCAATTTTGTCTTTTCGCAAAATTTTAAAATGACAGATAAGTGCTGGTTCCTTCATGATCCTTTTGGAAGTTTAGGTTCTTCAATTGTCCTTTTGGGTATTCGGAGAAAATTATTTGGGATTTTCCCTTATTATATGGTTATTTGTATGTGGCTTTATTTTGAGTTTTGAAGCCACGTTATGGCATAAAATAATGTTTGCATATGAGAATGTTGAACCAATGCCTAATTGTATTGTTATAAAAAAAGATAAAATTCACAATTAACATGAGTGTGGAAGAGTTGGAGGGGTATATATATGTTAAGGGAGAAAATAATGGAAATTGCTCAAACTATTCGAACAAGTTCATAGAAGTTCATTAGATGCGTTGATGAGCTAGGATGACTAATTACAGTTTGGATCCTCTAAACAGAAGTAGACGAGAGATAAAGAAGAGCGCTTAGTTAAGTTATTGAGAGAAACATATTTTGATCATTAATTTATCAAATTTTTATATAGATAAATGACATTATATGATCAATGCAACCAACAATATGGAAAAAACTTATATCAAGTTGTTTATATCAAGTTTGTCAAGTTCACCTATAAAATATTGTCACTTGTTCATTTTTTCCACGTCAATAAGGAGGTGTTTGTTGTCTCACAAATCTCAAAACATAAAAGATCCAGAAAAAGGAAATAATCGAATAAGGTAAAAAAAAGAAAAAAAAAAGGAAACAGTGTTGTCTCACAAATCTCAAAACATAAAAGATCCAGAAAAAGGAAATAATTAAATAAGGTAAAAAAAGAAAAAAAGGAAACGGTGATGTACTGATGGTGATGGGTGATTAATGTGACCCTCTCTCTCTCCGCCTTCGTTGATCCACCATCTCATTCACAGAAACGATGATGAGTGAGGGATGAATTTTGGGTTCGGTGCATGAGGAAGAGAGAGGAGGAAGAAGAAGGTAAGAGGGAGTGATAATGGAAAGACAGAGAGGGTTTATGGTTGAGGAAATTGTGAGGGGAGCGGTTACGAAGGTTGAGAAGCTGCCATGGTGGAATGAGTGGTGGAGATTATGGGGTTTTAGTGAAGCTGAGAGAGAAGAGAAGAAGAAGTCATATTTGGTTTTTGAAGAATGAAGAAGATGGGTGAGCTAGTGTGGATGAAGGGCCACTTTCGATTCTGAGAAGCCGATGTGGATTCCTATTCTGTTATTCTTGGCTGTGGAAAACATAGGTTTCATAATTTTTTTCTTTATTATTTGGTTTTTGGATTGAGTACTGTGAAACAACAAACACCTCCTTGTTGACGTGGAAAAACTGAACAAGTAGCAATATCTTATAGGTGAATTGGACAAACTCTATATAAGCAACTTGATATAAGTTTTTTCATGTTTGTATTTAGTGAGATAAGTTTTATCATTTTTGTCATGTTCTCGATCTTTCAAGTTTAACTAGTAGCATCTCAAAACTACACCAATAACCTAATTAATTAGAAGCAAACGGACAACTGAAAAAAACTCATTGAGATTTTATTTGTCTAGTTATTTGATAATGTAGAACTTATTATTATAGTATCTTTTGTCACATCAAGTTACTTTGATCACCTCCTCACTTCACCCCATTCGCAGCTTATCATTTGGATATTTTTGTTAAATTTTCAAATTTATAATCACACTGTCGCATAGAAGAGAGGATTGAAAATTTTCAAATTTTCAAAAAGGTAAAGATGAGATATGGGGAAAGAAACTCATGTTATGATTGGCACTCGTAGTTGAAAATTAAATTTCAACACAAGGAACGCCACATAAACATGTAGATTCAATAAAGTGTCACGCGGATGTTATCATTTAGTGAGACAATGATCCATTATTGGTTCCTTTTGGTTTTGTTTTCTTTCAAACTTAGTCCATTATATTACTTATTCCACATGAACACCTCATTTCTCATCTATTCCATGTAGGGCTTTCTGTTCACACCCTCCATGTGTTTTTGTGTACCTAAATCAGGGCTCAGCAAATCACTTGCTAACTAGTGTACCCTCCCGTACCCAATTACAATGGGCCAGCCTATGCCCATCCAAAATTACTAGTAGGAGACAAATTGGGTGGACTAATCGTCTAATCCGGACAAGCTATAAACTAACAAGGTCTGATTTAACAGAAGGATTTTACAATTTAGAAAGCTAAAGCTTGAATTTCTGTTTAAAGGGGTTTTCACATTTAGTGTGGCTCATAACACCTTAAATATTAAAATACATCCTTCCGGTAAGCTATCGTAGCTCCTTTAATCCTTTACCTTAAAGGAGCTACCATTAATAATTGGGAGTTGAGTCGGGAGAAACTTTTAATATTTGAACATCATGTACAAGAACAACGATGTACTCCCTCCAGTCCTAAATATAAGACCTAATTGACTTTTTCTGGAAAATCCTTAAAAAACAAAATAAGTTAATTATAAATTGATTTACCTAATTTTTTCTCTTAAACTAGTTTATTTTACTTATAAACTAATGGATAATCTAAAATTATATCAAATATGTCATCATTTAATAACCTATTTCGCAACCTTAATCTCTCCAAAAAAAGTCAATTAGGTCCTATATTTAGGACCGGAGGTAGCATCAGTTTAAAAAGTCATAATAAATAAGCTGGATTAGAAAATGACGGCAAATGACTAATAGTGCAAGTAGAATAAATCTTTGGATAATACTTAAACAAATAAGAATAAATCTTTCAAGAAGACCTTAAATTCAAATCTTATGTAAAGAGAATATTATGATTAGAAAATGATGTTTGAGAAACCTCAAAAGCCTTTAAAAAGTCAGTCTACATCAGTCTAGTAAAAACGTTTTTCAAGTTTGCCTACTTACCTGGTATATTAGGGAAGAAAACTAAACTACTAGATTATAACATGTCATATTTGATCAATTACAAGTTACTCGTTTATAAGTAGAATAAATAATTTTTTGGAAAAACAATAACTAAAGACATTTTGTATCAATTTCTCCAAAAAAAATAAAGTGATTTTATAACTAAGACTAGAGGAAGTTAATCAATTTTAAAAGATTATTGCAAACATACTCAAATTAATGGGGTTCAACCTAACGTGAACTCCATTAAGTGATACCCTCTAAGTTTCTACATTATAAGGTGAATTTTTTCTCATAATATAAGATGATGTTTAAGTTAATTAAAATAATAAATGTCACTTTTTCAATATTGCCCTCTAAATTTTTTCTTTCTCATCTTTTATCCCCACATATTCTTCTTCCTCCTTTTTATAATTACTTTATTTTTATTCTTCCATAAAAAAAGACATTTTTAAAACAAAATTTTGTCCCCTTAATATTTATTGCCTTTTAACTAATTTTAACAAAGTTTTGGAAACTAGTGATTCGGTTAATTGCCTTATAATATGGGATAGAGGGAGTATTTGTTACTAATTTTAAAAGCGAGACCGTCTGTTCATGTAAGGAACCAAATCAAATAATCAAAGTATATATGAATAAATAAAAATAAACGAATTCATACGAGAATGTGAATGCTAGCATTTTTTAAAATTGGACCTATCAATTCATAATGATAAATACAATGTTGAACACACGCACAAACACACATGACTCTTTTTGTTTTTATATATATATATATATATATATATATATATATATATATATATATATATATATATATATATCTCATAGAAGTTTTTTTGTAGGTTTAAAGTTTAATTATCAATTTCTTAAAAACGAAAAGTAAGAATTTCTATGTGCGATTTTTTCTTGAAAAGTAAGCGGATTGGTGAAGGATTTGGAATTAGACACGTGTTGAAGCCAACAATCACATGGATTTTTTTGCCATTTTGGTTACATGTGTATGTTGCTACCTTGAATTAGGACTACTCTTGTCCCAAACCAAAACCAAAAAAAATCTTATCCAAATCATGTCTAATAATCCTTCTCCCTTCAAACTCCAATAATATATCGCCATATTACCATCGCATTTAGTAACTCATTCATATGAAAAAATATCTATTATACTCCCTCCATTCCTAAATATAAGATCAATTTTAAATTTCAATTTGTTCCTATATATAAGTAACTTTTTAATTTTTCTCTACTTTTTCCCAAATAAAGCCTAATGATGCTTTTCTATAATAAACAAGTAAGAGAGGGAGAGTAAGAATAAAGATATATGGTTAAGGTGGATTATTAATATAATGTGCTAATAACTAACATAACTAGCATTCTTAATCTAATTAAATTAGGAAAGTGATCTTATATTTAGGAACAAAGGGAGTATCTCACTGTCATTTTTAAAGACCCTTAGTTTTTCTACATAACTTTCAATTAATGTTTGTCCTTAAACGGAACTCTTAAAGTGAATTTCGTGTTTGAACTTGTCTATTCATATAGTTAATACTTAATATTGGGAATAACTATATTGTTTTTTATAATAAAAGAAACAAATGTTTCAGCTATACCAATTTGAACAAGTCAAGTTGAACTCAAAAATATGGTCAACTAACCTCATTAATCAAATCAAAAACAATTTTTTAGAAAAATATTAATGAATAATAATACACCTTGATCATTAACAAAAGTGCGTCTTAACTAATCATAAGTGTATTGGACCTATTTTGTGATGAAAACCTACTTAATGTGTATAATCAATAAGGACATGCTAGAGAAGAAGCTAGCAACTTATTGATGAGTATCATTAGAACCAAAGTGAGCTTATTTATAACTCGTTCATTAGTAACCAAACGGAGTACTATTATACTATGCTAATGAAAAGTTTTTATCCACCCAATATAATCTATCATCACTAAAAATGCAATCACTGTTAGGGGCGTAGCCAGCAACTTATAAAAAATATACTATAATTCAAGAGATGGTCTCTGTTCAAACAAGCATTGAGTATAATTTCTTTATATTTAAGAAGCCGCACTATTTAAAAGTCATGAACAAATACGGCTTATTTTGTTTAGATTTAATGTAATACACAAAACCCATATTTGGTTATTGCTGAGTACATGTCTTCTGTAGACTGATCCAATGTTCCATGTTACAAGAGCATATGTAGAAGTATCATCATCCTACACTATACATGTCGTTGAATTTACAGTTTCCTCCCACCTCAGCCTTGTTCTGCAGTTTCATACCCTCAACTGCATAATCTGCTGTACAGAAGAAGAAAGCAAAAAAGGGACCAAAAATAACATTACAACTTACAACCTTGTAGCTTGTCTAACTATAGCAGATCATCTACTTATAATGCCATAACCAGGCTTTTTCTAACATTATGACTTATACAGAGAGGAATAGACATAGAATGTGTTGATAAACCCAGTGGGAAGTTTAAGGCTGATAGAGGATTCTTTAGATTTTGTATTTTTTTCGGGGTCATAGCGACAAATTAAGCGGCGTCATTTGTTGAGTTAAACATAGAGGCAATGAGAACCTATTGCCTGTAAGTTGTGCAGTGCATGTGATATTTGTGAGTTCATTCACATTACATCTTTTTGCATACCCTTCAAAGTGAAGGACACCAAGCCTACTCCTGAGCTTACATGGTTGGAAGCATCGGACCACCTCGAGTGCTCTTCCTTTCCCCCTTGAAGACAGATCTAGGTCCTGTGATCAAACCAGATAGCTTGTCATCAAAAGTTGTAAGAAGCATGCATCAAATATTGTTTGTGGTTTCGAGGTAAGGATAACATATTTTGTTTTGCAGCTATTCGGAATGTTTCTTTCCTTTTTAGAGAGGATAGTTTAAAATTTGTACACTCAGTAGCTTCTGGCTGGGCTCAAAGGGTCATAATCATAAGCTTCCCCAGCTTTGACAAAACGGCCCTTCACACGCTTTCGGACATCGGCTCTTGCCTTACGAGAGGCATATCTCACTTTTTTCTCAAACCTGAAAGTAGAATCACAATTCAATTCAATCATCTAACAAGTATATAGCATAGAAATAAAAGTTGCAAGGTGAGTAAATTAAATAATTTATAGTATCATAACTTGAAAAGTTCTTTTGTATATCAATTAAATTACACTCATACACTATCATATTATATTTTTAATGAATTAGATATATATTAGGTTTATCTTTCTATAACAATAACTTAAATCAATTTGATAAGACTTAATAGGAATCACTTAAACATGATATGCCTCCAATGTTTTCACCAATTAATTGATGTGGAAGTCTTCTAATATTCAAAAAGATTGCACTAAAATTTGAGCAAGAGGAACACTGTTTGCCTTCTTATTTATGAATTTACTTTAAACTCACACTATCACGATCTCCAACAGTTTTCTCAATTTTCAGTTTGATGTTAGTTTATTAACAGTATATCTTCAAAACTTGATTGTGGATTTATGAAGATTTTAATTTTTTCTCCACCATCTATAAAGTTGTACTAGCACCATTGTATAGATAGATTTTCATAGGAATCTATTACTTACTTGCGAGTCTTCTTCTTTTCCTTATAACGCATGACAGCGTTGCTGCGGTTGGCGGATTGCATTGAATTCTCCGGACAAGGGGGACACCAAGGAGGTTCTCCCATGAGAAGCATTGAAGAAGCACCGCAGTCTTGATAATCTCCAGCATTACCATCTCCAGTGACCCCAGAAAAAGAAAGATTTGATTGCGCTTGCTTCCCCGCGAAACAGAGAATCGGTTCAGTTTTAGTGCTCATAATTGAATCAGCAGAGGCTGCATTGCTGTATGCTGGTTGCACCACGTTGGCCACTCCAGCCGATGAACCCTGGACATACTCAGACTATAAGAACAAAAACAACACAACAAAAAACCTTATCCTACTAGGTAAAGTCGGCTACTAGAATTGCATGATGCTGTTGAGCTCTATCAATAACCAAATCATTAGATAAATATCAAAAAAATATTTTATGCACTGTTTAACACATCCTACACAAATATCTTCTTTCCGGCATGAAATTTTCCTGACAAAAAATGAGACCAAACTTTACAAAAAACAGTGAACAGCTGAATATCGTATGGCTCAAACCCGATTTCCATGCCATTAGGTGTTGGGCCAGGGGAGGGGGTAAAAGCAAATGGAAGGAAAATAGGAAATATATATTTTATTGAACCCTGCTTTACTTTTAGATTCCTGGACAATCAGACTTCTTCAGTCATTTATTCATTCATTTATTTATATGACTAATTACATAGTCATAAATTGCCTGTTGCAAAATTAATTCAGAAAGATAATCACAACATCCAAGACTTGCCAGGTGTAAACAAATAGGAATCTGTTCAACTTTAAGATCTATGCTACTTTTTTCAAGTTGACCACAACAATAGGCATTTGCTCCATGAACTTTCTCGCTATTAGACCAGACATGAATGCAGAGTTCTAGCATGTCTTATCATATCTATACTCTTCGATTTTATAGGAGTGTGTCACATGAAGAAGCCTAGACAAAACAGTGACGCAAAAGATTTTTTCCCCTTCTCATTTCACCCTTCATGCCTCTCCCACCATCACTACAATTATGCAGGGCATAAAGAAAAGTAAAAGGAAGAGAGACAAAGTACCGAGGTAGTATATAGACATAGAAGGAGGGAAAGTAAACTGTCACAAACTCAGAGTTAAGGCATATCACAGTTCAAATTTCAACATAATATTTTTCTTTCGTGTTACAACAGTGATTTTCAGAAGGTTGAAAAATATAGTACAGATCTCTCTTAAATGACTTTTGTTTACATGCATATCTATCATACATTCAGCATAGGCCAAAATCAAATTGAAGTGCTAAAACCTCAAAGTTCAATAACCTCAGAAAGAGAAACGGGCAGAGTGGCCTCAGTCCTTTATCAAATCAAAGAATCAATTTGAGGACCATGCTGTAGGCAATCAGCGTGAGAAGTTCTTACTGGAATTGATTATATGCCTCCTTTTTATCATGAATGAAGAAGACAAACAACAATTTCACAAGACGATAAACCAGAACATTAAGATTTTAGATTTGAAGTTTGAATAAGCAAATCAAAATTTATGTTTGGTATCTTTATTATTGAGAATATAAAAAAGTTCAGGTTTATCATATTATTTTAAGACAATATTTCACACTAGTATAGATCAAAGTTAAATGGAAATCAAGAAGCATCACTGATATAAAAAACACAAAAACAAAAGGTCAGCACAGACAAAGAGGAAAATAAAGGTGAGCACTACCTCAGCAGCAACAGATCCCTGACAATTGGAATCACCACCAGCAGAAACATCCTTGGTCCCAAACAAGCTATCAATTCCACCATTTTCAAAGAGTTCTTCAGAATGAGTAAGAGTCATACCAAACAGTTCCTCATAGTTTTCAAGATTAAGATCCACTTCATCCATGTCAAAATCACCATACAGGTCATCATCATCTTCATCTTTTTCATATGGCACGGGACCTTTTATACTCGGACAGTATAACTACACATCAATTACAAAAGATTAGTGAAGTGCATAAATGAAACAACAACAATTATAGCATATAAAGCTATAAGACATGTAAATCATTTCAGTCAATCATATGAATAATTGGCAATAATTGAAAGGCATACTACATAAGGTGCCTGCATCATGCTCATAAGCTAAGTGGGTAATATACAAATATATCTTCACAAAGAAATCATAGACCACCCATTATCATTGAAATCCATGAGTGAAAATTTGAAAAGCAGTTTGGACACATGAAAGGAAACGTCCTGCAACCTACAATGGACCATTCAACTTTTCTCAGCAAGACTTCATATGCCTATGAAGTAAGACAGTAGATTGGATGAGATTGTGAACAGGAATCTACTTAGAAAAATCAAGTCCCCGACAGTTTTAAAATTACTCTTCTCGCTTCTATGAAGTAACAAATAAAATAAAACCACAATGGAATGGACAAAGAACTGACTTCCCTGAAGGTTCACAAGAAAGCAACAGCTGGCTATGATGCACATAAATAAATTGATAATACGGTCGTGGGTTGATAATACCTTAGGTAAACGTTCATTGGTAGGTCCAGTTGATGGGGCTAAAATACGCGGTTCAGAGCTTGACTCAGCTATTGCAGAGGCCCTAGTCCGAGACTTATCAAAGCTGCGTAAGTCAGTTACTTGAGCTGAATCAGATACATCCTGGCTTTCTGGAGGAACACAGGAACTTTTGTTGCTGTTCTCATTAATGGACATCAAACCTAGTTCCTGCTCGCAGGTAGTTTCGCCCATGGAAGGAATATCCAAGACAAATGACCATATTGAAGAAAATTCTTCTGCTGAAGGGCAGCCAGAGTAGCAATTCACCGTTTGTCTCTTATGCATTGAAAAGGATGTAGTAGGACCATGCCCTAACCAATCACAGTTCTGACATAGTGTGATCTTCTCTTCAGAACACCTTACAAGAGCAGGTTGTGAATTACATCTCTCACATAAAAGGGTTCTTTGATGACGCTTAGAAAGAGCATTAGCAGAATGGACATTTCGGTCACATGACAAACATAAACATGCGGCATCAGAACGGCAGTACACCATCGACCTCTGATCTCCACAAAAGTCACATATATAACCCATCTTTAAGCTGACTCTCAGGTTGGTAGCTACCTAAAGTAAAAATGCTTCAATTACCAAACCTCTATCCAACAGCAATATCAGCTGACCAAACAAAATCGCCTTTGTTTTCTGATTTGATGAAGCAGAATTGAGTTGTCTCCCCTACAACTCAAAATAACTCCAATAATGCACCAAACTTTTGAAGCTGAAAATTCTACCACTGCCAAGAAACAATTTAGTTAGCAATACAAATAAAAATAACAAAAAATTGAATGATTTCAAACAAGTCTCAAACACAGGACCAGTGTCATGGTATAATATACAAAAATGAGCTCCAACATAAAAGTTGCAGCCCATACCCAGAAGGGGGGATGAAAAGTTTGTGTGTTTGTGACTTGTGAGTATAAAAAATTTAGAATACCAAAATGATTTTGAAAATAGGTGAAGGACTTGTACAGCAAGCCATAAATTAAAAACTATTTCTTCATAAACTGTCTGTGGAGAGAGAGAGTATGATACTTTCTACTTTATTGACAATCATTTGTAAATCATATTTAAGAAAGCAATCACTTATATTAATTCCTTACAAGAACTCCACAGACAAAATGATTTCAGATTCAGAGCCAAAAAAAAACACTTTTTACAC
Organism: Mimosa pudica; assembly: GCA_029929735.1. Taxonomy (NCBI): domain Eukaryota; kingdom Viridiplantae; phylum Streptophyta; class Magnoliopsida; order Fabales; family Fabaceae; genus Mimosa; species Mimosa pudica. The sequence continues at coordinate 1,838,258 of JAKELP010000040.1, forward strand.
TCCCACCAAATTTTATATAGCTCAAATATCACTTCTAAGCAAAGAAATTAAACACCTTTCACCTCAAAACAAGACTCTTTCCATCATCACCATCAACAATTCAAAATCAAAATTTCACTGAATTAAAAAACTCAACTTGATCTTCCAACTAAACTTCCCAAACACAATCAGCTAAGAAATGAATTCCAAGAAACCAGATCAATTCTAATAAACAAAAAATCATAAACATCAAATACCAGCAAATCTAATCCAATAACACAAAAACATCATAAAAATACAAACAATAGCTACAAAAAAAACACACACATAACATGATAAACATAGAACCAAAAAAGGTAAACAGAAAGAGAATTCACCTAAAGGCAGAGATCGTAAAAGGGTATGTCTTTTTTTCAGAGATATAATATAAAATATTATGGGAAGTGAGAAAAAGGGACAAAAGAAGAAGAAGCCTTGAAGCTACAAGTAAAAAGCTGAACTTTTTGGAAAAAACACAGTGCTGATTCTTCTCTCTATCTCTCTAAAAAAGACTCAAACTTTCTCTCTCATCTGGTGAGTGCAGATAGATATGAAGGTGAGACTGTGAAGATTAGATTATGGGGAAGTGGGTGTGTGAGAGATGTGAGAATAATGAGATTGGGTTTTTTTTTTTTTTTTTTTTGCTTTTTTGCTTTTTTGTGATGATGTGTATGCTTGTAATTTGTATGTAGGTAACGTCATAGAAGCAAAGCTGATAAAAAGTGCATAGCAGATAGATATAAAAAATTTAATGTAATTTGCTTGTGGGGCCCATGGTGTCTTTTTCTATGTGAAAGAGAAAAGGTTAGGCCTTTCCTTTTAATCGGTCCCTCACTCACATGAAGGGGAAGAAAATGGGATGAGATTATGTGAAGAATGAAAAAGGGAAAATTAATTTGTAGTTCCTCGTAGGGGAATTAATAATAGAAAAGTCTCATAAACTCCACATATTAAAGTAGGGTCCCTAGGGACCCTACTTTAATATACTTCAAATATAAAAAGACTAGATTGTCCCTTCTTCCTTGCCCATGAACTTGTTATACGTGCGCATGATCTTGTCATTTCTGCCCATGACATCGTCAATGCTTGCCCATTAACTTGTCATATGGTGGATCATGACCTTGTTAGAGTTGCCCATGATATTGTTATACGTGCGCATGACCTCGTCATTATTGTCCATGACCTTATAGGGGCAATCTGGTCTTTTTATATTTGAAGTATATTAAAGTATGGTCCCTATGGACCCTACTTTAATATGTGGAGTTTATGAGACTTTTTTACTGTTAAGTCCCTTGTAAGGATCTACAAATTAATCTTCCCAGGAAAAATGTTTTTTTTTATTTATTTAATGTTTACTGCTCAAACCTACAAACACATCACAACACAAGGCTCACTCACACACATGGCACATTCATGTGTTTTTTTTTTTAATTATTAATTGTCCTACTATGATTGAACTTTGCCCAAAAAGTGCAAAGTCTGTGTGTGAGCTGGACAAATTGAAATTATTTTAATTTTATTTTATTTCTTTTCTATTCAGATTGGGTATCCACTTTGCACGCTTTCGCTTTGGCGGCAAACCTTACACCCAATCTACTCAATCTATGGGTGTTTGGTATGATCTTGGAAAATATTATACTATAAAATTCAAACTTTATAAAATTTGACACTTGTGAATCATAATTAAGTATTTTCTTTGGATGATTAATTAGAGATCTCATGAAAAAAATATAATTAAGATAAAGTTTCATGAGTTGTAATCATCAGGTTAAAATCTTTATTGTAAAGTCAAGAAGTTATGATTTAAAACTCGGTGTGATTTAATCTTAACTATGTTTTTTTTATAACAATACATCTCTCATCTTATGTTTTTCCCATGAAATCTCTAATTAATTCTCCTTATTTTCTTTTAGATCTTAGCATTAAATTATTATAATTATAATTTTGTGAAATTAGTTATAATTTGGTTTCATCTTAGAAATTTGTTAAATTAATTGTTATTTTTTTTGATAAAAAAATAAAATGATATTAATTAAAGAGGATTATATAGTTCTAACATTGTCTTGAAAAAGAAAAGAAAAGGCACTAAACTGATAAGCAAGAAAATCGAATCGTTATTTCATGATGACTTAAAAAAGTATACATAAAATACACGTATATATTTGAAAGACTTTTTTATTGATTTAATTCTATTGTTCTCAATAATCATTTTAATTTTCTTATATAAAAATTGTATCAGAGATCAATCACGTTGTCTCTTACAAAATATCAACTCAATTTAATTATTCTAAAGAGTTCTTTATATTATTATTGCTTTGTGTTTTTGCCTATGTCTTGACTATTACTTTTATAGATCTTGCTTAATTATCACCCTGCTCCTTTTTTACTTCTTTTATTGTGAGGTCACCAGGGATATCATATTGCATCACTCTATTACGTTTTTATTAATTTAATACTCCCTCCGGTCCCTAATGTAAGAGCTAGCCGTCAAAAAAACGCTTCTTAAGAAAACATGTGAATGTTAGTTGGGTGTCTGGAGTTAATGCTTCTTTTCCAAAATTGTCCATATTTATTATGGTACTTTTAAGAGGGAGAAATACATAAGCATTAATAAATATGAAAGAGAGTTAGGGGTAAAGTAGGAAAAAATGCATTAAATGAGGAGAGAATATGGGGTGAGCTCTTACATTAGGGACCAAAACCATTCAAATTTTGGGCTCTTACATTAGGGAGCAAAGGGAGTACATGAGATGGTATAACTAAAAAAAATTGACAGGGTTTAATTAATTATTGGTCTTATCTTTTCTGCTTTGGCTATCTATCACTGCTTCATATCTTTTTATTCTATGAGATATTTCTTAATTAATTGTGTTTCAGTGATCAATTCGTCTTTCTTATAGCAAGAAAATTTTATAGATGAAGATTCACAAATTTTAACAACCAATAATGATATAAAAATTATTAATAATAATATAACAATTGTCCATATATTTCATAGGTGAAACTTATAAAGTTTACAAATCCTACTTCACATTATAACAATAAAGACAATTAAACGTTTATAATAATTGTGTATAATTGAATTTATAAGTGCACATAATTATTTTAAATTATTTTGAAATGTAATAATTATAGAATAACAAGTGTAATTAGAGAATTTGACATGAATATAAAAAATGGCATAAGGTATATCCATAAATTCGATAAGGTGAAACACGGAATACAATTTAATAGGATAACATACATTAGTAATGCATTAACTGCTGTTCCCTCCTACAATGACCATAACTATCACTGCCTATCTATTGCTCATGCGATGTTGACTCATGTCGTTTGTTTCATCAAACTAGCTAACTCGGATTAGGTTGTGGTAATTGATAAATTATCCCGACTACCCAATCAAAGTCAATTGTGTCATTACCAACATCAGCAATATTACTCCCTTCATATCTAGAGTATAGGAAAAATTTATTTGATGTAATAAGATTAATTATGTTAATCAAGTTAATTTATTTACTCCCTTCATTGGAGTATGTCATGTTTCCACTAAAAAAACTAGAGTTACTCTCTCTTAATTTAATGATTATTAGCTTATGTGAGGTAAAAATTGATAAACATTATTAATATGTCATATATACTTATGAATATGACCAAATAAATCCAATTGGATTATATACTCATAAATATAAGATTATTTTATCTAATTTGATTAATTTAAGTATATTAATTAAGTTAGTTATTAACATATGATATTATCAATTCACCCGCCCTAACCATAACATTTATCCTCACTTTTCGTCTCTTATTTGTTTATTATTGATAGGTATTATCAAAGTTATATTAATTTAAAAAAAATTGGAAAAAATTAAAAAATGATTTTATATTATGTAACTGAGGCAGTATTGAGTATGGAAAGGAGTAATCATTAAAAATATGTCATATAATTATGCTAGGCAATGTTTGGTTGAGGATTTTTGAGGGGAGGTAGAGAGAATTAAGAGAATTCATGTTTGTTTCAATGAATGAAGGGGAGTGGAGGGATGAGTTTTTTTGCCCGCATCCCCCCAAAATTTTCATTGTCATCACACTTCACATATCATAGCCACTTCTACCTCTATTCTCAGCTTTGTTGGCTGTTGTAGCCACCTGGTTCCCTAGCCACTACAGCCTATGTGGCTGCCGCTGATGACTCCTTTGTGGTTTATTGCTACCATTTTCACTCGTGTAGTACTGTCATCTTCCTTCTCATCGTTTCAGCGTAGTGGTTTTTATGATAATGAGAGAGACACAACATTGTCTTAAATTACTATTTATTTGTGCTGGGATTTCTCTTAGGGATTATGGAAAATGGTCTATTAGTGGAGTAGTCCAATGTTGAAGATGTGAAAAAGATATGGCTGATATGCTTGGAAAATAATGAAAATGTGAAAAAATATATGGCTGAGAAGAGGATTGTTTCCTCTTCTTTTTTGCTTTGAGAAAAAAATTATTCTATTTCGATACTACCAATGAAAAACTGTGCATCTTTTGTATATATATATATATATTATAAATTTACTGTGTATATATATATATATATTATAAATTTACTGTTTAATGTTTATGTCATAATTTTTTTCTTTAATTTATAAGAGGAGCATTAAATTTTTTAAATTCAAAATTAATTAAGTATCATATATATATAAAGGGAGTAGGGAGATTAACTGTTCATTTAACAGTGTTCTCCCCATCCACTCCCTTTTATATTTATATATTTATTATTATTATATTTATATATTATATATATATATATATTATAGGAAATTTTAAATATAAATTCTAAATTTAATTACTATATTTTTTAAAAAAGTAGTCTTGTTTTAAAAAGAAAATTATGATTTGTCTCTCTTTATTTCCATCACAATTTAATATATATTTTTACAATTTTGCCCTTTGTTGACTTTACATATTACAATTAGGTTTTTGTTCTTTATCTTCTTTGCTACAAACTTTATCTTTATTTTGCCTATACATCCTATCTTATCAATAGAGATAAAGTTGGAAAATAAAATATATTTGAGACACATTAAATAATTTTATCTTTTTTTAATAGTTCTTTTGAATAAAACAAAGTGGTTGTTTTCACATTATATTTAAGGATGAGGAGCGTATTATTGTTATCGTTATCATCAAAGAATAATACTCCCTCTGATCTGTAATATAAGAGCTCAAAATTTAAATGAATTTTTTCGAAATATAAGAATTCATTCTTACATTCTTTCATCATTTGATGTTTTTTTTTACTTTGCCTCCAACTCGCTTTCATAAAATTTTTTTGGAAGGTTAGCGTTTAATCTTCCATTTCCCATTGTACTTTGTCTTTCCTTTCGCATATCAATGTATAGGTTGTGTTTTCCTTCTGTTTGCTTATTAACCATCTACCTTCCAATTATATGTGCATTTCTTTACCTTGAAAATTAACTATAGCTTATGTCTCCCTTTCTAGATTAAGTACAGTTTACCCTTTAAGAATCATTGCTACCCGGGCATCGCCCGGGGTATATCATCTAGTTTTATAAACAAAAGAATAGGAAACAGTTTGATATGAATAATTTAAAAGGAAAAAATTAAAAATTTAACTAAAATGATAAGAGCATAGTTGTCAACTTATAAGTAGCTCCGCCTCCCACATCATCTCCTACAAGAATGATCAAAATACCTCCCTTTCCCCACCTCCATCCTAACAAGGTTAATAAACTCCCCTGCCTTACTCTCACCTATGATGAACCTCCCCAACCTTACCATGGTTGAACCAAACATATATAGCTAGCCATAAACTCCAATGTGTGTTCCGATCCTTATGATCTGTTTTTGATACTGTTCTCTATGATCTTAATTCTTAAGTGTAAGAGAGTTAGTGAAGAAGTTTTATTTAATTCTAATACAATATAAGTTTCAATTTTTTTTATCTCTTAAATTTATGTTTTATTAAACTATTATTTCTGAATGCGTTAGTAAAAAGATTTCCATAAAAAAGAAATATCTCATGCAAATGATTAAATAGGATATACTTAAAAAATTAACACATTTTTTATGTAAATGATAATGATAATTTTTTTTGGCCAGTAGTAAATGATAATTTTTTGATATCTGCTAATTAGTTATGATTTTATATTTAGTACCAGATAAAGAATATATGAGTATATGATAATTCTTAGCAGTAAAAATATTTGTGATTTCGGAGGTGGTATTTTTTGTTGTTTGTTAGGCTCTTCCCGTTTTGGCCCTCAACAATTTAGTATAAGTCAAAACTAAGTAGTATTATCGATCAAAAATGGTGGCTGTTCAATGGGACATTTTCTCGATCTTCATTCAACCCTTTTTTAACTCTAAGTGAAAATAAAGTTACCCAAATATATGTAATAAAAAAAAGTTATCCAAATATAATTAATATTATTAATTCATTTATTTTTTAATATAAAGAAAGTCAGTAGGGCGGGCCCACAAGGGCCATCCTTCATTAATCATGGGAAACTGCCCTTTTTGTTGAACGCTTTAATTTTATATACTTACCCACTTGACCAATCATACTTTTTTCAGTTTTTTGTATTTTTTTTGAACTGATTCAGTTTTTGTATTTTCAGTCAACAACAATTTACATATTTATCAAAAAATAATGATTGCGAATAAAAGTAATCTTATAATATTCTCATTAGATTCCATCTCCTCCTTTATCATGAACATTCAAATTGTTAAATCATGATCGAAAGAAAAATTTATCCATGTCCCGTTCTTAATATCGCCATTGATGATTACTTGATTTATTTAATTAAAATCATATGCTTACTATACATTGGAATTAATTGAAAATTTGATATTTATTTCTTTCATGCAATTGGAAAGAGACAATATATAATGCAAGTGCAGGCATGTATAATATGATAGATCTACATCTCGAGACCTTATGCACATTTTTATAATTGCAAAATCTTCGCATTGATTCCTTTTTTGGCAACTTTACTTTTTATAATTCGAATTTGATGAGAATATATCCACAGTTCCAGTGTTCCACACACACATGCACACAAATAAGGGCGTGAATAGAGGGAGAAGCGAAAGGTATTTTGGTAAAATGGCAAAAAGGTTGGGACGTATCTGTTGTTGGGTCAAAGAGATGTTCCCTCTTTCGTGGAGGATAGATCATAAATCGGATCTTCCAAGTCTTTTCATTACTTCTCCATTACGGCATCTCTTCTGGATGTTAATAATATCTGATGTGAGTATAATTTGTTACTTCATTTGTCTATGATCAATTGCAGAAGACGGATATATAAAAACATAAGTATAATCTAATATGGCATTATAAAGCTTTATTTTTCCCTTACATAAGAAAAAGTTAACAAAGCTTTGATATTTGTCCTAACACGTGCAAATGATATTAAAATTATACAAGTCAAGTCATCAGAAAAATTATATAAAACATGTTAAAATAGTTATGAGATATCTGCTTATTAATGACATAAAAAAAAGAAGTTCATCTAAAAATAAAAAAGTCACACAAACCTCAAATCTTAACAGGACAAGATAATCGGTAAGGATAAGTGGTTTGGCCACTTTCCTTATTTGAATTCTCCTTCTTTCCATTTCTCATTCCAATTTTCTTAAACATTACATCATAACAAGAGTGGAACATATTTAATATTTTAAAGAATAGTTTTTCACATATTTTCTTATTATAAGCTTGAATTAGAGTGTCTAAAAATGCTTTGTATGAATTTATTTTTTAATTATCTCAATAAGTTAAGATTTTAATATTAATAATAATTTCAAAAGATAATTGGACTATTTTATTTCAATGTAAAAGTTAATATGAGAAGTGAAGAAAATTAGAGTCCGTGGTCATTTCATTTGAATATATCCTAGACTTGAATTCAGCATTGACATTAAGATATTCGATTGTGGGAGCTTTTATAAAGAGAATATAATAAGAGAATATATTACAATAATTTAAGAATTTATTCTTCAGGATCTTATAATTTATAATCCCTTAAAAATTCAGAATACATGACATTGAAAATTTTGAGATGTGTGGAGCAACCTCCAGCAATTCTTAGATAAAATATCTCCATGTTTATGGACTTAGCTTTTTTTCAGTCAAAGTGCAGCTTTGGTTCCCTTACAATGTTTTAGTTTCATCTCTTAATTTTATGAAACAATGTTCCTTTTCAGATCTTTATGTGGTCTCAATTGAAGATTTTTCTATCAATGATTATTATTATTATTGCATTTAAAATATTAATTTAAAATGTCAGTATTGATATTATTTTGTCAACAATCCAAAAATTTAATGCTGGCATCTTTTTTTTTTATTTTTTTTGGTTTCAGTGTGCTGGCATCTTTTGTTAATGATATTGGAGTTATGGGATAAAAAATGACCTAAACACCAACATGGAGCCTTCCTTACACAAAATAGGCCTATATATATTTTTTCTTCACTCAGAACGAAAGTATCACGAAGTTCTGGGTTTGTGGATTTCACTGTTGTTTTGAGCTGCTGGGCTTGGAGATTCTGGGAGTGGGTTTGAGTTTTGTGGTTAGATCTTAAAATTCATTCATTATAGCAGCCCATATTAGTTTGAGTTTTTGGGTAATTCTTTATAGAACGTTTTCCTTTTTCGAACTTAAGTATCAAAATATATAAATATTTATAAAATTTATTTAAATTGCATCTTACACTAAATGTTTATTGATATTGGAGGCGCAAAATACAAATTTTAACATAAAAAATTTTATTTCGAGGTTTATAATTATATAATCTTGATTAATCATGATTTTGGGTTGTTTGGATAAGATATAGATATTATTAAAGATAATAATTATGGGTTAAAAAACAGAAGCAAAACATGAGATAAGGGGAATTTCGTACACACACACACCCTGTTTTTCTTTTTTTAGACACATACAGTTACACATGAGATCCATGTTTAATGTTTTTTCCATCAATATTTTATCAATAATAGAAGGAAATTTTAGTTTAAAAAAATGTTTTTTCCATCAATATTTTCTTCTTCAACCAGTTGCGGGGCATTAAATAACAACCCACATACCTGTGTTTTCTCTTATTTAATTCCGTGGAGAGGGTTTTGTCCAAAAAAATAAATTCCCGGGAGAGAGGGCGAGCAAAGGAAGGTGATTCTTCCACCATTTCCATGGAAACCTAGTTTTGCCACCTACAAAATAATTTGGGAAAATGACAAAAAAATGACACTTGAATTTGAGTTGGACAAAATGGGGTCTCCAATTCTAATTTGGACAAATAAGGGATAGTCCCCAATTTGTCCTAAATGAAATTTGTGACTTTGTGCCGAAGAGTATTGAATGACATATTCTAAAGTAGTTAACAGCGATACTTGAGTAGTTAACCATTAACTACTTAAGTATCGTTGTTAACTACTCAAGTATCGCTATTAACTAGCATTCGCAATAACTACTCAACTATCGTTGTTAACTACTTTAGAATATGTCATTCACTACTTTTTTGGCACAAAGTCACAAATTTCATTTAGGACAAATTGGGGACTATCCCTTATATGTCCAAGTTGGAATTGGAGACCCCATTTTGTCTAACCCAAATTCAAGTGTCATTTTTTTGTCATTTTCCCAAATAATTTTTGTAATTAAAATCACTTCTAATCACAAAACTCTCTTCATGAAAACTAGGGAAAATGACAAAAAAATGACACTTGAATTTGAGTTGGACAAAATGAAGTCTCCAATTCCAACTTGGAGAAATAATGGATACTCCCTCCGGTCCTATTTATAAGTCACCAACAGCCCAAATTGTACATACCAAGGAATGTAGGTTAATGGAAGTTGCATCATTAAATTGGTCTTTTGATTTTTTGTCTTTTCAATTTTTGCCTCTCCCACTACTTTTTTTTTCTCTTCATTAATCCTCTATATTTATGAGTATATAAGTGTCATTTTCATCTTCTCTCTCTTCTCATTTTTCAATGCTCATTTCCCAATGATACGGGTATATTTGGAAAATTTTAATAAATGAGTTAGTTAATGGAAGTTGGTGACTTATATTAAGGACCAAAATTTAGAGGAGGTTGGTGACTTATAAATAGGACCGGAGGGAGTAGTTCCCAATTTATTTTAAATGAAGTTTGTGACTTTGTGGCAGAAGAGTAATTACTAGTGATTCTCAATTAGTTACCAGCTATACATAAGTAGTTACTGAGAAGGGTAGTTAACAGCCATACATGAGTAGTTAATTGCGATACATAAGTAGTTATCGGCGATATATGAGTAGTTGAGGAGGAGGACGACAGCGACATAGAGGCCAGTGGCGACGATCTATGGGACGGTGAGGGGAGGGGAGGAGGACGTGGCCACGACGACGGTGGACTTCATGGGCTACATCGACATGGGTAACCCGAAGAGGAGGGCAGTGGAGATGTTGTGGAGGGCGTGGGTTGAGATTGTTGACCATGTCGGCCTCACCGTCCTCATGTCCTTCCTCTTCCGCTACCTCCCCCTCCTCGTCGTCCGCGGCGCCCAGCTCTTCCAAGGCCTCCAGTTTGCCTTCTTCGCCATCAAATACATCCGATACCACCAAGACATCAAAACCTCCAACCTCCCACAGATGCACTAAAATCTATTGACATGTAGAGGCGGAGATTTTGGGCGGAGATGGAGAAGGGGGAAGGGAGGAACTAGAGGAGGGTGGCGAGGGAGAGGAGGAGGAGGGTGGTGAGGAGTATCAGCTTGAGAGGGTGAGAGTGAGAGCAAATGATGATGACATGGTATGAGGTGATTGATTACGTGGTATGACACGAGGGATGTTTGACCAACTTAATGATAGTCAAAATCAATTTTGGATAACTGCAGGGCAAAATTGACCCATTTTATAAACTTTAAGGGCAAATTTGATCAAAAAGATTTTAGGGATAAATTTGATCCTTAGTGAAAATTTATGGGGCAAATTTGATCTGTAACTCATATTAACAATTAAATATAAACATACGTACAAGAAAGACATGTGACCATGTGAAGTAATTTCTGTTCCATGTCTAACAACCATAAAAATGGTTTTATTCTAATTTCATATGTAATAATTTAATTTCTGCTCCACATTGTTCCTTTGAGTATCACTTAGCTTTTCTCTCTGTGAGAGAGAGAGAGAGAGAGAGAGAGAGAGAGAGAGAGAGAGAGACTGTGGATGATTTGATTATTCTGAGCCTTTTACACGAGGTCCACGATAAACAACAGAGCATATCAACATCTCATCTTCCTCTCACTTGTTCTATAAATACTCCTCAGAGCTAAGATTATATACATTGCCTGGAATACCACTGTTTCTTGTATCAACAATTAGTGGAGCGAGCTTGCATGGCATCACTACCACAAGTTATCACATGTAAAGGTATATTCTACTCCTCCTTCTCGGGTCGCTGGATTCTGGAAAATAGTACTCCTTCTCTTCCCAAATATATGATCTTATTTCGGGAGGGAGGAAGTGAACTTGTTTTTAAATATTAGACACTTTTCTTTTTTCTTTTCTTTTGTTGATCACTGCCGGTTTAATCCGAACTCAAGGGGTAGAAGTGTTACTCACATGGACAAGGTTGTCCCTTCTCCCAATGAGACCTGAGATTTGAACATGCGTTCTCATTCTCACGGGGGAGTTGTAGCTCATTTACCAGCTCAACCAACTACTCCTTGATATATTAGACACTTTTCTATTTTCTCATATTTTCCATAAATTAGCTCTATTAATACTCTTCAATATTGAACAAAGGAGGAGCTTAAGAATAATATGAATAATACTAGTAAGTGATTATAATATTTTAGTAGTATCAGCATGTAATTTTAGTCATCTTTAATATAATAAATTTAGGTAAATAAATTTTATATTTAGAAATGATGAGTAATGTTGAGTATGATCTGATGATGAAGGTGCCGTATGGTATGGAGGAGGAGTGATGGATGTGACAGTGGAAGAGATAACAGTGGATCCTCCTAAGCCAACCGAAGTTCGTGTTAAGATGCTCTGTGCCAGTATCTGCCACACCGATCTCCTTTATGCCTTAGGACATCCTATCGTATATATATAAACATCTCTTTTCCTATATATTATTTTTCTTTCATTTTACAATTGTCATTATACTTTTACTCTCCTCAACATCATCTGATTCTTGACTTTTCTGGACATGTCAACGCTTAATTGGTTGGCTATGATCAAGTACAAATTAAATTAGCTTATTATTTTTTTTTTGGTAAGGTAAATTAGCTTATTAAGCTCTATAGAAAGGTTACTAATGATATGTGTTTAAGAGGGTGAGATGATTTTATCGTTACCAAAGAGACATGTTAACTTAGATCCTCGATCAGCTCAAGTGTAATCCTAAGGCTAAGTTTGTGGTTTGGTCAGCCTTATAGGGTCTCTTGTGGTTTTTTTTTTGTTACTAGCTGCTTGGTTTTGTTACAAAAAATAGAAAACCTTGTTTAGTTAATTTTTTTTAACGAACATCTTGCAGCTGTTTTCTCATTTCTGTTTTTTTTTTAAAAAATCAGTTTTTATTCTTTTGTTTTTGAAAACAAATTATCAAAAAACAGATTGTCAAACTAGGTTTTTTGTTTTCTTGTTCTAGAGAACATAAAAACTATTTTGGAAATAGGTTGCCAAACAAGCTTGATAATTTTAATGATGTTCTTCTTAACAAACTTCAGGCTTCAAACCTCTTTGATATCTCTGCCTCTCTTTTTGATAATTTATGTAACTGCCTTCAATATTATCAGTTATCCCATGAAAGTTATTCCTCTGATATTTATGTGCAGCCTCTGTTTCCCCGAGTGCTAGGGCATGAAGGAATTGGGTAAGCTCCCAAATCATGTGTATATATGATCGTTGTAATGGAAGAGTGGAAGTTACATATATAAAATATATTGGGTATTAGGATAAATTATTTAATTCTTAGAAATATGACTTTTTTGTCCAAACATAAAATGTGACCTGATCTCCCACTTTAGGTACATAAATGGGTTATTAATACATTGTAATCAAATTTTGGTTCCGTTTCTTATAATTTCACATTATTGATTTTGGTCCTAATAATTTAATAAGGATTTGATATGATTTTAAGTGGAAAGTGGAAGAATTACAACCAAAACTAGTTTTTTTTTCAGTCATTAAATTCAGACTAAATTTTCATGAAATTATAGGGGTCAAATCCACAATTTCAAATTATAGAGACTAAAACAAAAATTCAATTTAATTGTTTGTCATAATTTTGCAGTGTTATTGAGAGCATTGGGGAGAGTGTGACAGATCTGAAAGTAGGCGATTTTGTGATTCCTACATATATTGGTGAATGCAAAGAATGTGAGAACTGCATTTCAAAGGATGCCAATCTGTGCCTTAAGTTCCCTATATCATCAAGTGGCTTAATGATGGATAACACGTCAAGATTATCCATAAAAGGTCAAAAGCTATACCAACATTTTAGTTGTTCAACATTTGCAGAGTACATGGTAAGTGAACAAAATAACCTTCTCAAAGTTGATCCCAGCATTGACCTTGCCCAAGCTAGCTTCCTCTCTTGTGGGTTTTCTACTGGTTTTGGAGCTTCTTGGAAGGAAGCTAAGGTGGAAACTGGATCTACTGTTGCTGTGTTTGGCCTTGGCGCTGTTGGATTAGGGGTAAGCATATTTTTTCTTTGAGAAAACATTCCAGAGAAATTAACTTTTGATTCCTATAGACTATATGGTTTTGATTAATAATAAATTAATACTTTAATTTTGATTTTGCGCAACGTAACTCAGTCCCTATTATGTTAAGTTTGTTCAAGTTAGAAAGCGGTTTATAAATTAAATTTTATGAAATACTTTCTCTGTCTCTAAATATAAAATCACTTTCAAATTTAAATTTGTTTCTAAATATAAGATGATTTTCTAATTTATCCCAATTTTTTTGAATTAACCATAATAATACTTATTTATTATAACAAATAAGAGAATGAGAGTGGGGATAAATAATGTATATGGTTAGGATAAACTGGTAATATCATATGTTATAATTAACTTAACTAACATTCTTAATCTTATTAAATTAGTGAAAATGATTTTATATTTAGGAATAGAGGGAGTAGTATATAGTTTATTTTTTAAATATAGGTACCAATATTTTAAATGGTTAACTATAAGACTAAGTTCCATCGAATTAAAGTTCGTGTGGAGTTACCATTGAGTTAGAAGGAAAAACTTTGGTATGATTTAGTGATTGGTGTCATTTATTGGCATGTCTCTGCAATGAAATGTAGGCTATAAGTGGAGCCAAGATGAATGGCGCAACTAAGATAATAGGGATTGACAAAAATGAGATGAAGAAAGCAAAGGGAGAAGCTTTTGGAATGACAGATTTTATTAATCCCGATGCCTCTGATAAATCAGTTTCAGAGCTGATCATGGAACTGAGTGATGGAATGGGGGTGGATTATTGCTTGGAGTGCACAGGAGTTGCACCTGTACTTACCGAAGCCTTTCAAGCCACAAAACTGGTAAACTTTTAATTGCTTCATCAAGCAATTAATTTTAGAAGAATTATATTATGAAAGCCAAAGAAAAGTCAGGAACTGAACATCCAAAAAGACTAATATGTTAATACATGCTCTTATCGAATCCCTTCTCAGGATCTTATGATAATTTTCCAACTAAATTCTGGTTGTTAAGAATTCTTTAATTTTTTTACAGTCTAGTGCATTTAATTAAATATGATTTTATGACTTAAGTAGTACATTGAATATTTTTAAGTAGTATTAACTATTAAGTGCAAAGAAATTAACTTTTGGTGCATTCATCATGCATCCTTAATTCTTTTTTTCTAAAAGCAACTAGTACGTATTGTAAATTTATATATATGATTATTTCACCTTTCGTTATATTCATAGTTGTAATGAGCACCCTGATTTCAAGCTAAGATAATGAGTGTTATTGAAACATTAATCTAAAATGGTATGTGTACAAAAAAATTAGTTTATAGTTTTAAATGCTATTGAAAAATAATATGCAGTGTCGGATGCACAAAAATTTCTTTAGTAGAAAATGCTTATAAAACTATTTAGATGCGATTTGTCCTTAATTTTATATAAAAAAACATATTAGAGGAATTGAGCTCAAGTTGTTTAAAAAAGATACCATCTCTTTCTCTTTCATGTGATGGCTCTTTTTTATTTTTTTGAAATAAATTAAAGACTGGATAACATAAGCAGGAACATTAGGAGTTGCTCTTTCTTTATTTCTCTCTTCTGAAGTAGATTTTGCGTTCATTTTTTTAGTGATATCATGATATCAATGTTTTACAGGGAAAAGGAAAGACAATAGCAATAGGTGCAATACCTCAACAACATGTGAGCATAGACTTTCTCTCACTTATACTTGGGAGAACTTTGAAAGGTTCCATTTTTGGAGGATTGAAACCCAAATCTGATCTGCCCTTCCTAGTTGACAAATGCTTGAAAAAAGTAAGTATTTTTCTGGGAATATTATGTCTAAGGAAAAAATTTTCAATTGTTAAGCATTCACTGTCCAACTAATAAATTTGCATTGTTTGAGCGGTGGATAGAGTTAAATATATTATTAGTCCTAAATTTGTGTTGTATCGGTGAATCGTAGTTATTCAGTTCACTTGGTAAATTTGCATTATATGCTAGTGGTAATATGAAGGCCTCGGTACTAAATAATTGATTTTAGAATTTGGTGCTTCTTTACTTCAATTAACCCTTTTTACAATATTTATTACAATGAAATTAATTGATTGCGTTTCTTTAATGTAGGAGTTTCCTCTTGACGAACTTGTCACTCATGAGGTATCACTTGAAGAGATGGGGAAAGCATTGGAGCTATTGAAACAACCAGATTGTGTCAAAGTTATAATTAAGATATCAATGTGATTGATTTTAATTGAATTATCTGAGTGCATTCTAATAAATTTCGTGTGGTATGTATTTGAGATCTCCAAGCAAGTTAAAAATAATTGTAAGTTTGCAACCATTTTAAATCAAGTAATGCACGTCGTTTATAATAATACTTCAACCCATCATGTTGGCATTAATTTATAAAAACTTTTTGTGATATCAAGGAGAAATGACATTGAGAACCAACCATCTTATTATGGATAAAAAGCCAAAGCGGCCTCTCACATATTCTTACACCAAAACCTTGGTGTTTATGGTTCCTTTCCTAATCATAAAAAACATAGATGTTGGAGTACTATCAATGAAGTCACGATTTTGGAGTTACCAATACGAATATGTTTTAGAAGTGTTAAATTCTAGTATCATTCTAGGCAAAACAATCAATACCGTTTATTTTTTTTATCGACGATCAAGGTATCCCCACTCGATAAGTGAGAGACTAATCCCTGCTGATTTGTAGGCACCTCAAAGGGTGGGACAACTGGCCTGAGAGATTTAATGTTTCTCTATACCCAACACTAACGATCGAACCCTGGACAATTGGTTAAGAGTGAACAATACCGTTTATTTTTCATAAACATCAATTAATTTTCTGGCCTGTGAGCCTTTTTTTATGGATGTTTGGAGAAGAAAGACGACATTAATTTAAGAAAGACGACATTAATTTTTTGGTCAGTTTTGAAAACTTGTAAATATTTTACACCATTCAAATTATATTTGCGTTAGATGCTCTAATTGCAACATTTTATTGGTAAAATTACACACTTGCCAAAATAAAAATTAGCATGTGAAGCTAAATAATTCCATAATAATGTTTTTATTTTAAATATAATATCCATTAAAATACTTTTTCTTAATAAAATAAGTTTTAAAATTATCAAAACTATACTGTTCACGTGAATTCTGAACAGTTTATATGGTTAACCAATTACTACAAATTTGGAATCTAGTTCCAATAATAAGGATGTGCAAGTCCAGACGATTTCCTTACTCATGTGACGTGGGGTCCTAGGAATAAGACATTGTCCAATGACCTTACAAGTCATCTTGTTGCCCAAAGTAAAGTCATTTATGGACCATGTTTATCACATTCATTTATCTAAGTGGGAGTGAGAGACACTATGGCACCAAATCCACAAGTCATCACATGCAAAGGCATTCTTCTTATGTAGTTTTGAAATGGCATAATGGAATACTACTTGGTCTCCACAATATGATTATGCTGAGAATGAAAAATTTTATTTTGTGCAGGTGCTGTATGGTGGGGAGGAGGAGAAAAAAATGTGAGAGTGGAAGATATTAAAGTGGATCCTCCAAAGTCAACGGAAGTCCGGGTCAAGTTGCTGTGTGCCAGTATCTGCCACACAGATCTTCTTTGGGCCTCAGGATTTCCCCTTGTAACTCTCCTTACTTTATTTCTCCTTTTCATTTCATTCTCATTGAACATACATATGGTTTACTGCCAAAAGTTTTCTAGATATAGAATCACCTTTACACACACACACCTGTATGACTTTTTTCATTTATTAGTACACTGATAAGTTGGTTGATGCAGAGTCAATGAAAAATTGAGGGCAGGAAATGATGGAGAAATCTATTGCAAATGTAATGAATTAAGACTGTGAAAAATAGAGAAGAATAATTAGAAATATTATTAGAAATTTGTAAAAAGTTTTGAGTGAATTGTGATATTTTGTTCTAGTAGATCAGTGTCTCAAGCTTAGTCAACCCTGACTAACTTTTCAATGATACTAGTTTTTACTTACTTAAAAGTTAAAGTGGACTAGTCACCCCTTCCTATTAAGGACTAACTCGGTTTCTATTTCAAAACCAGTAAGATTATTGGATCTGTATTCTCTGCTGATAAATCTATGAAAAGAGGTGAAGTTGACTCTAGATAATTTCAATTTCTGTGGCCCTGATTCTCTTTAATATCTCATGCATTGCTCATACTTTTAAAAGTTTACTTGCTTAAATCATCAAAGGAAATCGAAATCAAATGGTTTGCTTAGATTTATATATCAGTCATGGGTTTAATCTATCAGACTTGAATTTTTTTATCATGTAATTATTATGTATCATAAGTTAAACTCATAGTTCACAATCAAATACCCAGAGAGGTCTTAACCAAATATACTAAGATATAAAATATCATAACACTTAAGATCCTCAATAAAAGTTGCTCCCTCCCTAAATATAAAAATTTTTTGGGATATACATTTGGTCCTAAATATAAAACCTATTTCTAATTATTTATTAAAGAACGAGCAATGAATGAGTCTGTTAAAAGGGAGATTCTCAATGTTTCTCAGTTGTACCAGAAACCAACTATGTGACAGTCATTGATGCCTTTAATTTTATTGTGTGCAGCCTTTGTTTCCTCGAGTATTAGGGCATGAAGGGGTTGGGTAAGAAACAAATTCCCACTCTAACTTGATCTTTAAAAGTTAACTATATACTCAAGAAACAAGATGACAATATATATGAACTCCAACTGTTGAATATATTGTAGTGTTATTGAGAGCATTGGGGAGCAAGTAACAGATCTTGAAGTAGGTGATGTTGTGATCCCAACATATGTAGGTGAATGTAAGAAATGTGAGAACTGCATTTCAAGGGAATCAAACTTTTGCCTGAAATATCCTATGAGAATAACTGGCTTAATGATGGATAACACATCAAGGATGTCCATAAGGGATCAAAAAATATTCCACCTGTTTAGCTGTTCCACATTTGCAGAGTACATGGTAACTGAAGCAAATTACCTTGTCAAAGTTGACCCCAACATTGACCCAGTCCATGCTAGCTTCATGTCATGTGGATTCTCCACCGGATTTGGTGCTGCTTGGAAGGAAGCCAAAGTTGAAAGTGGCTCTTCCGTTGCTGTTTTTGGCCTTGGTGGTGTTGGATTAGGGGTATACTTGTTTTTCTTTTCAATACCTCAATTCTACTTCTATTTTAGTATATGACAGATGAAGTTTATTACAGATCATTTTTCTTAATTTAGTCTTTCAATCTTTTAGTCTCGAAGGACCGCTTGGCTCAACGGTAAGCTCACTTGCCGTGGGGTTTGAGGTTGTGGGTTTGAATCAGTCTCTCTACATAAAGCAGATATAATACTGCCAAGTATATTCCCTTCCTCAGCACCCTCACCAAGTGGAGACTATAATTGAGTTGATCCTTTTTCTTAATCTTTCAATAGTTTAAAGTGTAATAATGCCACCCTTCCATCTCATTTGTATTTAAGATCAAATCTAATAGTCTATGAATTTGATCATTATTTCAGCTCATCATTTGAGTCAAACTTTTCATCTGATAAGGTGTAAGTTTAGTAGGCAGTTTAGTTTCAATTTTGGTGCACATTAATAAATCAGTCCTTTTGAAAACCAAAATAGCACTCCACCTAGTTATTATATTTTTTAGGCAGTAATTTTTTAGTCGTCCTCAAATGCTTATTATGTAGACTGGTTTCATTGAAAAGCACTTCTGTGCAATGCAATGCAGGCCATAAGCGCAGCCAAAATGATGGGGGCAACTAAGATAATTGGAATTGACAAAAACGAGATGAAGAAAGAGAAAGGAGAAGCTTTTGGAATGACAGATTTCATAAACACTTCTTCATCTGATAAATCAGCTTCAGAGTTGGTGAAGGAATTGAGTGGTGAAATGGGTGTGGACTATTCCTTTGAGTGCACTGGAGTTGTCCCCTTGGTTTCTCAAGCTCTGCAAGCAACTAAACTGGTACTCTTAATGCATGAAAACAATTAGTCTTATTCTTCATTTTAGGCAGTAGAACAATTCACTTTTCATTTATTACAATAAAGTGAAGAGCATTCCTAGATTTCATGCAGACTAAATCTTACTTTTTAGTAATGTTGAGGGCACACTCTCAAGCATAAGTCTTTTGCATTTAGAAATTTATTTCCAAAGAGTTCTTAAAGGAATTTAGCTCAAGTTGTTTTAAGTGAGTCTCTTTTTATCAACTGAAGTAGAGTGGTTAATTCTGTTGGTGGACTACTCTTATAGGGGAAGGGAAAGACTATAGCCATTGGTTCAGTAACTGAAGAAGTTGTGCCTATCCACTTTCGTTCTCTTTTACTTGGGAGAACTTTAAAAGGTTCCCTTTTTGGAGGATTAAAACCCAAATCTGACCTGCCTTCCATAGCTGACAAATGCGTGAAAAAGGTTAGTACCTTTACAATTGAAGCACCACTTAATATTTACCCATTAAATGTATGATGTGTACTATAAGTCTATAACTGACTTTTCCTATTTACAGGAGTTTCCTCTTGATGAACTTTTAACACATGAGGTGTGTCTGGCGGATATAGACAAAGCTTTGGACCTGTTAACACAACCAGATTGTGTCAAAGTTGTCATTAGGATGTGAATAAGATATTTTTATGAATTGTTTGTAAAACTCTAAGCAAATGGTAAAACATTGTTTGAGATGGTCTGGACACATTCAAATAAGGTCATTACATGCCTCAATGAAGAGTATTGATCAAACTGTATAAAGTAAAAAAAAAAGAGGTAGATGGAGACAAAATAAAATGCTCAATGAAGTTTTTGAGCTGGGCCGCTTAATTAATAATTTAGCCGAAGATTTGATTTTTGATAAGATACAATGATACTGTGTGATATATACAACTGACCAGTGACCACACATAATGTGATAACTGATAAGGCACATAATTATTGTTGAATGTTTTTTTAATCAAGCATACGTTTCTTTTGTAATAACTAGGGTTTGATCCCGTGCGATGCACGGGATTACCCGATTTTCTTGGACAAACAAAATGTAAATTCGAAGCACTTTCTTGAAACCATCATAGCCTTCAACAACATGTTTTAATTTACATCAATGGGAGGAAAAATTGATACAAGTCTGAAAATGATAGAGGAATATATGGAGTGACATGAATTGGGAAGCCACTCAAAAGATATTGAAAGTGTAATAATGAAATAACATTAAAAAGTCACAATTGGTCTAAATTTTTATACTCTATTTGCAAGGACCCCAATCAAACCCCCGGGGCCAAAAAAAAAAACTAAATTTTCCTGGCACCTCCTCCATTCAAATGTTCACTTGGTCTAAATTTTTTGGTAAGCGCTCTTTTCAATTAATATCAATTTAGATTACATTTAATATTTTAAATTGATCAAAAATCAAACTTGCTTGTGTATTAAAAGAAAAGAAAAATCAAACTCAATCTCCAACAACCCCCACCCAACCCCCCTCCCCCCATGGAAAAACTAAATTCCCGTGCAACTTACAATTGATCTAGTGATTAACCCTGTGCGATGTAGGGGATGCTGTTTTATTATGTGATTTTTTATTATCATTTGATATTAGATACAAAATTAACATGAATAATAGTCTTAGTCCAATTCATATAAGATGATTAAAGTTAAATATTAATTATCTTACACTTTTAATTTAAAATTGAATTTAATCACGTTGTTGCAGTTATCTGGAGATATATTGATTAACAAAATTTTTTAGAAGTTATGCTTTCCTTTTTATCTTTCAGTACCTCTTATAAATTATTTTACTATGTATTGTCACGTCATTTACTATCTTATTTTGTGGGAAAATGTTTTGACAAAAATGGAAAGTATGGAATGCTCCATTTTAACTCTTACATCTCATTTACTATCTTACTAAACCCCCATGTCAATACTTACAATAACAGCTACGATGTTATTTCTGATAAAAAAAGCATAATGTTATAAATAACTGGGTAAACTTCTTAATCAATTCATAACGGTAATAATATTTTAGAAGTATAAATTAATCCAATTTCCAATCCCAAAACAATAATGTTGGTTTCAAATTGATAATTAATTTTCAGAACATGCCAAATAGATATTTTTGAGTTGTACTAAGGGTCTTGTATTAAATAACAAAGTAAACTAACAAATGCTATGTAAATTGTTATCTTTAATATAAAATGATGGAAAGGAAATTACTAACTTCATGGAACCAAAGAAAATAGCCCTTAACAATGAGCAAAATGTAATAAGAATCTGCAAGGAAAAGGTCTCAACCATAAATTATATAAAACAATTAGTATTTTATCCTAAAAATATATAGAATATTAATCAAAGGATATTTCTCACATGATGAAATTCTCCAATAAAAATACATAGAAAATAAATTGAAAAACCTATCAACTCAAATTTATAACCATACAACTCAAAATAAATTATCTCTGAGTAAGAATACAACTCCAGAATTGGTAAGCAGAAAACACTCACAATAAAATTGAAGAAAAATGTAAAAGAACTCAACTGAAGATTACTCCTACCTCCCTCCTTGATTGAGATTTTCCTTTATTTTGTGCTTTCTCTCCTTCTCCTACCTAGGTCTCTTTCAACTTATTTATATTTTGTATATCATCTATCTCATATTTTCTTTCTCCCTACAGAATGATGCATATCATCTGCTGAACTTTCAGTAGCTAATTCTCCCCCTCCTTGCTTCCATCATATCATAGCATAATCGCATTATTAATCAATCAAAGAGGAAAAATAGTTATAGAAAAAGTACACCGGTATATGCAATAACAATGTAAATGAGTTCATCATTCCTTCAATTATATAAGAAACAATATGATTGCAACTAAATGACATTTACATAGAAATATTCACCATAGTGTATATATAAAGCACACGTGCGGAATCACAGAGGGTAATTAGCAAATTAATTTATCATTTCTTTTTATGTTTTGGTAACTAATGGGCCAAGCCCATAACACTAAATTACAACTCTCCTAGGCCATTCTCGCCCAGTAATATCTTCTCGCAGCAGCTAACTCAATTCTATAGGGGGCTTACTACAAATAACTTTCTACTCACTTTGCAATTCAGTCAAGGTAGCCATTCTGTCCGTGCACCTATTTCCCTCCCTATATATGTGGCTAAAATCCAGTTGACATGACCTCCTTGCAAGCTCAATTATTAGCTTGTTGATGCTCATGCTCCAGCAAATTTGCAGACCCTCCAGAATTGCAGCAATCACAGAATATTCTGGTTGATCCCTTTTAATTTAATTGAAAAGCCTATCAGCCACGCTCCTTGTGAATCTCTTAAGGTTCCTCCTTTGCCTGCTGTTGTGTGACTCACATAGCTCCCGTCTACATTCAATTTACACCATCCATCAGGTAAGGGATGCCAGGCACACAATCATTAAAATTTGGGTTATGCAATTGACATTCCTCCATCCCCACACAAACCAACAGGTTACAGTGAATGTTTCTGGTCATAAGGGGTCATCTGACAGCCTGCTGCTCCTCACAATGTTGAGGTTTATCCACTCCTTCCAACCTGCATTGAAGAAGATGTGCCATTTTCCTGCAGGAACTGTTTCTGGAATTTGGAGTCTCCAAATTTGCTTCCATTTACTATGTCTCCTGCTTGTTGCCTCTCCTAACCATTTATAGATGCTGGCTGTAGTGAACTCCCCATTGCCTCCAATATACCCATATATCGAAGATTCATAATAATGAGCTTTTAGCAGAATCTGAAAAAGACACCAATCAACAATGATTGAAATCATAATACCAATCTATTTAAACATCCCCAATTTACCAATCTATTTTACTTGTATAATCATAAGTTTAAACATGTAATTTTATCATCTCTATTTACACCCATTCAGCAACATCATAAAGCAGAGAAATCAAACTTTTAAAATCAAGACAGACCAACAGACCACCAATATATTAAATTAGAATCTAAACAGATGAGCCATGATGTATCTATAGTATTAACTTTTGTAAAAAAAAACCTATATCATTTGAAATACTGTCATTGAATCAACTGCAAATGTGATTTGAGCAATTCCAAAAGAGCCCATCTAGATTTAGATAAGTACCAGACATAACAGATTGAATAAGCACTTACCTTATTATTTGCAAAATTAAGTCATTTATATAACTTCTGTTCAACACTGGTCAAAATTACATTTGCAGGTAAATGATATTTTGTATGTCCATAAATGCTTATTGAATGACTTAATAGATACTTGTGCTCATATACTTGTGGTCAACACTTACCTTATTGTTGCTATTTTCTTAATTATACTTGTGGTCATATACTTAGGTGTTGCAGCATGAAGTTCTCGTATGCTGACCTTTTTTATTCCTTTTTTTTATTGTACCTTATTGTACCTTTTAAGTTCAGGTAGCATTGTTTGTCATTTAATGTGGTTTTTATATGGCATATGAGCATTAGCAAATAGAAAGTATAATCTTACTCTATACACCATATATAGCAATTCCAAAAGCATGTAAACATGCATGGTAATTTGAGTTTACTAAATCAATCCTCACAGGTATGCCTAGCAACACTTGAAAACAAAGAAATGGTATCATGAAATGGTGACAAACCTTGTTTTTAGTAAGCCTTATAACGTTCATCAATATCCACTTTGGCACAATGGTTAAGAGTGCCAAAAACAAATCAAAAATCAACATCTATAAGCTACAAATGTATTCCATGTTTTGATAAAAAAATGATGTAGAAACATAATGTATGAATGAAGATATATGACCACAAATTAACTAACATCCAATGAAAGCAGAGGCATACCACTTCAACCAAACAGATGACAACTTCAGTAATATCACCCCTCCTCCCGGTCATATCTTCACTTGCTTGAATCACATAGTGCCTGATTAAATGGTGGAAAAGCATTCCCTTGAATTACCCTTCAAGACTGCAAAAGCAATGCAGTCTAGAAGAAGATTGAAACAAAAGGTAACATAAATTGAAGTAACCCTATGAGGGAGACCAGTTTTTCACAAATGCCTCTAATTTTTGGTACTTTTCTGTCATATGCGCATTTGATCATCTTCTGAATCTCATATTGCTTTTACATAGCCGCTGGGTTGTAATCCTACATGAAGTTATTCTACGTGTGTAATACTCTAATTATTATTGAAGCTCCAGTCTTGATTTTCTAACTACAAATAAACCTACTTTAAAGGTTCTGCTTGATGGAAGATGTTGGTGATAGGCTTGGCCCATAGCTACCACAACATTGCTTTCAAAATCCTATCATTCATATTATTTGATTGTGATCGGATTCTGTTATTTCAGTATTTGATTTGTAGATATTATCATTTAGATTTCCCACCTAGATTTTAGAAACACTCACACAGAAACACACAATGGTTCCAAGAAAAATGTGGACGTAGGAAGTAAAAAAGAATCAATATTCAAAAAACCCTCAAGCATATTCCAACTAAACACACACAAAAAATCACAAATACAAAACCCATTAATCAAGTTCATTGCTTTCTTATGCCAAAGTATACTAATGAGAAATCCCACATCAGAAGACAAATGCACACAACCGAAAAATGAAATAAATCATGTGGGGTATTCAAGAATGGAGGAATACCCTTCTCATTGGAGTTTTTGAAGTCATTTAATATCTGCCTAAATTGAATATGTGGTTGCTCATTAACTTTGGGATTCTGCCTAAGAAGTGGTACTCCTTGATTGCCACATGTCCTCTTTGCCATTGTGTTGCTGAAATCTAAGTGTGAAGGTTCCAAATGAGAATTAACAGAGTCTAAGGTTGAAGAAGAAGTAGAATTAGAGAATTAAAGGGAGAGAGGAGAGATTAAAGAATAAAAGAGAAAAGAAACTTACCCACGTTCTATTGAGCTTCCTCCCGCGGCGCCGGCTACGTATCGAAGAGGAAGAGAGGATCGATGGTGAGTGTGAGAGAGTGAGGAACAAAAATAGAGAGAGTGAAGGCGAGAATGAGTGATGAAAAAATGGGAGGAAGAGTGAAACACAATGAATTTGAGTAGGCACCAAGATTTAATGACGAAGTTAAGTGCTACCAAACCCAAAACTAAACTGAAATGGAAGCGGAAGCAACACAGCCAAAAGACTAAAGGATTAATAAACAGAATCATTAAAACCCACTAAATTACAACCCACAAATGAAACCACACAAAAAAACAGCATCAGGTGTGAACACACCAAAGATTCTGTACGGGTAATTATATGTTATATTAGATAGATACAAGGTTTTGTTTTTCGTATAAAAGCTAGTTGGACTGGGCTTAGCACTAAAAATATAAGATTGAAATCCTCATGATCTATCATATTTTTTTCTAAACCATCCCTTTGATTGCAAATATTAAGGAAATTTTAGATAAATTAACATAGATATTACAAATAACTGATTTAACTAATTTTCTTAGTCTATCTAATTATCAAATTATATAGGGCAAATGTGCACTCAGTAGCATGGTAAATTCAAAATGGTGCATCTAGTAGCATACTAAAATTGAGGGTGCAAATTTAGCAGTTATAACATAAAATGGGGCAAATTTAGCAGTTATAACATAAAACGGGGCAAATTTAGCATCCCGTTAAAATGACAAACCACCGTTACTGAGAGGTGGGTCCTACAATTTTTTAATTGACATGGCATACAGGTGGCATGACAATGTGACAATAGTTTGCATTTTTGATAAAAAGTTTTACCTTCACTTTACAAAAAAATAGAAGCTTCACCTTCATCCTTCCTCCTTTCTTGACATCGCTAAAAATGGAACTCTAATTGCAGCTTCACATTTTTCCCCTTCACTTCTCAACCTTGTGGCCAAATCGCTGAAGAACATGAAGAAGGGAACGACATCAGCCTCGTCTTTGTCTTCGTGGAGCACAAACCGGAAAGGAACCCTAGGCTACAGAGATTTTGTAAGTGTCTAAGCCCCCTAACAGCCTCGTCTTCGTCTTATCAATTCGTGGAGTTGTTATAAGGTATTCCTGACTAAGGATTTGGTATCAAAAGAATGGAAGGATAGAAGCAATGGTATTTCTAATGGAGCAGAAAATTTCAATTTTCTTTACTTTGCCTTCCTAATTCCTCTCACACAAATTTCCTCCATCTTCGTTAGTTATCACCACCAAGTTTCATTTTTCGAGCTTTTCTGATGTTGTTGCTGCTAGTTCATTATGCTGCTGCTAGTTCTGCAAATTTCATATGCAAGTGTCTTCAAATTTAAGTGTTCTTCAAATTTCCATTTTTCTTTTTATTAAAAATGCAAACTATTGCCAGATTGTCATGCCACCTATATGCAATGTCAATTAAAAACTAGTAGGACCCACCTTTCAGTAACAGTGATTTGTCATTTTTAACGGGATACTAAATTTGTTCCATTTTATGTTATAATTGCTAAATTTGCCCCATTTTATTTTATAACTGCTAAATTTGCACCCTCAGATTTAGTATGCTACTAGATGCACCATTTTGAATTTACCATGCTACTGGGTGCACCTTTGCCCAATTATATATTTAAGACATGAAATTTCAACGGTTGAATTTCAACAGGAAAATTTCTTAATATTCCATTTGCAATCAAAGGGATAGTTTAGAAAAAAATAATAGCAATATAATTAAAATTTGTTATTGACAGTTGAACTAAATTACATCAGCAACCATCACATTATGTATACTCAATAACTCAAATATCAATTGGTGAGTGTAACTGGGTAATTTCAACGGTTGAATTATCCTAGTCATACGTGCCTTGAAACCTGCCAAGTAATTTTGCTTATGTAAGTATCTAAACTAGTCAGTCAAATTATATATCCAAGGGAGTGACGACAAAATGTCAAAACCAGAGAGCATCAGTGCTTGGAGATGTCGTTGGCTGGTCAACATCTATGTGGACCCCACAAAAAAAAACCACTGTGGCATATGCCAACATATCATAGTACTACCTCCTCCGGTCCTAAATATAAAACCTAGTTGACTTTCTTGGAAAATCCTAAAAAAGCAAAATAAGTCAATTATAAATTGATTTACCTAATTTTTTTTCTTAAACTAGTTTATTTAACTAATCTAAAAATATATCGATTATTTCATAATTTAATAACATATTTTGTAACCTTAACATCTCCAAAATAAATTCAACTAGGTCCTATTGGAGAAGCGAGTATTATTATTCTTACCCACATGTTGCATTACAGGCTTTTATGGTTATGTGCTTCTTTTATCCATGTTTCAGTGGGATTGATTGGTTGACTTACTATGGCCTCAACACCTCAAGTTATCACATGCAAAGGTATATGGAAATATACCATCCGTTCTTCTTCCTTTTCTTTTGTAGTTTCAAATGCCATCTTTTATATTATGGAGATATGTGATTTCAGGTGCAGTATGGTGGGGAGGAGGAGAAAATGATGTGAAGGTGGAAGACATAGAAGTGCATCCTCCCAAGTCAACTGAAGTTCGTGTCAAGATGATATGTGCTAGTATCTGCCATACTGATATCCTTAGGGCCAATGGATTCCCACTTGTAACTCTCTATCTCTCTTTCTCTTCTTACAAATAAATGGTTTGTAGAAAGTCAAAGAGGATGTGATCTAGCTTTTTGATGAAGAGTCTATCAAGTATTGATGGAGAATTAGAGAATACAATAGAAAATATGAATGGGATGAGATGGATGTGTATGTGTGACACACATAACAATGAAGGACCTTTACCAGTCTCAAAAGTCAATGCATATTATTTGTAAAGCTGGTCTTTGTACAAAATATAATATAGGACCATATTTTAATTTTTGTCAACTTTTTTCTAAATTATCCTTATTAACACTCCACCAACAATAATGAAGTAAGAAATCAAGGAGGGAATAAGAGAATAAGATTGCAGTGTTTAAAAGAAAAACCCATTATACTAAGTAATATAACTATCTCCCTTGATTTAATCAACTTAGTTAAATATGTCCTGTATTTAGGACGGAAATTCTCAGTCAAACTTATCAAAGGAGTGCTGATTACTGAACGAGTAGGTAGTTGTATAAGAAATCAACTATGTGAAAGTTTCTAATAGCTTCATTTTATGTGTGCAGCCTTTATTTCCTAGAGTATTAGGGCATGAAGGTGTTGGGTAAGCAGCAAATTCTCATTCTAACTTGATTTCCAAAGTTAACAAATATATGTGACCTCCCACTGTTGAACATATTGCAGTGTTGTTGAGAGCATAGGGGAGAAAGTAACAAATTTGAAAATAGGCGATGTTGTGATCCCAACATTGGTTGGTGAATGTCAGGAATGTGAGAATTGCATTTCAAGGGAATCCAACTTTTGCCTGAAATACCCTGTCACATTCAGTGGTCTAATGCTGGATAACACATCAAGGATGTCCATAAGGGGTCAAAAGATATTCCACCTTTTTAGTTGTTCCACATTTGCTGAGTACATGGTAACTGAAGCAAATTACCTCTTCAAAGTTGATCCTAACATAGATCCAGCCCATGCTAGCTTCATGTCATGTGGATTCTCAACTGGTTTTGGGGCTGTTTGGAAGGATGCCAAGGTTGAAAGTGGATCATCCGTCGCTGTTTTTGGCCTTGGTGGTGTTGGTTTAGGGGTATGCATTTTCTTTATAATTCTTGTATTCTAGTATCTGACAGATGAAGAGTGTTTGGATTAAGTTTTTTTAGAATAACTTTTGAGTAGAATAACTTTTTTGAAAAATAATTTCAATGAATGGCTTTTCATGTTTCTTTTATTTGAAATAAGTGTTTTCCCTAAATGAGAGATTGAAGTTTTCATATGGAAAAGAAAAATGTAGTTTTTTCTCAAAATAGCTTTTGGAACCCCAACCCAGCTTCTTCTCAAAATAGCTTGTCCAAAAAAATTGAGTGTTTGGGGTCTTTGTGTGAAACCTATGTTTGAGTGTTAGAATAGCTTTTGGAAATATATCCAGACAGGCCCAAAGTCTTCTACAGATCATTTACTAAATTGACTTTTGAGTCACCCTTCCTTGTCATTTTTATTTATACTTCAAGTTCTAACTTAATATTCTTTGAATTTGGTCATTAATTCATCTCACTGCTTGAGTCAAACTTGTCTTCTGATAGAGTTTAACAAGCTTACCTTGTAAACTCTCAAAGCTTTGTGCAAAGAGCTCAATACTGTTGTGTTGTTTTATGAAGCTGATGTAGATTTGTTTCACTTAAAGGCTTCTCTGTCCAATGCAATGCATTGCAGGCAATAAGCGCAGCCAAAATGATGGGGGCAAGTAAGATAATTGGGATTGACAAAAATGAATTTAAGAAATCAAAAGGAGTGGCTTTTGGAATGACAGATTTTATCAATCCTGATGATGCTACTGATAAATCAGTTTCAGAGTTAGTCATGGAAATGAGTGGTGGAATGGGTGTGGATTATTCCTTTGAGTGCACTGGAGTTGTCCCTTGTCTTTATCAAGCCCTGCAAGCCACAAAATTGGTATATTTCAACTCATCCAAGCCATTATATCTAGATTTCATGTAGACTAGATCTGATTCCTTAATGACCTTAAAGTCACACTCTCAAGCATTTGGTGCATTTAAACTTTTATCTCTAAAAACTATTGGAGGAGCTGAGTTCAAGTTATTACAGTCTCATTTTTGTTATCTAAAACACGTGTGTATTAGCCAAACAATATATGAACCAACATGTCATTTTAAGTTCTGATGGTAGGTGTGTTAATTCTTATGGTGGCATACTCTGTTCATTCAGGGCAAAGGAAAGACAATAATTATTGGTTCAGTACCTGATGAATATGTGCACATCAACTATAATTCTCTTATGTTAGGGAGAACGTTAAAAGGCTCTGCTTTTGGAGGACTGAAACCAAAATCAGACCTGCCATACATAGTTGACAAATGTCTGAAAAAGGTTTGTATAACTTTCTAAACAATTACACACAAATTCTACTCCATCTGTTCCTAAATATAAGATCACATCCAAATTTCAATTTGTTCCTAAATATAAGATCATTTTCTAATTTTTCCTAATCTTTTCACAAATTAACGTTAATAATGCTTATCTATGATAACAAGTAGGAGATGGGGAGTAAGGATAAAGATATATCGTTAGGATATATTAGTATATCAAGTGTTAATAACTAACTTGACTAACATCCTTAATCTAATCAAATTAGGGAAGGTGATTTTATATTTAAGAACGGAGGTAGTATTACAAATTTTTGTAGTAATATTTGATGTTTAATTTCCTTTCACAGGATTTCTCTCTTGATGAACTTCTAACTCATGAGGTGTCTTTGATGGATATAGACAAGGCTTTTGGGCTATTGAAGCAAACAGATTGTGTCAAAGTTGTCATAAGGATGTGAATGATATTGTTGTCAATTGTGTGTGGTCTGTATTTGAATGTCAATAATGAGCTATGTGCGCAAGCAATTAACTCCTTTATAATATTAGTTCAATATATAACATTTGTTTTATTGCAACTCTGCATTCTTTTTCTCATTGTTTGCAATCTTTTCCTTATGTCCTTGAATGAAATTTAACATTATGTATGTCAAAACAAAATTTACTATCAAGATTATAATATGTAGAAACTAAATAGTTGTAACAGTAAAGCTTAGAACATGCCCTCTTCACACTTATATATCTTTAAATTTGTATAATGAAAATTTTTGAACAGAAAAGTTTGCATCATGAATATCATTTGTCTTCACTCTCATTGATCTTTTAGTTATTGGTTGTTTTGTAAAGCTTAGTATGCAAACTGACTTCATTTAAGGCAACTTAACGCAATATAATGCAATGAAGGTAGGCTATAAGTGTAGCCAAGATGTGTTAATTTTGCTTGTGTTTTGTTAAAATAGCTTTTACATATAAACTAAAACTCTCTTTCACAAATGAGTTTGTAATCTGATGATGTGAAAGCTGCATTTTAATTTAGATGACACAAGTTCAATATCACTTACAACCTCTTGAAAGCTTAATAGTTTACATGTTTTTAAAAACAAAACTTAAGCTAGATAATTAGGTTGAACTACAAATGCATGATAAGGGTCAATATTTTCTCTATGCAAATAACAGAACATCTATTCACTGATCAAATTTGTAATCGTGAGGATTGCCTTCCTTTTCAATGATGTTTGCTCTTCATGAACTTCTAACTCATGAGGTATTCACAGACATAGACAAAGCTTTGAACCTTATAAAACGATTATGTGAATATGATTTTCTTAGTAAACACGCTGTAAAGCAAATAGCCTTCTATAAAAAATTAGTTCTTCAAATCTATCTATAATAATAGCATTATACATCTAACTTCGAAATTTTTTCTCATTATTATTGTTTGTGAAATGCCATATCATGTACATAATTTTGTAGCCTTTGTGACTCAATTTTACAGGTAAGGACAACATATAAATTAATCTATTGAAACACAAGGTTTGCTGTCTCTAATTGTTTAGATATGACATCAATCAGCTTAAGATTCTTTCAATGCTCAAATGACTATACACAGAATCAGAAATATAACTGCATAGGAAAGAATATGATGAGAAACCTCCTAAAAAAATCATCAGATTCCTTCAATCAGGAACAGGCAATAATTAGCTTTACATGAACAATTCACAATATCCTTTACACCAACATTTCAATCCACATGATTCCCATATTAACACATCTAACTTTACAACATTTTTTGCTCATTTTTCATCTACGAAACACCCATACCCCGTGTCATCGATATAAGATCTAGTTGTCTCTTATATTCAGAACTCGAAATAGCATATCAATCATTCTTATGTTCCTTAGCTCATGGCTCAATCTCCCCCCACATGGATTAAATCATTTCATCACTCAATTTTATAAGCAGAGAGAATCAGACAAAAATCAAAGTTGGCAGCATGACTCTTTGTAGAATAAAACCCACTACCATCACTCTCACACCCAGATAATGCACTACCCTCTCTTTCACTATCCGGTTCAAAAGGTCCTGGCTTGAACACGAACAAACCGGCCCCACCACCCGAACCGGTCTCACTGAACAACCAATCATGAACATCCCACAAAATCTGCACAGGTTGTTTATTTACAAGCACTGTTTGATTCCCACGAAACTTCCATTGCAAGCTTCTCACATGAATCATAACTATCCCATCAATGCTCACCCACATTTCAGGATCCTTATTCTGCCCTGAACTCGAACTCTCAACCACTATGTCTCTCTCCCTACCGCTCTCATCAAAGCACGCTTTCGTCGAGAAACTTTTCTTGGCAAACACGTTTTCCTTCTTTGTCATCAAAACCGCATCAATCACTGGGGGTTTTGCCTTAGTTCTCTTGTAAGCTTTCCTCTTGTAGTCCCCTAATAACAATGTCACCTCTTCCTCGGCCACCAGTGCGACATAGTAATCGCTACACGGCTCAGGGCTACCGGCGAATTTAGCTGCCCGGAGGTCCCAATAGATCTCAACCGATTGGCCATCGACAAAGAAAGATTTGTAGCCTCTCTTGCTCCAGAAGTACCATGGCTTGACATCAATTTTACAAGTGTACTGAATCTCACCTCCCAATGCATCAATTGTTAGATGTAAAGAATGGTTCATGTAACCTTTTGTCCATAATATTGTCACATTTCTCCAATATCCCACCATGTTCACTTGATATATGCTTGTCACTGTGCTTTGAGTTGATTTGCTAGGCACAGCTTCTTCTGTGTTTCTATCAACTATTGGTGATGATCTTGATGACACTACTTGTTCTCTAGGAGATCGATACGATGCCATATGTATGTGTGTGTCTATGTGTATATATTCTTCCCTCAGAGATTATCTGAAACAACTCTTTGGGAAAATACAGTTTCATGGATCACATGAATGCCATATATTGTTATATATAAATCTGGCTATGGGAAAATAGAGGATTATCATAAAAATGTCACGTTTGAAAGAAAGTTTTTTGGTTGGCAATATATTGGTTCATGAACAATATTTCTCATTAGAAGATTGATGAATGAATCACATATATATACCATCAAAACATGTGATGATTGATAGACAAGTGAGGTTAGAGAAAGTGGGAAGATGGTGATTTTGAGGAATGAGGAAGGAAGTTAGTTTTTGTAGGGGAGAAAATGTCTCAAATGGAGAGGCTGAAATGTGAGGTGAAGGCGAAAGAGAAGGGAATGTGAAAATAAGATGTAACCATACGTGTGTGTTGTCGAAATTTTTAGCATGTATTTATGTTTACATGCAACTAATTCCAACTGTTACGTGAGTTGTATGAAAACTGGAATGTCAGTTAAAATGAAATTACTATAAGAACCAGGAATCTATGATGATGGCAAACAACAATTTTTGTTTTTAACAAAAAAATTCGTTTCCTTGTTTTTCAGCTTAAATCGTCATTTTTTTGTTATTCGCACACACAAATACATAGATGTGTTTATCATATTCATTAAAAATAAAGCAGAACCTTTTTTTATAAAATGATCAAATATATTGATATTAAAGAAGGTCACATTATGACATATGCATAGGAAATAAAATAGTAACTACATTGATTGAATTGCAAATATGTCAAAACAATCACACGAAAGTGCTCAACACGAAACGAAAGGAAAGGGCAATATACAGGATAATGTCTATTAATTATTCCTCAAATTATTCGTTGAGAGGTAAAGGATTGATGGTTACATTTTAGGTGATAGTAATAATTCCAGTATTAATAAATACTTTTTTTTGAATTAATAATTATTATTATACAATAATTTTTATCCTGAGACTAGGGATAAATAATTATTCCATTATTATATAATTTCAAGACCAAAATGGATCTAGGATATCTATTTTGAGTGGGTCAAAGGATGTTTGCGGAAACATTTCCCCACGATTTTCAATATCAAAATATATGGAATAATTGTTCCTACATATTGCCCTCTGAAAGAAATACAACTTAAAAAGGCGGCTGAAACAAATTTGTAAATTTATCAAAGGACAATATTTTTTGTGCAAATTTACCAAGGACGATACTTTTGGTGCAAATTTGTCAAAGACTTTAATTACTCACAGACGGAAGTTAACATATACACATGTGGCGGGTTAAACGTTGACACAAAAAATTGACTTGGTCTTAAAAAGTCACATCATCCTTGTGTGTCCCATAACTTCTCTCTGGTTTTTTCCTTCATCACTTCTTCAATATATAATGTAAGTTGGCTTAAAGTGCAAAAATATCCATGTAATTGTCACGAAGGTACAAAAATATCTATTTAAAATTTTTTGGAGCAAAAATGCTCATCACAGTTAATTTTTTGACTTTTTCACTTGTCATCCTCTGTGACATCATCATCACACAAAGACAAATAAATATATAAGTTTGTCACATGTTTTAGTGAGAGAAAAATCGGCAAAAGATGATACGTCAACAAGTCAAAAATTTAACTGTGATGAGTATTTTTACCCCAGCTTTTAATTTGATGGACAGTTTTGCTCAAAAAATTTTACATGGGTATTTTTGCTCCTTCCTGACAATTACATGAGCATTTTTGCACTTTAGCTCATGTAAGTTTTTACATTGCCAATGCTTTATTTTGAAGTTGGCAGAGCCTTCGAAGATAGTGTCACATCATTAAGATTTACCATTAGAAGATGACGTGTCATGCCACATGTGGATATGCTAACTTCCATTTGTGAGTAACTAACGTTCTGAAAATTTGCACAAAAGATATTGTCTATTGACAAATCTACACACAAAATATCGTTTGTGACTAAATTTGCACTTCAAAATTAATTTTTGTGCCAGTCACATTTTCATGTATTATCATTTACACAATTGCACCTTCACCCTAACGTATACTATATGGCCGAACATGGATGGGTTGGGGTAAGAATAAGAGAAATAAAGATAATTCAAAAAATGAAATTTCATTTTTAAATAAAGATTTATATATTTATGTACTTGTGTACTTTATACTTAGACATTCTGGAAACCTCATATTATTTGAGCTGTGACCAATTGAAATTAAAAGCTTCACACATTTTTATTTTGGCAAATTGAGTACTCTTAACATAATTCTTATTTTACTTTCTTTTTAAGAAATATTAACATTTTAATTTCAAGCAGATGAGTTTGTTTCCCTCAAATCAAGAGAACCATTTTTCTTGAAAACAAAATAAAATGAGAAATATCATTACATAAGTTATCAGCCGATAAAGTTGATATGATTAAAGGTTTACATAAGTCATTCCACGGCATGTGTATAATTATAATTTATATCTGTGCATTTGCATGCAGCAATTCTACATGGTTTCGACCATGGAACACCACATCATTTATCCTTACAAATAAAAATGTGCCTTGTGTATTGAGGTATTCCATGTGCATCCCCTGTATGCAAGAACTTCACCGAAAAGGGTTCTTCCTTTGAAACTTCCAATGAACATAGAAAGATCCTCCAATGAATCAATTAATGAGTCTGAAATTCAACATATATTAGGCCTATATATAAAGAAGTGGACTTCCAAAAAACTAGAAAGAAGTGGACTAAAAACATTTATTGCTTTTGTCTGGCTGATGGGATTTACTATGTCTTTCCTGTGCAACTTCATTTCTATGTTTCCTCATAGTGGAGAACCCAGCATTCCTCACAGGTTAGTTAAATTACTATGGCATCTATTTCTTTAATCTCTTCCCACTAAGAATCTTTATAACATATACTGATACTTCTCTTTTGCTTCATGAAAGAGTTTCGGATTTAAATTCTGATTCTGCTGCTCCTTCACTTCACACCATTCATGCTTATGTAACTGGATTACTACTTGCTTTGGTGGGAATAAAGTACCAAGCATTGAACTGTATGTCATGGCACTCTTAGTTTTGAGACCAAACCATCAAAACAATCTAATAACATTGGTTTGGATTTGCCATGTATTTGGAAGTGTTGCTTGTGAGCTTCTCTTGTTGGTTCTAGTCTCTCCAATATGGTGCTTCATCATCAACCTCTCTTCTTCCCTTTTTTCTTGCTTCTCATATTCTTCTTCTCCTACAAAGTCTGCCCCCAACCATCTCATCTTGTGGAGGATCAAGCTAATCATGAAGGGACAGACCTTGAAGCTGCTGCAATAACACCATCCTTGAAATGATATAATACCATTTACCAATAGTCTCCACAAGAGCAAAACCCATCCTTGAAATGATGAAACCGATGTCCATCGCGCATAATAAGTTCCCTTGAGGTGACATAAGACATCAACTTTATTACCAGGTGACAATCATCACAGACACGAAGATTTTTCATCACACATATGGGCATCCAAGACGGCAAGCTAACTAGGCCAAAGGCGAAGGCAAGCTTTTCACTGTGGTACTTCCGGCTCCTATGACCATCAGCGGCGCAAATATATCTTCCTGTATCTTCTACCATCTTCATCATCTCTTCCAACTTCATGTAAATTTCCTTTGCCTGTGGATGACTGGAGTCATCTACTGTGAAAACATGTACCCTGTTATCAACCTCTATCCAGCTACAACCCGGGCTCTTTCTAATTCCTTTCTCTTTCATCATCTTTCTCACATTAGCAAGACCTTCCACCTCCCCAGAATCAGTGTATATATTCGCTAGAAGAACATAACCGCTGGAGTCCTCAGCATTAAGCTCCATCAAATTCTTGACAGCAATTTCTGCTAGTCTTGTGTCACCATGGATTCGACACGCTCCTAGCAAAGCCCCCCAGACAGCAGCATTTGGCTTCAAAGGCATTCCTTCTATCAAATTCTTGGACTGATCTAGTAATCCAGCTCGTCCAAGCAGATCTACCATGCAAGCAAAATGCTCATTTGCTGGAGAAAGGCCAAAATCATTTAGCATGGAGTTAAAATAATGCTTCCCTTCTTCAACTAGTCCCATGTGACTGCAACCAGATAAAACGGCGACATAGCTTATGTGATCAGGCGCGCACTCTGTCTTCAACATATCCTCAAATGTCTCAATTGCTTTACTGCCTAAACCATTTTGAGCAAATCCTGCCATCATAGCATTCCAAGAAACCAGGCTTTTCTCATGCATTGAGTTAAAAACCTTCTGTGCTCCTCTGACTTGTCCACATCTTGAATACATGGTAATGATAGCATTTGAAACTGCAATATCAGAACTTAGGCCAAACTTTTCAACTTGAGTTACAACTTGCATCCCAAGTTTTAAAATAGCCAAGTCAGCACATGCGCTCATTGAAGTTGTGAAGGTGACCCAATCTGGTTCAACTCCTTTCCTTCTCATTGAAATATACAGCTTAAGGACTTCCTCCCAGCCACCATGTTGAACATACATGCTTAACATTGAGTTCCAAGTTATGATATTGCGCTCAGGCATGTTATCAAAATATTTCCAAGCCTTTTCAATGTCTCCTATTTGAGAAAATGCAGTGATCATTGCTGTCCAAGATATTATATTTTTAATTGGCATTAATCCAAAAGTGCGGTTAGCTTTCTCAATATTTCCACACTTAGTATACATTGTAATGATAGCATTCCCTACAGAAATAGATGAATCCATTCCACTCTTTATTATGTACCCATGAAGTAATTCTCCAGTTGTGGCATAGTTTTGACCTGAACAAATACCAAGTACAGTGGAAAGGGTAAACTCATCCAGCTTCACCGGAGACCGCCTCATTTGGTTATATAGTGCCAATGCATCTTCTTCAAGTCCAAACTGTGCCACTCCACTGATCAAGGATGTCCATGAAACTTCATTATGTTCTGATAAATTGTCAAATACACGCCTTGCAGATTCTAAGCACCCACATTTTGCATACATGTCAACAAGCCCACCTCCTGTAAATGCATCAATACTATGTTCCATGCGAAGAATCCTAGCATGCAAATGACTACCCCACAAAAGATCAACTACACTAGAACATGCACTTAGTACAGTACCATAGGTCATAGAATTTGGTCTAAATCCCTTAGTGCACATCTCTACAAACATACTGAGACTCTGCACCCCAAATCCATGTTGGGAGAGAATTGATATCATTGTATTCCAAGAAACCGAGTCATGTTCAGGCATCCGAGAGAATGCACTAAGAGCCTTCTGAACTCCATGTGATCTAGAATAACCATATATCATGCTGTTCCAACAAAACAAACTAGGATTTTCAATGTTAGAAAACACTTTCTCAGCAAAACTCACAGCTCCACACTTGATATACATATCAACAATCGCATTACTAATGCTAATTACACTAAATAAACCTAATTTCATCACCAAGCCATGCAACTGAACAGCCAATTTAATGCAGCCAAGGCACGCACAAGCCTTCAACGCACAACAAAAAAGAAACGGATCGTTAACATAACTGAAATCCCAAGGCATTGACATGAAAGTTTTAATGCTATCACCAGGCCTTCCATTTTGACAGTAGCCTGACATCATAGTGGTCCAAGAAATCGAGTCCCTTACAGGCATTATTCCAAACAGGTCCTCTGCTTCCTCCATCCAACCCGAATCAACAAATCCATGGATCATTGTATTATAAGTGAAAACATTACGATGATGGCTGTCACTGAAAACCTGAAATGCATCATCAATCAAGCCACAATTGCAATACATATGAAGTAGCTTGTTCCGCAAGAAAGTAGAAGCATCCAGACCAGAGGTTATGAGTTGGGCATGGATTTTTCTTGCAAAGGGTATATCATCAATGGAAGAACAAGCCTTCATATCATCAGAAAACTTCTGGGTTATCTCCATGTTAGACAAGTGAACAGAATGGC
Organism: Mimosa pudica; assembly: GCA_029929735.1. NCBI lineage: Eukaryota > Viridiplantae > Streptophyta > Magnoliopsida > Fabales > Fabaceae > Mimosa > Mimosa pudica. The sequence goes on from JAKELP010000040.1 coordinate 1,877,799, forward strand.
CATGACTAAAAACAGGTTTGGGAGACAAGTTATGCTGTATAGAAGTTGACACATACTGGACAAGTAAGTGTGAAAGTTGATAAAATGCTTTAACTTGAACTTGATAATCACTCCCAATTAAGCATCTGTAAAGTTGAACTCTCATTTGAGTGAATAAAGGGAAGAAGTTTAAGATTAGATTGGGAAGAGGGCTTTCTGGGAAAATAAAACATTAGTCTTTAGAGTACAAAGGAATAGAAAGATCCAAAAACCAGTGTAAAAGAGAAATTATATTTAAGGGAAATTTTCAAATAAGTACTTTAAACATGTAAAAGGAAAAATGATGTACCCAAATTTGCAAAAGGAAAAATCACGTATTAAGACCTAAATTGGGATTATGAAATATTGCACAATGACTCAAATGCCCTTCTCCTCATTGTACTCTCACTTCCTTCTCCACCCACACCCTTAAGTTTATGAGCAGCAGATTTATCATCCATCGAATACTGTGCTGCAAAAACATAGTCAAATCGCAAAAAACAAGAAATGAGGATGGTGAAATGAGGACAGAGGGAGAGACGATGGTGAAATGAAAGAGCTAGTGTGACTGAGTGATGGTGAAAAGTAAGGACTAAGGAGTATAATAAGAGAAGTACATTTGATTCATTGTGTAATACTCCCTCCAGTTCTTAAATATAAGATCACTTTCTAATTCAACTCAAGTTTTCCCTAAATTACACTTATACTCCCTTCACCCAAAAATCAGTGGTTTGAAGGAGGTGAGGAGATATTTTTAAAACTTAGATGAGGGGTATTTTGGAAATTTTATGTAATCTCAACTCACTGGAATGTCTTCCTTAATTTCTCCAAATTTGCTAAAGTGATCTTATATTTAGGAACCGAGTGAGTATTTCATAGGTCCTAGTAGTTGATTTGTTATTTTCTATATTTAATTTAATGGGGTGATGGTGATAAAGGCATTTGAATTTTACACATAACTAATTTAAGGTAGGGGACATCAATTTAATCTGCATATTTTGTGAGACATCTTGTTCCTTATGTGGAACCACTAATTAATACTCCTCCGGTCCTAAATATAAGACCTAATTGACTTTTTTGAAAAATCCTAAAAAAAGCAAATTAAGTTAATTATAAATTGATTTACCTAATTTTTCCCCTTAAACTAGTTTATTTTACTTATAAACTAATGGATAATCTAAAAATATATCAAATATGTCATCATTTAATAGACTATTTTGCAACTTTAACCTCTCCAAAAAAAAGTTATCTAGATCCCTACATTTAGGACCGGAGGTAATATTTCCTAATTTTTTATATGCACAATATGATTAAAATATCCATATAAAAAGTTGTGTTGTGTTTATACATGTCCAGCTATCATACTCTTGGAAGTGACTTTAAATCTAAATCAATGGAGGATTAATCTCTCACTGGATTTTAATTCGGTGCTCATCACCCATATCGCTCATCACCTTCTCATCACCAAAATACATACAAAAATAGTAGCACATGGTGGGCCCCAAAATCTCTCTCCTAATGTGGCCCACCACATGCTTATTTATTTGTGTATGTGATGAGATAACACTAAATCAAAATCCGTCTCTCACCTATTAAGTAGTACCACGAACATTTGTTTGTAGGAGTAATTGTTTAGAACACAAATGATATGACTAAATTGCATATAAGATTTTCTTTTGGTTTGGGCATATTGGTCCAAAAATCTTCTCCGACAAAAAGTAGATTAAGAAGAGAAATATAAAATATAGGATTGTACACTTAGTAATTTACAACCTTTTCTTTGTTTAAGCACAAAGTTCTGTGTTATTATCTAGTCAAAAGTTACCACTTGCCATACTTATATAATTAGAACTTAAATATAATACTACATGTTAAATTGGAATAATCAACGCTAGACCAGATGATCTTAAATTTTGGAGGGGAGTGACTTATTAACTTCGTTTGTTAAGGGTACATATTAAACTATACTCCCTTCATCCCATAATTTATAAGCTTATGTTTTGAGAGAGACTCTGTCCTATAATGTTATAAGTATAACTTGCTTTTTGTCATAGCATTTATTGTGTTTTTCCACTTTTACCCTTCATTGACAACACACTCTCTCATCTTTCTTATACACACTCTCATTTTTTCTCAACTAATCATCATCCTACTTATCCTCTTCATAAGTAGGGGCAAATAAAATTGAAACAAAAATGTTTTTGACATGGTTGCTTTCAACCACTTTTAATAAATTTTTAAATATAATAATTCGGTTATTTTATGCTTATATTTTGAAATGGAGGTCTAAGATCTTACATTATAGTTGTTGGAAGTCGCTGATTCATAATGTTTCCTTTAATGCATCATTCACGAGCCAACAAAATTCACCCTCATTATACTCACAAAATATGAAACTCAACTTCATATTTTAAAAAAATTCATTAATAAACTACAGATCCATCTAATAAGACAATTATATTTGGGTGATTGTGTCCACATGCATGCTTGAAAATATTTTAAAATTTTGGATTGGCGTGGGTACTGTAATTTAACTTAAATATTCAAGAATAATCTCTTGCAAAAAAATGTTCAGCCTATACTTGATGGTTGCTTTGAAGATTAAGTGGGCAGGCATAATTCAAAGGATGCAAATACGCAGTCTGATCATTCCTTGTTTCAATGGGGATTTTCATGGGGAAAAGGGTTGAATTTTACATGTAATTTTGTGGTTGGAGTGTCGAAATTTGTCATTGTAGCTTTTGACAGTAATATAATCCTTCTTCTTATCCTAATTATAGGACCTATTTGGGAATGTAAATCTGATCTTTAGTATAAGACATTTTTTTTAATTATTCTGAACTTTTCTTAAATTATTTTTATTAATACTCTCAATGACAAACATAAAAAAGAGAGTGCATGTTAGGCTAAAAGTATATGGTTATTTGCAATACCATGTGATTTGAATTAACTTAACTTACATGAATATGTCTTATATTTAGGACTAGATTAAATAGTATAATTTTCCTTTTGTGAAAGACCATAGTAGTTTTCTATTTATTATTTGATGATAATAATGCATAAGCTATTTTTGTTATTACAGACTATATAAGCTACAAGATCATATCGCAGCATCCTTACATATATATTTTTTGTCTCAATCATTTATTTGGAACCTGTATATCGATTCGAATCCAAGTATTACCCTACCCCTCCACTCCAAAATTCAAAGACTAATAAAGTAAGACCCTAATTCGCTATATCTGAAATTTATAATTTTTCTCCAAATTATATATGATGATTGCACTTGTTTATGTATTAATAATCAAGACAATTTTATCAAGTTTTAGATTATAACGTTAATTATTAAAAGGATATTTGAAGGAAACTAACATACTTTTTTACAAATATATATTCAACTAACCTATTTACGTTTTTAATGTTTATAAATTTATTATATATCTAGCTCCTATACGTATACTTTTTTCAAGGCACATAAACATACACCAAAATGGTTGAATGACAAAAATGGTTGGAACCGTCCTTTGAAGAAACTCAACTGATTAGAAAAGTTTGGCAATTTAGCATAATATGGATGACCTAGCATTTCCAAATTATGTTTTATCATTAGCTAGCATCTAATTACGTGCAGATTTAGTCTAATCCCATAACTCACACTTCAAAGGATGGGTGGCAAAACCTTACGTGCAAGAAATATCAGCAGAATTAATGTTATGCTATCAACAACAGCATGTGCACATATGGTTTATTATAAATTACTGTATATATTCTGATAAAAAAAAATTACTGTATATACAATATTAAAATTTTATATAAATGTTTAACGTTCATAAAATTTAAATAATATATTATATTTGCTATTTTCATTATATATAGGAGAAAATGAGGGTGATAATATGTGGAAAACGCCTCAAGTAAAGTACAATGAAGGTCCAGTCTTGGATGTGGTCGTTGAAAAACGTTGAATTTCTAGTGTGATGACGAACTGTGTATTTTTATTTCCCCTCAATTCTCAGCTGCAAGATTTCTCAAATGGTGTGTGGATGCTTGAACAACCCCTCTTTACATGTAATTTCACATTTTCTCTTCTGAAATAGTATTTGTTATATGTAAAAATCTAAAAAAATAGGTTGCTAATATTTAGAGTTCTGTGAAGACTGAAGAGCTATAGGTTAAATATTTTATGTTTATTATTGATGCTTTTCATTCAAGAAAAATTAATCATTATTGATAATTTAATTTAGTTACTCGGACTCGAGTTTGAGTCTCAATAAATACAAAAACGTTTATGCAAGACCCCAAGGAGTGACAAGTGAAAAACTGTCTCATTTGGGTCGATAATATTTATATTTAACTTTGTAATATCAAATATAAGATGTTATTATACGATAACAATATTAAATTAAAAAAACAATATCCAGTAATACGCTTTGTGAGATGAATGATTAAAATGTGAGTGAAATTTCTTCCCTAGCTAATAGCACTGATAGGAAGTTAAATCGTGCCCTCCAAAATGGACTCTTGTTTCCCTCAATTATTGGTATCGTATTAATTTTTAATTTGTTATATTTACTTTTATATAGGCATACAACTCATTTAAATAGCAAATCCGAGAATCATAATTCATAAGTTCACTTCTCCAACTCCCTCCCTCCCTCCCTCTCTAATACATTTCGGCTATCAAACCTGCCCCACAAAATCATGATGGTAAGCTCGTCGAAATGAAAGTAATTATTATTCGACCATGTTGAAAGTTATTTTTCGTCATTTTCATTTGGTTTCCATATATTTGGTTTATATAAAGAATGATGAGAATCAAACAACAAGAATCAATGTTAATATCTGAGAATATCAACTCTTATTAGTTTCTTTTATTTTCACATCAAACATTGAATATACTTGTATCATTTACCACTTAATTTGTCTAATTGGCATATGCTCATTATTTCTAAATATGTGCGTAAATAAATTATATTTCAATAATACTACACTTGCACATTGCACGGAGTAGAATGGAGTGAACAAATAATGTTTCATCCATATATTATTATATATAAATTTGTGTGTGTAGCCTGTACATATCGGGATGAATGATTGCTCCAACAAGAAATGATTTTGTAAATTAGGTTTTTCCCATAGTTTTTTGTTGGCTTTTTCCCTTGCAAGTCCTACCTTTAGTCCTACCTTTGAGATGTGAATAATTTGAATATATATATATATATATATATATATATATATATATATAATTGAACTGATGAAGAAATGTTTATGTTAATAAGTGCAGCAAAGGGTTGTGATAAAATTAGGGTGCATGAACAACCACAAGTTAAGATCCAAAGCCTTGAAGATTACTGTTGGCTGTTCTGGTGAGTATCCATAGGCCCAATTTTTTTTAAAGAAAGCTTGCATTTATTTTTGATAAGTAGACATGGTAATTATGTGAGAACTTTAAAATATGAAGAACATTAGTTTAATATAAATTTCATACTCCATGAACTTATATAATAACGGTTAAATAACAATTTTGTATAGGTTAAAAATTATAGTAGTCACAAAAAAAAATGTGTATTGGCTTCCCTAAGTTATTTGCATTTTTTAAAGATAATTTGCATTTGTGTCACCGTTTAAGAAAAGTCTTCTCATATGTGTATTAAAGATGATTTGTCAGCAAAGTTTAATTTATCCAGTTGGTAAAGAGTACGTTGACTCATAATAACTCGCATATTCAATTCATATTACTGATGATATGAGGAACATATATTGGTAGAGATGATTCATAACTACTTTTGTAAGTGTTCTCCAACCTTAAGGGCATATTATGATCTAAAACCTCAAGGACCCAACTTAACTTCAGGTGTGGGTGGGTGGGTGATTTGGCTATAAGTATTTGTATAAGCACTCTATGGTCTCAACTTTCAAACATATGTACAGTGGTGAGCTGCCCCACTTCAAGAAATCTAATCCGCATAAACTTTCAATAATAAAAGTACTATATATAGATAACTTACACAATTATAAACTTGGAAAACAATGTGAACTGATGTATTACGTTTAGAATCAAAGTAAACCCCTAATTTACCCATACATAATATACATTCAGGACATTTGAATAATAATAAGAATGATTTAGTAAAATTTGTATATTTATTAAACTTTGTCAACAAAATGTATGGATACAGGAGTGGAGGGTGCAAGATTCAAAGGGGAAGAGAAAGATCAAATAGAAGTGATAGGGGAAGGATTGGACATAGTTGAGCTTATAAATATGCTAAGGAAGTGTGTTGCTCATGCTGAACTACTTACTGTAACTCCTATTAAAGAAGAAAAGAAGACACAAGATACCAAAAGTTTCTCACAGCTTGATCATTTTAACAAGACTGTTTGTTATTATCCAGAAAGTGTTCCCCATTACCCAATTCAACACTGCAGGACTTCATATTATTATCAAGACCCTTATTACTGTTCCATCATGTAATAAGGCACAGGAGAATTTTTAGACACTCTTTTACATGCGAGCGCGCACACACATTTAAATGCATTTTTTTTTTGGCCAACCACATTTAAATGCATATAATAACATAGTTTGTGCGTATTTCATATCAATTCAAGACCCTTATTATTGTTCCACAATGTAAGCAAAGAGAAATATTATTATATACAAGTGTTTTTAATTGCATTCCATTACACATATTCTTGCAGACTTAGCTTGCAGTTTTTTTATATTAATTAAAAGCTTTTTGTGATTAAGTTTATTTAAGAATTTCTTAATATCATCCTTTTCCAAAATATTTGCTCAACAAAAATTGGACCATGCATATATAGTATGCAAGTTGTGATCGAGCGTAAAGAATATTTAAATTATTGAGATTTTAGGAAACTAATTACTAATAACGAATTCCGAAATCCTTGTCAAGTGTTCCAAAAATAGCACTTGTTCAATATCCAAAACGTCCTTTGATAAAAAAAATATCCAAAACGTCCAACACCAACGTTATTTAACAATTGTTGGATAGTGGTTAATTTTTTTTTATACAAGTGGTTGAAAATTATTTTTTTTTTGATACAAGTGGTTGAAAATTATTTAAGGCCATATAAAACTAGCATGTTTCATTTAATTTGTTTTGATCAGTAACTATTTCATCTGCTCTGCATAACTTCTCCCTTGAATTTGGTACTTTAATTTTTATAGATAATAATCATACATATAAAACAAAAATGGTACAAAATCCTATCAACTTTTTCAATCATGTAAGCATCCGTAACTTCTAAAACTTGAAAAACAATTACTACCTTAATTTCTAAGATTGCTGAAATAACCTTTGTTATTAATATCCCCCCTCTTACTAATAATAAAACATAACATTCATTATCCCTACATGAGGACACTCCGATAAGTTTGTTACATATAACCCTTCAAACACTAAATTAAGTGCTTTAAGACCCTTAAAATTTCAAATTATATGTAGATAGAGCTTTTATCATAATACAATTCATTAAATGAAAATAACGAACAAATTAAAAGTAACGAAGTCATGCTTATTGGAAAAAAAATTAGTGGTTGCATTATATATACATGCATATAAAAATTTAAGGAATATAAGATTGTTAATTACTTAATTTGTATATGTCACAGAGGATGTTTACATTACATATAGCCTAAACTCAATTGATTTTTACAGAAAATATTACCTTGCGTGTACCCCAAATAGCGCAGCAAGGATATAGAGAAATAGACACTAATAATAATCCTGGTTGTGTTTAGTGAAAGGGGTCAGTCTTTCACAATGTTGATAGGGCTTCAAATATCTCATCTTCAATAAGAGGATACTTATGTCTTACCTAAGCAAAAAAAAAAAAAAATACTCTCTACAATTCTAAATATATGACGATGAAGTTGATTTTTTTTGTGGAGAATAATGAAGTAAAATAGACAACTAAATGTTAACATACATTAATCATAAATACATTGTTTAATAAGTAAAATAAATTAGTTAATTATAAAAAAAAAAGATAGATTAAAGTGATTTATATTGCATCACTAGTTTCTCGTAAAATGTCAACTTTATTTCATCTTCCCCTCTAATCTTAAATAATAGGATATATATTTATCTAATTTAATGAGATCCAAGACATTATTAAATTAGTGAATGTCACAAAATAAAAGCACTTTAACCATCTATCTTCATTCACATCATTCCCTTCTTACTTACTTACTATGAGAAACATCTATCAATGAAGGTAATTTGGGGAACATTTGACAAAAATTGCAAATATATCATATTTCAAACCAACTTTCATTCCTAAAATAAGTCGTATATTTAGGACTAGAGGGAGTACTTATAATGAGAGGTAGCAATAATTAGAGCTTTGAAAAGGATAAATCCGTTGGCAAAAAAGAAAATGGAAAAGGGTAAATCCAAAAAAAGGGTAAGCCCTATTAGATGAGAGATAAAAGTTTTGGTCATTTCTTGAGCATTTGCGGCCTGACAATGAACCTTTTAACCAAAAAAAATATTTTATTCTTTTCAAAAGATAATGCTAAATATTAAGAACTTTAATTTAAGACATAATTGTTATCAAAATTAAATTGTAAAGACTAACAAAAGTACCAAGTACACAATTAAATGATAATCATATGGGCAGTGACCCTATTTTGCCTTTCAATTAAACACCCTGGACCACTGAGCACCCTAAACTAACACCAGGTACAATTTTACCCTTGAAGTAACCAAAGTGATCCAATTTTACCCTTAAGCAAATGTAATGTTGACACGTGTCATCCACGTGTCAACATTACATTAATCAGAGTGTAAAATTGAATCACTTTGATTACTTCAAGAATAAAATTGTACTCATTGTTAGTGTAGGGTGTCGAGTGATCCAGAGTAGTTACTTTAAGGGCAAAACAGGGTTATTGCCATAATCCATATTAATATCTTTTTAAATACATAGGTAGTTTACAAATATAATCACACAAAACATAAATAATGTTATCATTTAAAATTTAAACGAATAACATATAACATACTGTTTAAAACAAAAGAAACAAGATATGAGGGGTGCACAAAAGCGAGGTTGCCCGATTGATCGGTCATGACTCGACCTTGTCCTATGCAAAAATTGGTCTGTCACAATGTAGCATGAGACTAGCCCATTAGAACATGATTGACTCGACCATCGGGTAGGACAGGACCAGAGCATATGCTCTATGACCAACAGGGCTGCTCGACCCGATTATTTTATTAATATTTTAATTAAAAAAATAAAAGTTTATTATTTATTTAATATACAAGTGTTTTTTTTGCCAATTATTAATATACAAGAGTTAAAGACACAAACCTTGGACTTCATCAGTCTCACTCTCCCTTGTTTCTTGCCAATTATTAATAATATCTTTTCCTTCCCTTTCATCTATTAATTCAATCGATAGGATGCCTAGGATCATTGTATCGGTGTAAGTGAATCTCTTGATGCACTTAATCATACCATTTGGCCACTACTTATGCTCTCTGACTATTGTAAATATATTATTTACAATCTCAGTGATGATGTACAGAACTTGACTAGGGATTTAATCGAAAGAGTGATTGATGGAGCAACAGCAATTTTCTGGGAACTTCTGGATCTTGATCAAAGCTTCCTGATTCTGAAGAAATCCAAAGCCATTATGCACATCTTTCCTAGAGCCACATTCAATTCCAGAAGTAATTGCACCATGATCAATATCTCCATTCTGGATAATTCTCTCAAAACAATGATGGCTGAAATTTGTCTTTATGATTGGAATAAAGCTTGTGTTTAGTTATCTAGCTGGTATTATTGATGTACATTAATTAAAACTTGAGGGATGAGGCACCTTGCAAACTCTATTTGCCTCAACGGTATATGCAATTTTCATTCTTGTGTATGTTAATTGAATTAGCTATCATATTTTCAACTTATAGAGAATTGCAGATTTTAAGAGCTTTACTCTCCAATGATTTCTTCAATTTTCATCTATTAATTATTAAAATTTTGATAGATTACTTAAATGATTTATCTCATACTACTCTATATCAATAAAGTTATCATATAGTACTACTCAAATATTGAAATGCCCTATTATCAGCCAACCACGCGAAGCGTGGGAACACTGATGTATCAATAAAATCAATCAAATATATACTTATAAATCTTGTGGCTCATTCCTCATTGGTCCACTTGTCTTGTCTCCATGGGTTGTTTTTTCCTCTTGCCTTGTGTCCATTGGTTGTTTTTTCCCAATCAAACCTTAGTCCAATGTTTGTAGTCTTTTATGTAGTCTAATAGTCTTTCACAACTTTGGTGTTGTGTGATATTTTGTGTGTGTGCATTTAGGATGCCTTCGTGGAGTTCACCGTACGTGGTATATTTTGGTTTCGCGCTCCCCCAAGTGTCATTAAGTGTGATGCTTCTTTTCCACTCCATGCATACTAATTAATGAAGGTTTTGTAATTTCCACCCCATATTTTCATTAAGGTTTTGTTTAAATCTGCGCCTCTTTTTTTCTGATTACAGCTTCAACAAGGAAATTGATTTGACAATTGTTTTTTCAGTATTAATTTCAGCAGATGCAAAAATGTATACCCTTTTAATGTAGTTTTGGTCAACAAAAATATACTAAAATACACCATTGTTATGTCACATAATTAAACCAAAGGAAAAAAAATCAAACTATGAGAATAAACCTGTGTGATTTTTGGATAATATTAGTTCAAGATTACGTAGCTGGTCATACGAGGAGTTAGATTATGAATAATATTTATACATTGAGGATCATAGAAATTTAAATTAGTTAGAAAGATCAACTAACTAAAAAATTTAGTCCAAGTAAACCTTCATATGGGAGGAGTGCTCGAAGAAACTTGATTTAGTTTTTGGAAGCGGTTTGGATGGAGGAGGTTAACCATGGGGTTTGGCTCTTCTTTTATTTTTGACAACGGATGAGTGTGATTATTGACTAAGTTAAACATATTACATGAAATCTAGATTGATTTTTTTTGGAGATATAAGAACCTCTCTTTTAAAGAACTATATTATAGATAGTATGCATCAAAATTTCCACACATTTTCACATTAACACAACATGAATATGACAATAATAAAACAATTTTGGGACCAACATTTTCATTGTAATATAGAGTGTATCTTGACAATTTTGATCAATGTGACATAAGAAAATACCCCCTCCGTTTCTAAATATAAGATCACTTTATCTAATTTGGAGAGATTAAGGAAGAATTTCCAATGAATTTGGATTAAATGATCTTCCCAAAATACCCCTCACTTAAATTTAAAAGACAAACAGGGATTTGAGAGAGAAGTGAGAGAGCTAAGAAGTATAGGGGTAATTTGGACAAAATTGAGACAAAATAGAAAGTGATCTTATATTTATTAGGAACTTATCCACTTCCCCAAAGTGATCTTATATTTAGGAATGGAGGGAGTACCACTTTTTATTAAATCTAACACATTTCTCACATAGTATCTAATTTGCAAAATACCAAAATGAACTCGTGTAATGCACGGGATAATCCACTAGATGAAGTTAAGGTTGTTTAAGACTTAGCAGAGAGAAATATAAATACAAATGTTTATTAAAATATCTTGAATGAATAAAAAGGGAAAAATATTTTGGCCAAGTGAGCTGAATAACTGCTGAATAACTACACATGTACATTGAGGTAATATATGCCTTGTAATAACATAGAAACAAAAACACTTTATGCGTATGAAATGAACTACTCAAAAAGATAAGTGAAAACAAGATAATATCTTTTTAAACTACTTTTTCAATATTTAACGGACAAATTGTTTTATAGTTGTTGCGCGGAGTCAACCCTAGTTATTTCACTAATGTTGTGCAAGATTTGTCACTTTTTAATTTTGTTTTGAATTAATTTGGCTTTTTCAGATTATTGTTGTTTTTTATACTATTACTTTCATGATGTTTGTATGTACATACTTATTGTCAAGTTTTGAATTATTACTTTGATACTTACTATACATATACATGTATCATCAGTCTTGATTGATTTTTTGTTTTTTTGTGTTGCCAAATATAATTTCATACGGTCCTATCTCCCCGTGCGACGCAAGCACCGGAGGAAAAACTCGTTAATATACAAGAGTTAAAGACACAAACCTTGGACTTCATCAGTCTCACTCTCCCTCGTCTTTTACCTTCGACTTCTTCAATCTCAGCTATGTTTCTACCTTCACGTCGGCTGCTTCTTCAATATAACTCAGCCTGATTCGTTGAATTTGTGCTAATACATATGTATGTGAAAAATTTCTATTCTTCCCCCTTTCTCGTAGCTTGCTTGTAGGAGTATCCTTTAACGCTTGTGAAACATTGAAGAATCAAAGCATAGTTTTGTGACATTAGGGATCAGATGAAGTTCATTTGTTTCTCTGTTTTGCTGATTTGTATGAGTGTTTAAACATGGATGTGGCTCAAGTTGTGTATTGCTTAAATGTTTGTAGATTTTCTGTATTTTCCTATTGTCATAGCCAATTAGATTTAGGAAGCAATGAAGGTATTTGTTTAGCTTGAGTTGGTTTTGCTGTGTTATTTTGCATTGCTTGATTCAGATGGGGATATAAATATATGTACATACATCTGTTTTGCTGTTCCGTTTGTAGTTGGAATATAAATTTGCATATTGAATTACAAGAGTTCTCCTCTCTATGCTGTTAGGACATAAATATGATATGGAATTTCATATTGCAACAAAAAAAAAGAGAAATAAATCTGATATGGAATTTCAGTGTAAGGAAAACAAACTTTGTGGCAATAATATATGTGAAAATCTGCTGGACTGCTGCAAAGAGATATAAGAAATTAATTTCTTGTGTTTGAGTTTACAAATTCTATATCATGTGAAACTCTGCTGGATTGCTACAAAAAAAAAAAAAAAGCTTAGGGACCACCATGGTCCGTCATGTTGCCCTGTGGTCATGTCTGGCCCGATCTCAGTGTCGGGCCAAATAGGAAATAAAAATGAAAGAAGATTTGAATAATTTATAAAAAAAATTCTTGGCAGTACTACAGTCTTTCACCTTCGTCCTCTCACAGTGACAGTTGACACAAATCTGAAACCCTAACACTCACCCGGAGGTCTGTGCTCTTATTTTGCTCCTATTACTTTCTAAGTTTAGCTTCCTCTCCTTTTTTTAATGAACCCAAAAGGTCAAAATTGGGAAAGTTCAATTTTTTAAAACAATTTTGATGAAAACAAGCTTGAAATGGGTGGTGTTTCTAATTAGTAATTCAGCTCCTTTAGTTTGATGAAGGAATGTAATGAGCTTGAGGAATGAATGAATGTTTGTTGGGATTTCAATTTCCTTTGCTTTTGCTTTTCTGTGTTGCAATTGGTTTTTTTCTTTTTGTGGATATGGTTGAATGTATGATTTGTTTTGCTTCAAAACATCAATTGAAAGGTGGGTACGGGCTTACCCATTCCTGTTCAGTATTAATCAGGCGGGTACAGGTAGGACCATGGACCCGTACTCCCGTTTACTCTACCCTAGTTTGGGGGGAGGGGGGGTTTGGGTGGAGATTATTCCAAAAAACTGTGTTAAAATTAACACAATATAAACAATCCAAAGGACAATCCTCTAACCACAATAGTGCCCTCTGAGTGGATACTGTGGTAATACTAAACATTGATTTTAGGATAGATTTTTTGTTATTTTGAAAGAGATAGTAATGGTAGTTAAATGTTTTTTGAGGTTAACTTACTTTTCAAATTAAACAGTATGTTGTGATTAAGTATAGAACAACTTGAGTACATCTACTTATATTATTAACCAATATACCATTGTTTTACTTTATTCTTAATCATTATCATGCTCACAAAATGCTATTCTCGCTAGCTACTTGTGATGCGAGTCATTTCAAAACATCTTTTTCTCGGTCCTGTGTTGTTTATGAGGAGACTTTTAGATTTTCCATTTGGTGCATGTTCATTATATTGCACAAGTTTTTCTGCTGGAAGTTATGATTATGTTAACCGAGCTGTATTTCTTCAAGCTTGTTTCTTGTCTAATATCTGTGAACGTCTTATGAGTAAGCTTTGTTTTATGATTTCAATAATTGGAATAAAATAGTTGGTTAATTTGATAAGTTGAGCAGAGTCGGGCTTAGTACTGGACTACTGGTGACCCAGATAATAATTTGTATTGACCTAATGAACTTAGGTATGTTGGGCCCATAATAATTAGTATCTAGGTCAGGATTATATAACCTGAAATAGAGTTAATCATCATTGTTTGGTTTTTGATTATCAATGGAGAATTATCTTTGATGGCTGCTTATTCTTGTCTTTGACCCTCTGTTGTTCTTTCTTCTTCCCTTTCTTCCTAATCTTTCTTAACAGAATTAATTATTATTCTGTTAACACTTTGATTATGGAATCCCAGGTGGGATGTAAAACCTTCCCCCAGAACTTGTTTTGTCCCATGTTATTTAATGTGGGATTAAGGCATCTAGCATTACCTTGGTTTTAATCAGTCAACTATTCCCAATAATATTGAAAGTTCATTGGGTGTACACACTTACTCACTTAATTGGGGTTTAACATTTTTCATTCTCCTTTGTAATAATGCACAGATATTGAGGAAGGAAAAGCTTGCATAAATCTCTATCAACTTTAAGGTTGCTGATTTCCACACATTCAGTTGGTTCTGGTCATTTAAAAGTTCAGCCTGATATGGTGATTCCTTTTGTACTGCAAGCAAAATGTTCAGGTTCATTCCAACTCTTCTGATTTTTCTTTTTTCATATGCGTGCTTGATTTGTGTTTTACCTAACATTTTTCTGTTATGCATTGTAATTTTCTTTCATCAAGGTATTCCGCTCCTATCAAAGTCTCTGGCTCATTGTGCTACCAGAGTTGATTATCACAAATCTTTTCCTTCAACATCTAGAACGGTATTGATGTCTTGCCTCTCATCCTATTCTTAACTTCCTCATTCATATCGTGACTCTTTCATTGGGTTTTCAAGGGGCAATATCGTTTACAATCTTAATGTTTCGTGTGAGCAGATATGTAGACCAAAGATAAACTATTTTCCTAGAACCCATTTTGGCACCAGATTAGTGGTGTCAGCTGCAAAGAATGATCAATTGAGATTTGATGATGAATTTCGTCAGGAGCCTTTTTGGCTGACTTTCATCGCAGACGTCATATGGTATTGTTTGAACTCTTAAGTCTATCACGAAACTGCAGTAAAACAATATTTTTTCAATCATTAATTGAGTTTTCCAATTATTGTTCTAACAATAGAAAAAGAGTTAGTCACCCAATAACTGCGTGTTCAATCTCAGGGGGGTAAAATGGTTGTTTGAATTTTTGGTCGATCAGCCAAGCCAGCTGAAGTACATAGAATGGCCAAGCTTTAGTAATACGGTATGTCTCGGAAGTCTGCAGTTTGGAAATGCATGTTTTACTTCTCAAAATTAAAATCTAGGGCAAAGGCCCAAAAATGATACATAACTATTGACAAATGAACAAAAATAGTACATAACTATTTCAAGGTACAAAAATGATACACAACTTTTACCATGTGATAAAAAATGATATTTTCACTAATATGACAATAATATTAGACATGAAATATCCAAAATGCCCTTATAATTAAATAAACTTTTACCAGCCAGCGATTAATTTATAAGGGCATTTTGGACTTTTCATATCTAATATTATTGTCATATTAGTGAAAATATCATTTTTGATCACATGTTAAAAGTTGTGTATCAATTTTGTACCTTCAAATAGTTATGTACTATTTTTGTTCATTGTTCAATAGTTATGTATCATTTTTGGGTCTTCGCTCTAAGATCTAACTACTATATTTATACATATCATCATTTTTTTAAGTGTGACAAAAAGTCAAAAACTCCCTTATCTTGGAAAGAAGTACCAAACATTTCATGTATAGTTTTTTTGGGACAATTGCACTTAGGTCCTAAACAAGACACTTAATTTCAGAAAGGTCTCAAGAAGTTGTTAATGACTACTATTAACAACTGCAATAGCCTTCATTAACAAGTAGTAATAACTCTCTGGAACCTCTTTGAAGTTAAGTCTCTTATTTGGGATCTAGGTGCAATTATTCCAAAGTTTTTTTTGTTTTTTGTCTTAATAGAATGTGAAGCATCTTTTCTTAGTTTTCTGTACATATTTATATACTACATCTACTTTTAAATATAAGAGCTAATTGGGGTTGACTGTAGTGTTAAATATAAGATGTTTTTTATCTCTTGTTTATTGTTTTTTATCTATTGAGCATGAGCATACACAACCATTTTAACAATAGGTCATTGTCTGGTTTTTCGCAAGAGTTATCAAACTCTTATAAGAAGGGATATATAAAGAAGCAAGTTCATGAGAGTAAGATTAGATTTAGTACGTGGAATGTAGGAACCTTGAAAGACAAATCTTGGGAGGTAATAGGAGTAATGAGGGATCGAAAGATAAACATTTTATGTCTTCAAGAAACTAAATGGGTTGGTGAAAAGGTTAGGGATATTGGTGGTTATAAACTCTGGTATACTGGTAAAGTGAGTTATAGGAATGGTGTTGGTATAATTGCGGATGAAGAATGGAAGAAGAATGTGGTCGAAGTTTTTAGGATTGGAGACTGATTAATATCGATACAAATACTAGTTGAAGAGGAAGCAATTAATATTATTAGTGCATATGCCCCTCAGGTTGGGACATAATTGCACATTAAGGAACAATTTTGGGACGAATTGGAGGAGATGATTCAAAGAATACCTATCAATGAAAAGGTTTTTATTGGTAGTGATTTTAATGGACATGTTGGTAAAGATGCAGGACAATACACACAAGTTCATGGTGGTTTTGGATTTGGTAGGATCAATAATGAAGGACAGTCTATTATTGAATTCTGCATAGCTCACAATCTAAAAATTGTTAATACTTGTTTTGAGAAAAAAGAAGAGCATTTGATTACATATAAGAGTAGAGATAATAGATCATAGATTGATTTCTTTTTAGTAAGAAATTCGGACAGAAGAATTTGTGCAAATTGCAAGGTAATTCCAGGTGATGGAGTGGCAACACAACATAGGCCTTTAGTTTTAGATGTTCGTATGAAGTTTAATCGAATGAAAAAGCGAGAAATGTTTAATCCAAGAATTAAATGGTGGCAATTAAAAGGGGAAAAATGATAAATTTTAAAAATAGGATGACAAATGAATGTGTTTGGGATAAACAAGTGAATGCTAATGATTTATGTAAAGAAATGATTAAGAGGGTGCTAAAAATAGCTAAGGAAATTTTAGGTGAATCAAAGAGTTATATTAGGTGTAAAAAGGAGACTTGGTGGTGGAATACTAGTGTTCAAGAGAAAATTAAATTAAAAAAACAGTGTTTTAAGGATTTATATATGTGTGATAATGAGGAAAATTGGGTTAAATATAGATTAGCAAAAAAAAGGAGGCGAAAAAAGCTGTAAATATAACTCGTGCTATTTCTTTTGAAGAGTTTTATGAAGAGTTAGGGACAAAAGTTGGGGAACAAAGAATGTATCAAATTGCAAAAATAAGGGAGCGGAAATCAAGGGATTTAGATCAAGTAAGGTGTGTTAAGGATGAAGATGGTAATGTATTGATTACAGATGATAAAATTAGGGATAGATGGAAGAATTACTTTTATAAGTTGTTTAATGATAGTGTTGAAACTTTGAATTACAATATAGATGATTTGGGGTTTAATGAAAGGAATATCAAGTAATAATAATAATAATAAGATTAGAGTGGGTGAGGTTGAGATTGCTCTCAGGAAAATGGAAAGTGGTAAAGCTGTGGGATCCGATGGTATTCCTATTGAAGTTTGGAAATGTTTGGGAGAAAATGGAGTATTGTGGCTTACTAATTTATTTAATGAAATTTTAAGGTCTAAGAAAATGTCAGATGATTGGAGGGAGAGTACATTAGTTTCTATTTATAAGAATAAAGGAGATATTCAAAATTGTGCAAATTATAGAGGAATAAAACTTATGAGTCATACTATGAAGTTATGGGAAAAAAGTAATTGAACGTAGGTTACGAATAGAAACTAGCATATCGAAAAACCAATTTGGTTTCATGCCGGGTAGGTCAACTACAGAAGCAATTTATTTAATTAGAAGTTTAATGGAAAAATATCGTAGTAGAAGTAAGGATTTATATATGATTTTTATTGATCTTGAAAAAGCATATGATAGGGTACCAAGAGATTTACTTTGGAAAGTTTTAGAAAAGAAAGAAGTACAAGTTGAGTATATAAGAGTAATTCAAGATATATATGAAGAAGTAAGGACTAGGGTTAGAACTCCTGCAGGAGAAACAATTGATTTTCCAATAATAATTGGACTGCACCAAGGTTCGGCATTGAGTCCATATTTGTTTAATCTTGTTTTGGATGCCTTAACTACAAGTATACAGGAAGAAATTCCTAAGTGTATGCTTTTCGCGGATGATATAGTTATTTTAGGGGATTCAAAAGTTGAAATTAATTGGAAATTAGAATTATGGAGGAGGACTCTAGAGTCAAAAGGTTTTAGAATAAGTAGAGGCAAGACGGAATATATGCACTGTAGTGTTAGCTATAGACAAGTACATGAGGATATAGAAATTAAATTGGGTGATCATGTTATACAACAGGTGAACAAGTTTAGATATTTGGGATCAATTATACAAGAAGATTGTGTAGTAGATGGTGATGTTAACAATAGAATTCAAGCTGGGTGGTGGTGTAAATGGAGAAATGCTTCTGGAGTTATATTTGATAATAAGGTTCAAGATAAAGTAAAAGGAAAATTTTATCGAACAGCTATTAGACCGGCAATGTTATATGGTAGTGAATGTTGGACAATTAAAAGATATCAAGAACGTAAGATGAATGTGACAGAAATGAGAATGTTGAGATGGATGACTGGGTATACAATAAAAGATAGGATTCAGAATGATTATATTCGTGAAAGAGTTGGGGTAGCACCGATTTCGGAGAAAATGGTAGAAAATCGTTTAAGGTGGTATGGACATGTTCAAAGAAGAGAATTAGATGAGCCAGTAAGAAGAGTGGATCAGATAGTAGAAGATCCATATATAAGAAAAAGAGGGAGACCAAAGAGAACTCTTAATGAAGTTGTTCAAAGAGATCTTTCAGCAAAAGGTTTATCACCAGGTATGACTTATGATCGTGCAAAATGGCGACGTATGACTCATGTAGCCTAACTCACTTGAGTGAGATAAGGTTTAGTTGTCGTTGTCGTCGTTTATTGTTTTTTATCTCTATGCATAAAGCACAGGTAAGGTTGCCTAGTGTATTCCCTTCCCCAGCACCCTCACTAAATGGGAACTAGAACTGGGTTGACCTATTTTATTAATAAATATATGATCTTAGTATACACGAGGTTTTTATAAATATGATGAAACATGTTATAATTAAATAATTTATTGAAGTTTTTTAATCTTTCCAAATTAGTCAATTTATCTTATATTAAGGACCAGGGGTAGTAGGTTTTAATGCTGGGTTAAAATGTATTTTTCCCTTTATTGTCTCGCATGGAACTATAGAACTGTGTATTCTTACAATCTTGCAACTTTCGTAGAGATTCTCATTCTCATGACACAGCTACTGTTTGCCTTACTTTCTGAGAATTTGTTGATTGAAGATTTTGAATTGTTGGACTTTGTAGGTGAGGACTGCTACTCTGACTCTTGTCCTTGTTGCACTGCTTATCGTGGCACTCGCATCAGTTGATTCTGCTCTATGCTACTTGCTGGCTTTAGTTCTTCGAAAAGCCTCATGATTAATATCACAAGACTAATTTTACATGTACTCTGTAAATGTTGCAATTTTCAAAGCATGCCCAACTTTGCTTGTTAGGCTTCAATGTTGACACTTAAGCATGTGATGCTTGTAGAAGTGCACCAAGGTGATATTAGTACTAATGGTAGTTGAAAGAAATTCAACATCTGTCACGTGAATACGTGATGGGTTCTGAAATTGTACTAGTAACATAAAAAAAATTAGGTGTCCTTTCTTGGTAAAAAGATATTAAACTGTACAAAAGTGTAAACTCTACAGATTTCTCTTTTTTGCTTTCTAAAACCTTTATCTGACCAAACTTATATCACCATGAGGCATGCTCTAAAAGGCTCTCTTCTCTTTGAAGCTAGCATTAACATTAGGCGTTGTCTGATACTGGACCACTTTCATTTATAGCAATGATAACCCCTTTGGACAAGGCCAACCAATAGACTATCTTAAGTTCAGCACCTATGGCCTACAACAATAAAAAGCTCATCTCATTAGATGAGGTCAGTTCAATCATATTCTATCACTAAGAGTTGTTTAGAACTTTAGATAGATTGTGGACCAAAAATCCATAACTCTTATTATTGTTTCAAAAGTGGCAGAGATGGAATAAGTTCTGAAGAAAAGTTTTGGGGTTGGGGGAACTATCTCTATTTGAGATCCTACTTAATTTTTTCAGACTATCTTTAATTTGAAATTCATAGGAGTGCTTACAATGGTCGATTGAAAGAATATGTGTTTGCCAAGTATGGGCCAATGAGAGAGACAAGGAATACACTCATCTATTGAGAAGTGTACAGCTGGGACAGCATGGCTCTGTGTTATTTACCCAATCAAATATATTGTTCTTCCTACCCCCAATCCAAACCTGTCCCCACCACCTTACCTCTTCTACTTGTATCTTCCATATCGATTAATTTGGATATTATGCATGCAAAAAATTCCTGAAAAGTTTCACATTGTAACTTTTTTTGTTTATATATTTTAAAGTAACATTTAAAAACATAATAATTTAGTTTGTACCCAATATATACGCCCATTTTTTAAATTTTCTCTCTCACTTCAATCCTCAATCAGTGGAGAGCAAGTGAAGTGTTTGACCCTTTAACTTTCACAGGTTTACAGCGTATGATATATGTCAAAGTTAAAAGACCTACCATTTTCTCTTAGTATTCTTTGAAATAGAGACCTATTTATAAACTATACTGATCTTTTTGTACAAAATGGAATTGCCCCTTCAAAGAGCTTTCACATTTTTGGACCACTATATCCACGTTTCTTGTAATTGAATATGTTTAGTGATCAAAGTCATGTTCTGAGAGAAACAACAAACAAACGTGATTTCTTTTCTTCCCACTTTGAAAAAGAAAGAAGAACAAGAATATTAGGCTTCACTTTGGTATTCTTTTTATCTTCCCTTCTTATCTCCTGAGGAACCAAAAACTTTTCGTGGAATTTAAGTGAGAATGACCATTTTGTTGATAGTATAGAAATTTCATCAGCAGTTTGTTTAGCTGGCCATAATGTGCATCTCTCAGTCTCTATAAACTTCAATTGTGTTGTATTTATGCAATGTGGCGAACCATAATCAGGATTTAAATCTCGTAGAGAGAAATATTTTTATACGGAGCTGACCATTTTAAAAAAAGTCAATCTTATTTTGTTCGTTTATAAATATAAGAGTTAATTGACTTTTTTGAATAATCATAAGAAAACTTAATAGGTTATTTAAAAATTAATTTTCTTCTGTTTTTTCTCTAAACTAATTTATTCAACTTATAAGCTAACATATGATCCCATAATATAAATAATTATGTTATGATTATGTGGATCATTTCGCATATTTAATTTCTCCAAAAAAAGTCAACTAACTATTATATTTAGGAACGGGAGAGTATCATTTAACACATATTCCAAACAATTTCTACAATAATATTTTATTTACATTTTGATCTTTTTTCTCAATTTCATTCCCTTAAAATGTTTTAACGTAACAAGTGGTTCTAACTTAAAAGAGATATTTCTTTGCCCTTTTCATAATACACAAAGTTGTGAGCATGCCTGCAAAACAAAACTGTCTTTTTTAAGAAACACGTCTTGTGTTTGAGTGTGTGTTTGTGTGTAACCTTTTATAGCTCGACAATTCATATTAAGGCTTAACTTGCTATACTTGCTTTCCCCAAAAACATACCTACCTTTGACAATCACTTCTAGACCAAATTTTCGTTTTACGATATAAAAACAGAATCAACAATTGTTTTGCTTTAAAACAGCAACGATTCTA
Organism: Mimosa pudica; assembly: GCA_029929735.1. Lineage (NCBI taxonomy): Eukaryota > Viridiplantae > Streptophyta > Magnoliopsida > Fabales > Fabaceae > Mimosa > Mimosa pudica. The sequence continues at coordinate 1,899,954 of JAKELP010000040.1, forward strand.
ATGGATATAAATTGTAGGGGTAATTAATTAGAGGTCCCCCACAAGGGAGTTAATACTGGAAAAGTCCCAAAAGTTGAAAATATTAATGTAGGGTCCCAAGAGACCTCACATTAATATATTTGAAAAGTGAAAAGACAGTTTTCACTTTTTATATTAACTCCACCCTACCCTCCTCCCTCCCCTCCAGCCGCCCCCCCACCCTCCCCCTTCCCCTCAAGCCGCCCCCCACCCTCCCCCCTCCCCCTCCAGCAGCCCCCCCACCCTCCCCCCTCCCCTCCAGCCGCCCCCCACCCTACCCCCTCCCCTCCAGCCCGCCCCCCACCCTCCCCCTCCCCTCCAGCCCGCCCCCCTCCCCCTCCCCTCCAGCCGCCCCCCCTCGAGCCCGCCCCCCCCACCCCCAACCTCCCCCCTCGAGCCCGCCCCCCCACCCCTAACCTCCTCCCTCCACGCCCCCCACCCCCACTCCAGCTCGCAGTTGGAGGGTGGGGGGGCGGGCTGGAGGGGAGGGGGGAGGGTGGGGGGGGCGGCTGGAGGGGGGAGGGGGTGGGTGAGGGAGGAGGAGGGGGGAGGGGGTGGGTGGGGGAGGAGGTAAATTTTTTTTAAGGTTAGGGGCAAAATTGTCTTTTCACTTTTCAAATATATTAATGTGAGGTCCCTTGGGACCCTACATTAATATTTTCAACTTTTGGGATTTTTCCAGTATTAACTCCCTTGTGAGGGACCTCTAATTAAATTTCCCTAAATTGTATTATCTTCATTTGTTAATCTTTGAAAACTTCCCACAAAGTTGGTGACTTCAATTTTATTCTTTAAAATAGACAAATCGTGCAATTCAAAGATGCGGGCTTCTCTTAGTTGATCCCGAGATTAACATCTAATGTGACAGATTAGGCTAAAGTAAAAAAATGGACTTAGACTCTTAGGTTCAATAATATAAAGTAAGAAAAATATGATAAAACTGGCATTTCTTATCTATTAATGAAAAAGAAAAGAAAAGGAACATGCTCCCCTTAAAGCATTGTTATAATGCAGACTTGAATTTACAAATATAGAAGTTTATAAAAGGTGAGTTATTTTAGTTTTGACATTACAAATATTTGAATATCATTTTTTTTGGCCGAAGAATATCATTTAATAATATAAAATGCTAAGTAATCACATTAAAAAATATACCTTTCTTCTTCTAGGGACATTTTAATTTAAAATTTTCTTAGAAGCAACATTCACATATTGTTGTAGTTGTAATTTTGTTGTTTTTATCTATCAAGACAATCAATCAAGCCATGAAATGTGTTACATATGTCCCACTGTATTTTAGATGCTCATTCAAACGTGCATTTGGAACCAAAGAAGAAATTTCTGTTCATGGTCCCACTCCCAGTCGCTCTGGATTTGACATATTGATTGTCTTAATGCCACTTAAAACACCTCCACACCTAATTAAGTGGCAAGTTGATCCCCCTAAGAATTATATCACCTTCCAATTATTTATTTATTTGCTTATCTCAATCTCAAGACTAAAACCATAACTTATTTACAAACATTTAAGAGATTCATTTCAATATAACAAGTAGAAAGATTCTTTATAATTATATAACACCTCTAGTTATTTAAATAAGAGTCAGATAATATTACACTCCATCTGCCCTAAATTATTGGGCATATTTTAACTATTGTTAGAAACTTTAATTCATTTATGTCAATTAGAGAACACTTAATTATTATTTTTAATTTTACCGTTTTTAATGAGGGGAGAGAAATGGATACATTTGAACAGAGGCAGAGTTGAAAACAGATTTAATGACTACAATTCTACACCACTATCCTTAATTTCTATGAGTTGATTAACTTGTATTTTAGCCTGGAAGGAGTACACAATCAGATTATTTTTCTAGTTTCAGTCATCTAACATGAACAAAGTGTTGAACCATTTGACCCAATTAATATCTTTGCTATTTTATTACCTCTAAACTCATCTACAAGTTTACATTAACAAAATGAGGGTGAAAGCCCAAAAATGATACATAACTATTGACCAAGGAACAAAAAGAGTACATAACTATTCCAAGGTACAAAATTGATACACAATTTTTACCATGTGATAAAAAATGATATTTTCATTCATATGGCAATAATATTAGACATGAAATGTCCAAAATGCCCTTATAATTAAATAAACTTTTACCGGGAAACAATTAATTTATAAGGGCATTTTGGACTTTTCGTGTCTAATATTATTGTCATAGTAGTGAAAATATCATTTTTGATCACATGGTAAGAGTTGAGTATCATTTTTGTACCTTGAAATAGTTATGTACTATTTTTGTTCCTTGACCAATAGTTATGTATCATTTTTGGGTCTTTGCCCACAAAATGATGCATCATATATAATTTCATTCTAATAAGACTAATAATACTGTTGGAGTAACTTTCACTTTATGTATGTATCCAACCTGGCCTAAATATTATCTATATATAAGAGTTGTAGCATAAGGTTGAACACTACACAGGCAAAAGGAATTACTAAGCAGAATGAAGAAACCAATAAATTCCTATGCCTCTCACTATCTTCATCACTTTCTTCTTCAAACTCTGCTCTTCTCTTTGCTTCTGCAAGCTCACTCCTCTTTTGCTGAGAAAAAAGTAAGCACTAACATAACCACTTTAGTTTTTAGTTCCTCCTTTGATTTGTTTCATATAAAACCATTCTAATCTTTCGTGTTCTGCTCAATTGTAGTCATATATTGTGTACTTTGGATCTCACTCTCATCATGATCCAGACTTGTCCTCCACTGATTTTAATGTCAGAAGCTCACACAATGAGTTTCTGGGATCTTTCCTAGGAAGGTATTCTGATAAACATTCACATATGAACCAAACACATATATCTATAGACACACATATAATTTTAAACACTATATATATTATTTTACTTTACCTTCATTTCAGTTCTGAAATAGCAAAAGACTCAATCTTTTACTCATACACGAAGCATATCAATGGTTTTGCTGCAACTCTAGAAGAAGAAGTAGCAGAGGAGATATCAAGTGAGTAGTAACACGGCATCTTCTTATTATTTCATTCCTTTATAGTTTCTTTGGTTTTTTCTTTGAGGCATTTGTTGTTTTGTTATATGTGGGGAAAAATACAGGACATCCAAGAGTGGTATCAGTGTTCATGAACAAGGGAAGGAAATTACATACAACAAGGTCATGGAATTTTCTTGGATTAGAACATAATGGAGTGATTCCTTCCAGCTCAATATGGAACAAGGCCAGATTTGGTGAAGATGTTATCATAGCCAATCTTGATACTGGTTAGTTCTCTCAATTATTTAACAATTAACATCACCATCCTCTAAATATTTTTGATATCTTTCTTGAATATTAAATTTTACTCTATTATATCGTCATTATTTGAAGGAAAAATTAGTATAAGTGCATATGCAAGTTTACATAAGCTGCAAGCATAGTAATTATTTATTTTTATGTTTATCATTGTTTCATATTTTGTGTCAACTAAAATGTTGTTTAGTAAGAATCTACATTACTATCAATTATGAGTATAAAAGTTCATGTCTATAATATGAATAAGCTATTAAGGTCAAATAAAAAGAAGAATGAAATAACAGAATGAAAATGAAATAATTTATCAAGACTGATGAATTAATTTTTTTACTAGAATAATTTTCTACATACATTATATGAAAATTCATACAGCTCTACTATTACAGCTCTATATATATGTATTGGCCACGGTTTAAGCTTAAAGTCACTACCTTCTATAATTAGGAGTGGTGACATATGAGTTGCTAAGTCAAAAAAAGAAGAAGAAGCTAGTTTCACTTTAAATAATTTCATAGGTATGAAATTCATTTATTTCTTTGTTTTACTTGTTTCGCCATTCATTGTATGAAATCAAAATATACTATATTCAGATAAAAACTTAAGTCAATGCACATTTTTTAATGAAAAAATAAAACGTGTGGCTCAATAATTTTTAGGACCATAGAAGAGATTCAAAACATTAAAGAGGTCAGAGTTAGATCAGTCTATCAAATAGTCCTATAAAATGAGGCTACCATCTCGAACGTGCAGTTGATTAATTTTATGATTGCGCTGGAGTTTTTTGAAATTAGATCGTTGACTCATTGGTACATACATGAATGAAATCATTAAATTAAAGTTATCTTATCATATAAAAAACATTATTTTGTATTAGTTCCGCCGATTCCTGAATCTAGAATAATTTGTTGACATCTAAGCTTCAAAAACGTTATTAATCTTTCGATAAAAAAAACCGTTATTAATCTCATGAGGTTGTCATATCCTTTTACTTCAATTTCAAATGTAGCTAGCTACCACCTAGCTAGATCTGTTGTCTGTATTCAATTATTCATACTTTGCATTGTTTCAAAAAAAATGGTATTATCTATTTGTGTATTGAAAAAAAACACCTATTAGAAAAGCACATAGATCTGTTTGTTTAGTAATCTGATTCACCAACATAGGAGAACTTATTTATTATTTTCCTTTTATTGCTTATTTATCAGACTTTTGAAGTCATTGATACAATCATACAGAAAATCATAATCCATGCAAAATATGATGGCTGTGTAGTACCAATCCACCGAAATTGACATTGAGGTCGGACAAATTTGAATATGATAAGGTTGAATGATGAGTTTATATTATATATGATGGCGCACTTTCATTTGGACTTTTTTATCCATAGTGGAAATAACTGTGCATGCTTAATATTACAATGTCAAAAATATGATATAAAAAACACTATATAGTTTTTATTTAGTGGTGGTTTTGTTTTGGAAATTGTACACTGTACTCTCTTACTAATTTCTTCCATGCTCTTCTTTTGACTAATTTATAAAGCATCATGCGCATTAAATTGTGACAATTTCATTTCATTTATTTAGTTTAAATTGAAAATTATTGAGAATGTAAAATTATATTGGTGAGATGTTGCTTATATACACAATAATATTCTTATGTGTTGCTTTACTTCAAAGGAATTATATTGAATTTATAAGAGAATTAGAGAACTCATCGGTGTATGTTATGTAAAGGATAAAATGTTTGACAAAAAAAGGGATAAAATGACAAAAAGGGGTGGTTCCTATTGGTGGAGTAAAAGATGGAAATGGTCCAATAGAATTGAAGAGAATATATTAAAATAAAAGTGGGGAAAGTGTGATAGTGAGATTAAATATTGTTTGGATGTAAGGGGGGATGGAACATTCTAGTGATTATGAGATATATATTGACTCCATGCATAGTTATATTCTCTTGATAATTCTCTCTTAATAAAACTTAAATTTTGAAAAAAAAATTGTATATGAGAAATGATAAAATAAAAGGAGAATGACATTTTCACTCTTTAGCTTGTAAGAGAGTTTTAAGTACTTCAGTCCCTACTTTAAAAAAAAGTTGTTAATATAATATGTCATGCTCTTTCCCTCCAATTTCTAAGGTGGAGAGAGAATATTTTTTGGTCCTATTTATAGAGTATACAGGGATTTTCATATAAATGTGCATTTGTATTACTCATTTATTTGTTGGTTTATGTCATATATTAAATAAATATAAGTTCACCATTAAAATTAAAAATTGATAAAATTTAAGGCAAAGTTAATGAAAGTTTAGACCTGTGAGAAACAAGATGAACCTATACTTATAAATAGAATCTGGAAGGTCTTAATTTTTTTAAGGGTAATTATTCAAGGGACCAAAATGTCAAAAAGACTCTTATAAGAGATTCAAATGTCATTATGTCATTCTCTCTAGTTCTCTCTATTAAAGAAGTGGGGTTTAGCCCAAGGGGGCGTAGGCCAGCTAGTAAGAAAGGGGAAGGTAAGACACCGCGTATCCACCAGGTCATGGGTTCGAACCCTTGGGAAGTTGTCACCCCCAAAATATGGAATCCCGGAGGCGACTTCGGATTAGTCGGTTCCCGAAGGGGGCCGGACACCGAAGGCTCTAAGCAAAAAAAAAAAAGAAGTGGGGTTTACAATGGTGGGCCTAAAATTAATTAGATTGGTCCATTCGAATCCAAATAGATAAGGAAATGAATGTGAAAGTTAGTAATAAAGAAGAGGACCGATGCATGCATGAATAGATAAGAAGAATATCCATTATTCAACCATAGATGCATATTGAGTGAATAGTTAATTTAAGAATTAGGTTGTGTGAGTTTATGTATTGATTCACCTAACTTGATGTATGGTTTGTGAGAACAAAAAAGGAGTGTGGCCAGAATCAAAGAGCTTCAGTGATGAAGGGTATGGACCAATTCCTTCCAAGTGGAGAGGTATCTGCCAAAACCACTCTGATCCCACTTTTCATTGCAACAGGTTTACTTTCGCCACTTTCCTTCCTTTATATTTTTTCACAATTCCTCACTTCATTCCTTTCACATTTGTTCCTTCCTCATTACAAGGAATTTTGACATACTTTATAATATTTAATGTTCTCTTTAAAAAAAATATTATTTTCATATGATCCTAATTACTAACTACTATTTCAATTTCATAACTAATTCACCAAACTATTTTAATTTTAACGACTTTCATAAAAAAAAAATTGACTTAACCTGCTAATAATATATATGCTTATTTAATTTTCTAACAAACTCATATGGACTTTAGCAAAAACATCACATTTATTTTGGATAATTTGAATGAATTTAGACCATTTTGTTGTTTTTTTATGGAAAGACAATTTTGTTGTCAATACTTGATTCTCTCTCATTTCTTATAGAAAATCATAATTTTGAACTATTTATATATAAACCAACTTATCTAAATTTTCGTTCGCACTAAAATGAATTACAACTAAAACTCATAATGAATTTGGATTATATTGGTTCATAGCAAGAATTTATTGTAATGCATGAGAGCAAAGTTTTTTGAGATATGTCCAATCCAATAGTTTACAACAGCAAAGGATAAGTAATTCACTGACCTATCATACCTCATACTCGTACATAGTAGCCACTACCTCACATTTATATAAGACTTATACGAGTTTTATAGTATTATTAATCAATGATAATTTTATGGCGGTAGGAAGCTAATAGGAGCAAGATACTTCAAAGAAGGGTATGCAAAAGTGGCAGGATATCTTAATGCATCGTTTGAAACACCACGTGACAAGGAAGGCCACGGCTCTCACACCTTATCTACCGCCGCCGGCAACTTTGTCTCTGATGTCACTGTCTACGGCCAAGGCTACGGCTCCGCCAAGGGTGGCTCTCCTAGAGCTCGAGTTGCAGCTTACAAGGTCCCAACTATAGTCTATATATTCACCAATTAACCCCATTCTAATTTCATTTGATTGAGGTTAAAACCATATACTTCATCTCTTAAACATTTTTAATGTTAACATCATCTATTAATTTTATATTTTTAAGAGAATTCTAATCCAACAAATCTTGAAAGGTAATTCTGGAATTAATTGATGACAAAATATGTTTACATATTGACCGTGTAATATAATCATTTTCCTATATTCAAAGCTGACAATTTTTCATTGGCATTTAACTATAAAGTCATCATTTGAATTAGTTGACTCGTGATTATCTTCCATTGATTGAACTGCACTATAAAAAGATTAAAAATAAAATGTCAAACTAAAATACTCCCCCCATTTCTAATTATAAGAATCAGTTGACTTTTTTGTAGATATATATTAAGGAAGCATGCAATAAAAAAATATCAAGAAAGCAAATTAGATCTCTAAATATTAATATATGTGAGATATATATACTTTAGATTTTATGATAATTTATTAATAAAATAACTTAATTTTGTTTTAGTAACAACTTCAAATAGTGTATTTTACATTCATAATTTTTTTTTAAAAAAAGTCAACTGACTCTTATCATTTGAACCAAGTATAAAAGAAGGGTTTGATATGATAGTTAGTCTCTTTGGTTGTGACTTAAACATTTGCGGTGGTGATTCAATCGGAAAAATAGGTATGTTGGCCGCCGGTGAACGCAAGCGAATGTTTTGATGCGGATATATTGAAAGGGTTCGATGAGGCAATTGAAGATGGTGTTGACATTATATCGGTGTCATTGGGAGGATCAGCCTCAGATTTATTTAATGATAGTGTTGCCATTGGATCGTTTCATGCCACCAAGAGGGGCATTACAGTCATTTGCTCTGCTGGAAATAGTGGACCAGTTGATGCTTCTGTTGAGAATATCGCACCATGGTACATAACTGTTGCTGCTAGCACCATGGATAGGCAATTTCCTGCTTATGTTACTCTCGGCAATAATCTCACCTTTAAGGTTTGTTCACTTCTTAAACTATTATATTGTTCCCACTTTTTTAGTCTTTAATTGTTTATGTTTATATATGGTCGTTAATCTTATTTTAGTTTTGAAGTTTTAAGAACTTTTAAGTGCAATTATTGGGATAGTTTTGCTGACCATAGTAGAGTGAAATTGAAATACAACTCTTCATTCTTATTCATAAGATAGAATTAAGTGAATTGCGTTGTTCGAAAATTCACTTAAAAGTATATAAGAGTAATGCGTGAAACATGGATTTTGCTTTCCAAACATGCAATCGATTATTTATGATAAAGAAAGTGAATACTCCTATGTGGTTGAGGGGGCAATAAATGCAATAGTAGTATAATTAATTTTTTTTAAACTTTTTTATCAAATTAATTTTTTAAATTAAATGAGGGTGAAATGGGAAGTTTAAAAAACTTTAATAACCATATTTAACTACTCTCTCCAGTCCTAAATATAAGATCTAGTTAACTTTTTTTATGTTAAATTATAAGCATGTCTTAAATTATTTTTAATATCACACAATATTCTAAAGGAATTAATTTTTAATGTATCAAACATCCTAAAATATTAAAATATTTGCTTAATAGTACTCACTATCTGAGTTTACTAATTTTTTAGAACATCTACCATATTATCAAGTTGTACTTTGTATTTTAAATTAATAGCTTTTCAGTTTATCTGACCTCTTGAATATTTTTCCAATGTCTACCAATATCCTAAATATTATACTCAAATAAAAAACAATCAATGAAAATGTAGGGGAAAAAAGAGAAAACAAGTATTTTTGTGTGATGAGCATTACCTGCTCATGCACGGAAGAACAGGTAATATGTGTTGGCAAACGATACAAAATTCGTGATATGAACGGCGTGATCTGAACGATTCCGTATTTACCACGCGCGCAGGGGGGGGGGGAATCGCCGGATTTCCACTACGTTTGCCTCACGGTAGCCCAACTTGTGCGCGCGAGGCCCACTCCTCCTTTGCCCCTTTAACTTGAGCTAGAACACAAGTGTATTATATACCCTTGTAAGTTCTCACTCCCAAGCAATGTGAGACTTCTCTTTTTGACACACCCACATGTTATTGTTGATAACTCCAACAATCCCCCACATGTGTCAAATAAGAGTCTCTTAGCTTTGTTACACACAAGGATATAATCATTGTATCTAGTAGTCCTCTGGACTATGAACTAGACCTAGACAAATAATACTTAGTACACAGAGAAGTCAGTGGTCCTACGGACTATGAACTCACAACTCTTGGCGTATACTAGAGGTATTATAGCCAGATTATATCCTGACATTTCTTCTATTAAAGTCAGATGTGTCGTTAAGACTGGCCATGAGCGTGCCTGGTGCATAATGAATGCTCTAGAAACTTTGCCAAGGTTTCATAGGAGCGGCCCCACTCCTACATTCATAGAGGTGATTTCATAAAGTGTACCTGCAATGAGCATACCATCCCGTAGGATTATGAAATCATTAAGAGTTTATACTCAGCCTTACCAAAATGCAATCTAGCACTTTCAAATACCATAGGAATAGTCTAGCAAATCAATATAGTGCTAGCATAACTGACTCACGACTTGTTCTTACCCATTGAACCTCCTTCGTGGGATCGCCAATCACAGAGGTTGGGTTGTCATCGCTGTCAATTTCGAATTGGCTTTAGTCCTATTCCCCTCGATAATTTATCAATTTGATTCCTCCCCAGGGGTTTAGTTAACGGATCCGCGAGGTTAACTTCAGACCTCACATAATCGATTGAGATTACACCGGTTTTTAGCAGCTGCTTTATAATATTATGTCTCAATCGAATATGTCTACTCTTACCATTAAAGGTTTTATTTTTGGCTGTGTATACTTATTGTCACAGTGTATTGACACTGAAGGTATCGGTTTACTGCCTAGTGGGATATCTGCTAAGAAGTTTTTCAACCACTCAGCTTCACTACCAGCCAACTCCAGTGCTATAAACTCAGAATCCCTTGAGGATTTAGTTAGCAATGTCTGCTTGGCTGACTTCCACGATACAGCTCCACCACCAAAGTTAAATACATAACCACTAGTGGATTTGGACTCATCTGAATCAGATATCCAATTAGCATCACTGTATCCTTCCAATACAGCGGGAAATCCACTATAGTGAATACCAAAATTTATGGCACCTCTTAGGTATTTTAATACCCTTGTCAAGGCCTCCCAATATTCATGACTCGGACAATGGGTAAACTTGCTCAATCTACACACAGCAAACGCTATGTCTAGCCTTGTAAAATTCATCAAATGCAAAAGACTTCCAATAATCATTGCATATTGAGATTGAGCAACTGGATCTCCTTTATGTTTAATTAATTTAACACTATGATCATAAGGAACTAGATAAGGAGAAACATCATAATGTTCAAACTTTCTCAGAATCTTCTCAACATAATGTTCTTGAGTAAGTATGATACCATTATTTTTCCTTATGATCTTAACACCCAAAATTACTTTTGCTTCACCAAGATCTTTCATATCAAAGTTAGAAGCAAGAAACAAGTTAGTTTCATTAACAACACTTATGCTAGTGCCAAAGATAAGCATATCATCAACATATAGACAAATGATCACACAATCATTATTTACAAGTTTTGTATAAACACATCTTTCTACTTCTATAGTAGAGAAACCACCACTTAACAAAACTTGGTCTAATTTTTCATGTCATTGTTTGGGTGCTTGTTTAAGGTCATAAAGTGATTTAACAAGTGTACAAACTTTGTTTTCTTGTCCAGGAATTACACATCCATCAGGTTTTACCATATAAATCTCCTCTTCTAAATCACCATTTAAAAATGATGTTTTAACATCCATTTGGTGAATAAAAAGCTTATAGACAGAAGCTAAAGCAATTAGGACTCTAATTGAAGAAATCCTATCCACAGGAGAAAAGGTATCAAAATAATCAACATTTTCTTTTTGTGTAAAACCTTTGGCTACAAGTCTGGCCTTATATTTGTCAATTGTACCGTCTGGAAAATACTTCCTTTTAAATACCCATTTACAACCAATAGGTTTTGTTCCTGGAGGTAAATCTAGTGAAATCCATGTTTTATTTTGACTCAAAGAATCAAGTTCAGCTTGTATAGCTTCTTTCCAAAATTTTGCTTCAGGAGAAGAAACAACTTCATAAAATTTTTGGGCTCATTTTGTACCAAATAAGTATAAAAGTCATCTCCAAAAGATGTTTCTCTTCTTTGCCTTTTACTTCTCCTTAAAACCTCAAAAGAATCTTCATTTGAATTTTGTTCAAAAGAAGAAACATTATTTTCAATACTCTTTGGTATAAACTCAACTTTTAAAGGATATATATTTTCAAAAAATTCAGTATCTTTTGTTTCAACAATCGTATTACAATCTAAAACATCGCTTTTCAAAACTAGAAAACGATAGGCAGAACTTTGTTGAGCATATCCAATAAATAAACAATCAGAAGTTTTAGAACCAATTTATCTCTTCTTTAAATCGGGTAATAAAACTTTTGCAAGACACCCCCACACTTTCAGATAACTCAGATTTGGTACAAATTCTTTCCATAATTCATAAGGTGTCTTTTGGGTTTTCTTATGGGTATTCTATTCTGTAAAAAACAAGCAGACAATAAAGTTTCTCCCCATAAATTATTAGGTGCAGCAGAACTCACAAGCATAGCATTCATCATTTCTTTTAAAGTTCTATTTTTCCTTTCTGCAACACCATTTGATTCAGGTGAATAAGGAGGTGTTACTTCATGTATTATTCCTTCTTTTTCACAAAAATCATTGAACAATAAATATTCTCCTCCTCTATCCGACCTAACTCTCTTGATATTCCTACCAAGTTGATTTTCTACTTCTGCCTTATATAACAGAAACTTATCAAATGCTTCATCTTTATTCCTCAACAAATATACTTTAGTATATCTTGAAAAATCATCAATGAAAGTTATGTAATATCGTTTTTTTTTGTTACAGTATGTAATATCGTTTACCACCTCTAGTTTCTGTTTGTTTAAGATCACCTAGATAAGTGTGAACTAAGGACAATAATTCAGTTTCACTTTGTGTAGTAATATGTGTCCTTTTTGTTAATTTAGTTTCTACACAAATTTCACATTTATTTTTCATATTATTATCAATTTTAGGTATTAATCCTAAATGCTGCAGTCTAGTAACATATGTCTTATAAACATGTCCTAGTCTAGCATGCCACATATCAAACGAGTCAATCAAATAAGCAGAAGAAGATGCATTATTCATTTCATCAACATTCAGCATAAACAGACCCTGATTACAATAACCCTTCCCAATCAGTACATTATTCTTAGTCATGACAATCTTGTAAGACTCAAAAGAAACTTTAACCTCAGCCTTTCCTAGCAGTGACACAGAAATTAAATTGGCTCTAATATCTGGTACATACAATACATCATTTAGTGCCAAAGTCTTTCCTGATGTGAGTTTAAGCACCACTTTTCCTTTTCCCAAAACCTTAGCGGTTTGAGATTGTGCAGCAAGATAAATGTGATCTTCCCCTTCATCAAAGGAGGTATACATGTCTTTGTTTGCACAAATATGTTTGGTAGCTCCATAATCTACCACCCACTTCTTCACATCAGAAATTAACAGGACTTGGGAGACCACAGCAGCTATGACCTCATCGTCAGAACTGCCCTCATCACCATTGACCAAATTAACATTTGGCTTTGGTGGATAGTCTTTTACCATAGCCCTCTTTCTGCACTGTCCTGCATAATGGTCTTTCTTACCACAAACATAACAATGTCCTTTCTTTTTAAACTTGGGGTTAGATTCATTGGGTTTGTAATCAGAATTCTTTTTATGCTTCTGTTTAGAATCATACCTCTTGGTGTGAGACTTATCTTCCACCAGATTTGCTTAAACAGCTGCATCTTTTGCTTTTGCAGTATGTAATGCTTTCCTATTAGTATCTTCGATGATGATGTGAGTGATCAGATCAGTGAGCGTCAACTGCTTCTGTTTGTGTTTTAGTTGCTGCTTGTAGTCATTCCATGATCCTGACAGCTTCTCAATCAAAACTCCAGCCACGAACTCATCTGGCAGATTGATATTCTCAGCTCTCAGTTCCTCAAGCAGCTTGTGGTACTCATTAATCTGTAGCTTTATATCCTTCTCGTCTATCATCTCCCACTTATAGAAGTTTCCAACAACAAACTTCTGTTTTCCAGCATCCTCAGCAGTATACTTGAGAATAAGCGACTCCCATATTTTGCTTGCCTCCTTGTATACATGGTACACATCGAACAGATCATTAGATAAAGTATTAATCAAAGCATGTCTGCAAACCTTATTTGCATATGTCCAAGCAGCAATCTTGGCTTGGTCAGCATCTGGAAGGGGAGCAGACTCAGTGAGTGCATCGACTACACCATGCAGGTCCAGAACAGTATGGACACGCTCTTGCCAGTGCCGAAAATTTTTTCCGTCAAATTGCTCAATTCTGGTAATGTCCGAAAAGTGTCTGGGCAAAGGAATTGCTCCTGGAACAGCAACAGTAGTACGTTGTTGCTCAGAGATTAGATTACCAGTATCTTGCTCCATGACGGAATACCTCTAAAGATTGTTGGCAAACGATACAAAATTCGTGATCTGAACGGCGTGATCTGAACGATGTGATCTGAACGAAGTGATCTGAACAACGTGATCTGAACGGAGTGATATGAATGGCGTGATCTGTAACAAACTGGTACTAATTTCCCTAATTAACCTGTGACATCTCTTTTAGTTCAATAATATCTTTGCTAACTATGATAGAAAAAAGGAATTTCAATAATATCAATATCTCTATCATAGTTAGAAAAAGAATATCCTAATAACTAAATTATTATCCATGATAGAAAAGAATAAACTAATACAATACAGCTGCTATCATGGATAATTTATTGCTAACCATATTAGAAAGGATTTGTCTAACATGGTTAATAAACAAAACTAGATGATATTAAACAATAAATAGAAATATATACATGCGGAAGCGAATGCAGACCTATAAATTGACAATATACAATTCTAAATAAACTATACAATCTCCACTACCTAATTCCCTTTCCTGATGCTTGCGCCTGTGCATGATCACCTGCAAAAATGTAAGTAATCGTGGGGTGAGACAACTTGTCTCAGTAATCTACTACATAACTCACTATAACAGCGAGATGTGCGGTAGTGAGGGCGTCTAAAGGGTACCACATTTTTAAAATGAATATATATATACAAGAACCAAGTCTTCTTCCATTTACCATTCTATAACCTCTGTCACGTCCAAAATACATCAAATTCAACTTCTCAATTCTCATCCATGTACAACCTGATGCTCTACTCATGCCATCCTGGAGGCACTACGCTCGAGCCCTATATGTATTCCAAATGAGTTGACACTGTGCCCCTCTCAAATGTGAGGGGAAATTTCCCTCTCTGGTAAACCCATGAGAGGGAAACCCCAATCTGTCTCCAATCCGAAAGGGAGCAGTCCCTGTCTCCAATCATAAGACTGCTGGTCACAGTCTCCAATCTGTTGACCAATGGTCACAGTCTCCAATCTGTTGACCCGTACAAATAACCGTTGATTGGCCTATCGAACGGTTATCATCGCGCGATGGTACATATATCTCAGTGTCATGCAATGATCACAAAACCTTTTAATATACCAATCCCTTTCAATATTTCAATATCACATCAAAGTCAAGCACTCTCACGATTCCCTTCAATATCTCAATGTCAGCATTTCAAAATTTTCCCTCAACTTACTCCCCGAACATCTCAATTCCAACATTTAATCTTCTTATATCTACATAACCTTTCCAATGTCACTATCAGAACACTCCACGTGTGTATATGTCCCACCATTCCAGAATTTTCACCACAACTAAACAGTACACTACATATATAATGTGTCAAAATTCTTTATACGAAAATAATCGTGTTTAAAAGGCACCCGATAGCCTAATTTGCATAAAAGTAAGTTTTTAAAAATTTTACATTTATATAGAGGGTTAGAAAGGATTTTGAAATCCCAACTACCATCACCGTCAATGTTATAGCAAGGTAAGAGTGATTACCTGTCGCCCTTAGCACTTTGTTGCTCTTTCTTACCGTATCTTGTAGATTTTCCTCAAGTAACATCACCAATATGTACTCCTAAAATAATATAACACATAAGGTTATATTAATACCATCTCAACCTTATAATACTTTACGTCGCTTTCAGTCTTATAAAGTTAGTACCCAACCCTTTATGATTACATTGTTCCTAATTTTTCTTTTCCAACAAAGCACTTGCAGATTCACAACTGACAATGGCAACCAAATATAAATCAATCAACAATACAAGTCAAATTATCTTATCATGTCATTTACTTACTTCCCAGATATTGTATTCAATTTAATCACAACTAAAGCCTTTTACAACAATGATCACACACACAAATATATATCAACACATAAAATGATTCATTCATTAAATAACATTTTAGTTGATTTCATCAACAAAGTTTCGAACTAGCAAACTAGTTACTTCAATCCAATTAACATCTCCCTTCATCAACAAACCTTTTTAATCCAACATACTTATCTAGAATCAAATTTCCATCATTTCATCACACAAAACAAAATTAATCCCAAAACAGAGAATGATTTACTCCCTCACAATTTCCTATCCTACAGAATTTACACATAATAGAGCACACCCTATCATGCATAGACAAAGGACTTCTTTCCTTCTCCTATGCCAACAAAAGAGATAAATGATTCAGCTACATCATCAATAAAATCAAATTAAAACACATAATGTTACTAAAATTATGCTTTTGATCTTTCATGACTCAAGGGAATAGATTTCCTTAGTTTCCATCAACAACAATTCATATTCCAACACTTTAACAACCACACATGCAGTTACAAAAACAATACCCCAACCATTAAACCATTTTCTTTTCAACTTCAATCATTTGGACCAGCAAGGCTCACCCTCATACACAATTTCCAAACCTATTTTTCACATTCATAAATTGGTTATCAATTTTTACGCACTTCAAATGTTCAAATCATCAAATTTACCTCCAAATGTTATTTATGCCCAATATGCAAGAACGAATATTATCCACATGCTTAAAAAATTCCTCATTCCAAACAAACTTGCAACATTATTCCCATTCATTTTTCAAGAAAACCCAGTTCAGCCAGTTTTGGCAAATGTGCCGAAAATTCATGAACTTCCTCTTTTCAAAACGAGTTCTATCCCTTTCTTAAACCTAGAACTTTTCAACATTAATCTCAGGTCCATCTTTTCATTCCATTACAA
Source organism: Mimosa pudica (assembly GCA_029929735.1). NCBI lineage: Eukaryota > Viridiplantae > Streptophyta > Magnoliopsida > Fabales > Fabaceae > Mimosa > Mimosa pudica. The sequence goes on from JAKELP010000040.1 coordinate 1,916,639, forward strand.
CCTTAAACATTTTAAGCCATGGTTCAAAACACTAAGCGTTTAATTAAATCAGCCTTTATTTATTTAATCTCATTTCCAATTCTTAATAAAACATACAACTACAAGAAAAACACACACATGCTTCATACATAACTCAAAGTCACCTCTAATCGAATTCCCAGAACTTAAATCAAATCCCAAGAACTACAAAACTATCCCCACAACCTGCAAAAATCACAGTTTAATAGTACGCCAACTTTAAACATCCATATACTTGTAGAGACAAGTGTACTTATCCCTATCTCTCTGTTTTGTACCATTATCACAAAAGGCAAAGGAAAAGAAACAAACTTCCATGCCTTAGATTCCATCCCAAAATAGATTACCAAATTAAAATTTCCTAAACATACAACACCAAACTAGCCAAACCAATATGGTCAGAGAAATAAAACAATCACAATACAAATGCTTCACAGATCAAACACTTCATTTCTTAAAAGTGTCAACCCAAAGGAGGGAAAACAAAATGCCAAACCCAAGTAAATTCTGAAACATTTTAATCATCAATGAAACAGCAGAAATCCTTTCCAGAACACCATAAACTAAAGCTTAAATCTTCATCTCCAATCATTCATAAATTAAAATCCCAAACCCTAGATTGAAAATCTCTCAAATTCGTCCAAATCAGAAAGAAAGAGCAAGAATGGAAGAAATGAAATTACCTAAGCTCATTTCTTATCTCCCCATGTCTAGTCGGAGCTCCGCCGTCCAGAAACTCGCCGGAAAGTCGCTAAGGTCGACGCAAATGTAAGAGAAGAGAAAGGAAAGTGAGAAAATGAAGTTGAAACAAGAAGGAAACCCATGAAAATGAAAGAACAAGGACTCCTCACCACTCGCCGTCGTTGACCGCCGGAGAACGAAGCCGCCGGCATCGGAAATTACCCCTCGTCGTCGCTGGAGAAGAGGAACGAAATTGAAAGTGAGGGAGGGAGACAGAACGTGAGGTGGAGAAGTGAGGGAAGAAGAATGGTTTGATGATATGATGGTGAGGGCGGTCGGCGCCGCCGCGCCTTAGGTCGCCGTCCGGCCGAGAAGAAAGATGAAGAAAGAGGTTGGAGTTTGAGGAAGGGTGGCCGACGGATTTTGCTCATGAGGGAGGAGTTAGGGTTTGTTTGCGAGGGAGGGTCAGCCGCACCGACGACGGCTAGCTCCGCCGCCCTCCGCCGTCTCTGGCGACGGAGTCTGAGGAGAGAAGAAAGGGAGATCGAAATTGAGGGGTGGGGGATGAGAGGAGAGGTGTCGGGTGAGAGGGAGGGAGTGAGTTGAGTGTTTTTATATATATTCATTTGTGAAAATTACCATTAACTACCCTATCATTTATTCTAAATTATATTTTTAACCCAAAAGTTTGTATATATTACTATATCCCCTTCTTTCCATCATAATATTATCTACTATCCCCAAATACTTGTTCATGAAAGTTTCTAACTCCAAATAATTATTTTAACTATATTTCCTTAAATTTCAAAAATTAAGATTTAGTATTCATAAATTGCCCAAAATATCCTAAGATTTCTCCCTAAAACTTTAAATTTTCTAAATAAAATCTCAATAATCTCTTATTATCCTTAATTTAAAAATTGGGATGTTACATGATCTGAACGGAGTGATCTAATAGTTGTGATCGGAAAAGAGTGATCGGAACAGCGTGATCTGAACAGCCTTCCTGCAATCACGATCGCTGCAACAAAGTAACGAACACAGTAATATAATAATGATCTGAGTCGCTTCCCTTGTGGGACTCTGTCCTTTAGAGGTATTCCGCTACCACCGGCAATGTTAGGACGCGGCTCTCCCCAGGATTAAACAGACCCTTCCTGCGCTTCGCAAGGCAACAGAACAGCAGAAGTAAAAAGTAATAAGCAGAGAATATCAGAGGAGGAAAGAGTTTCTAGTGTACTTGGATTGTCTGCAGACTCTGCCTTTTATAGGCGGTAATGCCTAGTGAACGTTGGAACGGCAATGATGACACATAAACACACATTATTTTGTGGTTACAAAATAATGACCATTAAAACGTCAGTTTCTGAACGTTTAAACGTTAAGTCTATCCAGATAAGCATTATGTCCATAATTTAAAAACCAGAGGTAATCAAAAACTGAAGCTCAAAATATAAGGTATCCTGGTAAGCTATTTACTAATTAATTTATTTGTTAATTTTGCAAAATCCGGATAAGTAAAAATGTGCCGATTTCATATTTACCACGCGCACAGGGGGTGGGAAATCGCCGGATTTCCACTACATTTGCCTCACAGTGGCCCAACTTGTGCGCGCGAGGCCCACTTCTCCTTTGGCGCGCGAGGCCAACTTCTCCTTTGGCCCTTTAACTTGAGCTAGAACACAAGTGTATTATATACCCTTGTAAGTTCTCACTTCCAAGCAATGTGGGACTTCTCTTTTTGACACACCCACATGTTATTGTTGATAACTCCAACAATATGGACTCATTTTTTTTCTCACACGAGATAGAACCAGTTTTATTATTCTTCATAAAAAATAAGTTGACAGAGCTAATATATAAACCCTCTAGATATCATCTGGTGGTCTAAATTTGATTTTATATGGTATATCCATTAAAATGTTTTTAATAGAAATTAAACTTAGATCATCTAGAAAATATTTATATGGTGAATATATGTTTAACGCTCTTACTAATCTTTTTAGTAAACAGAAATCTGAGAGGGAATGGAGCTAATTATAATAGATTTTGCGTTGAAAAGTTTAGCAGAATCTATTAATGTTGTTTTACTATTTGTTGGAAGAATGTAAGGAAGCTAATACCAAACTTGTTGTATTGAAGGGGGAAAGTTTGTCAGCTACAAGGTTGGTGCCCAACTTTTACCCAATGATAACTTCTCTTGATGCTAAAAAGCCTACAGCAAAGGCAGAAGACGCGTAAGTACATAAATATATATATATAGCAAAGATGAAAATGTGGATTTATTTTATAGAGAAGGAGTAATATTTGAATTCCATTCTAGTGTTTCTCCTTCTCTATAAAATAAATCCACATTTTCATCTTTGAAGTCACATCATTGTCTTTGTTTCAACTCTCAAAATTTGACCGTCCCATTTTGGTTCAATTTAGTCTTTAATTGCTAATAGATTGGTGGCCTAAAATACTGTAGTCTTCATGATTTAATATTAGTTAAAAGTTGCTATCATAGATCACGTTATCACTTGAAGTAGTCAAATCACCATTTTTTTTGGTGTTTTGTAATTGCAAGTTTTTTTGCCACGGACTGTTAATGCCAATATTAAATGCTCATTTGCTTGTCATGATCGAGCATTATTATAATATTGTATCACGTGATGTAGCTATTATCAAAGTTTTTTTTACATAATACTCCTTCCAGTCCTAAATATAAGACTTAATTGATTTTTTCTAGAAAATCCTTTAAAAGCAAAATAAGTAAATTATAAATTGATTTAACTAATTTTTTCCCTTAAACTAGTTTATTTTACTTATAAACTAATGGATAATCTAAAAATATATCAAATATGTCATCATTTAATAACCTATTTCGCAACCTTAATCTCTAAAAAAAAATCAATTAGGTCCTATATTTAGGACCGGAGGTAGTATATTATTAAAGTTTTGTTGTCACGGAAATTTTCTATAATTGGACATCTATTAATACTAATCAATTTCACGTTCATTTATTTGTATATTTTGTATTAGTATCAAGATTCTCTTGTGTTAAGAGGGTTTTTGGGGAGGGTAAATGGGAATCTCACTTCTCTTTCTCTCACTCTTTAAGATTTCTCTAAAAATTGATATTAGAAGAATTTGTTTTGTTACATGTTACTACTTCATATCCTAAATATGAGATTAAGTTAATTTCTATTTAAAAAAAGTTCTAAAAGCTAAATAAGACATTTATAAATTGATTTACCTCAACTTTTTCTCCAACTATTTCGTTTGACTTATAAACTAATACATAGTATAATACATAAAAAAAGTTAACTACATCTTATATTACAAATCACGCGAGTATTGTTTCAAGATTAGATATACATTCTCACTTCACATTATTATATTGAATTTCAAATGAATTCTGTTTAAATGAAGAATATGATGATTCTTATGGAGAGAAATTAATGCAGGAGGTTGTGCCAGAATGGAACACTAGATCCAACAAAGGTGAAGGGGAAGATATTGATATGTTTGAGAGGAGAAAATGCAAGGGTGGACAAAGGAGAACAAGCTTTACTTGCAGGTGCCATTGGAATGATTCTTGCAAATGATGAGGTTAATGGCAATGAAATAATTGCTGATCCCCATGTACTCCCTGCTTCTCATGTAAATTACACTGATGGCATTTCAATATTCACATATGTCAACTCAACCAAGTAAGATATCCATCATTGGTGCATATTCATTCTGAAGAAACATTATGTACAGCTTCTCAACAACATTACAAAGATTAAGGGAATGATTTAACTTGTAAGTTTAACACCAACTTAAACATAGCTTGCTGATTATTGGTAGGTCTCCAATGGCTTACATTACACACCCAACAACGAAGTTGAATACGAAGCCAGCTCCCTTCATGGCAGCATTTTCATCAAAAGGACCAAACCCTGTAATACCAGGAATTCTAAAAGTATGTAAAGAAGGAAACCAACCTTCATATTGAGATCATCATTAGTATTGTGTATTTAGAATATAAGATGACACGAAGAGGTGAAATTATATATAAAATCTGCTTCTTCTCTTGCAATAATAACTTTTATTTTTATCTCTTTCTTGTCCACTCTTTTTATGTGTTCAATGCAAAGAATGCAGGTCCCTTTCCATCATAACTTGTGCTGGAAGTCTGATTAAATTTTGTCTCAACTTTGCAGCCTGATATAACTGCACCTGGAGTTTCAGTTATAGCAGCCTACACAGAAGCTGAAGGACCAACAAACCAACCGTTTGATAAAAGAAGAATTCCATATAATTCAATCTCAGGCACTTCAATGTCATGTCCTCATGTTTCAGGCATTGTTGGCCTTTTGAGAAACTTTTATCCTTCATGGACTCCTGCTGCTATTAAATCTGCAATCATGACTACTGGTGAGAAGTTCTTTAACTTCTGTATACTTGAATCCCTTTTACTCTTTCCAGTTTCAATCATAATAATGGAAAAATAAAGTGAACACATTCCTTGATTAGTTTCAAAATGCATGCTCATACCTTATCAGTTTGAACCTAAAAGCTCTTGAAAGTTCACGAGAATAAATTAAGATTTTAATACCCCAAAGTTCAAAGTTTAGTGGTGGCATTTTAGTTTTCAATGAGTATTTTGTCGTTGTCATGTTTAAGTCTTTTTTTGGTCAATTGTTTTGGGTCAAAGTTGCCATGTTAAGTCTGATGACAAACATAATTAGCATAAATGGGTAGTATAGCTTAATTTGAAGATGATGGGTATTTGTTTGTGGAAACATGCTTGAAAAAGTGTTATACCCCTTATTCCCTTAATGCAGCACCAAACTATTGTATTACTCTTGTTATAGCGTTTTCACAACCAACTGAACAACTACATTAGTTTTATATTAAGTCATATCATTTGTATCTGGCAACAAACTCAAAATGATAATGATATTGGAGACAAAACATACTACAGAATTCAATATTGCATTTGGAATTGCTCCATATATCACAACCAATTCAAGCACACATGATAATTATACTTGCTATTTTCAGCTTCAACATATGATAACGAGGTGGAGCCACTGCTTAATGCTTCTAACGGCCAGGCAACACCATTCAGTTACGGAGCAGGCCATATTGACCCCAATAGAGCAATGGATCCAGGCCTTGTTTATGATGCAATAATCTCTGATTACTTAAACTTCCTATGTGCATTGGGTTACAATGCCTCACAACTCTTAACTTTCACTGAGGGTCAATATTATAAATGCCCCAAGAGAAGCCCAAGTATCCTCAACCTCAACCATCCTTCCATTACAGTCCCTAATCTTAATGGTTCTGTAACAATCAGAAGAACCTTAAAAAATGTGGGTTCCCCAGCAACATATGTAGCTCATGTTCAAAAGCCACGTGGAATTTCAATTTCTGTGAAGCCTAATGTCTTGAAGTTCCAAAAGGTTGGTGAAGAAAAGAGCTTTAGAGTGGTCATGAAGGTTGTGGAACACACTACAGCAAAAGACTACGTTTTTGGGAAGCTGATATGGTCTGATGGGAAGCATCTTGTGAAGAGTCCAATTGTGGCTAAGGCCATCTAACTTCAGATATAGAAATGGTTGACTTGAGATTATTAGAGATTTGAGCTATAAAATTAACTCCATCAATCTTTTTTAAAAAAATTAATAGATACGAAGTATAATTAAATTTACTTAAATAATGAGCCTCGTAACAAGAGTAGATCTCACTCGTTGTGTTCATTTTTCCAAAAGTTGACTTCATTGATTTTGTAAGAAATTGAGAGGGTCTAATTCCATTGACTTGATTATGATAATTTCATTTACCAAGTTCAATAGTCTATTGTCTTGTTTCATTGCTTCTTTCCTTAATCTGTGCTGTTGGTCGTTTTATGCCCTTTGATTCACAGTACAATTGGACAAGTGGTAATATAATAAATTCATAAAGTATGTAATTCTCTTGTTATTGTGAAACAGTTTTGAATAACCATACCTCTATTAGATTTTCAACGCAAATTCCTTTATCTAGATTTACTTGACAAAACATTTGACAGATAACAATATTATGACTTTTACTGCTAGTCCTTATTCCCATCTTAAACATGCTATATAGGCCATGCAGTCCATAACAGCTTGAAAGCATTTATTTAATTTAAAATGAATAAAGAGCATTTCAGAGTAACTACTCAGAGGGCAGGTTTTTTCCTCTATTACTTACAAGTTCCTGGCCAAAATTATACATCTTTCCCCCTGAAGCATATCTCCTACGTGGAAGCAGGATTTCTCTTAAACTATGTGACGTGAAAATGAGCTCCATCTCCAGGATAATGAAACAATACAGAGCTCCTTCTCAGATGACAGTTCCACTGGGAATCAATGCATCCTTGATCACTGTAACGATGCCACTTTTTATGAAATAGCCCTCAGTTTCCCTTGCAGCTTCTTGAACGTTGTCAGCATTGAGGATCTGACATAAAATCAAGTTAGACTACTTTCCATTTTTTTTAAAAAAAAAACATAGTCACCTTTAACTAACTCACCAAAACCAAGTAGAGATAGTTAGCTCATCAACTTTGTCTGATGGAACATTTTTTCAGTTTTGCCATATTAAAGAGCTTAGAGTTGTCACAGGGGTAAGATATGTAAAATTTCATTAATTTACCACCAAGTGACTTATATTATGGACCACTATTTTTTCTATGAGGAGAGAATGCATATAGGTCTTATGGAAGCATAGTATACACTCACTCTGTCTCATTGTTCATTACAGTTATCATTCAGTTGTAAAACATGACGGAAAAAAACACATAAAGAATAAAAAGTTAGACAAGCAATGGTTAGTAAGAATATTTGATAGGGTGAAGAAGAAATTAAATAATATAATCACCTTAACATTATCCCCAATACGAGCATTCTTGTCGATTATTGCCCTTTTGATATGACCTCCTATCAGCATCAGTCTGGAAGAAAACGATCAAAAAGAGAGTCACGGTTAGTACCGGTTGTCAAAGAACAGTTGCTATATCATTATTATATCAATAATTTGGACCGGTTACTTCTTGATTGGGTTAAGTGTCAATATCACCTCATAATAATCAGCTCCCATCAAAAGCGAGTCTTCTATAATTGCTCCCTCTGATATGCAAGATCTCAGCCCAACCACAGAATGGTGAATTTTGCAGTTCTACACAATAGATAATGGAAAATGTTAGTTAGCTTCCTCTACATTTGATTGGCATCCTGTTAATGTTCAAATAATCTTTACCTTGATTACGCAACCTTCACCAATAACACTGTCAGTGACATCAGCATTAAGCATCTTAGATGGAGGCAGATATCGAGGTTGGGTGTAGATTGGAGCAGAACGGTCATAGAAACTGAAATTGGTATCCCAAAATTGCACATTTATTTATCATGAGAAAGCTGAAACCAATAAAGAACAATGACAATAGGATGATTAACCGAAAAGCTATAATCAGTCACCTGAAATCTGGCACCGGCTTTTTAGTGATGCCAAGATTTGCATTGTAAAAAGCCTCAATTGTACCAATGTCTTCCCAATAGCCATCGTATAAGTAAGCTTGTACCTGAGAAAATTCACAAAGACATCATCAAAACTTTAGAAAGTAGGGAATGGAGCCATGATAGAGGAATTATATAAATCAAATGTTTGAAACTCCAGCAAATCACAAGCCTAAAACTCTGTAAAAAAACAATTTTTCAGCATGAAATTTCTATACGGCTTTGATGAAAAATTCTTTTATTGAGAATCAGAACATGTAAAACAGTTATACCCATCAGTGAAATCACTCTGAAAATACATGAAGTGCATCAATCAAAGTAGCTATTAGCTGAATGATCAATATAAATAATAACTGCTTATAAAATGCGAACATGATTTATCCTAAGAAATATCAAATTCAAAAGCTATAATCACATAAAAAGAAGAGGAAACTTTTCTTTAGAATAAAAAATGAAACAAAGCCGTACCCTCATTCCAATAGAAGTTGCACCAGGAATGACTTCACTTCCAAAGTCATTTGCACCAGGGAATTTGTCTCTAAGAAGATCTAGCATCACATGTTTGCTGACAACATATATACCCATGCTAGCAATAAAAGGCATTTCTTTTGCCCTCTCATCATCAAGACCCAAAATAGTAGTATCAACCTGGTAGAGTTCATTAACACAAAAAATAGATCAATTGAATAAGTAACATCAACTGGGTTAATTAATATGAAAGGCAAATTTTACGGGGTTTACCTTCATAGCTTTAAGTTGTTCTCCTTTTGGCTTTTCGGCGAATTCAATAATGCGACCTTCTTCATCGATCTTCATCAGACCAAATGCAGTGGCACGCTTTTCATCCATTGGTAATGCAGCCACAGTAATGTCAGCATCACTTTCTCTGTGTGCTTGAATAAATTTCTCATAATCCATTCGGTACAAATGGTCACCCGCCAGAACTAAGAACTCCAGCACATTATGCTCCTCAAATAACCACAGATATTGCCTAACAGCATCTGCAGTGCCCTGCAATTATGAAATTAAAGTTGATAAAAAATACCTTGCAGCAATCATGACAAAGGCCATAAAAAATTCAAAAGTTAAGAAGATAGTAGTGATATTACCTGAAACCAATTGGGGTTCTCAGGACTTTGTTGAGCAGCAAGAACCTCAACGAAGCCCTCATTTTTGTAGCCACCCATGTTGCTTGCATATGCACGGGAAAGGTGGCGATTGAGGGACGCAGAATTGAATTGTGTAAGTACATAGATCTTCGATACATTGCTATTTAGGCAGTTGCTTACAGGGATATCAATCAGCCTGTAATTTGCTCCTAAAGGAACGGCTGGCTTCGCCCTCTTCTTGGTCAACGGGTAAAGACGGGTTCCAGCACCGCCTCCAAGTATAATGCCAAGCACACTCTGCACATCATAACAACAATACACACAACAATTCATTCAGTCAAAGCTGGTTCACATGAAATTCAATCACAGTTCACAGGGCCCAAAATAACATGTTCAATGTCAATGCAATCTATACACAATCTCAATCAGATTTCTGAATAAACCACATTAAAAAACCAAACTTTCATTATTTTTGATCATTAGCATGAAACCCTTTAGCTCAGCACATCCATCAGACAATGCAACAAGAATCAAAACTCCAATTTAACACACATCAGGCACATACCATTAGAAACCAACATCAACAACACATGTCTAATACAAATTCAATCAATTCCTTGATTTCCAAAACAAAACAGCAGAAAAATCCAATCTTTCATTATACCCAACAGTTTAAACTGAAACCCCATTAAGTCATCACATCCATCAGACAATGCAAGAAGATTAAAAATTCCAACTTTACCCCCAGTAGAGAAAGCAAGCACATGAATATATTAATGAACAATGAAAGGAAAACTGACACGACTAGCATCAGGGTCAAGACATGTTTGGGAGTTCTTGGAATCAGAAACAGCCTTTGGAGAAACAATGAGAGGATTGTGGCGGAGAGGGACACGTGGTTTAGCTGAAATGGCGGCGATCTTATCCCCACAAAACTGTGAAGAAGAGAAACTCAAACTCATAGAAGAAGATAATATCTTGTTGTTATTACTATTAGAAGAAGAGGAAGGAGATGATAGAGGAAGTTTGAGAACAGCAGAAGAAGCCATTGAAGTGAGTAAGAGTTTCTTGCTGTGTGGTGTGGTCTTCTTCTTCTTCTTCTTCTTCTTCTTCTTCTTCTGTTGTGTGTAGTGTACGTGTGAGATATGAGTTATGATATGTCTGAGATTGATTGTGGTCACTATAAATTATGAATAATAATAATAATAAATTAATTTATAATAATAATATTGAAAGTAGTGTAGTACACAATGATATCTCCGGATTTTCTCTATCTCTATCATTCATTATCATATTATTGTTATGATACCAGGAAATATTGTGTTCGCATGTTACTAATATAAGAGTTCAATCTCCAAAACATATATTTTAGTTTAGTTGGGTGTTTGAACTTAATTTTCTCTCTTTTTTTACATCTTTACTCGATCACATTTATTATTATACTATTAAAAGAGAGAAATAAGAAAACATTAATAAATATGAATGAAAGTTAAGATCAAATTAAAAAAATTAACGGGAGAATGTGATGGTGAGCTCTTATATTTAGGATCAAAAGTATTCAAATTTTGGATTCTTAGATTACGGGGAGACATTATCAATAGTTTGGGAGATTATTGGTATGTATACTTTCATTTGGTTTTAATTTTGGTACATATTTATTTATCTATCTTAATTAATTGCTTTCAGTTCAAAAAAATCTTATTTAAATGCTTTAATTTTATTTTTGTTTGATGAATTTTATCAATGTTGACTCATCAGAGTATTCATATTTTATTTCATTTTAGTTATTAAAAAATTAATTCGCTTTGAAGGGAGTATTATATTTCTATTTAATAATAACATATTGACTCTTGTGCTATGAGATATATATATATATATATATATATATATATATATATATATATATATATATATTATGATTAATATGAGTATATAATTGTATAATTTCATATGTTTTGTTAATACTATTAAATTCTAAATGTACTTAGTATCTTATATATAATGCAATATTATTTTTGGAAAATAATACTACCTCCGGTCCTAAATATAAGACCTAATTGACTTTTTTTTGGAGAGATTAAGGTTGCGAAATACTACCTCCGGTCCTAAATATAGGACCTAATTGACTTTTTTTTTAGAGATTAAGATTGCGAAATAGGTTATTAAATGATGACATATTTGATATATTTTTAGATTATCCATTAATTTATAGGTAAAATAAACTAGTTTAAGGGAAAAAATTAGGTAAATCAATTCATAATTAACTTATTTTGCTTTTTTTAAGGATTTTCTAGAAAAGTCAATTAGGTCCTATATTTATGACCGGAGGGAGTAAACTATTAAATCATTATATATTTTTTATATTTTTAGATTATACATTAGTTTATAGATAAAATAAACTAAATAAAGTGAAAAAATTAGGTAAATCAATTTATAATTAACTTATTTTGCTTTTTCATAGGATTTTCTAAAAAAGTCAATTAGGTCTTATATTTAGGACCGGAGGGAGTATTAAGATTAAAATTTTGATCACTATGGTTATTTCGGTTTTATTGAAAATCAAACCAAATAGCCAAATAATCAATCAACCTGGCTAACAACGCTGATAAAACAAATATGGAAGATATAATGGTGACAATTTAGCAAAGTTTATAAGTTAAGTACGAGATATAGACATGACAAATCAAAATTAAAATTTAAGAAAAATATTGGTATCAAACAAATGAGTTTCCCAAAATAATTATGAAGTAGTAGTAATTTGTGTGATGGACTGATGGAGATGGCAAATATTGTTTGGTTTGCGTTTTATTAATTTGTCGTATAGGGGCAAATTTGCAAAACGACAAGAGATTGGTGAGGCAGCAGATCTGAAATGATGACACCAAAACCAATTGAACGTCGTTTGGGGATTGAAGATTGATAAGAAGGTTGCAAATTGCGGTGTGGGGTCACGTGAAATTACATGTAAGTTGAAACCATTTTGCACCGTTCATTCTTTTACGGTAATTTATTATTTTAATCCAATAATTTACTTTCTAAATGGAATATTTTTTTTTTACCACATTCTAAATGGAATATTATGGAAAGTTGGAAAGGAGGGCACATAGAGGATTAGTTTATCTTAATTAAGAGCATGTTCATTAATAGGTCTCACCTTTTGAAGAGATCGTCAACTAACCTGCATGTCTTACACTCTTACGTTAGATTTTTTTTTTTTTGAGAAAAAATAATATCACTCTTTTAGAATGTAACTATGTGCAATGTATATAAAATGATACTCAAACTATATATAAAGATTTGAAACAGAAAATTCAGCTTGTATGTCATAAATCATTTTGGAAAAAAAAATTTAAGGGCGAAGCCCAAAAATGATACATAATTATTGGTTAAGAAACAAAAATAATACATAACTACTCCAAGGTACACCAATGATATATTTTTAGAAGTTTAGGTTCCTTACTTATAATTTTGAGTATTGGGAGAGATTTTTTTTGTCATTTTTCCTATGTGTTTCCCCAAAAATCGCCCACCACTAATTGTTTTTTACAAAAATGAGCATAACTTTTCATATTAGGTAAAAAGATACACAAAAACTTCTACATTAGATTCAAAAGTAACATTAAACATTAAAAGTACGTAATGACATTAGGGGAATCGAAAGAGGGAAGTTAACGACATTATTTACTTTCAAATTCATTATATAACTTTTCAATCCAATATAAAAGCTTATTTGTATTTTTTGTTCAAAAAAAATATTTGGAACTTGAGTGATCTTTTGGGAAAAGCACATTTGTATTTTTAACTCTTGACCCCTCTTAAAATCCACTTCTAAAAATTTGCTGGAAACAAAGCATATTAGATTTAATATTAAAGTTTTGACCTGAACATTAAATATAGGGGGCTACACTACAATATTATATTATGCTCTAAAACATACAGAAATTTCTTAAACTTGAAGCATTATCTTAACTCGAAACCTCTTTCCAGCTAATAATTAGTTCTAAACGATGCTAACGCTTTTATTTAAGGTTTCTTAAAAAAATAATTTATATATAAAGTAACTTCATTATAATATGGTATAATAGTATAGTGAAAGCAACATACCTTGAATAGATTTTAGTCATTTTACAAAGAAAATGGATATGAATAATTGAGTATGGGGACAGAAAATGAGATTAGCCTTCTAATCGTATCAAAAGAAACATCGGAACACTTAATATCTCACCCGGTACACTTAATATCTCACCCCTTGAATCCTTGCACATACTTTTCTTCTCACATTTATTGACCCAACATTCTATAATGGAATGCTCAAATTGACTAGGTATCTGTCAGTTTCTGAAATTAACATTATTTTCCTGTTTTTTGTTATATTTTAAATCAATATCAAGATGTAATATGTTACTATCCATGCCAGATTTCACCATTCACATTACATGCATAGTTAAATTCATTTTTTTCATTTTAAATTTGATGAATCGGAAACATGTAAGTGTTTTATTAATTGATATAGCTATATACAAGTCTTAATAATGGTAGGCACGATTGTAAAAAAAATATTCTGTTTTACAATCGGAATAATAGCTTATTGAAATTAATGATAGACACGGTTGTGAAAGAGAAAATAGTTTTTATTCATTCATATAATTCATAACAAATATTTTTATATAAATATATTATATTTAAATGATTAAATTTAAAAAGATAGAGTTAATAAGGTCTTAAACCTTTCTATATTCCGTATGAAACAAAAAGAAAATAATTTATGAAATAAAACTGTGGAGGGTGTGTGGGGTTTCAAATAATTATCTTCTGTATAGTACAATTGAATAAAATTGTTTATATTTTATAAAAGGAATAAATATTTTAAATTTATTTCGTGTCTCAATCTGGTAATAATTTCCATCAATAAATCCATCTCAATCTGGTAATAATTTCCATTAATAAATCCAGAATGAATTCAATATTTTGGAAAAGAAAAGGGAAAAAGGAAGATAAGTTGGGAAGCTACAGTTTTCGAAGTAAAATGATTGGAAATGGGCTGTGTGGCTTGCAAGTTGCAACTCAAAGAAAGAAAGTTAAAGTATAGACGTGGACATAGTTTCCACATGGTGAGATTTAAGATGTTACTTGAGAGAATATTACTGGGCTCTTGTTTTTAATGAAGAATATCTTTCACTGACAAATATTTGTATCCCCATAATGTGAACCCAAGCAGGCTCTAAACTTCTTCCGAGTGTTGCAAGTGACACTACAATTGAGGTTACTATATGCGTGTTACTCCATAGAACATTACTGGCTCACAAAATTGTTAAAGTTAGCCTAAAAACAATAAAAAAGTACTCTATCTAACTGTCATTAGATTTACCAATGACGTGTAGACAAAGAGAGTACGTGACAACTATCTAATGACACTTAGGAATTTTTTTTTATGGTGTTAGACAAAGTGACACCTTTTAATTGTTCTTAGATAAAGTTGATATTGTTTATTGTTCAATATATAAATTGATACTTGGTATTTGTTCTTTGGCCAAAATGATATTTAACTCATCATTATATAAAAGAACATTTTATGAAATATTGATTTCTTATGAGGTTCATATAGATAATTGCTCACAAATTGGTATCTCCATTTAGATTTGCTTTTAATAGCGGATATATATTATAATCGAAAAATATTATTTATTAATTATTGGTAGTATACTATTTTACCAAGTGAAACAGGGAAAATCACAATTAATTTTTTCGTTAAAGAATTAATCACAACTAGGTCTCAAAAAATCATCAAATTACATTACAATCCAAATAATCAAGGCGAGTATATTGACAACTACCGAGTTACCAATAACAACCCATTGTACTGATAAAAAAATAATATATACCAGTTAATGTAACCCAGATCTGGCCTTTCCCAAAATTATTAGACAAGCAAATACCATAGAAAGCAGAATCAAAAAAAGCCTTTCAGTAGATCTGCTGATTGATGGATAACTGATTATAGTTAGGGGAAAAAAATATCGATACAACAATAGTTTCCATTAATCTTGATTACGCAGAGACAACAAATACAAACGTTCGAACAAGAAAATCCACATGATCTTGTAATGGCAGAACCATTAATAGTGAGATAATAATGAGGACCACTTTCATTTTGGAAGAGAATATTCCTTATACTACATATGACTACTTTTTATGCCATGCTTTGACAAAGTTGACACCAATTTCAATCTTTTCAAAACATTTGTAACTACAGGGACCAAGAACACATGAGAATGGAATAGAGTATAGCAACAAACTAAAAAATTTGATTCAAATTATTGGTATTAAGGCACACTTAAACTCTCAAAATATGAATTACTAAAAAAACATATATAGTAGTAGGATTCAAGCTTCCCTTGAAGATGAGAGGGTGGTGTTGGCTGAACTGCCCTCCAAGGGAAGACTGAATTCTACAAATGTGAAGGTTGGGCCTATAGTTTCGAGACGATATTTAGAGGAGCTGCAAATTTTTTCAACTTTGACAAGTGAATTGATGAATAAGTAGTTCTCTGCAATGTTAACCTTCAGAACAATGTCCAATCAACAAACCTATTTCAAATCCTTCTATGGATAGAGAAACATGAAATTTTGAAACTCAAAAGTTACTTGGTTACTTAAGAACAACTGCAGCATTCCTCAAGGCCAAGTACCTCTGCACATACTCATTAGGAAGCGATCTAACAGTCTTGAAAACTTCAGTATTTGCATACCGTAGTTTAGTCCTGGGATCATGATAGGGTGCCTGCAGAGTGAAATAATTAATTCCTCTCCAACACAAGGTCTAGTGAGAGTGTATTGGCTTGAATATATGGGACAAACAATGCATGAATAAACAGCTTCTTGTAGCATAATCAATAAGATCTGGCAGGTGTGAATAAAAAGTAACTAACATAATCATTTTTGGGAATCAAGATAAAAATGAAAATGTAAGCACGTTAAGACTAGTGTTTATTCAGCTCACAGACAAGCCTAAACCACAATCCAAACTGATCATATTAAGAACCATATGTCTTTTATGAGAGATTTAGCTAAATTTCTAAAATGTCATAGAATCTGTCACATCGAGTTTTCTTGTGTTGCCATGCCTTTGTTCAAATATTTGTAGTTCTAGGTATTGACAGTATGTGTGCAGTATAATTCATTAAGAAAATAATGGAAATACTAAGGGGTGCCAAAAATTGTCTTCATCCAAATCAAGCTTTCTACTCACATCCAGCAGCTACTAATATCAGTTACAGTCATTTAGAAATTTTAGCTACAAGAAAATACCATTATTTAAGAATTGAACTTAAGAAATTCACAAGCAAACCAAAGGCATGATATAAAATTTCATTAGATTCACAATCTCCAAAAATGAAAGATGAGACTGACAGCCTTTTAAACAGAAACTTTGGGGATCAACTTCCTCACTAATACAAAGCGGTATGCCTTAATGAAGAAATTTTAAACCAAGACATGGATGAGTATTGGTAATAAAAGCTTGAAACTAACAAAAACCTCTACATACCTCAAAGCCTGTGATATCACAAATTCTCTTGCAGGGGTGCATAGAGGGAGGTGACTCAATATTCACATCTGCAAGAAAACTTAAAAAGATCAAACAACTACATAGAAGCTTCAATACAGTCACACAAAATGAAAAAGAACAAAACTTTAAAATTAGGAAACAATCACAGGATCAGGATTCCATTCATCATATGCAACTCTGGCACATACATAAAATTTGTCAAGGAACATAAATTGAAGACCCAGATTTGCATTTCTTAACAATAACTCTTAACCCTATAATTTGCATTAAATAAACATTTTAACATTAGATTGACTAACAGTACAAGGGTGGAAGATCATATTTACCCCTCAAGTATGCATAAAGTATCATATCTGCCGCTAAACTATTTTTGAACCCATATTTGCCCCTAAAAGTGTGCATGAGTATCATATTTGCCCTTTGTTAAAATATTAATGGTCAAATATTATCCATAGCACATACTTCAAGGGCAAAAATGACCCTTTTCATATACTTCCGGAGCAATACGACCCTTATATTAAAGGGGAAAATATGATCATTGGTGCACACTTTTGAGCCGAAAAATACTTTAGCGGCATATATGATAATCCAGGACAAAGACCATTAAGCCTAAAATAAAAACTAAAACTTTTAAAAACAGTAAATATGTAAAAGTGGGTATAACATAAAAATGAAAAGATATAAAAAACTGAAAAGCTGACAATTGGGTTGATGGGGAGGGTAATTCTGGTAATTCTCAGCCTGAAGAATCTGCTTGAGATGTTTCCAGTGGCGACTTCGGGATTGGCCTTTGGGATATTTGTCGTAGGTTTGAACCCTCTTGAAACTGAAATAGCTTGGTAAAACTAACTCTGCTTCCTCTATCTCCGCCTCCATCTTTATTATCTCTATCAATCACAAGAGTAGCCTAAATCATGTGCCCAATTTAACGTACAAGACGAAAGGTGAAGAGTAAAGAAAATATATTTATATGAAAATAAAAACAACCACTTTGGGCCCGGGGGCGTAGCTTGATGGTTTGAAGTGGATCCTAAGGTGTGGATCCCGCCATTTAGCCCAAAGGTGCAAGTTCGAATCCCGGGAAGTCAGTCACCCCGTTTACGGGAATCCCGGCTGACGACTCCGGATTAGTCTGCACCCGAAGAGTGTGGGATACCGGGGAAGCAATTAAAAAAAAAAAAAACAACCACCTTCGCCTATGTGACTAATGTGAGATTGTGATTTGTGAGTGAGGAACTTTGGTTTGATGGGGTTTTTGTTTTTGCCTATCAATGTGCGAGCGAATGTGGGACCTGATTTGTAATCCCAAATTTGATCAAGTTTAAAATCTTTTAATAAGTCTGATTTATTATTATTTGTCCAAAAGAAATGTCTGATTTATGTGGGTCGTTTTTAGCTTTCATAGCTTCTGATTGGCCAATCCTTTTAGTGACATCATGTCATTAGTTAATTGCTTAAAAAAATATATTTTGTTTTCATTAATTAAATTAGGTATAACATCACATTTCAGTGTTTCACTTAATAATTATATTTAATCAAAATATAATTTTTAAAATTATTATGTTTGGTTATAATTATTTTCATTTTCAATCTATCCCTGATTTCTCCCTTCTCTCTCCTTCCTCCTTAAATCATGATTTGCAATATTTTCTCCTTTGTTAACATTGCAATATTGCATCAATTAATTATATTTAACCAAAATATAACTATTATTTTTTGAATGATTATATTTAAGTATAATTATTTTCCATTTTTTATTTTAAACCTTCCAAATCTCTCTCACTACCTTTCCTCCCTAAATCATCAATACACATTTTGAACACATAAAATCTGATACCAACTCTTAAGAATGAAATGTGATCTGTCGTACTAAAAACTTGAGGTAGTAGTAGGGCTAATTACTACTACCTCCAGTCCTAAATATAAGACCTAGTTGACTTTTTTAGAGAGGTTAATGTTGTGAAATAAGCTATTAAATCATGACACATTTGATATATTTTTAAATTATCCATTAGTTTATAGGCAAAATAAACTAGTCTAAGAGGAAAAATTAGATAAATCAATTTATAATTAACTTATTTTACTTTTTTATGATTTTCCAAAAAAGTCAAATAGGTCTTATATTTAGGACCGGAGGGAGTATAACAAATTGATTTCAAAAGAAGAGGGGGGCAGGATATAATATAATAGGCATCCTATCATACCAACCATATGATTTGAGGAAAGGCCTAAGTGCCTAGCCCTCCCATTTGATGGAGTTTTATCAAGAGAGGCGAGGTACAGAATAATGTGGAAAAGGCAGCAGGGTCATTTTTTTTTTCATTGACAAATAAATCAAACCTTATTAGTGAATATAATTTTTTTGGGCCTAATTATAAACTTATTGAGCACCTAAAATAAAAAAAATAAATATATCATGGCAGGGAATTTTTTTGTAAATTTAGATGGTTATGATCTAAAAAGTCAAAAGAATATGCATACACATTTAGTACATAAATTATAGATATTTAGTTTACAAAGTGATAGTACACCAGGGTCAACAAAAAATTAACAAAGAAACCCCTCCCCTATCTAGTTGCTCTTGAAAAAAGTCCATCCCATCAAAACTTGAGATGCTTCCATTTATCTTTCAGATCATGAGTATTACGCCTGCTATGGAATACATGGCCACCAAATTCTAAAATTTTCTTCCAAGGGATACTCCGCTGATCCATTCCAAACTTGAGCACTCCTTCCTGCAGAGAGAAAGAGAGAACCAAAGTTGATTTTATAAACTCAGACAATAACATCTTGTGCAATCATGAGATTCAAGAACAATGTGATTCACTCTACTTGAACTTCAATAAATATTTCATACAACAACAACAAAGTCCTATCCCACTACGTGGGTTGACTACATGGACCATATGGCGTCATTGTGCTCTACCTATCATTCACCAACTCTTTGGGTATATTATTCACCAACAGGTCATGTTTTATAAGTTCCCCGAGAGTTCATCTTAACTCCGCATATATTGAACTTCATGTCTATCCTATGTTATAGTCGGTCCTAAGCCCGGTAAAGGAGGAAGGTTGTGTTAGGGCCTTGACAGCTAATGTAAAATATTTGTCAAATCTCATGAACATGGACATACATAAATTTTTCATAACTTAAAATATCATTAGTGATTGTTTAAGGCTAAAGCAAAGAAATTATGTAAGTAGACAGAAATCATTTGACATTGTCACATGTTGCATTAGGTCCGCTGAAAAGTTCATGTAGCATCCATGATTCAGTAGGTTCTGGAGATAAAGTTCATGAAAGTTTACATACCTTCAGCATATTTACTTCTTCAACTGTCCAATTTAATCTCTTGCGCTTTCCAGTTTCTAAAGTCAGCTTTTTGCTGCAAGTAAAAGAACAAATAAATTTGCTAGCACACATAGTTATACACATATGACAAGCTATACTGAAATGAATTGCTCACTTCCGCAGGCGAGACCTCTGAAGCAGCCCTATAGTTTCAGAATTGGAGCCTTCTTGGTTTACATGGAAAGGCTCTGAATCTGAATCACCAGTTCCACTGACAGAACAATCAGTTGCAGACAAATTTAACTCATTATGGACAAACTTTTCTCCATCTTTCTCTCCGCCATTATTTACATACAATTCAACACCTTGCATCACTTCAGTAAATGCATAATCAGACATGCGCCCGTCCGTTGATTCACCAACACGAAAAGCAGTTAAAGGTTTTATATCCTCAGCAATCATAGCATGAACAAAGTCATCAGTATATCTAAGATCTTCCAGTTTGATTCTCGCTTGTCCTTCAACAAATTGTGCATCATGTGTTTTGGAAAAATGATTACTAAGGATATCAAATTCCTCCCTGCTACTACAGACATCAGTATTACCTTCTGGACCATTAGCATTGGCCATATCTTCAGCTACAATCCCATGTCGATCATTACCAGCACTCAATTCTTCCCCTTCCTCTTGTACATCTTGTGAAGTCTTCAAAGTGTGACTATGAACTCTCTTACTGCACGGCCTAATTTGATAATCCAAACTTCCACTCCCATTTTCCATAACAGCAACATCCTCGGGCTCACTTATCCTAACTCCTACATCATCCTCTTCCAGGACGCCGCTCGTGATTCCATTTTGGAAAAAGAATTTCGACAAGTCTTTCTTTGCTGAAATGGCCTTTTCCCTGGATTCCCTCACCTCAGCGCACGCTCGTTTGTACCAGCAATAAGGACAATAGAACTCCCCCTTATCATCAAACTTAGGCTCAATGCACATACATTTTGCATGGAGATTAATAGGGCAATCTCTCACACAGCAAACCAACAATTCTCCACCTTCATTACAACTAAAACAACTCTTTGCCCCCAAAAAACTCCAACTCATATCATTATCATCTAAATAGTCATGAGAACTTCTGTTGGAACTCTCACCCATTTCACTATTTATATTTATGTTCCCCCTTGAACCATCCTCTCTAACATCCGCCATATCATGATGATTACTCTCTAGTGATACTTTAACCACACCTAAATTGTCTTCATTCTGCTTAAAGTTTAAAACTTTAGTGAAATGGGTCATAAAAAATCACTAAGGAAATTAGAATCATAACCGTACAAAATTAAAATCATATAGAATGAGATCACATGGTTCAGCTCATTGAAGCTAACAATGCAGATTTCAACTACAAATATCAATAGTTTCTCTAGTGATACTTTAAGCACACCTAAATTCTCTTCATTCTGCTTAAAGTTTAAAACTTTAGTAAAATGGGTCATCAAAAAATCACTAAGGAAATTAAAATAATAACCGTACAAAATCAAAATCATATAGCATGAGATCACATAGTTCAGCTCATTGAAGCTAACAGTGTAGATTTCAACTACAAATATCAATAGTTTCTCTAGTGATACTTTAAGCACACCTAAATTGTCTTCATTCTGCTTAAAGTTTAAAACTTTAGTATAATGGGTCATCAAAAAATCACTAAGGAATCAAAATCATAACCATAACAACATTAGGGGCCACAAAGGAAAAGCATCAATAACAAGTGATTAGCAGAATAATAAATAACATATAGAATGATATCACATCACATGGGTCAGCTCATTGAAGCTGAAAATGTAGATTTCAACTACAAATATCAATAGTTAATCAGCTAAAACACTTGGTATTGATGTTATTTTTAGTTCAACCAAAAAGAACAGAAATGGAATTGGAAAAAAGGGATTTTTAGAGAGAAAGGAAGGAAATGAAATCCCTAGAAACATGAGAGAGTTAAGAAGAAGAAGAAGAAGTTGACCTCGCTGGCGGAAGCAAGAAGGGGATTTGTTCCTTTCATCCCTAGAAAGCCTTATGAGGATCCTTGCTTTGCCTAATTTTTGTTGGACTGAAGATTTTGATTTTGGACTAATGAGGACTTTTTGTAATGGGATTTGGAAAAACGCTTATTCACATGTGATAGGAGTAAAATTTATTTTTATAAAGGGTATTGAAGTTGGATGTATTAAAAAAATTATCAACATTAATATCATTCAATTATTGATTAAAAAATGTCAGTCATTAACGAATCAAATAAAAATTATTTTTCCGAAACAGATAAAAAAAATACTCCCTCCGGTCTCTAATATAAGAGCTAGCAGCAAAAAAACGTTTATTAAGAAAACATGTGAATGTTAGTTGAGTGTCTGGAGTGAATACTTCTTTTCTAATATTGTCCATATTTATTATGATACTTTTAAGAGAGAGAAATGCATGAGTATTAATAAATATGAAAGAGTTAGGGCTAAAGTAGGAAAAAACGCATTAAATGAGGAGAGAATATGAGATGAACTCTTATATTAGGGACCAAAATCATTCAAAGTTTGAACTCTTATATTAGGGACCGGAGGGAGTATAATTTAGGGTGTATGTTATCTATGTTCATGTGCTTGGAACAATGGGACGCCAAATGATAAGAGTTTTGAGGTGAGATATGTAATGAGTAAGCGTAAGATTAATATATTGTATTGTGTTTGGAGGAAGCAAGATGAGCTGGAGATGGAGAGGAAAGTAAAGAAATGAAAGTTAATGATCAAAATTTCGGTACGCTTGAAAGTTAAATTGAAGGAATGATGTTGGTATCATTACTTACAATGATAATGAATGGAGAAAGAATGTTGTGGGAGTTAAGAGGATTGAAAATCAGATTATTATATCTGTGAAAGTTATTGCAGGAAATGATATAATTGAACATTATTAGTGTGTATGTACCTCAAGTAGAGACAAAATCACATCTTAAAAGACAAGTTTTGGACGAATGTGAAGGGGTTCATTTAAGGGATTGTGTCGACAAAGACAAGGCAAGATAGTAAAATTTATCAGAATTTCTTAACTTGTTCACCGAAAGTTTTGAGATATATATGTACAATAACAACAACAAAGTTTTGTCCCAACTTCTGAGATATATATATATATATATATATATATATATATATATATATATATATATATATATATATATATATATATATATATATATATATATATATATATATTCACACACATATGCTCAAATCTTCACAGAAAAAAATTCTTAAAAACATGATATGTCAAACTGCACAAGAACATTAGTGTTCGAAATTAAAGTCTTTTTTGGCAAAAAATAAAGAAAATCATAAAATACTATTCTCTCGACTATTTAAGCATATTTCGAGGTAGAAACATAAAGCTGGATTGATTATTAATAGGAAAATCACAATGACTGAAGTTGGGCTCATCTACGTTTCTTGCTTTATCTTTGCATCTTGTATGATGGAAATATATCAACCTGTGTGAAGGATGAGGGTTGATGGTTGAACCAAATTCTCCATTTCTTATTTTCTTGTCAGTAATTCAAGTCTTTGTTCTTCTTCTAATTCTTTTCTTTTTCTTTTTCTTTTTATCAGAATAATTCCTTTCTTCTTTTGTGGACACTCCTAGTCCTAATTCTTCTCTGATATGCCGTCCTATGCGTGTTTCTTTGAGAGGTCTACTGAAAAAATGCCAACTTAAATTCGAGAATGAACGTTGATAGTCTCTTTCGAGTAGTTTACTTGCCACATCATGAGTTCTACCTTCTCTATATGAGATGCTACTCATGCCATCATAAGAAATTATTCCCATTTCAATCTCATCTGTAAATGTTTCGGCAGCCAAAATGTGACCCATTAACTTCAAAAAACTTAATTTCCTTCTTGATGAATCACTCGAAGAGAGATCCCTTGCAAAGTCTGGAAGAAAGTCATTGATATACGATTTTAAGCTGTTACCAAATATGACAACGTTTCTTAGTAGGCTGGGTTCCCAATTGGCTTCCAAGAGATTGTTGTATAACTGTAAATCACAATGTGGCATAAAAAACAAGGTTGGTTTTATGGCTTTCCTCCTTGCTTCTTCATTATGCTTCAAGACAGAACATCCCATAAGTTCCAACACTTCAATTTCACTTCTTGTAAGGACAGGATCAAACACTTCTATCTCACCAATCCAATCCACATGTTTTCTTAATAATTTTGCGAGACAAAGCTGCAAAATGGAACATTTATATTCTGATGATAATAGACTACCAATACCATAAATTACCATTTGCATCTTTGACTCAGATCCCAAAATCTTTTGTATATGTTTCGATAAACGTGAACTTTGTAACTCCGTCAGAAAATAAAGATAAAATGTAGAGTATTCAAGTTCATTTTTGAAATGCTCTATTTCGAGAATCAACGATTCTTGTCCACCACGTGTCTTGGATGTCGCCATTTTAGTTGGTTCTCGCCAAAAGACTTAATTGACTGCAAGATATGAAATGTGTTAAATAAAATTGAAAATCAAACAAATTCGCATTACTTATCTTAATATTCATAGATACGATTCAACTTGGAAAAAAAAAACTTTTGTTAACTACATCACCAAGTTAAAGGATCTTAGTGTCACTATAAAATCTTGTACATGACATACATGTCTAGTAGTTAGAGAGTTTTTTTCGGGTTTTGATAAAACAAAAATAATCAAAAAAGTAAATATGATCTCTATAAACATCAAATAGAAGCACACTAAGATAATTTAACAAAGGTCAATTTCATACTAGGACTCCCCTCCTTAAAGAAAAAACTAAAAAGGTGTCACATGCATGTCCTATAACTCCAATATAGTCATGGTCAAATGAAAGCATGAAAAAAGGGATCTAACAATTATCATTCATTGTACATTGTGGTCTATACAAATCATGCAAGCTCCTTTCTACTAAAACTCACTCCTTCATGAATGCACATCAAACATGTAACCCAATTTAAATCTTCTTCCATAGACAGGTGTAAACACAAGCATGCTTGAAAAGAAAATAATATATTACCATGTGATAATCAATTAAATCAAAACTATGTATCATCTAAGGGAAAAGCTTACATCAAGTTCATTCCTCCAGGTTCTCAAGTTCTTTTAATATAGGAGTGACACGTGTCATTTTATAACAACCAATCATTCAATCTAACGGTCAGTATTTGGAGAAATGGAGAACCTGGATGGATGAACTTGACCTAAGTAAGGTCCATCATCTAATCTACAAGCATTTGAAAGCGTATATCAAAGTTACCTACTCTCGGTAAGCTAATTACAAAATATCCAAATTTCTAATTGAAGAGAGTTTATGGTGAGGAGGAAGAGAAGAAACAACATGCCTATTGACTATCGTTCTATAAAGAGGTAGGTTTATCTATCTATATTTGTGTGTGTGAGAGGGATCGGGTAGAGTTTAGGGTCTGCTTGGATGAGAGGAAAATGAGAGAGGAAAGAAAGTGAGAGGAAAGAAAATAGGGAGGAAAGAAAACAGGGAAGAAAATGTAATCTTCTCTCTTGCTTGGATGGAGGAGGGAAAACAGGGAGGAAAGAAAATGGGTCTATATTACAATGACTAAAATACCCTTATTGTAAACACTTTTGTAAGAAAACTATATATTTTAACAAAAAAAAATTATTTTTCCAATAAGGCAACAAGTGGAACATCTCTTGGAATGTGGAACATCTCTTGGAATTAAATTAAATTAACTTAAGGGAATAAATATAATAATTTATTATTCAAATATAATTTTGATTATGAAGAAAAAGAAAAAAGGCTGTGATTGATTCTCTTCAATAATCATTTGGCGTGATGAAGACATGAGTGGAGCAGGAAGGTACGAAAATGGGTGTAATGAAGAACTAATGGAGCCTAGCGTCTTCTGTAACGAGAGAAGATGAATGGAGCAGAAGATAAATAGAGGCATAG
The DNA here is from genome assembly GCA_029929735.1 of Mimosa pudica. NCBI lineage: Eukaryota > Viridiplantae > Streptophyta > Magnoliopsida > Fabales > Fabaceae > Mimosa > Mimosa pudica. The sequence goes on from JAKELP010000040.1 coordinate 1,942,818, forward strand.
AGTTAGTGTGCTGTGAAACGAGAGAAGGGCGCGAGAATGAAAAAGGGTAGTGAGTGGAAAAATAAATTTGTCCCAAAATCCCCCCATTTTGGGAGGAAAAGTTGGGGGAGAAAATGGGCATGTGACTCACACTATTTTCCTTCCCCATTTTCTTTCCTCTCCCATTTTCTCTCCTAACAAGCAGGGGAAAATGTTCTCCATTGCCCCCTTTTCCCCCTCATTTTCCTTCCTCTCCCATTTTCCTCCCATCCAAGCAGACCCTTAACTAATCTAATCCTAATGATTTCAAAATTTCAATTGATCATATCTTATCCTAACAATCAGTTAAATATTCACACAAATACATTACTTAATAATATATATTTCAAACTACATGTCTTCATTGTATTAAAAATTCTATCCGAATCATTATCAAAAAAAAATCCTATCAGAATTAAAAACTAAGTTTCACGCTAATGAAATAAATTTATCAATTATCTATTGTTTTAACAACTTTTAATATATATATATATATATATATATATATATATATATATATATATATATATATATATATATATAAATAACCACCTCATATTATATAATATATCTATCTAAATAATATAAGCAATCACTTACAAAATAATTATTTTTCCTTTTAATTTGAATAATAAATGCTAATATATAAAATAGCTTATAAATAAAAATAGACTCTTATTGTACCATATTTTATTTCGTCTTCAAAATTGGGATCATAACCTAATCTAATTTAAATGACCTATTTTTTAAAACTTTTCATTTCTTTATTGTTAGCTGAAGTCAAATAAAATATAACTTAATTTGTCTGATTCTCACTTCTTTAGCGAATATAATTTATATTGCAAACCTAATCTATAATATGGAAGATTTATTTTCTGATAGACTACTAATACAATAAAACATCTTTGACTCTGATACCAAAATATTTCTACATGATTGTATAGGTGAATAGTATTGTAACTCTTTCAGAAAAATATGATAAAACTAAGAGCTCTCAATTAAATAAAAATAATCGAAAAGTAAATCTAATCTATGTATACACCAAATAGGAGCATACTTCTGATAAAAAAAATAGGAGCATACTAAAATAATTTAAAATAATTTAAGAGAGGTCAATTTCAAATTAGGGCTTCCCTCCTCAAAGAAAGAAACTGAAGTGTTGTCATATATATATCATATCCCACAATTCCAATATAATCACAGTCAGATGAAAGCATGGAAGTGGCTTTAACAAGTATATTATCCACTATGCATTGTGTAGTATATACAAATCTTGCAAGTTCTTTCTTACTAAAGCCTACCCCTTCATGGATGCGCATTAAACATGTATCTTCCATGGACAGATGTAAACACATGATTAAAAAGAAAACTAACATATCACGTGATAATCAATTATATCAAAACTACACATAATCTAATCTACAAGCATGTAAAAGCATATTTCAGAGTTACCTAGTCTCAGCTCCAAATTTTTTTTAGGTGAACCTCAGCTCCAAATTTTTAATGATGAGAGTTTGTGGTAAGGGCAAGAAGAAATAATGTGCTTCTATAAAGAGGTAGGGTCTATCTATCTATATTTGTGTGTGTAACGGGAGAGAAGGATTTAACTAATCCGATTTGGTTAGAGGGAATGATAATTTTGAAGGATTATATTGAGATTGAGATTGTGTTTTGGATTGGGAGAAGGAGTGAGAGTAGGTTTGGAATATATATGATTCAATTTTTAAAATTCATCAGTTTGTTATGCTAGAATATTTTAAGGGATTAGTTAAATTAAATTTATTTTTAAATTAGTTATAAATCATAAAATGACATTATAATAACACTTACAATTACAATAAATAAATAAAAAGATATAGTAGCATATTTTAAAATAAATTCCTCCACAATTCTAGCTAAAACTTCTATTTTTCGTAACAAACAAAATAACTGAACCCCACAATTCTAGCTAAAACTTCTACTAAAAAGAAACTAAATGTGTCAGTTGGATTTGTTTGAACTTCCAGCACTTGAAGCTGCTTCACCCCGTCCCTCCTCCTCATCGGAGGTAGTTTCTCCGCCGCTAGCCTCATCCTCTCCGGCATCTTCTCCCTCCCACCAGGCCTTGTCAGCCGCCACGTGCCAGGGGTTGTAAGCCACTTGGACGTGAACATGATGGTCTACCCCAATTATATCGTTATCACCAACCTCTTCTTGAAATGCTTCATTATTATTATTGTTTCCTTCCTCCCCCTGCAGGTTTTGATGAATAACCTCACCCAAGTCCTCGTCATCATTTCCTTTACCACCATCATCTTCCTCATGATGATCACTATCTTGGCACGATTCTTCACTGCTGCTACTACTGCTGCTGGTGTCATCATCAGAGCTTTCAGAATCACTACTACTACTACTACTGTTGATAGCAAATACTTCTGGGTATGCTGGCAATGCCAATACGTATTCCTTGCCTCCCTCCATTATTCTCTTCAATCCTCCTATTATTGTTTTTAGTTCTACTCGCTAGCCGCTAAGTTTCAGTCTTGATACGACGTGACGTACCAAACAAATTTCTCAAAATCTATTTATCCACCTCATATTATAAAATATCTAAATAATATAAGCATGGGCTTTGAATTTAGATGGCAATGATCCCAATACGTCCTTCTAGCAATCAAAAGGTATTTATAGCTTTATTATTCATTTGCATTAAAATAAATTATCAAATTAAACATTTTTTATTACTACTATCAATTAAACATTATTTTGGTAACATCAATTAAAATTTGGCAAAAAAAAAGGTAACATCAATTAAAATTTGGCAAAAAAAAAAGGTAACATCAATTAAAAATTTAAACTAGAGAGTATGCGTAAATTTGTCTCGAAAACTTTTATTCATGAGCTTATTTTGTTTTGAGTTTCTTTTATACAAAGTTACCCCAGAATTTTTTTTAAAAAAAATGTAGCGTTGAAAAGTTTTTGGACGTTTTTCTTTGAAAGGACAGATTTTTGGTACTACTAATAACTACTACCTCCGTTCCTAAATATAAGATCACTTTGGCTAATTTGGAGATATTAAAGAAGACTTTCTAATAAATTAGGATTACATGATCTTCCCAAAATACCCCACACTTAAATTTAAAAGACAAATAGGGATTTGAGAGAGAAGTGAGGGAGCTAATAAGTATAGGGGTAATTTGGACCAAAATTGAGACATAATAGAAAGTGATCTTATATTTAGGAACTTATCCACTTCCCCAAAGTGATCTTATATTTAGGAATGGGGGGAGTATTATCTTTTACATACAACATGGTTTATTTGTAGTGATATTAATTCCAAATAAAATGGTTCGAAATCACACAAGTGATTAGTGACAATTTTTCTATATCAAAAACTTAAAAATTCGCTTTAATAAATGGTGCACGTCTAATAGTAATTACTCCCTTCGTTCCTAAATATAAGATCAATTTAGGGATGAGAGCTTGTTCCTAAATAGTGGCCTGGTTTGAAGAAGGTGATATTTTTAAAACTTAGGTGAGAGGTATTTTTAAAATTTCATGTAATCCTAATTCATTGGAATGTCTTCCTTAATCTTTCCAAATTTGCTAAAATAGTCTTATATTTAGGAACGGAGGGAGTATTATTCTATCACATGATCACTTTATTTATAAATTAAGTGTTCCTTTTATTTTAAGGATTAAACTTACCTCCAATGTAATGTGTCTAGTTGAACCAACTCCCAATAATCATTTTAAGACCGTTTATTCCCAGTGCCCTCTCACTAGGCAGTAAGGAGATCATGAAGAAAGAATAACGGTGATCTCGTGTACTACTCTCTTTTTGGTGGCTGATGAGAATTTGTTTACTTTCAACTGGTACGTTTTATTTGGTAAAAAAAAAACACTGGTATGTTTCATTCATTATTGGTGGCTTAAAAAATGTATCATTTACTACTATCAATATGAAACAGAGACACGCCTGAGTTGATTCATAAGCCTGATCAAATTTGATGGAAAGTGTTTCCTTTGTATGACATTCACATGCATGCAAATCAAAAGGTTTCCACACTCCGTGTCAAGCCTCTATTATAAATTACTCCCTCTGTTCTGAAATATAAGATCATTTTAGGAAGGTATTTGTGTTCCCAAATATAAAATCACTTTTCACTTTTAAATTTGTTTCAATTCTTTCCTAAATTGCCTCTACCAATATGCCCCCTCCTTCCTTAACTTTTTTCTCACCTCCTCCCATTTTCCCCTCCTTCCTCTACCATACTCCACACCCTTCACTCAAGCTAGAATCAATCTTCTACTTTTCTTCATCCAAAAGAGAAACAAAAGCTATACATATACATATATGTAAAGAGAAATATAAATTATTTTTTATTCAATTTAACTAAATTGCCTTAATTTCTCATTTATATATATATAAGAGAGAAAGACATATATGTATATACAGGTGTCTTTTTTTGGCATCTTCGTGGCGTCGTTTACAGTGGCGAGCCCAGTCGGCGATGGTGGCACAAGAGGAATCGGACATGATCTAAATGTGGAGAAGTCGGTCGGAGAAATTACTATCGTTGAAAAGATCGAATAAGATACAAAAATCATGTAGGAAATTTGATGATATAGGCTCGATGTAATTTGATTTGATGAAGGTAGAGTTTGATCAAATTGCAAATGACCAATGGAGAAGGAAGAATCAAATAAAATCGAATCGAAGGAGAAGGATGAAAGAAGAAATGTAGAGAGAGAATGTCCATATTTCTCTTTTGAATTTAATTGAATAGTATTTTTGGAAGATTATGTGATTCTAACTAATTTAACTATCACTACTACAAATTATACCTATACCAGCGTAGCTTTACATGCGCTCAAAAAAGGACGGTAAAAAACGCATGTAAAGATAACGTTTACATGCGCTTTAAGCGCATGTACATATATCACTCTTTACATGCGCTTTAAGCGCATGAATATAGCCGACTAGATACATGTGCTTTAAGCGCATGTACAGGCAGTAGTAGAGTGAAAAACATGAAGTCATGCATAAGAGTTCCTCCTCAGATGTTATAAGCTACTAATGCAAGTGTTTATAAGCTAGAGCACCCCATTGGGGTGTTATTCTTTGGTTATACTACATATACATTCGCTTAAAGCGCATGTAGAGCCTGTACATGCGGTTTAAGCGCATGTACAGGCAGTAGTAGAGTGAAAAACATGAAGTCATGCATAAGAGTTCATCCTTAGATGTCATAAGCTACTAATGCAAGTGTTTATAAGCTAGAGCACCCCATTGGGGTGTTATTCTTTGGTTATACTACATATACATGCGCTTTAAGCGCATGTAGAGCCTGTACATGCGCTTTAAGCGCATGTACAGGCAGTAGTAGAGTGAAAAACATGAAGTCATGCATGAGAGTTCCTCCTCAGATGTCATAAGCTATTAATGCAAGTGTTTATAAGCTAGAGCACCCCATTGGGGTGTTATTCTTTGGTTATACTACATATACATGCACTTAAAGCGCATGTAGAGGCAGTAGTAGAGTGAAAAACATGAAGTCATGCATAAGAGTTCCTCCTCAGATGTCATAAGCTACTAATGCAAGTGTTTATAAGTTAGAGCACCCCATTGGGGTGTTATTCTTTGTTTATACTACATATACATGCGCTTAAAGCACATGCACAGGCAGTAGTAGAGTGAAAAACATGAAGTCATACATAAGAGTTCCTCCTCAGATGTCATAAGCTACTAATGCTTGTGGTCTAAGTGTTTAAAAGCTAAGAGACAATATGTAAGTTAGTGAATAAATTGTTTCACAATTTAATTTTAATGTGGGAATTTAAAATGAAATGTAAATAAATATAGGTAGAAGGGCAATTTGGTATTTGCACTCTAAACCCTAATTCTATTTGTCTATCATCTTCCTTCCTTCCAATTAAAACTCGGGCACCCCCCTTACATTTCTTCTTCTTCGATCTCCTTCTTCAAAACACGGCCTCCACCCCTCCCTCACTCTCAAACCCTTCGTCCTTCCCCTCCCTCCCTCCCTCTCTCAAGCTTCGATCCATCCTCCTTCCCTCTGCTCGACGGCGGCGGCGGCTCAGGGCTGGCCGGTCAGTAATGGCCTCCTCTTACTCTTCTCTTTCTCTTCTCTTCGTTCCCCATTCATTTCTTTTTGCTTTTCCGACAAGATCACCGGCGGCCAGTAGAGGAAAGAGGTAAAGCTTCGATTTTTCATGCATATTTCGAGCTATGCTTCTATTCTTGTTGATTTCTTACATTTTTCCCTCTCATCCCTCGGTTTTGTTTGGCCTACCCATACCAGCGGCCGATTTCCGGCGAGCTTCACGACGGCAGCGGCCTCCCAAAACTCATACAACACCAAAACCGTACTGAGGTAACTTTATTTCCTCATATTCATACCTTTCTCCATTCGTTTTCGGTGAGCTTGAGAGAAATCCGAAAATGGGTTTCTGTTTTGGGTTTGATAATTCATCAAAAAGCATGTCTAGGCGTTGGTTTTTGAAGTTTAGAAGGGATTTAAAGATTGGTTGAAGGTTTGATAATTTTGTATAAAACTCTATTTGTTGGGATTAAGGGCTGACGGGTTTGTTGTGATTTTTGGGCTCAAATTTCTATGTAAACAACAACAAAACTTGCTTGACTTTGCTTATTTTACTGCTTGTTTGATTTGGAATTGGTATGAGTTGTTTCAGAACTTTGATTTTGGTTCCTCTGAACATGGGGGACTGCTACTTAGGTTTTTGGATTTTGCTGTTTTAGTGAAATTCTAATAAGAAGAGAATAAGATTGATTTTGAAACATACTATGCACATTTTGGGATTAAGGTGAAGTTCTTGTATGATATTGTTCTCTTGTAGTGGATTGGATTAATCTTGTTCTGTTTGGGGCTATTGGTGATTATGGTTTGGTAAACAAAAATAGTAATGATGTGTCTATGCTTGTTGGTTTCCATATTTGATTGGAAGTAGTTAGGTTATTAGGAGCGTGCTTGTGAATCTTGTTGATTTTCTGTTGTTTTGTGAAATAGCCGAACTGAATTATGGAAGAAAAGTATTGATTATGTGGATTTTCTGTTATATGTAAAAGAGGTGTTTAATTGTGAGATTTAAGGAATATGTGAAATGACTAATATTAGTTATGAAATGCAATTAATCTATCACAGTAGACTTCTCCTTTTGTTTGGTGTTAATGGATTGACTAATTGGATATGAGTGATAGTCATGGAGTGGTATAAATGCTTGGGTTATTTCAAAGTAATGATAGTAAAATACTAGTAGTTGTTGTGTTATTTTGCTGCTGAAATTACAATTATCTACACTGTTAGTGCAGCAGTTTTAATGCACAATTTCAATGACTTTGTGAGCAATTATCAGAATTTAAAATGAGGAATGAATTGGAATCATAGCTTCTCAATGTTTTTGGCTGTCTCTAGGAGTATGTGGGTGTGTGCGCTGATTTTTCTCATTGTGAGCTAGTTTTGGATGAAAGGTTATACATGTTTCTTCAAGCTTATATGGTTAATTGGCATTTTGAAAGTACAGCCAGCCATTTGAAGGTAACAGGGAAGGTTTTTGCTGTTAAGTTGGAGATTTAGTGTGTCTCTTTGCTGCATTAATTGGATGAGTTTGAAAAGAAATATATAATACTTTAAAGCTGCAAATAAAATATGGAATATGATTATCGATGGTCAGTTGTGGTTTGATGTTGAAAGTTGTCATTTCCTTTGAAAAATGATAGGATAAAGTGTGAAATATGGATGATTTGCATGAGCTAAATAATTGACAAGAATGACTTGTGATGAAGCATGTGTATACCTTGTTTATTTGTTTTTTATTAAGATTGTTCATGATTTTGTTTGATTTGGAGTTCCTCTCTTGCTGAGTTGATAATAGTAAAATGGATATGAGTGGTTATAAACTCCGTGACTTGAATAATGTGATTTCTTTGGAATGATGTTGATGATTGTGAAATTCAGGTAACTTGTGATCTAAATTGGTTAATGTATTTGAATTAAGAAAAGTGGGAAATGGGTAGTAAAGTGGATACGAGAGAGAGACGTGTTATTCAATATACCGATATATGCATGGTTGTTTACCTTATTATTACTTCTACGTAATAATAGGTGAATGGAGTAAGGAAGCGTAAGGAAGAGTATCAGAATGCTAAAAGGGCGACAGGTAATTGTGATTTAAATTTTGAGGGTGGAATTGGAGTTATTGCCTTATAGTTTATCTTGGAAGAAGATTAAATATTTAAGAGTGAATGATTGGTTTGAACCTGTTTGGAAGTTATGATTTCTCTCTTTGGATAGAATGGCAAGAAAAAGGATGAAATAAAGATATGATACTCGAATCGGAATGTTACTATGTATATTTTAATTCTTATGAATGATGATATACATATGAGGGCAGGTGTGGTGGTTTTATTCAAGTGTTTCTTTTATGTTGTGGTTAATGTGATATGTGTTTATATTATGTACTAATTATATTACCAAGTATATTATTAATTTCGATGTTTAGAGGGAGTTGATTTCTAGCTTTCGAAGTGAGAAATATTCTTATTGACTTAATTTGAACGCATTACAGGTGTTGGAAGTAAATTTAGTTGCTAGGATTACATGCATGTGAGTTCCGAAATTCTGTTTATTGCTGCAATGACCGATAAATTCTGGATGTGGGTTATTTAAAGATCATGACATGAAGTTTGTTTGAATTTAGATGAGTCCCATTATTAACCGATGAATATGCTGAAAACATATTTTTGCTAATTTGTGGTTAATCAAAGTTTGTTATTTGCTAATTTGTTTGTAGCTACTTGTGACACATGGATATAGCATGTAATTGGTAGATAAAGCCTATTTGAATTGTGTATTGGCATCATTGTCAATAACATAGTTTCCATAGTTTTGAATGTAACATAAATTGTGTATTAGCAAGATTTCACGTAATTCTCAGGTACAATATTTTGAGTAAATGTTTCTGGTGACTTTTGAAAATAGTACAGGTGGCAAATGTAAATGAATATTATATTAAAAGAAAATAGTTGTACATGCGCTTTAAGCGCATGTAGATGTATATACACTATACATGCGCTTAAAGCGCATGTAGAGGTATATACCATACATGCGCTTAAAGCGCATGTAGAGGTATACACCATACATGCGCTTTAAGCGCATGTAGAGGCACATCTACATGCGCTTTTTACAAGCGCATGTAGAGCCTTTACCAGCGCCCCCTCTACATGCGCTTATAAAGCGTATGTAGAGGCCTAAATAAGCGCATGTAAAAGGGGTAATCTGTGGTAGTGTATGTTCTTTAATCACTCCAAATTAAAATTAGTTAAAATAATTTTATATTTAAGAACGAGGGAGTACTAAGAAAGCACAGGAGGCAAGAAATACTTGGAGAGGTTAATTTGCTGTGAGAAAGAATACAATTTATTAAATCGTTTTATCTTCACTGTAGCATTAGAAGGGTTATGGTGCACCTTGGAGATAGAGAGATGAACCATGTGAGAGCAGAGACACGGGAGAGAAACAGTGTCAAGGGATGACAAGTAATGTGGACATGTGGCACTTGATTATTGACAAATTGATTGAACCTGACATAATGAATTGAATCTAAGTTTTTAATTTCCTTATTTTAATAGTTATGATATATAACTTGGCTTCCTTATTTTAATAGCTTGTAAGATTAAATTTGAAAACAAAATTAGAATAAAAAACATATATCTTTTGCCACGAATTGAACAATGAACTAATTAGTAAGGTATCCTACTTCAGTTAAATAGCTTTATTTCCCTTAATTTTTCTTATTGTAATGAACTTTCTAGTAATTGCTTGTCTTATTTAGATTCTTGTACTAAATTAAGACTCCAACTATAATTTCTTTTTTACTAGTTATATCCCCTCGATCCTAAACATAAGACCTACTTGTGGAGATGAGTTTAATCATAAATATAAGACCTCTTTTTAATTTCTCCAAACTTTCCTTAAATTATAGTACCTACTAATATTCCTTAATAATAAACAAACAAGACATAGAGGTTGAATAAAGCTAAATAGTTAGGGTAAATTAGTAATACCACGTGATTTTAACTAATTTAACTAACACCTTTATTCTTATCAAATTAGGCTAAAGTATACTTTTGATCCCTTATGTTTGCATCAAGTTTTAATTTAGTCCTTTATGTTTGGAAAGTATACTTTTAGTCCTTTTTTGTTAACACCGTTAGTTTAACTTAACGGAAATGCTAACTTAACAATTTTAAATGATTTTTAAATACTGAAAAAATGTTCAGATTAAAATATTTGAGTGTAAATATTCTTATATTTTCAAAATTTATCATTTTTGGTCCAATTTCATTATAAAATAAACATTTAAAATTGTTAAATTAACATTTTCCGTTAAGTTAAACTAACGGTGTTAACAAAAAAGACTAAAAGTGTACTTTCCAAACATAAAGGACTAAATTGAAACTTGATGCAAACATAAGGGACCAAAAGTATATTTTAGCCTATCAAATTATGTAAATAAGTGTTATATTTAGGACTAGAGATATTATCATTTTGCTCTTTATAATTAAAAAAAGAATTGCACAATGAGCTATGTATTTAAAATATATAAATGATATACGTCAAGCTATTTGTCTAGACTTCCAAGCTATTTGGTTGTAGCCCACGTTTTACCGACACAAGCCATTAGGATATAATGACTCACTATCGGTCACACTAAACCATGTCTGATGTTAGTGGAGAACTTTGAAACACATCAGTGAAAGACCCATCAACAAGGATTTTGTTTTCAAACCTATAAGTTATTTCTCCTCGTGGCATGAGGCAGAGAGTAAAGAAAATGAGAAACAAAGTCATCAAAGCCTGAAAGACTAACAAAACATGATTGAGAGAAATGTGTTGCTTTCCCTTTAACTGAAGAAATTAAAGGCTCCATGAAGATACGGCAGGCCACTTGTAGTGATGGTGGTGCTAATATCCTGTTTACAGAGGCAACCAATTGGTCATGTAAGTTCAGGAAAAGCATGGGATAAACTGACAAGATAATGTGAGAGGAAGAAAAGAGAATTTCATGAATCATCGATTCTTCTTTGTAATGCTAGAACTAATTTGCATGTCCTCATTTAACATTTTCTATCTTTGAATTGAATAGAATATTCCATTTTCTAAAATCCAAAGCAGACAAGGCACCAGTGCAAGATCATCGCATAATAACTTGTGAAATCAAGTTAAATCTTGTTAGGATTGGAAAACAACAATAATAAAATGACTCATTTGTGAATTGACCAAGCATTATAAGACCCTGTTTCGTTATTGTTTTCTTATTCTGCAGGTTATTCTCACATAAATAATGAAATGACTAACTCAGGTTATCCTCAGCACATGCACTCATCTCTCATTTCCTTTTTCAACTTAAACAAACTTGTTAATCCATAGGCTTTGAAGTTAGATGGCAGTGATCCCCCTAGAAGCCACTTTAAAGGCTACTTGTGCATTTATTCATTTCCTTGAGAAAATAAATATTTTTTAACGGATTGTGAAAATAAAAATATTCAATAAAAACACATACAGTAGTTTACCTGCTGTCATGGTTCTCCATTTATCCTTAAGATCAACTGGGGTGCGAGTATCATCAAATACATCAAAACCATATTCTAAAATTTTCCTCCAAGGGATATTACGATTTTCCTCTGAGAATTTTAACACCCCTTCCTGCAACATATGAACCAAAGTAGGCTACAAATTCAGGAAAACAAGGATAGTTACAACTTACAACATGATTTTCACAAATAAAAAATACAATAATCTCTTTTCCTCGTGTCATTATTGATTGTTTGGATTATCTTTGTTTCAACATACTAAGGTTCAGAACAACTTTTGAATATATATTGCTAAAATATGCAAAATAACATTTAAACACACAGGATGGGTCAAGATAGCACAGATCTAGGTTTGTTCTGCACAAGAACATAGTGTTCATGAGTCATACAATACAAATCCCTCGACCGTTTGAGCAAGTTTAGAAGTAGTGCATAAAACTGGATTGATTGCTAAAGTTAACCAATCATATAAGTTCCTGGAAGCTGAACTCATACCATTCAGGAAAATTCGTGAATGGCACAAATAAAAGAATTATGCAAGGCCGTTGCATGGGCATAATCATTATGCCTTACTCATTCTTATTCCTCAACATGTCTATTGTCCATACTGTTAATATTGAATTATCTGACATAACATGAGTAAGTTCCACCATATCAAGCTCTTGTTTAAGTCAATGGGAAACTGTAGGATCTAGCAAATACTACATCTTCCCTATTTTGAGTCCCCTCAAGTGTCTACACCTGACAAATACACAGAGTGAGAGATGGAGACATAGACACACTATGTAAACTCAAATTCAGGAACATGTGTTTTATTATGATTATACTCCCACTAGTCCTAAATACAAGATCCCTTTGAGTTTTTTTGTGTAAGCTAAGGAGGAAATTAGACAACTAAAGTATAACATATGAGACATGTAATTAGATTAGTAGAATAAATTAGTTTTGGGTAAAAAAGATATTTATAGATTTTTTAAGTGATTAATTTTGTATTCTTAATATTTCCAAAAAAGTCAAATTGGTCTTGTAATTAGGACTTGAGGGAGTATATCATAACCCTAAATCCATTTAGCAACTAGACAATCAAATGAGTTATGACAGCGCCTTATCCATTATTGATTCAGGTCAGGAAATTCAGAATGTGTCCATGATACACAGACCTTCAGTTTGTTTTCTTCTTCAGTTGTCCAGGGTAACCTTCTCCGCTTTTTAGTTGGTGAAATCAGTTTTTTGCTGTGACTGAGAGAAATAAATAAACTCTTAAGCAACTTTTTGAAAGAGAGAAAGTCAACAGAATACAAGTAGTACATACCTTCAAAGAGGCAATCCTCCTTAAATTTTCAAACAATTATCTAAGAAAAACCCTATGATCATGCATAACGGCATGCAGACATATAAGCAGGAATGAATCACTCACCCTTTCTTTGAAGATTTCCGGACCTGTCTCGAAGTTTCAGAACTGGTAACTTCCTCCTCCTCATGACAACCATCTTCACCCTGAGCATTATTAACTCTCTGAGGACGCTTTTGGGCCGTATGTTTGATGCGTCTTTTCTTTACCAAGGGTGCTTCAGAATTTGAATCATTGGTTTCACTTAGAGAAGTACTCACTGAAGGCATCTTTGATTCTTTCTGGAGCGATTCCTCTCTGCCTTGCCTTGCGTCCTTATTATCTGCCTTTGCTGCAGTACTTTCTGGTTTCTTCTTGACAGATGCAATATCAGGTGAGAGCCCATCTTTTTGTTCTCCCAAATGGCCTGAACTTGAAGGAGATGCTACTGCTTCATCCTCAGGAACCCCTTCATCAATGTTTTCATCACTAGATCTAGGATGCTCTGGTTCAACACCCTTTTTGCCATCAATAAATGTGGTTTTATGTGCTCCTGTAATTTTACGAACACCAGCTTTCTCCTTAGTCCTAGGTTTATCGGTCAGATCGATATGCTCTGATAAATTTTCTTCCCCATGATGCATAGGATCATCCGAATCCGCTTCTCGTGCTTTTTCATGAGTGTCATCTTCAATCACTTTTCCATGTTGATCAACATCAGCCATCACATCTTCCATTTCATCTTGTTGATCTTCCACTCTCTGCAAGGGCTCTGTGCGCTCACAGCCATTTCCCTGCTTACTCCTATCATCTAAGCAGCTGCCATTCTTCGCAAGGGCTACTTCATCATCGGAATCCCTTCTTTTTTCCTCGCCACATTTTTCGCCCAATTCATCACTTGCGGTCACATTGCCATCCAAGAAGTCTGCCAAATCCTTCTTTGCAGTCAAGGCCTTATTCCTCAACACTTGGACCTCCACCAATGTCCGCTTTAACCAGCAATAAGGGCAGTAGTATTTCCCCATATCATCAAATCTAGGTTCACAGCCTATACATTTCGCATGGACAACCACAGGACAGCCAATTTCACTGCAAACCAATATTTCTCCACCCTCATAACACCGCATGCAAATATTTCTATCCAAAACATCTACACAAATCTTGTCATGACCTAAACCCTCATCAGTTACATTATCCACATTGTCTTTTGAACCAATCTCTCTAACATCCACGTCATCATCTCCATCCTTCATTAAGTATAACAAATGAGTCATTTGGAAACAAATCATTCACAATCAACACTAAGATTTGCTAAAAATCACAAACTCATTAGACAATGATGTTCATAACAACACAGCATTACAGTAGTCATGGAAGGGCATGGAGTAAAATAGAGCTAATAAAGGAAGCAAATAAAATACTCCCTCCGTTCCTAAATATAGGACCTAGATAACTTTTTTGAAAAATTCTAAAAAAAGCAAAAAATAAGTTAATTATAAATTGATTTACCTGATTTTTTCTCTTAAACTAGTTTATTTTACCTATAAGCTAATGGATAATCTAAAAAGATATCAAATATGTAATCATTTAATAACCTATTTCGCAACCTTAATCTTTCCAAAAATAAGTTATCTAGGTCTTATAGTAGTTGAGTGAAGTGTAGAGAAGTTAAATTGGAGAGAGAAAGAGAAAAGGAAGGGGACTCACAGTGACAGTGACAGATTTCGGCGGGGAGGAAGGGTTTTTAGAAATTCTGGCCCTACCTCCACTTGTACATTTTGTTCTCATGCTTAATAAATTAGAAAGGATTTCCAGTGCTCTCGCGAAGAAGAAGAAGAAGAAGAAACGACATTCCTCTTTCTTTCCCCTTTCCCCTTTCCTTTCAATTTTCAAATAAAGTCACCACTGTTTTTTTTTTTTTAATCCAAATAAATCTCTCTCAATATCCAAAAAGACGACGAGTGAGTGAAGAAACTAAACTTTCAAAAGGATTATGAACGAACCAACACTTATCTATCATTTTAAAATTTTGCGAAAAGACAAAATTGCCCTCATCCTAAAACACAAATTACTACCCCACACTAAACCCACCATAACACCCACCCTCTTCTCGCAATTTGTGTTTTAGAATGGGGGCAATTTTGTCTTTTTGCAAAATTTTAAAATTACAGGAAGGTGTTGATTCCTTCATAGTCCTTTTGAAAGTTTAGGTTCATCACCTGTCCATTTCGGTATTGGGAGGGATTTGTTTGAGATTTTCCTAAAATATAAGTCACATTACCTGATTGATTAAAAATGTCATATAAATCAAAGTGATATTAGAATTCACTCGCACCGTATATTTTTATTTTCACTCTCCCTCTTTTGATTGTTTATTTTAAAGTTAATTTGGGAAAAAATTGAAAACAATTAGAAAGTGATCTTATGATTGGGGACGAATTGAATCTTATAGTGGTCTTATATTTAGAGATAGAGGGATAAATATGCACCTTTAGTAGTTGATTGTAAATGCAATTCTAATAGTCTATTGGTAAATATGTACTTTTTATTAGTCAATTGTGCTGAGTGCAGTTCTGTTAATAGTAGTTTGTTGGTAAATTTGCACCTTTTATTAGTCAATTGTGCTGAGTGCACTTCTAGGATTAGTCTGTTGGTAAATTTGCACATTAATCATATATCTTTATTCTCACTCTCCTGTCTTGATTGTTTAATTATAAGTAGGGTTAAGCTACAATTTTACAAATTGATTATTGCTAGATTTGCAGCTGACACAATTGACAATAAAAATGTACAAAATTACCAACCAACCTTAAGTGGGAGCATATTTACCAAAACTTTCTATTTTGAGTAACATATTTAGAGTTTAACTTGTTCACGCAGTAGAAGGTTTTGGTAAATATATTCCTCCTTAAAAGGTTGGTTGGTAATTCTACACATTTATATTGCCAATTGTGCCAATTACAATTCTGATAATATGTCATTGTTAAAATTGCACCTTAACCTTGATAAGTAGTTATAGTTAATTTGGAAATAAATGGGAACAATTAGAAAGTGACATTATAATTAAGGACAAATTGAATTTCAAAGTGCTTATATTTAGGGACGGACCAAGTATTTAGTACTAATGAGTGGGTAGTTGATTTAAAGTTTGGTGATTCCATACTTATATTTCTCCCTTTAGTTTGTAAAATATAAGAGTACAAAATTTAAATAATATTTTCCAAAATATAATACTATCTCCGGTCCTAAATATAAGACCTAATTGATTTTTTTTGATAGGTTAAGGTTGTGAAATAGGCTATTAAATCATGACATATTTGATATATTTTTAGACTATACATTAGTTTATAGGTAAAATAAACTAATATAAGGGAAAAATTTAGGTAAATCAATTTATAATTAACTTATTTTGCTTTTTTATAGGATTTTCTAAAAAAATCAATTAGGTCTTATATTTAGGACCAGAGAGAGTAGTTCACTCTTACCTTCTTTTTTTTATACATAAAGAATTAACTTCAATCTTACATTCTCTCACAGTGTAATACTCCCTCCGTTCCTAAATATAAGACCTAGATAACTTTTTTTTGGAAAGATTAAGGTTGCGAAATATGTTATTAAATGATGACATATTTGATATCTTTTTAGATTATCCATTAGCTTATAGGTAAAATAAACTAGTTTAAGAGAAAAAATTAGGTAAATCAATTTATAATTAACTTATTTTTTGCTTTTTTTTAGGATTTTTCAAAAAAGTCATCTAGGTCCTATATTTAGGAACGGAGGGAGTATGTTTTTTCCTACTTCACTTCTAGCATTTATTAATGTTTACATATCTATCTCTCTTCATAATATTATATAATAAATGAGATAAAATTGAAAAAAAAAAAATTAAACTCACACACTCAACTAACTTTTTACATATTTTCACAAGTATCACACCGAATTAAGGACAGAGGTAGTATTTGTTGTCATATGCTGAAATTATGTAATTTCATTTTCTTTTTATTTTTATT
The DNA here is from genome assembly GCA_029929735.1 of Mimosa pudica. Lineage (NCBI taxonomy): Eukaryota > Viridiplantae > Streptophyta > Magnoliopsida > Fabales > Fabaceae > Mimosa > Mimosa pudica. The sequence continues at coordinate 1,959,796 of JAKELP010000040.1, forward strand.
CACTTTATTAAGACTTTTTTTTTTCCAAAATTCACTTTATTAAGACTCATGGCACTAAAAATAAGCAAATAGTGAGTTAGTATAAACGAATTAGGGAAAATCCCAAATAAGTCCCTCCGAATACCCAAAAGGACAAGTGAGGAGCCCAAACTTCCAAAAGAACCATGAAGGAACCAGCACCTATCTGCCATTTTAAAATTTTGCGAAAAGACAAAATTGTCTCCTCCTAAAACTCAAATTGCGAGCAGAGTGTGGGTGTTAGGGTCAATTTAGGGTGGGGTAGGAATTTGTGTTTTAGGATGAGGACAATTTCGTCTTTTCGCAAAATTTTAAAATGACAAATAGGTGCTGGTTCCTTTATGGTCCTTTTGGAAGTTTAGGCTCCTCTCTTGTCCTTTTAGGTATTCAGAGGGACTTATTTGGGATTTTCCCAAGGAAATATATGGTCACCCTACAGAGCTTATTGCCATAAAAAGGGAACAGATTTCCTCACTTGCCGCTTCAGCGAAACCGATAATCACTAACCCTTACACTGCCTTCCTCAGATCCAAATTCTCCAAACCAAATAATCAAAATCCTCAATTTGTTCATATTATAGATTCAGTGTTCAACTTGGTTCACCACTCCACTAAAAAATGGTCAGTCCCCACTATTCATCTCACTTCAATCCCCATTTCCTTTTCATTAATCTCTAATTTTAACTAACCCCATTTCATATTTCACGCCAAAACATGTTCTTTCATCTAAAAATGCGTTCTTTACGTTGTTTTGATGCTACAGTTAAATAGAAGCGGTGGAAGGGAAAGGTTTAGGAGGGATTACCCTACAAGATTTGAAGATAAGGTTCACAGTGGGCGTGGCAATAATAATAGTAGTAATAATAATAATAATAATAATAATAATAATAATCCGCCTTCTAGGCACCTTTGGGTTGGGAATTTATCACATAGTGTGACGGAGAATGAAGTGGTGCATCATTTTGTGGAATTTGGACCGCTTGAAAGTGTGGCATTTCAGGCTGGTCGAAGCTATGCTTTCATCAATTTCAGATTGGATGATGATGCTATTCATGCTTTCAAACAACTTCAAGGCTTCCCTCTTGCTGGCAACCCTCTTAGAATTGAGTTTGCCAAGCCGGTCAGTCCTGTATACCTACTCTTTCAGATGCTTTTATCATATTATGCACACGTGTATATTGTCCACAAGTTCAACTAAGTTATATATTCATGGCCAAAACATGACTAATTTTGAATAACATAAAAACTTGTACCCTCTTTCGTTTCCAAATATAGGACCTATTTGGTGAGCGGAGCAGGAGAGGAGCTTGTTTCTAAATATAAGACATATTTCTAATTTTTCCCAGGATATCCTCAAACTAATCTAATTGATACTCATTAGTAATCAATTGAGAGGGGGATATTATGTGATTTAACTAACTTAGCTTACACCTTTAATCTAATTAAATTAGGTGATTAAGTTTTATACTCCCTCTGTTCCTAAATATAAGATCACTTTTGAAATTCAACTGGTTCCTAATTATAAGATCACTTTCTAACTTTTCCCAACTTTTTCCCAAATTAACCCTAAAATACTTATCTATAATAACAAGCAAAGGAAGGAGAGTGAGGATAAATATATATAGTTGAGATAAATTGGTAATATCATGTGTAAATAACTAACTTAACTAACTTCCTTAATCTATTCAAATTAGGGAAAGTGGTCTTATATTTAGGAGTGGAGTGAGCATTTAGGAATGGAGGGAGTGAATCAAACTTTGTGGCATCTAAGTATAATTGACCATTGACTGGAAATGCTACTAAACATGCACATGACAGAAAAGATGCAGAAAAATGTCATTCAATAAATGATTCAATCCAAACAGTGGTACAAATTGATAAGTTCACTTCTCCGGAGGAATATCATTATCTGGGTGTATCATGTATGCAGCATGAGTTGCACACTATCTTTCACTAGTTATAAACTGATTTTTCACATAGCAGTCTCTAGCGGTTGGCACTGTGGTTGTGATCAAAATTGTTTCCGTGTTGAGGACAGAAATGTGATGAGATTTTGATTTCTTGTTTTCTCATGCCAAAACCATTAAAAAATAATAAAAATGAGAAAATAGACAGATTACAATGCTCTTTGCTCATATTGCCTGCCAGGACTAGATAATGTTATAATATGTGATAACATCTACTGCCTCTGGTCTTTATTATAAAATGCCAACTACCAAATAACACAAACCAACGATTGGTAGTTGAGTTATTAAATCTGGGCATAAATAATGTACTATTTTTCCAACTTTATCCTTCATTAAATGATATAACTTGACTTTATCAACTTTGGACATCCATCAATAACAAAGGTAAAGTGGGAAAAAGGCAATTAATGTGGTAGTTGGTGCCTTATAATAAGGACCAAATTCTCTTGTTAGTTGGTGCCCTCTAATAAGGACCAAAGGGAGTAATTCTTAGACCTGACAAACATGCTTGTATACTGGCACTATGAGCTAGCAAATGTTTCTGCCATGATAGGACTTTAGTATTTTATGCACTTGGCAATACAACTTCAGGCAACAGCCCCAATTACTTGCACTATGTGCTAGCAACTTGTCATAATGATGATAAGTATCCAAGCAATGAGCAATGGCTTTAAATGAAACTCATCCAATGACCAACTTTGGGTTCATCTCACACTTTCATCCCTAATAAAATAAGTTACTTCTAAGGGGGTGAATACTGATTGGCTTTGAAGTTGTTGAACACTTTTTATGGCTTTTATTAACTTACATATGCCAATCAGTTCAATGTATAACCTAGTCAAATGTTTCTGTCTGTAAAAGTTAATGTTAATCAAATGAGTTAAGAAATGCAAAGCAGAATCCTACTAAAGATGAAAGACAAGTTGAAGCTCTCACAGATTGGTTCCAATGCAAGGATATTGTAAATAGGTTGAAAATACTTCAACTTCTTGATATCTCTGTAAAAAATTGGGGAAATATCGAGTGTGTTTTGCTGAGAACATGATGGTGACGGTTGAATACAACTTTAAGAACTGACAGCAAATACAATTACATTCTGCCACTCAATTTATCCTTCTATTTTAATCATATCTGGCTTTTTATGGCATAAATGGAGCATCCTGCCGATTCACTGTCAAATATTCAATCTATTAACATTCATATGATGTCCAATCATAAGACCCTGGGATGAATTTTTTACATGTTGAGATTTCCATGTTCAATTCAGTTCACAGCCATGGTAGCTATGATGTTTGACCAATGCTTTCTTGCAATCCTGATTAATAGCCAAACACCATGAATTGCACCACAGCACACCCTTAATTATTGGAAAGCACTTTTAAGCTTTGCAATTGCAGGGTATAATAGGGACTTTGCTAACTATTGCTACCCAAATGGAATCTTTCAAATTGTAAAAGTAATGGATCGAGCATGTATGTGAACTATAGAAGCCTTAGGCACAGAAACAGCCTTAACTATTGGATAGCATTTTTAAGCTGTGCAATTGCAGGGTATAATGGGGACTTTGATAACTAGTGCTATCCAAATGCAAATTGTAAAAATTATGGATGCAGCATTTATATGAACTATAGAAGAAGCCTTAGGCACATAAACTCATGAAAAGGACATTTTGCTCGACTAAAGAGTCTCCCAGAACCTGACATTGGTTATATGGATATGTTAGAAAATTTTATCATGAGTGATTAACATTTACAAATGTGAGCCGTCTGTATCGTTCATTTCTTGATGCAAGGTTCAGGACTTGCTGTGATTGTTAACTGTGTGCTGATAAAAGCCTAAAAATTGCCATGGTGCTATTATAGATGGTTGCCAGGTGTTGGATTGTTGCAACTGGATTGGAAAAACATTTTCAAAATGACTAACAATGTATACAGACATAACAATATAATGCAAACATAAAAAGGTGACTGAAGTGGAGAACAACGTTCACATGAAAACTTGGGATCTCCACTAAAAAAAAAGTTGGGATTAAAATCCTTGTACTCCTTATCATCTCTCATCAATTCCTTTATCATTAACACTGGACTCCAACCATCTTGTTCTTCATTCAAAGGCTGTTAGAATCATTAATGCGATTTAGAGAAGCAGGATAGATACTGTATGGGCGGTTTTGTCTGAAAATTCAAAATGATGAAGGAAACATAATTGAGTTAGAGGTTAAAAGAGATCCCAATTAACATTAAAGAGGGTCCTATCCAGGTCTTGTTCAGATTTAAGGCCTGAGAATCCTTTGAATTTTGATGGAACTCTCTAGTTGTGATAGATGTGAAAAACAAAATCTCCTTGACACTTTATTGTGGCACATACTGTAAATTGATGGCTGCCACATCTATAGCAACCACCCTGTTGAGATTGTTGAGCTATTTGGACAAGCTTTGGAACTGCAAAACCACCATGGTTACTGCCATTGACAACACTTTTCTCTTTCTATTTACTGCAATAAGCATAATACACTCTTTAAGTATTCACATTAATAAGCTAAATTCCTGAAATTTTTAATATCTGTAATATGATTTCTTGTTGTTGAACACTCGCAGTTTATATTTAGTGGTCTCAACCATGCAATAAGGATCAATTTAGCAACATCCTTAATTTTTTGTTGTTCAGAAGTCATAAATTCCTTAAACTTTGACCTTCCTGCACTTGATGCTTTGTAATTCAAATTAACCTGACAAACTCCCATAGTACCACAGTTTGTATTGGTAGCATATTTCCATGCACTGTCCAAATTAAGTGTTTCATTTAGTTGTCTAAAACTTGGTGAGAGGCTTAATTGTTATAATGGTCAGTTTACATTTTAAAGTGATTAAAACCAATTTAAGCTTTATAACCCTTATCTTGGCTACTGGCAATTTTGGTTTCTCTAAAATTCCACACTATCTTTCTGGGGGCACTAAACTGATCAGTCATTGATAGAATTTCTGCCGTGAGGCTCAAGTTATGCATTTTTTACTGTCGATGATCAGTGGTATGATAACGGGATATACATACATATGTAGCAACAGATCAAAGTAAAAGAGTTGTTGCTATTAACTTGTTATCCTGTTGATGGGACCCCTTTTACTTGCTAAAACTAATATACTTGTGATAAAGATGCGTGTATTTCCTTGCTGGCATTCTAGTTGTAGTGAGCTCTTGGTACTTGTATAATATTTCATATTTCTGCCTAAGTGCCACTTATTTCTTTGTTGTGATGGGAAATTAGGGGAAAGGGAGATAAACATTCAGATTGGTTGAATAAATGAGTGGATTCAACTGTTGAAGTCGTCCTTGTCTGTAATTATAAGCTTTACAGATTTGTTTAGATGGAAAAAGAAATCAATTTAGATGATAGAGTGCGAGAAAGAGGTCAATATATCCTTCTTTAGAAAAGGAGAGGATGATTGAACAAGGGGGGAAAGGAGAATATGCCGGTGGAATGGTTGCTTCACTGCCTTTAATAGTAAACATTAAAATGACCAAGCAAGCAATAGCCAATTGGGTTTGTCTCTGCTGAACAGATGAGCTTTAAACTCTGCTTAAGCAGTGCCCATTCAATAAGCAAGTATCTTGGCTTGACTCAACAAGCTCGTTCCAATTTAATGTTTCTTCGTTAAAAAAACATGAACTACCTCACAGAAACCCAGTTTAATCTTAAATTACCACTTAGATATAGTACTCATTTATATCATGAATCAATTTTGACCTTGTTTCTCCACATGGACACTTGACACAGAGTAAACATGTGATTTATTTGTTTGCTTAACTATACAACGTATAATTTAGTTTTATGCATTAAGTCACTTTTTAAGATTGAATTTAGTTGATCTGTTCTTTCAAGGCAATTAGGACTAGAAGCAAGGCAGAAGCCCTTTGTTATTGTCACGGAGCATCATCTATTGTTTTTCCCTTGTGGCGTGCCTTTTTTTTGGCAAGATAATTATGTATCATTAAATATCAGCTAAGGGATTTGGTCTGCGTTAGCATATTGTCACGACATCATTCTACTGTGTTTTTTAGAGTTACTTGATGCTAACTTTACCTATGTGCATATGATTGCTAGTTCAATGTGAATATAATAATCTTGGTTATAAGTAAGCAGACGTTTTTCAGGGCTTCAAATATTGATGACCCTTATCCATAAAAGGTTTTCTTTCCCTCTCTTATGGCACTTCTTATATGTTTTCTATATAATGTTGTAAAATTTATTTGTTGGTTTTCTTTAAGCCCTAGGTTCTTGTCTTGTTAGGCCAAATCTTGTTGGTTATCATTTTTCGGTTGATATCTAATCTTATTAGCTGCATAAGAATGTACTTTGCTTAAAAAGGTGTCAAAACCATTTTCCTCTGATCTTCTATTCAAAGTACGCACACAAATATATATGTATCTATATAATCGCGAGTTACGAGATTCATCCTTTTGAAATAACAAATTTATTTGTCACTGGTGTGCTGGTGTAATATATTGTGCTGCCACTAGAAGCATTGCATGCTCTGTATGAGATAAGTTGTGTATGCCAAAATAAATTATATGAATAAGTTTTAATTCTTCAAGTTATGCTTTGAGTGAGATAAGCTATGTATGCCAAAAAAATGGATAATTCTCCAAGTTATGTTGGACGTCAACCATTACCTGCCCCCATAATTGTCATTTTATGACTGAGACTGATTTTTTTTTTGGAATCTGTAAATTTTATCCAGTTGAAATGTATTGAATTCATAGTGTTGAAAAATATTGGAATTTCACGTTCAGTATGTTTCTAAATACAGGATAAGCCACCATCACAAACTCGTGATGAAGATTACTCTTGGGATGAACGAAGCTCAGGGAGAAGGGGATCTCCTTTCATTCCAAGAGAGTTTAGAGGCCATGGTAGTCCTGAGCCTCCTCATCCCAACCAATCCAAGCTGAATGACAAAAACCCAGAACCCAGTGAGGTTTTGTGGATAGGATTTCCATCTCAATTGAATGTGGATGATTCAGCATTGAGAAAGGCTTTTTCTCCATTTGGTGAGATTGAGAAGATTACAACATTTCCAGGTCGTAGTTATGCTTTTGTTCGTTTTAGGAGTATCGCATCAGCACGCAGAGCAAAAGATGTTCTGCAGGGAAAGTTATTTGGAAATCCTCGTGTACATATTTGTTTTGCAAAGAGTGAAGCAGGTTCATCAGGCAGTGGGAAGTTTTCATTGAATACCCCTTTGTCCCCATCTTACAGATCAAGTAGCCGTCATGGATCGATTGAGCGCTTGAAACAAGAAAGGAATATTGCAGGCTTTAGTGGAGACCGTCGGAAATTGGACTTTATAGATGATTTAGATAGAAGGGGTTCTTCACGTGCTAATGGGTTCAGTACATATGATCAGAGGAGAGTTGGTGAAAAGGTGCCTCCACTTGGAGCACTACAAGACAGTTTTGAATACTCCATAAGTCCTAGAGATAGACAAACGCATCTAGGTACTTTTTCTCAGAGATATCCTCAAAAGCATGCATTATTTGAAGATCCACTAGACTTTCCAGATGAAGTGTATTACCAACATGGCCCTAAAAAGTTGAGGACTGGATCTTTTCCTCCCGAAAAGGAGCTTCCAGAGTACCCTCTTTCTGATTTAGAAAGGCAGAGACATATGCCCCCATGGTTATTAACCGATTCACCCCAACATGAGGTCCTTGATAAAAGAATTGATGCTGGACCTGTTGTGCATAGACAGGCTTTTGATCCCAAACCAAATTCCTCTTTTGCTCGGTCAGATCGTGGTGAGCGCTTGAGGTTTAGTGGTGATAATTTCCATGCAGCACCCAGTGCTATGCAATCATTTATTGAGAAGAGAAGACTCACACCTGAACCTAGTAACTCATCTATAGCTGAGTGGAAATGGGAAGGAACCATTGCCAAAGGTGGAACTCCTATTTGTCGTGCTCGCTGCTTCCCTGTGGGAAAAACCCTTGATATCTTGTTGTAAGTACAATGTCTTATGTTGGACATGCCTTATCATCACATTAATGACTTATCTCTTGCTGCTTTGTTATGCATGGCATTGATTGTATGCCATTTCTCAGCACAACATAGGTCAATCAAATTTCTATTAAATTGTACTTTTCTTGATTAGGATATTGTTTTACAGCTTTAGTAATTAAACCCCCCCTAGGCATCCCCTTGGCATCCTTATTTTGCATCCGAATCTCCTTCCCAACTTGAATAATGGACTTGGCTCAAAGTTTTCATAACCTGATCCCATATTTAATTATTTTTTTTGGACTGAACCCCATATTCAATTATGAAGAACTACTCTGAGCAAATTGCTCTTTTACCTCTGCTACCTTGTCACTGTCTACATTGGGAGGCTCAAGTTATGAACTTCATGTAGTTAGGTAGCCTCTTTTTTGTTTGTTTATATGGTCTTTGTACTGAAATAAATTAAAAAGGGGATTATTTACCATCTTTATTTTCATTGATTGCCTGAATGCTTTTGTGGCTTTTTTCCAAAAGTCATGTATATAGCTTTACTACCGATCTATTTCACTCTTCATTGTTCTGAGCTGGTTTTTTATCTCAATACCATAATTCCAGGCCTGAGTTCTTGGATTGCACAGCGAGGACAGGTTTAGACATGCTTTCAAAGCATTATTACCAAGCGGTTGGTGCTTGGGTTGTTTTCTTTGTACCTGGAAGTGATGTTGACATGGAATACTACAATGAATTCATGCATTACCTGGAGGAAAAGCGCAGGGCTGCAGTTGCTAAGATAGATGACAAGAATACCTTGTTCCTTGTACCTCCATCTGATTTCTCAGAGAAAGTATTGAAGGTACCTGGAAAATTGAGCATATCCGGTGTGGTTCTAAGGATGGAGCAACCTGGTTCAACTCAAGGGTCCATGCACCATCAAAATGAAGCAAAAGATGGAAACTTCTTGTCATATCATGGGGATGCATTGTATCCAAAGCCACCATTTGCATCCATTCCTGAATTGGGTACATCAGGAATGAGTGATCTTTCTTTCCTTAGAAATAAGATTTCAGCAGCCGTGCCCACCGCAGTTTCTGGATCGGCAAGGGGACAGGAACACGATTATCATCCAGTTCAACAACAGAACCATACATCTGGGCCTAATGGGTCTGATATCAATCTTCAGACCTTGTTATCCAATAGAAATTTACTATCTCTGCTATCAAATGGTTCTGTTCAATCTCTTCCCCAGGATCATCAGCTGAGCCTTCTGAGGTCAGTGTTAGATGCCAATCCAAATCAAAGAATTGGTGATTCTTCATCTCTGCCAGGAGGATCCCTGCAACAAGAGCAGCTTGCACAACTAGCAGCATCTCTTCTTGAGCAGCAGAGGCAATCAGGAAGCACTCTGAGTGTACCCACATCTGATGATCCAAGGCTAACTCATAGAGTCAATGGGTCTGACACAGCCTCTAGACCTTCCCAAAAATACCCCATTCAAAATAATTTGATGAGTCCTGAAGTTGCAACACCTCAGTATGGACAGGTTCTACAACTTCAAAACCAACAGCAGATGTCAAATGCGCCACCTCAAGGATCGCAGTTGGTTCAAAGAGAGCCACAGAGAGGGGCCAACGGAAACCAGCCATCGTCGACCAGTAGTAGTAACTTGCAGCAAGATGCTGAAGCAGATCCACAGAAGCGGCTACAAGCGACATTACAATTGGCCGCAGTTCTTCTTCAGCAAATTCAACAAGGGAAAGGAAGTTGAACAGAGTTTGGAGAAATATTAGCACCGTTTAGTATCTTTGAGTTTATATTACTAAATGAGAGTAACGGCTTGTAAATGGTATGGATATATGCATGCAGGGCTCTGTAGGCAACCTGTGATTATGTATTACCGTTACTACTTGGCTTTATACTCCTATAAGTGGGTGCAAGAAAACCTGAATTTAGATATTATGGCTTTGGAGGATGATAACTTTTAAACACCGTGCAGTAATACAATACCTGTTGACAACTGAATATCCGAACTAAATGGGTAGTTGGAGTGCTACCTGCTAGGCAGGTTTGTGCCTTCTCCCAATAGGAGTGCTTCCCAAGATTCGAGCACATGTTGTTATCCTTATAAGGGTGAACCCACTTACCTGCTCAACTAACTACTCATTGATGAAGTTAACTTTGAACCAGAAAAATTCTTGTTTTTTACCTTAAAAATTCTTTTGTTTTTTTATCTCAAGAAAAATTCCTGTGAAAGTTTAGAAATGCTGGCCACATTCTTGTTTAAATTGGAATATTTCATATTCGGGCTTTATTCTCCTTTTAAAGTACTTACGTAATATTAATTAATTAATTATGTTTAAAAGTGTTATTAGAAGTTTATCCCCATAAAACCAACGTATGAAATTCCTTTTCCATCACAAGTCTTTTGTAAAGAAACAAACAAGAATGTTTTGTGCTTATTGGTAAAAGCCTGACTGCCAAGAATGTGAACAAGAAATCGATGATTGCCACCATTCTATTCGTAAAGGCTTGAACATAGGAGGTTACTCATTCAGTCGAAATGGAAACATATGCCATTATCACTTAGGATATGTGACTTTGTGAATACTAAAGTCCAATTGGGTAAGAGAATAAAAAGAAATCTTAGTATGGAATTGCCAAGGGTTACAAGCACAAAAAATCAAAAAGGAGATAAGGAAAAATAAGCCCCCAATTATCATTGAAACGGATTGCAAGGAACTCTTCTTAGCTTTGTCTAGCCCAAGTTGTGCTTCTTGTCCATGTTAATACTATGGGATCATATTAGATCATATTAACTTGTTGAATTGTTGAATGGCCGGATTTTTATTATGGCTTATTCTCAAGTCAATCTGGGTGGTGATACTGATATGTTTGTGATGGAAGGCACTAGGGAAGAGATAGGTCAATTTGTATTCTTAGTTGCTATTGTAGTTTTGCTGTAATTTTTTGTGCTTCATTTGTTTCTAAATAGAAGATCACTTTATCTAATTCGATAAGATTAAGAATGCTAGCTAAGTTAGTTATTAAGATATGTTATTACAAATTCACCCTAATCATATATATACTTATCTATACTCTCCCTCTCATTTATTATGGATAAGCATATTTAGGGTCAATTTGAGAAAAAATTAAAAAAATAGAAAATAGTCTTATATTTAGGAACAAATTGAAATTAAAAGTGATATGATATTTATTTTTTATCAAGTTTTTTTTATCAAGAAGTGATATGATATTTATGAATGAAGGGAATATTTGTTTTGTAAGTTCATGTGTACCTTTAATGTATGGTTTGCATTATTTAATAAATCAAGCACTCATTATTGTAAAAGAAACATTCAACCTTCTTAGCCCGCTGAAGATAAACACCTATAAATAAAGGCTAAAATATACTTTTGATCTCTTATTTTTGCATCAAGTTTCATTTTAGTCATTTATGTTTAGAAAATACTACACTTTTAGTCCTTTTTTTTTAACACTGTTAGTTTCACTTAACGGAAAATGTTAATTTAACAACTTAAAATGGTTGTTAAATACTGAAAAATAATGCTTAGATCAAAATATTTTAGTGTAATTAGTCTTATATTTTCAAAATTTATCATTTTTGCCTCAATTTAATTATGAAATGATCATTTAAATTTAAGTGAAACCGACAGTGTTAACAAAAAAGGACAAAATGTAATCTGGCGGGTTGTCGTGAGTGGTAAGTACTCTCATCCCTTGAGCAAGTGGTTGGCGTTTGATCCCTAACCCTTGTGAATGGAGCAAATTCACAGACCAGTTGTCTACCCTATATAATGGGACTTCAAAACAGCTAGAGATTATGACACGCATGTGGGGATACCCCCTTGGGTAACAAAAAAAAAAGACTAAATGTATATTTTCCAAATATAAACGACTAAATTGAAACTTGATGCAATATAATATAAGGATAAAAGTATACTTTATCTATATAAAAAAATGATTAAGCAATAAAAAGTGGGGGGGAAAGGGAAAAAGAATATAAAATAAAAAAGGTCCAACTAGCCGTTGTTACCATATGCATTGATTGAATGTCTTTCTATATCTCACTCACTCATAGTCATATGAACTCTCTACGCTCCTCTTGAACTTCTTCGTCTTTCACATTGCCGATTATCTCGTCATCTTTCCTTTCCTTCTTCAATCCACAAGTGAACACATCCTTTTCCTTGCGATGATGTTCACTGAAGGCTTAGACGAAAGCGCAATCAATTGGATCAACCAGGTTCTTTAATTTCTCTTCATTCATTCATTCACTCAATTTTGAACTACTTGAGTTCTTTCAAGACCTAATTCTAATTCTGCCTTTTCAGCTCATGTCTCATTTTTAATTTTAATTCCTTTTTGAACGCTCTCTTGTTGAACAATCTTCTGAATGTTAAATTTTATATGAACCTAAAATTTTCCTAATATATGGAACACACATCTAGCTCTGCCTTTTCTAATTTTGTCTAATTTAAAATTTAATTCCTGTAATCATATATTCCTTTATGAGCTTCTATCATCTCTGGTTGAATAATTGTTAATTTTTATGTGAACCTATAATTTCCCTAAAATATGGAACACACGTAAATATATCTATATATTCCTTTTCTGCTTTTGTCTGATTTTAATAAGTGTAATCATATTCAGTTCAAAAAAAAAATTCGTGTAATCATATATTCCTCTATAAGATTTTTTATGCATCTCTGGTTATTTAGTCTTCTATATGTTAATTTTTATATGAACCTAACATTTTTCCAAAAATATGGAAATTGTGTGTGTGTGTGTGTGTTCTTCTGAAAGTGTCAAAGTGTTACTAGAGGGATGAATTTTACCTCGTTAATTAGATTCCTATTGTTAACTGTTCATAGGGAAAAGAAGTGGGAACAGAAGAGGCTGAAGTACGATCTCCTTTAGCGGAGAGACTTTCAAGTGAAAGGATTCCAAAATCTCCGATTAGATTTGGTGGTAAAGGTCTGAGTTCACCAGTTTTACCTCCGTTGAAGTTTCACTCTGGTTTGCTTACACCTCATAGCCATGCCTTTGGCATTTCATCTTCCTTGCTTGATGAAAGTGAGGAGGAAAGCTTTGATTCAGTTTCAGAGGGAGAGGACGGGAATTTCTCTGATGGAGATGTTTCTGTGTCAAATACAGTGGATTACGTAGAGAGGCCAATTTCAATTTCACAGTGCTATGATGAGGAGGAGTTGTTTGGTGTTAAAGGGTTTAAACTTAAACCTAAATTAGAAGAACGCAATGGGATTCTGAAAAGTGGACTGTTGAATGAAAATCTTACTATTGAAGTGCCAGGTAGTGCTGCTAGAAGATTTACTGATGGTCAATTGGGTTATAAAAGATGTGCTCAAAATCAGAAGAATTTGACCCCAATTGGAGGGGGAAGTCGTCTTCTAAAGCAAGTCCACTTGAGGAATGCCAATAATGGCAGCCATAATGACCTTGCGGAATTGGGAACTCCAAGTGCCCCTCCAATCATTGATGCTGAAGTTTCACATAATAGAAACTCTGAAGTTTTTCTTAGCGCTAATGGTGCTTGGTTATCAAGAGATGAGGATTGTGATGTGAGAAGTGTAAGCTCACATGATTGGAAGACCAATACTATGAATGAACAGACCCAAAATGGGTCGTGGCCATCAAAAGAATCAGTAGATAATGATGCAAGAAGTGTGAGCTCAAATGAATGGAAGACCAAGATTCAAGGAGCTTCTGAATTTAATGAGAGGTTTTACTGTCCTTAGTTCTTTGCTTTCTTGCTAATTGATTTTTAACTTACTTTTGTGAATTCCCTGTTTCTGTTCAGTCTAACGAAATCTGGCATCTTCTTGGTCTTGTTTTGTGCAGATTAGACAAAGCTGTTGCTGAGGATAATAAAGAAAAACAAGCTACTCAAGTGTCGTACTACAACACTAGGTGCTGTTGACTCAACCTTTTATTTTACAATAGTTGAATGGCTGTTTCTTAAAATATTAGAGTATGCAAATCTTCAACATACTTTTGTGCATTTAGGTATAAATTTGTAAAAAGTGATCAAAATATAATACGTAGTACAATAGATGCTGTTGAGTCAGTCAACAATAGTCAAATGGCTGTTTCTCAAAATATTGTAGCCTAAAAACTTTCAACATACTTTTGTGCACTTAGTTGTAAAATTGTAAAAAGTGAGCAAAATATAATACATGGATATGAGCGTGTAGGTTGCCACCCCCCTGCAATTGTACTGATGCTATATTACTATAATGGTGTATCATCTGTTCAAGCATTCCATTGTTGATACATTTCATAAGATAATAAACTTGTTAAATATTTTGTAAGCGCTCTTCCTTTTGCTTTGCACTTAGTGCCGTCAAACATCAGAATCTGCTCTAAAGAGAGGTTATCGACTCAAATTTTCCAGAAATAGTTGTATGATCTCTGATTATTATTTGATAGCATACTTTAACTGAAGCTGCCACTTATCATGAAGTTAAGCCTTAGTTTCTAATTCTTATATGCTCTCTACTTTTTATGGCCTGCCATCCACAGTAATTGCAATAGCCAGTATGCCTGGCAAACCTTAATCACTTATGATGCATGTATACGTTTGTGCCTACAAGCATGGGCGAAGGGCTGCCCTGAAGCGCCAGAGTTTTTACAAAATGAGTGCCTGGCTCTTCGAAGTGCCTTTGGGTAGGTTACCTTCCTTGTGCAATTAATTTGTATTTGACTTATTCAGGCTCCATTTTGCTTTTTATGTAACTCTGTACCTTTTTCTCTTTTATTCTTTGACTTAGTAGATTGCACGAGTTCTTATTGCAACCTCTAGGTGTAAGAAAACCTGAAGCCAGTAATCCAAGGAACTCAGAACCAATATGCCCTCTTAAAGTGAAAACAGTTGTCGGTAAAATAAGAGTAGAAGGTAATGCCATTATGGGAATTTTACTGTCTCATTTGAACTTTGAGAACATATCTATGTTTGGTGTTTCTTTAAAAATTGTATCCTCTTGGGGATCATTCAGTTCATGTTAAACTGTGAAGTTGCTAAAGTTATGTATTGCACCACTAAGATCTTTAAAAAATTTCAGTGAAGAAAATTCGGGTCATACCAAGGCAAAAACTTAGGAGCACAATTTCCCAACGAGGAGCAAATTACATGCAAGCAGGGGTAGGATATGTTCGACATGTTTCATCACTTGTGAAGAATGGCATTAATTCTAAGAAGTTGGTTCCATTCTCATTGGCGTGTGAAGGTTAGTGCATATGACAAATGACTAAAAAAACTGTTTTGTTTACTATTATTTCTTCATTTGCTGCACAACATTGTTTCCTTCCATGGGGGGATTATTTCGACATTGATATGCACTGGTCATTAAAAACTAGAGATTATCAAGAGCAATTCTTCACTCATAACTTCAAAGCTTGGCATTAATTTGTCATTGTGTCTCATAATTGTAGAGCCACTATCATGTTTGATCCAACTTAGGAGTCCCACGGAAGAAGACGAATCAAAGGCAAGCTCTGTTGCTTGCTTGCGTCCTGGAAGTGGAGAATACCATGATTTGTAAGTTGTCTATATTTTTTCCCTGCTTTCATTTGCACAAATTGTTCATTATGGGATATCATGACTAGTAAAACATAAAGAATTCGATAAAAATGAAGTTCAACAGATGCTTCTTATCACACACACACACACATTTTGCGAAAGCTTCTTATCACATATAACTGAAGAAAATTGTATTACGAAACCTGCACAGTCAAATGAGTTTAAAATTATCATATAAATTTTTTTTAAGTCTTGATTATGATTTTTGATATAGTATGTAATTTTCTAATTTGTCTTGGGAGCTACTAATTTTTATCGGGAGCTATAATTGTGCACTAAATACAGATATCTGATGTGGAATTCTTGAATTTAAAATATAAGTTAATAGTTAATGGTCTCCAATGAATTAAGTTCTACTGATAATACAGTAAGTGGTCTTGTATTCTCATGTCAAATTCAGTTTCCCAGAGAGCCAGGGGGATGTTTTGCTTGTAGAAATCCAAGATACAAAAAAGGCTGTCCAGGGTCATGCAAGAATACCAACTTCATCTCTTAATGACAATCCGGTAAGTAATAACCTATCTCACTACTATCTTGAGAAATTATTACTCTTATACTTGCTTCATTTCCATGTGTATGATCAATATACCCTTTTGTGCAGAATGAGAGAATTCGATGGTGGCCAATATATCAAGATGAGCATGAATGTGTTGGGAAGATTCAGCTCTCCCTAGGTAGCACAATGACAAATGATGAGAACAATCATATAAAGGTTCTTTCTCAGCAAAATCAACTTAAATAAAATAAATATTGGCCATTAAATATTGTCCATTGCCCCCACGTAGTAGGATAAGGCTTTGTTGTTGTTGTATTAAGTCATTTCCTCATTTACTTAAGACAGCTGTGCGGTTGAAACTTGAGAGCCATGATAGTATCATGATTAGACCGCTAAACCAGCTTTTATCTAGCACCGGAAAAACAACTTAGAATGGAAGACTATTATCAAAAGATATAAAATTCCGTTCTTGAATCGGCTTGAGAGACTTGTACCTGTCTAGTATTCGGTGTCAAATTTGGTAAACAGTGCCAATTTAATTTGGTATTTAGTGTCAATTTCAACAGAGGTGGTTGTCCTAATTTGATGAATAAAAAACAGTTTGGACATTTCAAGACTTATAACCGTTTAGCAATATCAGAGTTTGGATGGTAAAAAGCAAAACAGGAAGTTCTGAGTTTAATCTCATGTTTTCATTTTTTTATGCAGAGTGGTCCTGTTGTAGAAACTTTAGCTTATGATCTATTGCTTGAGGGGACAATGCGTGCCCAGCAATTTCATTGCCGAAACTTGAGGCTGACTGGTCATTGGAAGTGGTTGTTGGATGCATTTGCAGAGTACTATGGGGTCTCTGACTCATATGCTAAGTTGAGGTATTTGAGATATGAAATTTTTTAAGAATCGAATCAGCCCTTTCTGTTTTCCAATAACAGAATTTGTCTCTTCAATCTTGTAGATATCTGCTACTAATCATGAATGTGTCCACTCCAACAAAGGATTGCTTAGAGCTTGTGAGGGAGTTGCTTTTGCCCTTGTTAAAGGCCAGAACCGAGAAGAGTTTGACCAGACAAGAGGTTAGCTATTTTGCATCTTTTCCCTTTTCTGCAAATTATTGAATCTAGCATGTTTAACATTGCACAAATATTTCCAAATATTGCATAAATATTGTTTTAGTTGTATATAACATACCATACTAATCAACTTAATTAACATCATTAATCTAATCTTACATTTAAGATTGGAGGCTGTAGGATTTCAATAATTTGTAATTGCAAATGTTGATGGTACGCCTCCATGAGTAAGTTTACTTCAAAATTTTCATATTTTCCATGCTTTTTTACCACTGCTTTCCAGAATGGAAAAATAAAAGCAATGCGTACTTTTGTTTTATATTCCTAATTACCTTTTGGAATGTACCAATTATCAAAATTGTTGGTTTGTTCTTGCAGAGAAATATGCTTTTAGAATGCGAAACTCAAGTTGAAAGCCTTCTTGGTAATGTTTTTGAGAACTACAAATCATTAGATGAGAACTCACCAACAGGCTTAAATGACGATCAGATGGGTCCAGCAATCAGGTCTGCAGCACCAGCATTAGCTCCTGCTGTACAAGTCTACACACTTCTTCATGATATTCTTTCTATAGATGCCCAGTCTATTCTTAGAAACTATCTTCGGGTAATTTTCAATTAGCATCCCCATAATTCATGTCCTTATATTCTTCATAACTTTTATGATAAATGCATGTGTGTATGCATCCTATCCTGCAATAAGATGCATGAATATACATTTTCTTGTTCTACCAATATTCATCCTCGGATTCTTTGGGATTTTAAAAAAAAAACATAATATATTATATAATTTACTTTGCAATAACTTTTTTCTTATAAAGATTGAATTTTTAGTTCATATTAAAATTTCTCTCAGAAAAAGATTGCCGCAGGAATTGCACAAAGTTTTTTGAGTTCAGTGATTATCAACTCAGGAAATAGAAAGATAAATGCGCATGCTTTCAAAGACAGGAGATGCACTTTTTTAGTTTGGCAGCATCTTTTCTTTAAACCCTGTAAAAAGAGGTCTAAATGAAAATTTGATTATTCATAGACTGCAGCAAAGAAGAGGTGCAGGAAATACATGGCAGAGACCGATGAATTTGTGTCATACAACTCTGAAGGTTACCCTATGGATCCCATCAGCATCTCTACAGCATACTTAAAGATGAAAAACCTGTGTGTCAATATGAGCGATGAAATTCAGGCAGATATGAAGATCCACAGCCAGAATATATTCCCAAGGTATTTAGCAAAATTTTGCGAAGTAGCTTTGTTTAATAAATTGACACAGTTCGAAGACCACATATTGCATTCTTCAATAATCTATTTTCTAATTCATCACTTTAATTTCAGCTCAATTGACCTGACAAACATCACAGCATCCGTTTACAGCACTGAGCTATGTAACAGGCTTAGAGGTTTCCTATCTTCTTGTCCACCATCCAGTCCACAGCCACATGTAAATGAACTTCTAACTGCTACCGCAGATTTTGAACGGGATCTTGATTTATGGAATATAAGGTATGTGATTGAAACTTCTTAGTTATGACATCCAATTACAACAAAAAGTTAGGTACTTCATGGAAGTACATTATCTGCCCTAACATGATGTATTTTACTGTGTCAGTTCCCCACAGGGTGGCGTTAATGCAAGAAATTTGTTCCATAACTACATCCTTGTCTGGATACAAGATATGCAACTCAGTTTACTTGATCATTGCAAAGCAGAAAAGGTAATCATTCTTAGTTTAGATTGTGAAATCATGAAGCACACAACAATGAAGTTTCTTGAATGATTTAACAATGAAGTTTCATGAAGCACAGTGTATTTATTCTCTTTTTTGGGATTGAAATGACTTTCATAAATAAATGATACAGGCACCATGGTCTGGAGTAACCACAAACCACTCCACTTCTCCATTTGCTGAGGAAATGTATGAAAAAATCAGAGACAACCTCATTCTATATGAGGTGGTAATCAGCAGATGGCCCCAATATTCACTTTATTTGGAAAGTGTAAGTTCCAACCCCATATCATCATTAGGCCATTTCCATATAACAAATTTTTGTCCTGTTTTGCTATAGTTGAATTTCTAGTTTCAGTTAAATTTTTTTTTTTTGTGGGCACCATTTCCCTTCAATTTTACCCATTATTTCACAAAGCAATGTGATTTTCAGTTTTCACCTCTTGTCATAGAGTGGAAAAATGGTAAAGTTCTTTCAAGTTGTAATAAGTTGATTTTCATTTTTGGAAGGCTGTGGCAAACATTGAAAGAGCCATCGTGAAAGCCCTCGAGAAGCAGTACAATGATATTTTAACACCTTTGAAAGATAGCATTCCCAAGAGACTCAACCTGCAAGTTCAAAAGCTAGCAAGAAGACAGTCAATGCCTGTCTATGTGGTTCCAAATCAAGTAAGTTCTTTGTATGTTAACTAGTAGGCCAGAGTTTTTGAGTGGATTTGTGATCAAAATTCAAATTTTATTAAATCTCATTCATTTTACTCGTATAATATATGTTTTTTCCAGCTGGGGATCTTCCTGAACACCATCAAGAGGATTCTTGATGTCCTACGTTGTAAAGTGGAAGATATCTTAAAGTCCTGGGCATCCTGTCTGCCAACCATGGGAGATAAGAAGTCACTCTTTGGAGAGCAGATAAATGGAGTCACTGTCCTATTGAGAACCAAATACAAAACTTATTTGCAAGCGGTAATAGGGAACCTTGTTAACAATGTAAGTTTGTTAATTCAGTTTTCACCTTTGCCATGCTTTAACATCTAAGAGTATTATAATCCATTTGCTGCCATAAAATGGTGCTGCTGTAGAATTGTTGTTAGTCTCCATGAATTGTTAAATTAATATAGATTTCGGTCTTCCTAAAGATAGACATTGTTTGGATTAAATCGTTCAAAAGTCCAGCATCCCCTATTACTCCTTCAAAATCTTTTATCTCTCTTGACACACAATCTGTTCATGGATGATCACTAAAATCATCATGACGGTGAGCTATAAGCATTAACATTTGGTTGTACAGTTACATGAGCTAGCCATTTGTTGTATCCATTTATAGTGACATTAGTTTGAATCAGAGAAACAAGTGAAACTGTTTGTGACTAAATATGTAAGGACTTTGATGTGATCAGATGCAAGCTAACCGAAGCACAAGACTGAAAAGAATTTTGGAGGAAACAACAGAACGAGATGGGGAGGCTGAGATCCGTGAAAGGATGCAATCCCTGAATGCACAACTCATCGACTCAATCTCCAACCTCCATGAGGTGTTTTGCAGTCAGATTTTCATTGCAGCATCCCGTGGATTATGGGATAGAATGGGACAGGTGAGCTAGTCTCGGTATATTATATCAAATTGACATTATTGCCTATTGACAGTTCTAATTATTGTTCTGTTTAATTGTTTTCAGATTGTTTTGAAATTTTTGGAAGGAAGGAAAGAAAACAGAATCTGGTACAATGGATCTTACTATGCTCTTGGGGTAAGTTTGCTAGCCTTCATTTGCAGCCACATCTTACATAGCAACAGATGCACAAATATCGTTTTAGTTGTATATGACAGCTTTTCTTTTTTGATTGATTATGAAATGCCTTTTGTTATATACTAACATGCCTATATGATAGCTTTTCTACATCAACTGTTTAAAAGGAACGCATTATATGTAGGTGAGAGGTGATTTTACGTGATATTAACTAACTAAATAATATTTTAGGAATGTGGACAGTAGTTCCTCTTTTTTCAAATGTCATCTTTTTTAGTGGGAAAAAGTACTTATCATCAACAAAAAGGAAGAATTCCAAATATGATTGTTTGGAAGTTCGGTTTAACAAGAAAAGCATGAAAATAACATTTATGAGCATATTTAAAATGGGTCAAAATAAGTGAATTTGCAAAAGATTACTTTATTCAGCTATGATTAATTGTTTGATTGGGCAGATATTGGATGACACATTTGCTTCCCAAATGCAACGGCTACGTGGAAATGCTCTGCAAGAGAAGGATCTTGAAACTCCTCGTTCAGTTATAGAAGCACGATCCATTCTTTCCAAAGATACCACAAATGTGTCTGATTATGTCTAGTGATTCCCTTCCTGATATATTTGTACATTTTTTCCTCACAAAACTTACATATTCGTGCTGCATATAGTTGTAACAATAAATGTTTTTGTTCATATAGAAAGTTGGTAAAAAAAATAGCTTCTAAAGTTGGAAGCCATTTTCAAGTCCATCTATAAGCCCAAAAGGAGGGCCATAGAACTCATTCTCAATTTATTTAATTCATTTTGCAAATTTCAATTTTGATTCATTTACATTAACTTCTCATTGATTTTTTGACATTTTACTAATTTTCTTCTCAAAAGTTTTAATTTTCAACTGAGATAGATGCTCAAGAAAAATACTTTTGATAGTGATTAATGTCATAAATTAGTGTTCAGGCTTAATCTGAAAATACATGATTCTTTTTTTCGCTCTAAAGAATTTGATTCCATACAACCCAAATGGCCATAAAGTTCATCCGCAACTTTTCTTTTCAAGATTGTCGGAATTAGACACAAAATATATTTAAAAAATATTAAAAAGTTATCAATATTATGGATGTCCCAGATTTGCCTCGAACTCTTAACTATTTTCATAAAGGGAAAATGGCAAATGAATACTTACAAATTTTAAAATCCCAATAGCTATTTCTGTATATGCATTAATAACTTCAATATAGGTATTTACAATCATTGACAGCTCAAAATGACCAATTTAGAATTCTAAAATTTGAAAGGTATTTTTATTGTCATTTCCCATAACAAAATGTCCATAACAATCATTCAAAACATACTTCTCATAATTTTTTTGTCATTTCCCAGACCAAAATGGCCAAAATAGTGTTGTGAAATACAATATGATCTTTCAGTTCAAAAAAAAAATACAATATGATCTGCATCTTATCAAAGAAAATGCGCTTGTAGATAAAATATAGGACAATAAACATAGTCATACAAACATGAAAAGGCACAAATATAAACTTAAAAACATTTTTCGGGGGAAATGGCTGCAATCGAAAGAAAATTAGCCATAAGAATTACCACTACATATAAAATTGAACCCAAGACAAACTACACTATTAAAGCCACGGGGTTATTCCTCAAATGTCCTACATATTTAGCTCCAGTACAAGCATAGCATGCTAATAATCAAGAACAATTAATGCCCAAGGAATGTAATTAATAAGTGGAGAAGTATATAATATCCCTTTCAAAATGATAGGATGCAAAACACAGTAAGTCTCCTACAAGCAGAATGAAAACCAAAAAGGAATTGAAAAAGTATCCAACTATAAAATTTCAAGAGCAACTTGATTAAACACAGCTAAGAGGCAACAGCTCAGGCGCTAGACAATTGAGTAAACTATAAAACCACTAAAGAGGAGGGTAAAAGGGAGGTGGGAAACAAATTGCATACCACATGGCATAATAAATTCAATTAACGACTACCAAGGCAAAGCATAGCAATAAGCTGTTATGGAATCAAGTATCAAAACTCAGCAAAAGTTACAGATTTTCCCTCCTGCGTGCCAGACCCCCCTTTTGCTTAGTTGATGACTGATGGCAACAGAACCTTAATCTATCTTTACTGAGGAGAACAAGTAGTGCACAAAGTAAAATGACATTAGGAAGCCAATGGCGCCGGTTGATAACATGATCGCAACAGCCATGAGTAGTGAATAGCCGAGGTATAGGGAAGCTGAGACAGGTCCGCTCAAACTCTGAAGGTCGAAAACCAAATAATTGATAGAGTACAAGAAGACATAAAGGGCAACAGAGCCTGAAGCGAAGAATGCCTTCCACCACCACCGCCAATCTTCCACACAAAGATGCATATAGGTGAGAACCACTGACACTTCGGCACAAACAATGACCAGCAGTAGAAGAACTACCAACAGAAAACCAAATACATAGTAGAACCTTCCGAGCCAGATACTGGAAAGGATAAAGAAGAGCTCAATGAATAATGTTCCAAATGGCAGTGTTCCGGCACCTAGAACAAGAAGCCATGATGGGTATTTGCGTGCAGGAATTTCCCTTGGAATCTGGTTTGTTCTCACAGGGTACTCAATAGGCTGAGCTCTCGTCCCCATAAATCCACCAATAAGGGTAAGTGGCACTGAGATACAGAACCAAAGGAAAAACAGTTCAAAGTACAAGGAAATCGGAATAGCACCGGTACTGTTGCTGCCCCAGAGAATAAAATTCAACACAGTCAATATGACAAATGCAATTCCAGGGAAAAAGCATGCTGAAAACCAGGAAATTGACCTCCATCCTTCTGGAGATCCCTTAATGGTCCTCCACATACGTACACTGACATAACCAGAAGCAATGCCCAGGAAAAGATAAAGAATTATCATCCCTGTCAGAAGCATCCCCCGAGAAGCTGGTGACATGAAACCAAGGGCAGCAAAGACAATAGTAACACCAGCCATTCCAGTAATCTGAATCCCATTACCAACCATGACACACAGAAGTTTTGAGGAATCAGGCTCTCTAAATACATCACCCACAACAAGTTTCCATCCTGAAAGCTCCTCATTCATCTGAGCCTGTGCCTCCTTGTCCAATTCTTCATACCTTGTCAAATCCCTTCTCACAGTTCTCAAGAAAATGACAAAAACAATACCTGCCAGGAAAAATATCACCATCAGCGAATTTAGAATTGAGAACCAGTGCACTCGAGCACCCTCCATCTTCAAATAAGCATCCCAACGTGATGGCCATCTTATATCACTCTTCACAAATTCGACCTCATAAGTGAATGATACCCTCTCCTTCTCCCTAATTATTTGATACTTGTCAATCTCAGCTGGGCAGTTGATTGCGGGGAGAGTGTCATACAAGTGATTCTTTGTCATAACTTCAGGGTCCTGCTTAATACTGCAAGGGACAACTTGAAAACCAACTATCTCAAATCCAGATGCTTTGTTCTTGTCAGCTTCAGAGATAACCCCCATTCCTTCTTCTCCGGTTCCAATAATCTGAACACCACTCCCTTCATATTCATGAACCAAGACTGTAAACTTGAGGTGGTTAATGATGTAATCAGCCCCACCATCAGGAGGAGTATACCCAACAGGGAACCCTGTCCACTGAATCTTAACCCCGTTTTGATTAGCAAACCTCATAACTGGCAGGTTATCGAGGATCATATTCACCTGGTACAGATCTCGAGTCCTTTGTTTCAACAGCTTCACCTCATGCTCATTCAATGGCGGCGTAGTACATAGGTAGACCGTCTCATTCATATTCATTCTGAACCGATAAGGTGAGTTATCAATCTGATCTCCCATGAGGAGTTCTCCAAGATTCTCCGCACTCTTTTTGATGCCAAACTGTGGCTGACAGTAAGGGAGACTGTAATAGCTGAAGGGAAGCTCCGTTTCAATAGAAGTCAATGAATTGACTTTCGCAAATATCTGATCTCCAGTGGAATAAGTGTGCATGTAGCTTCCAGGAAGATAAAAGGCATTGCTAAACTGCGCAAACACAACGATAGACAGGAAAACCCAGTTGACCCAGGTTTTCCTTAGGGAAAGTAACTCCATTTGATTGAAATTATAACAGCAGATGCCGATGCTAGCACTTTTCCTGTGGATCACCTAACTTAACTGATGCATTCAAAACCAAATCTACACAAGATTAAAAAATTGATCTCAGATTCCAATACTCTAAACCCAAAACTTTGCAAGTAAACATTGATTTTTTGTTTCACATCAGATCCAATATTTCGCAGATCGGCCAGAGAATCAGCCCAAAGCACATCACAAAGCTTATTCTATTCATGAAATTTATCTGAGATAAACAACATAATGCATACCAATAATTACCAAAAACAATAAGAACAAGAACAATTAAAATAAATTAAATAATTGAAAAAAGGAACAATTAAATTGAAACAAATATTCAACGCATCTACAGAAAACAGAGGCAGCAAAACCAAAAAAAGAAACTCACAGAAAACAAAATCAAATAAAAGAAATAAACAGTTTACGCAAGCGATTCAAATCAAATCCACAGCGAACTTGTCCTAAACATTGATTTCATCGAAAGAGAAATATTTAACCGTCACATATTGTTAAAGTCATAAAGATCAGCTTCTGTGTACAATTATTTGGATTACAAACAACGAAATAATAAAAGAAAGAAAGAAAGAAAGAGGAAAGCACGAGATCTATGTAGGGATTCGTTTATACAGAAACGAAAAAGTTGAATGATTTGGCAGAAAGAAGAGAGAGATTACTTACAAGGAATTAGGAATTATGAGGAGAGGGATCTGAACGCGCCAGATCGCGAAGGACCGAAGAGAGAGAAGACGAAGACGAAGACGAAGAAGAAGAAGATATTGTTATGTTATGTTATGTTATGTTATGTTATGTTGGGTCACACAATACATACAAGAGACAATGAAATTCTTTACACTGAAAATTGCCGGCCCAACCATATATATTTCAACAAAATTACAAGCCCATTGGTGATTGGTGATTGGTGATTGGTGAATGAGCTTAATTAATTAATTAATTAGTTACTCTAGTCCTAAATATAAGATCTATTTGACTTTTTTCTGGAAAATCCTTAAAAACGTAAAATAAGTTAATTATAAATTGATTTACCTAAATTTTTTCCCTTAAACTAGTTTATTTTACCTATAAACTAATGGATCATCTAAAAATATATCAAATATGTCATCATTTAATAACCTATTTCGCAACCTTAATCTCTCAAAAAAAAGTCAATTATGTCCTATATTTAGGACCGGAGGTAGTATTAATTAATTTAATCATTCTTCCTTACCTCCAAATATTTCCTATGATACTTCATTTTATACTGTAAGTTTTCGTAACCACTTCCTTTATCTAAAAAAAAAAAATTGTAAGTTTTCGTCCATAACATATTCTTTACATGAAATTGTTTTTGCTTTTAAGTTTCTCTGAAATTTTGGAAGGAATTATGTACTTAATTGGTGATCGTTAACATTAGTTTTTAATTGTCAAAGTTGATATCTTATAGGTAAAGGGCAAGATTGATGCGTTTTTAAATTTTTGGGATGATTTTGAACCCAAAAACCTTTCAAGAAAAGTTGTTGCATTTTAAAACTTTTAACACAATTTTGAAACCAAATAAACTTACAAATTAGCTCTTTGGTAAAAACTTTTAGGCCAAATTTCTACCTTAACATTAGTTCATAATAAAAAAATTGGGTTGATGGGCCTATTTTACGCCGAAGGTGTTCCATCAACTGCTATAATGCTATGAAATTTTTGAAGGTGTAACTGGAAGTTTAAAAATGTGGCAATTTTACCTTATCAAAATTGGTGAGGATGTTGGGAAAGAGAATATATTAACAGTCTTATATCTGCTTTTATGTACAGAAGTTGATTCAAACTCACGATCTAATATCCTACAACAAACGAGCTTACCGCTGAGTCAAGTTGACCTTTCTCATATATTTCCTAAAATTTGGAAGCTCATATTATGAAGTGTTTATGATGTCTCCCATGAAAACGAGGTGAACTAAAAAATATCATGTTTTGTTTACCTTTTAAAAAATTTAGAAGCTTATATATATGATTACAACAAAAATTTTATTCATAAAATAGAGCAATGAATCCTTATGATCTGTTTCTTTCTTACCAATAGAATAAACCATAATGACAAACAAAAGCACAAAATTGCAGCAATATTTATGAACTTTATATAACCATATAATTCCAAACAAACTTAATTACTTGGTGTGCAACTTTGTTTCTAAATCAATTATTAAGAAGCTGGGGGTATCTAGAGTTTTTTAAAAACAATTATTAGTGGTCAATGTCAATTTTTTAACAATAAATTATTTTTAAAATGGTTATGACCAATTTTTGCTTTTATTAGCACTTTCGGGGCATAATGGTTCATAAAAATGCTTTCAGATATTTAGTGTTACTTGGAGGACTAAATCACACCTTAAGTCCTACGAAATAAAATATAAGAAGTTTCTTTGAATTAACAATCATTGCTAAATGGCATACAAGATTATTAGGTGTAAGATATTTTAATTTACGAAAGTCAATCATTATAGACTAAAAGTCTTATACCTTGGTTTTTTTCCTCTTTAGATTTCCCTGGTTTTTCTTTATAAAATGGTATCTTTGATTCTTAATATTCTAAATATAATAAATAGGTGATGGGTTGAATTTGTTTTAAAATACATTTTCATAGTAAAATATATTTGTCAAATGAAATATCAAAATTAAAACACACCACAATCTTTTAATATAGATGGTACATAACATCTCTCTGAGTGATCAATTTTTGTCATTTTTGTTTTATTATTTTAATTTTAATTTACTAAATTTATTCATCATTTAAATTAAATAACAAATATGATATGCACATTAGAGATATGTATGTGGTCATTTTTATCTTTTACCCGGTTTTCAATATAGCACAACTAGTTGATCGGTCGAAGTTGGTTTTACACACAAGATATTGTTAATGTATACATGTTAATTGCAAATGAAATTAAAGTTTGTATCAAGGGGCGATTTGTATGGAAGTGATTTAAAAAGGATAATTTAGAAACCAATATGCATTTTTACGAACAGCTAATTAAATTAATTTTTTTAATCTACCCAAATTAGTTAAGCACATCTTATGTCAAAGATTGGAAGCAGTAACACACGATAATATGACTTATTCAATTCTAAGGATAGAATTACAAGGCTGAAGTAAGAATATCAAAGGGGCCAATCCTAGTGATGGAAGCTGCAAACAGAAAATAAGTTGCAGTAAGAAGTCACAAATATTCTCAGTTGTTATCATGTTTTTTTCCTCACAAGCACCACTACAAGAGGAAGAAGAGAATTACAAGATGTCCACATTATGTCCCAGAAGAAGAGGTGAGAAAGATACAAATGATCCCATAGAGAATATTTTTATAACATTATAATACACAATATTTAATGGAACTTGAGGCTGGTCAAGACATTGTTGTGCACAGGATCAGCCAAATGATCCAGAAGGTTCTGGTAAGGTCCAACACCAGTCACAAGACCTTGTACAAAGTATCCCAATATAGCCAACATAGCCAACCTCCCATTCTTCACTTCCTTCAGCTTCAAATCCTTCATTGACTTCTCATCTTTCCCAAACCCAAGAGGGTTAAAGAATGGGCCTCCCGGGTAAGCCGGGTCACCGGACCCTCCCAAGCCCTTCTCCAAGCCCAAGAAGTACTGCTTCCCCATGGAGCCAGGCTTGGCCCAATCTTGGAATCTCCTGTGCTCTGCAAAGCCCATTAGAGCCATTTCCAACACAAATAGGGTGTATGGGTCAGCCCAATAGCTGTAGGTTCCTGCTGGTGGGATCACTCCAGTTTTGAACCATGGAAGTGCTGTTTCCTGAGGGATTAAACCAGCCTTGCCTAAGATTTCTGGTGCTATGGCTCCTGCTGCACCCAACATTGCAAAACGCCCATTGATGATTTCACCATAAGCTAGCCATCTTGGTTCAATGAACCCTCCTGTTCCCTCCGGGTCTGAGAGCCCTAGTGGGTCAAATCCAAAGTCACCTGGAAGACTGAAAATTCATACATGTCCAACAAAACCCAAGTCAATTCCAATAACTTCAGCCATATATACACTGTGAAACTAAATCTTAACTTCTCTAAACATATATCTGGTTTGAATGCTTGTTCCTTATTGAAGACCGAATATTCATACATGCCCGATTAACTTAAGTTATTGTCTTATGTTACCTCATCTTAGCATATCATTACTAGACATATATAGCATATTATATCAAGCTGGGTTATGATTTATTCCAATTATTTGGATATGTTTATGTGTTGAGGTCAATTAATTGCCTTGATGACTCAGCAAGTTACCTATTATCCATTTATTATATCGCTTCTATCACCAATAGCAAAAGCCAAAAGTCACAACTCTTCACTCACAGAAAACATCAATTGAAAAAAATTTCAGATAGTGGCATGGAGTTCTTACCTGCCATCCAAGTAGGAAAGACTTTGTTTGGATGCAAACCACAACTGTCTATCTGCTCCTTGCTGAACACCAACAAAAAAAAAAAACCACCTCCAGTTCAATATCCATCCACATATATACATATAAATAACTCAAAAAAAAAACTCACACAAAACACATAGAGAGCAAGAAAGTGATGTGTCACATAATACAAACCTTAACAGGAGGTGTAGCAGAAGCCTTCACTACAAAGGAAGTCCTTCTAGAAGACCCAGTTGGAAACTGAGTTGTTCTCCCTCCCACAATCTGCCTCGCAGCCTGCACCGAAGAGGTGAGAGAAGAAGAAGATACCAACGCTTGTGTAGCCATAAGTGAGAGACAGACAAAGAGAGAGAGAGAGAGAGAGAGAGAGAGAGAGAGAGAGAGAGAGAGAGAGTTTGGTGGTGTAGAATAATAAGAATGTGGTAAAGGGTTAAGGAGTTGAGGTGAAGATATCTATGGGATTGAAGGGGCCAATAAGCCAAGGGAGGAAGATATGGGAGGAAGATAAGCCACTACTTGTGATTGCATGGAGGGAACATTGGAAGAGAACTCATGGTGGAGAGTGAAGAGAGCGAGGTGGGTCCAAATTTGGAGCTTCAGATGAGGATTGTATCTGCTTCTCCAACCAATAGTGTACATGTGGCATGGTGAATCGGATAAAGGATACGATTTTTTTTCTCTTCTTCTTTGGGGTATTACGTTGTTGTTGTTGCTACTCATGTCATGAGCTCCTCTACTACACGTGCCACCTTGGAACTCTTTTTTTTTGGCCTAAGATATATAGTATCTCTTACTTATAAAAAGATGAGTATGAAAAGTTAAGCATTTGGTCTGTATAGATTTGATTTGATCTTATCAAATGTTTTAATGAAAACATAATTTATAAACTACACGGTGTAGCTAGATGTAATCTACATAATTTATAAACTAGACGGTGTAGCTAGATGTAATCTATCTAGCTATCTTTTCAATAATGAATAAAGAAACCATCGTTCTTGAGGGATTCAATTCTTGGAAACACTTTTCTATTGAATCAGCGCCATCTAATCTAACCTATAATTCTAATAAAAAGTTAATAAATCAGCCAATATATAAATTTGTTTATTTGGTGACTGTATGGAGTTTATAGTATTTTTTTTAAAAAAATAACTTTCTTAATTTAAAAAACTAACAGCATATTTTTCAATGAAAAATTGTGAATTCTTGTAGATGATTAATCATTGATCTGCTTTTCATGCTCATCGCATTATATTGATAAGAGTTTGTTTTCTCGTCATGGTAATCAGATATAAACA
Organism: Mimosa pudica; assembly: GCA_029929735.1. Classification (NCBI taxonomy): domain Eukaryota; kingdom Viridiplantae; phylum Streptophyta; class Magnoliopsida; order Fabales; family Fabaceae; genus Mimosa; species Mimosa pudica. The sequence continues at coordinate 1,990,293 of JAKELP010000040.1, forward strand.
GTTCAAGTTTAATTTTGACCGCTCAAATTTAAAAGTTTTAGTTTGTTGGTTTTGAAATGATAATTCATTTTTGAGCGAAACAATAGTTAAAAAATTATCTTTATTTCAAAATAAAAGTTTTTTTACAATATAAAAATTAAATTAAATCAAATTCAGCTGTCCAAATTCAATATAACACTGTAAATTGATCATGAAATCTACTTTATCTACAAAAAAATGATGAGCATCAATCAAAATCTAGGAACTTGTTAGAAGAGAATTATTGTTGTTGTTGTTGATATACATAGAAATAATTAGCCTAAGATAAACTGCTGAAAGAATACTCTTTTTACTAACACATAATGTACTGTCCTTTTTTCCATATCTATCATTAAATCCCTGTGCTACATATATTTAATATGTATCACAAAATATTTGCTAACTATATGAGCTTGAAAGTCAAATATTATGCAAGAAAAAATTCAGAAGAATGAAGCTATCTCGAATGCTATAGACACAAAACAACAACATTATTTACATTTTCTCTTTTATCATATTTTATTTTCCTCTACTTAATTAGTAAAGTAGTGCTTGTTGTACACGGTAGATTTTATAATAAAAGTCACCCCTTCTACCATTTAATCACCAAAATACACCTAAAATTTTTTTTGTTCAAACTCCTAGTTCAAATATGAAACTCCTTCCGTTCCTAAATACAAGACCACTTTTTAATTTTTCGCAATTTTTTCTTAAATTAACCCTAAAAAACTTTAGTGAAGAGATAAATGTGTATGATTAGGATGAATGGATAATATCATGATGTGCTAATAATTAATTTAACTAGCATCCTTAATCTAATCAAATTAAGAAAAATGGTCTTATATTTAAGAATGAGAGATTATATTGCAAGCCATATATTTGAGATTATTCCTTGAAATGAGGTATTTGATGAGGTTGAGGTTCCCCAATTTTTATAGCTAGTTGTGGGGGGAGGGGAATTCATGACGGCTCTGCCGTACTTGACAACGATGATCTTGCCGCGGAAATTTTCTGGATGATGGGCGTGATTCATAGAGGACGTCCACGCGGAGCTCGTCGCCGGTGAGGGAGATCGGCGGGGGAAACGGCGGCGGTGAAGATGAAGACATTTCAGGGGGAGGCATTTTGAGGAGAAAAATGAAGAAAGCTGAAGAAGAGGAAAGGAAATTTGATACAGTTTTGGGAGGTGGTGATGAACTGATGATGATAATGATAATTGATAACACCAGATTTCATTTTATTGGGTGATGAAGAAGAAGTCAGATTTGATGCATGTGGGGTGGCCGACGGAGTTTGGGGGGGGGGAAGGAGAATGATGAATGATTTTGTTTTTTTTTTTTTTTTTTATTTTTCATTTTATATAATTTATGAATTAAATATCCAGTCATATTTAAAATAAAGTGCCACATCATTATAATTAGGAGAGTTTGTGCCATGTAGGACTAAGTTGAAGGACTAACTGTATTAACACCGCAAACTTGAGGGACCAAAACCACGGGTTTTAAACTTGAGGGACCAAAAGCAAACTTGGGTGAAACTTGAGGGACCAAAAGCACCGGTTTTGAACTTGAGGGACCAAAAACAAACTTGGGTGAAACTTGAGGGACCAAAAGTTATGTTAACCCTAAGAAATATTTGAATAAGTTGTTTCCCCCCACAATATGTGATTTATTTATAATTTTTTATCAATAAATCTCCAAGTTCTCTATTTATACTCTATTCAAAAAGTACATTTTTAGTTGCACCTTTATTTAATTTAATAAAATAACCTTTGAAAGCAATGTTATTTGATTAAATGTTGACAAATATGTTCAGATTTAAATCTTTTAGCATGATCAATTTTATTTTAGAAATTAATCATTACTCGCGGCTTTGTATTATATAGGGCAAAAAAGTTGATATAATAATTGACTATTTTACTTAGGGCATATATAATAAATGACTGATACAAGGAACAAAAATTATGATCAACTTTTTGAACTGATTCAAATATAATAAAAACTTGTGGCATCAACTAAAGACCGTTAAGTCAACATTATCGGATTTACCATATGCGCACAAGTTTTGGTAGTTGGTTATAATTTATATAACAAGTGAAATTGCCAACTACTACATCAACATTTTTGCCCAACAAAAATCTTATAGCCGGGATTTCGGGTCATGCTGGCCAAGTGAGCGCATTTAAGCAATATCTCAAGGAGAAGGACTTCGATTTTGAGGTCAAAAGTAAACTTTTTAATTATCATTTGTTTAAAAATAAATTTTTATAAAGCTCAAACTAAAAGTGTCGGACTTTGAGGGCTAATTCGCCTCAAGCTCATTTAGGCCCACCACAAAAAGCCCAAAAAAATGAGAGTAAGGTGTGGTGTATGTGGTCAATGCTTAAAAGTAAATGAAGAGAGTTAGAATTTTATATTATTGTTTGATTTTTGAAAAAAAATTAAAAATATTCTAAAAAACTGGCTTAAATGTGCCTAAATGAACCGACTTGTCAAAGCCCAAGGCCTAAAGGGCTGGCCTGTTCAAGGTCAATCCCCATTTTGACCCCAAAATTAAAGACTTCCCTCCTCAGTAGGGGTGTTCACGGGACGGGACAGGACCGGGACACCCGTGTCCCGTCCCGAAAATGGGCCGGGACGGCAATCCTGTCCAGCGTCCCGTCCCGTCCCGGTCACTGTCACACACACACGGGACGGGACCGGGACGGGACGGGACATTCCCGATCTTTGAAAGAAACAAACAACTCCTTCAGACCTGCTAAACATAGCACCCTCTCCTTCCTCTGCAAACTCTGCTCTACATATCACCCAGAACCCACAACGTCTCTTATTAAATTTTCTGACAAACGCATTAACTCCTCACATCACACACACACACGCGCACATCTTCCACTCACATTCCCACACACACCAAGTGTCCCATATAAACATCCCACATTTCTCTCAAATTTTTTATTTCAGAAATGACCCCAGAAGCTAAAATGGCTGAAGAAGAAGAAGTAGAAGAAGAAGAGAATGAGACAAAAAAGCTTGTATCTTTATACGTGGGTATTAGCTTGTCATTATTCATAGCATTTCTTCCTAAGAATTTACACCCTTTATTTCACAAAATTGGGTGTCAGCTTAAGGAATTTACACCCTTCATAACTCTACAATAAATAACCAAAAACAATATACCCCACCTACAAAACAGCCTTAAAAACGAAAATAGCAAGAGAAGACACGATGAAGCTCAAGGTCATAGCAAGTTTAAGACTGAAAATAGCAAGAGAAGAAGAACCATGACTGAAAAATGAAAATACTTTAGAGAAGACGCACAGCGGCTGAGACGGTCGACGATTGCAAGTGAGGAAGACGGAGGGTGAGATGAAGAGCGAGAGAGCGAGAGAGGAAGAGGAGACGGCGACTGAGACGGCGGTTTTGGTGACCGACGATTGCAAGTAGAGAGGAAGAGCGAGAGGGCCGACGATTGCAAGTAGAGAGGAAGAGGAAGTGAGGGTTTTTGTGTTAGGGATTTTGTATGTTGTGACTTGTGAAGTGAGGCAGGGAGCGGGAGACTGAGAGAGGAAGAGGAGTAGACTGCAAAGTAATTAGTAATTACTAATATCTAATATGTTTTGTTTTTTTTTAATATATATATATCCGGGACGGGACAGGCACGGGACTACCGTGTCCCGAGTCCCGTCCCGTCCCGAAGTGTTTTTTGTCCCGGCCCGTTTTTGTCCCGTCCCGAAAATTTCGGGACGGGAAATCCCCGTCCCAAAAGGCCACGGGCCGGAACGGGACGGCCGGGACAGGACGGGACGGGAAATTTTTGCACAGCCCTACTCCTCAGGCTAGGGCTCAAACAGGCTAGCTTGACGGACTCAACCCGAAATCTCGACTCCAAGTTTTAATTTTTGTATGTCAAAAGAGCTGATTTAGTAGTTGACAATTTCATTTGGTGGAAAAATGATAACCAACTATCAGAATCAGTGCATATAAGGTAAAACTGGTAACGTCAGCTTAACGACCATTAGTTGATGTCTCCGATTTGATCATATTTCTACCGGTTAGAAAGTTTACTATCATTTCGGCGCCTCAAAACAGTCATTTATATATATGCTGAAAGTAAAATACTCACTTACCGTATCAACGTTTTTGCCCTATTATATAACACCCTTGAAAATTAATTTTTCGATAACCAAAATTGACAAATAGATTCACTTTTTTTACCGAACATATCAATTAGTTTTTTACTTTAAAAGTTCAATTAGTTCAAAATACTAAAAGTTAAGATTTCAAACATAAATAAGGAAAGTTGCACTAGGTTCCAAATAAGAGACTTAATTTTAAAGATGTCTGAAGGAGTTGTTAATAATTATTATTAACCATTGCAATAGTCTTCATTAACAAATAGTAACAAATCATGCGGACCTCTTTAAAAATAACTCTCATATTTGAAACCTAGGTGTAGATGTCCCATATAAATAATAACAGAAAATTTAATGAAAAATGAATGATAAAAAAAAGTACTAATTCCGCTTACATTTTATAAAAATTCGGTGGGTGCCGGAATCACTTATTTAATTAATCAAAAAAGGAGCAACATTGGGCAGGTTGGTCCTAAAATTCAAAAACCGCTGCGCAGGCAGCCAGGAAAAACACACAGTTTGAATTTAGTGAAATGAAATACATTAATTAATTTTGCCTGTTCGTGTAATAAAAGTGATACTGTGATAATAAAAAAAGTAATACAAGTAATACTAAATCTAAAACTATAAAATAGGAGTATATAGTACTAGAAAGACAGCCTTCCACCTTATCGTAACTCATTCAAATCCTGGTTCGTTCGTTATCTTCCTTTGTCCTTTCCCTTCACTCTGCAGTCAGTCAATAATCTTCTTCTTCTTCTTCTTCTTCTTCAATCATTCTCTGCAATGCCTTCCACCACATGCATTCTCCCCTCTAACCACTCCATCTTCTCCCCCTCTCACTTCCCCTCCCAAAAGCTCTCCCCCCAAAAACCTCCCTCCCTAAAACCATTCAAATCCTCCCTCACAGTGAGAGCCACAATGTCCATCGAAAAAGAAACCCCAGAATCCCACCGCCCCCAAACATTCCTCCGACAATCCGACGGCCACCATGATCACACCAACCTCTCACCATCATCATCATCCATCAGAGCTCGATTCGAGAAGATGATAAGGGAGGTGCAGGACAGTGTATGCAGAGAGCTGGAAGTGGTGGACGGCGGGGGGAAGTTTAAGGAGGACGTGTGGTCGAGGCCTGGCGGCGGCGGAGGGATCAGTAGGGTTTTGCAGGACGGTGAAGTGTTTGAGAAGGCAGGGGTAAATGTGTCAGTTGTGTACGGTGTTATGCCCCCTGAAGCCTACCGTGCTGCCAAAGCTGCCTCCTCTTCTGATCACAAGCCTGGCCCTGTTCCTTTCTTCGCCGCTGGAATCAGCTCTGTTAGTTTTTTTTTTTGGCTAAAAAACCCAACTTTTATCTTATCATTACATTAGGACACATGGAGTGACATATAATTAGGGCAATGACCCTATTTTGCCCTTCAAGTAACCACTCTGGACCACTGGGCACTCTAAACTAACATCAGCTACAATTTTACCCTTAGGTAACCAAAGTGGTCCAATTTTACCCTATGACGACGAATCCACGTGTCAACATTACATTCGACAAAGGGTAAAATTGTAACCGGTGTTAGTTTAGGGTGTCCAGTGGTCCAGAGTGGTTACTGGGCAAAATATGGTTATTGCCCCATATAATTATGATAATGCACGTGACACATTTAGTTTGCTTCAATTCAATTGAGTATTACTCCCTTCGTTCATTCAATTCTGAGATATAAGAGCTAGTTGACTTTTTCTATTTGAACCCTTTTTAAAAAAATCAACTTTATCTTGGAATTAGATTAGGACTGAGGGAGTGACATACAATCAACATAATATACACTTAATACATTATGATTAAGTGACACATTTAGGTTGGTTCAATTGGGTCGTACTCCCTTTGGTAGTAAGACCTAGTTGACTTTTTTGGAGAATCCTAAGAAAGTTAAATAAGTAAAGTAATTAAAATTGATTTTCCTGAATTTTTCCTCTAAATAGCTTATTTGATTTATAAACTAATGTATGATTTATTAATATACACAATATGTTATGATTAAGTGGTTCGTTTTATTTTCTTAGAATTTTCCAAAAAAGTCAACTACGTCTTATATTTAGGACCAGTGGTGGTATATTTAGGAGGGAAGGGAATAACATTTGTATGATGGGTGAGTTGTTTTCAGGGTTAACTCTAGGGTGTGCTTGGATGGAGGGAAAATGGGAGAGGAAAGAAAATGGGAGAGGAAAATGGGGTGAGGGGGAGTATTTTCCCTTGCTTGGATGAGGAGAAAATGGGAGAGGAAAGAAAAGGGGAGAGGAAAAGTGGGTGGGCCACATGCCCCATTTTCCTCCCAAAGTTTTCCTCCCAAAATGGGGGGATTATAGGAGAGAGAAAAGTTACACATCATTGTCCAATGACCATGCTCCACCTCACCCACCCATTTTCCTTCCTTTCTATTTTCCCTCATCCTTCCAAGCATGATGAGGGATAACATTTTCTCTCCCATTTTCTTTCCTCTCCATTTTCTCTCCTCCCATTTTCTTTCCTCTCCCATTTTCCCTCCATCCAAGCAGACCCCTAATTCATGTCTAATAAAGTTTGATCTTTGTCACTCTTTTTTGTTTTTTTCAGGTTTTGCACCCCAAGAATCCATTTGCCCCTACAGTACATTTCAATTATAGGTATTTTGAGACTGATGCTCCCAAAGGTATGTTAAACACCCCCGCCTCCTAACTTCTCATTTTCATTTTACAAGATCATGACACTGGTCAAGAAACTGGATTAACTGTTTTTCATTCACATGTATTCACACATGTTCTTTAGCCTCTAGTATGCTTGAGGCTTCCAAAACACATTTTCCTTCCGGAAATACTTCACACCACCACCACCAGCCGTATGTATGTTTGTGGGGTTCCCCTGTATATCATGTCTATGAGAATGAGAAATCTCTTGTTTGTTCCCATGATTGACATGAAATTGAAAGAAGGAATTTTTAGATTTGATGCAATCCCCCCAAGTGTATGTGTGTGCAAATTTATATTTCTGCATTGGAAATGCTGCTACTAATGTTCTTGCTGTTGCATCCTGTTGCAGATGCTCCTGGAGCACCAAGACAATGGTGGTTTGGTGGTGGGACGGACTTGACTCCATCTTACATTTTTGAGGAGGATGTCAAGCATTTCCATTCGGTACATGTTCAACCCATTGTTGGTTTTTTACTCTGTGTATAAATAGCTTCTCCTTGGCGACTTTGTAAATGCGTAATTTGTATATAGTATTGTATTTTTAGGGACTGGCTGAATTTTTTCCCTTAGCATTTAATTAATTAACTTGGATTCCCTCAAAATAGGAGGAGATAAATTTTCTAAACATAACTTTTTTTGGGAACTCAAATAGCTGTAAATTTCCACATCTCCTGTTTTACTTCCCGCCCCCTCGTATTTCATATTTTTAATTTTAATTGTCTCCTATTAACTGTTCTCCTGGTTCTACTCAGCACTCTGATTACCCAAATCACAATTGGATCACACATAGTGACTTTATGCCATTCTCTGTCAAAGAGAACTGTATCCTTAGAATATTGATTTGCTGTTTTTAATCGTTTCCCCGCTTTTATTGTAGATTCAAAAACGTGCATGTGACAAGTTTGATCCTACATTTTATCCTCGATTCAAGAAATGGTGTGATGATTACTTCTATATTAAGGTAACTTTGTGAATTTTTTCCCTTCAGATTCTAGCTTTTGGTGGAGTAGTTTTTTCAGCTTAATCATCTCCTATCATGTTTGATGATTAGAAACTTTACACTAGATATAAAGTAGTTAGCTTTTAGAAAAGGAATGTATATTAAGAAGGGCCAACCCAGTTCTAGTCCCCACTTGATGAGGGTGTTGGGGAATCATACCTGATGTTAATTTAGGGTGTTCACTGGTCCATGGTGCTTATTTGAAGGGCAAAATAAGAACATTGCCCTTATTTAAATTTGTTGCAACTTTAATCCTAAGATTTTCTGTCAAGCCTTTGCGTCAAACATGGGACATCTGCTAAATGTACGCATCAAATGCTATTTTTAAATGTATGTTTCAAGTTTTTTATCACTGTCAAAGCTGGATGCAGTTTCTTACATTTTTTGCCTTCAAGTTCTCAAAATTATACAGTAATTGAGATTATTGAGATGGAGGCCTGTTTGCACTTTCTGAAGGCAGTAATGGATTCTCTATAAATAGTTTGATTTCTCATATTATAAGTGTGGCAAATTCTTCTGGCGACTGATTACCTTTTTTCTGTTGTTTATGCCTATTTCAGCATCGGAATGAGAGGAGAGGACTTGGAGGAATATTTTTTGATGATTTGAATGACTATGATCAGGAGATGCTTCTCTCCTTTGCCACAGGTAATGAGCAATGTTGTTGCAAATATATACATTGATATTTCTCATTAGTCAGAGACATCTGACTTTCAGTGTCATTTGTGCCTAAACCATGGTGCAGAATGTGCCAATTCTGTGATTCCTGCTTACATACCCATAGTAGAGAAGAGGAAGGATACCGCTTTCACAGATCAGCACAAAGCATGGCAACAATTGCGGAGGGGACGCTATGTTGAATTCAATCTGGTACGGAACCCGGCTCTGGGGCGATAAATATTATCCTCTTGTTCTTTATCTTCCAACCAGACATGACCATGTTGTTCTTAATTTTCATTACCAGGTTTATGATAGGGGTACTACATTTGGACTAAAAACAGGAGGGAGGATAGAGAGTATTCTTGTTTCTCTTCCACTAACTGCTCGGTGGGAGTATGATCATGTAAGGTTTTGGTATTCTTGTGGGATCATTAAATAATGGTTTGGTAATTTGAGGGTCTTAATGAAATGGTGGTATCATTTTGTGTGCAGAAACCTGAGGAAGGAAGCGAGGAATGGAAGCTGTTAGATGCTTGCATCAACCCAAAGGAATGGATCTAATTTTTTAAGTTGCCCCCTTAGCTTCTACTCTTTGCCTTTGTTGTTTCAACTATACTAGAGATGTTTCCACTTCTGATTTTTTGGGAGCTATTGTATAGTTGATTGTGTTATGATAACTAAGAAGGCTATATTTAGAGTGTGATTAATAAAATAATCGTGAGGTTTTAATTGTCCACTGGTTAATGCCTCTGTTTTCTATAAACCAATGAGATAATATACAAATAATTTAATAAAGTCATTCTTAATCACAGTTTCTTGATGAATCATTAATGTTTACTATACTTGTAGTTCATTGAGGGCTTCTTTCTTTTTTTCCGTCTGTAAATAAGCCAGTCAATATTGCAAGTAATCTTTAAGAACACATTCTCTTAGTACGTCTAGTAAATTTCAGAGAGCATCAAGACATGTAATTGGCATAAAGGAGAATAAGTTTATATTTGTTCGTGTGTGAGTAGATATTTACAATATTTCAAATTGATCTGCGAATTTCAAAGGAGGTTGTCAAAAGTCTTCCATAGTAAACATCATAACAATGTGTAATTACGGTGTAGTACCAGATGCATAAATTGGTGGAGAAGAAATAATGGTAGAAGGCCTTGATTTTGAAGTTGGAATGCAACATGATGGACCAAGAAGCTTGACACAAGTGGTGTCAGTATTGCATAGACATGCATATATCTCAAACCAGAGAATTTTCACAGTTTGAATCAATTACAGGTGTTCAAAAGTTCAATTCTATTTTAGACTAAAACTAAAATGGACCAACAAAATCGTTTTTTAAAAATTTAAAGTAAATTTTTCTTTCTTTAGCTTTGCTTTTTCCTGTTTAATTTTCGGTGTGATTATTGATGATATTGAGGCATGCTGAGTTGAGCCAAATTTAGAATGCATCTCGGCTGTATTTACCCTTCCCCCTTTTGTTATTGTATTTTATCTTTTAAGTCGCTAGATTGGATCCCTGGATTTAGTTATATATGCTAGGGATTCAAATTGCAAGTCTAAGCTTGTACAGGACTAACGTTTTGTAGTAGTTATCAAAGATCAAAGGTGAAATCCAGGTTTCTAATTAGTGGAGGAGCTAAGTTACTATTGTGTTTTATTTTTATATTAACCGTCAATCAACATTTAATTTGGATCATATTATCATGTATCCGAATGACCGAACAATTAATTTCTCTAGTTTTGAGATTCGCGGCTTGCCTTCTTATACAAGTGTCTCCTTGGGGACTTGAATTTGAGATCCCAAGGGATCTATCTAGCAAGGTTTGCATCGCTAGATCAATTACATGTTAGTGTTATTATTGTGTTTTTGTGTAGGCTTGAAAGGTATACAAAATCAAATCCTAGTAATAGTAGAGAGCCAGCGACTATGAATTTTACATGGCATATACTTATGGAGGCAATGTGGTTGATATCATGGGGATATAAGAGTAACCGCCCCTAGAGAGATGTCATTGAGGAGGCCTTCATAGAGATTGGGAAACTATTCTCAACCACATCCCAAGGGAACAAAACACCTTGGCAGTTGGCAGATTCATTAGCTCACGATTTTCGTGGGAAATGAACAATCCCCACCCTCTTCATGCGAGGGTATTAGGAATTTCAGTGTAGACACCTAGTTTTCTTTAGCTTTTTATTTTTTGTAGTTTGTTTTGTGAATTTAATTTTGTACCATGCTGACGCTCTTGTAATATTATGTATCTAGTTTGTAATAAAAAAAAATCATATCCAAATGTTAATAAGAACAATATTGTAAATCATCAAGCAATATTTAGTGTACTTGTCCATTATTGGGCAAAGTGGCTGATTTATTGTTACATGCTTTCTTTTGGTGTTCTGATATTTATTTAGTGAATATTATCATAAATTTCAACATGTTTTTTTAATTGTCTTTGACTAAAGAGGGGAGTAAAATCTTAATATATAAATACAAACTTACAAACACACATACCGTGTATGTCAAGAAAATACTTAGAATCCTTTTACGATTATTTTATTTTTTAAAAAAAATTTAAAAAGCACTTTAAAATATGTCAATAGGGAAGTATTTTTTTTTAGAATGACATAGTATATAATAAAAAAAGGTTAAAGTCATAAATGACGAAATCCATTAACTTTAATGGCAATTTAACACTAATGATTAGGTGCAACTAACCCAAAGTTCAAAGAGATTATATACAATTTAGCACAAAAAAATAACATTCTTCAAAGTAAGGTATTTATTTAGTACTCCCTCCTCTATTCCATAATATAAGTCCAAATTTTTTTGAATAATTTTGTCCAAAAATATAATTTTATGTTTAAGTGTGTCAACTGTAAATACATATTTTCCAATATTGCCCTCACTAAAATCTTATATTTCAAAAAGTTATGTCAACTTTAATTTGGAGTGAGTAGAGAAATAACACTTCAACCAAAACAAATCATTTATTCCCCACACATTCTATTTCCTCCATTTTAAATAAGAATATTTTTAGAAACGAGAGATTCTTTTCATTCTTTTGTCTCATGGCTCCTTCAAAGAGATTTTATACAATTTAGCCCAAAAAATAAGATTCTTCAAAGTAAGGTTAATATTTATGGTCAAAAAAAAAAAGAAGTAAGGTTTATATTTAGTACTCCCTCTGTCCCGTTATATAAGTCCAAATTTTTTGAATGATTTTGTCCAAAAATAAAAGTTCATGTTTAACTTTGTCAACAGTAAATAAATTTTTCCAATATTGCCCTTACTAAAATCTTATATTTTAAAAAATTATATCAACATTATTTTTTGAGAGACGAAAGAGTCATAACACTTCAACCAAAACAAATCATTTATTCCCCACACACTCTCTTTCTTTCTTTTTAAATAAGGGTATTTTCGGAAAGAAAATTTTGTCTCCTACCTAATCATTACTTTTTAACTGATTTTGACCAATTTTTATAACCCATTTTTATAACCCATTTTTGTGTTGACTTGAATTTGTATTATGTGACTGAGGGAGTATGTGACAAGAAAAAGTTTTTATCTATCCACATCTTGGGCTTCTTAAATCTAGAAGTGATGTAGGAAATTTAAAAAAAAGAAAGAATATATTCCTTTTTCTCAACAAAGCATTCTTAAATGGAATGAAAATTTAGTCATTTTAAAATGTGTATAATTATTTTTTCCTCAAAACTAATTTATTTTATTTATAAAGTAACCCATAATGTAATAAGATGTATCGTATATTACTTCCTCCGTTCCTTAATATAAGAGCCCAAAATTTGATTGGTCTTGATTCAAAATATAAGAGTTCATCTCACATTATCTCCTCATTTAATGTGTTTTTTCCTTCTTTGCCCTTAACTCTCTTTCATATTTAGTAATGTTTATGTATATCTCTCTTAAAAGGATCATAATAAATATGGGCAATATTGGAAAATAAACATTAACTCCAGACACTCAACTAACATTCACATGTTTTCTTAATAAGCGTTTTTTGGCGGTTGACTCTTATATTAGAGAATGAAGGGAGTAGAATTTAGTGGTTTTATTTTCTTGATTAATTTTACAAAAAAATAAAATGGATCTTATGATTGAGGATGAGAGTGAGAAGGTATTAACGTACAAAAGCAAAGCAAAGCTTAAGGAAAGTTTCCTAATAACACTGGCTAAAAGAAAAAAAAAAAGAAAGAGGAAAGTTTCCTAATTCCTTTTTTGCTCATGTACAACTAATTAATTAGTTTGTTCCCATATGCTTTTGTAAATCCATTCCCCTTACATTGATAAATTTAATACAAATTAAGGCATGCATGTCACCACCCCATTTGACATCAAATCAAATGGGGTGGTGACATGCATGCCTTAATTGTTATTTTGCCAACATCATTCCCCAATGGGTTCATATCTATTTGTATCATTAATGAACCTTATAATTTTTTAAATAACATTTTACCGGTAGTGATAGTATGACTAAACTATAAATATTTTAACCATAAAAATAAATAAAATATAACCAGCCAAACAAAAGGTACCCCCCTATATGTTGAATTTCAACGATAATTATTACTGTTCTAACCAATCAACACCCTGAAGCACATAAGAGCGAAGAAAATCTTCAGTTGGAGCCCTTTGAACTTGAAGGGCAATTTGAACTTGAAGGGCAAGATGGTGCAATCATTTCAACAGTCACAAATTATCTCTAAATTGGAACATTGAGTTGCATTGTTGCTACTTCATAGTGATGATTGATTTCAGTGCATCAAGCCATATATCAGCACAAATCTTTTTTTTTCCCAAGCATATCGGAATAAATCTACAAGCTCATCTGCTACATCAAAGTTGAAAAATGAGGTAGACAGTGCTAACAAGAAAAACTGGGATAAATATAAGTAAATTATAAGTAAATTTATCAAAAGCCATCTCTAATAATGTATTATCCCCTCAAACTGATTCCAAAAATAAAATGACGGCCTGTTCTGCGATACGAACCGTATTCTCTAAATCCAAACTGTTTCATGTTGTTGAAAGTCCATTATGTTTGTTGCTGAACTTCATTGATAAAGAAAAAACTTTTTGGTGTCGTACTATTGATTTTCCTTCAAGGCCAAACACAATGCATGAGATGCACCAATTGACACTGACAAAACCTTGTGAGGTCCCAATCCATCATCCTCCATTAGGAAGTTGACTTCAACAGGGGATGGTTGTATTTCAGGCAGCCCAGGAACTCCCAACTGAGAGTCACCAGCATTTCCCCACATGTACAACTTACCTTCATCTGCTCAACCAAAAACAGCCTCTCAATTCCTGAACTATATATTGATTGAACTAATGGTAACAAAAGAAAATTATTGTTTTTTTTCCCTTGAAAATCAAGGCATTTCCTGACCATCTGATATGAAGCTAATTTATTTAGCAGAAAACTCCAGCAATTGAATAGGAAAGAAAAAAGTGAATCCCATCGTAAGTATTTTTGACGTCCAACTATTTCCATGATACATGGACTGTAGTACCAAAACATGATGAGCCTCTTATATCAGGTAATATGAATCATCTTACCTGTCACGGCTGCTGATGAAGATCCCCCACAAGCAATATGGATAACGTGTTCATGAGCTAAATCCTTAACCACTGTTGGTATCTTCTCATTCTGAAGAGATCCATGACCCAACTGACCATGTCCACCATGGCCCCATGAAAGCACTTTGCCATCATCTAAAATATAAATTAGAGTTTTAAAATTTGAGAATTCAATACAATATAAATCTAATGGGCACAACAGAGAAACATCACTGTAATCCTAGTTTTGCATTGAGATACCAGTTAATGCAAGGGAGTGATATCCACCAGATGCTATCTGAATTATTCGAACACTTTCGAGACTGGGTATTGGTCTTGGCTTCCAACCTCCAATCTTATCACCTCTCCCAAGTTCATAATTGGAATTGGCTGACAATAATAAGTTAACATTGTCAGTTCTCCTGAACAGCTAAACAAAACTTGGAATGAATACATAGTAATAGTGTTATAGAATCCAGAGAAAAACTTTGGAAAAAAATAAAAAAAAAAAGAATCCAGAGAAAAATATCAAGGCTCTGCAAAGGTGGCCTACTTACCTCCCCAGTTCCACAGCCTTCCCTCTTCTGTCAACGCCATTGTGAAAAATCCACCACAGGAAACAGCAGCGATGGGGAAAGGCAATTCTTTCACTTTCGAAGGGATACTAAGTCCACCTGCATGATCTGGGCCCCTGCCAGGGCCAAGTCCCAATCGACCATCCCCTTCATCTCTACCCCACATATAAAGCTCCCCTGCATATTCAAGTTAAGGGCAGTTAGACCAAGTCCCAGTCGACATGATAGAAGACTTAACTAGCGTTAGACCAAGTTCCAATCAAAGTAATTACCATTTCATTTCATCAATGTAAATTCTAAACTCATCTTATCAAAATGGTTAGAAGGAAAATACTGTTCTGATTTTTACATCAGAAAACTAAAGAGTCATATACTACAGGAAGGGGTATAAATGAACCTGATTCTGTCACTGCAGCAGTATGCGTTCCACTGGTAGCAATATGCTGTATAGTTCCCTCCCAGGAGCCTTTTACCAATCTAGGTAATAGTTCTCTATGATATACTGAATGTCCAAGAGCACCAAACCCTCCATAACCCCTGCAAACTTGTGCCAAATCAATATAAACTATAAAGAACATTTCACAGTATTTAGTCGAATAACTTGGTAATTACTAGTTGTAAGCATATATGATACATGGTAATTACACGGGCAAGGGAATTAAGGCACTTAGGATAAATGGAGGTAAATACAAAATGGGTGCATATTTATACTATATTCCAATGTCCCTTCGTGTACATTTGATGAAATACTATATTGCGTTATTGTGATTTTCATGGCTTTTGCCACTTACTAAATGGAGGAAGAGTGAGAATAAAGGCATATGGTTAGGGTAGATCAATAATATCATGTGCTAATAACTACCTTAACTAGCATCCATAATCTAATCAAATTAGGTAAATGATCTTATATTTAGGAACAGAGGGAGAACCAATTATTTTTTCTGCCAGACAAACACAGATAGAGAATACTATATAAACCCACTAAAATTTCAACTCCACTAAGTTTGATAAGAATTAAAAAGAAGTAAAACTCAACAAATTCAAAGTTCAGTTCCTGACTACAAAATCTCTAGTTCTCTTATGGTCATGGCCAACAAAATTGTTAAAAGTCAAGAGCATAAGATACAAGCAGAGTCCAAAGATACATGATTAAGAAAACTAATGTCTAGTATAGAATATTCAGACATTCACATAGCTACTTCAGGCCAAATGATTCCAATCACTATATCACAACAATAAAGAGCCAAGCAAATGTTAGATTGATTGAGTGGCACTAACCATGTAAAGACATGACCAGAGGATGTAAGTGCAACAGAATGTAACCCACCAAGAGCAATACATCTAAGAGGGTCATCAACATGAGGGTTCAAAGTAGGAACAAACATGGAATTCTCATGGCCCAAACCCAACCTTCCACCATCACCTTTTCCCCAAATCCAAAGCGCCCCATCAACAATCAAACAGGAATGAAAAAGCCCACATGAAATACCCACTTCAAAGACTCCATTTTTCTGTGAATTTGTCGAAGTTTTTCCTGGGGTTTGGGAGAGAAAGATTGAATTTTTAGGGACAATGAGGGTGGCTAGAGGAGAAGGGTATAGTCTGATTTCTTCAGAGCCACCTCCTAGCTGACCAGAGGCTCCTCTTCCCCATGAGAGGACTTCAAGTGTTGCTGTTTGGGCGTTTGGGTGTGTGGTTTTGCAGTTGAAGAGGATGGGGACTTTTTTGGCGGTGGATGAGGATGAAAGGTGGCGCGTGAGATTGGCCAGGCGGCGGCGCGTGGCTGTGTTCATGGGTGTGGGTTAAGGTAGAGTGAGTTCCTGTGTTGCAGTGCTCTGCATGGCTCTTCCAAGTGAAGAAGAAGAAGACGGTGGGAATGGAGGAAGAACTGGGGAAGAGGACGTCTGAGGTTAGGGAGAGGGGCATTTGAGTCTTTTTGTATTATTTAACAATCACAACTTAGTCCTTACTACCTGATTTGTCCATTTACTTACAAACGAGTTTTTTCTCCCGTGCTAAATGTCAATTGGGTTAAATCTAAGTATACATTTGTAGAGCAATTTAATAAAGAATTACTTATTAGACTTATTTTTTTGGATATGTTTCATATCAAATAGCTATATCTATCATGGAATACTTTGAAATAAAAACGCAGAACTTCTAAGATATGAGTCAGTCATCATTTTGAAGAATCAGCACGTAGTATCTCAACAAAAGCAAAGTACATCTTAAAAGACATATGTCATTTTGTGTACATTCAACAGAAGGAATTAACCTGCACCAATACGTTGGTTAACAAAATAAACCAAGTAGCTGAAGGTATACAACAACATACTTAAATCTAAGTATACATGTTTAAAGGAATTTAATAAAGTATGACTCATGAGACTTAAATTGTTGGATATGTTTCATATGAAATAGCTATACCTATCATGAAATACTTTCAAATAAAAAAGGTGAACTTCTAAGGTATGAGCTAGTAATCATTTTGTAGAATTAGAAGGTTGTGTCATGCACGACAATAGTGAGATATTAATAAGGAACAATAATACTCTTAAAAAAAACTAATCCAAAAGAAATTAAGCAACAAATCTTTTATATCATGCATGACAAAAGTAATTGATTTGTCGTTTTGCATATTCATAGTACTTTATTTGAAATTTTCTCTATTAAAAATGAGAGTATACTATGTTTACTAAATTGGACTTTTATTATGATAAAAACGAATATATTTAGAAGTTTTTTCATGAAATGGATAAACTTGGGAAAATTAAATACAAGTCCCTGGTAAGGGACATAATACTGGAAAAGTCCCAAAAATTGAAAAAATTAAAGTAGAGTCCCTTGGGACCTCACTTTAATTATTTATGAATGTGTGGGCCCCACATTTAATAATAAAAAAATCCACCCACATTTTCTCTCTCCTCTACTTTAATTAAATGTGGATTTTTTTATTCCCTGTACTTGCAGATAAAAATGAAAGGCACATAAAGTTTGAGAACGCACAGGACTAGCGGGAACAGCTTTTTTGATCAGATTTCCCTTCCTATTGCTGGTGTAATTTGCCTTTATTTTGCCGCATAATTGCAGCTTCTTTGCGGTGGTCATAAGCAGTAATTGTTGCTGTGTTTTTTGCTATATTAGTGGTGTTTCTAATTACAAGATAATTATGAGTATGAGTGTGTGACAATAATATGAATAAGGATAAAGAGAATGTTAATGTAGAGAATAATTATGAGTATGACCATTTTAAGCAATCTCCTACATAATTACAAGGGGTTAACGAATATTTTTTTCGTCCATAAGAGGTTCATATAATTTATTCAACTAAAGCATCCAAAACAAAATCATCTAAATATCCACACCCATCTAGATCAAAATGACAAACATGTCAAAGGAATTAAACACAAAAACATTCAGCTCCATGAATTTGCAAGTACTCAACAGTTCAATGACCTATGGTAAAAAAAAACACTTCAATGATCAATTCCCTGATATTTTGACAACGTCTCGTATGCATATCACACACACCCTCTCTGATAAACTCTAAATCTAGAATGAAGAATCAATAGCAAAAATAGCAAATACTTGGACTAATCTATCGAACATCGTAGGAAGAGGATGTCTCCCAACCCCTATCTTTCATGCTTCCAGGTTTGACGTGGGAGAGAAGGAAAGCCAAATCCCTCAGTTTTCTCTTCGTTCTTATTAAGAGTTTCCATGTCACATTTCAGTTGCATCAGCTTTTGAATGAAGCTGCGGTATTCTGATGAATACGTTGGACACACCCCACACTCTTTGATATCCAAACATCTTGGAATGAAGGTGAGATATTATGATAAATTGATTTCCCCAAATAGGTTTATATTTAGGACTGAATGAAGTATTATTTTTAGTTAAAAATGAGTATAATATATTCTAAAAAACAAAGTAGCTCATTGTCATACTTGAAGAGATAAATATAAGCCGATTATAAAATATTATGCAAATTTATTTTAACTAAACACCCAAGATGATTCACTTTATGCATTTGCATTCACACATACTAATATATTTTTGTGACTTGTATGTTATTAGGGGAAGATAAAAACCTGCAACTAATAGCTCATAGATGTGGGTACAACCTACCACTCTATCACTTGATTGGTCCCCTTATCCAATTTAAGATGTTAACAAAAAAGTGATCCTCTTTATTACATTATCTCTATGAAAAAATAAATATATTAGGTGCTGTATGTAATCGAATTTAGTTCTTTAGACTTTACATAAAAAGGCTGTCCTTTTGATAAAAAAAAAAAGGCTGTCCTACACATTACTAAAATAAAAAAAGAAGAGGAATGAATGAAGTACGATATAGAGCTCAGAAGTCAAGACTTTAATTATAAAACCCTCCTTACATTACAAATTAACACTATCGTGCAATCATACACAGAATATACATTGAAAAATTAAAACTCGTATCAATAAACTCAATTAAGAGAAAAATGTACTATTGAACAAGCTCAACTATGAGCAACATATAACAAAACTGTATTAACCTTTGGAGCTGCCATTTTTGAACACTGAACATTGATCCATAGGCCTTGACATCGGACCGCCACTACTTGCCGGACACGTCATCACCCCCCACAACGGCGCCACCATACAATTATAAGACAAACACAACGACGCCGTATCAGGCAACCCATCCACACGTGGGAAACCAGTGAAGAAATTATGTTGAAGGTACAATGTTCTGGTACTACCGCGGCTCACACTCTTAAAATACTCCTCAGGTACCTTCCCCATCAAACGGTTATTATTCAAGAACAAACTCTCAACCCCATCTAACACCGTTGATAAATCGCCTGACAAAAAATTATGACTCAAGTCAACGATTGATCCCTCACCGTACGATTTCACAGGCTTCATCGTTTGTGGGACCCCACCGGATAAATTATTCCGTTGCAAAAACAGAGAGGAGAGTTTAGGGAAAGAGAATAGTGGGCCTGGAATGGGCCCACTAAACTGATTCACACTCAAGTCCAAAAACGTTAACTCCGTTAACGACTCTAACCCATTTATTGGGCCCCACATGAGGTTATTAGAGAGTGAAAGATAACGGAGAGATGACGGAAGTAACGGCGGTAACGGTCCAGAGAGTTTGTTATTCTTGAGATCCAGATGCAGGATCCCGCCGGAACCTCGCCGGAGAGTCGCCGGAATTTCGCCGGAGATAGAATTGAAGGCTAAAATGAGAATTTTGAGCTCCGGTAACGTGGTTAACCTCGGCGGTATCGAGCCGGTGAGGTGATTGTGGCTCAAATCGAGGGTGTGGAGGTTGAATAGCGCGGCGAATGTGGCGGGGATTTCTCCGGTGAGGCGGTTATTGGGCAATGAGATGACTCGGAGATTGGTGAGTTTTCCGATCGCCGGCGGGATGGCCCCGGTGACAATGCCGGCGGAGAGGATGAGCTGGGTGAGCTCGGTGAGGCCGGAGATGGCGGCGGGGAGGGAGCCAGAGAGGCCGCCGGGGGAGTCGCCGAGGGAGAGGATGATGACGTGGCGGTGGGGGGAGTCCGGAGACGGCGGCGAGCAGGTGAGGCCGGAGAAGGAAGAGCAGGGATCAGGTGAGGTGAAGTCCCATGTAGAAAAGAAGGAACTATTTTTGGTGTTGTAAATTGGGGTGAGGGAGTTTTTGATAGAGATGAGAGCTTTGAGGTCTGAGAAATTAAGGTTTGAGGAATAGTTTTGATATGGAAGGAGGAAAAGGAGAAGAAGAAAAAAGAGAAGTAGCCGTTGGGGAGCCATTGAGAGAGGAAGAGAGTGAGTGAGTGTCTTGAGGAATGTGATGGGGAAAGAGGCTATAAAGGAGGGTATTATGTGAGAGTTGAAAGATTGCAAAACGACATGTGAGTACTTTTGTTGTTTTGAGGTTGAGTTTTGGGATTCTATCTTATTTCTTTTTATGGGGTTTTGGTTCTAATTTTGAAAAAAAAAAAAAGGTGTACTGTTAAGAATGATTTAATGAAATGGTCCATGGGGTTGTTAACAAGTTTACATTGGTTCGTTGGAGTTGTTTGGTTTCAATTTCATGAGAAATTGACAAGCATCTATCCATATGAAAGGGGGTGTCATAAAAAGCAATTTCATCAAATTAAGTGAAAAATGGATATGGAGTATGGTTTTGTTTTTGAAGTTAATATTGGAGCATGTATATATGATAGATGCGGAATTGTTGAAAATTATCTCATTGCAAAATTTACGAAGTAAAACTATTTGAAGCTCTTGGGGTAATTTGTTTTTAGTGGATGCAATTTTGTTTATGCTTTGTACTGATAAGCAAGATAAAACACATTTGCAAATAGCTAATATATGTTACACAACTAAGATAAAATTGGTCCTGATAATTATGATTGTGATTGATACTTGTTTTTTACATTTTCCCGTTGATATATCAAAGCTATTGATGGGAAAATTCTTTCACCTCTTCATCAAGAATTTCATGAATCATTATTTGTTTGTGAAGGGTTTTAAGGGAGGCGTTAGCCGTCATGTTAGGGAAGGTGTCGGTGGGAGACAGTGAAGCCAAGGATGAGTGAATGAATGAATTGAAGAAGGGGACGAATCATGCAGAGGGAAGAGGATTGATAACTGATGATGGGTCCCACAAAAACATGACACTTCAATCACCATGCCAAGTTGCTACATTTATTAACATCATTTCCATGTATATGCTTCTTTTCACCTCTTGCTTACCTAGGTCTATGCTGATAGAATCTGGTATACTATATAAACAATGTTCAACTTTGAGGCCAGCTTCGGCCAAAAAAAAAAAAACTTTGAGGCCAGCTAACATGTTGTCTACTCACTTAAGTAACAAGCCACCATCTAATAATTATGTTAAATGATACCATTAACATAATCATGCTACACTCTGCAACTATATGTACTGATGATACCATCTAATAATAAGTTGTCTCAATGATAGTGTTATGTTTGGGTGAGGTCTCTAGTTCAACCTTTAGATTGACATGTCTGTGTATGCTTAATACTTTCAATAGAATTTTACGATGCAACTTTGTCCTGAATATAATCACTCAGTGTGTTATGTGTCTGAGGTTTTTAGAAACAATTTTGTTGTAAGGTGACAAAAATGTAATAATTTTTCTCTCTCATTTCAAAGGTTAATCATCAACACTTTTTAACAATTGTAGTTTTTTAACAACTATGGTGAATTTCCTCATTTTTAATTACTTTCATAGCAAAACTGTCCCTGAACGAAATTTCAAACTCCTGACATCCATTATTGATGAGTACTTCCACAACGGAACTGCCTTTAAAATAATAGTGTGTGTATGAACCATAAGTGGGAAGTCTATGAATATGGCATCTTTCTACTATATTGATTGACTGAAGTCATAGATGGAGATTAAGTGGCTCCCAATGCAGAACAGAGTGCGCATTTCATGATCTAATGTTGGAAACTATTGGACGATGCTTGTAGATACCATTTCACATGGCCCCAATCCAATGCTCTCCACATTTGTTTTGTTCTGTTTGAAGTAGACATTGAATCTGAATCATGCTTCCACTTTACGAATGAGACCATTTTATCTGACAACACTCAACATGCTTTACATTATTGCACTCTTCCACACTTTTATAATCTATCTTCAGTCATCACTCTTTTCCATACACTGCGTTTAGATCCCTATGCGTTCCTAAACTTTTCCATTTCTTGACCAAGATTCTCTTCCATTGACCACCACCTTTGATGACCACCACCTTTGCATCATGGTACCTTATTTTTTGTAGCATCGGGTAAAGTTAGCACAATTATTTTAACATATAACTAATCAATTCTTTTTATAATGATTGTTATTGAGAGCTGGGTAGAAACGTGGAAAGAACCAATGACCTACAAATCCTCTTTTGGCATTAGTGGGATATACACTGATTTTTTACTTCTTGTGTGGCCAAAAACCACACACACACACATATGTATATATGTATGTTATCAAGATTAGTCCATATGTTGAAAAGGTTGATTTTTTTTTACCATATTGAAAGGTTGATTCATGACTACAATTTTGTGGATATAATATTTATTATTGATGTGAACTTTATTGAAGGATGGTTTGTAAATATGTTTATAAATGTTTCTTAAACCCTTAGCTCTACCATTACCCAAGTGATACTCCACGGCCCAATTCACCTAAGTATTTTTGGACAAAAAATGTAATCCTTTTTTGCTACACCTCTGTTTCTAAATATAAGATTATTTTTCCTAATTTGATTAGATTAAGGATGTAAGTTAAGTTAATCAATAACACATGATATTACTAATATAACCTAACCAGATACCTCTATTCTCACTCTCTCACTCTTCCTTATTTATTATAGATAAATATTATTACGATTTATTTGGAAAAAAATTGAGAAAAATTAGAAAATTGCTTATATTTAGGAACAAATTGAAATCTAAAAGTGATCTTATATTTAGGAATGGAGGTAGTAATATTATAAGGAAGTAGCATAATAATTTTATAAAGTCATGCCATTGGTGAAGATAAATTACCGCTGGATAGAAAAGATGTGACCAAGAGATGGGGAGTTGGGCTTGGATTGAAAAACTGAGATGGAGAATTGGAGATTTCACGACATCATCCTTAGGACCTGCTATTCCTTTTTTTTTGTTTCTCTTACAAAAAAGAGTTTAATATCATTTTCTAAAAAAGTTAAATATCATTTTTACAAAAAAAAAAGTGTTGTAAAAAAAATACAATGTACGTTGTATTTGAATGAATAGGGGCAAAGAGAAAAGAATATCATTATCAAGGGGGCATTTACGACAATGATTTCTCTTGTTGAAGCGTCTAAATTTTAAGGTACTCGCCCAAATAAATCTGTAAACCAAAATGAAGTAGATTAAAAGTGTCTAAAAAGCTTCTCACAAGCATGAAATCCAAAAGCACCAGCATCACCAACAAATTAGAAGTTTGCAGTTCTGAAACACATTTGGCATAGCAGTATTTAACAACATATCAAAAGGGTTACATAAAGTGTTTTGCATCTTTATAAAAGGGAGGAATAAAACGAGAAAAGTGAGCCCCATAGAGGAGAGAAAGACCCACTAAGCTTAACTCCCTTTCACAATCTCTCCCTTACAAATCCTCTCCAGCCAGCTAGGCATAAAGGCTTAGGTAATCCAAATTCCAAACTAAATGATAGTAATTTAAACTGCATTAACCATGGAACTTCCAAATAACTAGGCAGTCTCTGTAGCTGGCTGTGTAACTCCATGCTTCACCAACAGATTAGTCAGTATCTCAGGCGAGCAAACTTGGTACTTCACTTTTCCGGAAGGTGACAGGAAAACCTCGGCGAGCTCAAGTTTATCCGAGGTCAAACTTGTGCTGTCCATAGTTTTGCTGAGAACTTTGAGTGCAAGCTGCACAGCTTCCTCCCTAGTGATTTCATCTTTGTAATCTTGCTTGAGTATTGACTGTGCTGCCTGGTTGTTTGCACCAATAGCTGCAGCTTTCCAACCTCCATAATTTCCACTAGGGTCACTCATGTAAAGTTGAAAGCCATAATTTTTATCCCAGCCAGCAAAAAGGAATGAGACTCCAAATGGCCTGAGACCACCAAATTGTGTGTAACCTTGCTTAGTATCACATAGAGATTGAACCAACTGTTCAACTGGCATGGGCTCTTGGTAAGAGAGCGTGTAGCGTTGGGCTTGGACCCTGGCAGTGTTGATCAAGATGTTGGCATCAGACATTATACCAGCCACCGCACAAGCAACATGGTCATCAATCTTGTACATCTTCTCTGTCGATGTTGAGGTTTGCAGAAGCTTAGATGTTACCTTCTTCTCACCAACCAAGACTACCCCATCTTTGGATAAAATCCCTATAGCAGTACCTGCCTTTCCAATAGCCTCCATGGCATACTCAACTTGGTAGAGACGGCCTTCTGGAGAGAAGATTGTTGTTCGGCTATCATATCTTCGAGACATGCTGATTTCTGACTATTGATTCAAGGCTACAAGGAAGAAACATTGGGGTTATAAGATAAAATTAATGCACCCTAAAACAAAATACTTAAACATTAGCTACTGCTATCTCTGCGTGATATGATGTCAGCTCGGGGGAAACTATAAACTAAATTAAATAAAACAAGAAAAGCACATTATCCAAAAAGTATATAAATGATCTATATATCCATTGGAATTCCAACCCCTTCTGATAAAATAACAGCTCTGATTCTTTTAGTTACTGCAAGAATAAACTGATGCAGCAGGTTTCTTACTGTAAGTATACATCAAAATAGTATCTTTTGGCTTACACGTCATTTTGGTATCAAATTTTCCTTGCTTTAGAACCATGAAAGCATTAGATCTTACAATAGCTAAAGTCCTTATCAGTCATTCACATCAGATATTTCTTTCCACTCTCCATGGGTCTCAAAAACAAGGTTCAAACATTTTGGTAAAGAATGATCTAAGACAAGACGAACCAATAAGAAAAGGGAGCCAGGAATATACCTTGTTTAGAAGTAAAAAGTTAAAACTGTAAATGATCCATTTACAATGGTGTGGGTCAATCTAATGCTTTGGATGGTCGCCACTTGCCCCAAATTTTGAGGGGTGAAACTACCACCTATTTAGACAGACACATTTGGACATTTTCCCACCCATTGAAAAGAGGATCATCACTTTACACAGGA
The DNA here is from genome assembly GCA_029929735.1 of Mimosa pudica. Classification (NCBI taxonomy): domain Eukaryota; kingdom Viridiplantae; phylum Streptophyta; class Magnoliopsida; order Fabales; family Fabaceae; genus Mimosa; species Mimosa pudica. The sequence continues at coordinate 2,015,693 of JAKELP010000040.1, forward strand.
GTTCAAGGGACTTAAACAATAAAGTTCATGTCAACTAATTAAAAACTTCTCATGGGTCTAGCTTACAACAAGAAATTTCATATTTTCAAAGGCTCAAACTATAAACTTGATGGCCTTGTTTTTACTACTAGTTCTGAAGTAGGAGATGCTTCTTGGATCAACTTTTTAACATTTTTCAATGCACCAGTAAGGCAAAACAGATTGTTCTGGACATAAAAAATAGAGTAAGAAGCCCACTACAAAGGTGTTAAAATACAAGATAAACTTCCCCAAGGTCAAAATTCACTAAACTCTCACATAGAAATAATTGAAGGTTTGTGCTCTATTGAAATTTAAACAACAGAACACCCATCTCCTTCCATAAAACCTATCTGTGGGCCACCAAATCCAAGAGACTTTCAACAAAGGACTATGCAATGAAACTAATACTACTCAACAGCTAGAGTGTTCCACACAAATATCAAAAGCTAGTGTTTTATTAAAATCTACACTATAGAACACCCATTACTGAAGTAAATGAAGCTCATGTTCAGTTGACATTTTTACCACAGAACACCCATCTCCTTCCATTAATTCTCTCCCTAGGCCATAACATCAACTAGGCTCTTAACACACAGCCATGCCATGAAATACTCCCTCTGTTCCTAAATATAAGATCACTTTGATTAATTTGGAGAAATTAAGGAAGGTTTTCCAATGAATTAGGATTAAATGATCTTCCCAAAATACCCCTCACCTAAATTTAAAATACAAATAGGGATTTGAGAGAGAAGTGAGGGAGCTAAGAAGTATAGGGGTATTTTGGACTAAAATTGAGATAAAATAGAAAGTAATCTTATATTTAGGAACTTATTCACTTCCCCAAAGTGATCTTATATTTAGGAACGGAGGGAGTAATCAATACTCAACAACCAGGACCTTAAATTCAAAACCTATATTTATCTACGTATGTCCAAGTTCATGAGATTTGACAAATATTTTTACATTGACTGTCAAGGCCTAACACAACTCTCTTCCTTCACCTGGGCTTGTGACTAGCTATGACATAACATAGGATAGACATGAATTTCAATATAGCCAGAGTTGAAAACCTAGATTTATATTTATATGAAAAAGAAAAAATGAAAAGCAAAAACCTTCCCTTTCTCTGTACCTCTCAAATAACAGATACTATACATTAATCTAACCAACAACAGCTATATCTACCAAAATGCCTTTAATTAAAAAACATTACAAAATCTAATTCAGAGATCTAATCAGTTGAAGTGATTAGCAAGATAAATCCTAAAATGCAACCAAAAAATCTACAACAGTTTTTCAATTGGAATGCACTGATTGAATAATTTGCATCTGTGAACTGAAATTTGAGCAAACACAACTGAAAATAACAAAAGAGGGCAACATTGAAGAAATGGGAATAGCTCAAAACTAAAACCTAAACCCTAAAAGTTCCAAACAATAATGAACTCAATTTTAGGAGCAAAATAAATACACAATCGATGCTAATTACAAAAATAGAATGGACAAAAAAAAGTAATTTTGAGAAAATGGCGTTACCTAATGGTGTTGTGGTGAATGAAGAAAAAAGCAGTGACTTTGCGATGGAGAAGACGAAGCTCTTTGAACTAAAGGGTGAAGCTGCTTCTTTGCCAAGAAATTTCTGTTGGGCCTATTTCTCGGGTCCAACAGGCCCATGTAAGGCCCATTACATTCATTATAGTCAGAAATTAATAGCCTCAATAAACTATGGGTGGGGTAAGACTTAAGAGTAAGACTTACGAGGTCTAATTATACTATGTTTTTTCTATCATAAATAATTATATGTTTTAATGAAAAGGGAAAGTGTAAACTAAAACTAAGTGGATTATAGGATGTTTATAGAAGACAGTAGGAAAGTTTGTTTGAGTTTGAAAATTGAAAAAAAATGCTGCCTCCATTTCCTTTTTGACTTTTCTTTTAGAAAAATCATAAAAAGGTCACTTATAAATATAATTGATTTATTTAAATTACTTTATTATTTAGTGAATAGTCACTTATAAATGCCTTATTTTCTTTTTTAATCTCTCTACAAAATTCAGCTAAGTTTTACGTGTAAATTGGGTCAATTATATTACTTGCATGTAATATATATCACCGTCATGGTATATACTTCAAGAAATTGTGGAAATATCAGAGCAAAATGAAAGAAAGAAATTGAGGAAATAAAAATTAGTGTGCTATAAGTTAAAGGAGGAGCCCTGACTAAAAAACCAAAACGTTGGAAGTGTATCGATCAACCGTGTGAATTTATAGGGCGAAATCCAACATGCAATATCTTACTTACAAAAAGCTTCCATACCGGACAAGCTTATTAAGCCATTGGCAATTTCGGCTATAATACGAGTAGTCTATTTAAGTAAAGTACTTCAGAAAAAAGTTGAACGATATCATGATAAGTTTTGTGCGCCCGCCAAGAGAAGGATCCATATGTTAGATTAGACACATATCTGTTATCTAATTAATGATATAATATATAATACACACAAAGAGAGCAAATGGCTGTTTATCTAGTCTTTGTTGTAAACTGCAAAATTTTTCACCAACGAACAACCATGGCATACGTGCTTAATTAGTATTATGAGAGAACGGTCTTTATGGATCTTCTAATGCATTCAAACATATTGACATATAGAGTGAATTTGCAAACGCTATCAATGATCACGAAGATGCAAAGGACAACTTGTTATCCTTATCTTGATGACATGATAGAAATAAAAGTACCATCATGATCCACACAAGCTAATTAAAATGTTTGTGTCAATTTCATGTAATAACGTGACCGTCAATTAACAATTTAGCTATGAGATCATGAATTATAATATATAGTGTACTGAATATCGCTTTTCATAAAAAAAGAGCACATTTCGTTTGTTAGAGGTGGCGCTCGATGAATCTCGATGAATGAAATTTTGCTACTATACAATCTCCTGAGCCCTTGCTTTTTAGGTTTAGTAGTTAGCGGGGATAGAAATAGGTTAATTTGATAAGAATTTACCTAAATAGGTTAGGTCTAACAACACTTTAACTAAATAGGCCTTAACATGCAATCAAAATGCTTAGGTCAACCCTGCTGGTAAGAAAGGGGAAGGTAAGGTACCGCGTACCCACCAGGTCATGAGTTCGAACCCTTGGGAAGTCGTCCACCCCAATTGGGGAATCCTGGCGGCGACTTCAGATTAGTTGGTTCCCCGAAGAGGGCCGGACACCGAAGGCTCTAAGCAAAAAAATGCTTAGGTCAACCTTGTGTCTGGCTAATTTGATGGACTTTGTATTTTCAGTTTGAGCTTAAACCTTAAAAAAACCTGATAATTTTTAAAAGCCCACTTGAAATATAAATATTAAAATAATTCTAAAATCTTATAGAAGTTTTAAATTTTATGGCCACAAAATTAGATCTCTCGATTCATTTTGTTGTAGACATTGCAAAAAATTAAACTACTCCTATTAGATTATAATATTTAATGTAGACACAATTGAAATAAAATTGTAAGTTATAATTAACTATTATTTTTTTGCCAGGAATAATTAACTATTATATGCTCAAGCAAATCATATATTATGCTACTATATGATAGTAGGTTATTAGGCCTTAAAAAACGGGTCTAATTTACTCAAATAGGCCTAACCTATTTACTATACTAGGGCCTATCCCATTTCTAGTAGTGAGTTTCCATTTTCCATTAAAAACATACATATTCGATGAAATAAAATCGTTGCAAGTGGACACGTGAACAAGAAAAATGCATCAATGATGCATGTTACTGTGGTCAAGAGTCCCCACAACTTTTCTTTCCTCTAGATCCAGTATGTGTTTTTATGGTTAAAAAAAGATCCAGTATATATGTGTATTATCAAAGAAAAAGTTAATTATTAATTTGATAATCGAATTAATGAAACTACGATAAATTGTCGGAAGTATCTTGTCTTTACATCTTTTATTTTTTGGTAAAACACTTGTCTTTACATCTTTTCGGCCAAAAAAACTTGTCTTTACATCCACATTTGACTATTTGTGCTATTGATTAGTGACATTTTTATGTAATTTTATATCATATCAGATCAAATTTGATTTCTTCTCTAGGTTATTTCAAAACACTTTTTCCATGAAACAACAAAGTCATCGCCATGATTTTTCGAAAATATTGTTACTTTGTCCTAAGATTACAACTTAATCCTTTCAACATTATAAACACAAGTTGATGAATGCTTGGCTCATACGGAAAATGTTCTTGGCCCAACAATAGGTTGAGATTTTAGTTCTTACTTTTACTACTATTAGAATTTTTTTTTAAAAAAAAGTGTTAATTTCAAGTATTCATGCAGCTTCCTAATTCCAAAGCACTCACGGGCTCAATTCACACTGACGGAATCACAGCACAAGCTCAGAGAAAGATAAAAGACAAAACACTTTTATAGAAAAGAATCTTTATATGATTCTCACAGTCTGATGAACCAAACACTATTAGCAGTACAAGCGACATCACAATAGAAGAAACGCAATGTTTCACGTCGGACACTTTTTTCTTGCACTCACACTCAAATAGAACATCGATTTGATGTACAACTTAAAAATGACAAAAGGCTAAAAAACACTAGTCTCCATTTCTTCAAACAGCAACTATCTTAAACATCCACCAATTATTAGATTCCAAAGTGATCCAACCCCTGCACAAAATAGCCAAATACAACAATATATCATCAGCCTTCAGCCATTAGATTTGCTATTATAACTTCATAAATCAAATTTTGGTAACACCAATAACGCGTAAAGTATTGTTAATTTAAACTAAATGGTCATATACTCATTGATGACTTAAGATTACGTTCCGGTTTGAGTCACGGGATCGGCCATTTGCATATAAACATTATGCCACTCTATTGAAAGTCTATTGCCATACGCAAAATAATGAAGTCAATGCATGTAGACATAACAGTACTGCAAAATGATAATTTTTGTGCATATAATAGAAAACATATAAAATGTTAAGTTTTCAGGGTTGATTATACCTACATGGTTAATTAGTTGGGCAAACACTTAAACCCTTCAGGAGGAACTTTGCCACAATCAATGAGGACTTGAAGAGCGAGGGGAAGAACAATATTAATATTAAGAAGCTTCAACCTAATGGTAGTGCAAAGACACACAGCAGCATCCAAATCCAAAAGCCCACCAAGCACAGGACAACAAGCTGACTTAGCATTATCTCCAATTCCAATATGTATCAACCCTCCCAAAACATCCACACAAGCCCCTAGCTTCAAACTGTCAATTGGACAAGTCGGTTGTGCCGGTGGAGATGGTGGCACGTATGGTGGTGGTGGTGGTGGGCACGGTGTTTGAGATGGTGGAGATGGTGGTGTTACAATAACAGGTGGTGGGGTTATGATCACCGGTGGTGTAGGTGGTGTAACAATAATAGGAGGTGGTTTCACAATAGGTGGTAAAACAACGGGAGGCACGTAAGGTGGTGGTTTTACAATAGGTGGCAAGACAACTGGAGGCACATATGGTGGTGGTTTCACAATAGGTGGTAAAACAACTGGTGGTTTAGGAACATAGGGTGGAGTAAAAGGTGGGTTAACCACAGGAGGGTGAGGTACATATGGTGGGTGCACCGGTGGTTTTGGAACATATGGTGGGTATAGTGGTGGTTTTGGGACATGGGGTGGTTTTACAGTGGGTGGTTTTGGGGTATATGGTGGTGAAGAATGATGGGGTGGTTTTGGGGTATATGGTGGTGAAGAATGATGGGGTGGTTTTTGGGTATATGGCGGTGAAGAGTGGTGGGGTGGCTTTGGGGTATATGGTGGTGAAGAGTGGTGGGGTGGCTTTGGGGTATATGGTGGTTTAACGGAGGGTGGTTTTCCATGGTGAGGTGGTTTTGGGGAGGAAGATGGTGGTGGGCATGGTTTGTTACTAGGGTTTCCACCATATGGAGGAGGACGATGAACAGGAGGCTTTTTGACTACTCTAGGAGGGTGGGGGTATTTTGGAGAAGGGTAAGGGCAATATGGGCAAGCGAGAATAGTGAGGAATGAGCTCAAGTTCAAGAGCAAGATGAAGAGATTTCGATTCGCCATTGTTGATGGACTAAAGAACCATTCACCACCTTGCTTGTGAACCTAGAGGGTGAAGGGCTAGTTATATATATGCGTGTATGTGTCTAGGATGTGATGGAGTCACGGACGGATAGAGACTTAATTGTCATTTTTCAATTTGTTTATGAATCTCACTAAGTCACTTGTGTGATGCTAGTTGCAATTAAATTAATTTATCTTTATCATGATTCATTGACTTCTAGAAAACTATTTGAGAGGTTTTAAGTTTTAAGGGCGGTGTACGAGTTTTTGTGATAGTAAGTGCCTAAGTGGCAATATGTATATTCTATCCAACAAAAAAAAAAAGTGGCAATATGTATATATATATATATGGGCGTGCTTGATCCCAGCTGGTTTGTAGGCTTTTCTTGTTTATTTTCCAGGGTTTATAGGCTTTTCTTACTCTCTCATTATATTGATCATGGAGGTGTACGTACTTGATCCCTGATTTGTAGGCTTTCTCACTTCCTCATTACATTGATCATGGACTTCTTGAGTTGTTAACTGTAAAAATATTGCGACATTAAAATAATCAATTATCGAAGACTTACCCGGTTGGAGCTTATTTAAGTCTTCCAAACTCATACAAGGTCAAGATTTTTAAACTTTATAAGGTAGAACAAAACATGTTGGAGTGACGGAAAGAAAATTTAAGTTATTTCAATTGATGAAAATGCGACTTATGAGTTAAGAGTTAAGACTATATTAGTGGAATAGGAAGTTTGAAAATGACTATGGTAGCTAGTAGTGTTGTTTGAGCTTCGAGACAACGCACGCATGAGATGTGAGTTTGGATGAGTTCCAATTCAAGATTAATACTACTGCATGCAATCCTTAATTAATATGTAAATTAAGTTAACTAATTTATGAATAATAAAAAGCTAAATATGCTATTTTATTATTACATACATATGACGTGATATCTTTGAATTATTTATATATCATTGTATGTTTATACTTTATAACTAATTACCAGGCGAATGTTATTTTTTTTTAAAATCTTACTGAGTCACCTGTGTGATGCTAGCTAGTTGCAAATTAAAATAATTTATCTTTATCATGGTTCATTGACTTTTAGGAAAATAATATGGATTTCAACATGCATGTTTTAGGGCGGTGGGTGTGTTTTTGTGACATCCTCTTAGTTTCTAATTATAAGCATATTTTGACAATTTTAGAGAAATTAAGTATACAAAATTAATTATTTTTGAAATGTTTATAATTATCTTTTTCCTCAAAATTTATTATTCTATGTAGTATACTCATAAACTAACATGTACATGTGTCATATATATTATAATTTAGTACTCTAACTTGTTTCCTTAACTTCAATAAAAATATTCAAATAGGTCTTATATTTAGAACTCAAGAGAGTAGTTAGTAGTGACATCACAATATGTATATATACGGGTGCTTAATCCCTAGTTTATAGGATTTCCTTACTTAGGATTCTCATGGATCATGGACTTTTTGTGTTTGCTAAGTTGTGAATCTTGTTGATAGAGTTCAAGGAAAAAAAACCTTGTTGATAAAAATTGTATAAATGTTTCAAAACCCTCATAGTTATAGCTTTGGGTGTGAGCTTTAATTATAGGTTAAAGCAAAGCACATTGAAGTTAAGGGGCAAAAAAACGTTGGTTCAATTGATGAAAATGGCACTTATATTTGAAAAGGACGAGCATAAAAAATCTCAAATACTTATGTTTAGGTTGTACATTGGTAGATTAGGCAGTTTAAAAATATCTTCGTAATGTTGTTTGAAGTTTTAGATATGTAATAATCTTGGTAGTGTAGTATCTTTATTTGCTAATTTGATGCTACTAACATGTTAAATGATGTGATTTCGGTCCATTTATTATACTAAAATCAACAATCAAACCTATCATTTGAAATTGGATTAATTAGCCATAGTTGTACTTTAATGGTTTTTATTAGTTTTGGGGGGCCATTTGATTATTTTTCCCTCCCCTCTTTCATTTGTAGGGTTACGTTGCCAGGACCAAAGCAGAGGAGGCCAGATTGCATCATAATAATAATGTGTTGTTCGCCATGACGAATGGCACACGCTCTGCAGAATCCGACCCAAAACCAGTTAAAACTTCCTCCAACGTCCAGTAGACCCGATTCCAGCAATAGCTCAAGAGGTGGAAAATGAGTAGAAAACTGCCATCTTTTGAATCCTAACGCCCTTCTATCAACCCAATAATCAATTCCCTCTTCATCTCCTTCCATTCTTCATTGCATTTCCTTCATTTTCCACTATTGTTGCTCATAAATTGGATTTTGGAGTTGCTGGGCTCTTCTCTGTGAGTGACTAAAGATCTTTTTACTCATGGGATGATTGGGATGACTTGAGTTCATGTGCTTCAAATGGAGTCAAGTTTCTTTCCTTTTTTTTGATACACAAGTTTTTTTCCTTTTAACTAGTCATTATTAAATACCTTGGACTGTATGTGGTTAATGGGTCAAGTTTCTTTTCTTTACCTCTTTGTATTAAATACCTAACTTTAGGTTTGTTGGGTATAAATTTGGGACTTGGATTATACTAGTTTGAATTTGATTGTGATTTTTGTTTGTTTTGAGGAATTGGTACGTACTCATCCATAAATGTATTCATGAGATTAGACATTAGACTTGTCGGTTTGTGAATTTCGGTATTTTAGGAAATAATTCCGAGAAAATTCAAATGTGCTATATTGTTTAGAAATTCCTAATTATTTGGGATTCCATTGGTTAGGTAATTGAACCTATGGATTCATGGGGTTTAGTAAGTTAGTAAATTAACATTGAAATTTACTCTACAAACATACTTGATGGTTATCATCACTCGTCAAGCTATTTTTATCCCATTTTAATCCAAAAATCACTTTTGATGTAATTTTATTTTCTCTTGCACAAACATATCCATCATACCAATTTTCATTAATATCAATCAAATGACTTTTCCCATGTTTTACAAGTTTTGAATCTAGTTATTAGGGTCCTTTGAAATTAGATTACTCCAATTGAATAACACTCAGGGTTGGCTCCTACTATACGCTTGGTTCAAAATTTTCTCAAAGAAGAGACTCAAGGCGGCAGTACATTGATAAAGTTCCCCCAAGTCATCAGGGCGTCCTTTATTGAGACTTAAATATAATCCAAGATTAATATTACATGAAATCCTTAATATTATATAAGACTAATTAAGTTAAATGATTTAAAAATTCTATAAAAATTAAATAAATTGCTTAACAGTAGCATATATTATATTACTTTTTTAAAACATTTATAAGTGTTATTATATTACATATAGCAATTTATAATAAGTCATGCAAATAATTTTGTGAAAGAAAAAGCAATCTATTTAGCTCATCATTTTATTCACATTAGACGGTGGATCTCATATTACGGAAATAAAACTATTTATCTATTAAACAAATTCTTAAAGTTGGATCGGATCACCCTAACTTTCAAAATATTAGCGGGTCAAATTACACATATACAATAACTTCTTAAGGAAATATCCACATAAACTTTATTATGCCTTATTTTATGTTATAATTAATAGTTAAAAAAAGTTTTTATGAGTAAGAAATGACACAACAAGCAACTTTGTTTGAGACAATCACCGCCTTGATGCGTTTTGGATTCACGGAAAAGGTTGAAATGAAACCTAATAAGATATGCAAAGAATTGCAAAATCCAATTTCTCAGCATTTCAAGGACAGTACAAATCGAAATAATAAGGACAACGTGATTTAATTATTTGCGCTACACAACATGTTTTTGACACCTAGTGGCTGCTCCTAGTCTTTTTCCTGTTCAACCCGTGAATGATAGATGATGAAATATAAATAAATATACAAGATTCCGCTAAACTTTAAGTAACTTACAGTTTACTCCCACCACCTAACTAAGAAACTCATCCTTCTTCTTTTTTTTTTTTCATGTAGCCAGCAGTATGATTTATTCTTCGATGATCATTATCTTAAGCTTACGGTATGGATACATCTCGCACTTGAATTCTTGATAAAAATTAAATCATCAATTGAAGCTATATCTTCTACAATTTTACAAATTATATGTGCTCAGTTAATTAAATGTTGGTCTATGGACTTGTTCTGGTGCCCAAACTATTTTGTTTTTTCTTGATGTGATGTAAGAATTCAACCAAACAAAACAAATTAATCAACACAAAACATCATCAAGTTACAAAATATTAAAAAAAAATTATTGGGGTCAGACCGAGTGATATGATCATTAGGTTAATTGGTCTAAAACTTAACTCAACCTGGCCATCTTATTTGACTTGATTCATTCATAAAATTAGTTTAAATCAAACTTGAACATTGGTTTTATTCATGCAAATCCCGGGTTGTTATTGCTCATGGTGCGCTTGATATAGCCCAAAATACTTCACATAAAGCATTAATACAAATGCGAATTTCGGACATGTAATAATACTTTTAAACTTTATTTTTAATTTTCTTTTGCCGAATAAGCTCATTCGTCTAGACATTATGCAGACACATACACACACACACACACAAAAATCAAACTCAATACATATATATTATACTCTACTCATTTCGTCTGTTTTTAAAATTAAAATACCCATACATTTTCAAATTCTCTGTCCCCTTTCATTACAAGCGGTTATATGTTTACAATTAAACGTTATGGGGATTTCTTATCAAGTTTCAAATATTGTGTAGTATTCAGTGTATATATAATCTAATGTTTTTCGGTGAAATCTGACAAAAAATGTTTTTTCGGTAAAAAATCTAATGTTATTGTTAAGGAGTTAGTAATATATAAATTTCTTTTTTAAGAAATGATTAGGGTTGTGATGGAGAAGGTAGGGACAGAAAAAGTCGTAATTATGTGAAGCAACAGACATGTGAGGCTCCTACTTTCTACCTTATGGCAGAGATTCGAGGCATTTAAATATAAATTGTTAAAAGGAATATGACAAGAAATGAGATCTGTCATAGTGAATGACGGGTCTTTTTCTTTGAATTTAGTCACCATCCCATCCCATTATATATCTATATCCAAATTTTTTCTATATAAATATCAATTCATTTGTTTAATAGTAATGTTTAGGATCTCGTCACCAATATGTAGGTTTCAATCAAAATATCATGGTCTATACCATAGACTTCTCGTTGATATCCAAATGTTATAACCTATTAGGCTACTTTTTCAAAGACTTATATCTTGAAGTTAGCAAGGGCCTATAGGGTTTTACAAAAGAGATATCGATTTTGATATATATTATGTGTGTGTGAGGCTTGATAAAATATTTCATCAATGAAGTTGATCTTTATTTGATTTTGATTCCTTAATTTTAAATATTATGCCTTTGTTTTTTAGAGATAAAATTATTTATATTGTTTTAATACATAAATTCTTTATATTGTTATCAGTTATGGGAATCAATGTTGAGTAAAATAAAATTTGAGAGACCAAAACTTTTTTTAAAAAAACTTGAATGGGACAAATTAAACTTGAGGGACTAATAGTTTTCCTGATTCTTTGTATAATTAAAATAAAAGGTGCATCGCGGAATAATATTTTTCCTGATTTTATGTATAATGACGATAAAAAGTGCATCGCCCATTTATATTTATAGATCATAATTAAAGTACGAAGTCACCTACAAGGCTACAACAGATTGATGATATTTATTAATCATTTTGTTGAATATTTTATTTATCATTACCCCATTTTAAAGTCATTAACTATAGGTTTAATATTAAAAAAGTAATTGGTTATGAACAAGAATGGAATATAACCATAAAATAAGCAATCATTTAATTTTCACAAAATTCATAGGTCACTTATTCACTCATAAAATGGTTAAATGTTACTTACTACAATAAGTAAGGAAAATACTATTTTATGGGGATATTTTTTTGGATATCTAAATGGTCTCGGATAATTTAGGATAACGTTTTATAGAATTGAAAGGGTATATTAAAAAAAACAAGAAGAAGAGAAAGAGAGAAAATACTAATTTTTTAAATGTCACATTTTGTTTCTTCTTTTAAGATTATTTTTCGTCCTTATAATGTGTTCTCTTTGGACTTTATAACATTTCCGAGAACTTTAAATGATTTTTATCAAAAGAGGCCAGGGAGAGATAGAGAGAGAACTGTAAATGATTCTTACATAATATTGACAAATTTGAAAGAGATTCGCAATTAGATAGAGATGATTTAGCTAGCTATTACTAGTAGTTTTGAGATAATCTTTTAATCTCCCCCTCCAATTAAGCCAATATGACTTTAGCTTTTACTACTATTAGTTTTATCCGCCTATTTACATCATAGTGTAACTATGAACGGTATTTTACAGTCCAAAACAAAAGAATGTACGGAATTTGAATCTTTCTTACACTGTTTATCACTCTCCTCTGATCTTTGTAATCAATTTATATGGAGTATATATGTGATTTATTTAGAAAGTTGATTTTGATATTACCACTAATAATATTTTAACGGTTTTCTCTTATTAGCATTTTTGGATAAAATTGAATAAAAAATATTTTTGAGTCAAAATAATTTTTGAAACAAAATAGATCATTAACGTTGAACTTATCCTTCTACTTATAGAGTAACATCATAACTATGACTTTCTCTCTAAACTCTTCTTAATGAGAATGAATGTTATGGACTAACGCACCTTTGTTACGTTACCAGTATCTAATCTATACATTTCTCTCCAAACTCTACTCGATGAGAATGATGTGTTACGTTTGTTTTTTTTTACTACAAATCAATCTTTGTTAGTTAATTCATGCACCTAGTCGAGTGGCAATAATGCACTTTTATATATATATATATATATATATATATATATATATATATATATATATATATATATGGAAAAAGACAATTAAAGTTTTCTCAATGGTAAAAGGACAATTGAGGTTGTTAAATTGTAAAAATGACAAGTTGGGTCATAAGCACCTAATACACATTAATAAATTTGGGCAAATGACTCAAATACCCTTAAAAACACACACTTACCCCACCCTCACAAACCACACCATTTGACTGAATTCCCACTCCACCCTCTCCAATCTCAAATTGTTAAGGGCATTTAAGTATTTTCTCACAAATTTGTTAACACTACAAAAGGCATGGGACATGTCACCGGCCAGATTTCGCTACTTTCCGGGGCCAGATTTCGCTACTTTCCGGCGTTTATAAACGCCGCAAAGACTCTACAACGTTTATTGCAAACGCAGGCGAATCAAGCGTCGGGAAGTTCCTTTCCCGCTATCAAAACCGGTGCTTGCAACCGCCGGCATGTTAAATATTTATATATTAAAATCTCCACTTAGCCGCGTTTGTAAACGCGGGAACGTTGTTAATTTAAAAAAATCTGAAAACTTAGGCGCGCTTGTAAACGCAAGAACGTGGGGGTCACAACTGTCCCATTGATTGCCCACGTAGCCGCGCTTCTAAACGCGGGCCTGTTTTTAATTTGAAAAAAATTGAAAACTTAGCTGCGCTTCTAAATGCCGGCAAGTTGGCGGGAAAAAAAGTTGAAAAAAAAGTGCCACATAGCGGCGCTTATAAACGCCGGGAAGTGTGAAGGGAAATAAAAAATAAAAAAAAATTGATTTTACCCCGCGTTCCCGCGTTTGCTGCCACACTTTACTGCGTTTGGTGCAAACCAACGCAACGCAAAATACTTTCCCGCGTTTTTTGGGAAAACGCGGCAATGCGGACGCCGGCAAGGGACGAATTTTTTGTAGTGTAATGTGTATTAGGTGCTTATGACCCAACTTATCCTTTTTACAATTTAACAACCTCAATTGTCCTTTTACCAATTAGGAAGACTTTATTTGACTTTTTCCCTTATACATATCCATGATAAATTGCTGCATTTTCTACCATTGTCCATTTGCATCATCCATAAGGCCAAAATTTCTTTTTTTTTTATAACTAAATTTTAGGAAGGGGTTTGAGCTCAGCTATGAAGATGCCTCCTCAAGCGCCGCGATGGAGACACAACAAAGTGTCACTCCCCAGGATCGAACTCGCGACGTGGTGGTCAACCCGACGGTCATTGTTCAATCCCTTCACCACTGAACCCAAGGACTATAGGTATAAGGCCAAAATTTCTAGCTACATATAGAATTGAATTTTCCCAAGTGAAAAAGCAAAGCAACAACTTTCGGGTCTTCGTTTACTATTATTACTGACTCTCAGAAATCATTGGCATGCTCTCAGTAGGCAGTACCGTTTAAAGGGGAAAGTAGAAAGCGACGGCTGAAAACTACTTGCTTCATCGTTAGAAGCAATAAACACGGGTATTTTGCTTCATAAACAAAAAACAAATTGTGAGAATGTCCCAAAAATACAAACCATAACTATTATAAATATTCGTTCAACAAAAATAATTAGGAATTATAATCAGAAATGCATGTACGTTCTCAAATTACAACTGATCTTGTTTAACAACTGATCTCAAATTATGTTGTCAAATTTTTATTTAAGAAAATTTGGGAACCTAAGTATCTAACTAATAGATTTATCTTTTCTAAAAGTCAAATTTCTTTTTTTCACTGAATTTAAAACTCAAATCTTTAACTAGTGCTATAAATTATTTTAGCTTTCTGAGTTTAAAACTCACATTCGGGAAACTTAAATGCTAATTATGAGTTTAAACGACAAAGAAACACAAGTCTTTAACTAGTGCTATAAATTATTTTAGCTTTAATTTCTTACAACACTGAAATAAATAAGAGAACATCATAGTCATGATAATTATATATCTGCAAAATTTACTCTCATAAACAACAACTACCGCAAAATACCCATGTTATACGAAGAAAAAATATTTTAAGTATTAATATTCCTAATCAAATACACTATACTAGCAAAATAGGAAAGTAATCATTGATCCAATTGGCAAAGTATAGGTGGGTATTACCGTACGTACATACAACAAAGCAATGGAAAAATACTGAAAATTTTCGATATACATGCAAATGATGAATAGAAATTTATTTATTTATGTCCCTCAAGCTTTCAGAAAACTTGAAGAAGAGCCTCGAGGCAGCTAACTCATCATGAAGTGGCATTTTCCAAAGCCTGCAAACGTGTACATTAACGAAACATTATTAGATATAGGAGTAGTACTGTATTTTGTTTGAGTCATAATGATTAAAAGAAAGAATCAACATTTCAAAGAAGCTCATTAATGCTAAACAGGTCTCAATAATTTGTCAATAATAGTGGTAGTACTTTTTTTACTTGTGAACCTTGACTTTTTCACTTATCATTAACAAATCATGAGGCTTGTTTGACATTAATATTTTTAAAAAAACATTGGAGTTAATTATCATCATGATCAACACAACTGAAGCCAATATTATAAGTGATATGAAATGCTACCAAAAATCAAAACATTTTCAATGAAGAAAAATAATCGAAGACTTACTTGGATCAACAGTGACAAGCATAGCAGTGCCTCCAAAATCACAAGTGCCACCAGAGGCCTTTCTATTCTGCCAATAGCTATTGAAGGCAAACGAGGCATGGGCCAACATCGTATTGGGCTCATAGCACGGCCCATTAGGTTGAATCTCTTTACAATCTGCACCTGACCCACAAGCATAGTCCATGGCCTGTTTGATTATAGCGTCAGGCACAGTGGGCTTTGCAACACACCAATGGCCCGCAGACTGTGGCCTTTTACTATGCGACGGTGGTGGTGGAGTTGATCCGGTTGACACTGACCGTGGGGGCGGGTAAACAGTAGGCGGTGAATAAGCCATTGGTGGGCTTGGGCCGTGCTTTGACGGTGGGCTTGGGCTTGGGCTTTGAGTGATTTTGGGCTGGGGAGGTGGACTTGAGATAGGGGAATATTCAGGGAGATTTGGAGGTGTTATTAGTGTTGGAGGATATGGGGATAAAGAATAAGAGGGTTGAGGAGCTTGTGAACTAGGAGGTAGTGATAAAGGAGAAGGAATGCCATATGAATCATCAAAGTTTGAGAAGCTGAATAATGGTGAGTTAATGTTTCTAGTGTCTAAGAAGCGTTTTAGGGATTTTAGGTTTTTCCATGACTTGTTGGAGGAGGAGATTCTATGGTTTGATTTGATACTCTGAAATATTTGTCCATGGCTTCTTGAATCTGTGAATAAGATGTATAAGAATTTCAATATGGAATAAATAGAAATGCTGAAGAGTTATGATTGAAATAAGTTAAAACTACTATGCCTTATTCATTGCATGCCCATGGAGAAGTAATAATGAGATTGCATACTAGTAATTGGAAAATTGAAAATTTATGATAAAAATTCTGTCATTCATCTCTTGAAAGATCGTGGTCAGATTTTTCCTAGTGCACTCTGAATCCTCAAATGAGAAGCAAGTTTGTAGTATATTTAAATCTATGAAGATATAATAAAACTATAATATGATGATAGGATTTTCACAAGAGATTATTAGAACTTCATGGAACATTTCATATTATATACAAAGGGATATTTCAAACTATCCGACCCACCTTACAACATACATCATGCCTCCTTATTATAGAGGTGAGGTTACCGTTAGACAATGATAAGATATCATCGTGACACACAAAAAAGTAAACATAGAATAGCATCGTTATTACATCCAAGATGGTAGTCATGGAATATCATCATTACATACAAGAAATGTGGGATGTTATTACACAAAAAGAAAATACACACTACAAGTCAAGCTACATTTCAAGGGTAGATATCATCATAAAATACAAGACATTACACATATATAGGTCATCCTCATGCCAAGAGAAGTACTTGGAGTAATAATTAAGAGCAAACCAATAGTTGGAAACTTCGAAGTTTGAAATCACCTTAAATAAAGTGTTAGGAACTACACCAACAAAATCATAAAATGAAGAGGAAATGTGATGATCATGCCCCACAATTGTGAACGAAATATCTACAAAATTAAGCAGCATATAAAATATAACTTACCACATAGAAAGACAATGGAGGACGCGACAAGGAAGAAACATAGAATTCCAATGCTGAGTCTCAATCTCAGGGAATTATCTCTTGATGAATCCATTGCGTATAATCATCAATATCCTCAAACAAATTTATTATTAAAACCTCAGAGTTTCTAGTTCTCCTATGACGCAAAGACGCTTAGCTGAAAGAAATGGACATAAAGGGCACAAATATTTATAGCTGCAATAAAGTGATGAGAAGCTATTCATAAAAGACGGTATTCATTTTTTCACTTTAATTTTGATGCCTGTCTGATTCTTTATTGCTACATACAAGCAATTAACAGTGTGTAGTATAGTTTGTTTCAGTCTATTGAAAGTATAAAATTGAAATGATTTACTTACTTTGCCTGCCGGAATATGTTCCTCATTGTATTCACAACTTTACTTTGCTTGTGAGCCACTCAAAGAACTAAATCTAGACATGCATACGATCAAGTGTTATCTCATATTTGGCCGTTCGACAGCTTCCAGAAATATGCAGTTGAATCCAAAGTTTCCTTTAAAAAGAGATGAATATATCTTTATGTTTTTATGTTCCTCAATTAGTTGCCAAAGCTGCGAATTGACCTAAAAATTATACTATAAAGCAGTAAAGTAGTCATTGTCATTCTTTCATAGTACTCCCTCTCCGTTCCTAAATATAAGATCACTTTCTCTAATTTGAGTAGATTAAGGAAGTTAGTTAAGTTAGTTATTTACACATGATATTACCAATTTATCCCAACTATATATATTTATCCTCACTCTTCCTCTCTTGTTATTTTAGATAAACATGATATGGTTAATTTGGGAAAATGTTGGGAAAAGTTAAAAAGTGATCTTATATCCGACAATCACCTATATTTTTTTTTTCATTCAAAAAAGAAGGAAATGATAATAAAAATTTTTTTAGAGTATTTTGTTAAATCACACAGTTAGTAACATTCTTAATCTAATTTAATTAAAAAATAAATTATATATTTTGGACTGGAGGAGATACATCATAGTAAGATATTAACCCAAATAAAAAACATAATCCTTGTAATTACTATATTAAAAGAACATTAAAACTGAATCGCGAGAAATAATGTAAATTTTCAGTTCAAAATAAATAATTAAAATTTAGGTGATGGTATGAAAAACTAGCAAAAGTAATGGGATTAAGTTTCGTCATTGTATATGAAGAGACATTTATGTAACTAATTACACTAACTATTGAAATATTAACTAGCTTCTGTTTGTATTTCCCCACCCCCTTCTAAATTTCTTGAAACATCATATTTGTTGTCCCTTCTGTATCCGATAATCGGATATATTATTTACCGTCGTGGGATCGTGGCGTCGTCTATCTAGGTAAAAAAAAAATCAAAATAGTACAAAGAAAAATGAAAAAGAAAATTTAGTATTACCAGTGTTAAGCGTTGAATTACGAAATCGGGTCTAACTTGGAAGTTGGCCCACGTTATTTTCGCACGGCCCAAATATCATTAGGTTATTGCTCGCCCATTGTTTTAAGTGTATTCGGAGTACACACATTCGTCCAACTTACTCTCTATAGCATGTCTCATGAAATATGTGGACATGATTCATAGTTTTATATTTTAATTTGAAGAATTTCCAAATCTTGTCCTCCTCTAACATTTATTGTTACTTGTTAGTATCCCTACTCACGAGTTTATATAAATAATAATAATAATAATTATAATAATAATGAAGTATGCAGTTTATAGTGTGCGCGCGTGTGAAATTACAAATTTAATGAAATACAGGAGAAAATTAAAGTTACCAGTTTCCCATGTGTATGTATACTTCAACTCACATGTCCTAGTTCCGTGGGTTGAGGTAAGCCCGTTTTTTATTGTATTCTAAAAACATATCAACGTACAAATCATCATTTTAGTTCAAAGTCATTGCCTTGCATGATAGTTAATAGGTGTAAACATTGATGAGAGCCTGCCAGAATATTAAAGGCTCAAGCAATGCCGTATCAACCAAATCAATTCTACTAGTTTGACCATAAACTCAAAAACTTATGAACATATATGATCTCTCTCAAATGATAAGGTGGAAAATTACCAAACTAATAAGCATAATTTTAGTAAGCATTCATATAATTAACTTATGAAAACTCATTTATCTAGATTAACATGCACAAAAAGATCATGAAAAAAATTTAAAGAGGATAAAACAACAAAGATACCAATATATACATCTTCAAACAGATGCACCGAAGCGTACGACAATTGATTGGAGGAATGTTAATTTTGTCTGTTCCTTTATTTCCAAAAGAAAAGTAAAAGAAAATTCTTTAGTGGTTGTGAAATTTATCATTTGATTATTATATTAATCGTTTTATTATGAGTCCTACATATGATCATATCACTATATAAATACGCACCCACCTTGTACCATTTACTCGTACCACTACAAGTTTCTAAAATCTCAGTGTCTTTCAATATTATATTACTGAAAGACATGGAGGTTTTCAAGTTTTCCTTCCTTCAAGCTTTCTTCTTCTTCCTCATTGCATCAACTCAAGCTTCCCCATCAAGCATATTTCGGGAATACATTGGAGCTGAGTTCAACAACGTCAAATTCTCCGATGTCCCTATCAACTCAAATGTCGAATTTCACTTCATTCTCTCTTTTGCTATTGACTATGATACCTCCTCTAATCCTTCTCCCACCAATGGCAAATTCAATATTTTTTGGGATACTCAGAATCTTGGTCCATCCCAAGTTTCTTCCATCAAAAGCCAGAATTCTAATGTTAAGGTATGTACATAACATAAACATTACCAACTATATAGAGGGTCTAGCTAGATAATATATTTACTTTGACCCCTAAACATATGACATCGATTCAATTTGTCACTTGAATTTATTAATATTTATTTTTGTTTAAATATACACACACTATCTCAATGGATTCATGTGATTTGACAGTATATCACATGAACATGTTTTTTGGACTGAAATGAACATGTTCAAAATGAAGAAAATGTCATGTTTATATAATCTCTCTAGTCATAATTATTAAATCCCTTTAACTTTTTTGGAGAAATTAGGATGCAAAATTAATTATTACAAATTGTTTATAGTTGTGTTATTTCCTTAAAACTAATGCATTATTCTACTAATTATAAACCAACATATATTCTAATTACATAAGACAAATGTTATAGTTTAATGGTCTATTGCTTCCTTAACTTCCAAAAAAAAAATATAAAGGGCCCTCTATTTAGGATCAATGATAGGCCCACTTAGTGTCAGGCTTCACAATGTAATCGGTGTTATACCTATATTTAACACGCATAGCATTTCTGCTCTATTTAAAAATGTTCACGAACTCTTGTACTCCAAGCTAAGGAAATTTAGTGAGATGTGCACTGTGAGTACTTCAGAAGTCATTTACTCATTAATTCATTGATAATGAAATATGATTTTGCTTCAGGTAGCCGTAAGTCTAGCAGGCGATAGTGTGCAAGGTCAGAATGCCAATTTTAGCCCAACTTCCATTGATTCATGGGTATCCAATGCAGTTTCATCCCTCACGAGCATAATCAAACAATACAACCTTGATGGAATCGATATAGACTATGAACACTTCAACTCAGATCCAAACACATTCGCTGAGTGCATTGGACGCTTAATCAAAACCTTAAAGAACAATGGTGTCATCAAGTTTGCTTCAATTGCTCCATATGATGATCCCGTAATTCAGAGCCATTACAAGGCATTATGGAAAAAGTATGGGAACCTCATAGACTATGTCAACTTTCAATTCTATGCCTATGACGATGGAACAAGTGTGTCTCAGTTCATTGATTACTTCAACACACAGATGAAGAATTATGAAGGTGGCAAAGTGTTGGTGAGCTTTACAACTGAGGGAAAAGGAGGGTTGAGTCCAGAAGGTGGATTCTTCACGGCTTGTCATAGACTTAAGAGTGAACAAAATCTTCATGGGATTTTTGTTTGGTCTGCTGATGACTCCATGGCTAGTGGTTTTCGTTATGAGAAACAGTCACAAGCCCTTTTAGCCACTTCAACTTAAGGGTTTTAATTTGTTGTATGCCTGTGAGTTTGTGTTTGTTTATATGTGTATATATTTATATTTACCCTATAGTATTATGGATGTGCTAGCTATATATTGTATATGTACCTTTCTGTGAATAAAAAAGTTATGATTAAAGAGTTATACTATTTGTTTGGCAATATTGGACTCTTTTAAATACTCTGTTTATATTTATAGGATCAATAAAGCTTGTTAGCTGAAATGTAACAAATGAAGAAATGAAAATCGTAAAATCTAAAGTCTTGTACTCCAAAAAGTCAAAAACGTCCATTTTAGCAGAGCAATGGGTATATATATAACTAATGATGCTTGCTTGTATCAATAATAAATAAAGGGGTTGATCCAACTTAATTTAAGTCTCGAGTTAAAGTTTGAGCATGCATCAATGTTAAACCTTATGGAATAGGGTTTGTGAGTCAAAAAATCACCTCCCACCACTCTAATCTGGATTAATCTAGTAACCTTATGTTGAGTTCCCCATGTCTGAAAATTAAAAACCAGGGGTACATCCGTACATATATAGTGTAGAGGATATCATATGATAGCCATGCCATATCTTCTCATTCTTACAAGAGCAATGGATAAGGTTTAAAAAAACAGGGGTACATACATAGCCATATCTTCTCATTCATGCAAGAGCAATGAATAAGGTTGCTTTCTCTCATGTTATCCACAAAGTTGAAGCCAAGCTGTCATATTGGAGAGGGGAATTTCTAAACATTGCACGTTAGAGTTGACGTTGATGATGGCTCTGTTTTCAATGAAATTAATGGGAAACCTAGAAAATAGAAAATTCAAACATATGGAGTTGTTGGATTTATTGGATAGGTTGTGCCAAATGATAGCCGTGTATTCGCTAAATCACCATTCTTAACAAATAGGAGTATATATGTGTTAGTAAAGTCTCACATCACTTGTAACCAAAAATAAAAATGTCTCACATCACTTGTTCTCAAGGGAGTTTTAAGAGACAGAGCAACCTACCAAAACTAGTGCATGGTGCAACTCTTGACTAAATTGATCTTGAGTTTTAGAGTTCCCTTTTTCGTCTTCTACTCTTTTACTGAGTTTATATTTATATATAGTGTGATATAATAATTTGAAAAAAATAGTGTTCTAAAAGGGAGTGCATATGATCATATTTGACCGGAAGTTTGTGAGTCTTTGTAAAATCAAAATTTATTCCAATTTTTTATTAAGTTATCAACTCAATCTCCGAGACAATCTAATACTACTCTTTCTGTTCCTATATATAAGCAACATTTTTTTTGTTTAAACACCTCTAGTATCCGGAGTCTATTGATAATCAACTAATCCGGACTCAAAAGTTATGAGTGCTACCCACTTAGGCATGATTGCTCTCTCTCCCAATGAGTGTGCTTCCCGAGATTCAAACACATGTTATCATCTTGGTAGAAGTGAATTCTATACATAAACTATTTGTTTAAAATCTGGATTCATATTATCCCTCCCTCCCTTTACAAACATTATAAAATTCACCCCACCCCCTGCTCTTTGGGTCACGAGGGGGAGATATTAGAATATATTTGATGTCGTACACGATACATGAAAGGGAGACATTATTGGTGTTTAGTTTGTCTTGTTCTTATCTTTGTTTATTAGACTCGCAATTGTGATATGCGTAATATGGCTAATTGTTTTCTATACAATAATGCTGACATTTGCTTCTTCCAAAGCAACCTATGCCTTACCAGTAGGGAAATGTGTAGTAATATATTGAATGTGTTGCTTCCCATTATTGAGAAGATGATTTGTTTGGATTAATAAGTTTGTGTATTGCTGTTTAAAACAATAATGTATATAATTCGACTTATATTGGGATGGATTTTCCTAAAGATATTAATTTGTGATAAATATATTTGAATGGCATATTAAAAAGTCAAGTGTTATTGTTCAAATAGGAAGAGAAAAATGACAAAAATGAACCAAAACCTATAGGTAAAAAAAAGTTGCTCCAAAAATTTTAATACGTTGTTTGGAAGAAAGTATGGCAAAACTTTTGAACAAACTTTAAACATACTTAAGGATTATACCGAGTTCACACTTGATAGATTATGACCCAAATATAAGTCTATCAAAATTTGGAGTCACTATGTAAATATAATGAAATTATGAGTTAAAATGAGTGTTTTCCCTGTGATTTGAAATTCAAATCAATATAACATTACGGTGAGTTATAAGGTGTGAATTGTGTGGGAACAATTACATATATGCAAAAATACAAAAAACTCCTTCTTGTACTCATTTCTCTTCAAATTCTCTTAAATCCTTGAGAAGTGCTTTTGTTGTATCTCGTAACCAAAATCATAATTGGTGATCCGGTTTTGTGTGGGTATCTAGCGAGTCAGTTGGATTCTAGGTACGGTCGGATGTTTACAAAAACTTAAAAAAAAAATTAGTTGAGGTCAATCAACATTATCCTAGCTAGACATGCTCCAGATATTGTGGTCCTCATGTTTTGCTTTCTTCAAGCTTTTTTCTTCTTTCTCAAGGTATCAGCATATACTTATCCCTCTGAAGGCATCTTATAATAATACATAGGATCGGAACTTAAGGACGTGCATCAACATAAAACTTCAATTTCACTTCATTAAGTCCTTTCTGTATTCACTACTCACACCTGCTCTTTTTTCAATCTCCCCACAAATTAACACTGCCTAACATAAGATTACTTATTTGAGAAGTTTATCTTACTTATAAATGTATGTATGGCCAATTTATATTGCCCTATCATTTTTTCCTATTTTACCCCCCTAATATAACGAGCATTTTCCAACAATAATCAAGTGAGATAACGAGGGAGTGAATTGAGGAAGATTCATGATTATTATGATTTTAAGAAAATCCATTTTAACTAAAATAATTATATCATTAATATACTCAAATTAGATAAATAAGAGAGAGTACTAATTTGTTTTCAATTATTTGAATGATAGCTGATGAATGGTAGTTGCCACTTGTCCCCGCCGCTATTAAGACAATAACAAATGTAGTAAGATACTAAAAGCTTGTGGAAGGGACTTAAATCTTGTTAATTTTACAAGTTACAACACGATTATATTTTTAAATAGCGAATATAGACACTCTCACATAAGTCTACTTTTTAAATAAACACAGTTTTAGACAACTGAGTTTTCATCAGAATCAATCATCATGATTAACAGTTCAATAAATGCTAAATGCAAAGAAAAAAAAAAGAAAGCAAGAAGTCCGATTTTGTGTCCTTCCAGAGAACAGCCTGTAAATTAATTTACTTAGCTTGTTGAATATATTGTCAAACGGTTTAGTCTACTCGCACAAATTCAGCAACTGATCCCTCTATCTTCTCCCTTATTCTCATCATCAAATCAATCCAAAATGTCAAAAATAAACTTAGGGGCAATTAGATTTAATTTTTTTTTTAAAAATATAGAGACGTACAAATTACAATTACACTTAAGTCTCGAATAAGAGACTTAATTTCAAAAAGGTTTTAAAGAGTTATTACCACTTGTTAGTGGTCATTAACAACGCCTTAAGATTTCTTTGAAATTAAGTCTTTTATTTAGGATTTAGGTGTAATTGTCCCAAAAATATAATTTCAGTGTTAAAACTTAGAAACAATGAAATATTTAAAAAAGCAATTGGTCAAAAAAAGAAATATTTAAAAAAGCAAGAAAAGCTGGAAAGAAAAAATTAAAAAAAGAAAAGGAGGAACACATAATTACTCGTACATGTTATAGGAGGTAGGTCCAACTTTATATATCCAACTTTATATATGTGGCCGGTTTTTATTGAAGTTTACCTCAAAGTCCGGGTAGAAAAGTTTGAACAATAGCGTGGTGATAAAATACCAAACTTTTACTTTTCAACTAGAAAGTAAAACCAACCATTGATAAAAAAAATCTCCCTCGATTCACCCTTAACCAATTGTTTGGGGTTCGATCCCTGGCGTTGGGTATGGAGAAACATTAAATCTCTCAGACCAGCTATCTCACCCTTTGAGGTGCCTACAAATCAGCGGGGGATTAGTCTCTCACTTGTCGAGTGAGGGATACCTTGATCATGTATAAAAAAAAAAAATCTCCCTCGCTCTCCACATTAACTTGTTGGGAAGTAAGGTTTGTGCTAATATAAAGATAAGATATTTTTTAATTAATTTATTATATTTGTAATTTGCGGACTTATAACTAATATTTAATTAATGTTAATTATAGGCGTTTTAAAATATCATTTCATATAATATATCCCAAAAGACTAGAGGTAATATTATACAATTAAATGAACTTTGGTTGTGCCTATAAATACAGGAAGGCGTTTCTGAAATCTACAGCTTTCAACTATTGAAAGGCATGGAGGTTCCCAAGTTCTGCTTCCTTCAAGTTTATCTTTTATTCCTCTTGTTGGTAGTGGGATCAGCACAAAAATCCCCCTCTGGCATATTTGGAGAATACATAGGAGCTTTGTTTAAGAATGTAAAATTCTCTGATGTCCCTATTAACCCAAATGTCCAATTTCATTTCATTCTCTCCTTTGCTATTGACTATGATACCTCTGCTTCTCCTTCTCCTACCAATGGAAAGTTCAACGTTTTCTGGGATTCACAAAATCTTAGCCCCTCCCATGTTTCTTCCATCAAATCAAAACACTCCAATGTCAAGGTTCCATTTACTTCATAATTTTGGATCCTTTTTTTTTCTCTTCTAAAGTTTAATAAATATATTCTAACACCTCTCGTTCTTTTAGCAAGTATGTCATATTCATGCTATTTCAATTGATTGTGAATTGTGATTCATTTGTTTTTAAACTATATTCGTGGTTTCCAGTATTATATAAAATTTGAAAATAAGCTCCATTATTGAGAAGATAAAGTATGCTATTAATTGCTAACTTTATAATCTGTCGGATATATTTATTGCCTCTTTGAATAAATCTCATTGTGAGTGATAATAATGGACCAATTTTATTGGAAATTTATGTTGCTTCTTTGCATAAGTCTCATGAGTGACATTGACAAACAAATTTGTACAGAAAAATTAGAGTCCTAATTTTGGACAAACAAACACTTTACATGTAAGATCTACAAAAACTTACCATTTAAATAGAGCTCCTTTTCTCCAAATAATTTGAGCACATGTTGAGTGCTTGTTTAGATCAATTTATTTTAGGTGATTTTGTATTGCGTTAAGTAAATAATACTCCCTCCGGTCCTAAATATAAGACCTAATTGACTTTTTCAAAAATATCCTTAAAAAAGCAAAATAAGTTGATTATAAATTGATTTA
This sequence comes from Mimosa pudica, assembly GCA_029929735.1. Taxonomy (NCBI): domain Eukaryota; kingdom Viridiplantae; phylum Streptophyta; class Magnoliopsida; order Fabales; family Fabaceae; genus Mimosa; species Mimosa pudica. Next base: position 2,042,183 of record JAKELP010000040.1, read on the forward strand.
CCTAATTTTTTCCCTTAAACTAGTTTATTTTACCTATAAACTAATGGATAATCTAAAAATCTATCAAATATGTCATCATTTAATAACCTATTTCGCAACCTTAATCTCTCCATAAAAAGTCAATTAGGTCCTATATTTAGGACCGGAGGTAGTATATTTGAAAAGGTTTTAAGTTTTTTTTTTGAACACATTTTTCGGACCAAACACAACAGCAAAACCAACTAACGCGGTTGGCAAGCTGAAGTGCGAATGTCCTACTTATATACTCACACACACACACATTTCTGGTCGATGTGGGACCGGAGGTAGTATATTTGAAAAGGTTTTAAGTTTTAACTCAACATGTATAGTCAACAATGATAAATCATTCAAAATCCATGATTCAATAAAAACAAAAACAGAGCATGCATAAGGAAACTCTTGTACACATGATCACAACTTGATTCAAGACACCTCCAATGACAAATAAATTTGATTTGTTTCAGGTAGCCTTAAGTCTAGGAGGGGATAGTGTACAAGGAAAGCCAGCACAGTTTAGCCCAACTTCCATTGAATCATGGGTCTCCAATGCAGTTTCATCACTCACAGCCATAATCAAACAATACAATCTTGATGGGATTGACATAGACTATGAACACTTCAATTCAGACCCAAACACTTTCTCTGAATGCATAGGACGCTTAATCAAAACCTTAAAATCAAAAGGGGTCATTAAGTTCGCCTCCATCGCTCCATTTGATGATCCCCAAGTTCAAAAACATTACTTAGCATTGTGGAAGAAGTATGGGAACATCATAGATTATGTCAACTTTCAATTCTATGCATATGCAAAAGGAACAACGGTGTCTCAGTTTATTAATTACTTTAATACTCAGAGTAAGAATTATGCAGGAGGGAAGGTTTTGGTGAGTTTTATAACTGATGGAAGTGAAAAAGGGCTAAGTCCAGCAGGTGGATTCTTCACTGCATGCCAAAAGCTAAAGAGTGAAAATAAGCTTCATGGGATTTTTGTTTGGTCTGCTGATGATTCTAAGGCTAATGGTTTTCGTTATGAGAAGCAAGCACAAGCTCTCTTAGCTTAGCTTCTCCAAATTAAGGCTTTATTTATGACTTTGTGGTGTATGTCTATTGTTATCTGTAACTCCTCTCCATGTGTAACTTTATGTGTTCTAATAAAACTTGTTCTTATGTTTAATATATAAGAGCTAGCTACATGATTAATTTAGGGATATTAAAAAATGTCTTAAGAAGCTATTTATAACAACAATGAGCAAATATGTTATAGATTATCTAAAATTCCCTTGATTTAAGTCTTCTACACATTTGTTATTAATAAGGATACTTAGAGAGAAAATTATAAATATGATTGTAGATAAAGAACGAATTAAGGTATTTATATATAGGATTAAATTAAACTCCTTATCTACCTAACCTAAGATATTAAGGAGTGTATATAATATACATAAATTCAAAGGATTATTGGTTTGTATGACCCCATAAATTTATAAATATCTCTCTCTGTTTCACCTTTTACTTATTTTTTTATAATAAAAATTCACACGCACATATTAAAACATAGCCCAAATGTAAAGAGATGACATACACTACACAACAAACAGTAGAATACTAGACATATATAATACAAGTAAGACATTATTAAAAAAATCTTACCTAAAAACCATAACAATAACAATATTAATAAAACATTCACCACCCACTAATACCGAATCCATCATGTAGATTAGCTTATGGAAACTCCACCGAATATGTTGATAAGCAGCTTGTGCACAAATCACCATAGAGATGACTTGCCAAGCATCGGCCATAGAATGCTTTGAATGAGGTTAACAAAAAACAAAACCCCCAAGTAACCACTATTTAATTACACCTTATTATTCTATAAGACACATATATTTACTTTAATTAGATTAAATATGTTTATTTATTTAAATAGTCAATATAAATTTTTTTAATAACTATCTGATCATCTTTAATTTCTTAATTTCCTCCCAACATCTCATATTTAATTATTGTTGAGGGATCATTAATAAGAGAAAATTTTAAAAATTTGATAAGAAATACAAAAAATAATATATCTAGGATAAACATCAAATTCTCAATTAAATATTAGATTAAAACTAGAGGAAATATTTGATACATTTGATTTGATGTTATCATATCAAATTGAAACATTCTTAAGCCCAATTTAAGGCAGTTTATCAAGAATCATTTTGCCAATCACAATGCTTGAACGATTAGGATTGATTTTTTCAAACAAATACCTTTTCAAAGCACCACTTATACATAAAGGAAATATGTCCATAACAAAAATCATACTTATATCAACTTCTTTATATCCATTATCAAGTTCCCCAATCACATAAGATCAGTATCCTATTTACTTTTTTGCAAATTTATAGTTAAGTGACAACATTTTAAATATAAGAAAAATTAAAGGTCCAATCATGACGAAATAGACACAAAACATAAACATTTTCCTCATAACAAAAGAATTGAATTTGAAAAAAACAAGGGGGATTTGCAGTTTAGTCCCTGGTAAGGGAAATTAATACTGGAAGGTCCCAATACATTTCAAAATAATTATAAAGTCCCAGGGGCCCTTTCCTGCAATTGTTTGCTTAACTTCAATGACCATTTTGCCCTCATTAAAGATGGTTGCCATATCACTGGTCCCTACAGGGGGACTATGCTTTCATCTTATGAGGGCAAAATGATCATTGAAGATAAGCAAACAATTGCAGGAAATGACCCCTGGGACTTTATAATTATTTTGGAATGTATTGGGACCTTCCAGTATTAATTTCCCTTACCAGGGACTAAACTGCAAATTTCCCAAAAAAGAATTTCGTCCAATCATGAAATCGGGCCGAAGGTCCACAATTGTATCTACATGTCAAAAGTCCAGTCCACGAGACAAATTGTTTTGCCCAGACCCACGATAAGACCTGATTGAGAAATACTCCCTCCGGTCCCTAATATAAGAGTCAACCGCAAAAAAAATGGGCTTCTTAAGAAAACATGTGAATGTTAGTTGGGTGTCTGGAGTTATTGCTTCTTTTCAAATATTGCCCATATTTATTATGATACTTTTAAGAGAGAGAAACACATAAGCATTAATAAATATAAAAGAGAGTTAGGGGCAAAGTAGGAAAAAACACATTAAATGAGGAGAGAATGTGAGATGAACTCTTATATTATGATCAAAATCATTCAAATTTTGACTCTTATATTAGGGACTGGAGGGAGTACTAATTTAACAAGGACAAAAGTTGGAATCACAATTCACAAAGAATAGACAGAGTAACGGTCACTTTCCAGTTCTTCCCACTTCCCTTTATTACAAAAAGCAAACTCCACCCAACGGAAACAAAACCAACATTCCAACAACACAAACAAAACAACAACACACAAATACCCTTTTCTTATTCTAACAACAATCATTCATTACATCATCCATTCATGGCTTTTTCAGACAGAGAAGAAGAAAAGAGTTTGATTGTGGGAAGAAGAGTGAGAGTGATTGAGTATTTGGAGCCAATGATGTCTAGTGAGCTTCTGAGTAAATTCCCAGATAACTCTTCTTATGACTTTGATTATTTTCAAAGCTCAATCTGGTCTCCTTTGATATCTCCACCTTTCACTCCCGTTAAGAGTTTGAACTCTTTCATTCCCTTCAGGAATCTCTCTTTTGATCTCAACAATGATGATGACATTGAGTTGCGTCACTTTAGTGGTCAGAAGAAACTGGGATCTAAGCTTAGGAGCAAGTTTTCCTCTTCTGGGTTTAATCTCAAGCTTGATTTGCTTAAGAGTAACACCAAGAAGATGATTATGAAGAGGAAGAAGAGCAAGATTTTGCCTTCTGATTTGTCTCCTACGCCTTCAAGGATGAAAACTAGCTGTAATCCCATCATTAAGAAGGTAAGTCCACCTGCGTTTAGTTTAATTAAATTTTTAATACTCCCCCATCCTAAATATAAGACTTAATTGATCTTTTTGGAAAATCCTAAAAAAACAAAATAAATTAATTATAAATTGATGATTTACCTAATTTTTCCCTTAGACTAGTATATTTTGCCTATAAACTAATGGTTAATCTAAAAATATATCAAATATGTCATAATTTAATAATCTATTTCCCAACCTTAATCTCTCCAAAAAAAAGTCATTTAGGTCTTATATTTAGGACTAGAGGTAGTAATGTTTAATCATGTTCTAATTCTAGTTAATTTTATTTAATTGTTGTTGCTATAAAGGGATGGGATAAGGTGCTGAAAGTTGCATCCAAACAGTTCAAAAAGAGGAAGATGAAGAGAGATCCAACGGCTCATGTTTTGCTACCAAAGTATTTCTGATATTTACACATTTAATTTCTGTGTATGAATGTGTATTATTTTATTGAGTATTGATCCTTGTTGTGTAATAATTGCGTCATGATATTAATTTTTGTATTTCACGTCTCATTGGTTGCTGTCAACGATAGTTGAACTTCTGTATCAATTAATTTTGCCTTATTATTTTTTGTATTCCATAGCTCATTGAACTTCTGTGTGCTACTTAATAGGCATTGTCAATGAATGGCCAAGCAAAGTCAGGTCTTTTTGGTTTATATTTGTATAATTAACAGTGTTTTTGGACCTTTTTGCTGTTGGAGCTTACAAGATTAGCCCATTAAAATGCAATACATACGAATATTTTCTTAATAGATTTTTTTTATCAGACTATAAAATAGAATTTAATCCATAAGAAAATGGTATTTTCTAGTTGAGTTACGTGGATATTAGAAACAGTAGTAAAAAAACAGTAGAAGTGAAAAACTTACGTCAAGTTATTTTGTCCAGGTTCTCAAGTTCTTTTAATATAGGAGTGACACGTGTCCTTTTATTGAATGGATGGTTGTTATAAAAGGACACGTGTCACTCCTATATTAAAAGAATTTGAGAACCTGGATAAAGGAACTTGACCTAAGTAAGGTCCAATTTAGAAATATAAAATAAACTTTTCTGTCATTTTCTCTAGTTAATTCATTGTGCTGCATAAAACAGATAGGATTCTTATGATCACCCAATTGCAAGAAAGATATTCGATTTTTCAAAAAAAAAAAAAAAACTGATTTCGTTACTTATTATTTTGTTCCTATTTATTGATTATTGCATCTCAGATTTCTTGATTTCTTACTTTTGGTTCTTCTGCATAATGATGTTTTTAATTTTTTTAAAGGAACAAAATCTGGTTTCTTACTTCTGGGTATATTCATTGCTATATTGTTTTTGTTTGGTGTAAATGCTATTTGTGCCTTTTTCCACTTTTTGTACTTTGATGGTGAGATTTTTTCACATGGTCATAATCTTCATCATCAAAAGGAGCTCACCATTTGCGGGCACCATTTGCGGGCTGAGTGTGGTCTTGTGTGTGGTTCCTTGCGTTTGAGGATGTTGGGAAGAAGGAGGACTTTGTTTTTATTTTATAAAAAAAATCATTCATTTTATTTTAAATTTCCATTGTTTCCCACACTTACAATTTCTTATCCAAAATTCCTCACTTGACTTCCATGTCACTGTTGCTCGGCTAATTTCATCCTAATTGGACCTAATTAACGTTCCACGTGTCTCTAAGTTACGGCGTTATCAAAATTGCACCGATTTTTATCATTCTTGCCTAAAATTGTGATAGAAAACACTTTATTATGCCTAACGCTCTCAACAGAATAGTTCGTTACTAAAATTGAACATTTGTTATAAAAATAAAAGGAAAGAAGAAATATGAAGAGAAGAAGAAAAGAGAGGAGAGTAGTAAGACAAGAAAATAAAGATGAAGCAAGAAGAGTGTTCTCATTGATATGTAATTCTCATTTACAATGGCTCATGCCATGACCTCTATTTATAGACTTCAATACATTGAATTCTTTTCATATGGTTACAAAAGAGTAAATATGAGAATAATGATAATAAAGAAAAGAAACTCCCACTAGCCATATTCATTGGGAGGTTATGAGAAAAAGAATCCTAAGAGGTTGGAGTTATGCGTGTAAATTTATTTTTATAACACTCCCCCTTAGATGTCCATAAACAAATATTATTGTGCCTCATTAAAACCTTACTAAGAAAAACCCATTGAGATAAAAACTCTGTGAAGGAAAAAGAGTACACAATAATTATCAATGTTGTCTCGTTAAAAACCTTACCAGGAAAACCCAGTGGGACAAAACCTTGGTTAAGGAAAAAAGAGTACAACATGATACTATCTCCCCTTGAAAATAGAATCACTTTCACTTTCTTGCATAATAAGGTCAATTTTACTCACCCTCATGACAACAACACTTTTGTCTCCATTGAGTAATCGATCGTGTTCCTTCCAAAGCTATTTAAACATATCTTCATTTGACTGAATCATATTATCATCACAAATCCTGCAAAAATGTATTCCTCTAACATATCTCCATGATTTACTTTTCATCCACATATTTATCCAAAGTCATTGTCAATTTGTGAACTTGCAACATCTAAATTCATCTACAAATTGTGATATGTAAGAGCAATAAAACTATGAGTCCTCTATATGCAACTCATATGTTTTCTAAATGACAAAATATTTTGTTTGATTTCTAATATATGCTTCGGCATTTTTTCGATAATTCAAGAATTTCATGTAAATTCCATCATCAAGTGGGATATATACAAGTATTGATGCACTTTTTCTTTTCATATATTGCCAGATAAATAAAATTTGTAGCATACTTGTATCCACCACAAAATAATATGTCTTATGACAATCTTTATAAGCTTTGTCATAAAATATATTTCACACAAGTATTTATATCTCATAATAACTTATATTTCTGAATTTAGAACTTCTCGGCTTTCGGCCCATAATTTTCATATTTCGAAACATATTCAAATTTTCACTTCTTTTCATTTTCTTTTGGCCAATCATGTTTATGTCTACTTCTCATGACATATCTATGTGTAAGATCCTCATTCAATCACGTGATATCATTATCAAATTTCTTGTCGACTACTTTATTCATTTCGATTCCATTTGTGACATAACTTATTAAGATCTCTTTATTTTTCTAGGTACCTATACCTCTTTTGAGGTTTTTCAATTAGTTATGTCTTGACACTCTTCTGGAATGCCTGCCTCCCCAATATGATCATCATACCTATAAACTCCTATTTGTATAAAGTATTTACATTTGAAATCGATTGATTTTATCATGATTCAGGCATGTCACATTTATAGGAGCATTTTTAGCTGGAATATGAGATTCAATAATTCTCATTTAGGTCATTAATTATATATCTGACATACACTTTGTAATATTTCATAAATTCAAAATCTAATGAACTTCTGTTCATACACTTTGTAATATTTAAGGAATGCAAAATTGATGAACTTCTGGTTCATACTACAACATTTGAGGATCTACATTTCATAATCATAATGCATTCAATGAGTTTTCTTTCCAACTACACAATTTCTCCCCTCATATTTGCATAACCTTCGTTAAATGTTGAATAACAAATAATCATGTGGTATAAGTCTCCTAAATCGATTTGTTTCTATTTGAAACATCATTTTGTTTCATTTTAGAAACATGGAGTCACTTATCCAACAATTTTATCAACTTTGTATAATTATCCATCTATGCACATTGCATGTGACATTGTGGTGTCCAACAATTTTATCAACTTTGTATAATTATTCATCTATTCACATTGCATGTGACATTGTGGTGGATTATTATGCATTTGCAGAGCACATTCAAACTCTTTAGATGAAAATTATCTTGCTCCTGACCAAAAGCTGATTTTACTGGAAGAATTTTGTTGGCATAAAGTTAATAAGTGCTGCAACATAATAATGAAATAAAAACAATGTTCTCATAAGCATTGATGTAGATATTCATGGAGGCTTTAAACTATGATTTCTTGATCATATAATCTGAAAATTGTGCACTCAACATAATGTCTTATTTAGACAATACTGCAAACTTCAAGCTGCAAGCTAATATATAATGTCACATGTAACCATCTTGTAGATGCATCTATCAAATATATTGTATGTATACTTATTTGGTTTACATGTTATTTGGATGGGCCCATCAGCATGATATATTTCCAAAAATATAAATTTATTCCAAATCACAACCAATGATCTATTCCATATCACAACCAGTGATATTTTCAATATAAACCTTTTAGAACAAGCAGCACCACATAACTCTTTCGGAAGAATCTTCTGATTCTTCTATGGATGTCAATATTTGATATCAATAATTTGATAGTTCATATATTAGACTTGGATGATCAAACAAGTCAAACCAACAATAAATTTATTCAGATCAGCAAACTTCTGGTTTACTGTATCATTTCTTAACCAACATTGAACTTTTCAACTTTCATATTGTAGAGTATCATAGTATGACATCCATTGTTCCATATTTTGAGAGATTTGACTATGTAAGTGTTGAACATTTAACTCACACTTATACTCCAATAATCTTCCCCTCAAGTGTGAGTAGTCATACCGATAAACAACATATTTATGTAATTCAAAGACAACTTTAGTAATATAATAACCTACATTTCATGTGGAAGATAACAAATTTACTTACTCACATACAAATTTGGATTTCAATCCAATTGAAATTTATTTCTCTTTCATAGCCTTAATGAACCAAAGTTCTTTTTCCTTTTTCTTATGCATATGGACTAAAGTCCTAGTATCAAAATATGAGTCTTGATTTTCATCAAAAACTATCCATGAACTACATGATATTATTGCATTCATCTATATTTCATTATCAATAAATCTCTTCAAATTGCTTCATTTGAGGGTTAAAGTATGAATTGTTCAAAAGGTTTCTCTACATAAAAAAATATGAAGAGATCTAATCAAAACACATAATTATCACAAAAGTGAAAGGTTATAATAGAATAAATAACATTAATTCAAGAGAAACTCAAAAACATAATAGTATAATGCTAAAGAATTAATGGGTAATTTTTATTTTCACAATTTTTGTAATCTAATTAAATACCCATATTTCTATCAAGCACCCATAAATTCTACTTTCATCACATAAACCAATATCACCACCACCTTTCTTAGTGAGTTTTTGCATAAATCAAATAATTTTTTTCACTCAATTACAATATGAGATAATCATAATCATATAACATTTTGATTATTAAACGCCTTAACAATGTGTTACACAAGTTTGATTTAATCATATAACTGTTACTCAACAAAATTTCACATAAAATCAATTTACTCAAATATTCATATCAACATCATGATAAAATGTACTTACAATAGTATTATTCAAAGCCATTTAATTATTTTTATTAATAAAATGTAACATACTCAAATAATTTCTATTTTATTGTCTATGAGTCATATTAACAAATAATTTTCATGCCCTTAAACAATAAGGTAGAAAGAAATCATAAATATTCAAATACAAGGAATTCATATAAAAGTAATATGGGTAGAATTGTTGGAGAACTCAATAATAAAATTGAACACTTTGTCAAAAATAAGTCATAAAATTCTCCAAACGTGGTCAATAAATTATAGTGGAAAATGTCTCCTATATCATTGCTTATCTCTAATGCAAACTCAATTATGATTTTTGGTATTTGATTTCATATATCATTTTTCACACTTATTACTATAACAATATCGAATAATAATTATAGTTATTTCTCTTTCACAAATTAATCACAATAAATTTGAACAACAATAAATTTAAACAATAATACTAAAGAACATTCTTATTGGAAATTCACGAATAATTATCACTATATTTCTCGCATTCATTTTTCATATTATTAATATTTCCAAATATTGATTGGTCTTCAGAACCATACCATTGTATTACTTGCTTTCATTGACTATAACTTCTTAGTCATATAGACTTATCATCAAAATCTTATATTTTTATATCACGAAATGTTGGTGTCCTTGATCCACAACATGGTCATCGCTCATGTGTGATTATAGCAAAATATGCTAATCAGTCTTCAGGACTTTTTTTAACGTATTTCTCCCTCAAATTAATCACATCAAATGAAATAATAATATCATCAAGGAAGAAAATATATAAAATGACATATATGAAAGTATAATATAGGATATATGCAATATGTAAATAACCTTAATAACAACATTAAATTATAACTTAAAATAAACATCGATGACCCTTCGGGGGTTATCAATTTTTCTTGTGTCTTACAACAATGACCCTTGCCTTATCAATTTTTCTTATGTCTTACAACAATGACCCATCGGAGGTTATCAATATTTTTTATGCTTTACAACAATGACCCTTCAGGGGTCATCAATTTTCATTTATTTGTATCATAATCATAAATTGATACATACTTATTCATATGACATCTAGTCATTGTGCAAAATTTTTTTTCATATGACTTCTGGTCATATACTTATTCTTATGGTTCATATGACTTCTGGTCATATACTTATTCATATAGCATTTCATTATTTTGTAAAATTTTCTCTCTTTTCTATATGACTTCTTATCATATTTTCACATTTTCTCATAATATTTTCTTTAAGACCACATCAAATATCTTCCCAATAGATAAAACTATTTTATGTCACTTGATGCTTAAGTCATTGTCACTTAAGTCATTTCTCATCATTGGCCTTCAAGGCTAGATACTAATATTTTGAGCATCAAAGTATCAAATTTTCACTCCTCCTTTTCATGTCCCCTTTTTAAATGAAAAACTATAATATGGTCTTATACCAACAAACTTTATCAAAGCGATGAAACTTTAAAGTCATCTAATAAAACAAATTTGGGAGTGTCATGGAGTGTCATAGCTTCAAGCCATTGAATAAAGTGACATTATAATATATCATGGATTTTTATCCCATAATGATTGAATATATGAATAATACCAAATTATAATAATATAACAAATTATGAGTTGAATAATATGAATCCCAATAATAGACATAAATAAAAAAATAATAAATGACAAAATAAAGGGAAATAATGAATGACATAATATAAACAAAATAAAATGCATTATATAAAATGATAATTAACAATAAATAAATGTGAATATTAAATGACATAATATTGTAATAATATATATATAACTAATATTATATATATATATTCATATATATATATATATATATATATATATATATATATATATATATATATATATATGAATTATAGGCGGTGAACTGACCAATCGAATTCATACGTATATATATAAATGCAAAACATTAAAATTAAATATGTACAACGGGAATTTTCATGAGAAATTAAAGGGCGTATAAATTACAGGCGGTGAACCGACCATTCGAATTCATTGTGACAGCCTCTCTAACCCTCTGAAAGGGGTAAGGATATGATGCGATGAAACAAATAAATAAATAAACATAAATAGTATTATATATAATATAATAATAATAAATGACATAATATAATAAAAAAAATAAAGATGAATAATTAATGACATTATTATATATATGTGTGTGTGTGTATCATCACGTGTGTGTTAGTAATATATAAGAAGATATATGTAATATATTATATGAGTAGTATATGTGTGTATTATCAACAACACTAAAAACAAATGTAAAGAACATACATTAATATTTTGGAGCAAACTCGTGCTGATAACGTGTTATAAAAATAAAAGGAAAGAAGAAATATGAAGAGAAGAAGAAAAGAGGGGAGAGTAGTAAGACAAGAAAATAGAGATGAAGCAAGAAGAGTGTTCTCATTGATATGTAATTCTCTCTTACAATGGCTCATGGCATGACCTCTATTTATAGACTTCAATACATTGAATTTTTTTCATATGGTTACAAAAGAGTAAATATGAGAATAATGATAATAAAGAAAAGAAACTCCCACTAGCCATATTCATTGGGAGCTTATGAGAAAAAGAATCTTAAGAGGTTAGAGTTATGGACACCCACACATATGCATGAAAAATTTATTTTCATAACAACATTTACTTTTTATCGGTGTCATATTGAATTCTCTAATCTCAGTAAAAAAAGAATTCTCTAATCAAGACATTTTTCTTGCCAACACACTTAACACAAATACTACATATATGTATGGTTTTCTTAAGCGTATGAATTTTACTGCTTCATTTGTATTTGCTTACTAAATCATGCATATGTGATATGCAATAAGAAGATCGTCGTTATTATTTTACTATATTTCATGATAATAATAAATTTTTAACCAATTGCACTAAATGGGGAAATTTCACTTTAGTCCCATAATAAAGCAATAATCTTAGATTCCCCAAAATATTTTGAATCACTCCATCCCAAAGGATCAAAGTGAAATTAAATGTTTTAACTAAAAGACTGAAATGTATTTATTAAAAAAAGTACAAACATTTGAGAACATTTGTGCCTCTGAAATTCTCTATATATGATTTATTAATATAGTTGTGAAATTTTGCACGCTTTAGTATTGGATTCCATGATTTTTTTTAGATTTTAAAAATACTCACATTGATGTTGAAAATAAGCACAAATTTCTTGGAAATTTCTCCATATGTGTCTTTGGAAATTTCCCATAAGTATCTTAGAAATTGTCCATACGTCTTGAACATTTGGTTGACATATTAGATCTTGTAATATTGGATTCAATGATTTTAAAGACTTGAAATTTTTACATCGATATTGAAAATAAGTACAAAATGTCTTGGAAATTCATACGTGTCTTGTAAATTTCACACAAGTGTCTTGCAAAATCTCTACATGTGTCTTGGAAATTTTATTGTGGAATATTGGATATTGTAGTGTTAGACTTCGTAAATTTTGAGACTTGAAATTCTCACATTGAGGTTAGAAATAAGTATATTAGAAATTCCGTACAAAATTCAATAAGGGCATTTTAGTCTTTTAGCTGAAACATTTAATTTCAATTTGAACCTTTAAGGGTGTAGTGAAATTTCATAATACTTTAGAGAGAATTTGAAGTCAATTCCTTATCATGGGACTAAGTGACATTTTCCACTAAAATAACCGTATTAATTTTAATTTTTCCCTTACAAGATCACGTCGCACATTTGTCGCCCAAATAATTAATAATTATTATTTTGAGCAGTATAATCGCAGAACTACATTTCATAGCAAACCAATGCCTAAGACTAATAGAACAAAAAATCTAAATATATAAGCATTTTTAAATGTACTCAAATGTGTTCTCCTAATTTTAAAATCATATTTGTTAACAAGTGATTCTTATTAAACTGTATATCTGTATTATTATTTCATGATGTCGCAATATATTAAGATCAAAATTACCTTATTATTAGATTCATAATCTGGGTGGGAGTTTAAATATTTTTCAGTTATATTAATCATTGGGCAGCAATTCCCATAATTGAGGAATTTGTTTCTTAATTTTTTCAATCATATATGGATTGTTTTTTTTTTTTGGATGGATATTTACATGTTTATGATTGGTGATATTGTTTGCATTTTTTCATTTACCTATTAATGAAGAGTGAGACTCACATACATGTAGGGATGACAATAGCTCAGACCGGCTATCAAGGACCTATAACTTGAACCATTAAGGCGTGGACCGGCCTCTTTATATCTGTGGTCAAATCACAACTTTCGTTATTAAAAAATGAACAAAGGAAGAAAGCAGCAGCAACAAAGACACCCTAAAAGCATGCTAATGCGTTGTTGAATCTAAATTATCAAAATCTATTCTAGTCATTCTAAAAAACTGAGAATTGCATATTCTACTCCCATGAAAATTTGTTTGGGTTCAATTATAAGTTTACAAGAGCAAAGTTTAAAGCATATTGAAACTATAAGTTACATGTCATACCAACATTTAAGAACAAGAAAACTTCAGTTAAAAGAACTAGAGAACAGCTAAAGCAATTCTGTTGGGCTCGAAACATTTTGGGGACGGGTTTACAAGAGAAAGGGCCGTGAGAGGGGTTTGGGCCCAAGAGAAGTGAGTGGTCCAGAGCATCAGGGGCAAAATGGGGCAAGTAGTGCCAGCGAGGCTAACAACCTCTGACACTGCCTGCGTAGTGGAGGATGCAGGTATTTGAGGAATAGAAACCGTATGGCAGAGGCACTTTTTGGCTGAGAGGATCTTTTTGGGAGTGAGGGGCTGGTCACTCAAAAACTAGTCCATTTATTTTCTTATTTGCTTTAGTAGTGTCACCATTTCCCTTCCCTAAACTCCATTTGTAATCTTTTCCTTTTCTGGGAAAGGACAGTACCATTTGTGAGCTAATATATATATCATTTACTGGACCCTTGCTCTTTTTATTCTGGTTGTACGTGGTTAAATAGCAGGGCCTAACAACGTGGTATCAGAGCAGGACGTGACAGGGCATGGTGAATACAAGGATGAAGGGAAGAATCGATGCGCTGGAGAGATTTATGGAGGAGATACAGAGAGGGCGAGCTGCTGACGTTGAGCGCATGAATCAACTGGAGGATACTTTGAGGAACGTTACGAACGAGCGGCTAGCTAGAATCGATGTGGCCATGAACGGAATCCTCGACCAACTGAGAAGAGGGAGGCAGAACGATGAAGAGACCATCCATAACCATGGAGGAGAAGGGGGTCACCAGGATGAAGGCGGAGGAGAAGGAGGGGGACATGTAGAGAACGGGAAGCACAGGAAGCTAGAAATGCCTCTGTTCGAAGGAGAAGACCCGATGGGGTGGATTTTTCGAGTGGAACGTTACTTCCTTGTCAACGGAGTGCCTGAGGTGGAGAAACTTGACGCTGCTGTGGTCAGTTTAGAAGGAAAGGCCCTATCGTGGTTCCAGTGGATGGACACGAGGACACCGGTGAGGACTTGGACTGAATTTAAAACAGAGGTGACCGAGAGATTCCATTGCAAGCAGGCTGGGGATGAGTATGAGCAACTCATGGTTCTTCGGCAAGAGGGAACGGTTTCTGAGTACAGGGAGAGGTTTGAGGCTCTTTCAGCTCCCCTTGAGAACGCCACAGAGATGTTGCGAGGTGCCTTCATGAATGGTCTCACAGAGGAGCTTAAGTGTGATGTTAAGTTGATGCAACCCAAGAATCTCAAAGAGCTGATGAACTATGCTGGGCAGGTGGAGGAGAGAAATTTGGTTAAGGATAGGTTGCAAGAGAAGAAAGAACACCGGACGGCGAAAACTACCTCTGGAGCAAGATGGAGCGAGTTTAGGCCCAACCCACCCAGGTATAGCTTGACGGAGCCCACTAAAACCCAAGGAGGGTATTCAGTTTCGAAGTCGGTCGGAGGAAATAAGAGGGGAGAGGAACATAAGAGCCAACCAGAGGCGAGCCATGTGGCGAGTAACGGCGGTGGTGGTAGCTCGAGCACCCAGTATTCGCGGCGGAGGTTATCGGAGGCAGAGATAAACCGCCGACGGGAATTGGGCTTGTGTTTCCGCTGTGAGGAGAAGTACGGGCCCAACCACAGGTGCAAGAACAAGCAGCTGAGGGTCATAATGCTAGAGGAGCCCACTGAAGAGGCCCAAATTGATGTTGAGGCCCAAGAAGCAGCTGAGCCCAATGACGAAATGGCCCTTGCAGTGATGGAGTTGTCCATGACTACAGCAAATGGGCTTGCTGGTACTAAGGCTTTAAAGATGTTGGGCCGAATGAAGGGGGCCCAAGTTGTGGTGTTAGTGGATTGTAGGGCTACTCATAACTTTGTATCTTTGGACTTGGTGGGAAGGCTGGATCTACCAACTCGGCGAGTCCTACCCTACATGGTAACCCTAGGGGATGGACGGCGCGTGAAATCCGACTCACAGTGCCCAGATGTGCCTTTGGAGATACAAGGTATGCAGATTGTACAAACGTTCTACCCATTCCAGCTAGGAAATGTCGACGTGGTTTTGGGAATTGAGTGGCTAGCAACATTGGGGGAGACTCGAATGAATTGGGAGGGGTTGTATATGAAGGTGCGTGTGGAGGGACAATGGAGATGCCTTGTAGGGGACCCAGCGCTCACCCAGTCGCCAGCGACCTTGAGGGCGATCTGTAAGTCAATCTCGAAAGGGGGAGAAGGGTACTTGGTCGAGTTAAGGGCCATGGATGCAGAAGGGGAGCTGTGGGAGTGCAAGGGAGACTCGGGGATGTGGGACATCTTGAGGGAATTTCCAGAGGTTTGTGAGCCTCTACCGGAGCTACCCCCTCGCCGCCTACAAGATCACGCTATCGTGATTAAAGAGGGAACCCCACCAGCCAACACTCGACCCTACCGGTATGGGTATGCTCAGAAAACAGAGATTGAAAGGTTGGTGAATGAGATGTTACAAGCTGGACTCATTCAACCAAGCACTAGTCCTTACTCCAGCCCTGTGTTGTTGGTAAAGAAGAAAGATGGGAGTTGGAGGTTCTGTGTGGACTATAGAGCGCTGAACAGCATAACCGTCCCTAACAAGTACCCTATTCCGGCCATTGATGAGTTACTTGATGAACTTGAGGGAGCAACAATTTTTTCCAAATTGGATCTTAAAGCCGGATACCACCAGATTCGGATTAAGGAGGGAGATGAGCCCAAGACTGCCTTCCGAACTCACGATGGGCACTACGAATTTAAGGTGATGCCATTCGGATTAACTAATGCTCCTTCTACATTCCAATCCTTGATGAACGATGTGTTTCGACCCTACTTGCGTAGATTTATTCTAGTGTTCTTTGATGACATACTTGTGTATAGCCACACTGAAGAGCAGCATAAGACACACCTGAGAACGGCCTTGAGGGTCCTGAAGCAACATCAACTAGTTATTAATCCCAAGTGTGAAATTGGGCAGAAAAGAGTAGAGTATTTGGGGCATGTAATCACAGCTCAGGGTGTGGAGGCCGATCCTTCTAAGATTCAGGCCATGCAGCAGTGGCCGACGCCCACAAGCTTAAAAGCATTGAGAGGATTTTTGGGGTTAACCGGTTATTATAGAAGATTTGTGCAAGGTTAAAGCAAGATAGCCTATCCTTTGACGCATCTATTGAAGAAGGATTCATTCAAATGGGGACCCGAGGCTCAACAAGCCTTTGAGGCCCTTAAAGAAGCGATGACAAATTTACCGGTACTGGTTATGCCTGACTTTTCATTGCCCTTTGAGATTGAGGCGGATGCTTCAGGGAAAGGAATTGGGGCTGTCCTTATGCAGCAAGGGAGACCAATAGCTTACTACAGCCAGAAGCTATCAGAGCGCCAGCAAGCCGGGTCTGTATACGAGCATGAGCTCATGGCTATTGTGATGGCGGTGAAGAAGTGGCAACACTATCTCACCAGCAAGCCATTCATCATTAAAACTGACCAGAGAGCTTTGAAATACTTATTGGGGCAACGTATCCTTGCGCCGGACCAGAAGAAGTGGGTGTCCAAATTGATGGGATATACGTTTGAGATCCAATACAAACCGGGGCGAGAGAATAGAGTGGCCGATGCTTTATCGCGGCGTGACACCGACCCGGAGTTCATGGCACTTACCACGTGGCGGTTTGAGGGGTTGGCGGATTTAGAAGAGGAAACACAGAAAGATGAGAAATTGAGAAACATAATGCAGCAAATTGTTGTGGGGAATGAACAGGCCAAAGGGTATCAGCTGAGAAATGGAATTTTATTGTATGAGGGCAGATTGGTACTCCCTCGGTTTTCACCCAAGGTGGAGGGACTAATTAAAGAGTTTCATGACTCCCCAGTAGGAGGACATTCTGGTTATTTACGAACGTACAAGCGACTAGCCGCGTTGGTATACTGGACAGGGATGAAGAAAGATATACAAGAGTATGTGGCTCGCTGTGACATATGCCAAAGAAACAAGTATGAGGCTTTAAGTCCTGCCGGGTTGCTAGCACTCTTCCTATACCACAGGACACTTGGGAAGACATAAGTATGGATTTCGTTGGGGGCCTTCCTAAAAGTGGGAAGTATGATACCATCCTGGTTATTGTGGATCGATTGACAAAATTCGCCCATTTTATTCCTTTTTTCCATCCCTATGACGCTAAGGTAGTTGCTGAAGTGTTTGTGAAGGAGGTAGTCAGGCTACATGGGTTTCCAAAAAGCATCGTTTCTGACAGAGATAAGCTGTTCACCAGTACCTTTTGGAGGGAAATGTTCAAGTTGGCAGGAACCTCGCTGAAGTATAGTTCTGCCTATCACCCTGAAACTGATGGGCAAACTGAGGTAGTCAACCGGACCCTTGAGACTTATTTGAGGTGCTTTGCAGGGCACAAACCCACTATATGGTCTAAGGTGCTCCCTTGGGCAGAATACTGGTACAATACTACTTACCACGGCGCCACCGGGATCACCCCTTTTAAGGCTCTGTATGGCCGTGATCCCCCCACCTTACTCCGTTGGGCTGACTCTCCTTCGCGAGTTCATGAGGTAGATCGCCAAGTTAGAGAGCGAAATCTCCTACTCGATGAGCTTAAGAGTAACTTGCTGCAAGCTCAAGAGAGGATGAAAGTTCAGGCTGATAAACACCGCCGGGAGAAGGAATTCACCAAGGGTGACATGGTGTATCTTAAGCTGAAACCTTATCGCTTCCGCAGCCTGGCGAAGCGACCCAATGAGAAACTTGCTCCTCGCTATTATGGGCCTTATTTAGTGGAGGATAAAATTGGTACCGTGGCCTACCAGCTTCAGCTACCCCCTACAGCAAAAATACACAATGTGTTCCACGTTTCTCAACTTAAGGGGGCTCTCAAGTCCTCCATCGAAGCTCAACCATTGCCCAAGGGGCTCACTGAGGAAGGGAAACTCACGGTAGAGCCTGAAGAAGTGCTCAAGGCCAGGAAGAACCGTGATGGGGCGCTGCAATTTCTGGTTAAATGGAAGGATTTGCCTGATTATGAGAATACTTGGGAGGATGCTACTGATTTTCAAAGCCAGTTTCCACATTTCCACCTTGAGGACAAGGTGATGCTTGAAGGGGATGGAGATGTTGGGCTCGAAACATTTTGGGGACGGGTTTACAAGAGAAAGGGCCGTGAGAGGGGTTTGGGCCCAAGAGAAGTGAGTGGTCCAGAGCATCAGGGGCAAAATGGGGCAAGTAGTGCCAGCGAGGCTAACAACCTCTGACACTGCCTGCGTAGTGGAGGATGCAGGTATTTGAGGAATAGAAACCGTATGGCAGAGGCACTTTTTGCCTGAGAGGATCTTTTTGGGAGTGAGGGGCTGGTCACTCAAAAACTAGTCCATTTATTTTCTTATTTGCTTTAGTAGTGTCACCATTTCCCTTCCCTAAACTCCATTTGTAATCTTTTCCTTTTCTGGGAAAGGACAGTACCATTTGTGAGCTAATATATATATCATTTACTGGACCCTTGCTCTTTTTATTCTGGTTGTACGTGGTTAAATAGCAGGGCCTAACAAATTCACTCAAGGAAAATGACAAATAAATACCTCCGAATGTATAAAAGGACAAGTAAGGAACTCAAACTTTCAAAATGACAAATAAGGAGCTCCGAATACCAAAAGGACAATTAAGGAATCAGTCAATTGTTAATTGGTATGTTCCAATTGTTAATAGATATGTTCCAATTGTTAATTTTAATTTAAGTTCCTTACTTGTCCTATTGGAAGTAAGGAAGTTAAATAAAAGCAAAAAAAGCAAAAAGCAAAAAGAAAAGTGACGAACAGAAATCATTAAGTACTTTTTCATGAAGGGGTCGAGGGAACCTAAAAGCATGCTAATGCATTGTTGCATCTAAATTTTCAAAATTCATTCTAATGATTCTAAAAGAAATGAGAACTGCATATTCTGCTTCCATGAAAATTTGTTTGGGTTCAATTGTAAGTTTATAATAGCAAGCTTTAAAGCATATTGAAATTATGAGTCACATACTCACATGTCATATCAATATTTAAGAACAGGAAAACTTCGATTCAAAGAACTACAAAGCAACTAAAGCAATTTCCTAATGTCAGAGGGTTGCAATATTAATTTTTTTAAAAAAATAAACGGACGAATAAAAATTATTTAGCACTGTTTCGAGTAGGGGAGCAATCAAACCTGGGACAGCCACGCAACTACGCAAGTCCTGAATAATGAATCTACTTGTGCTTTGCTTGGAATCTGGAACACGATGCAAGATAAAATCATTAAAATGTTCCAAATAAAACACAAAACACAAATATGATATGAATACCCAATACAAGGCTAAGGTACTTTATACAAGACAATCCACCCTAATCACTAGAAAAGTCAACCAAGATGCAAGCCAAGCTTTAGAGTAAGGAAGAAATAAGAGGTCCACACATGAAATGAATATCAATAGGCCCAAAAACCTCACTAGGTCATGACTACCTACTTAGGATTCACATTGGTAACAAATAAAAAACAAATTGTGCTACAGGAAACATATAAGACCAAAACAAAAAAAAAAAGAGAAAACACAATGGTGAAGAGCTTCAACTCCTTGAATCGCATAGAAGACATAAGGAAAAAAGTAGATAATTAAAATTCAGAAATATAGGAAAGAAAAATG
The DNA here is from genome assembly GCA_029929735.1 of Mimosa pudica. Lineage (NCBI taxonomy): Eukaryota > Viridiplantae > Streptophyta > Magnoliopsida > Fabales > Fabaceae > Mimosa > Mimosa pudica. The sequence goes on from JAKELP010000040.1 coordinate 2,062,707, forward strand.
GACCTTTGAATAAAACAAATTAAGGAAGAAATGTAATACAACTGGACATGCAGCACAACCCCTTAAAAAGAAGCAACCAAACTTCAAGCAATTATGGACAAAAACATTTAAGTTTAATACAAATATAGAATTCAATCAACTTTTATCAAAAAAAAAAAAAAAAGAATTCAATCAACTACTCATTTTCTATACCAAACAAAACAAAAGTATCTCACAACCCTAAATGTTAAGTTTTGTCAAGTTTCTTAAAATTATTTCAGTGTCATTTTTCTGATAAGTTTCAATAGATCTACCAAAAATGATGACTAAAATATATTGTACATGATGACATCAAAGATGGCTACTACTGTAAAATGGCTACATTGATGTGATGAGGAACTAGCATGGTCATCAACCAAAGCAAGAGCAATCCCCAAAGGGGACAACAAATTCTCACATAGTAGTTTGATGGATATTTAAACTCAAGCATATTAGTTAGCACGAAATAATCCTCTAAATGCCATACTCAAAGCAACCTGATTGGCCAATCCATACAATGGTCAGCTGCAAATGCAAGATAAGGATCCTAAAGTGGGTTACCAACCTAGAATAGACATTAAGGTTAATGAAATAAAAGAAAGAAAGAGAAATCAAGAAAAAGGGCCTTCATTAATTGTTAAACATTTATTAAAGCACAAGTTTCATGATTGTAACAGAATGAGAACATAAATAACAAAGATGACTTACTAGATATGGCTGGCAATGTGCACTCACATTCTCACCTTAATGCTCACTGCAATCCAGTCACAATCAAAATGTAAATCAGCAAAACATTTGAATGTAATTTGAAGAAAACATCATAATTCATAATAAGCATAGGATATGTTAAAGGAGAATCAAACCTATGGATGGAGATATACAGCCCATTAATTCGAGCATATTTGGGTTGTCATCAAATCCCAACATGTGGAAGTAGTTAGCACCATAATCCAAAGAATAATCCATTGGTATGAATTTTCCAACCTTATATTTCCTTTAAGAAATACAGGAACACATTAATTATTCCAATCATAATAAAGCTAAAGTGTTGTACAAAATAAATATTGGAAAACCATAAAAAATTACAACAATAAAAGGGTAAGCCATAACCTTTCTGTTTGTTTTTTGTGTTCTTTTTCATCGTGCTCCCTCTTCAACCCCTCCTGCAACAATCCATTGCACAAAATAGATTAGTTTTGATAGAATTAATGTAGGAAAACTATAATACATTGCAACAGTACAAGGGCTTAAAGTCATAACCTTTCCATTTATTTGCATTTCTTTTCATCATGCTCACTCATCAACCCTTCCTACAACAATCCATTGCACGACATTGATTAGTTTAGAAATGTTGGAAAACTAAAAAAATCATAATGGGTTAAAGCTAAGACTTGACCTCTTTTTCTAGTCAACCAGCCCTATGAAATGATAATATAAAAGGAAAAAAGAAAGCATACAACCATGCCGAGTAAGCTGGGTCTTCAACAGCCAGCTCTTCAAAACATCTGAGTAGATTTCCTCATGGAAGGACTTCATAATGTACTCCTACAACAAACACTTCTATTATCAATTGTGTACCAGCAAGGCTCTATTACATTGATAAGTGTTGCAGAAATTCGTGAGGGCAAAGTATCGCTCGGCTTTAGGGAATTGATCGCCAAGAGCCTTCTCAAGCTTGGAGTCCCCCAGCACCCATCAGACTACAGACAAATGGTTAAGACTCAAATCAGGTTCAAAATTAAGCACAAAATAATCTCAACTCAACATATTTTACTGCCCCTATGTCTTCCTATGCCTCCCAATTCACAAGGTAAAACACAGATTCCAAAATAGAAATATTTATGACAAGAAAAAAGGCACAGAAAAAATTATATATCAAAGTTGATTTAATATGGTTAACAAAATTATATATCATAATTCACAAATATAAGCCAGTTTTTAAGGGAAACAAAATATAAGCCAATTCATAATTCATATATACAAGCAAAAGCCAATATTAAAAGGATTGTGAATCAGTAATGATTGATGACTAAAGAAAGACGAAAATCAGAATAAACAGGTAAAGAACCAATTCTAATGAAAGAACACAATTCATATGTAAAGTAGACTCCAGTAATACAAAACGCATGAATCATATCGCACTTTTATTAGATGTGCAAGACAAGTAGGCAGAAAGGATTTGAAAAGTTTCCCTGAAATCAAGTGGATCATTAATCAACTAAGCCGCTCAACTCAACAAAAATTCCCGAATTACAAGCAAAGAGTACAGCAAGCCTTCAATATGCATTCACATTCTTTGACTTTAAAAACTACTTGCTCCATGAAGGAGGAGGATTGTTCAATCCTTGAAAAACAGAAAAACCGATAAACGTAACTATTTCTGAATTGACCTTATCTTATATATGAAAGCTGGTTAAAAAGCTTAAGATTTTTTGCGTAAGAAGCTAAAAGCATGAAATATGAAGCGAATATTGGTCAAATAGGTAGACAAATAAGGTGAATGAATTTACAAAAGCATATGGGAACAAACTAATTAATTAGTGGTACATGAAGAAAGAAGTTAGGGAACAGAATAAGGGAAGAGTGAGACTCTCATGGATGAACAAAATTCATGCTTAAAAAAATTCAATATAAACAAAAGAAGTGCCACTTAACGGAGAAACGAAGTAGCAGAACTCCACTCTTAACAGAAAAAGGGAAACAACACCATTTAACCTAGCCTTGTCTGCAAAATTTCTTTGGTTCCCTGCATTGTGACAAAACATTCACTGAGGAGAATCCCTAGAAACCCAGATCGCCTAGAAGAAGCCAATTGCAAGAAACACTCTAATGCCTAAATAAATTATAGCTCATAATGTGTTGATATTACCATAATTCGAAAGTAAAATTCCAGAAATAAAGACAAAAATAAAAAATTTTGCTACAGAAGACATGTAAGACCAACACTAAAACAAGAGAAACCATTGAAAGGGTTACTTACTGGTGAAGAGCCACGATTAGTAAACAAAAAAATTGAAACCCAAACTGATATAAATATGAAGATGCACTTCCCTTCCTGGTCAATGATCTTTTAAGCCTTACCCTTGCTGTTTGAAAGACAAAACCCCACTGAAAATTGGCAAAGAGAGACCAAAAATCAATTACTGCTTCTCATATCAACAGCTAATTGAAGAGAAAAGATTAGGAAAAAATCAAACCATATAGTAAATAATACCTTGTAAAACCAGTAGCTGAAAGAGGCTTTTGATACTTTACAGAATAAGGGGAAAAATCGTTGGAAATAAAATTAAAATGGTATAAAAGGAGACAGAAGGAAAAAAGTAGGAAATTAAAATTCCAGACATGAAGTAACAAATAAAAAACAAATTGTGCAACATGAGACATACAAGACCACAACAGAAACAAGAGAAAACACAATGGTGAAGAGCTTCAACTCCTTCAATCGCATAGAAGAAGACAGAAGGAAAGAAGTAGATAATTAAAATTCAGAAATATAGGAAAGAAAAATGGACCTTTGAATAAAGCAAATTAAGGAAGAAATATAATACATGTACAACTGGACATGCACACAATCACTTAAAAGGGGGCAACCACACTTAAAGCAATTATGAACAAAAACATTTAAGTTTAAATAAAAATATAGAATAAAATCAACTAGTCCGCATTTTCTAAAACAAACAAAACAAAAGAATCTCACAACCCTAAGTGTTGAGTTTTATCAAGTTTCTTAAAATTATTTCAGCGTGATTTTTCTGATAACTTTCAATAGATCTACCATAAATGATAACTAAAATATATTGGTATATTACATCATGACATCAAAGATCGCTACTACTGTAAAATGGCTATATTGATGTGATGAGGAACTAGCATAGTCATCAACCAAAGCAAGAGCAATCTCAAAGGGTACAACAAATTATCACATAATAGTTTGATGGATACTTAAATTCAAGCTTATTAGTTAGCACGAAATAATCCTCCAAATGCCATGTTCAAAGCAACCTGATTGGCCAACCCATACAATGGGCCAGCTAAAACATTCAAAGCAGCTGCAAATGCAAGATAAGGATCCGAAAGTGGGCTACCAACCTGGAATAGACATTAAGGTTAATGAAATAAAAGAAAGAAAGAGACATCAAGAAAAACTACCTTCATTAATTGTTAAACATTTATTATAGCACATGTTTCATAATTGTAATAGAATGAGAACATAAATAACAAAGATGACTTACTAGATTGGTGGCATGTGCACTCACATTCTCACCTTAATGGTCACTGCAATCCAGCTACAACCAAAATGCAAATCAGCAAACACTTGAACGTAATTTGAAGAAAACTTCATGATTCATAATAAGCATAATATGCGTTGATGGAGAATAAAACCTATGGAGAATAAAACCTATGAACAAAGTTATCTCAACTCAACAACTTTTACTTCCCCTATGTTTTCCTATGCCTCCCAACAAACCCAGATTCCTAAATTGGGATATTTATGACAAAGAAAAAAGCACAGACAAAATTCTATAAATTTCTGAGATGACCTGATGTTATATATCAAAGCTGATGTAATATGGTTCATAAAGTCTAATTTTTTCTGCAAGAAGCTAAAAATATGGATGAACTTTAGAATACTGAATCAATAAATGCCAGTTTGTAAGGGCAACAAAATACAAGCCAAATCATGATTCATAAATACAAGAAAAAGCCAATATTAATAGGATAACAATTTATGGCTAAAGAAAGAAGAAAATCAGAATAAACAGGTAAAAGAACCAATTCTGAGCTTTTCCTCATAGGATAACGATTTATGACAATTCATATGTAAAGTTGACTCCAATAATACAAAACTCTCCGGTCAAACCACATTTGTATTAGTTGTGCAAGACAAGTACGTGGAAAGGATTTAAAAAGCTTTTCCTCAAATCAAGTCGATCATTAATAAACTAACAAACCATGAATACTGGTGTGATAGGCATTACAGGCAGGTAGCACAAGAAAAATGAATTTACAAAACCATATGGGACCAAACTAATTAATCACTACATGAACAAAAGCAGAACAATTTGAGTGAAACTCATTATTTCTCAATCATTTGCATTTTAAAACATTTCAATAAGCGAAATTTGCAGAATAACATGGAGAAAACATAACATCGGCTAGCATAAAAGGAAAGTTGACAGTAAACACAAGATCGCGAATTTCAAACTAATTTGACAGTAAAGAAATGGAAGAAATAATACCTTTAGAAGAAGGAAGTGCTACTGCCTATGAGTAAGGGAGGAAGAAATTAATAAAATCGACGTAGACCATGCAGATAATAGGATTTCTTCTTCTTCTTCCTCCTTCGCCTCGAATGATATTGATCAAAGAGTAAGACTCACATACATGGACAAACGAAGTGAGAGGCAGAAATTTGGATTGAAAATATGGAAGGAAGGGGAAGAAGAAAGAAAGGAGGCAACGGCTCTATTCTCTATTCTATTTAATATTCTAGCATATGCCATTAACTTCAAATATCAAAGACAGCAGATACAGATAAAGAAAGGGTGAGAGATTACAAGATTGCTGGAGCTCTGAGTTTGAAGCGATCAATTAGACATGTATGTTTTAGATTGTTGGCCCTGAAGTCACAAGTTTTATCAACAGTTATTAGTCGCATACTCAAAAATCCTACAGAAAATGAATCCAAAAAAAAAAACAAAATGCATTCTTAATTCTTAAAAAGTTCAATATGAACAGAATCTGCGCCACTTAATTGAGAAATGAAGTAGCATAACTCCACTCTTAATAGAAAAAGGGAAACAGTGCCACTTAACCTGGCCTTGTCTGCAAAATTTCTTTGGTTCCCTACATTGTGACAAAACATTCGCTGAGCAGAATCACTAGAAACCCAGATCGCCTGGAAGAAGCCAATTGCGACAAGCACTGCAATGCCTAAAGAAAGTATAGCTCATAAGGTGTTGATATTACCATAATTCGAAAGTTCAAATTCCAAAAATAAAGACAACAATAAAAAATTTGGCTACAAAAGACATGTGAGACCAGAACTAAAACAAGAGAAACCAATGAAGGGTCAAGAGCCACGATTAGTTAACAAAACAATTGAAACCCAAACTGAACTGATATAAACATGAAGATGCACTTCCCTTTCTGGACAATGATCTTTTCTGCCTTCCCTTGCTGTTTGAAAAAAAAAACCCACTGAAAATCGGCAGAGAGACCAAAAATTAATTACTTCATCCCATATCAACAGCTAATTGAACATAGAGATTAAGAAAAAATCAAACTGTTTGGTAAATATTACCTCGCCCAACCAGAAACTGAAAGAGGTTTTTGATAATTAACAGTTTGAGGGAAAGCATTGTTGGAAATTAAAATGGCATAGAAGAAAAACGAAGGACCAAGTAGGAAATTAAAATTCCAGACATGAAGTAACAAATAAAAAACAAATTGTGCTACAGAAGACTAATAAGACCAAAACAGAAACAAGGGAAAACACAGAAAGGAGCCCTGAATGGTGAAGAGCATCAACTCTTTGAATCACATAGAAGAAGACAAATGGAAAAAGTAGATAATTAAAATTCAGAAATATAGGAAAGAAAAATGGACCTATGGATAAAGCAAATTAAGGAAGCAATGTAATACGAGTTCAACTGGACCTGCAACACAACCCCTTAAAAGGGAGCAACCAATCTTTAAGGAATTATGAACAAAAACATTTAAGTTTAATACAAAAATAGAATACAATCAAATAATCCTCATTTTCTATACCAAATAAAACACAAGTGTCTCACAACCCTAAATGTTTAGTTTTGTCACGTTTTTTCAAATTATTTCAGTGTCATTTCTCTGATAACTTTCAATAGATCTACCAAAAATGATAAGTAAAATATATTGGTTTATTATACCATGACATCAAAGATAGCTACTACTGTAAAATGGCCACATTGATGTGATGAGAAACTAGCAAAGTCATCAACCAAAGCAAGAGCAATCCCCAAAGTGGACAACAAATTATCACATAGTAGTTTGTTGGATATTTATATTCATGCATATTAGTTAGCACAAAATAGTCATCTAAATGCCATATTCAAAGCAACCTGATTGGCCAAGACATACAGTGGGCCAGCTAAACCATTCATAGCAGCTGCAAATGCAAGATAAGGATCCGAAAGTGCGCTATCAACCTGGAATAAACATTAACGTTAATGAAATAAAAGAAAGAGACATCAAGAAAAAGGGCCTTCACTAATTGTTAAACATTTATCATAGCACATGTTTCAGAATTGTAATAGAATGAGAACATAAATAACAAAGATGACTTACTAGATGGTCGCATGTGCACTCACATTCTCACCTTAATACTCACTGCAATCCAGTCACAATCAAAATGTAAATCAGCAAAACATTTGAATGTAATTTGAAGAAAACTTCATAATTCATAATAAGCATAGGATATGTTAAACGAGAATCAAACCTATGGATGGAGATATACAGCCCATCAATTCGAGCATATTTGGGTTGTCAAATCCCAACATGTGGGAGTAGTTAGCACCATAATCCAAAGAATAATCCATTGGTATGAATTTTCCAACCTTTGATTTCCTTTAAGAAATACAGTAACACATTAATTATTCCAATCATAGTAAAGCTAAAGTGTTGTACACAATAAATATTGGAAAACCATAAAACATTACAATAATATAAGGGTAAGTCATAAACTTTCCGTTTGTTTTTTGTGTTCTTTTTCATCGTGCTCCCTCTTCAACCCCTCCTGCAACAATCCGTTACACAAAATAGATTAGTTTTGGTAGAATTATTGTAGGAAAACTATAATACATTGCAACAGTACAAGGGTAAGCCATAACTTTTCCATTTATTTGCGTTCTTTATCATCATGCTCCCTCATCAACCCCTCTTACAACAATCTTTTGCACAGCATTGATTAGTTTTGGAAGAATTAATGTTGGAAAACTATAATACATTACAGTAGTATAAGGGCTTAAAGCCATAACCTTTCCATTTATTTGCATTTCTTTTCATCATGCTCACTCATCAACCCTTCCTACAACAATCCATTGCACGGCATTGATTAGTTTAGAAAGAAATAATGTTGGAAAACTAAAAAAATCATAATGGGTTAAAGCTAAGACTTGACCTCTTTTTCTAGTCAACCAGCCCTAAGAAATGATAATATAAAAGGAAAAAAGAAAGCTTACAACCATGCCATGTAAGCTGGGTCTTCAACAGCCAGCTCTTCAAGACATCTGAGTCTTTCCTCATGGAAGGACTTCAAAATGTACTCCTACAACAAACACTTCTATTATCAATTGTGTACCTGCAAGGCTCTATTACATTGATAAGTGTTGCAGAAATTCGTGAGGGCAAAGTATCGCTCGGCTTTATGGAATTGATCGCCAAGAGCCTTCTCAAGCTTGGAGTACCCCAGCACCCATCAGACTACAAACAAATGGTTAAGACTCAAATCAGGTTCAAAGTTAAGCACAAAGTTATCTCAACTCAACATATTTTACTTCCCCTATGTCTTCCTATGACTCCCAATTCACAAGGTAAAACACAGATTCCAAAATAGAAATATTTATGACAAGAAAATAGGCACAAAAAAAATTATATATCAAAGTTGATTTAATATGGTTAATAAAGTCTAATCATATTTCCCAAATACAAGCCAGTTTTTAAGGGAAACAAAATATAAGCCAAATCATAATTCATATATACAAGCAAAAGCCAATATTAAAAGGATTGTGAATCAGTAATGATTTATGACTAAAGAAAGACGAAAATAAGGATAAACAGGTAAAAAACCAATTCTAATGAAAGAACACAATTCATATGTAAAGTACACTCCAGTAATACAAAACGCATGAATCATATCGCACTTTTATTAGATGTGCAAGACAAGTAGGCAGAAAGGATTTGAAAAGCTTTCCCTGAAATCAAGTGGATCATTAATCAACTAAGCCGCTCAACTCAACAAAAATTCCCGAATTACAAGCAAAGAGTACAGCAAGCCTTCAATCTGCATTCATATTCTTTGACTTTAAAAACTACTTGCTCCATGAAGGAGGAGGATTGTTCAATCTTCGAAAGACAAACAAACAGATAAACGTGTAACTATTTCTGAATTGACCTTATCTTATATATGAAAGCTGGTTAAAAAAGCCTAAGTTTTTTTGTGTAAGAAGCTAAAAGCATGAAATCTGAAGCGAAGATTGGTCTAATAGGTAGCACAAGTAAGGAGAATGAATTTACAAAAGCATATGGGAACAAACTAATTAATTAGTAGTACATGAAGAAAGAAGTTGGGGAAGAGAATAAGGGAAGAGTAAGACTCTCATGGATGAACAAAACTCATGCTTAAAAAAATTCAATATAAACAAAAGAAGTGCCACTTAACGGAGAAACGAAGTAGCAGAACTCCACTCTTAACAGAAAAAGGGAAACAGCACCATTTAACCTGGCCTTGTCTGCAAAATTTCTTTGGTTCCCTGCAAACATTCACTGAGGAGAATAACTAGAAACCCAGATCACCTAGAAGTAGCCAATTGCAAGAAACACTCTAATGCCTAAATAAATTATAGCTCATAATGTGTTGATATTACCATAATTCGAAAGTAAAATTCCAGAAATAAAGACAAAAATAAAAAATTTTGCTACAGAAGACATGTAAGACCAACACTAAAACAAGAGAAACCATTGAAAGGGTTACTTACTGGTGAAGAGCCACGATTAGTAAACAAAAAAATTGAAACCCAAACTGATAAAAACATGAAGATGCACTTCCCTTCCAGGTCAATAATCTTTTAAGACTTACCCTTGCTGTTAGAAAAACAAAACCCCACTGAAAATTGGCAAAGCGAGACCAAAAATCAATTACTTCATCTCATATCAACAGCTAATTGAACAGAAAATATTAGGAAAAAATCAAACCATATGGTAAATAATACCTTGTCAAACCAGTAGCTGAAAGAGGCTTTTGATACTTTACAGAATGAGGGGGAAAATTGTTGGAAATTAATATGGTATAAAAGGAGACAGAAGGAAAAAAGTAGGAAATTAAAATTCCAGACATGTAGTGACAAATAAAAAACAAAAATATTTAAGTTTAATACAAAAATAGAATACAGTCAAATAATCCTCATTTTCTATACCAAACAAAACACAAGTATCGCACAACCCTAAATGTTTAGTGTTGTCACGTTTTTTCAAATTATTTCAGTGTCATTTCTTTCATAACTTTCAATAGATCTACCAAAAATGATAAGTAAAATATATTGGTTTATTATACCATGACATCAAAGATAGCTACTACTGTAAAATGGCCACATTGTTGTGATGAGAAACTAGCAAAGTCATCAACCAAAGCAAGAGCAAACCCCAAAGAGGACAACAAATTATCGCATAGTAGTTTGATGAATATTTATATTCATGCATATTAGTTAGCACAAAATAGTCCTCTAAATGCCATATTCAAAGCAACCTGATTGGCCAAGGCATACAGTGGGCCAGCTAAACCATTCATAGCAGCTGCAAATGCACGATAAGGATCCGAAAGTGCGCTACCAACCTGGAATAAACATTAACATTAATGAAATAAAAGAAAGAGACATCAAGAAAAAGGGCCTTCACTAATTGTTAAACATTTATCATAGCACATGTTTCAGAATTGTAATAGAATGAGAACATAAATAACAAAGATGACTTACTAGATAGTCGCATGTGCACTCACATTCTCACCTTAATACTCACTGCAATCCAGTCACAATCAAAATGTAAATCAGCAAAACATTTGAATGTAATTTGAAGAAAACTTCATAATTCATAATAAGCATAGGATATGTTAAAGGAGAATCAAACCTATGGATGGAGATATACAGCCCATTAATTATTCCAGTCATAAGAAAGCTTAAGTGCTGTAAATACATTGATAAGTAACACCCCATAGCTTACCCTCCTCAATTTGATCAAGCAGCAACGATGAGGATGATATTATTTAAAATGCCTTCTATAAACATGAGCAGCAACTGCTGTCACACAAGCAATCAAATTCATACAATTCTCATACAATAAATATAGGAAAACAATAAAACATTACAATAGTATAAGGATAAGTCATTACCTTTCCGTTTGTTTTGTGTTCTTTTTCATCGTGCTCCTCTTCAACCCCTTCTGCAACAATTCATTGCAAAAATTAGTTTTGGTAGAATTAATGTTGGGAAACTATAACACATTACAATAGTATAAGGGTTAAAGTCATAACCTTCCCATTTATTTGCATTCTTTTCCATTATGCTCCCTCACCAACCCCTCCTGCAACATCCATTGCACTCATCACATACAAAACAAGAATGCATCCAAGGATTACCTGATACTAGCAATTATCATATACAAAACAAGATTTTTTTAAAACTATTCTAGCATGAAATAAATACAAAGAATGCACAAAAAACTCGTATATAATATTATCAATCAAGCCCTATGAAATGATAATATAAAAGGGAAAAAAGAAAGCATACAACCAGGACTAGTAAGCTGGGTCTTTAACAGCCAGCACTTGAAGATGTCTGAGCAGAATTCCTCATGGAAGGAATCAAAAATGTTGGCCCTATTAGTCTGCTTCTAAACCATGAAAAGACAAACAAAATAAATTTCTTCAAATTGAACATAAGGCTTTAGAATACTGAATCAATAAATACTGAATCACAACCGCAGGCCAAGTAAGGTGGGTCTTCAACAGCCAGCTCTTCAAGACATCTGAGTAGATTTCCTCATGGAAGGACTTCAAAATGCTAGCCCTACTGGTCTCCTTATTACCTTTCACAAGACAAACAAAATAAATTTCTTCAAATTGATATACAACTTTAAATGGATTTAGGATAAGGATTTTCATGCTATGCTGTCAGATTTCAAAATCAAAAACATGTAGGACCCGAAAAAAAATACTCCCTCCGGTCCTAAATATAGGACCTAATTGACTTTTCTAGAAAATCCTTAAAAAAAGCAAAATAAGTTAATTATAAATTGATTTACCTAATTTTTTACCTTAAACTAGTTTATTTTACCTATAAACTAATGGATAATCTAAAACTATATCAAATATGTCATCATTTAATAACCTATTTCGCAACCTTAATCTCTCCAAAAAAAACTCAATTAGGTCCTATATTTAGGACCGGAGGTAGTAGGTTAAAATCAAAACAGCAAGTTAAGTGTATGTATCATCATGACAACGTCCAATTAGAGCTGACTATGCTATCAAAATGTACTCCTACAACAAACACTTCGATAAATTTCTAAATTGACCTTACCTTATATATCAAAGCTGATTTAATATGGTTGATAAAGTCTAAATTTTTTGTGTAAGAAGCTAAAAACATGGATGAACTTTAGAATACTGAATCAATAAATGCCAGTTTGTAAGGGCAACAAAATACAAGCCAAATCATAATCCATAAATACAAGAAAAGGCCAATATTAATAGGACAACGATTTATGAGTAAAGAAAGAAGAAAATCAGAATAAAATCAGAATAATTAATCATCACCATCATTTATATGATTAAGGTTATATTCTTCCTTCGCCTCTTGGTCTTGCTTTTGCTGAATGAAAGCTTCCGCCAACGATATTGTCTAAGAGAGTAAGACTCACAAAATTTGAATTTGAATTGAAGTGAGAGGAAGAGAGAAAGAAAGACAGAGAATGAGGCAACGGCTCTCTCTGATTGTGTATTCTATTTATTTATACTTTTTATTTCCTACCATCTTTAGGAATGAGTGAGGAGGGTACTGATGAGTGATGACAGTGATGAGATGAAGCTACCGTTACTGTTCGCAATTAGCAAACTTTCCTCTTTTTTTAGCTAGTGTTATTAGCAAACTTTCCTTTTTTTTGTTTTTTTTTTTTACCCAAGGGTATCCCCACCCGGCGTGTCAAGTGAGACTAATCCCTCGCTGTTCTGAAGTCCCATATAGGGGTAGACAGCTGGCCTGTGAATTTGCTCCATTCGCAAGAGCTGGGGATCGAACCCCCAACCACTTGCTTAAGGGACGAGAGTACTTACCACTCACGTCAACCTGCCAGGTTATTTCTTTTGCTTTTTTACATCAATCCTTCTCACTCTTTTTTTTTATATACATTTAATCCTTCTCACTCTTTTTTTAATCCATAATCAAGGTATCCCCTCACTCGACAAGTGAGAGACTAGTCCCCCGCTAATTTGTAGGCACCTTAAAGGGTGAGACAGCTGACCTGGGAGATTTAATGCTTCTCCATACCCAACGCCACAGATTGAACCCCAGACAATTGGTTAAGGGTGAATGAGTCTTTGTCACTCAACCACACACCCCAGGTTTAATCCTTCTCACTCTCCTCCTCAATAATAAGATCACTTTCTTTTTTTTTTATTACACTATAAGATCACTTTCTTTTTTGTAAAATTAATGAAGAAAATTGGACCACTAAATCTTTTTATCAGAAATGACCATTGAATTATAATATATGATACATTTAATTACTTATGGATTACTTTATAAGTAAAATAAATTAGTTTTGAACGAAAAATAATTATTGACATTTTAAAAATGACTAACTTTTCATTCCATTTAAAAATGCTTTGTTGGGGAAAAGGAATATATTCTTCATTTTCTTTCAATTTTAGATTCGCAGAGAATTTCGTTTTTATTTTTACAAAAAAAAAATCATTTCACTTATAAAGTACACTATGATCTAAAGAGTGAGATATATTGTGCAACGAAAAACCGTAATATAGACCTCTTGACACGTCATAATACGCGACATCCTTCACATTTTTTCAATTCTTTTGCCAACTACCGACATATTTTCTTGTAGTGATAATATTTTTTTTTTGAACACATTTTTCGGACCAAACACAACATCAAAACCAACTAACGCGGTTGGTAAGCTGAAGTGCGAATGTCCTACTTATATACTCACACATACACACATTCCTGGTCAATGTGGAATAATATTTCAATACAATGTAATAGAACGAAATATCTCAGAGATCCATAGCAATAAGATAATAAGTTGATCATGCGATGCCATCAACAAAAATCACTTCGACATTTTTGTTAAAGTTAAGGAAGCAAATTAGATAAGTAAATCATAACATATGTCACGTGTAATTAGAATATATGTTAGTTTAAAATTAAAATGAATTAATTTTGAAAAAAATTAGACAATTTAAAGTGATCTATTTTGCAGCTTTAACTTTTAAAAAAATGTCAAAGTGCTTGCCCCTTTGAATAAAAAAAAAGTATATAATTTTTAGTGCAGATTTGATAGAAGTTTATTTTTTTAAATAAACGGATTATACTTTCATTTGAATATAATACTTATAACACTAAAGAGTTTAATTTTATATAATTCCAAACGAAGCATTGCCCCTCCCCACCTTCTACGAAAATTTAAGTCCCAACAGAATTTAATTTAAATATATGCAACGGAGAAAGATTTAAATATAAAATAAGTTGTATTTTATTCTAAATTTAAATTTTTGTTAATTTAAAAAATAGAGAGATTTTTAAGATTTGAATTTAAAACAAAAATAAAGCATTCTTTCTAAATTTTAATTTTCAAGAAATAATTTAATAATTTTTAAATTAAAAAGGCTTTGAGAATCATTGATATCTCTCAATGACAAAATGGAACAAATGAGATACGTATGTTGAAGAAAATATAGTAGAAAGGTTAATATAAATAATTTTTTTTTTTATTTTCAAAGCAATGTTTGGTGGTTCTAATAATAGACTGATTCCACTTGTCCTGTGGCAATGTAAGTTCATAATAATAGTGACCTCCCTTTATCTTGAAATACTTATCACGGCCATATACAGCCTATGACTATTTGATCAAGATAAATGTGGATAAAATAATCTTTTTAAAAAATGCCAGAAGAAAGAGTGGCAATTACATCCCATGGAAGGGAACTGATCACAAACAATCAGGTTTTCTAGAAAATAATCCTATATCCTATACTTATTAATCCTATGGAAAACGGCTCATTGGCTTGAAGATTTTGGAGACGGCTTCTCTCTTATTTTCCTGTTCATTTTAGCCACTTCTGTTTAGTTTTGTCGTCTTGTAACTTGTAAGACGACGGCTTCTCTCGCGTTCTTGCCTCCTTCTCTCTTTTCCTTCTCTTCTCACTCCCGATCCCAACTCAACCTCACATCTCATCTCATCTCATCTCATCTCATCTCATCTCTCTTTCCGTCGATGCCGTCGCCATTCATTCTCATCCCTTCACCGTCGCCGTTCCCGCTCTTCGCCATAATCTCTCTTCTTCAAAAATCAATCATAGCTTACTGAAATCGAAGCTATGGAGACCATTCACCACCCTCCTCATTATCTCTTCTTCTTATTGCCCTTGTCGTCGCTGGGTCTGATAGAGGATATCCCACGGTCTAGGGTTTGTAAGCCCTTGATTCACTTTTGCTCTCCCTCTCTCACATATAATTTTTCGTCCCTTCACTTTATTTTGTTTTTATCCTAATATTTTAAAGTTTTGTTTCATGTTCGTCATTTTTTGTTTCTTGCTTAGCATTTGATGGGAGTGGGAAGCCGATGGTTGGTTTCATCTTTGCTGTAAGTAGGATCTTTCTTGAATTAAATCTTTTTTACTTGCTTCCTTTGGTGTGTCTCTTGCTAATGTAAATTGAAATTTTGGGATTTGGGGGGTGGCGCACCTAGAGATGGGATATAATGCCATTACAGATATGCCAGTTTGACCATGGTAGATTCCTTCTTTTTGCTGCATTATTATGTTTGATGTATAGTAGATTGTTTTGCTCTTTAAATTTGCCATTATTCCGCTGTGCATGTGGAATTTGATTTTCAATCTGTTTGGCCTTTTATTTTGAATTGAATATCTGTATCTGTCTATCTATTTCTAATTTCTGCATTTTCTTTGATTTGCATTCTTTGAGTTTTGTTAATTGGATCGGTCTATTTGTAGACCTAATCCCCTTTACATTGTAATTGATTATATCATTCCAAGTTTAGTCAAAAGGAAGTTTCTACCATGTCTGGGGAAATATTGATGCTCATCCATGCTATATTGTGGGGGGAGAGTTTATATTTAACTCCCTCCCAAGTCCAATAATTGATTCTGTTAACAGCAAAATTGTGGCCTTACCAAAAGTTTGGACATCACTATCAATTGATATATAATTTCTATGTTTAGTCCTTTGGTGGACACTGCTTCTGTGTTCTAACTAATGACAGCTGGTACTCTAGGTTCTTACGTAAGAATAACTTCATGTCAAAAGGCTTGGAAAATACAAAATGATAACCAAGTTACAAGATTCCATCAGAATCATAACAAAGGCATGGGAGTAGGATATGCATGTCCGGAAAACAATGAAAAATATGCTGTGAAAGCAGCATCTGAACAATCTTTTGCATATGAATCCTGAGATTTTAATCTTACATATGTGATGAATATAATTAAATTGTGAGCCTATTCTATAATTCAGTGGCAAATTCGCTCTGCTGAATGTCTTAAGGTGCTCTATTTTTGTGGTTGGTGGCTGTTGTGTGTTGATTAGGTACTGCTATGGCAGATTCAGATGATTATAATCCTTCCAAGTATACAATATTGATAATCAAAAATAGAGCAACATCACATCATCATTGAACTTGTAACAATCATGACTTCTAACAAGCTTATGTGGATTTTTATATTGTACTGCTGAGGAAACTTTTAGCTAATCCTTTCTGAATATTGTATTTGATTTAATCATTTACAAATTCATTTGCTTATCCCCTAATTTTTATATTGCACTGCTGAGGAAACTTTTAGGTAAATTTAATATTTTCACCTGCTTATCCCATAATTTTACTAATTTTCATTTGCCTCAAGCTTACCCGAGTTTTCTGGATATTGTATTTGATTTAATCATTTACAAATTCAAATGGGCAAGGAATGTTATGCACAATAGTTAGTCTTGGTTCATTTCCCATGTTGGTTCCATGTTTGCAGAAGGGTAGTGTGTGAATATTCCACGGGAGGAGAAATTGGAGATGATGATTACATTTTTGCATTTCAGTAAGCTTTTGTGACATGACCTATTCTTTTTGTGAATTCTAAGAATATATGCCTTTGATGAGATTTGTTGTCAAGGAGTTCCTGCCACAGACTTTTCATCCAAGTCAGCTAGCTTCTTCTTTGATGCAGCATGGTTGAGCAATTTGCTTGATGCTTATGAAGGAGGTTGAGATGGGTTCAAAATTACTTTGTGCTCTATAACTATTGTAATGATCTTGATTGTTTCACACAGCTATGTTTTACATGATTTTTAACCTCCTTAAAATTTTTTATTTGGTCTTTGCAGATCAAAATGCATGGAGTTAAAGACATTGGACACGTTCACACAATTTCAAGGTATGTCTAATCGCTTACAAAGTTGCAACTCTGGGGATTATTGTCCAAGCAGATATAAACAGATTTGTGGATCTCTCTTAACAAGGTGATATCACATATGGAGCCTCTGGGGGTTCAATATTCGATATGGTCCAAGCAGCCATATAAACAGATTAGCTAGGAGTTGCATTTTCAAACATTTTGTTCAGTTATATGGTGTAGTTGGCATTAATTGTCTACATTATCCGCTGCCTTTTATTTTAATCATCAAACTCACAACATCACCTATTTTGCCACTTTCATTATTTCTGCATTATTCTACTTGCTGGAATTTGAAATTGTATCTTTGGTTCATTCTTCTTATTGTGATTTCAATTAATGGTCTTTCCTTTCAATGTATCTAATCATTACAATTGTGCTGTACAAATATTGCATACTCTGATCAAGGCTTCAATCTGATTTCAGCCAATTAATGTGATATGCAATAATATTTCTTTTTCTTTCTTTTTTGATGCAGACAATGTTTCTTATCTATATAGTCCAAGTCTTTTGTCCTCTTTTGTTGCTTTAATTACTCAATATCATTGCTTTTATTTGACCTTATTCTCTTATTATTACTAGCTGTTTGTCTTTTGTTCTTTCATGAGCATACACCACATTATTTAATCTACTTAATCATTTTCTTGTCATCAGTACTGTATATGTTTCATTTTATTGTTTGTTCAATCTTTGCAGAAACAATTTTTCTGACATATGGATTGATGGCGAATTGCTTAAACTTATGTAAGTTTGATTAAGGGATTGAAATGGGGGAATATTAAAATTTTACATAGGGAAAGATTGGTTTTTTTTGGTTGGGAGTGAGATGTTGGCTATGGAGAAAGATTTTGATTCAAAGTTGAAGATTAAGGAGAATTCTTCTGGTGAAGGGAATGTGCAGAGATCTAAGAGCCCCTCAGGAGAATTTCTCCATTCAGGATTATGAGTTGGGGAAGATCTATGGTGTTGGCTCTTATTCTAAGGTTTGTCATCATCATGTTTGATTTGCTTCTCTTGGTTTTGTTTGCTTTTGCATTTTGATTGATGCACCTTTCTGAACATGACATTAATGCTTATATTCTGATATATCTTTCTTAATGCTGTCAAATCTTTACTGTTTAACTATTTGTGGGCTTTACTTAATAGTTGGATGTAGTTTTTGATTTTATCTCATGAAATGTTGTATATTTGCGTTTGTGTGTTAATTTCGATATGATTGAAAGCTTAAATTGTGAGTAAAAGCTTTGTATAGTTTTATTAATATGTTTCATGTGCCTGTTAACATTGCCCTGTGAAAGCTTTTAGGATTTGAAATGTGGATAACTCACATGCTGCAGTCCAACATATAATATTTTTGCAATGATTAGGACTACCTGGGCAGCAAGGTCTTATTCTTGCTTTGTGAACAATGTGGAGAATCATTTCATCTCTGATGCATGTCTGTGTATTTTGAGACTTTGGTAACCATTTGTGACTTAAATGATGAAGTGCTTAATCATCCACTAGGATTACCACCTCTTACATTAACTTTTTCTCTTGGAAATCATTATAGTATATTTCTGTGTCAGGACACTGGAATATCAGTCTTTTAGTTCATAACTTTATCCATAATGTTAAATTTTCCTGTTCCTATGGTTTAGTGATCTGTTTTAAATATAATTTTCAATCCATCGCAGAAAAAAATGTTAAATTTGATGTTATCTTATTTTAGAACTTAAAAATCTCAAGCTTTTGTTATTTATTTGAATATATTCTCCATTTCTTTCAACTATCACCACGTCCTTTTTTTCATCTAATTTTGTTTTATTTTTGTGTATTAGGTTGTGAGAGCAAAGAAGAAGGACACAGGAATTGTATATGCATTGAAAATCATGGATAAAAAAATTTATTACTAAAGAGAAAACAGCTTATGTGAAATTGGAGCGCATAGTGCTTGATCAATTGGATCATCCTGGCATTGTGATCCTATTTTTTACATTTCAAGACACATTTTCCATTTGTAAGTACCCTTAGGCTTTGTTTCTCTATATAATCTCATTCAATGTTGTTCCTCCTCTTTTTTCATTTCAGTCCTGCTTTTGCTTCCCCTATTTCAATCTCTTAATTAATGTTGTTTCTTTTTATTGCAGAAACAAACATTAACTTGGTAACCTATGAATTTCAGAATTTGATTTTTTTAATAATCAGAGGACATCAACTGATACTTCTTGGCTTAAATGGCAGAGATATGGCTGGAGTAAATACCTCTTTTATACTATATTTTAATTTATTCCCTTTCATCAAATTTTTTCTTTTGGTGATATTTTATTTGATTTCTGACTTCCCCTCTTTTTTCTGTTGCATGCCCTCCATTTGCTCCAGTGCTGCCACAAGAGAGAAGTAAGTATATGGAACTTTGATCTATCCAGATTCTTCTCTTTTTTTTTTATTTTTCACCTCTTGATATTAGTTCATATCATTCATTGGCGTTTGGACTGAAAAGTTACCTTTTTAAGGCATTTTTGTGGCTTCTACCAATTTCTGAATTACTCCTATATTTTAATTCTTTTCGTGATCATTTTGGGGCGATTCTTTGACATTGGCAAACTTTATTTTAATCTTCTCGGTCATTTTAAACTTGGGTTGCTTAGCATATAATCAATTTGTAGATTCAGCAGAAAATTCATTTGTCCATGTGTTGTGGATTTTTAAATTCATCTGTTATACCATTGCTAATTAAGTATATGGTTCATTGTTTTGTTATGCTTTCTTTCAGCCTTTTCTTTTTCATTTTTCTCCTGCTATTGTTTTTTACTGTTTGGTTTGAATATATTATTTCCAGCCTTCTTCATTCTTCATTTTCTTGCTTCTTCTTGCAAAGATTTTCGATTTATTCATGTTTGGTTTTCTTATTCTTCGAACTATCTCCCAAAAGAGAAAGAAAGCTTCTGTGGCGGCCACTAAGAAGAAGCAGGTTGGTTGCTTTTTCTAGAGCTCAAGCAAGTTAGAAGAAAGCAGTACATATATACTCTGAATGGACATCATCACATCAACAAATTGAAGCTGCAACTAATTGAAATATCGCTTACACTAACAAATCTTACAAGTGCTGATCAATGTGTGTTATGTTTCAGGGAGTATTTTTAATGGGAGGTGCAGCTTTGGGAGGAGACCAAGCCCTTCACATGGCTATGAGCAGAATTAGCTCAGGTCTTGACCAGGATAAAACAACCTACACACACAGACACCAATATTTGTATACATGTTCTTAGATTTTTACCAGCAACATTCTCATTATGCTTACTTGAATCTCAGAAGCGGTAATGTTCGGCGTAGAATATGCTAGATGGTTGGAAGAGCACCATAGAATAGTGTGCGAATTAAGAGCTGCAGTTCAAGAACATCTTCTAGAGAATGAGCTTCGGTTGTTTGTAGATAATTGTTTGTCTCATTATGACCAATAATACATCTCAAGACTGTTGTTGCCAAAACTGACATATTCCACATCGTATTTGACATGTTGAAGACCACACATTGTTTCATGTGGATTGGTGGTTTCCGCCCGTCTGAACTCATTAAGGTACACCTCCTATAATATTGTGTGGCAACCACACATGAATCAGATAATGTAATCCATATCAACACGGAGTCATTTGTCATGAGGACCATTTTGTTTCAACCTAATTGAAAATGGAAAGGGATGGGTTGGGTTGTTCTTAACATCGCTTACATGCCTAACTTAACAATGTAGGAATTTAAGTGTAATGTGGACAATAAAATGCAGGTGTCGATTTTTACAAACTGAAGGTTATAGTATTTTGATTTGAAGTATGTCCCTTGCAATATGCATTGACCTTATCTCGTCATATTTTCAAATTTGGCAGGAGTATTCATGTTGTACATCTCCTCCCTTAATAATTTTCTTTGATTCTAACATGTAGGTAATGAAGAATAATTTTGATAGTTTAGTGACCCTTTTGTGATGGGGACCACAAGTGGATATAAGACCTATGGTGTGCTTTCCTTTGTTGATGGATATCCTGCCAGCAACAAACCATTCAGTAGCATTAAATTAGCGCCTACTAGAACATTTTCTGTGATGTTACCGTCCAATGCTGTATTTTACTGTCATTTTGTCTGCCTCATGACATTGTTATGCATGGTTTGTAATTTTGTTATATTGTTTCTTAATCTGGTTTCGAATAAAATGGATATTTGTTTGGTTCGTCACTTAACTATTATCTTTTGTTAGTTAGTCATTGTTTAATCTAGTTGAGTTATAACGAAGTCCATGTAGCCAATAAATGTTGGTTTAATTGTTAAAGGAGTTGGCTAATAATCATACGATTTTATAATCAAATGACACCGATGTGAAGACATTATTGGTAGACAATCTATAAGTGATCTGTAAGTGCTCTTTATGTTTAGAGATTGTCTTGGTCTTGATAAACATACGTAACCCAACTCACCTAAAATTTTTACTATCAAAATAAAATCCATGTAATCATGTAATTTGGGTGATATTAAATGGAGTGATTTAAAATTGTCACTATAGAAAAGGCAATTGTTTTTAACAACTCAATTACTATTCAATTTGATAACACCCTAGTTGACATGAACTTTATTTTAATTTAACCTTTTTTCGCCAATGAACTGTATTTATAATTTAATTACCTTAAGGGATCTGGTCCTAACTAAATTTCTTCATATGCCTAACTATATTTTTTTCTCTCGAAAGTAATTTTGTAGTTTTATCTATTACCTTTGAAAATTTTGAAAATAAAAAATGATGGGAAAATTAATATGAGGTCCCTCACAAGGGATTTAATACTAGAAAAGTCCCATAAACTTCCCATATTAAAGTAGGGTCCCTAGGCACCTTACTTTAATACTCCCTCTGGTTCTAAATATAAGACCTAGTTGACTTTTTTTTGGAGAAGTTAAGAAAGCAAAATAGGTTAGTTAACTATGTACTTCATCCGGTCCTAAATATAAGACCTAATTGACTTTTTCTAGAAAATCCTTAAAAAACAAAATAAGTTAATTATAAATTGATTTACCTAATTTTTCCCTTAAACTAGTTTATTTTACCTATAAACTAATGGATAATCTAAAAATATATCAAATATGTCATCATTTAATAACCTATTTCGCAACCTTAATCTCTAAAAAAAAGTCAATTAGGTTCTATATTTAGGACCAGAGGTAATATTTGATATTTTTTTAGATTACCTATTAGTTTATAGGTTAAATAAAGTAGTTAAAAGACCAATTTGCCAAAAGTTAGGTGAAACAATTTACAAGTGACTTATTTTACTTTCTTAGGATTCCCCAAAAAAGTCAACTAGATATTATATTTAGGACTTGAGGTACTACTATATTCAAATATCAAAAGACCAATTTGCCCCTTTCTCATCAAAGGAAATTCATTTCCCTCCTTTCCTCAAGCTCTTGTGTGAAAAATGATTAGAGGAACTCAGATCCTTGCTCCTGCAGATCAAAAGCATTTCTTCTTCCTCCTCCAAAATTGAAATCGTGGACATCGAAGTGTTCGTCACCAATCAATGCTTCTTCTCCAAATTTTCTTCTTCTTCGTTCTAGCGTTGAATTGAAAGCGCCTTCTTCTCCTCCAAATCCTCACACTATGGTATTTCATCTTCCAATTTCCCTTCTTTTCTTTTTTTTTTTCAATTGGCCAGGAAATACAAAAATGAATGTTGTTCTTCATGGGTTTTGCTTGTTCTTGCTATGAATTTTTAGTCGAGTTGAAAAATATTACTTACGAAGAAATAGGGCAAAGCATTGATTTCAGTTTGTAAGGATCTCCGCAAGAGGTTCAGGGGATTTCGATCGATTTGCACTGTGGGTGAGAATGAGTGTTGAGCATGAGTGAAGGATTTCGATTTGATACTTAGAAAGCAAGGGCAAGTTGGTCTTTTGGTATTTGAAAATTATTAAAGTAAGGTCCCTAGAGACCCTACTTTAATATGGGGAGGAGTTTATTAGACTTTTCTAGTATTAAGTCCTGTCAAATTAATTTTACCAAAAATGATCTTATTATAGGAGTATTTATATTTATATTTAGGAGTTACATTACATCTAGTAAAATAAACAGAGTTATTGAGCTTAGGTATTTATATGTCTATATCCTCCCAACAACACAAGCACGTAGTTGAGAATTGTTTAGAGTTGGCCATTGAGAGGTTCCTCTTCTCTGGTCTCCCATACAATCAAATCAAATGGTGAGTTTGTTTCTCCTAATCTCAATTTCCTCTTGTTGTTTAAACAAACTGGATCTCCCCCTCAATTACGTTTCTATTCTATTTTCACATTTCACTTCACAGAATGCTTCTTTTTAATCTTGTTATTATGTTCTTGTTCATGTTATCCCCGATTTCACTTCTCCCTGCTAATCAGTTTTGAAACCCTTTTGACTAACTTGAGAGATTTTCTAGTTTTATGCTATGCCCAACTAGTTCATTTCTTATGGTCCTCTTTTTTGACTCTGGATGAAATTTATGTTCTTTGTGTTACAATCGTGATCCCTTCACTAGATCTCGCTAATTTCTTAGATCCCCAACTTCCTTGTACTTAGATTTTTAATTTTGAAGAATAATCAGTTGTGCCCTGATGCTAAGCGAATAAGCTTTGTCTCCTTTGTTGTTGATGATTGTTGAATTGGGATAAGTTTTATTAGATCAGTGGTTTTCCCTTATAAGCAAAACTCTTTCATGACTTAATCTTTAATAGCTTACCCCAATGTTTAGATCACGAGGAGAGAGTAAAAACTACTCCCTCTGTTCTAATTATAAGATCACTTTCATATTTCAATTTGTTACTAAATATAAGATCACTTTCTAATTTTTCCGAATTCACCTCATAATACTTATTAACAATAAACAAACAAGGGATGGAGTGTGGGGGATAAATGTATATGGTATGGGTGAATTGGTAATATCATGTGATAATAACTAAATTAACTAACATCCTTAATCTAATCAAATTAGGGAAAATGATCTTATAATTAGGTCTACAGTGACAGCTTTCTTCACTCTGCCATTCCTTGTAACGCAGATACAACCTGAAACTATGTGTGTCAATGGTATTTTGACAATTCATAACCATAAAAATAGCAAAATTAGGACCTTATCAACTTCTTCTGGGAATGAAACTAGTCAATGAAAGTTTAGATCATATCTTTATTAGGATATGTCTACAAGGAGCACCTTAAATGAAAACTATCTGTACTTCATTAATTCATATAAATTAGCCTCTTTCATCCAGAGAATCTCCTTGTTTATAAACCTCAGATCTTGCTATATTATGACTGTAACATTTCTCTTGAATATATCCTCTTACTGGTTCAAAATGTTCTTAGTTAGAACAACAAAAGTAATCATTGGGTGCTTGGTCATTATGTTAATCATTTAAGTGAGATTTAATGCTGTGTATTTGCATTTCTAATCTTATATTTTTTTTATTTTCTCAGCCTACAGACCTCGTAATGTAATGATCAGTTTGAAGTAATTTGAGCATTCAATAGCAGGACATGGAAAACTTTCAGATATAGTAACTCACTACTAGCAGTTGATACAATAGTGCATGAAACATGTTTCTTCCTACCTTAGCTTGTACTTAATGACTGACATAAATCTAATTAAATTAGGGAAAATGATCTTATACTTGGGAACGGAGGTAGTATATATGCTGTTGGTGATTGGTGAAGTTATGAATGGTGCTTTTGCATTATGAAGTTCTAACTTCTAACACAGCGAGCAAATTAGAAGATCCATACAACCTTAGGCATTTTCACAAGTTTTCTTACAGATTGATCTACATTTTACCCTGGATGACACTTAGTAAGGATTCAGATTTTATCTGAAGCTTCATGGTTGCCATCCTGTATCCGTTGATATTTGTCACTAACCCTTCCTTTATTGGTGAACTTGGCTGACTATTACATGCAGGTTATGTCACAAAACATTATTATGTATAGATTTGGATTCTCTCAATTTTCTTCAAAAAATTTACTTAGTCAATTTCAGGGATATGTGGATACAATAATGAGTGTGCCCTGTTGAGTGGTAGAGTGAGACTTCACTCGAATGGGGGCTTTTGATGTGTCTGAATACTGCACTGTTATATCTGTCTCCCTGCAAAATTGGCATCATTAATTGATATCAAGAGGAAGTCCACTTATGAAAATGGCAATCACTATTTATTCTTATCATATAAAAGTGCATATGACTATATGATAATTGGATAGGAAGTTTTCCCCTTTTTTTACCAGGATTGTCAGATACTTGAGCTCATAACATTTAAGCTTTTAGGTAGATCTTATGATTATTAACTTGTACTCCCTCCATCCCAAAATATAAGCTTCACTTTGGTGAAAGTATGTGCCCCAATATAAGCTTCATTTTAGGTGTGTGAGAATTCAAGGCATTTATTCCAATTTTACCCATTGCTTATCTTTTCCTGATGCATTCTCTTTTATTTTTATTATATCTTATTTGTCACATTCTCTCTCCTTTTCTTTTCCTCATGCATTCTGTTTCATATATATTAAGAAGGGCATGACTGGAAAACATATCATATTTCCAACATAATTGTAACAAATTTGACTAGTTTTTCTTGATAAACATAAGTTAGTTATTGTTAGTTTATTTGGGACGGAGGAAGTGCTGTTTAATGTGCAGATGACTGAATGGGGCAGTGTTATTGTACTCCAGCAATTCTGCATGATGGTATTCAGTTAACTTTCTTGATTTGTTTCCATTTTCACCATACTATGTTACTTGGCACTTGCAGATTCAGTTTGTGCTGCTTATTAGCCGTCAAGGGAAGGTGAGACTTACAAAATGGTATTCACCATACTCACAAAAAGAAAGAACAAAGGTAATTTTGGCAACTGTGTTTTCTGTTTTTCATTTTCCAAAGATTGCTAGCCACCTCAGTTCTTATTATTGCAGTTTCTCTTTAACACCGGCGACTGTGTATATGTCTCTATTTAATCTTAACATTAATTTATCTTGCATAAATTATGATGTCATTTTACTCCATGTTGAATTCGTTGTATTTCTTCATGACCCATCTCTAACTATTACATCTGTTTTGGAAAGGTTCTCCGTGAGCTCAGTGGAGTGATTCTTTCTCGTGCTCCCAAGCTTTGTAACTTTGTAGATTGGAGAGGATATAAAGTTGTTTATAAAAGGTATTTTACCATGAAACCATGGCCTTTCAGCATATATTACTATTCTTTTGAAAAGCACAGTTCAGGTTATCGTGATGATGATTAATTGTTTTTATATTGGGCGTCCTGTGCAGATATGCTAGCCTCTACTTTTGCATGTGTATTGATCAAGAAGACAACGAATTAGAAGTGCTTGAAATAATTCATCATTATGTTGAGATCCTTGATCGATATTTTGGCAGTGTGAGTTCTTTTAAGCTTTCACTTTGTAGGGTACTGATTGTATAACTGAAGTTTTTCCTTTTATTCTTGGAAAGGATCTAAGAATTCTATGTGTCTTCCATATTTTAATATTAAATATGAATTATTATACTTCGTTTTTGCAGGTATGTGAGTTGGACTTGATATTCAATTTCCACAAGGTTAGTGCACTCATCAGTTGTTAGTCTATGACTTTTATTGATGATCCATTCAGGATGAATCAACTTACGATTTTATAATTTATATCATATGAATTTCATTACAAATTTGAAGTTAAAATGCCCCTCAGCGCAAAGTTAATTTGTGGACCATATGAAAGGCATAAATTCAAGGGGCCAAAACACTAATTTAACCTGCTCTTTTGATTCATAAAATAAGCTCTTTTCTGATTTGTTCTTTGTTTTGTTTATCATGGAAGGCCTACTATATACTTGACGAACTTCTGATTGCTGGTGAGCTTCAAGAGTCCAGCAAAAAAACAGTTGCACGGTTGATAGCTGCACAGGTAAGCTATACAGCATTTGGCAGTTTATTTGGAGAAGACATTTTCTTCTTACAAGCCTCTAAGAACACATCACTTAATGTTTTTATTTCAGGATGCATTGGTGGAGACTGCAAAGGAGGAAGCAAGTTCATTAAGTAACATAATTGCACAGGCCACCAAGTGAAGGGGCAAAATGACACAATTTCTTGCTAAAATGATAGGGTCCAATTTCAGATCTTGCTGTTTTCACAACTTTGAATTTCTTTATTTGGTCCCCTTTTCTCTTCTGGTTGGCCTTCAATTTCTGTTATGTATATGCTGATGAGATGTCTATTACTGGTTGCTCAGTTGCCTCTGAAACACTAGACTTTAAAATTTGGTCTTAAATGGAATTTTATTTGTTTGAATTTGTTTTACTTTATGTTTGGGACAGATTAATTGTTGACCTTGAGCAGTTGAGCGGGTTCTTTTTACTTTTTTGCCGGTAGAGTTGTTTCTTTCATTATGGATATATTTTCATCTCCCCTTCAAAGGGATTCTAATCAGGGGGGAGATGGAGTAATTTCTTTTTCCCTTGGTGGTGAGGATTGTTGAAATCTGCAATATACTCATTCTGTTTTACGTAACCCACCATGTATTGGTTTTCACTTATAATAAACAAAACCACTGAGAGGTCCTAAAAAAGAATGAAATTTTAAAGGAATACGAGCACCTAGATTGGTAGAAACTCCGTAGCTTTGAAATTTGTTTCTTCCTTTTTTTTTAATAAAAAATTTTGTTGCTAAGCAATTATCGTAACAATTTTGTTGCTAAGCAATTATCGTAACAATTTTGTTGGAGATATTTTCAGTTGGTAAACATAGGTTCTCACCATATAGTTCATCACACTGTAAGAGGTTGGACTTTTATGGTCGAAATAATTCCTACTGGTTGTACTAAGAAAAGTGGAACATGCTCTTGTGCGTGAGTAATAGGCAATGCCAGTTTGAGACAATTAGGACAACTGAATTTTATTACAAACCAACAAATGACCGAAAATAGCCTGACGGCCCAAGAACCAAACCATGGTAGATACAAACTCTATCTCTCTTACAATAGCCGGACAAAAAACTTGGAAGAGTAGATTAGTTCACATGTGTTATAGTAAGTTGCATCTCAACAGAAGTCTACTTTCATGTGGACCTAAAAACATGGAAGACAGAATCTTAGTTTTATTTATTATAAAAGGCTTTCTCTATAGTCTACATGTTCTACATGTCTTCATTAGCTTTCATACATACGCATACAAAAGTGGGTATATTATCCTTTGCAAGGATCTTAATAATGATACTCCAATGACGACATCCGTGGATTTTGTACAGAACTTGTATAGGATTTTTCTAGAAGTGATGACTTTGGACCACCTAATCTTTAAAGGGATATAATTATTAATTGCCCTTTTCAAAATATAATAGGGACCGGAGGGAGTACATATTTACCTAATTTAATTAGATTAATGTTGTTAGTTAAATCAAAGATCTTGCTTATCTAATCCACTTAGTTACTTTACTATTTGTTCATTTACTTTTTGTTGATCAATTTACTGCATTTCCTTTTCTTTTTCATGATTTTGTTAGAACTATATAATCTTTCTTAATTAATATCATTTTATCTTTTTTGTTAAAAAATGTTATTATTTAAATTAGTTAAAATCACGCTATTGACTTAACACCCCATTCACCTACATTTCTACACCATTTATCTCTTGCTTTTTTATTATTGAAAAGTATAAAAAAGCAAGAAAAGTGTGGTGGAAGAAGTGGAAGTAGAAACCTTTGAATTTGAAGGTCTTATGTATATGGAGGAAAAGTAGTGTGTGTGAGCGCGCCATCATAGTATATACCATAATTTACAATTGGTTTGCAAATGGACATCATATTATTTTGACATTAAATAACTTCTACCTAAAAGATAGTTCAAAAATTTGACTCACTTACAAAGTAACCATATATTTATTCTAAGACTGATCCGAGCTAGATTGCTACGGAGTACGTATGTGATAATCTGTTCAAATTCAGTAATGCTAATCAATCCAACCCTTAAAGAAAATTCCAAACATTGAAGAGTTCTAGTGGTATCCTCTCCCATCCATTTTATCAGCTTCACCCATTTATAAAATTCTTTGAGCTGGGATTTTCTCCATGTGTATATGAGCAATATGTGATTTGTTTGTTACTCCATTAAGATGTTTGTTTAATTTAGTGTGTTTATTTTTTAAGTTAAGTTAATGTTATTTTTTTTTATCCATGATCAAGGTATCCCCTCACTCGACAAGTGAGAGACTAATCCCCCGTTAATTTGTAGGCACCTCAAAGGGTGAATTTTGCCATGTTGTGATCAATTAGATTCTAATAATTCCTAACTGATATTAAATGTATTCTAAAACGTGTGTTTCTCTCCTCTGATGAAAATTGCCTATTAGACATGATTTAGGTCAGGTCTAGATGCAGGGTCTAAATTTAAGCTTTTTATAATAAAACATCACCATACTCTATTACAACAATTGCCAAAAACAACAATAAATTTAATCAATATTTTTTAACAACTGAATTATTAATAAATTGAATTCCGGCCCTTCATATTTTCCAAACAGTATGACATTAATTAAATTTTTTGAATTAATTATTTATAATTAAAGTTTGCAAATGAAATAATATACCATCAATATTTCAATTCAACAATACCCAAATTCAATGAAATAACCATTCATCATAAGCACCGCGTTAGTTGATTTTGTTGTTGTGTTTGGTCCAAAAAATGTGTTAAAAAAATGGCATGTGCCATGCGTATGTTGGTGTGGGTGGCTCTTGCGCCGTACTGGGGGTCCCTGTAGGATCTCTTAGTCCCACATCGACCAAGAATGTGTGTGTGAGAGAGTATATAAGTAGGACATTCGCACTTCAGCTTGCCAACCGCGTTAGTTGGTTTTGCTGTTGTGTTTGGTCCGAAAAATATGTTAAAAAAAAAAACCATTCATCATAAGCATTACACAAACCACCACGAGCTAAATTACATACACAAAATATAATTTGCATTTGTTACGTTTCTGTGGGCTAATCAAGGATTTTAATTACACATTTTCCTTTACGTTTCTGAGGGGATAGAATGCTGACATGCCATAATTAGGTAAAGGAGAAAATTTAGCTCCAATAATATATTATGGTCATGTTCAATATATAATACACTTTTGTTACGTTTCTGTGGGCAAGATTAATAGTGATGTGCAGAAGATATTCACTTTTGTTTCTATTCATGTTTCTGTGAAGCCAAACAAAAGAACTCAGGAAAGTTATATAGTTCGTTATGTGATTATAATAATTGCGTCTAAACATGAACAATCTACTTGCGTCTGGACCAACAGAAACATCAAAGAAAAATCTTATAGTTCCCTTTACAAAAAAGGAAAAAAAACTTCCTCCATTTGTTTTCATTGGATATATATGGAATCTGCATTTCTTTATGTTTGTTTTTCCTTTCTCATCGGTACATTTTCCCACTCTAGAGGAAGCACCGGTGTAAATATCCCAGACCGGCCTATTAAGGCCTATGGCCTGACCTACTAAAAGCCTAGACTATTTTGTATTCTAATAGGACAGACTCAGTCATAGGCTTTTTTAGGACCTATTTGTTTAATAGGTCAGACCCAGGTTAAAAGAAAAGTTATAAAGTCTACCAAGCTGGCCTATTAAATATAAATCTAGGTTAATATTCATTGGGCTAATATTACTAAACCCAATTCTATAAAGAAAGACTGATCAAGTCCAAGTAGTCAGCACACGTCAACACCAATTCAAACATTGCTGCCCCTCATCATTCCCTCAGTCCCCTCTTAATTTGTGGCTTACTCAATGTTATCGTTTATGACCTAATAATTTGTGGCCTACTAGGTCTATCAGCTTATGGCCTATTGGCCTAAACAAATTATCAAACCTCTTAATTAATAGGCTTATAACCAGACCAAACTTCTTAATAGGTCAGGCTCGAGTCTGAAAATGAAGCCTATGATAGGCCACAGACCAGACTCAAACTTATTTATTACATCATAGGTCTGACCTATTAAGGTAGTGGCCTAGACCCTAGGCTATTTCCACCCCTAGAAGCAAGGTAACGGTGAGAGGAAAAAGGATAATCCCCCTTGAAATTTATATAGTATGGAGGTTTGTTTTTCAAAGATAAATCCGTGATAAAGTTCGCGGATTTTTATTACAATTTATTAAAATCTAAAATATTTATACTATTTTCTATATAAAATAAATATTCTAGATGAGATAAAAAGACGGGACAAATTAAAATTCATCTCGTTAATAATCTTATACATTCAGGAATTTTCAATTTTTTGTGGAACCCTGAAAGAACTCAAAGAACTTTGAAATCATTTTTATTTACATTGCAAAATAAAAAACATTGAAAACATGAGATTTAAATTTTTTTTATCCGTTAGTTCCTATTTTTATGGTGCCACGTCAAATTAAAAATTTTATGTCAAATTGTATGTGTCCACTAATGATTAGTCGGGCCACAAATGACGTAGTGCACCTAGTTCACACAAGAATTTCTCTAAAATTTAAAAAATATTCAGATACAAAAATTATTCAAATCTTTTAAAAAAATTATGAAATTTGCAGGTTATTTTGGCCGAATATGAAAACTTGCATTTAGTTTCTTCAACATGAGTAAGTCAAAACCAAAGAAGCTTC
The DNA here is from genome assembly GCA_029929735.1 of Mimosa pudica. Classification (NCBI taxonomy): domain Eukaryota; kingdom Viridiplantae; phylum Streptophyta; class Magnoliopsida; order Fabales; family Fabaceae; genus Mimosa; species Mimosa pudica. Next base: position 2,094,821 of record JAKELP010000040.1, read on the forward strand.
ATAATAATAAGGAATGACAAGAGCAGTCTTTTTTCCAATTTTCCTACTTGTTTGGGTATCGTGGACGGTGGATCAACAAAACTCCTGAGATCTCAATTACTCCATAATGCGCAAATTTCGAAGGAGAAAATAATAATGAAAATTAGTAAATTACTATTTTTCTAAAATTTCAAAACATTTCGACATAATAGAGTAAGTCTTCGCTTGATCTCGTTGCCCACAGTGTAAACTCAATAATTTATTGGGCATGAAGCTCAAACATGTCGACATTTATCCACACTCATACTACATACTCTCTTCTCTTAAAAGTCATTCAATGACTTCCCACTTTTTCTCCATCAATAATTCGTTTTCATAGCTATTTTTTCAATTCCTAAAATTTCGTTAATTTCTAAAATTAGTAATATCAGATCAATATATAACCCCGCCACATCTCAAAAGTCAGAACGTTAGTTTCCGAAAAAAAATATAATTAAGGTATTATCTTTATTATATATTATATATTTTATATCGATCATTGAAAAATTAAATCCCATCGTACAAATCAAATTTGAAGGTTGGATCTAATTTCCTCTCCTATATCATCCCTATTCTCCCTAAAAATCCCACAAGTTTCTCTTTCTCACAAACAACCACTTTTTTACGTGTTTTTCCAGTTTCTACCTTGCTAAAACACCATGACAAGAACCTCCAAAACCTTCATATTCCTCCTCCTCCTAGTGATACTCCCAATTCTTGTTGTGTCAGAATGTACATGTGACAAAGAAGAAGAAGTTGGCGACAAACCAAAGGCTCTTAAATACAAAATAGGAGCCATTGCTTCTATATTATTTGCTAGTGCAATAGGAGTTTTGATTCCAGTCCTAGGAAAATTTGTGCCAGCCTTAAGTCCCGAGAGGGACATATTCTTTGTCATCAAGGCTTTCGCGGCCGGTGTGATATTATCGACGGGATTCATTCACGTGCTTCCTGATGCTTTTGAGAGCTTAACATCTCCTTGTTTGAGTGAACATCCATGGGGAGATTTTCCTTTCACTGGTTTTGTGGCCATGTGTACGGCCATGGGGACATTAATGGTGGACGCTTTTGCCACGGTGTATTTTAAGAAACGCCACATGAATATTAATCAGGTTGTTGAGGGCAATGATCGTAATGGAGACGAAGAGAAAAATTCGGGACATGAAGGACATGTTCATCTTCACACCCATGCCACACATGGTCATGCTCATGGATCATTTGATTCTGGTTCATCCCACCAGCTCCTTCGTCACAGAGTTATATCACAGGTATATATATTTTTCTTTATAAATAATAGCTATGTATCATCATCATTGCCTCCTTTTGTTTAAGAATATCAATAAATTAAATTTTCAAATGTACGGTTAAGAGCCTCAATTCAATCTTTTTCATAAGCATATTTATAAAGGCTGTGAATGTGCGTATGTATTTTATTTTTCTATAAAAAAAAATCAGTGTCAAAAAATCAATCTTTATTCCGGAGACCTACATGGCTAAAAAATCAATCTGGTTTGGTTTTTACAATATTGGCTAAAACTCATCATATATACCTGTGTGGAAGCAAAATTGGAGATTGATTCAATTTTTAATGGTGGGAAATAAACTGATTGGGTTTAATTTGAATTGAATGAAGGTACTGGAGCTGGGGATAGTAGTGCACTCAGTGATAATAGGGATATCTCTGGGAGCATCTGAAAGTCCCAAAACTATAAGGCCTCTAGTCGCTGCATTGACTTTTCATCAATTTTTTGAAGGATTGGGACTTGGAAGTTGTATTACTCAGGTATGTTACCCTTTAATTTGAAAAGTCAAAAAGAGCATTATTTTATTAAAACATATTTAATTTCGATCAAAAAATTAAAATTAACTTAGTTTTTTTATTATGGGTTAATATGCAAATCCACCCTGAAGTATACTAAAAGTGCAAATATCAGCTGACATATTTTCAGATGCAATTTTGACCCTGAAGTAAAAATTAAGTGCAATTTCACCCTTCTATAAGTTAAAACTGTTCTTTTTGTAAACAATGATTCAAATGCCCTCCTAATTATATTATTATTATTATAATATTCTCTTCAACCTTCCACCCACAACCCCAACCACCACAACCACCGCCACAACTTAAAAAAAAAAAAAGCATCAGACTTAAACCATCTTCTCTCATTCTCTGAAAGCTAACGCCAAACACAACCCATTCATTCAAAATTAGGCAATATCCCCACCTCCAATCTATACCCTATCCATCATTTTAATTTTAGTGCCCACATATAATCCTGCTTTCTCTTATCCCCTAAGTTCTCAGATCTGATCATTCCAAAAACCAAAAACTCACCTTAAAAGTTTCGATTTTTACAATGACAACAACGGTGCCACTAAAGGCCGTTACTTTAACCCACGTCCAAAACCGTAAGGGAGACCAATTGGGTCACTTTCTCGTCCCTGTCTTCATCAGCCTCGGTGGCTTCCTCTCTCATTTCATCTTTCGCCATGAGCTTCAGGGCCGCCGGCGGTGGTTGTGGCGGGGGTGTGGTGGTGGTGATGGTGGTAGTGGGTGGGTTTGGGTGGGAAGGTTGAAGAGAATATAATATAATAATAATATAATTAGGAGGGCATTTGAGTTATTGTGGAAAAAAAAAAAACAGTTTTAATTGACAGAAGGGTGAAATTGCACTGAATTTTTACTTCCGGGTCAAAATTGCATCTAAAAATATGTCAGAGATATTTGCGGGGTGGATTTGCATATTAACCCTTTTATTATTTGTGGTTATCTTTCTTATTTAGATGAAGTTTTTAAATTAACTTGTAAGTTTTTTGAATAATTCACAGGCATGAAATAAATCGGACATACATCTTTGTGTGTGATTAAATAATTTTTAATAATAGAGGTGTGGAATTACTTTCCCTGCTCCTAAAGTTATCTATGATAATCTAATTTGGTTCAAATATAATAATTTTTAATTTTAAAAATAATTGTTTTAATAGAAAATTCTAAAATGAAGATAACATCTCACTTATCATTTTGTCAAAAAATATAAATTTTATTTGAAAAATCATAAAATTAATAATATTAAATTTGACCACCAGACTATATTTGAATAGTCCAAATAAAGGGTAAGGAGCACCTCTTGCCGGTCTTTCTGACTAGCAAGGAAGATTGTACTATATAAGAAATTCAACGTAATCTATCATGATATTTTTTATTTATCTATAATTTTCTTGATAATTTTACTTATCTATATAAAATGGAATAGAGGACTACGTTTATTTCTAGTTATCTTTGTGGACATAGCATGTGATGAAAGGATGTGAACCGCACACAGAAATACTCCAAATCCACATATTCCTGTGGCTACACAGCTCAACTTTTAATCATCAGAATAAAAATGAATATTTTATTTTTCCAAAATTAAAATGAAAATCTTTTAGCTTTATTTTATTATTTCATTTTCTATTATACTATTATCATTCTTAAATAAAAAAGTCCCCACCTTGTTAAAAATTTAATTCAAAATGATGAAACAGTAATGATTGAGATGTTTCATCTTTTATTATATCAATTGCAGGCCAAATTCAAGAACAAAACTATCGCGATGATGACGTTGTTATTTGCTCTTACAACTCCGTTGGGAATAGCGATTGGAATAGGAATTTCTAATGTGTATGATGAGAATAGTCAGAAAGCTTTGATCGTTGAAATAAAATTAAAATGGTATAAAAGGAGACAGAAGGAAAAAAGTAGGAAATTAAAATTCCAGACATGAAGTAACAAATAAAAAACAAATTGTGCAACATGAGACATACAAGACCACAACAGAAACAAGAGAAAACACAATGGTGAAGAGCTTCAACTCCTTCAATCGCATAGAAGAAGACAGAAGGAAAGAAGTAGATAATTAAAATTCAGAAATATAGGAAAGAAAAATGGACCTTTGAATAAAGCAAATTAAGGAAGAAATATAATACATGTACAACTGGACATGCACACAATCACTTAAAAGGGGGCAACCACACTTAAAGCAATTATGAACAAAAACATTTAAGTTTAAATAAAAATATAGAATAAAATCAACTAGTCCGCATTTTCTAAAACAAACAAAACAAAAGAATCTCACAACCCTAAGTGTTGAGTTTTATCAAGTTTCTTAAAATTATTTCAGCGTGATTTTTCTGATAACTTTCAATAGATCTACCATAAATGATAACTAAAATATATTGGTATATTACATCATGACATCAAAGATCGCTACTACTGTAAAATGGCTATATTGATGTGATGAGGAACTAGCATAGTCATCAACCAAAGCAAGAGCAATCTCAAAGGGTACAACAAATTATCACATAATAGTTTGATGGATACTTAAATTCAAGCTTATTAGTTAGCACGAAATAATCCTCCAAATGCCATGTTCAAAGCAACCTGATTGGCCAACCCATACAATGGGCCAGCTAAAACATTCAAAGCAGCTGCAAATGCAAGATAAGGATCCGAAAGTGGGCTACCAACCTGGAATAGACATTAAGGTTAATGAAATAAAAGAAAGAAAGAGACATCAAGAAAAACTACCTTCATTAATTGTTAAACATTTATTATAGCACATGTTTCATAATTGTAATAGAATGAGAACATAAATAACAAAGATGACTTACTAGATTGGTGGCATGTGCACTCACATTCTCACCTTAATGGTCACTGCAATCCAGCTACAACCAAAATGCAAATCAGCAAACACTTGAACGTAATTTGAAGAAAACTTCATGATTCATAATAAGCATAATATGCGTTGATGGAGAATAAAACCTATGGAGAATAAAACCTATGAACAAAGTTATCTCAACTCAACAACTTTTACTTCCCCTATGTTTTCCTATGCCTCCCAACAAACCCAGATTCCTAAATTGGGATATTTATGACAAAGAAAAAAGCACAGACAAAATTCTATAAATTTCTGAGATGACCTGATGTTATATATCAAAGCTGATGTAATATGGTTCATAAAGTCTAATTTTTTCTGCAAGAAGCTAAAAATATGGATGAACTTTAGAATACTGAATCAATAAATGCCAGTTTGTAAGGGCAACAAAATACAAGCCAAATCATGATTCATAAATACAAGAAAAAGCCAATATTAATAGGATAACAATTTATGGCTAAAGAAAGAAGAAAATCAGAATAAACAGGTAAAAGAACCAATTCTGAGCTTTTCCTCATAGGATAACGATTTATGACAATTCATATGTAAAGTTGACTCCAATAATACAAAACTCTCCGGTCAAACCACATTTGTATTAGTTGTGCAAGACAAGTACGTGGAAAGGATTTAAAAAGCTTTTCCTCAAATCAAGTCGATCATTAATAAACTAACAAACCATGAATACTGGTGTGATAGGCATTACAGGCAGGTAGCACAAGAAAAATGAATTTACAAAACCATATGGGACCAAACTAATTAATCACTACATGAACAAAAGCAGAACAATTTGAGTGAAACTCATTATTTCTCAATCATTTGCATTTTAAAACATTTCAATAAGCGAAATTTGCAGAATAACATGGAGAAAACATAACATCGGCTAGCATAAAAGGAAAGTTGACAGTAAACACAAGATCGCGAATTTCAAACTAATTTGACAGTAAAGAAATGGAAGAAATAATACCTTTAGAAGAAGGAAGTGCTACTGCCTATGAGTAAGGGAGGAAGAAATTAATAAAATCGACGTAGACCATGCAGATAATAGGATTTCTTCTTCTTCTTCCTCCTTCGCCTCGAATGATATTGATCAAAGAGTAAGACTCACATACATGGACAAACGAAGTGAGAGGCAGAAATTTGGATTGAAAATATGGAAGGAAGGGGAAGAAGAAAGAAAGGAGGCAACGGCTCTATTCTCTATTCTATTTAATATTCTAGCATATGCCATTAACTTCAAATATCAAAGACAGCAGATACAGATAAAGAAAGGGTGAGAGATTACAAGATTGCTGGAGCTCTGAGTTTGAAGCGATCAATTAGACATGTATGTTTTAGATTGTTGGCCCTGAAGTCACAAGTTTTATCAACAGTTATTAGTCGCATACTCAAAAATCCTACAGAAAATGAATCCAAAAAAAAAAACAAAATGCATTCTTAATTCTTAAAAAGTTCAATATGAACAGAATCTGCGCCACTTAATTGAGAAATGAAGTAGCATAACTCCACTCTTAATAGAAAAAGGGAAACAGTGCCACTTAACCTGGCCTTGTCTGCAAAATTTCTTTGGTTCCCTACATTGTGACAAAACATTCGCTGAGCAGAATCACTAGAAACCCAGATCGCCTGGAAGAAGCCAATTGCGACAAGCACTGCAATGCCTAAAGAAAGTATAGCTCATAAGGTGTTGATATTACCATAATTCGAAAGTTCAAATTCCAAAAATAAAGACAACAATAAAAAATTTGGCTACAAAAGACATGTGAGACCAGAACTAAAACAAGAGAAACCAATGAAGGGTCAAGAGCCACGATTAGTTAACAAAACAATTGAAACCCAAACTGAACTGATATAAACATGAAGATGCACTTCCCTTTCTGGACAATGATCTTTTCTGCCTTCCCTTGCTGTTTGAAAAAAAAAACCCACTGAAAATCGGCAGAGAGACCAAAAATTAATTACTTCATCCCATATCAACAGCTAATTGAACATAGAGATTAAGAAAAAATCAAACTGTTTGGTAAATATTACCTCGCCCAACCAGAAACTGAAAGAGGTTTTTGATAATTAACAGTTTGAGGGAAAGCATTGTTGGAAATTAAAATGGCATAGAAGAAAAACGAAGGACCAAGTAGGAAATTAAAATTCCAGACATGAAGTAACAAATAAAAAACAAATTGTGCTACAGAAGACTAATAAGACCAAAACAGAAACAAGGGAAAACACAGAAAGGAGCCCTGAATGGTGAAGAGCATCAACTCTTTGAATCACATAGAAGAAGACAAATGGAAAAAGTAGATAATTAAAATTCAGAAATATAGGAAAGAAAAATGGACCTATGGATAAAGCAAATTAAGGAAGCAATGTAATACGAGTTCAACTGGACCTGCAACACAACCCCTTAAAAGGGAGCAACCAATCTTTAAGGAATTATGAACAAAAACATTTAAGTTTAATACAAAAATAGAATACAATCAAATAATCCTCATTTTCTATACCAAATAAAACACAAGTGTCTCACAACCCTAAATGTTTAGTTTTGTCACGTTTTTTCAAATTATTTCAGTGTCATTTCTCTGATAACTTTCAATAGATCTACCAAAAATGATAAGTAAAATATATTGGTTTATTATACCATGACATCAAAGATAGCTACTACTGTAAAATGGCCACATTGATGTGATGAGAAACTAGCAAAGTCATCAACCAAAGCAAGAGCAATCCCCAAAGTGGACAACAAATTATCACATAGTAGTTTGTTGGATATTTATATTCATGCATATTAGTTAGCACAAAATAGTCATCTAAATGCCATATTCAAAGCAACCTGATTGGCCAAGACATACAGTGGGCCAGCTAAACCATTCATAGCAGCTGCAAATGCAAGATAAGGATCCGAAAGTGCGCTATCAACCTGGAATAAACATTAACGTTAATGAAATAAAAGAAAGAGACATCAAGAAAAAGGGCCTTCACTAATTGTTAAACATTTATCATAGCACATGTTTCAGAATTGTAATAGAATGAGAACATAAATAACAAAGATGACTTACTAGATGGTCGCATGTGCACTCACATTCTCACCTTAATACTCACTGCAATCCAGTCACAATCAAAATGTAAATCAGCAAAACATTTGAATGTAATTTGAAGAAAACTTCATAATTCATAATAAGCATAGGATATGTTAAACGAGAATCAAACCTATGGATGGAGATATACAGCCCATCAATTCGAGCATATTTGGGTTGTCAAATCCCAACATGTGGGAGTAGTTAGCACCATAATCCAAAGAATAATCCATTGGTATGAATTTTCCAACCTTTGATTTCCTTTAAGAAATACAGTAACACATTAATTATTCCAATCATAGTAAAGCTAAAGTGTTGTACACAATAAATATTGGAAAACCATAAAACATTACAATAATATAAGGGTAAGTCATAAACTTTCCGTTTGTTTTTTGTGTTCTTTTTCATCGTGCTCCCTCTTCAACCCCTCCTGCAACAATCCGTTACACAAAATAGATTAGTTTTGGTAGAATTATTGTAGGAAAACTATAATACATTGCAACAGTACAAGGGTAAGCCATAACTTTTCCATTTATTTGCGTTCTTTATCATCATGCTCCCTCATCAACCCCTCTTACAACAATCTTTTGCACAGCATTGATTAGTTTTGGAAGAATTAATGTTGGAAAACTATAATACATTACAGTAGTATAAGGGCTTAAAGCCATAACCTTTCCATTTATTTGCATTTCTTTTCATCATGCTCACTCATCAACCCTTCCTACAACAATCCATTGCACGGCATTGATTAGTTTAGAAAGAAATAATGTTGGAAAACTAAAAAAATCATAATGGGTTAAAGCTAAGACTTGACCTCTTTTTCTAGTCAACCAGCCCTAAGAAATGATAATATAAAAGGAAAAAAGAAAGCTTACAACCATGCCATGTAAGCTGGGTCTTCAACAGCCAGCTCTTCAAGACATCTGAGTCTTTCCTCATGGAAGGACTTCAAAATGTACTCCTACAACAAACACTTCTATTATCAATTGTGTACCTGCAAGGCTCTATTACATTGATAAGTGTTGCAGAAATTCGTGAGGGCAAAGTATCGCTCGGCTTTATGGAATTGATCGCCAAGAGCCTTCTCAAGCTTGGAGTACCCCAGCACCCATCAGACTACAAACAAATGGTTAAGACTCAAATCAGGTTCAAAGTTAAGCACAAAGTTATCTCAACTCAACATATTTTACTTCCCCTATGTCTTCCTATGACTCCCAATTCACAAGGTAAAACACAGATTCCAAAATAGAAATATTTATGACAAGAAAATAGGCACAAAAAAAATTATATATCAAAGTTGATTTAATATGGTTAATAAAGTCTAATCATATTTCCCAAATACAAGCCAGTTTTTAAGGGAAACAAAATATAAGCCAAATCATAATTCATATATACAAGCAAAAGCCAATATTAAAAGGATTGTGAATCAGTAATGATTTATGACTAAAGAAAGACGAAAATAAGGATAAACAGGTAAAAAACCAATTCTAATGAAAGAACACAATTCATATGTAAAGTACACTCCAGTAATACAAAACGCATGAATCATATCGCACTTTTATTAGATGTGCAAGACAAGTAGGCAGAAAGGATTTGAAAAGCTTTCCCTGAAATCAAGTGGATCATTAATCAACTAAGCCGCTCAACTCAACAAAAATTCCCGAATTACAAGCAAAGAGTACAGCAAGCCTTCAATCTGCATTCATATTCTTTGACTTTAAAAACTACTTGCTCCATGAAGGAGGAGGATTGTTCAATCTTCGAAAGACAAACAAACAGATAAACGTGTAACTATTTCTGAATTGACCTTATCTTATATATGAAAGCTGGTTAAAAAAGCCTAAGTTTTTTTGTGTAAGAAGCTAAAAGCATGAAATCTGAAGCGAAGATTGGTCTAATAGGTAGCACAAGTAAGGAGAATGAATTTACAAAAGCATATGGGAACAAACTAATTAATTAGTAGTACATGAAGAAAGAAGTTGGGGAAGAGAATAAGGGAAGAGTAAGACTCTCATGGATGAACAAAACTCATGCTTAAAAAAATTCAATATAAACAAAAGAAGTGCCACTTAACGGAGAAACGAAGTAGCAGAACTCCACTCTTAACAGAAAAAGGGAAACAGCACCATTTAACCTGGCCTTGTCTGCAAAATTTCTTTGGTTCCCTGCAAACATTCACTGAGGAGAATAACTAGAAACCCAGATCACCTAGAAGTAGCCAATTGCAAGAAACACTCTAATGCCTAAATAAATTATAGCTCATAATGTGTTGATATTACCATAATTCGAAAGTAAAATTCCAGAAATAAAGACAAAAATAAAAAATTTTGCTACAGAAGACATGTAAGACCAACACTAAAACAAGAGAAACCATTGAAAGGGTTACTTACTGGTGAAGAGCCACGATTAGTAAACAAAAAAATTGAAACCCAAACTGATAAAAACATGAAGATGCACTTCCCTTCCAGGTCAATAATCTTTTAAGACTTACCCTTGCTGTTAGAAAAACAAAACCCCACTGAAAATTGGCAAAGCGAGACCAAAAATCAATTACTTCATCTCATATCAACAGCTAATTGAACAGAAAATATTAGGAAAAAATCAAACCATATGGTAAATAATACCTTGTCAAACCAGTAGCTGAAAGAGGCTTTTGATACTTTACAGAATGAGGGGGAAAATTGTTGGAAATTAATATGGTATAAAAGGAGACAGAAGGAAAAAAGTAGGAAATTAAAATTCCAGACATGTAGTGACAAATAAAAAACAAAAATATTTAAGTTTAATACAAAAATAGAATACAGTCAAATAATCCTCATTTTCTATACCAAACAAAACACAAGTATCGCACAACCCTAAATGTTTAGTGTTGTCACGTTTTTTCAAATTATTTCAGTGTCATTTCTTTCATAACTTTCAATAGATCTACCAAAAATGATAAGTAAAATATATTGGTTTATTATACCATGACATCAAAGATAGCTACTACTGTAAAATGGCCACATTGTTGTGATGAGAAACTAGCAAAGTCATCAACCAAAGCAAGAGCAAACCCCAAAGAGGACAACAAATTATCGCATAGTAGTTTGATGAATATTTATATTCATGCATATTAGTTAGCACAAAATAGTCCTCTAAATGCCATATTCAAAGCAACCTGATTGGCCAAGGCATACAGTGGGCCAGCTAAACCATTCATAGCAGCTGCAAATGCACGATAAGGATCCGAAAGTGCGCTACCAACCTGGAATAAACATTAACATTAATGAAATAAAAGAAAGAGACATCAAGAAAAAGGGCCTTCACTAATTGTTAAACATTTATCATAGCACATGTTTCAGAATTGTAATAGAATGAGAACATAAATAACAAAGATGACTTACTAGATAGTCGCATGTGCACTCACATTCTCACCTTAATACTCACTGCAATCCAGTCACAATCAAAATGTAAATCAGCAAAACATTTGAATGTAATTTGAAGAAAACTTCATAATTCATAATAAGCATAGGATATGTTAAAGGAGAATCAAACCTATGGATGGAGATATACAGCCCATTAATTATTCCAGTCATAAGAAAGCTTAAGTGCTGTAAATACATTGATAAGTAACACCCCATAGCTTACCCTCCTCAATTTGATCAAGCAGCAACGATGAGGATGATATTATTTAAAATGCCTTCTATAAACATGAGCAGCAACTGCTGTCACACAAGCAATCAAATTCATACAATTCTCATACAATAAATATAGGAAAACAATAAAACATTACAATAGTATAAGGATAAGTCATTACCTTTCCGTTTGTTTTGTGTTCTTTTTCATCGTGCTCCTCTTCAACCCCTTCTGCAACAATTCATTGCAAAAATTAGTTTTGGTAGAATTAATGTTGGGAAACTATAACACATTACAATAGTATAAGGGTTAAAGTCATAACCTTCCCATTTATTTGCATTCTTTTCCATTATGCTCCCTCACCAACCCCTCCTGCAACATCCATTGCACTCATCACATACAAAACAAGAATGCATCCAAGGATTACCTGATACTAGCAATTATCATATACAAAACAAGATTTTTTTAAAACTATTCTAGCATGAAATAAATACAAAGAATGCACAAAAAACTCGTATATAATATTATCAATCAAGCCCTATGAAATGATAATATAAAAGGGAAAAAAGAAGCATACAACCAGGACTAGTAAGCTGGGTCTTTAACAGCCAGCACTTGAAGATGTCTGAGCAGAATTCCTCATGGAAGGAATCAAAAATGTTGGCCCTATTAGTCTGCTTCTAAACCATGAAAAGACAAACAAAATAAATTTCTTCAAATTGAACATAAGGCTTTAGAATACTGAATCAATAAATACTGAATCACAACCGCAGGCCAAGTAAGGTGGGTCTTCAACAGCCAGCTCTTCAAGACATCTGAGTAGATTTCCTCATGGAAGGACTTCAAAATGCTAGCCCTACTGGTCTCCTTATTACCTTTCACAAGACAAACAAAATAAATTTCTTCAAATTGATATACAACTTTAAATGGATTTAGGATAAGGATTTTCATGCTATGCTGTCAGATTTCAAAATCAAAAACATGTAGGACCCGAAAAAAAATACTCCCTCCGGTCCTAAATATAGGACCTAATTGACTTTTCTAGAAAATCCTTAAAAAAAGCAAAATAAGTTATTATAAATTGATTTACCTAATTTTTTACCTTAAACTAGTTTATTTTACCTATAAACTAATGGATAATCTAAAACTATATCAAATATGTCATCATTTAAAACCTATTTCGCAACCTTAATCTCTCCAAAAAAAACTCAATTAGGTCCTATATTTAGGACCGGAGGTAGTAGGTTAAAATCAAAACAGCAAGTTAAGTGTATGTATCATCATGACAACGTCCAATTAGAGCTGACTATGCTATCAAAATGTACTCCTACAACAAACACTTCGATAAATTTCTAAATTGACCTTACCTTATATATCAAAGCTGATTTAATATGGTTGATAAAGTCTAAATTTTTTGTGTAAGAAGCTAAAAACATGGATGAACTTTAGAATACTGAATCAATAAATGCCAGTTTGTAAGGGCAACAAAATACAAGCCAAATCATAATCCATAAATACAAGAAAAGGCCAATATTAATAGGACAACGATTTATGAGTAAAGAAAGAAGAAAATCAGAATAAAATCAGAATAATTAATCATCACCATCATTTATATGATTAAGGTTATATTCTTCCTTCGCCTCTTGGTCTTGCTTTTGCTGAATGAAAGCTTCCGCCAACGATATTGTCTAAGAGAGTAAGACTCACAAAATTTGAATTTGAATTGAAGTGAGAGGAAGAGAGAAAGAAAGACAGAGAATGAGGCAACGGCTCTCTCTGATTGTGTATTCTATTTATTTATACTTTTTATTTCCTACCATCTTTAGGAATGAGTGAGGAGGGTACTGATGAGTGATGACAGTGATGAGATGAAGCTACCGTTACTGTTCGCAATTAGCAAACTTTCCTCTTTTTTTAGCTAGTGTTATTAGCAAACTTTCCTTTTTTTTTTTTTTTTTTTTTACCCAAGGGTATCCCCACCCGGCGTGTCAAGTGAGACTAATCCCTCGCTGTTCTGAAGTCCCATATAGGGGTAGACAGCTGGCCTGTGAATTTGCTCCATTCGCAAGAGCTGGGGATCGAACCCCCAACCACTTGCTTAAGGGACGAGAGTACTTACCACTCACGTCAACCTGCCAGGTTATTTCTTTTGCTTTTTACATCAATCCTTCTCACTCTTTTTTTTTATATACATTTAATCCTTCTCACTCTTTTTTTAATCCATAATCAAGGTATCCCCTCACTCGACAAGTGAGAGACTAGTCCCCCGCTAATTTGTAGGCACCTTAAAGGGTGAGACAGCTGACCTGGGAGATTTAATGCTTCTCCATACCCAACGCCACAGATTGAACCCCAGACAATTGGTTAAGGGTGAATGAGTCTTTGTCACTCAACCACACACCCCAGGTTAATCCTTCTCACTCTCCTCCTCAATAATAAGATCACTTTCTTTTTTTTTATTACACTATAAGATCACTTTCTTTTTGTAAAATTAATGAAGAAAATTGGACCACTAAATCTTTTTATCAGAAATGACCATTGAATTATAATATATGATACATTTAATTACTTATGGATTACTTTATAAGTAAAATAAATTAGTTTTGAACGAAAAATAATTATTGACATTTTAAAAATGACTAACTTTTCATTCCATTTAAAAATGCTTTGTTGGGGAAAAGGAATATATTCTTCATTTTCTTTCAATTTTAGATTCGCAGAGAATTTCGTTTTATTTTTACAAAAAAAAAATCATTTCACTTATAAAGTACACTATGATCTAAAGAGTGAGATATATTGTGCAACGAAAAACCGTAATATAGACCTCTTGACACGTCATAATACGCGACATCCTTCACATTTTTTCAATTCTTTTGCCAACTACCGACATATTTTCTTGTAGTGATAATATTTTTTTTTTGAACACATTTTCGGACCAAACACAACATCAAAACCAACTAACGCGGTTGGTAAGCTGAAGTGCGAATGTCCTACTTATATACTCACACATACACACATTCCTGGTCAATGTGGAATAATATTTCAATACAATGTAATAGAACGAAATATCTCAGAGATCCATAGCAATAAGATAATAAGTTGATCATGCGATGCCATCAACAAAAATCACTTCGACATTTTTGTTAAAGTTAAGGAAGCAAATTAGATAAGTAAATCATAACATATGTCACGTGTAATTAGAATATATGTTAGTTTAAAATTAAAATGAATTAATTTTGAAAAAAATTAGACAATTTAAAGTGATCTATTTTGCAGCTTTAACTTTTAAAAAAATGTCAAAGTGCTTGCCCCTTTGAATAAAAAAAAAGTATATAATTTTTAGTGCAGATTTGATAGAAGTTTATTTTTTTAAATAAACGGATTATACTTTCATTTGAATATAATACTTATAACACTAAAGAGTTTAATTTTATATAATTCCAAACGAAGCATTGCCCCTCCCCACCTTCTACGAAAATTTAAGTCCCAACAGAATTTAATTTAAATATATGCAACGGAGAAAGATTTAAATATAAAATAAGTTGTATTTTATTCTAAATTTAAATTTTTGTTAATTTAAAAAATAGAGAGATTTTTAAGATTTGAATTTAAAACAAAAATAAAGCATTCTTTCTAAATTTTAATTTTCAAGAAATAATTTAATAATTTTTAAATTAAAAAGGCTTTGAGAATCATTGATATCTCTCAATGACAAAATGGAACAAATGAGATACGTATGTTGAAGAAAATATAGTAGAAAGGTTAATATAAATAATTTTTTTTTTATTTTCAAAGCAATGTTTGGTGGTTCTAATAATAGACTGATTCCACTTGTCCTGTGGCAATGTAAGTTCATAATAATAGTGACCTCCCTTTATCTTGAAATACTTATCACGGCCATATACAGCCTATGACTATTTGATCAAGATAAATGTGGATAAAATAATCTTTTTAAAAAATGCCAGAAGAAAGAGTGGCAATTACATCCCATGGAAGGGAACTGATCACAAACAATCAGGTTTTCTAGAAAATAATCCTATATCCTATACTTATTAATCCTATGGAAAACGGCTCATTGGCTTGAAGATTTTGGAGACGGCTTCTCTCTTATTTTCCTGTTCATTTTAGCCACTTCTGTTTAGTTTTGTCGTCTTGTAACTTGTAAGACGACGGCTTCTCTCGCGTTCTTGCCTCCTTCTCTCTTTTCCTTCTCTTCTCACTCCCGATCCCAACTCAACCTCACATCTCATCTCATCTCATCTCATCTCATCTCATCTCTCTTTCCGTCGATGCCGTCGCCATTCATTCTCATCCCTTCACCGTCGCCGTTCCCTCTTCGCCATAATCTCTCTTCTTCAAAAATCAATCATAGCTTACTGAAATCGAAGCTATGGAGACCATTCACCACCCTCCTCATTATCTCTTCTTCTTATTGCCCTTGTCGTCGCTGGGTCTGATAGAGGATATCCCACGGTCTAGGGTTTGTAAGCCCTTGATTCACTTTTGCTCTCCCTCTCTCACATATAATTTTTCGTCCCTTCACTTTATTTTGTTTTTATCCTAATATTTTAAAGTTTTGTTTCATGTTCGTCATTTTTTGTTTCTTGCTTAGCATTTGATGGGAGTGGGAAGCCGATGGTTGGTTTCATCTTTGCTGTAAGTAGGATCTTTCTTGAATTAAATCTTTTTTACTTGCTTCCTTTGGTGTGTCTCTTGCTAATGTAAATTGAAATTTTGGGATTTGGGGGTGGCGCACCTAGAGATGGGATATAATGCCATTACAGATATGCCAGTTTGACCATGGTAGATTCCTTCTTTTTGCTGCATTATTATGTTTGATGTATAGTAGATTGTTTTGCTCTTTAAATTTGCCATTATTCCGCTGTGCATGTGGAATTTGATTTTCAATCTGTTTGGCCTTTTATTTTGAATTGAATATCTGTATCTGTCTATCTATTTCTAATTTCTGCATTTTCTTTGATTTGCATTCTTTGAGTTTTGTTAATTGGATCGGTCTATTGTAGACCTAATCCCCTTTACATTGTAATTGATTATATCATTCCAAGTTTAGTCAAAAGGAAGTTTCTACCATGTCTGGGGAAATATTGATGCTCATCCATGCTATATTGTGGGGGGAGAGTTTATATTTAACTCCCTCCCAAGTCCAATAATTGATTCTGTTAACAGCAAAATTGTGGCCTTACCAAAAGTTTGGACATCACTATCAATTGATATATAATTTCTATGTTTAGTCCTTTGGTGGACACTGCTTCTGTGTTCTAACTAATGACAGCTGGTACTCTAGGTTCTTACGTAAGAATAACTTCATGTCAAAAGGCTTGGAAAATACAAAATGATAACCAAGTTACAAGATTCCATCAGAATCATAACAAAGGCATGGGAGTAGGATATGCATGTCCGGAAAACAATGAAAAATATGCTGTGAAAGCAGCATCTGAACAATCTTTTGCATATGAATCCTGAGATTTTAATCTTACATATGTGATGAATATAATTAAATTGTGAGCCTATTCTATAATTCAGTGGCAAATTCGCTCTGCTGAATGTCTTAAGGTGCTCTATTTTTTGTGGTTGGTGGCTGTTGTGTGTTGATTAGGTACTGCTATGGCAGATTCAGATGATTATAATCCTTCCAAGTATACAATATTGATAATCAAAAATAGAGCAACATCACATCATCATTGAACTTGTAACAATCATGACTTCTAACAAGCTTATGTGGATTTTTATATTGTACTGCTGAGGAAACTTTTAGCTAATCCTTTCTGAATATTGTATTTGATTTAATCATTTACAAATTCATTTGCTTATCCCCTAATTTTTATATTGCACTGCTGAGGAAACTTTTAGGTAAATTTAATATTTTCACCTGCTTATCCCATAATTTTACTAATTTTCATTTGCCTCAAGCTTACCCGAGTTTTCTGGATATTGTATTTGATTTAATCATTTACAAATTCAAATGGGCAAGGAATGTTATGCACAATAGTTAGTCTTGGTTCATTTCCCATGTTGGTTCCATGTTTGCAGAAGGGTAGTGTGTGAATATTCCACGGGAGGAGAAATGGAGATGATGATTACATTTTTGCATTTCAGTAAGCTTTTGTGACATGACCTATTCTTTTTGTGAATTCTAAGAATATATGCCTTTGATGAGATTTGTTGTCAAGGAGTTCCTGCCACAGACTTTTCATCCAAGTCAGCTAGCTTCTTCTTTGATGCAGCATGGTTGAGCAATTTGCTTGATGCTTATGAAGGAGGTTGAGATGGGTTCAAAATTACTTTGTGCTCTATAACTATTGTAATGATCTTGATTGTTTCACACAGCTATGTTTTACATGATTTTTAACCTCCTTAAAATTTTTTATTTGGTCTTTGCAGATCAAAATGCATGGAGTTAAAGACATTGGACACGTTCACACAATTTCAAGGTATGTCTAATCGCTTACAAAGTTGCAACTCTGGGGATTATTGTCCAAGCAGATATAAACAGATTTGTGGATCTCTCTTAACAAGTGATATCACATATGGAGCCTCTGGGGGTTCAATATTCGATATGGTCCAAGCAGCCATATAAACAGATTAGCTAGGAGTTGCATTTTCAAACATTTTGTTCAGTTATATGGTGTAGTTGGCATTAATTGTCTACATTATCCGCTGCCTTTTATTTTAATCATCAAACTCACAACATCACCTATTTTGCCACTTTCATTATTTCTGCATTATTCTACTTGCTGGAATTTGAAATTGTATCTTTGGTTCATTCTTCTTATTGTGATTTCAATTAATGGTCTTTCCTTTCAATGTATCTAATCATTACAATTGTGCTGTACAAATATTGCATACTCTGATCAAGGCTTCAATCTGATTTCAGCCAATTAATGTGATATGCAATAATATTTCTTTTTCTTTCTTTTTTGATGCAGACAATGTTTCTTATCTATATAGTCCAAGTCTTTTGTCCTCTTTGTTGCTTTAATTACTCAATATCATTGCTTTTATTTGACCTTATCTCTTATTATTACTAGCTGTTTGTCTTTTGTTCTTTCATGAGCATACACCACATTATTTAATCTACTTAATCATTTTTCTGTCATCAGTACTGTATATGTTTCATTTTATTGTTTGTTCAATCTTTGCAGAAACAATTTTTCTGACATATGGATTGATGGCGAATTGCTTAAACTTATGTAAGTTTGATTAAGGGATTGAAATGGGGGAATATTAAAATTTTACATAGGGAAAGATTGGTTTTTTTTGGTTGGGAGTGAGATGTTGGCTATGGAGAAAGATTTTGATTCAAAGTTGAAGATTAAGGAGAATTCTTCTGGTGAAGGGAATGTGCAGAGATCTAAGAGCCCCTCAGGAGAATTTCTCCATTCAGGATTATGAGTTGGGGAAGATCTATGGTGTTGGCTCTTATTCTAAGGTTTGTCATCATCATGTTTGATTTGCTTCTCTTGGTTTTGTTTGCTTTTGCATTTTGATTGATGCACCTTTCTGAACATGACATTAATGCTTATATTCTGATATATCTTTCTTAATGCTGTCAAATCTTTACTGTTTAACTATTTGTGGCTTTACTTAATAGTTGGATGTAGTTTTTGATTTTATCTCATGAAATGTTGTATATTTGCGTTTGTGTGTTAATTTCGATATGATTGAAAGCTTAAATTGTGAGTAAAAGCTTTGTATAGTTTTATTAATATGTTTCATGTGCCTGTTAACATTGCCCTGTGAAAGCTTTTAGGATTTGAAATGTGGATAACTCACATGCTGCAGTCCAACATATAATTTTTTGCAATGATTAGGACTACCTGGGCAGCAAGGTCTTATTCTTGCTTTGTGAACAATGTGGAGAATCATTTCATCTCTGATGCATGTCTGTGTATTTTGAGACTTTGGTAACCATTTGTGACTTAAATGATGAAGTGCTTAATCATCCACTAGGATTACCACCTCTTACATTAACTTTTTCTCTTGGAAATCATTATAGTATATTTCTGTGTCAGGACACTGGAATATCAGTCTTTTAGTTCATAACTTTATCCATAATGTTAAATTTTCCTGTTCCTATGGTTTAGTGATCTGTTTTAAATATAATTTTCAATCCATCGCAGAAAAAAATGTTAAATTTGATGTTATCTTATTTTAGAACTTAAAAATCTCAAGCTTTTGTTATTTATTTGAATATATTCTCCATTTCTTTCAACTATCACCACGTCCTTTTTTTCATCTAATTTTGTTTTATTTTTGTGTATTAGGTTGTGAGAGCAAAGAAGAAGGACACAGGAATTGTATATGCATTGAAAATCATGGATAAAAAAATTTATTACTAAAGAGAAAACAGCTTATGTGAAATTGGAGCGCATAGTGCTTGATCAATTGGATCATCTGGCATTGTGATCCTATTTTTTACATTTCAAGACACATTTTCCATTTGTAAGTACCCTTAGGCTTTGTTTCTCTATATAATCTCATTCAATGTTGTTCCTCCTCTTTTTCATTTCAGTCCTGCTTTTGCTTCCCCTATTTCAATCTCTTAATTAATGTTGTTTCTTTTATTGCAGAAACAAACATTAACTTGGTAACCTATGAATTTCAGAATTTGATTTTTTTAATAATCAGAGGACATCAACTGATACTTCTTGGCTTAAATGGCAGAGATATGGCTGGAGTAAATACCTCTTTATACTATATTTTAATTTATTCCCTTTCATCAAATTTTTTCTTTTGGTGATATTTTATTTGATTTCTGACTTCCCCTCTTTTTTCTGTTGCATGCCCTCCATTTGCTCCAGTGCTGCCACAAGAGAGAAGTAAGTATATGGAACTTTGATCTATCCAGATTCTTCTCTTTTTTTTTTATTTTTCACCTCTTGATATTAGTTCATATCATTCATTGGCGTTTGGACTGAAAAGTTACCTTTTTAAGGCATTTTTGTGGCTTCTACCAATTTCTGAATTACTCCTATATTTTAATTCTTTTCGTGATCATTTTGGGGCGATTCTTTGACATTGGCAAACTTTATTTAATCTTCTCGGTCATTTTAAACTTGGGTTGCTTAGCATATAATCAATTTGTAGATTCAGCAGAAAATTCATTTGTCCATGTGTTGTGGATTTTTAATTCATCTGTTATACCATTGCTAATTAAGTATATGGTTCATTGTTTTGTTATGCTTTCTTTCAGCCTTTTCTTTTTCATTTTTCTCCTGCTATTGTTTTTTACTGTTTGGTTTGAATATATTATTTCCAGCCTTCTCATTCTTCATTTTCTTGCTTCTTCTTGCAAAGATTTTCGATTTATTCATGTTTGGTTTTCTTATTCTTCGAACTATCTCCCAAAAGAGAAAGAAAGCTTCTGTGGCGGCCACTAAGAAGAAGCAGGTTGGTTGCTTTTTCTAGAGCTCAAGCAAGTTAGAAGAAAGCAGTACATATATACTCTGAATGGACATCATCACATCAACAAATTGAAGCTGCAACTAATTGAAATATCGCTTACACTAACAAATCTTACAAGTGCTGATCAATGTGTGTTATGTTTCAGGGAGTATTTTTAATGGGAGGTGCAGCTTTGGGAGGAGACCAAGCCCTTCACATGGCTATGAGCAGAATTAGCTCAGGTCTTGACCAGGATAAAACAACCTACACACACAGACACCAATATTTGTATACATGTTCTTAGATTTTTACCAGCAACATTCTCATTATGCTTACTTGAATCTCAGAAGCGGTAATGTTCGGCGTAGAATATGCTAGATGGTTGGAAGAGCACCATAGAATAGTGTGCGAATTAAGAGCTGCAGTTCAAGAACATCTTCTAGAGAATGAGCTTCGGTTGTTTGTAGATAATTGTTTGTCTCATTATGACCAATAATACATCTCAAGACTGTTGTTGCCAAAACTGACATATTCCACATCGTATTTGACATGTTGAAGACCACACATTGTTTCATGTGGATTGGTGGTTTCCGCCCGTCTGAACTCATTAAGGTACACCTCCTATAATATTGTGTGGCAACCCACACATGAATCAGATAATGTAATCCATATCAACACGGAGTCATTTGTCATGAGGACCATTTTGTTTCAACCTAATTGAAAATGGAAAGGGATGGGTTGGGTTGTTCTTAACATCGCTTACATGCCTAACTTAACAATGTAGGAATTTAAGTGTAATGTGGACAATAAAATGCAGGTGTCGATTTTTACAAACTGAAGGTTATAGTATTTTGATTTGAAGTATGTCCCTTGCAATATGCATTGACCTTATCTCGTCATATTTTCAAATTTGGCAGGAGTATTCATGTTGTACATCTCCTCCCTTAATAATTTTCTTTGATTCTAACATGTAGGTAATGAAGAATAATTTTGATAGTTTAGTGACCCTTTTGTGATGGGGACCACAAGTGGATATAAGACCTATGGTGTGCTTTCCTTTGTTGATGGATATCCTGCCAGCAACAAACCATTCAGTAGCATTAAATTAGCGCCTACTAGAACATTTTCTGTGATGTTACCGTCCAATGCTGTATTTTACTGTCATTTTGTCTGCCTCATGACATTGTTATGCATGGTTTGTAATTTTGTTATATTGTTTCTTAATCTGGTTTCGAATAAAATGGATATTTGTTTGGTTCGTCACTTAACTATTATCTTTTGTTAGTTAGTCATTGTTTAATCTAGTTGAGTTATAACGAAGTCCATGTAGCCAATAAATGTTGGTTTAATTGTTAAAGGAGTTGGCTAATAATCATACGATTTTATAATCAAATGACACCGATGTGAAGACATTATTGGTAGACATCTATAAGTGATCTGTAAGTGCTCTTATGTTTAGAGATTGTCTTGGTCTTGATAAACATACGTAACCCAACTCACCTAAAATTTTTACTATCAAAATAAATCCATGTAATCATGTAATTTGGGTGATATTAAATGGAGTGATTTAAAATTGTCACTATAGAAAAGGCAATTGTTTTTAACAACTCAATTACTATTCAATTTGATAACACCCTAGTTGACATGAACTTTATTTTAATTTAACCTTTTTTCGCCAATGAACTGTATTATAATTTAATTACCTTAAGGGATCTGGTCCTAACTAAATTTCTTCATATGCCTAACTATATTTTTTCTCTCGAAAGTAATTTTGTAGTTTTATCTATTACCTTTGAAAATTTTGAAAATAAAAAATGATGGGAAAATTAATATGAGTCCCTCACAAGGGATTTAATACTAGAAAAGTCCCATAAACTTCCCATATTAAAGTAGGGTCCCTAGGCACCTTACTTTAATACTCCCTCTGGTTCTAAATATAAGACCTAGTTGACTTTTTTTTGAGAAGTTAAGAAAGCAAAATAGGTTAGTTAACTATGTACTTCATCCGGTCCTAAATATAAGACCTAATTGACTTTTTCTAGAAAATCCTTAAAAACAAAATAAGTTAATTATAAATTGATTTACCTAATTTTTCCTTAAACTAGTTTATTTTACCTATAAACTAATGGATAATCTAAAAATATATCAAATATGTCATCATTTAATAACCTATTTCGCAAACTTAATCTCTAAAAAAAAGTCAATTAGGTTCTATATTTAGGACCAGAGGTAATATTTGATATTTTTTTTAGATTACCTATTAGTTTATAGGTTAAATAAAGTAGTTAAAAGACCAATTTGCCAAAAGTTAGGTGAAACAATTTACAAGTGACTTATTTTACTTTCTTAGGATTCCCCAAAAAAGTCAACTAGATATTATATTTAGGACTTGAGGTACTACTATATTCAAATATCAAAAGACCAATTTGCCCCTTTCTCATCAAAGGAAAATTCATTTCCCTCCTTTCCTCAAGCTCTTGTGTGAAAAATGATTAGAGGAACTCAGATCCTTGCTCCTGCAGATCAAAAGCATTTCTTCTTCCTCTCCAAAATTGAAATCGTGGACATCGAAGTGTTCGTCACCAATCAATGCTTCTTCTCCAAATTTTCTTCTTCTTCGTTCTAGCGTTGAATTGAAAGCGCCTTCTTCTCCTCCAAATCCTCACACTATGGTATTTCATCTTCCAATTTCCCTTCTTTTCTTTTTTTTTTTCAATTGGCCAGGAATACAAAATGAATGTTGTTCTTCATGGGTTTTGCTTGTTCTTGCTATGAATTTTTAGTCGAGTTGAAAAATATTACTTACGAAGAAATAGGGCAAAGCATTGATTTCAGTTTGTAAGGATCTCCGCAAGAGGTTCAGGGGATTTCGATCGATTTGCACTGTGGGTGAGAATGAGTGTTGAGCATGAGTGAAGGATTTCGATTTGATACTTAGAAAGCAAGGGCAAGTTGGTCTTTTGGTATTTGAAAATTATTAAAGTAAGGTCCCTAGAGACCCTACTTTATATGGGGAGGAGTTTATTAGACTTTTCTAGTATTAAGTCCTGTCAAATTAATTTTACCAAAATGATCTTATTATAGGAGTATTTATATTTATATTTAGGAGTTACATTACATCTAGTAAAATAAACAGAGTTATTGAGCTTAGGTATTTATATGTCTATATCCTCCCAACAACACAAGCACGTAGTTGAGAATTGTTTAGAGTTGGCCATTGAGAGGTTCCTCTTCTCTGGTCTCCCATACAATCAAATCAAATGGTGAGTTTGTTTCTCCTAATCTCAATTTCCTCTTGTTGTTTAAAAACTGGATCTCCCCCTCAATTACGTTTCTATTCTATTTTCACATTCACTTCACAGAATGCTTCTTTTTAATCTTGTTATTATGTTCTTGTTCATGTTATCCCCGATTTCACTTCTCCCTGCTAATCAGTTTTGAAACCCTTTTGACTAACTTGAGAGATTTTCTAGTTTTATGCTATGCCCAACTAGTTCATTTCTTATGGTCCTCTTTTTTGACTCTGGATGAAATTTATGTTCTTTGTGTTACAATCGTGATCCCTTCACTAGATCTCGCTAATTTCTTAGATCCCCAACTTCCTTGTACTTAGATTTTTAATTTTGAAGAATAATCAGTTGTGCCCTGATGCTAAGCGAATAAGCTTTGTCTCCTTTGTTGTTGATGATGTTGAATTGGGAATAATTTTATTAGATCAGTGGTTTTCCCTTATAAGCAAAACTCTTTCATGACTTAATCTTTAATAGCTTACCCCAATGTTTAGATCACGAGGAGAGAGTAAAAAAAAAACTACTCCCTCTGTTCTAATTATAAGATCACTTTTCATATTTCAATTTGTTACTAAATATAAGATCACTTTCTAATTTTTCCGAATTCACCTCATAATACTTATTAACAATAAACAAACAAGGGATGGAGTGTGGGGATAAATGTATATGGTATGGGTGAATTGTAATATCATGTGATAATAACTAAATTAACTAACATCCTTAATCTAATCAAATTAGGGAAAATGATCTTATAATTAGGTCTACAGTGACAGCTTTCTTATCTAATCCACTTAGTTACTTTACTATTTGTTCATTTACTTTTTGTTGATCAATTTACTGCATTTCCTTTTCTTTTTCATGATTTTGTTAGAACTATATAATCTTTCTTAATTAATATCATTTTATCTTTTTTGTTAAAAAATGTTATTATTTAAATTAGTTAAAATCACGCTATTGACTTAACCCCCATTCACCTACATTTCTACACCATTTATCTCTTGCTTTTTTATTATTGAAAAGTATAAAAAAGCAAGAAAAGTGTGGTGGAAGAAGTGGAAGTAGAAACCTTTGAATTTGAAGGTCTTATGTATATGGAGGAAAAGTAGTGTGTGTGAGCGCGCCATCATAGTATATACCATAATTTACAATTGGTTTGCAAATGGACATCATATTATTTTGACATTAAATAACTTCTACCTAAAGATAGTTCAAAAATTTGACTCACTTACAAAGTAACCATATATTTATTCTAAGACTGATCCGAGCTAGATTGCTACGGAGTACGTATGTGATAATCTGTTCAAATTCAGTAATGCTAATCAATCCAACCCTTAAAGAAAATTCCAAACATTGAAGAGTTCTAGTGGTATCCTCTCCCATCCATTTTATCAGCTTCACCCATTTATAAAATTCTTTGAGCTGGGATTTTCTCCATGTGTATATGAGCAATATGTGATTTGTTTGTTACTCCATTAAGATGTTTGTTTAATTTAGTGTGTTTATTTTTTAAGTTAAGTTAATGTTATTTTTTTTTATCCATGATCAAGGTATCCCCTCACTCGACAAGTGAGAGACTAATCCCCCGTTAATTTGTAGGCACCTCAAAGGGTGAATTTTGCCATGTTGTGATCAATTAGATTCTAATAATTCCTAACTGATATTAAATGTATTCTAAAACGTGTGTTCTCTCCTCTGATGAAAATTGCCTATTAGACATGATTTAGGTCAGGTCTAGATGCAGGGTCTAAATTTAAGCTTTTTATAATAAAAACATCACCATACTCTATTACAACAATTGCCAAAAAACAACAATAAATTTAATCAATATTTTTTAACAACTGAATTATTAATAAATTGAATTCCGGCCCTTCATATTTTCCAAACAGTATGACATTAATTAAATTTTTGAATTAATTATTTATAATTAAAGTTTGCAAATGAAATAATATACCATCAATATTTCAATTCAACAATACCCAAATTCAATGAAATAACCATTCATCATAAGCACCGCGTTAGTTGATTTTGTTGTTGTGTTTGGTCCAAAAAATGTGTTAAAAAAATGGCATGTGCCATGCGTATGTTGGTGTGGGTGGCTCTTGCGCCGTACTGGGGGTCCCTGTAGGATCTCTTAGTCCCACATCGACCAAGAATGTGTGTGTGAGAGAGTATATAAGTAGGACATTCGCACTTCAGCTTGCCAACCGCGTTAGTTGGTTTTGCTGTTGTGTTTGGTCCGAAAAATATGTTAAAAAAAAAACCATTCATCATAAGCATTACACAAACCACCACGAGCTAAATTACATACACAAAATATAATTTGCATTTGTTACGTTTCTGTGGGCTAATCAAGGATTTTAATTACACATTTTCCTTTACGTTTCTGAGGGGATAGAATGCTGACATGCCATAATTAGGTAAAGGAGAAAATTTAGCTCCAATAATATATTATGGTCATGTTCAATATATAATACACTTTTGTTACGTTCTGTGGGCAAGATTAATAGTGATGTGCAGAAGATATTCACTTTTGTTTCTATTCATGTTTCTGTGAAGCCAAACAAAAGAACTCAGGAAAGTTATATAGTTCGTTATGTGATTATAATAATTGCGTCTAAACATGAACAATCTACTTGCGTCTGGACCAACAGAAACATCAAAGAAAAATCTTATAGTTCCCTTTACAAAAAAGGAAAAAAACTTCCTCCATTTGTTTTCATTGGATATATATGGAATCTGCATTTCTTTATGTTTGTTTTTCCTTTCTCATCGGTACATTTTCCCACTCTAGAGGAAGCACCGGTGTAAATATCCCAGACCGGCCTATTAAGGCCTATGGCCTGACCTACTAAAAGCCTAGACTATTTTGTATTCTAATAGGACAGACTCAGTCATAGGCTTTTTTAGGACCTATTTGTTTAATAGGTCAGACCCAGGTTAAAAGAAAAGTTATAAAGTCTACCAAGCTGGCCTATTAAATATAAATCTAGGTTAATATTCATTGGGCTAATATTACTAAACCCAATTCTATAAAGAAAGACTGATCAAGTCCAAGTAGTCAGCACACGTCAACACCAATTCAAACATTGCTGCCCCTCATCATTCCCTCAGTCCCCTCTTAATTTGTGGCTTACTCAATGTTATCGTTTATGACCTAATAATTTGTGGCCTACTAGGTCTATCAGCTTATGGCCTATTGGCCTAAACAAATATCAAACCTCTTAATTAATAGGCTTATAACCAGACCAAACTTCTTAATAGGTCAGGCTCGAGTCTGAAAATGAAGCCTATGATAGGCCACAGACCAGACTCAAACTTATTTATTACATCATAGGTCTGACCTATTAAGGTAGTGGCCTAGACCCTAGGCTATTTCCACCCCTAGAAGCAAGGTAACGGTGAGAGGAAAAAGGATAATCCCCCTTGAAATTTATATAGTATGGAGGTTTGTTTTTCAAAGATAAATCCGTGATAAAGTTCGCGGATTTTTATTACAATTTATTAAAATCTAAAATATTTATACTATTTTCTATATAAAATAAATATTCTAGATGAGATAAAAAGACGGGACAAATAAAAATTCATCTCGTTAATAATCTTATACATTCAGGAATTTTCAATTTTTTGTGGAACCCTGAAAGAACTCAAAGAACTTTGAAATCATTTTTATTTACATTGCAAAATAAAAAACATTGAAAACATGAGATTTAAATTTTTTTATCCGTTAGTTCCTATTTTTATGGTGCCACGTCAAATTAAAAATTATGTCAAATTGTATGTGTCCACTAATGATTAGTCGGGCCACAAATGACGTAGTGCACCTAGTTCACACAAGAATTTCTCTAAAATTTAAAAAATATTCAGATACAAAAATTATTCAAATCTTTTAAAAAAATTATGAAATTTGCAGGTTATTTTGGCCGAATATGAAAACTTGCATTTAGTTTCTTCAACATGAGTAAGTCAAAACCAAAGAAGCTTCATAATAATAAGGAATGACAAGAGCAGTCTTTTTTCCAATTTTCCTACTGTTGGGTATCGTGGACGGTGGATCAACAAAACTCCTGAGATCTCAATTACTCCATAATGCGCAAATTTCGAAGGAGAAAATAATAATGAAAATTAGTAAATTACTATTTTTCTAAAATTTCAAAACATTTCGACATAATAGAGTAAGTCTTCGCTTGATCTCGTTGCCCACAGTGTAAACTCAATAATTTATTGGGCATGAAGCTCAAACATGTCGACATTTATCCACACTCATACTACATACTCTCTTCTCTTAAAAGTCATTCAATGACTTCCCACTTTTTCTCCATCAATAATTCGTTTTCATAGCTATTTTTTCAATTCCTAAAATTTCGTTAATTTCTAAAATTAGTAATATCAGATCAATATATAACCCCGCCACATCTCAAAAGTCAGAACGTTAGTTTCCGAAAAAAAATATAATTAAGGTATTATCTTTATTATATATTATATATTTTATATCGATCATTGAAAAATTAAATCCCATCGTACAAATCAAATTTGAAGGTTGGATCTAATTTCCTCTCCTATATCATCCCTATTCTCCCTAAAAATCCCACAAGTTTCTCTTTCTCACAAACAACCACTTTTTTACGTGTTTTTCCAGTTTCTACCTTGCTAAAACACCATGACAAGAACCTCCAAAACCTTCATATTCCTCCTCCTCCTAGTGATACTCCCAATTCTTGTTGTGTCAGAATGTACATGTGACAAAGAAGAAGAAGTTGGCGACAAACCAAAGGCTCTTAAATACAAAATAGGAGCCATTGCTTCTATATTATTTGCTAGTGCAATAGGAGTTTTGATTCCAGTCCTAGGAAAATTTGTGCCAGCCTTAAGTCCCGAGAGGGACATATTCTTTGTCATCAAGGCTTTCGCGGCCGGTGTGATATTATCGACGGGATTCATTCACGTGCTTCCTGATGCTTTTGAGAGCTTAACATCTCCTTGTTTGAGTGAACATCCATGGGGAGATTTTCCTTTCACTGGTTTTGTGGCCATGTGTACGGCCATGGGGACATTAATGGTGGACGCTTTTGCCACGGTGTATTTTAAGAAACGCCACATGAATATTAATCAGGTTGTTGAGGGCAATGATCGTAATGGAGACGAAGAGAAAAATTCGGGACATGAAGGACATGTTCATCTTCACACCCATGCCACACATGGTCATGCTCATGGATCATTTGATTCTGGTTCATCCCACCAGCTCCTTCGTCACAGAGTTATATCACAGGTATATATATTTTTCTTTATAAATAATAGCTATGTATCATCATCATTGCCTCCTTTTGTTTAAGAATATCAATAAATTAAATTTTCAAATGTACGGTTAAGAGCCTCAATTCAATCTTTTTCATAAGCATATTTATAAAGGCTGTGAATGTGCGTATGTATTTTATTTTTCTATAAAAAAAATCAGTGTCAAAAAATCAATCTTTATTCCGGAGACCTACATGGCTAAAAAATCAATCTGGTTTGGTTTTTACAATATTGGCTAAAACTCATCATATATACCTGTGTGGAAGCAAAATTGGAGATTGATTCAATTTTTAATGGTGGGAAATAAACTGATTGGGTTTAATTTGAATTGAATGAAGGTACTGGAGCTGGGGATAGTAGTGCACTCAGTGATAATAGGGATATCTCTGGGAGCATCTGAAAGTCCCAAAACTATAAGGCCTCTAGTCGCTGCATTGACTTTTCATCAATTTTTGAAGGATTGGGACTTGGAAGTTGTATTACTCAGGTATGTTACCCTTTAATTTGAAAAGTCAAAAAGAGCATTATTTTATTAAAACATATTTAATTTCGATCAAAAAATTAAAATTAACTTAGTTTTTTTATTATGGGTTAATATGCAAATCCACCCTGAAGTATACTAAAAGTGCAAATATCAGCTGACATATTTTCAGATGCAATTTTGACCCTGAAGTAAAAATTAAGTGCAATTTCACCCTTCTATAAGTTAAAACTGTTCTTTTTGTAAACAATGATTCAAATGCCCTCCTAATTATATTATTATTATTATAATATTCTCTTCAACCTTCCACCCACAACCCCAACCACCACAACCACCGCCACAACTTAAAAAAAAAAAAGCATCAGACTTAAACCATCTTCTCTCATTCTCTGAAAGCTAACGCCAAACACAACCCATTCATTCAAAATTAGGCAATATCCCCACCTCCAATCTATACCCTATCCATCATTTTAATTTTAGTGCCCACATATAATCCTGCTTTCTCTTATCCCCTAAGTTCTCAGATCTGATCATTCCAAAAACCAAAAACTCACCTTAAAAGTTTCGATTTTTACAATGACAACAACGGTGCCACTAAAGGCCGTTACTTTAACCCACGTCCAAAACCGTAAGGGAGACCAATTGGGTCACTTTCTCGTCCCTGTCTTCATCAGCCTCGGTGGCTTCCTCTCTCATTTCATCTTTCGCCATGAGCTTCAGGGCCGCCGGCGGTGGTTGTGGCGGGGGTGTGGTGGTGGTGATGGTGGTAGTGGGTGGGTTTGGGTGGGAAGGTTGAAGAGAATATAATATAATAATAATATAATTAGGAGGGCATTTGAGTTATTGTGGAAAAAAAAAAAAACAGTTTTAATTGACAGAAGGGTGAAATTGCACTGAATTTTTACTTCCGGGTCAAAATTGCATCTAAAAATATGTCAGAGATATTTGCGGGGTGGATTTGCATATTAACCCTTTTATTATTTGTGGTTATCTTTCTTATTTAGATGAAGTTTTTAAATTAACTTGTAAGTTTTTTGAATAATTCACAGGCATGAAATAAATCGGACATACATCTTTGTGTGTGATTAAATAATTTTTAATAATAGAGGTGTGGAATTACTTTCCCTGCTCCTAAAGTTATCTATGATAATCTAATTTGGTTCAAATATAATAATTTTTAATTTTAAAAATAATTGTTTTAATAGAAAATTCTAAAATGAAGATAACATCTCACTTATCATTTTGTCAAAAAATATAAATTTTATTTGAAAAATCATAAAATTAATAATATTAAATTTGACCACCAGACTATATTTGAATAGTCCAAATAAAGGGTAAGGAGCACCTCTTGCCGGTCTTTCTGACTAGCAAGGAAGATTGTACTATATAAGAAATTCAACGTAATCTATCATGATATTTTTTATTTATCTATAATTTTCTTGATAATTTTACTTATCTATATAAAATGGAATAGAGGACTACGTTTATTTCTAGTTATCTTTGTGGACATAGCATGTGATGAAAGGATGTGAACCGCACACAGAAATACTCCAAATCCACATATTCCTGTGGCTACACAGCTCAACTTTTAATCATCAGAATAAAAATGAATATTTTATTTTTCCAAAATTAAAATGAAAATCTTTTAGCTTTATTTTTATTATTTCATTTTCTATTATACTATTATCATTCTTAAATAAAAAAGTCCCCACCTTGTTAAAAATTAATTCAAAATGATGAAACAGTAATGATTGAGATGTTTCATCTTTTATTATATCAATTGCAGGCCAAATTCAAGAACAAAACTATCGCGATGATGACGTTGTTATTTGCTCTTACAACTCCGTTGGGAATAGCGATTGGAATAGGAATTTCTAATGTGTATGATGAGAATAGTCAGAAAGCTTTGATCGTTGAAGGAATATTCAATGCAGCATCAGCAGGAATTTTGATCTATATGGCACTTGTTGATCTTCTAGCTGCCGATTTCATGACTGATAGAATGCAAAATAGTACTCGCCTTCAAATTGGATCAAATTTATCTTTACTTTTAGGTGCTGGGTTAATGTCTCTTTTGGCTATGTGGGCTTGATGAACGTTATTTGCAAATTTTTGTTGGGATGGAAACAACACAAAAATATTTTCTCAAATTTCACAACGTGATATGGGAGATTTTAACTAGTTAAGCAACGGTATGTTACTCATCTTCAAAATCAACTATGAGATTTTGAAAATTAGGAAGTGTTTTAATGTCATTTTTCCTTTAGTTAATGGAAGAAAATTTATTTCTTTGGGATTTTGTGCAGGTAGGTCAAATCTTCCTTTAGTTAATGCTCTGTTATTTGTAACATATTTGGATTGAAGAAATATAAGTGAAATTTTAATCGTATCAAATATCTGTGTTTATTAGCTCTTGTCTTTGTTTGTTGATTTGTTAAGCAACAAAAAACTATATAATTAAAATTTTCTTGTTGTTTTCCCTTCACAATCGCTGTATCTCAATTCAATTTATTTATAATATCTTAAAGTAAAAAACTTTTGGAAGACAAGAAAAGTTATAAAATGTGTGATGTTTTTGCAATGCGAGGAAAAAGGTATAATAATTATTGCACTTTCTGTTTTGGAATTATAGTTATCGTGAATTAGAGATAATATGGTCATTTGTTTGCTTTGGGATGCTTTCGTTTAGTTTTGAACTGGATTCATCATTCAGACTATCCGAAGCAAAGTCTCACCATATGGAATGTGGGAAAATGGACAATTGACTTCTCCAGATGGGCACCCTCAGTGAAGCACGCAATCGCTACTGATACAACATTGTTGCTTCAACCTTTCTCTTATATTTCCATTCATTTACTTCCTGTTAATCTGTGTACTGCTTTTAATTTTCCTTTTAAAGACATTATTAAAACTATGTAATATTTTTTCCTAATCAATATCATTTTGTCTTTATATCAAAAATAAAGAATTAGAGATATTATGCCTATGTATTTGTCCGACTTATAATTTCAAACTATATAATTTACTTTTGGTCAAAAAAGCCATAAAATTAATTTTTATTAGTATCTTAATGTCATTAATTTATGGAAGATACTTTTCTTTTCTTTGGTTTATTTGTTTGTGAGAGAAAGGTTGTTAAAGGGAAAATCCCAAATAAATCCCTCCCAATACCCAAAAGGACAAGTGAGGAACCTAAACTTCCAAAAGGATAATGAAGGAACCAGTACCTATCTATCATTTTATAATTTTGTGAAAAGACAAAATTGTCCCAATCCTAAAACACAAATTACTACCCCACCGTCTTTTTGCAAAATTTTAAAATGACAGTTACGTGCTGGTTCCTTCATAAT
Organism: Mimosa pudica; assembly: GCA_029929735.1. NCBI lineage: Eukaryota > Viridiplantae > Streptophyta > Magnoliopsida > Fabales > Fabaceae > Mimosa > Mimosa pudica. Next base: position 2,128,031 of record JAKELP010000040.1, read on the forward strand.
CCTTTTGAAAGTTTAGTTTCCTCACTTGTCCCTTTGGGTATTGAGGAGATTTATTTAGGATTTTTCCAAAGTTAAATGTGTAGGAATAAATACACTCTATCTTCAAACTTATGAACAAATTACACACTTTGTGTGCGTGTGTGTGTGTTTGGATCAAAGTTTGACCTATACATATAAATAAATTGCAGCACATGGGTTCGAGCGCTATGCTTTGCATATTATAGACTAATAATTAATAAGTTATGGACCATGAGCTCAAGGGGCGTAGACCAGCGGGTAAGAAAGAGGAAGGTAAGACACCGCGTACCCACCAGGTCATGGGTTCGAACCTTTGGGAAGTCGTCACCCGCAATTGGGGAATCCCGGCGGCGACTTCGGATTAGTCGGTTCTCTGAAGGGGCCGGACACCGAAGGCTCTAAACAAAAAAAAAAGTTATGGACCATGTCACCATGACATTCAACCATTTATTGAATCGACGACTTTGACGTACCCTTGGGCTGCAATTTGATTGCGTTGAAAACAAGACAATTTGCACCAAAGTTAATTTGTAGTCCGTACATACGTAATCCAGTACTTGTATACAGTACTATCAAAGTATAGTATTGATTAGAATGTCATATGTAACATCCCATATTTTTAACATTAAAAAATAAATTATTTTCTGATATTTAACAATTTTATATTTCAAAATAAGGTATATTACGAATAAAAAATAAATATTAATTTTTTTTTCAAAATAAAAATATGTAGATTAATTTTATTTTTTTAAAAAAAATTAATGAAAATAGGAATAAAAGGGTTAACATAACTTTTGGTCCCTCAAGTTTCACCCAATTTTGTTTTTAGTCCCTCAAGTTTAAAAGACGTGTTTTTAGTCCCTCAAGTTTGCACTGTTAATAGAGTTAGTCCCCCAAGCACTTAATACCATTAAATTGTCCTAGGTGGCACTAACTCTGTTACTTATAATGATGTGGCACCTCATTTTGAATCTGACTAGATATTTATATAATTAATTAAATAAAAAATAAAAAACCCCAAACTTCAAATCATCTTTCATCCCATCCCTTTGGCCACCACACCGTTAACCACCGCCCCTCCACCATCATTGATCTCATCACATCCTTTAGGCCGTAAAACCATCTCCTCAAGACCTCATCTTTAGCAAAGCTTACAGCTTTTCTCCTTTTCTCTTTATACCTCATCTTTATTTTTCCACTAAATTAATGAAATATAAATATATTTTCAATTTTTTAAATTAAATTAGACAAACAACCAGCAGTAAGCTCAGTTAAAGTTAATTAATGAAGAAAAGGTGAAAAGCCCATATCGATAAGGCTCACTTCCACCGTTCACCGCCAACACTAAACAAGTTAAAGGTCCCATCACGGGCAAGGTTATTCAGAATGCGATTGTGTCGGTGAGAGCGCGCGATCGAATCGAGTGATGAATCTGCAAAGAGACATTTGTGTCAGTGAGATCGGCCTAAAGGATGTGTTGAGGATCAATGTATAAGACTAAAACGTTTGAATTTCAAAGAAAAATACCCAAATTTAAAAGAAAGCCCAATTATTTTTATTGTAACAAATAAATGTGTGCATGTTTATGTATGTAACTTGATAAGAGATAGATCAGACAAGATGTCCAGTGTGTATGCACATGCATGGTGAATTGGTGATTTCTAATGAGCAAGCATCTTACCCCCGTGCGTTGCACGGGAGGTGTATATACAGTTATCATATTAATTCAAACTTAACAGATATATTAAATAGATGAAATACATAAGTAGTGTAATAATAATTAGAATTAATGTCACTTCACAAAGAGATAATGTTACTTGAAAAGATTTGATAAACTGAATGTAAACATGAGTAAATACACTTTAGTCTTAACTTGCAAAACAACATGATCCAAATCAATAATATTATTTTAGGACTTCAAAATGCATTGTCTCTAACATTCTGGAATGCCTCAATGTACACGACATTTGTCGTGACATTAGTCGCCTCCTTCTCTTTATTCAGTATGAGCACTTTCAATCCATCAATAGATTTAACCCTAGATAGCGCAACATACAATTGTCCATGTGAGAACACTGGATTGGGCAAATATAAGCCGACATTTGCCATTGACTGTCCTTGACTCTTGTTGATTGTCATCGCAAATGATATAATGATTGGAAATTGTCGCATGTTCATCTTGAAGGGCAGTTTTGCATCAGAAGGATTCATATCCATGCGGTGTATCAGCACTTCCTCTCCCACGCTGTTTCCATTTAGAGCCACAGCTTTGATGAAATGTTTGCCCAACTTTGTGATTCTTAGCCTTGTCCCGTTGCATAAACCTGCTGCCTGATCTATATTTCTAATCAGCATTATAGGAATGCCTACTTTTAGCACAAGTTTGTGGTGTGGCAGCCCGGAGCACTTTATTGTGTTAAGGAATTCCGTGTCATAAAGATCTTCAACGGCCTCTTCTCCTGAATCAGTCTTGCAAATTGAATCTGAGCTATAATATTCAACAGTCTGGCCGGGAATGATAGACAACATGTACTCATTGATCTGATCAACAACTTCCATTGTTGGAGCTAAAATTGCCCTACTCGTGAGGTATTCTGAGTCAAACAATTTTTCCGTGAGATCCGGATAAGTTGCTGCGATTATAGAATTCAATGGACTCATAGAATCTCTGATGATAAGACTCTCAGGAATTTCAATTTCAGCAATACCGTCTTTGGAGTTCCCCAGTTTACCTTCTCCCACCTGTAATAGCCACTTTGAGAACTCCTGTATTCTCTGTTGTTCTTCAGGGTCACCACTTGATCTAAGCCTCATGTTTCTGGTAAGCTCAAAAACCTTGCAGCTGGACCACAGGTATGATGAATTAATAGCTGCGTTTACAATATCTGCCCTATTTCCCTTTGGGATGACTGGGAGTATCTGTCGGAAATCACCACCAAAGACAATACATTTGCCTCCAAAAGGTAAATCACACCTCATAATGTCTCTCATGGTTCGATCAAATGCTTCAATGCACAGCCTCTGTATCATGGGTGCTTCATCCCATATAATTAATTTTGCACGCTGCAAAAGCTTTGCAAGTGGAGAGTTTGTATAGATATTACAGGTAGAGTCTTCATTTATATCAATTGGTATGGCAAACCTTGAATGAGCCGTGCGGCCAGACGGTAAGAGTGTTGCTGCAATTCCACTCGATGCAACATTCAATACAATGTCACCATTTCCCCTCAAGGAAGATGTAAGTACATTCCAAAGAAATGTCTTTCCGGTCCCACCGAAACCGTAAACAAAGAAAAATCCACCCTGTCCAGAATTGACTGCACTGATGATTTGATGGTAGATGCTGCTTTGTTCATGTGTTAGTAGGCTGATCATTTGCATTGCTTGTGTCGCACACTCATCTCTGTTAAAATTGAGTTCATTCAGAATCAAGTGGTTTCCAACATCTATTATGTCCTCCCCATTCGGTGTTGGCATTGATGGGTAATCTAAAAGCGATTTTCCATTCCTTAGAAGTAGTTTCTCAATTTCATGCAGGCATGCATTTTCTCTTGTGCTGTCTTGTATGGTTACCCCTGCAACGACATTAATTTGATATTCAATGTTTATAATTTAAAATAAACGACATTTCCTGCAACGACATTAATTTGATATTCAATGTTCACATTAAATGTTTGTCCAAAAAATAATAATGATATTCAATATTTATAATTTAAAATAATTGTAAAAGACAAAAAAATCAATATTTATGTTTTTCTTGGGCAGCAAGCAATAATGATTATAGGTAGAAAGTTTAAATTTTAAATGGATAAAACCTACCTGAAAGATTGTGATCACGTCGAGGTATGTATAATAGATCTTCACTCAATAGTGATTTTGTTTGTTCCCAAACAGTGTGAGGTTGAGATAAACAATTACTAAGTAGCATGCTCACAAAGAATCTTCTCAGATACATTCCTGTGGCCCACACTGAAGCTTCTTTTATTCCATCTATGAATTCTTGATCATCATCCAACAGGCCAAGAGCATAGCAAGCCTCTCTGAATGTAGAATAAACCACTCCATCAATAGTTCTGATGTCTTCATAACTTGTTGGTCCAATCACCTTAGTCAAAAGGACTCTCAAAAAATATAATTCTCCCTGAGATGGAGATGCCGGTGTCAATCTCCCGACGCAAAATCCTCTTCTTCTTAGCTTCCATTGTCTGTCTTTTGCGTTAAATCTGTAGTAGAGAGGAAATTGAGAATACTTGAGAGTCTTAGCCTTTCCACCTTCTCTATTTTTGGTCATCCATGAAATGAACATGGATTCCTTGATCCTTGGCTTGTTAAGCAAATTAGACATGGTTTCATTTGTGGAGTAAACAACGGACTGTTGATCAGGCAAGTGAAAAGATAATCTAACAACTGGGGGAAATCTGTGATGAACTGGGAAGGCAAATATACGCCACGCTGCTTCACACGGGGAAATGTACCTGCAATTCACGTATTGATTTATCTCATCACGTCCAACATTCTCATCTGATCCATCATTGTTGATGGAGAGAGTTGCTATAACTCGATCACTGCCTTTGTTGACATACTTGAAGAGATACTTAATTGCATTTGACTGATTTGTCTTTTCAACATTCAAATGTCCTTGAAATAATTTAAGCAACTTTGGATTGTACGGAACAACATATCTATTGTCCAAAGGTACATCTTTCTTATCAAATGTTCTTCCGTCGTCTCTCCTTCTATATGTAGGATAACCCTGCTCATCCACAATGGTGTGTTCTGAGTATTTTTTGGGGAAGTACTTTGTACATCTACCGTCCCTCATGCATGGGGCGTCGGTATCGCACTGTCCACATGGACCATGCATCATATATTTGCCAACTAACTCATATAACTCTGGATCAGCTATCTTGTCTGGGAGCTCCGCAGAGATTATCTTGTCAACATCATCTGCATCTTTTACCTTTGAGTCATCCTCCAAGAATAGTATAATGTGAACATGTGGAAGCCCTCTCTTTTGGAATTCAATTGTATAAACCTCTACAAAAAAGGAATATATATATATAACAGATTAATTGAAATTGAATAAGAAAGGAATTCTATGTTCGTGTATATGTGTAGAAGAGATGTACCTGCTTTAAGTTCTCCAAATATTTGATCATCTTTCAGCACCTTCATCAAAGCTTCTAACTTTATCATAATAACTACATGAGACATAGCCGTTGATATTGGTACAACTACATGATGTACATGCTTGGAAAATAGTACTATCATTGGTAGGAGTAACATATACATTAAGAATCAGGTACCCAGTGATTGTGCGCCGCCCAGTGCATTAAATGCATGATGACTTATTAAAAGAACATTGAAGGATCATGCATAAATACTGTGTCGATAATAATTACTGTGGTATGTGAGTAAAAAATCATAATAACTTTTACACCACTGATACAGGAATGAAAAACTATTTTCAAGTTGGAATGGTTTTCCTACTCTCGAAACTATCACACACCTAAATACTAAGGCTGGATAATAATCTTTTTTGGAACTAAAGTCAACCTCTCAATAAATAAATGCTTAATGCAGCCATTAAAATTGGAAATCATTCTCAAAAAATGATACTGTTAAAGAATAAAACATAACTTCTCTGATAGTTTTTAGGTGTGTGATAGTTTCTGATATGTTCATTAAAGGGTTGTCTCCAAGTGCATGTGTCTTACACCCTATGACCTCAGGTGCTTTCCTAGTAGTTATAGGTGCAGTTAGCATAACACATAGATAAAGGGGCATCATATGCAGTGAATTTGGTCAGCGCCATTTGTAACTAAACGTTACAAATAGAATATTTAGCCATTCATTGGGCGCCAGCCCCAACAGAGCCTGCAATTCCTGCAGTGCAGACTTCTTAATGAGAAATAATTCCAGATTAAAGAGGCATATTACTATTTTTCAACTAAATATTGAAGGCGTGCACATCTGTTAATACAAATGTAATTATTGTCTTTGGAACTCAACCAAAATTAATTTGTGTGTGCTGCAACTTTTTCATTCACTTAAACAACTTGGAACTTTTGACATGGGTGCAAATATAACAGTCATCACAACTAATAGGGCCAATCAATGCTAATTTTTCAAGTTGAAATGATGAAGGCGTGGGAAACCTATTACTTATGCATGTGTGGTGCAGTAACTAAATTAATATGGAAGCCTACCTAAACAAAAATCACCTTTGTCATCCCACCAATAAATGTCCAGGTCTAAGCAGCAATAATTTAAAAAGGTTAAGCGTGCTAATTTGACTCTAGAAAGTAAAGGATTAGACCCAAGTGAATATTGCACACATCGTTCATATACCAGATGCATGAATGCTAATCAGATAACTAACTGAATAATGCATCATTTAGTGTTCTTACAAATATAATTTAGTTGTCCAAGCATTAATTGAGTAATGCACCATCATTTATGCAGATCAGATAGGTCGGCATCAGTAGTATTTAAGTGAATGTGTCCTGCACCCAAAAGAGAAGTCCAAGAAATACTTAAGCCACACTATACTTGAAACTATAAGAGACATAAAGTTTATTGGGTACATGAAAACGTGCTAAGTTGTAATAATTACCTGAAAGGGCAAACGTGCTCTGCTGGAGTCTTGAATGATGTTATTCAAATAATGCAGGCATGTATCTCTGTGAGAAGAAATGTAATTATTCACTTTGGAACTCAACCAAGAGGAATGCAACTTGACAAAGTCAGTTAAGGCATTTAGAAGACTTTTCATGGCTGAATATATGACACGGATAATTAGTAAAACATGCAATTAATCTGAGAAAAAAAAGAGAGAAACAGGCAGTTAAACCCACTATCAGCACGCCTCATTTACTAAACTAGTTACAACAGGCAATTAAAAGCACCTCTCTCATATGAGCATTAAATGCATGTCTCCAAGAGCATGTGTATTAAAAGAGCCCAACAATGACATTGGAAATGCATTAGATATAACTTTTGTGTGGCTCAATATAACATAATTTTACATGTGCAGTATCTTAATATTTAAGTATTTTAATAATTAAGTACATCACATATGACAGATTAGAGAGGCTGGCAGGACAATAGCAACTACAAACAGAAATTGACAGATACACTCTCACAAATTTTGTTGGATACTTCCAAGGAATTGTTAAGCCACACTATACTTGAAACTATAAGACACATAAATACTATTGGGAAAATGAAAACGTGCTATGATGTAACAATTCTCATAAAGGGCAGACATGCTCTGCTGGAGTCTTAAATAAAGTGTGCTAATAAACTGAGTTGCTTATTTAGAATAGGTGCATCATGAGCAGAAGTAGGTGCATCATGAGCAGGAAATGAAATAAATTGCATATGTAAAAAACAAACGCCTCAAGCACTATTTGACTTTGCCTCAAACAAATAATTTTGCTGAAATAACATATATTTAGGCCAGCATCCATTCAACTAAGAATTGATAACCAAGTAAAAGACTACAGCATAGTACTATGTAACATGGTCCAAGATATTCATGCAAACCATGTAATTAGCATTTACTTTGGTTAGCTGATATCCATATTATTAGCATGATAACATCATAGGTAAACATAAGACAATTGAGCAAGACAACTATTCAGTTGAACCAAGAAGGTCCTTTCACAAATGTTTACCCAAAAACAGATCTGGTACATGTGAATGAGCACAACAATCTCATTGCATAAAAATATTTCTGACTGATATAGCTCATGCAGAGGTAGCAATTGTCTACTAACAAACCATGATATAATATGAAATATGGCAGATGTACCAAATACAAAGTCTCATAAACAGAATTATTGATCACAGCTTAACACCCAAGAACCACAAAAATAGCATAAAAACCAAGGCCTCACTGATTATATTTAAAAGGAAAAAGACAATAATAAATTGAAGCAAAACATAACATATATTCCATATAATATAAAGGTACATTCGAAGCAGAACAATGGAATAAACCAAAACACTAAAATCCATAATCCAAGGACTATGAGGAGACTGGATAAAAACAAAAAAAAGATTACTCTGTGACCACAACTTGAAACGCCTAGGACTAACTTGTTGGGCACATCATTTGACAAAACCACTCTCTAAACAGACTACAAAAGCATAACATACTCCCTACCCATTGACTCAACAAACCACCTCAATTCCAAATCCAAACGGCATCTGATGCAAATTCTTGGGCGCTTGTGCATTGGATGGTGAAAAGTACATTGAGCAAACCCTCTAACGCGGAATAAGTTTCCACCAATCAACCTAGAAGCTACAACTTGAAACCAAGGCTCCAACCTGCCTCTTATCCTCTCCATCCTTGCTGGGTCAAAGATGCTAACCCACAAACGAATGGCATTCGACTAAAGGTTATGTGTAGGACAACCGGCATGAGAAGTAAGAACCAAAGACCAAAGATAAACAGCATTGTGATACCCTTTTTTGGAAATTTTCCTCAGTAATTGATACCCATACTTGAAGTCGCCACCAGCGCAGAAGGAATGGAGAAATGCATGGCGGAAAAGAGCCTGGTAGTTACCAGCAATGAGCGCCATATCAATGACTCTCTCAATGGCTGGACTATCCTCTTCAGACAGAATTGGAATTTGATTTATGCTCAAGCTTTTCACTACGTATGGGTGCTCTCCCAGGTCTCTGATAGTTGTACATGTCGCCTTCGCATTCACCAAGCTTTCCAACGAAATCTTTCCAAGGCGCCTGATTATAGTGAGCATGATATCATACGGGAGGGTCATTAGGGTGGTGGGTTCTTCAAGGACGGCATTGATATTTGTCGGAGAAGGAGAAGAAGGAGAAGTTACTGAGGTGGGTTCGACCCCTAAGCCATTGATGTTCCTCTGTTTGCTGACGTTGATCAGAGAAGAAGGAGAAGAATTTGGTTCCGCCATTGATGTTAGTCAAAGAAGAAGAATAAGAAGGCAAGAGTGAAGTGAGTGAAGTGGTCCAACTTGCTTAGGTGAAAAGTGAAGTGGGCCAAAGTACATATATATAGGAGTTAAATCCAGGCATGAAAAAATAAAGGGTAAAGGTGCAAAAATGGGTCCAAACTATTATGCCAGGAGCACATAGGGGTAACAAGTATTTCCGGGCTCAATTTTGGGTCTGAAGAATAAATATTGGTGCAATATAGGGAACGCCGTTTATTTTGACCAACGTTGACCGTTAAACGCTGACGTGGCACGGGAAATGAATTTTTAGCTGACGTGGCACGCTTATGTGACATTTTTTGCTGACGTGGCGTTCATATGTGGCAATTTTTTGCTGACTTGTCACCCTTGTGTGGCACTTTTTGCTGACGTGGCACGCTTATGTGGTGTGCCACGTCAGCAAAAAATGCTTCCCCCAGCCACGTCAGCTTTTAACGGTCAACGTCGGTCAACATAAACGGTGTTCCCTATATTGCACCAGAATTTAATCTTCAGACCCAGAATTGAGCCCGGAAATACTTGTTACCCCTATGTGCTCCTGGCGTAATAGTTTGGACCCATTTTTGCACCTTTACCCAAAAATAAAATAAAATACATGTGGAAAGTAAAATAGAAGGAAGGGGGGACAGAACAATAAATAAGGGTGGTTAATCCAGTTTGGTGTGTGAAATGAAAGTGGATCAATTAGGAGATTTTAAGATATATATTAGATAGGATTTCTACTTGTTCATATACGTATTTGTGCTATATTTTTGGTATAATTATATTGCTAAATTATATTCACTCGTTGTATAAAAAAATTCACACGCAAAATTTATTATTCGAAGGCATCTAAAAACAACGATAACATTTGAAAAATTGTAACTCTTCTTCAATTATGTATAACAAATCCTCAATCAAATTCAGATATATATATTTTCTGTTTTAATTTGCGTATGATTCATTAAAGATCATATGCATACAAATAAGAAAGGGAATTGCACTCACAAAAACAAAGTGTAGATAGCTTTAAAACGGTTCTGATAAAAAAAAAGATAGCTTTAAACGGTAAATTTTAGATGGAACAAAAAATATTTTGATAAACTGACTATATATGAACAGCAGTACAGTTATGTACATTATCAATAAATATCGATAAAACACACCATACTAATCAAAACTGGTTTGTTGGGGATTTTTTTTTTTTTTGCTTCTTTTGTGGATTGAATAGGTTAAGCCTTGAATCTGCATCAAAGTGTAGGAAAAATGACCAGAAAATATCCGAAAATGTGTGGTTACGATGTGGGAAATGTGGAATCTTTTAACATGACGTGATCAAGTTGCCAACTTATCCAAATGGAATATGTTACAACTTACAAGTCTCACATCGGGGAGGTTTCTTCACAAATGAAGTTTTATAAGTCCTTGGCCTCAATCTTAACGGCAAGCTTTTGTGGTGTAGTTCTCTCAAGGACTTATGCTCGTTACAATGGTGGTCTCATTGAGAGATGGTCAAACAGAAAGGGCTATCTATAGAGGATTCTGATCGGAGGGGCTGACCAACAGAAGATTGAGTGAAGCGCCGAGTGATTCTTCCATGAACTTGTGCTCGTTACAGAATATCCCACCCATATATTCCTAACTTTCCCTGACCACCCGTCCCTTTCCTCCCCGGAACACTCATCAGTCCAGTTGTATCGATATGATTCAACATGCCACATGGAATAGTATATACTTATTTCCTGATTTTATGTACTGATTTTTATGTGATTTACTTTTGATCTTTAATACAGACTTTTCATCTTTGCTAAAATAAATGCAATTTATTTTTTAAAAATTTATATCTTCTATTAGTCAGGTCGAAGACGTGTGGTAATAATGAATAATTTTACATATCCCTTCGACAATGCATTCATCATGTGCTAAATTTCAAAAAACTTGAGATATATATATATATATATATATATATATATATATATATATATATATATATATATATATATATATATATATATATATATTTCAATGGATGAGTACATATAATATTTTGAGTTTAAAAATAAGGTAAAGGGTTAAATCTAGCACTGAACTATTGGCAAAAGTGCACCCCACATAAAAATGAATTTCGGGGCTCAAAACTAGCACTGTTCAAGTACAAAGTGGGTTAGATATAGCAGTTCCGTCAATTTTGAAGGAGTTGACCGTTAAATTTGACTTAATTAGTCTACATCACATGCCATGTCATCTTATTAAGCCACGTCAGCACATCATCATCATCATCATCATCTCTTCACCACATCATCAACATCATCATCTCCATCACACTCTCCCTCTCCCACCTTTATCTTCATCTTCATCTTCATGTCAACATTCTCTTTGCATGAAATACACACATATTTTCATCTTCATGGTAACAAATCGTCCCCAACAATCACTCTCTTTCCAGAGAAAAAAAATCAACATTCACCAAACAAAAAGTGACATGCGGAGGGTCTAGCGCAGTGGCAGTGGAGGAACATGCGGAGGGTCTGCGTCGCGGCGGTGGCGGTGGAGGAACATGTGGTGGTTGCACTGCAGATCTGCCTCGTAGGTGTAGAAACTCGTTGTCGGGGGGTGTGAGACTGCAGATCTGCATAGCGGCGATGGCGGTGGAGGAACATGCGGCGAAGGGTCGGCGTCGCGCGGTGGAGAAACATGCGTAGGACGCACGGCGAAGGAACATATGGAGGATCTAGCGGCGATGAAGGAACATACAGAGGGTCTAGCGGCGGCGGAGATGGATGACGGCACTGGTGGTGGGGCTTGTGGCGAGGACACATGCAGGGGAGGCAGGGGAGAGGGAGTTTTTTTTGTTTGAGTGTGGTGATTGGGATTACGAGGTGTGCAGGGGATGGAAGATATGTAATACGGGAGAGTTGGGTGTGTCCAAAAGGGGAGGAAGAGAAAGAGGGGGGAGGGAGTTGCTGGGTTTGAATGGGAAGGTTTGAAGGTGTTGGGGGTGGTGGGGAAGATGATGATGATAATGATGTGGAGTAGGTGTTGTGACGTGGTAGACTACCTGGCCTAATTTGGTGATGTGGCAGGTGATGTGTTCTAGTCAGGTCAAATTTAACGGTCAACTCCTTCAAAATTGACGGAATTGCTATATCTGACTCACTTTGTACTTGAACAGTGCTAGTTTTGAGCCCGAAATTCATTTTTATGTGAGGTGTACTTTGGCCAATAGTTTAGTGCTAGATTTGACCCTTTAGCCTTAAAAATATTAATAATTTAGTTTAGGCTATTGATTCAAACGTGTTTTAGTATGGGTCATTCTTATTAACACATGCCAATAATATTTTTAAAACAAAAATAGAACGGGTGTTTTTGTGATATCTATGAAGTACTATAAATAACCAATTAATTTTCATAGGCTTCATGATTAGAGTTATCTGTTAATGGATTGGTTAATGACCAAACAAACATCATGTGCTGCAGCTGCATGCAATCGGTTTGTTAATTGAGTAGGCTTTTGCGCGAGGATGACCAAACAAATATCATGTGCTGAAGCTACATGAAATCGGTTTAATTTGTTGATTGAGTGGGCTTTTGTACGAGGATGACCAAACAAACATCATGTGCTGCAGCTGCATGCAATCAGTTTGTTAATTTAGTAGGCTTTTGCGCGAAGATGACCAAGCAAACATCATGTGCTGCAGCTGCATGCCATCGGTTTGTTAATTGAGTAGGCTTTTGTGCGAGGATGACCAAACAAACATCATGTGCTGTAGCTAGGTGAAGGCTACAAGATCTTACGGAAGCAGAAAACTGTCTCAAATAACTAATCCATATATGTGTTGGGGTTTATTTGTCAATGTAAGATGGAAAGTAAAAGGTAAGATTTGAGCATCAAAATGATGAACTTCTACCGCAAATTTGCTTGATTATACCGAATAGAATGAAAGCGCAACAGAAATAACAGAACAAACAATAAGCATAAACTCTAACTCATCAAGAGCAGTCCGTTGAGAATAATGGTTATAAGAAGAGAACAGAGAAACTCAAAGCACAGATTTTCAGGAAAATACGGCTCTAATTTTATTCAATGAATACTGCAGAATAAATATTACAAACTACATTAAATTAGTTCCTATAATATAGGAACAATAATACTCCCTTCGGTTCTAAATATAAGACTTAGTTGACTTTTTTAGAAAATCCTAAAAAAGTAAAATAAGTTAATTATAAATTGATTTACCTAATTTTTTCCCTTATACTAGTTTATTTTACCTATAAACTAATGGATAATCTAAAAACATATCAAATATGTCATAATTTAACAACATATTTCGCAACCTTAATCTCTCCAAAAAAAGTCAACTAGGTCTTATATTTAGGACCGGAGGATAAAAACTAAATTCCTTCAAACATAATAATTATTTTTTTTTGATAAAATAATAATTATTATTTATTATTAACTAAATAGTCTAAATAAATAATAATAAAGAGAAAGCTGAGATTGACTTCTTCAACACAGTCAGTCCAAGTTTCTTGCATATCTTAATCATGTAACTAACATCAAGATCTGGTAAAAAACAGCAGCAACAAGAAGAACTGCATCCGCACCTTTATTTAATTCGAGCATAGTAAAGTTGCCATGCATCTACTATAAATTCTTTGCACAACAGAGGGCACTCCACATTTTTAGGTAATTAAGACACAAGACATACACCAAACATTAATTAATAAAATTCATCCAATATGAAGGAGCTATAACAAATAGGTAAATTAACCTTTACTCTAGTCTTCCTTATCAATTCAAGATTTTCAAAGCTACCCTTTTTGGACACCACTAGAGCATGTTAGGGGTAGCTAATATTGAGGTGCATTATTACTTAGCAACAGTCAATTTGTAAGGAGATTCATAGAAGAAATATGAGATAGTGTACCTTAAAATACTTATTCATCCGTCAAAAAAACTTAAACATGCTGCTCCACCTTTTTCATAAGCTCAAGCTATTTCAACCTATCACAAAGAACCTCTTGAATAATGCCATATAATATAATATAAAATGAAGGGAGAATAATAAAATAAAGGACTGTGGTGATTTTTTCTCATTACTTAGGGTGGTTAGAAGGCAATAAAGATACTGGCAGATAAAATAATCCATTCGATGAGAAAAACAAGATATCTCCCAGAAACAACAAAATAAGATTAAGAGAAGCAACTCAGCTATATAAAAAATATGTCATACACACAAGCTGAGTTATTTTACATTTAATACTTATAACCAAGCCGTTTACTTCACGAGAAGTATGTGCTTATTGATGGGAGTACAACGAAACTTCAACGAAAGTGAACAGAAGCCCACAACACAATGACAGCTTGTGGCATATGTAACAGTGGGTGCCCAAACGAGCCAGAGTCTCATTCAGACTATATTCTGCTAATACAGTAGAAAAGCACACTTGTGGTCATGAACAATAACAAAGACTACTTTATTGACTACCACAAGAAATTAAGATAATATAATTAATGGTAGTAAATGTTGGGGCAGTGAATAGACAAAATGAATATAAAATATGAGATAGTAGAAATGAGAATGTTGAAATGAATATGCGGTCATATAAGAAAAGTTAATATTCAGAATGATCATATACAATAACAGGCTGGAGTGACTCCCTACTTAGAAAATTGTAGAAATTGTTTGAGGTGTTTGGAAATCATCCTCAAAGAAGACTAATAAAAGTGTCATTGAGAAGTGTAGATCAAATAACTTGAAGTCCTGTTAAAAGAGGAAAAAGGAAACCTTGACAAACACTTAATGAATTTATAGAACGATATATTGGTGAATAATATACATACAAAAAAAGAGTTGATTACTTACTGATAGAGCAGACATACAATTCATGTAACCGGCCTCATATAGTGGGATAAGACTTTGTTATTGTTGTTGTACATTTCCTTATAATTCACATTTGTTGTATGATTGTATTTGTATCTTTCTTGCAATTCAATTTGTTGTTTCACTCAATTTATTAAAATCTAAAATATTTATAGAGTGTGGAGGTTTGTGTTGATTGTTGAATTAATAGAGTATAGAGGTTTGTATTACAATTTATTAAAATCTAAAATATTATACTATTTTGTATATAAAATAAATATTCCAGATGAGATAAAAAGACAGGACAAATTAAAATTCAGCTCGGTAATAATCTTATACATTTAGGACGGTCCGGGACGATTGTGAGCACCTAAGCTTGGTTAAGATGATCAAAAGTAAAAAATGTTCAGATACAAATAATATTCAAATATTTTAAAAACATTACGAAAATTTACATTTTTTGGCCAAATATGAAAATTTGCATTTAGTTTCTTCCAACATAAGTAATTCACATTATTTTTTTTTTATTAAACCAAAGAAGCTTCATAAAGATAAGGAATGACAAGAGCACTTCGTTATTTTTTTTCCCAATTTTCTTACTTGTTTGAGTATCGTCGAAGGTGGATCAAAAAAGGTCCTTAAATCTCAATTACGCCATCATGTGCAATTTTTGAAGGAGAAAATAATAATGAAAATTAGTAAATTACTCCACTATTTTTCTAAAATTTCAAAACATTTTGACATAATAGAGTAGGTCTTCCTCTGATCTCGTTTACCACAGTGTAAACTCAATATTTTATTGGGCATAAAGCCCAAACATGTCGACATTTTTTTTTTGGACAAAACATGTCGACATTTATCTACACACATACTACATACTCTCTTCGCTTTAAAGTCATTCAATGACTTTCCAATATTTCTCCATCAATAATTCGTTTTCACAACTATTTCTTCAATTTCTAAAATTTCGTTAATTTCTAAAATTAGTAACATCATATCAATAACTGTAATAAAAAAAAACATCATACCAATAACCCCACCAACCATTCATCTCAAAAGTCAGAAACATTAGTTTCCGAAAAAAGTGTAAATAAGGTATTATCTCTATTATATATTTTAAATCGATCATTAAAAAATCACATCGCATGAAACAAATCAAGTTTAAAGGTTTGATCCAATTTTTTCTCTTATATTATCCCTATTCTCCATAAAATTCCCACAAGTTTCTCTCTCTCACACCGCCACTTTTTTACGTGTTTTTCCAGTTTCTAACTCTTGCCAAGACACCATGACAAGAACCTCCAAAACCTTCATATTCCTCCTCCTCCTAGTGATACTCCCAATTCTTGTTGTGTCAGAATGTACATGTGACAAAGAAGAAGAAGTTGGCGACAAACCAAAGGCTCTTAAATACAAAATAGGAGCCATTGCTTCTATATTATTTGCTAGTGCAATAGGAGTTTTGATTCCAGTCCTAGGAAAATTTGTGCCAGCCTTAAGTCCCGAGAGGGACATATTCTTTGTCATCAAGGCTTTCGCGGCCGGTGTGATATTATCGACGGGATTCATTCACGTGCTTCCTGATGCTTTTGAGAGCTTAACATCTCCTTGTTTGAGTGAACATCCATGGGGAGATTTTCCTTTCACTGGTTTTGTGGCCATGTGTACGGCCATGGGGACATTAATGGTGGACGCTTTTGCCACGGTGTATTTTAAGAAACGCCACATGAATATTAATCAGGTTGTTGAGGGCAATGATCGTAATGGAGACGAAGAGAAAAATTCGGGACATGAAGGACATGTTCATCTTCACACCCATGCCACACATGGTCATGCTCATGGATCATTTGATTCTGGTTCATCCCACCAGCTCCTTCGTCACAGAGTTATATCACAGGTATATATATTTTTCTTTATAAATAATAGCTATGTATCATCATCATTGCCTCCTTTTGTTTAAGAATATCAATAAATTAAATTTTCAAATGTACGGTTAAGAGCCTCAATTCAATCTTTTTCATAAGCATATTTATAAAGGCTGTGAATGTGCGTATGTATTTTATTTTTCTATAAAAAAAAAATCAGTGTCAAAAAATCAATCTTTATTCCGGAGACCTACATGGCTAAAAAATCAATCTGGTTTGGTTTTTACAATATTGGCTAAAACTCATCATATATACCTGTGTGGAAGCAAAATTGGAGATTGATTCAATTTTTAATGGTGGGAAATAAACTGATTGGGTTTAATTTGAATTGAATGAAGGTACTGGAGCTGGGGATAGTAGTGCACTCAGTGATAATAGGGATATCTCTGGGAGCATCTGAAAGTCCCAAAACTATAAGGCCTCTAGTCGCTGCATTGACTTTTCATCAATTTTTTGAAGGATTGGGACTTGGAAGTTGTATTACTCAGGTATGTTACCCTTTAATTTGAAAAGTCAAAAAGAGCATTATTTTATTAAAACATATTTAATTTCGATCAAAAAATTAAAATTAACTTAGTTTTTTTATTATGGGTTAATATGCAAATCCACCCTGAAGTATACTAAAAGTGCAAATATCAGCTGACATATTTTCAGATGCAATTTTGACCCTGAAGTAAAAATTAAGTGCAATTTCACCCTTCTATAAGTTAAAACTGTTCTTTTTGTAAACAATGATTCAAATGCCCTCCTAATTATATTATTATTATTATAATATTCTCTTCAACCTTCCACCCACAACCCCAACCACCACCACCCTACCCCAACCCCCCACAACCACCGCCACAACTTAAAAAAAAAAAAAGCATCAGACTTAAACCATCTTCTCTCATTCTCTGAAAGCTAACGCCAAACACAACCCATTCATTCAAAATTAGGCAATATCCCCACCTCCAATCTATACCCTATCCATCATTTTAATTTTAGTGCCCACATATAATCCTGCTTTCTCTTATCCCCTAAGTTCTCAGATCTGATCATTCCAAAAACCAAAAACTCACCTTAAAAGTTTCGATTTTTACAATGACAACAACGGTGCCACTAAAGGCCGTTACTTTAACCCACGTCCAAAACCGTAAGGGAGACCAATTGGGTCACTTTCTCGTCCCTGTCTTCATCAGCCTCGGTGGCTTCCTCTCTCATTTCATCTTTCGCCATGAGCTTCAGGGCCGCCGGCGGTGGTTGTGGCGGGGGTGTGGTGGTGGTGATGGTGGTAGTGGGTGGGTTTGGGTGGGAAGGTTGAAGAGAATATAATATAATAATAATATAATTAGGAGGGCATTTGAGTTATTGTGGAAAAAAAAAAAACAGTTTTAATTGACAGAAGGGTGAAATTGCACTGAATTTTTACTTCCGGGTCAAAATTGCATCTAAAAATATGTCAGAGATATTTGCGGGGTGGATTTGCATATTAACCCTTTTATTATTTGTGGTTATCTTTCTTATTTAGATGAAGTTTTTAAATTAACTTGTAAGTTTTTTGAATAATTCACAGGCATGAAATAAATCGGACATACATCTTTGTGTGTGATTAAATAATTTTTAATAATAGAGGTGTGGAATTACTTTCCCTGCTCCTAAAGTTATCTATGATAATCTAATTTGGTTCAAATATAATAATTTTTAATTTTAAAAATAATTGTTTTAATAGAAAATTCTAAAATGAAGATAACATCTCACTTATCATTTTGTCAAAAAATATAAATTTTATTTGAAAAATCATAAAATTAATAATATTAAATTTGACCACCAGACTATATTTGAATAGTCCAAATAAAGGGTAAGGAGCACCTCTTGCCGGTCTTTCTGACTAGCAAGGAAGATTGTACTATATAAGAAATTCAACGTAATCTATCATGATATTTTTTATTTATCTATAATTTTCTTGATAATTTTACTTATCTATATAAAATGGAATAGAGGACTACGTTTATTTCTAGTTATCTTTGTGGACATAGCATGTGATGAAAGGATGTGAACCGCACACAGAAATACTCCAAATCCACATATTCCTGTGGCTACACAGCTCAACTTTTAATCATCAGAATAAAAATGAATATTTTATTTTTCCAAAATTAAAATGAAAATCTTTTAGCTTTATTTTATTATTTCATTTTCTATTATACTATTATCATTCTTAAATAAAAAAGTCCCCACCTTGTTAAAAATTTAATTCAAAATGATGAAACAGTAATGATTGAGATGTTTCATCTTTTATTATATCAATTGCAGGCCAAATTCAAGAACAAAACTATCGCCATGATGACGTTGTTATTTGCTCTTACAACTCCGTTGGGAATAGCGATTGGAATAGGAATTTCTAATGTGTATGATGAGAATAGTCAGAAAGCTTTGATCGTTGAAGGAATATTCAATGCAGCATCAGCAGGAATTTTGATCTATATGGCACTTGTTGATCTTCTAGCTGCAGATTTCATGACTGATAGAATGCAAAATAGTACCCGCCTTCAAATTGGATCAAATTTATCTTTACTTTTAGGTGCTGGGTTAATGTCTCTTTTGGCCATGTGGGCTTGATGAACTTTATTTGTAAATTTTAGTTGAGATGGAAACAATACAAACATAATTTCTCAAATTTCACGACCTCATATGGGAGATTTTAACCAGAGTTAAGTAATCGTATTTGCTCGCCTTCAAAATCAACTTTGAGATTTTGAAAATTAGAAAGTGTTTTAGTGTCGTTTTTCCTTTAGTTACTTAATATGGAAGAAAATTAGAAGGTGTATGTGCTTGATGCACTTTAATGGTATTTGCTCAGTTATTTGTATAACATATTTGGATTGAAGAAATGTAAGTGAAATTTTAATCAAATCAAACAATTGGGTTTATTATGCTCTTGTCTTTGTTTGTTAATTTGTTAAACGACAAAAACTATATAATTAATTTTTTCTTGTTGATTTTTTCCTTTCACAATCGCGGTATCTCAATTCAGTTTATTTATCATAAAGTCAAAAACTTTTGGAAGACAAGAAAAGTTAAATGATGTGTGCTGTTTTTGCAATGCGAGGAAAGTATAATAATTATTGCATTTTCTGTTTTGGAACTTATAGTTATCGAGAATTAGAGATATTATGCCTATGTATTTGTTCCGACTTATAATTTCAAACTCTACAATTTACTTTTTTGCCAAAAAAGCTATATAATTTAATTTTATAGTATCTTAATTCATTAATTTATTGAAGATAATTTTCTTTTCTTTGTTTATTTGTTTGTTAAAAGAAAGGTTAAATGTGTAGGAATAAATACACTATACTCCCTCCGTTCCTAAATATAAGATCACTTAAGCAAATTTAGAGAGATAAAGGAAGACATTCCAATGAGTTATGATTACATGAAATTTCCAAAATACCCCTCACCTAAGTTTTAAAAATATCGTGATCCTTCTTCAAACTACTATTTTTTAGGTGAAATGAATATAAAGGTAATTTGGAGAAAACATGAATTAAATTAGAAAATGATCTTATATTTAGGACTAAGCTCTTCTGTGGGAAGAAAGGATGAGAAAAGTCTGATAATTATTTCATTGATATGAGTACATATTTATAATACAAAAGTTTCCTAAAAGATAGTAAACTTCTCCTAAGTTTACTTAACGTGATTATCTAATAATAACATAGCATTCTCCTACTCTAATTATTTCCTAATAATATAATTCATAATTATGACTTAGATATACAAATATTCTACAAATACACAATAGGAAATATTCATATTTTCCAACACTCCCCCTCAAGTTGGAGGTGAACCAACTTGCCAACAAATCTTTATAATCTTCATTCTTCAAACAAATCTTCATTCTTCAAAACTTTTTCAACGAATCAACTAGCCCTCCAATGGTGAGACTCTTCTCTACATAGAGAAGGAACGACGAACACAACCAGAGAAGGAACAACGAACACAACCACGGGATGAACATAAAAACAGAATCTCTGCGTGGGGAATGATCATCCCATCGCAAATCTTCAATCAAAATTTTTTTTTATTACGTGGGGAATGACCATCCCATCGTAAACAATGTGAGGAATGACCATCTCACTAAGACAAACAATGCGTGGGGAATGATCATCCCATCGCAATTCACATACGCATGTACATGGGGAATGACCATCCCATCGTACTATGCTATTCAACATATTGAGTTGAGTTGATTGCTCATTATTGACACAAACAATAGTGTCATCAACAACTAGAGCATCTACTCCATAATAATTTCTCTCTCTCTTTTTTTACTATTTTTTTTCTCCCCCTTAAAATAAAACTCTTTTTTTTGACACTTTTTTTTTCCTTTTTTTTAACTCTAAAAAATAAAAGACATTTTTTTTCTTTTTTTTTGTTTTTTTAATAGAAACTAAAAATAGGGAAAATAACAAACAATACTCAAATAAACAGAGAAACACGAACACGGAAAGAACAAAAGACAACCAAACAGTAACCACGAACAGCACCCACGATGAACAACAACCACGGACAACAACAACTTTGGTGGTGGTTCAAATTAGAGAGGAGTATTTTTTTATTTTTTGTGACTGGTTTTGGGAGAAATAAATAGGAGACAAGAAGAGACACCCTTTTAGGGTTTCAACTACAAAGACAACTTCAATAGGGTTACCTAGAGATCAGACTAAACCTAAACTTCTTTAACCTTCTTCAACCTAGCTCTAGTACCATGTGGGAACAAATGATGGGAAAAGTTTGATAATTATTTCATTATGAGTACATATTTATAATACAAAAGTTTCCTAAAAGATAGTAAACTTCTACTACAAGTTTACTTAACATGATTACCTAATAATAACATAACATTCTTCTACTCTAATTATTTCCTATTAATATAATTCACAATTATGACTTAGATATACAAATATTCTACAAATACACCATAGGAAATATTCATATTTTCCAACATCTTCTCTCTAAAGTGATCTTATATTTAAGAGGAGGAGTATTTTGAAACTAACGAACAAATTTCACGCTTTGTATTTATGTATGTATGTATACAGTGTGTGTATAAATATCTGGATCAAAGTTTGACCCATTCATATAAATAAATTGCAGCACAGCTGTTATAAAAAAAAAAAATTGCAGCACAGCTGCACAGGGTCCAAGCAGTATACTTCGCATATTAGAGACTAATAATTTATAAGGTATGGCCCATGTGACTATGATATTCAACCGTATATTTAATCATCGACTTTGACCCCTGGGCCGCAAGTTGCAGGATGGCGTTGAAAACAGCAACTAAATTAAAGTTAATTCATAGTCCGTACATACGTAATACAGTACCTATATAGTACTAGTACTGTCATGGGACCGATCAAAGTATATATTGATTAGCAATGCCATCCGGTATACAATTTATACTCAACTTGGGCAACCCAACGGGAAGCTAGGTTGACCTATTTTTTTCTTAGATATTTTTAATTTTTTATGGAGTATCAACTATTTCATGATAACATTGGTGCTAATAATTAGTAGTTTAGTGATTATTTTGACCTGTAATATTTTGTTTCATTAATCATGTCCAGATTGAAAACAAAAGCGCGCAACTGCAGGCAAACAAGCCGAAACTACTAATATTAAAAGCCCGGGAACTCTTGTATCCAAAAGATCATCAGCCTATCCCCTACTAGGCTTCTCCCGTAGTAGAAGTCTCTTCCTCAGTAGATTGGCCAAATGAAGCAGTAGACTGCTAAGAAATACCACCTAATTCCTCTCTTTCCAAACAAGCCAGATCAGCCAAGCAATTATTAAGGTCAAGTCAACATTTGTGAGATCATATTTGTGGCATATAATGTCCCCCAGCTATGTCTCTAAAGATAGAACATCATTCTTGTCAGTTTTGACGCTCAATAGGCATCCAAACCATATGCAAGGTATCCAAGGGCAAAAAAGAGAAGGTGTTCTAGGGCCTAGGGTCTCAGTTTCATACATGCAAATTGGGAAGTGGAAAGCGATCGCGCAGTGGAGTAGTATGAACAAATTGTTGTTTACTTGGTGTGGGACTACTATTGAACAACATCTACAGAGAAAATTAGTTTAGTGATTTAATAATTAACTATAAGATAAGTATGAGTATTTTGTTATCATCAATCTATTTCGATATTTTTACATGGAGAATGTTCAATGATTTCTGATTTTGGTGTCATTGGATAGTGGATTGATACTGTGATATCAGTGCACAAAGAAATTGTAAATAAAATGCGGGATCTATATATATATATATATATATATATATATATATATATATATATATATATAATTATTTTGTTAATGATTCAAGGTAATGAATTAGTATCAAGGTATAATATATTCAATTAAAGATAGTCAATGGTATATATGTTGAAAGAAAAAGATAAATTTAAAAAATGTGTGAGAATTAATTTTGTTATCTTATGAAAAAAATTGATTGAATTTTTTTTATGATTTTTAAAAAATTGATATACTAGATGAAGAAAACGATCCGATTACAGAGTACTAAATTTTTAAAATTCATAAAAAAGTGATGAACACCATCACCGTTCACAATATATGAATGTGTTGCTCTTTTAATGTATAATTGAATAATTTTAAGAAATGCAAAAATGCATTTGGGAAGGACTCCAAATTTAAGATACAACTGGCAACCTGAACTCAAAATCACGGTGCCTTTGGACATCGCACTAGAGAAGTTATAAACCAAACCATCGACAACACTCAAATATAAGCCAGTGAAAAAATTCATCATCATCAACTGATATCGGTTTTAATTTCAGGGCAAAGGTAGTAAAATGACCCTATAATTTTGCTCAAGGTACACTAACAGAGTTAGTTAGATTTATTTAACTATAGTTGTAATGTTAGATTTAATTAACTAGAGTTAGTTTAGTTGCTGCTGAACTGTACATATACTGTACTCTTGTAAAAATAAGAGATTCATTCTTCTTCTCTTAAACTTCCTCTCTTCAATTTCATTTTCTTCTCTTTATACACTCAACACCCTATAGCTTTTTAAGGACAAAAGTAACCCCTGACTCTACTATTAATATTCATTTAACACCATACTTTTCAAGGTTATAATGTCACATGGATGCTTTGATAACCATGAAGTCACTTTTATCCCTAAAAAAACTTTAGGGTGTTGGATATACCTTTAGCAAAAATATAGGGTCATTTTTGTACCTTTACCCTTTGATAGTTTGTTATTGCAGTTTTGTGATGAAGTTCTATATTTTTCATTATGACTAGCAATCCATTTTTCCCATTAGCATCATCATCTACTAGCCAGGAGCATATGACAAGTAAAAGATTAATAAATTTTAGTTTAATTTGATCGAAATGAATGTTTCAGTATAGTGACCAGAAAATATCATTGGGAGCATCTCATATCCAAATCAAGCAAGTTACTTAGAGTGGCAAAAATATCATTATTGTGACCATGCATGTGTAGGCCATGGGAGCTCTAAATGGTGGGTGCTTGCAATAGTCGTACACACATTACCAAGACTATTGAAGGAAATTAAAAGTCTCCTAATTTATGTACATTTCGATTAATTCTTATTGTAAGACAATGTTTACTCAATCAAATAAATAAAAATGTAGCCCAAGGGGCGTAGACCAGCTGGTAAGAAAGGGGAAGGTAAGACACCGCGTACCCACCAGGTCATGGGTTCGAATCCTTGGGAAGTCGTCACCCCCAATTGGGGAATCCCGGCGGAAACTTCGGATTAGTCAGTTTCCCGAAGGGGGCCGGACACCGAAGGTTCTACGCAAAAAAAATAAAATAAAAATGTGACCATTGAATCGGTCTTAAATTCACCAGTGAAGTTAAGCTCTCAAATGGACATTATTGGTAGAAAAAGCCTTGAGGATGAAGATGTCCTTCTCGTGTGTTCATCTTGGCCTATTCTTAGCCCCCAATTTGGTGGCCATCTTTAGTGTAAGTGAAGTCATCCACTGTAAAAAAGATCAAATGATGAGAATCGGGGTATTCAAGTAGAGGGACCACAGAGTTGACTCGGTCAATTAATGTTCATTGTTTTTAAATTTGTGGATGGCTTTCATTGTTTTGGAATCGTAAATTTGCTGAGAATCTTATAATTTGATGCGTTTTTAAATTTTCTTCTTAAATTTTACGAAGAAACAGTAGGAACACACATAATCATTTTATTTATTTATTTATCTATTTATGTGGAAAAAATATTAAGGGATATAACGAAACTTCAACGAAAGTGAACAGAAGCCCACAACACAATGACAGCTTGTGGCATATGTAACAGTGGGGGACCAAACGAACCAGAGTCACATTCAAGCTATATTCTGCTAACAAAAATTTTAAAACAGTAGAAAAGCACACTTGTGGTCATAAACAATAACAAAGACTATTTTCTTGACTACCTAAAGAAATTATGAAAATATAATTAATGGCTTGAAATATGTATTGGAAGGTTTCTGACTGGAAACAACGCGTTTTGGATGAAAAGTAACTGCGGATGATGTGCAAGTAGGTATATATTACAATTAGGGAAAAGCTAAGCTATTATTTATTGATGCTTGTACTTTTATTTAATTTTGATTTTAGTAATGGTGGTTTTTACCCAAATTGCTCAATTAAAACTATTATTTTCTCTAACTTTAATCTATTTGAACTTTTAGCCTTTATGACCTAATAATGTTTACAAAATAAAATTAGAGCATATAATTATATTAAAAACACGCATACATACTAAAATAAAAATCAAGTAAGTATAGGCAATAGAAAATTTGTTTTCCTTTTAATTATTGTGTTCAAAACTTCAAATTATTAGCCTTGTTTCGAAAATTATAAATTGAATGCATTTCCAACACTCTAAATGTTCTTTTTTTCAATTTAGAGTTTATATATACTCCCTCTATTCCTAAATATAATATCATTTTCCTAATTTAATTAGATTAAGAATGCTAGTTAGGTAGTTATTTAGTACGTGATATTATTAATTTACACTAATCATTTACATTTATTCTCACCCTCCTTCTCTTGTTTATTTATTATATATAAGCATCATTAGGCTTTATCTGGGAAAAATGAGAAAAATTATTAGAAAGTTGCTTATATTTAAGAATAAATTGAAATTTGAAAGTAATCTTATATTTAGAAACGGATGGAGTATTTCATAATAGTAAATGTGAGAATATTTTTAACTAAGTGAAACTTGACTTAGAAGAAATCTTTTATCAAAGCATGATCACGATTCTCTACATATATGAAAATTTGAATGCCTTATAGGCTTTTATTTTTCTTGATCGCACAATATGTGCATGCATGCCGACACTAATAAACTGTTAAATGTAGAATGTTAAATGTAGAATTATTCGAAAAACAAAAACTGTTAAATGTAGAACAAAGCATCCTAAAAATGTCACTATTGTCTTTACACTCACTTTATATATATATATATATATATATATATATATATATATATATATATCCTTCTGTATAGTCTCTACCATCTCCAAGACAATGAACCAAAAAACTAAAGTCTCCATATTCTTTGTCTTCCTATTACTGGCACTTCCAACCCTAGTTATTTCAGAATGTAAATGTGATAAAGAAGATGAAGTTGTTGGGGACAAAGCTAAGGCTCTTAGATACAAAATAGCAGCCATAATTTCTATACTGTTTGCTAGTGCCCTTGGAGTGTTGATTCCGGTCATCGGAAAGTTTGTCCCAGCTTTAAGTCCCGAGAAGGACATCTTCTTCATCATCAAGGCGTTTGCAGCCGGTGTAATATTAGCCACGGGATTTATTCACGTGCTTCCTGATGCATTTGATAAGTTGAAGTCCCCTTACTTGGAAAAACATCCATGGAAAGATTTTCCCTTCACTGGTTTTGTGGCTATGTGTGCGGCCATGGGAACCCTGGTGATAGATTCTTTTGCCACCTCATATTTCAAGAAAGTTCATATGGTTGAAGCAAGAGATGTTGAAGAGGAACACATAGGACATGAAGGACATATTCATCTTCACACTCATGCAACACATGGTCATTCTCATGGGTCTTCAGATTCTTCTACTTCATCTCAATTACTTCGTCACAGAGTTATATCACAGGTGTGTACATCAAACCAGTTTCCTTATTAGACATATCTAGAGTGTACAAATCCGATCCCACATGAAAGATTTAATTTAGATTTGATTTTAGACTATATGTTTCTATTCAAATATTTTTAATAGAATCAAATATAAACAATCTATTCAAATTCCCACATAAACTTCCTCCTGAGTTGGAGTCATCATAAACTTCCCCCGTGCTTCCATTGCATGATAGATTAACGACGTATATATACACACCCATAAAAATATATAAACAACCACGAGTAGTAAGCTGTTTTAACATCGATTGTTTGTGTAAGAATCAAGGAATATTCAGCGTGTTTTGCTCGAATTATTTTGAGAAATAAACCATTTTATTTTGGATTTTCAAGGCAAAAAACCCAAAATAAGCTGGTTTATTTCTCAAAATAAGCCGAGTCAAACACACTATTGATATAGCAGCGAAGGACGCATATATGTACCGTAGTGTAGTATTGATCAGAGTCGTACAATATAATTTTGACGGCGAAAGGAATATAAATGAAATTTAAGCCAAAACGGAGAAAACGAAAACAAGGAGAGAAGTATATATGGTGGAGATCAGAGAACGAATGGCGGTTACCTGGGCCGGAAGAATGAGTTATGAAGGAATATAATAAAAGAGTTGAGAACTAAGCCTGCTCGTTTCTTCCTATCCTGCAGCTGATGTTAGTTGAATCAGGTTATATAACAAATATTCTATACACACAAATCACTATGTTCCCATTCAAATAACACACACAAATCACTGTGTTCCCATTCAAATAAGTGGTCCAGTTTGTGGAAAAGTTTTTGGCAATTAATGTCAATGGTATAATTTTGCCCCTTATTAATGTGATAGAGAATTTTTTTTTTTTTGATCGAGAATGTGATAGAGAATGTTGACACATGTAAAAATGGAATAGAAACATATTCAAATATATGATTTTAATTGTTTGCTTAACTTCAATGACCATTTTGCCCTCATTAAAGATGATTTTCATCTCACTGGTCCCTACAGGGGACTATGCTTTCATCTTATGAGGGCAAAATGGTCATTGAAGATAAGCAAACAATTGCAGGAAAGGACCCCTGGGACTTTATAATTATTTTAGAATGTATTGGGACATTCCAGTATTAATTTCCCTTACGAGGGACTAAACTGCAAATTTCCCATATTTAGCCTCAATTCGCCTAACTCTCTCCCCTCTAATTTTATGAGCAAGGAAATTTGGTTTGTGTATATAAATATAATTTTTCTAGTTGGTTTGTGTATATAAATATAATTTTTCTAGTTTCCAGTGGTTTTTATATATTTTATTATGGAATGGAGTTCTAAAGCAAAAAAAAAAAAAACGTGGTCAACTATTTGGGTTATTAATAAAATGAAAAATGCAGGTTCTGGAGGTGGGAATAATAGTGCATTCGGTGATCATAGGAATATCTTTGGGAGCATCTCATGATCCAAAAGAGATAAAGCCTCTGGTGGCTGCTTTAACTTTTCATCAATTTTTCGAAGGAATGGGTCTTGGAAGCTGTATTACTCAGGTATGTAAACTATTTTCGGTGCTTATCACACTAGTGATCATCATTGTGTTGAAACCTACACTTTCCAATACACAGTTTTAACAAATTGGAGTTATTTTTTTTAAAAAAAATCATTTTTTTTGGAGAAACTAATAGTTAAAAGTGATCTTTATTTTAAAATTCATATTTTCAAATTAATATATATATATATATATATATATATATATATATTAAAAAAAGTAAGAATGTTAGATTTGATGATCTAGACTCAGATATATCCATTATCCTTATCAGCATAGAAACGAGTTGGATGCGTTTGTAGCTCATTAAAAATGTCTAAATGACTAGTTTGTTAATTGATGCCGACTCGAACACGCGACCTCTTTATGAAGTCAATATATTCTAGCCATCAAGCTATGTGTTTGATAGGCTCCAAATGAGTAGTAATACAAAGAGGAAATTACGCTAACATTTCATCTAAAAAATATTATCCATCAAATCCTATAATTATTAATGGTTCCCCTATAATTGTTATAACGGTGACTTTTTAACTTGTTATTAATAAATTAAGAACTTCTCTAATATTAATGTTTTTTTTTGGAGTGAGACTTTGATGTGATTTTCACTAATTCAAAATGTGAAGATATTATTGGGGAATCATAGTACCACTTATCTAACCAATAATTTCTCCCATAATTGAATAAATACAGTCTTTAACATCTGTGGAAAATTCAGAAGATAAGAAGCAGAAGGGAATAATATAATCCAAATTAACTCAGGCCATAGGTTTCATACAGCACATTTCTTATTCGAATAAATCAATCAGCATGTTTTTAATGTTTCCTCATCATCTCACGTGGCCGATACACACTGCAAACTCGTTGAGAACTTTGCTCATCAATTTGTAATTTCCAACTTCACTTGAGTCAGTCAACCTCCTGTGTGATTCTCACGTATCAACTTAAGAATAATATATAATGTTGTTTTAATTGATTCATAGAGTTAAAAAATTAAAATAGTCAGCCCCAATCCGAAATAGAAGATTTCATTAACTTTTATAGTGAATGTTAAGGAAGAAAATTATATCACTGAATTATAACATATATCTAAAAGAAAAATTAATTAATTACAAGCAATTCAAAGTGATTAATTTTATATTATTAAAAAGGTCAGAGTAGCTAGTCTTATAATTAGGACCAAAGGGAGTAATTATATAATTTTGTTAGTTGTAATTAATAATAAATAAATAATTTATAAAGTATAATTTGTTATATGTTCTAATTAATTAATTATTATATTTACACTCCCTCAATGTACTTAGCACATAAGGAAAACATTAATACACCCTCATGTTTTTTTTTCTTTATTAAGGAATACACCCTCATATTTTTTGCAAAGTTTTATGATGCTACAAAATTCTTGTCCATTATCAATGTAATCATATTCCAGGCGAAATTCAAGAATAATGCTATGGCAATTATGGGATTGTTTTTCGCTCTGACAACCCCAGTGGGAATAGGAATTGGTATGGCAATTGGTAATCAATATGAAGAGAACAGTGAAGAAGCTCTTATTATTGAAGGTATTTTTAATGCTGCATCAGCAGGAATCTTAATCTATATGGCACTTGTTGATCTCTTAGCTGCCGATTTTATGAACGATAGAATGCAAAATAGTTCTCGTCTGCAGCTTGGGGCAAATATTTTTC
Organism: Mimosa pudica; assembly: GCA_029929735.1. Classification (NCBI taxonomy): domain Eukaryota; kingdom Viridiplantae; phylum Streptophyta; class Magnoliopsida; order Fabales; family Fabaceae; genus Mimosa; species Mimosa pudica. Next base: position 2,158,183 of record JAKELP010000040.1, read on the forward strand.
TACTTTTAGGTGCTGGTTTAATGTCCCTCTTAGCTAAATGGGCTTGAATTTTTTAACTCTTTGTAATGTATACTTAAAATCCTTCTGTGTTGAGTTAGTTATGAAATATTTCTATACAATACAAGTTACTTAAGTCAAAGACTGCTTTATCAACTTCTTGTGTTTTTAGCATATTTGGATTAAATAAAATTAAAAGGAAAAATAAATGATTTTTTTTTTGGAAATTACAATTTATCTTAGGAAAATATTTGTATATTTTGATTACAACAAAGTTATCATTGTTGAATTAATTGTCCGCGATAGCCTATAGCTCTATAGGCATGTACCTAATATATATATATATATATATATATATATATATATATATATATATATATATATAGACACACACACACACAAAATATTCTTATAATTAAACCTTCAAATAATATTTAAATTAAAAAATTATATTGTCATTACCTCCGAAAACTTCAAATAATTCCAGTTCGAAGAACCTTGAACTGTGAAGTGTTAGTCATGTTAAAAAGTGACATGCAGAAAATAGACTTTTCAAGTCAGCCAATGTTATCTGCAGAGACAAACAACAACAATAATAGAGAGAATCGGAATTTGGGCATTCAATAATGGAGATCACATAGTTGAGTGAATTCATCCTACGTCTCAATCATCGATCCTATTCCTATGTACGTTTTGCTTACGGTTTAAATTGACTTTTACATCATCCTCCGTTTTCCTTACGGTTAATTTTGAGATGAAATCGCAAAATCTAAAGCCTAGATAATAGTGAATTCGAAGTTAATTTTTCGTTCTTTTTTAAGAGTTTGATATTATGCGATAATGTTTGGATAAAACCCATCTTGCCCAACTGGTCCCCGTTTCTTACTCTATTTTTTTCTGACAATTTTAGAGATTTCAATTGGACATTGAAATTAAGTAACAGTAATTTCAATTCTTTGGAAGTTGGGGAAAACTACTCGGTTCTTTGTTATAGCTAGAAAAGTACACACAGAATAAAAGGAAAGTTTAATTTAACCACACTGCTATAAAATCAAATCAGCAGTATTATATGATAGTGAATGTTGGGCTGTAAAGAGACAAATGAACATAAAATGGGTAGTAGAAATAAGCATGCATGTTGAGATTGATATGTGGTCATATAAGAAAGGATATTATTCAGAATGATCATATACAAGAACAGGTTAGAGTGACTCTCATTACTAAGAAAATGAAAGAAAATCATTTGAGGTGGTTTGAACATTCCCAAAGAACACCAACATTACCGAACAACTATTTTCGGTGAACTTCAAGTGTGATCCATTATTTAATAAAATACCGGAAAAAAGTTAGTTACTGATAGAATACAATGACAGTGTATAATCTATGTAGCCGACTTCATGTAGTGAGATAAGACTTTGTTATTGTTGTACATTTCCTTATAATTTATATTTGTTGTATGATTGTATCTTTCTTGCGATTCTATTTGTTGTTTCACTCAGTGATGAAGATTGTGACTGATGAAACGTGGATTCAATTTGGTGGTGGTAGAAAATAACTACTGGAGAGAAGGATGGTGTGTTTCTCAAAGGCTTCAATTTGTGAATAAATCATCAAATATGACTACGGATTTTCTTGCTAAGATGAGTCTGGACTCTGGATGCTTCAAATGGCTTTCAGCATATATTAAAAAAAAATAATTTTTTTTAAAAAAAGTTTCAGTTATTATATGATTTTTTTCACCCGATATTTTAGTTAAAAAAATTTGGCATATATTTTTTTAGTGCAAATTTGGAAAAAAATAGTTTAAAAAAAGTTAAAAAATTTGTTCATGAGCAAATTTTTAGTGCAGTGAATGACATTCTTTATTACTATTATATGTGATTGCTTTCTTGTGCGAATTTATTTTGGCAATGTATTCTTTACTTTCTTTGGCTAATTTATTTGGGTCACATTTTTTTTGTCTGAATTTGCCTTAAAGATTTATATCTTTAGTGTTGCTATTAAGATAATCTTTTTGGCCTAATATATATAGGCAAATGTTTTATTTTGTCTTTTTTTTTACCTAATAAACCTTGGAACTTTAGCAAGACACAACTCAAATGAATAGGAAATCCAGAAGGTTTAAAGGAGAAAACCAATAGCTTTCTTTGGCAAAAGGTCACATATTTTTTTGTGTAGATTTGCCTTATAGATTTATATCTTTAGTGTCACCATTATGATGATCTTTTTCATCTAATATATATCTGCAAATGTTTTATTGTGTCTTTTTATTTGTCTATCTTTCCTTCATGAACAGTGATTTAGTGGAATATAATATATTTTTTTTAAAAAAATTGCTTTTTTTGTTTAAAAAAAATAATTATTATATGATTTTTTTCACCCGATATTTTAGTTAAAAAAATTTGTCATATATTTTTTTTAGTGCAAATTTGTTAAAAAAAAGTTAAAAAATTTGTTCATGAGCAAATTTTTAGTGCAGTGATTGACATTCTCTATTACTATTGTATGTGATTGCTTTCTTGTGCGAATTTATTTGGGCTATGTATTCTTTACTTTCTTGGGCTGATTTATTTGGCTTACATATTTTTTTTGTCTGAATTTGGGTTAGAGATTTATATCTTTAGTGTCGCCATTATGATGATCTTTTTGGCCTAATATATATCTGCAAATGTTTTATTGTGTCTCTTTATATATAATTGATTCTTTAATGTTTATGGTTCTTTAGATAAGCTCACTCACTCACTCACTTAACCAAAGGTAATTATTTGAATGTCTTAAGAAATTTAATTTTTTTTTTAGAAAGAAAAACTTAGTTATTATATGATTTTTTTTCACCCGATATTTTAGTTAAAAAAATTTGTCATATGATTTTTTAGTGCAAATTTGTTAAAAAAAATTAAAAAAAGGTTAAAAAATTTGTTTATGAGCATGGGAGAGGTATTTCAATAGATTATAGACTAAACTTTTGGAATATTAGAGAAGAGGGAATTGTAGTGACAATTGAAGAAGCACAAAATATAATATACGATAAAACATTAGTGAGATGTATTATTTGGGATTTGGTGGAATTTTTTATTATTAATTTTTTATAATTTAATATATATTTATATTTATTTATTATATTATATTTATTATTTATTATATTATTATATTATATTTATTTATTATATTATCATATTTTTATTATATTTATATTGATTTATTATATTATTATATTATATTGATTATTTATTATTAGATTAAATATAATAATTATTTAATAATAGTAAAATAATAATAATAATTATGATAATTAAATTAATTAATTATTAATATTAATTATTTGCCACGTATTCTTTACTTTCTTGGGCGAATTTATTTGGGTCATATATCTTTAAATCGCGCGAAGCGCGGGAAACCCAAATAATACATCTCACTAATGTTTTATCATATATTATCTTTGGTGCTTCTTCAATTGTCACTACAATTCCCTCTTCTCTAATATTCTAAAAGTTTAGTCTATAATCTATTGAAATACCTCTCCCATGCACCGCACGGGAGTTAACAAAACAAAAAATGTTGTTTATAAGGCGATGTTTTCAAATATCTAGCGAGTTATGTACAACAAATATTATTTTTGTGAAGCTAACATCTATTCAAATATGTGAAGATATTTTTGTGATCATTCAAATATGTAAATTTTTAGTGCAGTGATTAACATTCTCTATTACTATTGTATGTCATTGATTTCTTGTGAGGATTTATTTGGCCTATGTATTCTTTACTTTCTTGGGCTAATTTATTTGGGTCACATATTTTTTGTCATATATTTTTTAGTGCAAATTTGTTGAAAGAGAAGGTAACAAAAAGTTAAAAGAAAATTTGTGATATGTTTTTTAAGTGCAGATTTGTTAAAATAAAAAGTTAAAAAAAAAATTTGTTCATGAGTAAATTATTTAATATTTATATTTATTATTATATTTATTATTTATTATTATTATTTATATTTATTATTTGGCAATTTTTTAAAAATTTAATTGTTAATTATTTAATATATTTATTATATTATTATATTTATTACTTATTTTTTTATTTATATTTATTTATTTAATGATTTATTATGGATACGTATTCTTTACTTTCGTGGGCGAATTTATTTGTGTCACATATTTTTTTTGTATAAATTTGTCTTAAAGATTTATATCTTTAGTGTCACCATTATGATGATCTTTTTGACCTAAGATATATCTGCAAATGTTTTGTTGTATCTTTTTATTTGCCTATCTTTCCCGTGCAAACTAGAAGTTGTTCCATGTAGATATAGAACACAAAAAGAAAAGTTTTTTCTTCACATAGGGAAGATGTGTTCAGTTAAATTTAATTTCGATTTTCATTGCGACTTACAAAAAAATGTTCATTTGGTAATGTAAACTAGAAGTTGTCATTGAAATTTTCCTCCTTCTAAGGTTAAAGTTAGATGATAGTTTTTTTGGTTAATGTTGATTTTTAAGCAAAACCGCGCGGAGCGCGGGAAACCCTAGTGCAACGCACGAAAGATATTTTTTTAACTTTTTTTTTCCTTTTTACCTTTTTTTTTTAAAAAAAATACAGTTATTATATGATTTCTTTTGCCCGATATTTTAGTTAAAAAAATTTGTCATATATTTTTTTAGTGCAAATTTGTTAAAAAAACTTAAAAAAAGGTTAATTTGGTCACATATTTTTTTGAGTTTGCCTTAAAAATTTATATCTTTAGTGTCACCATTATGATGATTTTTTTGACCTATATAAAAGTGATCCACCAAATCACTGTTCATAACTTTGTTCATGACCAGTGATTTGGTGGAATATAATATATTATTTTTTTTTTAACTTTTTTTTAAATAAAAAAATTGGTTATTATATGATTTTTTCACCCGATATTTTAGTTAAAAAAATTTGGCATATATTTTTTTACTTCAAATTTGTTAAAAAAAATGTTAAAAAAGTGTTAACAAATTTGTTCCCCGTGCAAAGCACGGGAGATACTGCTAGCTATTTGAATGAGAATTAATCCAGGATTTTACAAAATTTTCTGTTATGTTTTTGGTCTATTGAGGGAATAGAATGCTGACATGCCATATATAATACATTATGGTCATGTTCAATATATACTACACTTTTGTTACGTTTCTGTGGGCAAGAGTAATAGTGATGTGCAGAAGATATTCACTTTTGTTTCTATTCATGTTTCTGTGAAGCCAAACAAAAGAACTCAGGAAAGTTAAATAGTTCGGTATATGATTATAATAAATTGCGTCTAAACATGAACAATCTACTTGCATCTGGACCAACAGAAACATCAAAGTAGAATCTTAGTTCCCTTTACAAAATAGGGGGAAAAAACTTCCTCCATTTGTTTTCATTGGATATATATGGAATCTGCATTTCTTTATGTTTGTTTTTCCTTTCTCATCGGTACATTTTCCCACTCTAGAGGAAGCAAATAGGGGTGGAAATAGCCCAGACCGACCTATTAAGGCCTATGTCTGACCTACTAAAAGCCTAGACTATTTTGTATTCTAATAAGGCAGACTTAGTCATAGGTTTTTTTTGGGCCTATTTATTTAATAGGCCAGACCCAAGTTAAAAGAAAAGTCTATAAAGCTTATCAAGCTGACAAATTAAATATAAGTCTAGGTTAATATTCATTGGGCTAATATTACTAAACTCAATTCTATAAAGAAAGTCTGATCAAGTCCAAACAGTCACCACATGTCAACACCAATTCAAATCTAGCTGCCCCTCATTCCCTCTGTCCCCTCTTAATTTGTGGCCTATTACAATGCTATTGTTTATGACCTAATAATTTGTGGCCTATTAGGTCTATCAGCTTATGGCCTATTGGCCTAAACAAATTATCAAACCTCTTAATAGGCTTATAAACGGGCCAAACTTCTTAATAGGTTAGACTCAAGCCTGAAAATGAGGCCTATGATAGGCCACATGCCAGACTCAGACTTATTTACTACATCACAGACCTGACTTATTAAGGTAGTGTCATAGGTTATTTCCACCACTAGAAGCAAGGTAACGACCAGAGAAAAAAGGATGAGCCCCCTTGAAATTTATATAGTATGGAGGTTTGTTTTTTAAAGATAATCCGTGATAATGTACGCGAATTTTTATTACAGATTATTAAAATCTAAAATATTTATACTATTTTCTATAAAATAAATATTCAAGATGAGATAAAAAGACGGGACAAATTAAAATCCATCTCGATAATAATCTTATATGTTCAGGAATTTTTAATTTTTTTGGCACCCTAAAAAAACTCAACGAATTTTGAAATCATTTTTATTTACATTGCAAAATAAAAACCATTTTTTTTTATCAAAACAAAATAAAAACCATTGAAAACATGAGATTAAATTTTTTTTATCTGTTAGTTCCTATTTTTATGGTGTCACTTCAAATTAAAAATTTCTAGTTCACGCAAGAATTTTTCCAAAATTTTAAAAATATTCAGATACAAAAAATATTCAAATCTTTTAAAAAAATTATGAAATTTGCAGGTTTTTTGGCCGAATATGAAAACTTGCATTTAGTTTCTTCCAACATGAGTAATTCAAAACCAAAGAAGCTTCATAATAATAAGGAATGACAAGAGCAGTTCGTTATACTTGTTTGGGTATCGTGGACGGTGGATCAACAAAACTCCTGAGATCTCAATTACTCCATGATGTGCAAATTTCAAAGGAGAAAATAATAATGAAAATTAGTAAATTACTATTTTTCTAAAATTTCAAAACATTTCGACATAATAGAGTAAGTCTTCGCCTGATCTCGTTGACCACAGTGTAAACTCAATATTTTATTGGGCATGAAGTTCAAACATGTCGACATTTATCGACACTCATACTACATACTCTCTTCTCTTAAAAGTCATTCAATGACTTCCCACTTTTTCTCCATCAATAATTAGTTTCCATAACTATTTTTTCAATTCCTAAAATTTCGTAAAATTTCTAAAATTAGTAATATCAGATCAATAATAACCCCGCCACATCTCAAAAGTCAGAAGGTTAGTTTCCGAAAAAAACATATAATTAAGGTATTATCTTTATTACATGTTATATGGAGTATTTTATATCGATCATTGAAAAATCAAATCCCATCGTACAAATCAAATTTAAAGGTTGGATCTAATTTTCTCTCCTATATAATCCCTATTCTCCCTAAAAATCCCACAAGTTTCTCTCTCTCACAAACTACCACTTTTTTACGTGTTTTTCCAGTTTCTAGACCTTGCTAAAACACCATGACAAGAACCTCCAAAACCTTCATATTCCTCCTCCTCCTAGTGATACTCCCAGCTCTTGTTGTGTCAGAGTGTACGTGTGACAAAGAAGAAGAAGTTGGCGACAAACCAAAGGCTCTTAAATACAAAATAGGAGCCATTGCTTCTATATTATTTGCGAGTGCAATAGGAGTTTTGATTCCAGTCCTAGGAAAATTTGTGCCAGCGTTAAGTCCCGAGAGGGACATATTCTTTGTCATCAAGGCTTTCGCGGCCGGTGTGATATTATCTACGGGATTCATTCACGTGCTTCCTGATGCTTTTGAGAGCTTAACATCTCCTTGTTTGAGTGAACATCCATGGGGAGATTTTCCTTTCACTGGTTTTGTGGCCATGTGTACGGCCATGGGGACATTAATGGTGGACGCTTTTGCCACGGTGTATTTTAAGAAACGTCACATGAATATTAATCAGGTTGTTGAGGGTAATGATCGTAATGGAGACGAGGAGAAAAATTCGGGACATGAAGGACATGTTCATCTTCACACCCATGCCACACATGGTCATGCCCATGGATCATTTGATTCTGGTTCATCCCAGCTCCTTCGTCACAGAGTTATATCACAGGTATATACTGTTTTTTCCTTATAAAGAATAGCCATGTATCATCATTATTATTGCCTCTTTTTGTTTAAGAATATCAGTAAATTAAAATTTCAAGGGTACGGTTAAGAGCTTCAATTCAATCTTTTTCATAAGCATATTTATAAAAGGTCTGAATGAGTATATATCTGAATTTTTTTCTATTAGAAAAATCAGTGTCGAAAAATCTTTTATTTTAGAGACCTACATGGCTAAAACTCATCAGATATACTTGTGTGAAAGCAAAATTGGAGATTAATTCAATTTTTAATGGGGGGAAATAAACTGATTGGGTTTAATTTGAATTGAATGAAGGTATTGGAGCTGGGGATAGTGGTGCACTCAGTGATAATAGGGATATCTCTGGGAGCATCTGAAAGTCCTAAAACTATAAGGCCTCTAGTCGCTGCATTGACTTTTCATCAATTTTTTGAAGGCATGGGACTTGGAAGTTGTATTACTCAGGTATGTTACCCTTTAATTTGGAAAGGCAAAAAGAGCATTATTTTATTAAAACATATTTAATTTCGATAAAAAAAATTAAAACATATTTAGATGAAGTTTTTAAATTAGCTTGTAAGTTTTTTTTATTATTTGTGGTTATATTTCTTATTTTTTGAATATTAAAGTATATAGCAATAATTCACAGGCTTGAAATAAATAGGGTTGTGTGTGATCAAATAACTTTATGTAATAGAGGTGCGGAATTACTTTCCCTGCTCCTAAAGTTAATTATGATAATCTAATTTGGATGGATCAAATATAATAATTTTTATTTTTAAAAATAAATGTTTTAATAGAAAAATTCTAAAATGAAGATAACATCTCACTTATCATTTTGTCAAAAATATAAATTTTATTTGTGAAATCATAAAATCAATAATATTAAATTTGACCACCAGACTATATTTGAATAGTCCAAATCCAAAGGGTAAGGAGCACCTCTTGCCGGTCTTTCTGATTAGCAAGGGAGATTGTTCTATAGAAGAAATTCAATGTAATCTATCATAATATTTTTTATTTATCTATAATTTTCTTGATAATTTTATTTATCTATATAAAATGGAATAGAGGACTACGTTTATTTTTAGTTATCTTTGTGACATAGCATGTGATGATGAAAGGATGTGAACCGCACACAGAAATATTCCAAATCCACATATTCCTGTGGCTACACAGCTCAACTTTTAATCATCAGAATAAAAAATAATGAATATTTTATTTTTCCAAAATAAAAATGGAAATCTTTTAACTTTATTTTATTATTTCATTTTTTATTATACTATTAAAATTCTTAAATAAAAAAGTCCCAACCTTGTTAAAAATTTAATTCAAAATGATGAAATTAAACAATAATGATTGAGATGTTTCATCTTTTATTATATCAATTGCAGGCTAAATTCAAGAACAAAACTATCGCGATGATGACTTTGTTATTTGCTCTTACAACTCCGTTGGGAATAGCGATTGGAATAGGAATTTCTAATGTGTATGATGAGAATAGTCAGAAAGCTTTGATCGTTGAAGGAATATTCAATGCAGCATCAGCAGGAATTTTGATCTATATGGCACTTGTTGATCTTCTAGCTGCAGATTTCATGACTGATAGAATGCAAAATAGTACCCGCCTTCAAATTGGATCAAACTTATCTTTACTTTTAGGTGCTGGGTTAATGTCTCTTTTGGCCATGTGGGCTTGATGAACTTTATTTGTAAATTTTAGTTGAGATGGAAACAATACAAACATAATTTCTCAAATTTCACAACCTCATATGGGAGATTTTAACAAGTCAAGTAATGGTATTTGCTCGCCTTCAAAATCAACTGTGAGATTTTGAAAATTAGAAAGTGTTTTAGTGTCATTTTTCCTTTAGTTACTTAATATGGAAGAAAATTATCGGGAGATCCAGACGATAGAGGTTTTTTCTGTGCTTGATGCACTTTAATAATGGTATTTGCTCAGTTATTTGTAACATATTTGGATTGAAGAACTGTAAGTGAAATTTTAATCAAATCAAATAATTGGGTTTATTATGCTCTTGCCTTTGTTTTTTGATTTGGTAAACGACAAAAAACTATATAATTAATTTTTTCTTGTTGATGTTTTCACAATCGCGGTATCTCAATTCAGTTTATTGATCTTAAAGTCAAAAACTTTTGGAAGACAAGAAAACATAAATGACGTGTGATGTTTTTGCAATGCGAGGAAAGTATAATAATTATTGCATTTTCTGTTTTGGAACTTATAGTTATCGAGAATTAGAGATATCATGCCTAAGTATTTGTTCCAACTTATAATTTCAAACTATATAATTCACTTTTTTGCCAAAAAATCTATATAATTTAGTTTTTAAAGTATCTTAATGTCATTAATTTATGGAAGATAATTTTCTTTTCTTTGTTTATTTGTTTGTTAAAAGAAAGCTAAGGTTGAATGTGTAGGAATAAATACACTCTATTTTGAAACTAACGAACAAATTTCACGCTTTGTATTTATGTATGTATGTATACAGCGTGTGTATGAATATCTGGATCAAAGTTTGACCCATTCATATAAATAAATTGCAGCACATGGGTCCAAGCAGTATACTTTGCATCTTATAGACTAATAATTCATAAGGTATGGCCCATGTGACTATGATATTCAACTGTATATTTAATCGTCGACTTTGACCCCTGGGCCGCAATTTGCAGGATGATGTTGAAAAACAACAACCAAATTAAAGTTAATTCATTGTCCGTACATACGTAATACAGTACCTATATATAGTACTAGTACTGTCATGAAACCGATAAAAGTATAGTATATTGATTAGCAATGCCATCCGGTACAATTTATGCTCAACTTGGTGTTGACCTATTTTTTTCTTAGATATTTTTAATTCTTTACGGAGTATCAACTAGTATTTCTTAATAACATTGGTGCTAATAATTATTAGTTTAATGATTATTTTGACCTGTAATATTTTGTTTCATTAACATCGAGCAAAACGCAAATCTGGGTTCTAACTAATCATGTCCAGATTGAAAACAAAAGCAAGTGCGGGAAAACAAGACAAAACTACTAATATTAAAAGCCCGGGAACTCTTGTATCCAAAAGATCATCAACCTATCCCCTCCTAGGTTTCTCCCGTAGTAGAAGTCTCTTCCTCAGTAGATTGGCCAAATGAAGCAGTTGCATCCCGTGATACGAAGAAACTAAGGGAGGTGCTGGAACTGAACCCACCCCGGGGGTACACCTTCCTGTTTGCATTGTGAGACTGCTAAGAAATATACCACCTAATTCCTCTCTTTCCAAATAAGCCAGATCAGCCAAGCAATTATTAAGGTCAAGTCAACATTTGTGAGATCATATTTGTGGCATATAATGTCCCCCAGCTATGTCTCTAAAGATAGAACATTATTCTTGTCAGTTTTGACGCTCAATAGGCATCCAAACCATATGCAAGGTATCCAAGGAAAAAAAAGAGAAGGTGTTCTAGGGCCTAGGGTCTCAGTTTCATACATGTGAATTGGGAAGTGGAAAGCGATCGCGCAGTGGAGTAGTATGAACAAATTGTTGTTTACTTGATGGGACTACTATTGAAAAACATCTACAGAGAAAATTAGTTTTAGTGATTTTTTTTTGCTTAGAGCCTTCGGTGTCCGGCCCCTTCGGGGAACCGACTAATCCGAAGTCGCCGCTGGGATTCCCCATTTTGGGGGTGACGACTTCCCAAGGGTTCGAACTCATGACCTGGTGGGTACGTGGTGTCTTACCTTCCCCTTTCCTACTAGCTAGTCTACGCCCCCTGGTAATTATAAAATAAGTATGAGTATTTTGTTATCATCAATCTATTTCGATATTTTTACATGGAGAATGTTCAATGATTTCTGATTTTGGTGTCATTGGATAGTGGATTGATACTGTGATATCAGTGCGCAAAGAAATTGTAAATAAAATGCGGGATATATATTATTTTGTTAATGATTCAAGGTAATGAATTAGTATCAAGGTATAATATATGTTGAAAGAGAAAGATAAATTTTAAAATTGTGTGAAAATTAATTTTGGTATCTTATGAAAAAAAATTGATGTTTTGAATTTTTTTTATGATTTTTAAAATTCATAAAAAAGTGAACACCATCACCGTTCACAATATATGAATGTGTTGCTCTTTTAATGTATAATTGAATAATTTTAAGAAATACAAAAATGCATTTGGGAAGGACTCCAAATTTAAGATACAACTGGCAACCTGAACTCAAAATTACGGTGCCTTTGGACATTGCACTAGAGAAGTTATAAACCAAACCATAGACAACACTCAAATATAAGCCAGTGAAAAAAATCATGATCATCAACTGATATCGGTTTTAATTTCAGGGCAAAGGTAGTAAAATGACCCTATAATTTTGCTCAAGGTACACTCAACACCCTATAGTTTTTTAAGGACAAAAGTAACCCCGTGATTATTAAAGTGAGACAAAAGTGACACTACTATTAATATTCATTTAACACCCTTACTTTTCAAGGTTATAATGTCACATTGATGCTTTGATAACCCATGAAGTTACTTTTATCCCTAAAAAAACTTTAGGGTGTTTGATATAACTTGAGCAAAAATATAGGTCATTTTTATACCTTTACCCTTTGATAGTTTGTTATTGCAGTTTTGTGAAGTTCTAAATTTTTCATTATGACTAGCAATCCATTTTTCCCATTAGCATCATCATCTACTAGCCAGGAGCATATGACAAGTAAAAGATTAATAAATTTTAGTTTGATCGAAATGAATGTTTCAGTATAGTGACCATAAAAATATCATTGGGAGCATCTCTCATATCCAAATCAAGCAAGTTACTTAGAGTGGCAAAAATATTATTATTGTGACCATGCATGTGTAGGCCATGGGAGCTCTAAATGGTGGGTGCTTGCAATAGTCGTACACACATTACCAAGACTATTGAAGGAAATTAAAAGTCACCTAATTTATGTACATTTCGATTAATTCTTATTGTAAGACAATTTTTACTCAATCAAATAAATAAAAATGTGACCATTGAATCGGTCTTAAATTCACCAGTGAAGTTAAGCTCTCAAATGGACATTATTGGTAGAAAAAGCCTTGAGGATGAAGATGTCCTTCTCGTGTGTTCATCTTGGCCTATTCTTACCCCCCAATTTGGTGGCCATCTTTAGTGTAAGTGAAGTCATCCACTGTAAAAAAGATCAGATGATGAGAATCGGGGTATTCAAGTAGAGGGACCACAGAGTTGACTCGGTCAATTAAAGTTTATTGTTTTTAAATTTGTGGATGGCTTTCATTGTTTTGGAATCGTAAATTTGCTGAGAATCTTATAATTTGATGCGTTTTTAAATGTTTCTTCTTAAATTTTACGAAGAAACAGTAGGAACACTCATAATCATTTTATTTATTTATTTATCTATTTATGTGGAAAAAATATTAAGGGATATAACGAAACTTCAACGAAAGTGAACAGAAGGCCACAACACAATGACAGCTTGTGGCATATGTAACAGTGGGGGGCCAAACGAGCCAGAGTCACATTCAAGCTATATTCTGCTAACAAAAATTTTAAAACAGTAGAAAAGCACACTTGTGGTCATAAACAATAACAAAGACTATTTTCTTGACTACCAAAAGAAATTATGAAAATATAATTAATGGCTTCAAATATGTATTGGAAGGTTTCTGACTGGAAACAACGCGTTTTGGATGAAAAGTAACTGTGGATGATGTGCAAGTAGGTATATATTACAATTAGGGAAAAGCTAAGCTATTATTTATTGATGCTTGTACTTTTATTTAATTTTGATTTTAGTAATGGTGGTTTTTACTCAAATTGCTCAATTAAAACTATTATTTTCTCTAATTTTAATCTATTTGAACTTTTAGCCTTTATGACCTAATAGTGTTTACAAAATAAAATTAGAGCATATAATTATATTAAAAACACGCGCATAGATACTAAAATAAAAAGCAAGTAAGTATAGGCACTAGAAAATTTGTTTTCCTTTTAATTATTGTGTTCAAAACTTCAAATTATTAGCCTTGTTTCGAAAATTATAAATTGAATGCATTTCCAACACTCTAAATGTTCTTTTTTTCAATTTATAAGAGTTTATATATACTCCCTCTATTCCTAAATATAATATCACTTTCCTAATTTAATTAGATTAAGAATGCTAGTTAGGTAGTTATTAACACGTGATATTATTAATTTACACTAATCATTTACATTTATTCTCACTCTCCCTCTTTTGTTTATTTATTATATATAAGCATCGTTAGGCTTTATCTGGGAAAAATGAGAAAAATTATTAATTAGAAAGTTGCTTATATTTAAGAACAAATTGAAATTTGAAAGTAATCTTATATTTATAAACGGATGGAGTATTTCATAATAGTAAATGTGAGAATATTTTTAACTAAGTGAAACTTGACTTAGAAGAAATCTTTTATCAAAGCATGATCACGATTCTCTACATATATGAAAATTTGAATGCCTTATAGGCTTTTATTTTTCTTGATCGCACAATATGTGCATGCATGCCGACACTAATAAACTGTTAAATGTAGAATGTTAAATGTAGAATTATTCGAAAAACAAAAACTGTTAAATGTAGAACAAAGCATCCTGAAAATGTCACTATTGTCTTTACACTCACTTTATATATATCCTTCTGTATAGTCTCTACCATCTCCAAGACAATGAACCAAAAAACTAAAGTCTCCATATTCTTTGTCTTCCTATTACTGGCACTTCCAACCCTAGTTATTTCAGAATGTAAATGTGATAAAGAAGATGAAGTTGTTGGGGACAAAGCTAAGGCTCTTAGATACAAAATAGCAGCCATAATTTCTATACTGTTTGCTAGTGCCCTTGGAGTGTTGATTCCGGTCATCGGAAAGTTTGTCCCAGCTTTAAGTCCCGAGAAGGACATCTTCTTCATCATCAAGGCGTTTGCAGCCGGTGTAATATTAGCCACGGGATTTATTCACGTGCTTCCTGATGCATTTGATAAGTTGAAGTCCCCTTACTTGGAAAAACATCCATGGAAAGATTTTCCCTTCACTGGTTTTGTGGCTATGTGTGCGGCCATGGGAACCCTGGTGATAGATTCTTTTGCCACCTCATATTTCAAGAAAGTTCATATGGTTGAAGCAAGAGATGTTGAAGAGGAACACATAGGACATGAAGGACATATTCATCTTCACACTCATGCAACACATGGTCATTCTCATGGGTCTTCAGATTCTTCTACTTCATCTCAATTACTTCGTCACAGAGTTATATCACAGGTGTGTACATCAAACCAGTTTCCTTATTAGACATATCTAGAGTGTACAAATCCGATCCCACATGAAAGATTTAATTTAGATTTGATTTTAGACTATATGTTTCTATTCAAATATTTTTAATAGAATCAAATATAAACAATCTATTCAAATTCCCACATAAACTTCCTCCTGAGTTGGAGTCATCATAAACTTCCCCCGTGCTTCCATTGCATGATAGATTAACGACGTATATATACACACCCATAAAAATATATAAACAACCACGAGTAGTAAGCTGTTTTAACATCGATTGTTTGTGTAAGAATCAAGGAATATTCAGCGTGTTTGGCTCGAATTATTTTGAGAAATAAACCATTTTATTTTGGATTTTCAAGGCAAAAAACCCAAAATAAGCTGGTTTATTTCTCAAAATAAGCCGAGTCAAACACACTATTGATATAGCAGCGAAGGACGCATATATGTACCGTAGTGTAGTATTGATCAGAGTCGTACAATATAATTTTGACGGCGAAAGGAATATAAATGAAATTTAAGCCAAAACGGAGAAAACGAAAACAAGGAGAGAAGTATATATGGTGGAGATCAGAGAACGAATGGCGGTTACCTGGGCCGGAAGAATGAATTATGAAGGAATATAATAAAAGAGTTGAGAACTAAGCCTGCTCGTTTCTTCCTATCCTGCAGCTGATGTTAGTTGAATCAGGTTATATAACAAATATTCTATACACACAAATCACTATGTTCCCATTCAAATAACACACACAAATCACTGTGTTCCCATTCAAATAAGTGGTCCAGTTTGTGGAAAAGTTTTTGGCAATTAATGTCAATGGTATAATTTTGCCCCTTATTAATGTGATAGAGAATTTTTTTTTTTTTGGATCGAGAATGTGATAGAGAATGTTGACACATGTAAAAATGGAATAGAAACATATTCAAATATATGATTTTAATTGTTTGCTTAACTTCAATGACCATTTTGCCCTCATTAAAGATGATTTTCATCTCACTGGTCCCTACAGGGGACTATGCTTTCATCTTATGAGGGCAAAATGGTCATTGAAGATAAGCAAACAATTGCAGGAAAGGACCCCTGAGACTTTATAATTATTTTGGAATGTATTGGGACCTTCCAGTATTAATTTCCCTTACAAGGGACTAAACTGCAAATTTCCCATATTTAGCCTCAATTCGCCTAACTCTCTCCCCTCTAATTTTATGAGCAAGGAAATTTGGTTTGTGTATATAAATATAATTTTTCTAGTTGGTTTGTGTATATAAATATAATTTTTCTAGTTTCCAGTGGATTTTATATATTTTATTATGGAATGGAGTTCTAAAGCAAAAAAAAAAAAAACGTGGTCAACTATTTGGGTTATTAATAAAATGAAAAATGCAGGTTCTGGAGGTGGGAATAATAGTGCATTCGGTGATCATAGGAATATCTTTGGGAGCATCTCATGATCCAAAAGAGATAAAGCCTCTGGTGGCTGCTTTAACTTTTCATCAATTTTTCGAAGGAATGGGTCTTGGAAGCTGTATTACTCAGGTATGTAAACTATTTTCGGTGCTTATCACACTAGTGATCATCATTGTGTTGAAACCTACACTTTCCAATACACAGTTTTAACAAATTGGAGTTATTTTTTTTAAAAAAAATCATTTTTTTTGGAGAAACTAATAGTTAAAAGTGATCTTTATTTTAAAATTCATATTTTCAAATTAATATATATATATATATATATATATATATATATATATATATATATATATTAAAAAAAGTAAGAATGTTAGATTTGATGATCTAGACTCAGATATATCCATTATCCTTATCAGCATAGAAACGAGTTGGATGCATTTGTAGCTCATTAAAAATGTCTAAATGACTAGTTTGTTAATTGATGCCGACTCGAACACGCGACCTCTTTATGAAGTCAATATATTCTAGCCATCAAGCTATGTGTTTGATAGGCTCCAAATGAGTAGTAATACAAAGAGGAAATTACGCTAACATTTCATCTAAAAAATATTATCCATCAAATCCTATAATTATTAATGGTTCCCCTATAATTGTTATAACGGTGACTTTTTAACTTGTTATTAATAAATTAAGAACTTCTCTAATATTAATGTTTTTTTTTGGAGTGAGACTTTGATGTGATTTTCACTAATTCAAAATGTGAAGATATTATTGGGGAATCATAGTACCACTTATCTAACCAATAATTTCTCCCATAATTGAATAAATACAGTCTTTAACATCTGTGGAAAATTCAGAAGATAAGAAGCAGAAGGGAATAATATAATCCAAATTAACTCAGGCCATAGGTTTCATACAGCACATTTCTTATTCGAATAAATCAATCAGCATGTTTTTAATGTTTCCTCATCATCTCACGTGGCCGATACACACTGCAAACTCGTTGAGAACTTTGCTCATCAATTTGTAATTTCCAACTTCACTTGAGTCAGTCAACCTCCTGTGTGATTCTCACGTATCAACTTAAGAATAATATATAATGTTGTTTTAATTGATTCATAGAGTTAAAAAATTAAAATAGTCAGCCCCAATCCGAAATAGAAGATTTCATTAACTTTTATAGTGAATGTTAAGGAAGAAAATTATATCACTGAATTATAACATATATCTAAAAGAAAAATTAATTAATTACAAGCAATTCAAAGTGATTAATTTTATATTATTAAAAAGGTCAGAGTAGCTAGTCTTATAATTAGGACCAAAGGGAGTAATTATATAATTTTGTTAGTTGTAATTAATAATAAATAAATAATTTATAAAGTATAATTTGTTATATGTTCTAATTAATTAATTATTATATTTACACTCCCTCAATGTACTTAGCACATAAGGAAAACATTAATACACCCTCATGTTTTTTTTTCTTTATTAAGGAATACACCCTCATATTTTTTGCAAAGTTTTATGATGCTACAAAATTCTTGTCCATTATCAATGTAATCATATTCCAGGCGAAATTCAAGAATAATGCTATGGCAATTATGGGATTGTTTTTCGCTCTGACAACCCCAGTGGGAATAGGAATTGGTATGGCAATTGGTAATCAATATGAAGAGAACAGTGAAGAAGCTCTTATTATTGAAGGTATTTTTAATGCTGCATCAGCAGGAATCTTAATCTATATGGCACTTGTTGATCTCTTAGCTGCCGATTTTATGAACGATAGAATGCAAAATAGTTCTCGTCTGCAGCTTGGGGCAAATATTTTTCTACTTTTAGGTGCTGGTTTAATGTCCCTCTTAGCTAAATGGGCTTGAATTTTTTAACTCTTTGTAATGTATACTTAAAATCCTTCTGTGTTGAGTTAGTTATGAAATATTTCTATACAATACAAGTTACTTAAGTCAAAGACTGCTTTATCAACTTCTTGTGTTTTTAGCATATTTGGATTAAATAAAATTAAAAGGAAAAATAAATGATTTTTTTTTTGGAAATTACAATTTATCTTAGGAAAATATTTGTATATTTTGATTACAACAAAGTTATCATTGTTGAATTAATTGTCCGCGATAGCCTATAGCTCTATAGGCATGTACCTAATATATATATATATATATATATATATATATATATATAGACACACACACACACAAAATATTCTTATAATTAAACCTTCAAATAATATTTAAATTAAAAAATTATATTGTCATTACCTCCGAAAACTTCAAATAATTCCAGTTCGAAGAACCTTGAACTGTGAAGTGTTAGTCATGTTAAAAAGTGACATGCAGAAAATAGACTTTTCAAGTCAGCCAATGTTATCTGCAGAGACAAACAACAACAATAATAGAGAGAATCGGAATTTGGGCATTCAATAATGGAGATCACATAGTTGAGTGAATTCATCCTACGTCTCAATCATCGATCCTATTCCTATGTACGTTTTGCTTACGGTTTAAATTGACTTTTACATCATCCTCCGTTTTCCTTACGGTTAATTTTGAGATGAAATCGCAAAATCTAAAGCCTAGATAATAGTGAATTCGAAGTTAATTTTTCGTTCTTTTTTAAGAGTTTGATATTATGCGATAATGTTTGGATAAAACCCATCTTGCCCAACTGGTCCCCGTTTCTTACTCTATTTTTTTCTGACAATTTTAGAGATTTCAATTGGACATTGAAATTAAGTAACAGTAATTTCAATTCTTTGGAAGTTGGGGAAAACTACTCGGTTCTTTGTTATAGCTAGAAAAGTACACACAGAATAAAAGGAAAGTTTAATTTAACCACACTGCTATAAAATCAAATCAGCAGTATTATATGATAGTGAATGTTGGGCTGTAAAGAGACAAATGAACATAAAATGGGTAGTAGAAATAAGCATGCATGTTGAGATTGATATGTGGTCATATAAGAAAGGATATTATTCAGAATGATCATATACAAGAACAGGTTAGAGTGACTCTCATTACTAAGAAAATGAAAGAAAATCATTTGAGGTGGTTTGAACATTCCCAAAGAACACCAACATTACCGAACAACTATTTTCGGTGAACTTCAAGTGTGATCCATTATTTAATAAAATACCGGAAAAAAGTTAGTTACTGATAGAATACAATGACAGTGTATAATCTATGTAGCCGACTTCATGTAGTGAGATAAGACTTTGTTATTGTTGTACATTTCCTTATAATTTATATTTGTTGTATGATTGTATCTTTCTTGCGATTCTATTTGTTGTTTCACTCAGTGATGAAGATTGTGACTGATGAAACGTGGATTCAATTTGGTGGTGGTAGAAAATAACTACTGGAGAGAAGGATGGTGTGTTTCTCAAAGGCTTCAATTTGTGAATAAATCATCAAATATGACTACGGATTTTCTTGCTAAGATGAGTCTGGACTCTGGATGCTTCAAATGGCTTTCAGCATATTGATTACGCTTCTCCTGCGCTTCAGCGAATTCTCCACCTGGATGCTTTTGGAGATAGCAACGTGATAGCTAGGTTGTTGAGGTTTACCCAGTTTGTTATAGTAAAATAACAAATTAATTGCAGTCTAATGGAGTGATGGAAATTAAAACTTGAGCACAGAGATCTTCGTTACTCATTTAGTCTTATTTTTTTTTGATTTCTCAAAGGTATCCCACCCGCGTGTCAAGTGGGACTAATCCTTCGCTGTTCTGAAGTCCATATAGGGGGTAGACAGCTGGCCTGTGAATTTGCTCCATTCGCAAGGGTTGGGGATCGAACCCCCAACCACTTGTTTAAGGGACGA
Source organism: Mimosa pudica (assembly GCA_029929735.1). Lineage (NCBI taxonomy): Eukaryota > Viridiplantae > Streptophyta > Magnoliopsida > Fabales > Fabaceae > Mimosa > Mimosa pudica. Next base: position 2,178,647 of record JAKELP010000040.1, read on the forward strand.
GAGTACTTAAGGACATGTTGTATAAGATAACATACAGCCTTAAAAGTGATTAGTATGATATCATAATATTTAAAAACTTTCCGCATTTACTCCTATTTAATATAAATTCACCATTTTTCCAACTTTACCTTCAACATTAAATAATATAACTTAATTATTTTTATTTTAAACCTCCATTAATGATAAAGATAAAGTGGGGAAAATGCAATTAATGCGGCGGTTGATACCTTATAATAAACACAAAATTCTTTTGTTAGTTTGTGCTTTATACTGTCTTCAGTTCGTAATATAAAAGTTTGGTTGGTAATATAAAAACTTAGCCGCTAAAACACGCTTCTTAAGAAAACATGTAACAATTATATGTGTTTTTACTTAAGATAGGGAAATATGTAATCATTAATAGATATTAAGAGAAATATTTAATCATTAATACATATAATACTATTAAAAGAAAGAAATATGTAAGAATTACAAATAATTAGATATTCGTTGGCCAAAAAAATAAAAATAATTAGATATAAAGGGGAAAAACTATATTCAAGAAAATATATAATTGCACAGAAACATCCTTCAATACACAAGAAAAATTTTGGAAGGAAATTTCGAAATTTGTTCATTGGAACTTTGGAAGTGTGATGCCAAAAAAACGGAAAGAGGGGAAATAATAAAACTTATTTTACAAGATATGATTTTTTTGGTATAATTACATGGAAATAGTGGTCAAATCATACAATGGAAAACGAAATTACAAATATGAGAAAACTGTTTTTTGAACATGAGTAAAAATTAAACATGAGTAAACTGTTTTTTGAGTGCTCTAAGAGAAGAAATTCAAATATTAGCTTCTTGTATCCGATCTAAGATGTCCCTTTTGCTTTTGGGGTGACTTTTTTATTTATGGTCTTAACTGTCTTTGTCATTTTCCAAGTGATTCTAGATATCTCATGCACATACTACATGTTTTGCTCAACTGATTTGGTTGTTGAATTAGTTTATGAACTTGTTAGTTCAATATGAACATTGAGCTCGTGTTAGGCTTCACAAGATTTCTCTTGAAATTGGAGTTATTGGGGGTTTTTTTCTAGAAAATTTGAGTACATTGTATAAAAAAAGTATACAATGAGTACTTTGGTTTAAGAATCACTGAATAGGTTGGATTATCACTTGATACATTTTTAAAGAAATCTACTATATAAAAAATAATAAATTATCTCTATAAAAATACATTGAATTTATTTATAAATTGTATTGCTACTGGAATACAATACAAAGATAAACCAAAATTTCTGTTATAAATGTTAGAACTAATAATTTTATTATAATTATATATATGTGTGTGTGGCTTAAGTATACCTTTGGTCCCTTATATTTGCATCAAGTTTCAATTTAGTTCTTTATGTTTGGAAAGTACACTTTTAGTCCTTTTTTGTTAACACTGTTAGTTTAACTTAACGGAAAATGCTAACTTAAAAATTTTAAATGGTTATTAAATACTAAAAAAATGTCATATTAAAATATATTTTTTTATTAGAACAGATTAAAATATTTGAATGTAAATATTCTTACATTTTCGGAATTTATCATTTTTGGTCCAATTATTTCATTATAAAATAATCATTTAAAATTGTTAAGTTAGCATTTTCCGTTAAGTTAAACTGACGGTGTTAACAAAAAAAAAAGACTAAAAGTGTACTTTCCAAACATAAAGGTCTAAATTGAAACTTGATGCAAGGGATAAAAAATATACTTTAGCCTTATTATAATTATATATAAGTTATAAAGAAAGTATATGCTTCACTTTATCCCAATTATCTAAGATCCAATGTAGTTGGATCTAACATCTAAGTAATCATTTACTTTTCATGATAAGCTGAGACTTAGCCCAATATATTATAGGAGTATCTTTTAATAAAGATAATAATAATAATAATAATAATATTTGAGGCCCAAAACCATAACTTAACTTTGATTCCTTTTCTTTTCCCCCATCTATTCTCTTCGTTGCGGTGGCCGCACCTGCACGCCGTCCTCCGATCGCCGCCGTTAAGAGAGAAAGCTTCGAACTTTGTAAGTAATTTCTCCTTCCTCTATCTTATCTTCTCTTTTGTTATTGTAATTTCATCCCCATATCTCTTTCAGACTGCTCCACTGTGATATATATGTATATGTATATGTATCTATCTTTGTTTATGATTGTTTTGCTTCTCCTTTCACTATTAGTTAGCAGCAAATAAGTATGATAAAATTGTGGATTTTGAATCCTTCTTTTGAGAGCTTACGGTTTTGACTTCACTTGATGGGATTAGCATAAAGATTTTAAGTACCTTAATGAAGAAACTAAAAAAAGGCTTATAGAAGTTTTGGGCATTTGCATTCAAGAAGGAGAGAGAGAAAAATCTGATTGTTGAGTTTGATTCTATGGCTCTAGTAACATGGAGTATTTTAAATTGGTTTAAGTGATGAGTTGAGGTAGAAGGTAGCCTATTGAAAATTCTAGTTCATGAATTGAATAGGCTTCAGACATATAAAGTGCAAAATGTGTGTTTAGTGAGGGAAATGGTTGTGTTGACTGTTTGATACTTCCTCCGTTCCTAAATATAAGAGCTTGTTGACTTTTTTGGAGAATCCTAAGAAAGTAAATAAGGTAATTAGAAAGTGATTTTTCTAAATTTTTTTCTTTTAACCAGTTTATTTCACTTATAAGCTAACATATGATAAACTAATATACAAAATCTGTTATGATTAATTCTTTTAACTTTTTTAGGATTTCCCAAAAAAGCCAACTAGCTCTTATATTTAGGAACATATGGAGTAAATTAGAGGAGATGATTGATGTTTTGATAGATTATATCTATCTATTCTGAAGGGCTGACTTGGCTCAACAGTAAGCTTGATTGCCATGGGGTCTGAGGTTGTGGATTCAAATCAGCCTCTCTGTATAAAACATATGTAAGACTGCTTAGTATATTCCCTTCCATAGTACCCTCACCAAGTGTGGACTAGAACTGAGTTGACCCTTTTTTATATCTATCTATTCTCATGCACTCTGTGATTGACCCAAGCATTTTTATGCATGTATCATCTTTCCTTGATGGTATATCTATTATTTTTCTAATTAACACTTTGTGCAGATTGGCAATGGGAAAGAACGAGTTTCTTACACCGAAGGCTATAGCTAATAGAATCAAAGCAAAGGGGCTGCAGAAGCTTCGGTGGTACTGTCAGATGTGTCAGAAACAATGTCGAGATGAAAACGGGTTTAAGTGTCATTGCATGAGTGAAAGTCACCAACGTCAAATGCAAATCTTTGGGCAGAACCAAAATCGGATAATTGAGGGATATTCTGAAGAATTTGAGAACACCTTTCTTGAGCACATGAAGCACAGCCACCGATTCAGCCGTATAGCTGCCACAGTAGTTTACAATGAATATATTAGTGATAGACGTCACATTCATATGAATTCCACTCGATGGCTTACACTTACTGAGTTTGTCAAGTATTTGGGTCGGACTGGAAAGTGTAAGGTTGAAGAAACACCCAAGGGTTGGTTTATCACCTACATTGATAGGGATTCTGAGACTCTTTTTAAAGAGAGAATGAAGAATAAGAGAATAAAGTCTGACATGGCTGAAGAAGAGAAGCAAGAGAAGGAGATACAAAAACAAATAGAAAAGGCTGAGCAGTTGATGCAACCATCTGCCTCTGGATCTGATCAACCCTCAGAGGCTGAACTTCCTAGGGAGTTCAAAATGGAAGATGGAGTTAAGATTGGGTTTTCTCTTGGTTCATCTGCAAAACCTATAGCCAATGAAATAAGGGAGGATGGACCAAAGGTAGTGTTTGATGAGGATGAGGATGCCATAAAGGAAGAAAGAAAAGCTGGAAGCTCTTTGAAGAGGAAAGAAAGCAGTGGTGGAAAATCAACATTAGATGAATTGATGAGGGAAGATGAGAAGAAGAGGGAGAAGATTAATAGAAAGGATTACTGGTTGCATGAGGGAATTGTTGTTAAGGTTATGAGCAAAGTTTTGGCTGATAAAGGGTATTACAAGCAAAAAGGTGTTGTGTTAAAGGTGATTGATAAGTATGTTGGGGAAATAGAGATGCTTGAAAGCAAGCATGTGCTCAGAGTTGATCAAGCAGAGCTGGAAACTGTAATCCCTCAAATTGGTGGTCTTGTCAAGATTGTAAATGGAGCTTATCGCGGATCTATGGCGAGATTGTTGGGGGTTGATACTGATCGCTTTTGTGCCAAGGTGCAGATAGAGAAAGGCCCTTATGATGGCAGAGTCCTTAAGGCAATGGAATATGAGGATATTTGCAAATTAGTCTAGTGAGTTTTTTATAACTAGGGATGAGTGCACATTATCTTGTAAGGGAACATGTTTGTAATTATTCTCCCTGACAGGGAGTCATTTAGACATTTGTAATTTTAAGCTTCAAAATGAGGGTTTTCATGACCATTTTCTGTTTCTTCATTTCTCTCTTGATGTTGTTAACTGATAAGACAATGCAGATTAAACACACAAAACACAGTTGAAAGCTAAAAAACTACACTGCATTAATGGATAATGCGATACACACTGAAACAAAAGGAACAACTACTCTGATAAGGGGTCTAAGGATTTCTTTCATGCTTATTTTCAAAGATCTGCCGTGAAACTTTTTTGTCAACCAAGCTTATAATCTTCTTGAGAAAGAAACTGGAGCATATATTCTTTTATTCACTTGATGAAGATCCGGATGTAAAAAAAAAGTACAACTATTTTCCATATGAATCACTAGATGAAAAGATGGTAGAACAATTCATGAAATTCAGATAGTGTTGGAGATAAAAGGTGAATTTGCGTTGTAAATTGCAGCATTTGTTCTATTGCTTGTTTCTATTTGTAACTTGGGGACATTTTATTCATAATATGTCCTATTTTATCATTTATGTTTAACTTTTAAACTATATTTATTACTTCATCCCCCTCTTAATTTATGAGTCAGAGAACCAATTAGCAAGGATTACCTTTCTTCCAGGTGGCAATTAAATAATGCTATAAAATATTAATGTGCCATTTTAATTTTATTTTCACTTATACGTTTTAAGATCGATTGTTTTAATGCTCAGTATTACCATTGAAATATAATTGACACAGTAAAAAATAAATTCCCCAAAAAATTACTTCAAAAGAGAAAAAATGCATTGACAGAGTCAGAAAGTTGATCCCACACTGACCAATGACTAAAGCTCAAGTGAATACATCTGATGGCAAAAGGAAACAAAAAAAGAATAAGCTCAATTCAATACAATTTCGGTCAAAAATTAAGACTGAGCCAAACCTATAAACATTCTTAAGTTTAAGTTTGTGTGCGCTGTTGAGGCTCTATTACAATACCTTAATGAAGTGCACTTATCACGAAGCAAAATCATTACACAAAAATCAGCAACAAAAAAATTCTCCAAGAGAACCAAAAATAAGTAAAGAAAACACTTAATTTATTACAACTTGTGATAATCTACACTGTATTTATTATCATATCCAAGAAAAGAATGCCCAAATCTGTTTCAGATTTACATATATTATCCTAGAGAAACCACTCATTCTAATCACAGAAACTAAAAAAAAAACCTTCTCCAGTATTACCCTTAATGGTGGTAATAGCTCAACATATCATTTATAAAAAAAAAAATAACTCAACATATCTAACAATTCTGTTTCCTCATGAACGCATTAGCCTTAATGGTGGTAATAGCTCAACATATCAGAATATTCGCTTCCCCCAAATGCAACACGAAGGATTCTTAACATGGGAGGGGAACATGATGATTCAAGCTGACCCATCAAGCACTCATTCCAAGCTACAAAAAAGAAAAACCAAGTTATATCATTCCTAATGGACCCTTTTAATTGTAAGTAAGCAAATGACAATTATTTTGAACAAAATTAGACCATTAAGTTAATCGTAGGGGTTCAAAATATATCTCATCCTATACCATGAGCTCCAGGAAGATATTTTTGAAGCTTGTCCTTTAAATCATAGATTAATAATATATCCAATGATTTGGTTACTAGTAGAGCACAATGATGCCATATGATTTATATGACGGACCCAACTAATGGTACAAGGTTTTGTTGTCATTGTCATTGCTGTTGCCATTTAAATGAAAACATAAAAGATGCAAAGCCTTCTAGCAGAATGTGTTAACTATATATGATTTCCAAACAATAGAAAGGAAATAATACATCAGATTATGTAAACAGCTGAAATCATCTTCTAAATGATCAACTTTAATTCTGGTGATGCCAATTATGTGCCTGAATAGAATTTTATCCTCTGCGGTCCCAAAATTTGGCAGTATTCGGATGTAACGATACATGAAACATTGATTGAGATTGCTATTTAAATCAATAACTAACAAGAAATATCTTGGAAAATGATAAAATTTTCAGTAAATACTGATATAGGTTGTTTGATTAATAGTTGTAAGCATTTTTTGTGAACTGCGACCATTGCATCTATGTTTAACAGACGACCAAGTTGTAAAATCAGTAAATTGAGCGCATTTCTAACATGTCGCATGGATAAAAGGCTAAAAACCCATCGTATATGCATCTGTGATTTTGTTAAGGAAAAGACTAAATGGTTGGCAATTCTGCATCACATAACACTGCAAAGGTTTCAAATAATACCTATCATGTTCCTCATCCATCTCCTCAAGGATGACATAATTTGCCACAGAATCTCTTGGTGACCCTCCCATGAGATCTTCAACTGCATGGCCTTTTTTAAGCTTCCAGTATCTGAAATTTTAACATTCTAAGTGTTATAACAGAGGTACACTAACACGACATAGGAAAACAAGTTCATAAAATGTATTGATTTTTGAAAGCATCTGAATATTCGCTAGCATTGTTGTAAGTGATATAGGATGCTGATGACTTACTTGTACCAATTGAATAAACTAACCCCAACCATAATAGTGATGAGACCATATCCTTTTAACCAAGTGAATTCATCATGAAAATACAAGACTGCAACCTACACACAAACAGCATGAAACCAGTAAGTCAATCGCAAATAAATAGCTGATCAGAGATTACAATATACAATTATTTAATAGAAACAAGCAATATAACACACTTATGGAAATCATAAAACTTGATTATATAGATGTACAATAGAATGACAACTTCGGTATTATTTAACAGAATTGCAGCCTGAAGAGCATACTGATCTCTCGAGAAACAGTAAAAGAGTATTAAAATAACAACACATTATGTTGAAACACCTACCTATCAAAAGTCTCTTAAAACATTTGATTTTTCCCTTTATCATCATTGTTAGCAGTAGTATCAAATTTCATCAAACCAGGTTATATACTACTTGATGGGATTTTATTTTCAGAAAAATTACCGTTTTTTCAGAGAGTAACAAAAAGGTTGGCAGTTTTCTTTTTCTTTCTTCTTCTTTTTCTTTTGCACATGGCCCTATACCCATGGGTTTCTGTTAACTACATTTTCAAACTCACTAATGATAAATATCTGAGGCACATAGAGGTTAAAACACCTATTTGAAGCTCTTGCTTTTTTTTTTTTTTATATTTCCATAGATATTTGACAGCATAAAGTAACTTTGTTTATATTTTTTAGACATATAAAATGACCGTTTTCAAGTTTCTTATCCAATAAGCCAGAACAAAACAGATATGGAATATTTGCTCATGAAAATGACATACAAGAAAAACTCATTACTGAATCAGCCATGGAAGCGTTTTACTTGATAATAAATAAATCTATACTCTTCTGCTGAAGTTCTTTCTAGTAAATCCAATTCTACAGTTTTTTAAGGATTTTTCCAAATAGAAATGCTTTCCATTTTGACATGCATTTTAGCTACTACAATCTATGACACTTTACTTGCCCTACACACTGGTTGAAAACATTCGCAGGTAGCCTGTTTTACAGCCACTGATTTGATGCAAACTGATAGGCCCCTTAGTAAGGAGGGGAACCCTACTCCAAAACATATCTTTTAAGGCGTGAGAACCAACCAAATAATAATCAATATGGGATTTAGGCATTACTTCTATCTTAATATATACCACAAACTCTACAGCATTGCTTGAAAAATAATGCAATTATGGAGCAAGTCACTAACATAATAGTTCCATGACTTCTCATGGTTTCATGTAGTAAATATCATGTCATAACTAATTAAAAAAACAAGTTTCGCTAAGTACAGGTAGTACATTATAACAAACTATAAACTACCAAGAAACAATGGTTAATATTCACATCAACAAATGGAAATCATTTATAATAGTGTAATACCAGTATGGTAACAGCCTCCTTCACCACCCCTGCTACTGTGACTGTGACCGCACTAGTTACAGAGACAAGAATGTATTCGGTTAATACCTGCAGCAAGAACAAGATCCATATGCTTAAGGAACCAGACCAAATTTTACTGACAGACATTTAGAATAAACAAGAGATCAAGTTAATATCAGTTGAAATACTGAGTAAATTAAGTATACAGGTATAATAAAGGGCAGAATCCTACCATCAGAAAGGCAAGTGCCCCACCAAAAACCATCAGCAAAAAACTCCGACTGATATTCCATGGATTATTAAAGTAATTGTTATTCCGGAACTCATCCCATGGATCCATGGCAAGAGAAAGAAGAGCTGTTGCCAATGCCATTATTGGTGCTACATAGCTCATCAAGGTAAGAGGATTTTTCAGACCTAAAATTATTTAAAAATATATATATCAAATTTTTTTGCAAAAACCAACACCTTTTGCAAGTTCTAAATGGAAATTATTCACTGGTGTAGAAGAAACTGAAGGGAATATCTTTCAAACAATTGAATATTGGAAAATGGAAATTCAATGGGAATTTATCCTGTCTATGTTTCCAAAATAGTCAATCACTGCTGACTGCTGACTGCTGACTGATGGATACTTTAAATTCTTACCCTTGTCTAAATATTAAACAATCATACTTCTATACAGGTTAAGGTTAATCATGAGTTTCAATCCCCCAAGAATGATTCGGTAGCAAACCTTAAATACATTATTCCTAGTTCCTATGACTAAGGGCACCACTGTATTAATTCTTCAATTTTAACTCAAATTGAAGTTTTCTTTTATAAGTAATCTTTAACAAAACTTATGCAAGAACTAAAGGATCAAGAATCTGATTCTTAAATGTGAAATTCTTAGAATGGCATACATCTTTTCATTGATCTGCACCAAACGTTTCTCATCCCTATATTTGGTTCAGCTTTTCAAGCAAATCAATACAGGTAAACAAAATTTTAACATAGGCTTCATAAGTTTATGCGATTAGTAAGGTTACTCTGACAAAACTTTATTGCTAATAAAAAAGGATTCAATTGCTTTATAATCCTGACATAGGTAGAGTAAGGAAAAATTAGTTCTATTCCAATAAACTTGTTCTCCTTGTGATATTTTGATTTGACAATATCCTTTTCACAAATTCAAGTAACCATAGCAAACACAAAATCTTTTCAACTAGAGCCAAAGTTGTATGATATAGAAATAACAGAAAACACTAATGAGCTGTCTCTCAACAGCTTAAGGTTTTTGGTTAAGTTTTCATGGTCAAGTGGCTTCTGAATGAGATGGCGTTTTAGAGATATTAATACTAATCTATATGGGCCAATAACAGAGAGTTTAATCTTTAAAGATGATAGGCTCTTGAGAGAGTGTCATTAAACTCATACAATAATGTGGAAATTAGTTAACTTAAGTCTTCAGATTAACATGCTGGACTAAAATTTGAGAAAAGTTGAGAAGAATGGTTATGCAGAAAATTGCTTTCTCAATCATAACAGCTACAATATTTGACATAAAATTATCAAAATAGAATTATGAAAAGGACTTACCATATGCTTCTTTCTTTCACATTAGTTTTTGATGACAACATGCACAAGGAGAATGAAATCAGGTTCCAACCAAGAAAGATGGAGTGTAAATGCTTAGTTATTATAAGAGGAAACAGTAAGAAACAATAACATTTGTATGTGGGTGGATTCATAAAGAAATGAATACTTAATGAGAAATAAGCACTCAGATATCATACTTGCAAAAGGATCTGTGTCATGCACCAGCGAAAACCAGACATAACGGCAGCAAGCATAACTAGTACGAATCCCCATATTTCAAATTCTGTATCTTTTGCAACTACAGTAAAACAAAGCTCAAGGTTAAGATTAAAGCTATGGATTTTCAATTGGTAAATAATACTGTTGGGCATTGTGCTGGTCTTAATAGAGCAAAACTAACATTGAGAAAAATAAGAGCTCAACCAGTATAAATCCATAATTTTAAAGTGTTTTAACTTATTATCACCTGTCTAAAATTCACGATGGGAAAACATTATTTATCACCAACTTGAAAAACCACATGGAAAATATGAGGAAGAGATTATATGATGTGTTGGATTCTGATAAATGTTGAAATTTATTGTAAGAAAACTATTTATGTGAGTGGAAAACTTATCTATTCCCAACAATGCCGTCAATGGCAGGATGCCATAGCAGCATCAAAATCATTGTTGTAGAGGGAAGGTTGTAGGTTGAACCCTACAGGATGTGAGTGTGAGTGTGTTATACTTGCCACTATTTTTGTTTCCTCAAGCAGAAAACTCCTGTCAGTATGCCCATTTGAACTATTTTATACTCAAATAAATCACAGACAATAAATACTCTGTCCAGCATTCTTCCTGTAGGAACCAGGAAAACTCTTCCTTTCCCTAACCACTGAACTTATATGCAGTCATAACTGCACTTAAGCTGACTTTGTTTGCAACATAATAACTATTGAATTACAAGATTGAGGGGACTTTTATACCTGTCATTAGTATCCCAACAGAGATGACTGCCATGATGCCTGATAGTCTAAAGCTTGGCGTCTCCAACCTTGCAATGAAATGGGAGACATCAGATGTCAGACAGTAAGAGTAACATCCATCAAAAAAATGTAAAAGAGCCTATGGAAAGTTGAAAATTTTTAAACAATAAGCAAGACATGCTGTATGATATATACCAAGTAGCAGAAAATTTGTTTTTATTAAAAATAACAAATGTCATTTCCACTTGAGCCACAATGAAAGGAGAACAGTTTATATTTTGAGACTACAATGCATAATAGACATTTTAGAGTATAGCAAAATAATACATCCATCTTATAATGGACTATTGAAAGAGCACTACAAATTAATTTATCAGTGCAAATACACTTTTTGATCTCTTTGCAGAGTTTGAAGAGACTCATTTAAAAAACACCCTGGAAACTATTCTTTGCCTCAGCAGCAGTAGGGCCATGAAGCACCCCGGAAAATAGAAGCAACAGAAACCACCCAAATAAATAAAGAAAAAAACTGCAGAAGCAAGTTGTCTACTTGATATTCCAACATTTTCTCAAGTTAAGTAACAAAACTTTCAAAAACTTGAACCAAACATAAAACATCCATAACACGAAACAAAAGTGAATTCAGAATAATACAATTATAGCTAGAAACATATGAAATACTAAGAAAAATGTGAGAATAACTAGAGAGATATAAAATACCGGGGAAAAAATAATTAGTGTGGCCATGTGCACACTTTATAATTAATGAAAATATTATTTATTGACTTTGTAGGGTCGTATGAGTGTACAGATTTATATTATTTTCATATCCTAGTGAGCTTGCCTATGACTTTAGAACCTTTTGGTATACGTGAAGCTCATATTCCAAAATCAATCAATGAAAAGTATTTTCGTTGACTTTGTCGGGTCGTATGAATTTACAGATTTATTTTCATATCCTATAAGCATGCCTATGACTTAAGAACCTTTTGGTATACGTTAAGCTCATAATCCAAAATCAATCAATGAAAAGTACTTTTCTCATGCTATTTCTTGATCTGATAAAACTTTGTTGTTGTTGTTGTATTTCTTTATCTGATAGAACAAAGATCAAGTGGAAGCAGGAAAATTACCTGAAAGCAAAAGCAAACAGAAGGAGAAAAATGGGAGCACCTGACTTGCACTGCAAAGAAAAATAAAAGATAGATGTAGATGTAATCACTTTCACAACTTTTCAAAAAAATTAGAGAACATATTGACCATCCTTCTCTCATGCTACATGAAAGGAAAGTACATTTCACCAACCATTGTAGCAAATGTGACGGAGATGGAAACAAGAGATGCATTGCTCAAGTTAACATCCATTGCTGTTCCAAGAGCAGTCGGTACAACTGTGAAAGGCAAAGTCCATCTGTGTAATTAGTTGATAGAAAAGTTAATATAACAAGTAGTTAAAAATTTGCCGGAAAATGCAAGTGTTGAAGAACAGCATGATAGGGAAGAAAATAAATTAGGGAAAATCATATCACAGTCCCACCCAAGGAAAATAATACTACCTCCGGTCCTAAATATAGGACCTAATTGACTTTTTTTTGGAGAGATTAAGGTTGCGAAATAGGTTATTAAATGATGACATATTTGATATATTTTTAGATTATCCATTAGTTTATAGGTAAAATAAACTAGTTTAAGTGAAAAAATTAGGTAAATCAATTTATAATTAACTTATTTTTTCTTTTTTAAGGATTTTCTAGAAAAAGTCAATTAGGTCTTATATTGACAGGAGGGAGTATTAGAAAAGTCAAATAGCTTGTCAATGACAAGTGAAAGTGCCACCATTGACATTGAAAGAGCACCATTGACACGATATAGGACTTTACCGATATTACTTTTAAGTGGAACCATATTGTGATTTTCCCTGATTAATAGACCAAGTGGCATGTCCAATGGCTGAATCTGTGATGGTCATGAGGAATTTTGAATATTTGAAAACACTCAGGAAAATACAGATAATTATGGCTCAAGTCTCAGGAAATATACAAGAACGGGGTTTTGGATAAAATTTTGAGGGAACACTTTAGAGCTCTACAGAAGCCGGAAGGAGTTTTTCCTTTTTACGAATTAAATTTGTTTTATCTTATCCATGTGTTCTTTTCTTGCAAAACAAAAAATCATTTCTCCACAGAAAGAAAAATCCAAATTAGTGCATAGTGCCTTTGTTTTATAAGCCTTGCAGAGATTACACATTTTGAATTACAATGCCACCAGAATCTTGAGGGGGTGAAGAAAAGAAAAATAATGCCTAGCTCACGAGCTATTACAACTCACAACTAAACAATACGCACTTATTATGAGATATCAAACATATAGAAAAGCAAGAATCACAAATACCACATTAGTTGGAAAGATGTTGAAAAACGAATTAGCTCCTGGGTAACAAACTAAAGCAGAGAGAAATATAAAAAAAAGGAATGTATTAGAATCTCATAATTACAGGTTCTAATTTCCTGATTGCCTCCTGTTTATCATATAAAACTTCCACATCATCGTTAGCTTATTTCTTTCCTTTTTAATTTCTACATATGTTGTTACCTTTAATATATGTTTACTTTCATACTTCCCTCCTTGAGTCATGGAACCGGTTGGCCAATTCCTAGGTTAATTATCTTCTCTGTATTTATTAATCATATCAAAAGACGATAACCTAGAAAATCCATATAAAAATACAGAAAAGCTTACCTCTGAAAAAGTAGTCCCTCCAGGACATGACATCACTATTTGGGAATTTATGAGACCAAAACCAAGTGATAAATGTTGACACCACAGCTTGGATTGCAAAATGAACAGTATTCATCAATAAAGGAGCTGGGAACTTCCCCAAATTATTTCCCAGCAGAGTTTTATTATACCTGTTCAAACCATTTCACATTTCACAATAAGAAATAAAGGAAGAAGATTCTGCACGAGGAATAATTATAACCAGGGACCAGAAGCAACTTACAAGGTCAAAAATAAGCTGCAAGAGTACCACAAAATTATGAAAAACAATGTCTTTAAAACAGAAAATGAATTCCTGGAGGTTTTTTCAGATGATCCATGAGAATTCACAGAAACGGGGGAGACAACACCAACCGTACCCCTTGGAGTCCCATTTTCAATCTCAAAATGAACGTGCTTCTCAGTTCCAGTAGCCCTCAAATGAACAGATTCATTATCCATGTTGCCAGTACAATTCATAGGCAAAAAGCTCTCTATGGAAAGAATCTCTCTTTCTCTAAAGGTATGTTTTGAGGCACATTCCTTTCAAAGAAAAGCTATTCAAAATCAGAATATTCTTCTATCTCATCCACATTACTACACTACTAATTCACATTGACCATTCCATCTTCATCAAACCAACCGAAAGTGAAAGCTCTACAAAAGCTGGGCTTCCACTATCCTTGTTACCGATTTTTTTTCTTAAAATCTTCTGTCCCCAAATCCAAGTCACTCTGTACCATTTCCTTCTGTGCATTGAGCTATATCCATTTATGTACACCAATACAAATCACCACGCTTCAGTCGTTGTTAATGATTTGTTAATAATATCACTTGCCACCAAGTTTGATAACATAAGTTAAATTAACACGGCCAGCATATGAACCCCTCTGCTCAAGTGTATGATAGCTGAAAGAAAACAAAACCAGCACCTATATTTAAACCATCTCACATCATAAAGATATCAATATAATATCTCAACATAACAGAAGCAACTGCTCTAGTGCTCTTCATTAGATTAACTTAAAGACTCCAACTTAATTTGCACAAGTCAAAACTAGCATTGTAACTATAACAATCAAATCTGACTTCAGCCTTCATACAAATTTTGCTGGCAGATAAACAATCTAAAAAGCAGTAAACATACAAAACATGACACAATGAAAACACAAAGATATGGTATAATGTTTAGGTGCAATCTAAAGGGTTATCATCTACTTAAAAAAAAAAAAAGACATTGTTGTTCTAATTTAATTGAAATTGGATTCAATTGATGAGGAAATACTGTGTCACAGTTAACATTTATACCCGAGAGATAAAATGCCAGAAACTTGAGGGAAATACATGAACAAGAAATAATTGATAATAAACAAAGGTGTGTTTTTTAATTCAACAAGACAGATCAGTGTGATTAAAATAAACAAACACATAACATACAAAATCCCAATTCAGCTCAGATTTAACAAACTCTAAGAATGCCAAGCATTCACATACGAGAAAAACAGACATTAAACTATGAATCACATTCAAATATTATGAGTGCATTACAATGAATCCAGAGTTTGATTGTGATAAAAGCGAAGGTGGGCATAGAACAAACCTGAAAAATTAATTTAATGGAGAAAATAGAAAGATCAGATTTTGATGGGTTTCAAGTTTGAACATAGCATTAGCTGGGCGTTACTTTGTGGAATGAATTATTTATTTTCTTCCCATTTTATTTTTCTTTTTTTAACCATCTGCACTGTCAAATTTACGCATATTTATATCTATAAGAATATAAGATGAAGGGAAAAAGACAAAGACAAAAGTAAATCCTACATTCAGGGGAGGGACCACCAAATTTGGAAATTCATATAAAAGTGACATCCACTCTGTCTTTTTCACTTAGTTTAAGGAAAAAATTGTTTTATGTATCCATCCGGTTTTAACAATCTACAAAGTTACTAACTCCGTATCAATTTAGAAATGAACCAATTTCATCTTAACACTTATTAACTATATGCCTATTAATCCATAGGTGCTAAATATAATAGTACATTAGTACATGTTTATCTATAATTTGATTATATCAAAAAATGTTAGTTAAGTTACTTATAAATTATAATAACATGATACTTCCTTCAACCCTAAATATAAGATCTAGTTGACATTTTTAGAAAATTCTAATAAAATAAAATAAGTCAATTATAAATTAATTTACCTTAATTTTTTTCTTAAACCTGTTTGTTTGACCTATAAACTAATGAATAATCTAACAATTTATCAAATATGTCATAATTCAATAACCTATTTTGAACCTTAATCTCTTAAAAAAAGTCAACTAGGGCTTATATTTAGGACTAAAGGCAATATTACCAATGTAGCCTAAAAATCTATTTGGCCAAAATATTTTTTTTTTGTATTTTCACCAATGTTTCTTCTAGTGTGAGAAGAATATTTTAGTGTTTTCCATTAGTTCATTGACTAATATGGGCCATTTTTTTTTCATTAGTTAGAATGAAACATTTTATTTGTTGATAGGCTAAATTGATATATTTAAAATAATTTATTGGCTAGAATGATATTTAACTCAATTTTATATGATTTTTCAAAGATTAAGTGATTTAACTTTCAAGTAAATATAGAATTTTAAAGAATAAATCATAGAACCGTTTTTTGTGTATAAGTTATAAAAATGTCAAACAAAAAATTAGTGTGACCTCAAAATAACTTTTTATAGGGAAGTAAAGAGAAGTGGAGGGAAGGGGAAGTGGAGAGACCTCTCACACCAATATGAGACACTTTGAACACTTTAAGGACAAATTTGGACGAAAGAAAAATCATATCAAACTCGGGCAATGAAAAAAATTGAAATAGATAGACACTAACATCAAGTTTAATTTTCTTAAAAAATTACTACATCTCGTATTATAGCAAAACCATAATATTTGAGATCATTATTTGGGTATACTCCCTCCAATCCAAATTATAAGATCACATTAACTTTTTTTTTGGAGAAATTAATGATACAAAATTCATCATATAAAAATATCTATATTTTTTTTCATCAAAATTAGTTTTACCTTACTTATAAACTATCTTCTGATACAGTTACATGTAAGATATGTAAAAATTAAGTGGTCTAATTAACTTCTTTAATCTTAAAAACAAATTCAATGTGATTTTATATTTATGAGCATGGAGATAGTAATGGATAATTTTCTCATCTACAAGTCTAAGTCATTGAAGCAATCGAAGGAAGAACATCTATAACAAAAATCAGCTCACTTATCAAATATGTTTCCCCCGCAGCTAATTATACGTGGCTTCTCTTGCATCAAACAGCCATAGTATATTGGTGTAAAGAGATAAGCCCATTTATTCAAAATATGTTATGTTTTCCCCAATTAAAAAGGGTAGACTTAGCATTAGAATTGGGAAAATGACAAAAAAATGTTGGACAAAATGAGGTCTCCAATTCCAACTTCGACAACTAAGAGATAGTCCTCATTTCGTCTTAAATGAAGTTTGTGACTTTGTGTCAAAATAGCAGTTAATGGTGATTCTCAAGTAGTTATCTGCGATACATGAGTAGTTAATAGGTAACTACTCATGTATCGCAATTAACTACTCTTGTATCGCTGTTAACTACTATTCTCAGTGACTATTCATGTCTCGCCGATAACTACTTTAGAATCGTTATTAACCACTCTTTTGCAACAAAGTCACAAATTTCATCTAGGACAAATCGGGGATTATCCCTTATTTGTTCAAATTGAAATTAGAGACCCCATTTTGTCCGCCTCAAATTTAAGTGTCATTTTTTTGTCATTTTACCCTAGAATTTAGATAAATCGATTTGGTTGACAGAGCTCTTCTACGGTTCTACCTAAAGCAAGCTTATATAATCATGATCTCAAAGACTACTTCTATATACTACTACGGTACAAACTCTTGAGTTAAAAATCATTTCAAAGACTACTATGCATGGGCCAATATAAGTTTTAGGTATTCCTTTTAAATAACATTTTATACTGGCCCATGCAAAGTAGGTTCACTTCATCTAAGATCTTACATAAAGTGGCTGACCTTCGAATGAATATTTCTTTCTATTATAAGCCCATTCATTGGAACATACCTCTTATTTAATCCTTATATCCTCCCCCATGTTAAATTTGATTAGTATTGTCTACATGCTTCTCTCACAGTATGGCACGCTATTGCTGGTTTAGTATATTCTATATGGCGCTTCTTAGTTATGGTCTATTTCTTGAATTTTTGAAGTACTTGCGCTTTATGTGGATTTTACTTTGCCAAACAATACCATTTGCATATATTCTTATAGCACAATCTACATTATTCTGCCTCTTGTCCATTTGAATGTAACTTTTAAAAACACACTCAAACACACATATATGCAGGCCAGGTGAGCTTGGTTTGGCTGTTTAAAATCAAATTCCAAGGAAATGCTTTTTTCCTATTTTCCAAATTGGTTGTACTCAACTTTTTATATACTTCACTCAAATGGCCTTCAAAACACTGTAAGGAATTTTTATCCCAATTAATATCCATTGACAAGAAGAAACATTGCTGCTCATATCAGTATTATTCAGATTTCACAGCTTGTCAATAGAAGTAAAAACACTCACAACCGAATGATTACCTCATCTAGACCTAATTTATCCCACCAATTATTGCATCTTTTGAAGAAAGATTGGTCATTGACCAAATGGGCAAATTCCACGCACAAAATGCAATGTCTTACCATAATTTATATAATTTAGGACAACCAGTTTCGCGTGTAAAATGGAAAAATGGAGCTTATTCTTGTTATTTCCTATATAAACTTCTTAGTGTGCTGCTCTTCATTGGAATATCTATATAGGAGATACCCTCATAAGTGATAACACTACCCAGGAGACTCCTTAGAAATCGATTTGTACCAACAAGTAGACTAAAATATACTTCTTCCGTTCCTAAATATAGGACCTAGATTACTTTTTTTTTTTTGAAAGATTAAAGTTGCGAAATAAGTTATTAAATCATGACATATTTGATATCTTTTTAGATTATCCATTAGCTTATAGGTAAAATAAATTAGTTTAAGAGAAAAAATTAGGTAAATAAATTTATAATTAACTTATTTTTTACTTTTTTTAAGATTTTTCAAAAAAGTTATCTAGGTCCTATATTTAGCAACGGAGGGAGTAGCATTTTTTAATCATCACGAGAAGGATATTGGCCTGGATTAAGAATAATGTTACGTTCAATACTTTTCTAGTATTTCCTCTTCTTTAGCCCAATCATTTTTTCATTTCTTTTTTACTAATCATGTATTAGTTTCTAATATAAGGGAACTATGTAAGCTTATTTTCATGTGATGACATTTTCCTTTTGATTAGAAAAATCTCTCTTCAATATAATAGCCCAAGAATTTTATTATTTGCACCAGTAGATGCCATGGATTTTTTCACAAATTTTGTAGACTTTACTCAATTGCAGTGTTAAAAAATATTTGATTATGTCAAACATTAGGAGTAGTTTTTTGAAATTACTGCCCAAACTTCCTAAAAAACCAATACATTTCAGGGCCTCAGACTCCCTAAAAATGAACAAAAGAATAACTGAATCCCAAGAAGATTGTTACACACTACATTTAAATTTCTTAACAGTTGAGGTCGTTGTTAAAATAAATTAAGAGTTGGAATCAATTTATGGGAGTAATTTTACTAATATTTCATAAGTATTGACAATTTCGGTGGCTCAATTTTTGGCTGAATAAATTGCTCCATGTGAATAATTATTGAAAAAATACAGTATCATACTTTAACACAGAATATTAAAGAAGTATGCATGATTGAAATGCTCCTTTTGTGTATAAAAAAGGAGCCTTAAAATCAAAACTCATGCACCGCCAGACAAAACTGAGTGATGTATATGTCCACT
The DNA here is from genome assembly GCA_029929735.1 of Mimosa pudica. Lineage (NCBI taxonomy): Eukaryota > Viridiplantae > Streptophyta > Magnoliopsida > Fabales > Fabaceae > Mimosa > Mimosa pudica. The sequence goes on from JAKELP010000040.1 coordinate 2,198,202, forward strand.
AGCCTTAGTAAGATAAAAGATAAAGCAAGTGAGATTGTAAATCATTTTCTTTTCTTGTTTTTTGTGCATAGATGAGTTGAGTTTTTGGACCATGATGAAGATAATTGGGCCAACATTTCTAATGGAGTGATAAAGTCATTTGATTAAGGCGAACGTTAAAATATAATTTGCATAGTACCTTGGATACCTTACTATGTTGAAAATTTGATAATTTAGCCAAATTGTCAAAATTTTTATATCATACCAAATTATCAAATACATGGTAGAAAAGATCATGCAAATATTATTGCTGAGTAATTTTTAATTTCACTGAAAACTCTTAGTTTTAATTCATTTCTTAATTCAAAATCATGACTCTTTCACTCTTTCTAAAACTTTCCCAGTTAGCATCACACTTGCTCTATACCTTTATTATCACAAAAATTATCCCACATGAGGATTTTCTACATTAATATTTTGGATAATTTGTTGTAATTTCTTGATCCAAAGAAAATTCAGGAAAGTGACAAAAGAAGTGGTCCCCATCACAACTAATCTCTATTAGACTAGAGATATTTAGATTGAATGGGCCCCACCAAACATGTACTGTTCTTTTTCTCTTTTCATCTTATGTCTTAGCCAGAACAAATAAAAAAAATCATTGTTCCTCCCTCTAAAAAATCTTTTTTCCAGTAACCATATTTAATTCTTCACTTCTTTCCTCTTTCAGCTGCAAAAAACATTTCCTTTGATATCAGTTCTGATTTTTTGAAGCTGTAGAAATGGATAGTGAATCAGTGAAACGCAGAGTTCACATGATCACAGCTCACTTTGCATCAAAGGATGATATCTCAACAACACATCTTCTTCCTATGGTATTGATGAAGTGAATTGATGGAATTATGTTCATGGTTTTTTATCTAAATATTAATAATTCATTTGTTTATCCATTTTAGAATTGCAGTGGTAGTTTGAACTCTGTGCTCAGAAGATGTGATAATAAGATGTATTTTGCACGCCAAGCTACTGCATCACATGGTCCTTTTATGAGGCCAACTTCTTTTGAAGAGGTTCTTGCACTTGATTTATTATTTTGTTTTTTTTGCATGGTTCAAAATTTTATTACTATGAGCATATTCTTGCATGTACTTTCTAAGAAATTATTATTCTTCTGAATAGTTTTCTGTCCACTATAAATTTCCAGGGTACTTTGACTTCCACTGTGAATCCAGCATCAAAGGATGATATCTCACTAAATCATGTTCAACAAATGGTATTCCCTTTTTAGATTTGGATTTTGGATCATGCTTATGAGTTGTTATAAGACAAATGCATTAGTATGATCACTTTGTCTATGACATGTGTTTCTATATTAATCAGTTACTTGCTCATCATTTCAGAACAACACTGTGCCTAGAAGATGTGATAATAAAATTTATTTTGCTCGCCAAGCATCTGCATCTCTTGGTCCTTTTATGAGGCAAACTTCTCTTGAAGAGGTCCCTACAATTGCTTAATTTTTTGGTTTTACTTCTACAAGATTCCTCAACTATGAACATTCTTTCATGTAGTTTTTCATACATGATTTGTTTTTCTAACTAGTTATAATGAATTTACAGGGTAGCTTGACTTCCCCTTTGGCTCCTAAACCATGTGGTGTTGCATATGAGACTCCTTGTAATGTAAGGGAACCTTGTTTTGCTAGATCTGCAAGGACAGAAGCAAATTTCCAGAGTAGTTTCACTTCCATTGTTGCTACCAAATCCTGTGATGTTGCATCTGACACTCCTTGGAGTGTGAGAGAGCCTTGTTTTGCTAGGCCTAAAGGAACTGAGTCAAGCTCCATAAACATGTTACTAAGCCAACCTCTGGTCCAGAGCTATGATGTTCTTGTTCCCAACCCCCCGAGTTTCGCTAGGACAGGAAGACCGAAAGCAAAGGGAGATCAGTTACCTTCTGAGAAGAAAATGAGCTGTTCTGAAGTTGGTGGTTAGTATTTTGAACTCTGCATTGTTAGGATTTTATGGAAAAATGAATCCATTGTGGACTTGTTTACTCGATTGCAGTGATGGCAACTTGTGGTGACATTCTACTGCGTGATATTAAAACTTTAATATCTAGCTTTGCTGTTGTTTTTTTCTTAAGGATCAAGAACTTTCCAGCCTTGTTCCTATTGCCTTTTCCTTTCCTTTTTTCCAATTACAATTGTATGACTATTTTATACTTTCAGTGTTGCGATCTTTTTTATTTTATTAATGAAATTTATTATCTGAATTGTTTTCTGTTTGTGGACACAAACTTTGCTGAACTAACAATGGCAAGTAGCTTTGATTCCTTCTATTTGGGATTAGTCATCCAAGATAGGGAGTCCTCTAACTGGATTCTCTTTCTAATTTCTAGACATTTTTCTGTGCTGTCAGTTTATTGGGGATCTTTTAGCTTAAAGCTATTTAGTTCACAGTTATTGCTCTTTGTATTGGAAGTTTGCTCTTGTTCAGTCTAATTCAAATTGTATTGACCACCAGATTTTAAATTTGTTAATAGAGAAGCATGGAGTTTTTGCTTGTGTGTCTACAAAAGTCATTGTACTGTTTTTGAGTGATTGATTTCTGTTAATCAAAATAGTCTTCATGAAAGCAATCTTGTTGTGTTGAGCTTTCTCTCCCTAAATTTGATCTATGCTCACATCAATTTGTTAAATTTTCTTGATGATGTCAACAATATGCCAAGCAAAATCTGTAATTGTTGATTTGCCACTTTATACAGTACAATATTGAAGAACTTATTGGATGAGATTATCTTGATCTTGCATTTTTCATGTTGCATATATGAAACTAATTTTTCTGACAATTTTCATCGCAGGAGTTGAATGGTCCCCAAGGATGGATGTTGCAGAATCAGAAGGAAAGTATGTGATGACAGTGGAAGTGCCAGGTGTTAATATCAAGGACATACGAGTAGAGGTTGATGAACACAAGTAAGAAGCATTTCTTTATGGACAGCCATTATGGTTTTCAATACAATACATGAAGTTAAAGAAAAAACATAAGGACCATTATATGATCAGAGCCAAAGGGCCGGCTTGACTCAACGTTAAACTCACTTATTGTGGGGTCTGAGGTCGTGGGTTCGAATCAGCCTCAATGCATAAAGCATATATAAGACTGTCTAGTATATTCCCTTCCCTAATACACTCACCAAGTGGGGACTAGAACTGAGTTGACCCTTTTTTATATGATCAGAGCCATTTTTTATCTTTAGTATACCATTAATTTCTTGGAAGTTTCAGACATCTTCATTTCTAATTGAAATGCAATTATGTGTGCTTTGATAGGTTGTCTGTCAAAGGTGAACGTTCCACGAGCCTTTGGAGAGTCAAGGGAAATCCGGATGGTTCATTTTCTTCATATCATAGAAGAGAGATATTATATGGACCATATGAAGTAGCTTGGCCACTTCCTTCTGGGGTGAACAAGGACAGAGTGTCTGCTGAGTTTTTGTAAGTTACATGGCTTCTTCATATTGATTCCTTGTTCTTTTTTTATAGCAATGACCATGAATTGAATGCATGGGTTGCACTTTCAATTGCTGACCAAGTTTAGAATTAATACTTTATGATTTCAGAATAGCATTGTTTGGTAAGCCTTAGTGGCTAATAATATACATCCGGAAGATTTATGAATCTATAAAAGTTTTTTTTCTTTCATTTTTCCTCTTGATGGGAATCTGCAATTTCTGATTCCGGCAAGGTTAAAAAATTACATGAAAATTGAGTCATGTATGAGTAAATTTGGATTCATCCTTGTTTATATCTTGGTTTTTGATTAGATGGGCTACAAGTTTTTAATTGATACTGTGAAATCCCCATATAGGCTGGTTTTGATTAGAGAAGTACTTAAAAAAATTGGCAAGAAGCATCTCTGATGGGATAAAATATAATCTTAAACTGTTGCATAGTTATGAATACTAAAAAGGAATTTAGTTAACATTGACCTTCTTATTGATTATAATAAAATGGGGCAAATGTGCAAAATACCCATATGATTATGGCAAAGGTGCACCAACACTATGTAATTTTTCTGAAGCAAAAGTAACCATGACATTTCAAAAATGTGGTAAAAGTAACGGACATTTCAAAACTGGGGCAAAAATACCCACAATTTTGGAATGTCATAATTACTTTAGTTCAAAAAATTATATGGTCTTGGGTACACCTTTGACACAATCACATAAGTATTTTTGCACCTTACCCCAAAAAAAAATGATTTTATCTCTTTTTTTTTGTACTTATAAGTTAATCATATCTAGTTGGATTTAAGAGTATTGCTGGAGGATTTCACCATTGCTAGCCCGTGTTCCTACTGATCAATTACACTAATAAGCCACACAAATCTACATCATTTACATAATTGCAAATATATTCTCTGGAATTTGTTGTGTGAGTGAAACTGATGAATTTGCTGTTTTGTTTTTCAATTTCAGGGATGGATTTTTACAAATTGTTATTCCTAAACTTAGAAGCTAAAGGAGCCGATATTATAATCGGGAACACCAACATCTGCCCTTATGTTTGTCACTGTATCATATGATAATTTCATGCATCTTTATTATCAATCATGGAGGACAAAAATGAGTGATTGTGTTTGTGCATGGACAATCTATTTCTCTTCTCCTGCATGCTGCTCTAAAGATAGCAATGGCATTGTGTTGTGAAAGAGCTACAGACAGCCTTCCTATTTGTATACAAATATAACAACTTGAGTACGGATGTATTGGAGTATAATAACATATAATATACATAGTTTTTAATATCAGATCGGCTGTTCTCTTTTTTCCAAATTGGAAGCAAATATTATCGTGGGAGAAATCGTTGAAAAAATAATTTAATGGTAGGTTTGGTTTATTGGAATGGACTATGAAAACATGGATGGAAGAAATGATATTACATTATATGTATGATAATTACAAAATAGTTATATTTATTGCTTTTCTACATGTGATGGAGTACATGCATGATGAAAATGGAAAAGATATAGTGATTGACTTAATTATCCTTAATGATAAGATTTTATTTACATGTACGAAATCAATTATGGCATTTCTAACACCATTATGTTTAGTTACGGTGTTATTTTTTGAGCACTAGTGGTAGCCATTGGTATTAAATTAGGGATCTAGCACAACTAAGGGCAATGGTGTATGCATTATTTTATGTCATATGTATGTACATGCGTTATATCATAAATCTCATGTCCTTTTCACTAATTTCACATCTTATTTTTTCATTAGTACTTCTAATAAGTTTTAGTTTGTCAAACTGATTTTTTTTTTCGCGAGTTTCAATTTATCATACCAGTTATTTTACTCAAGTTAATATAAACATAAAGTGCATTACATTAATAAACTTTTACCCTGTATTAAGTTTGTAAATATCAAATGAAATAACGGCCAATTTTACCACCAGGCAATCAAATCATGCCCATAAGAGATTTACGAGAACATCCTTGAAGAAGCAATTTATTGTGCTAATCCACAAATTCACAAAACTCGTACTTAAGATTTTGATTCACTAATAATTCTCCACTTTCTCATTATAAGGTCTGATACTAAATATTCGATGCTAAGGCCTTATTCAGTATAAAATGAATATATCATAACTTCATAAGGCCTTATTCACCAAAAGAAAAAAGAATATATCATAATGAGAAATAAAAAAATGATGGTTTAAATTATTTGAATTATTTCATTAAAATTACTAAATTCACCTAAAGATTCTTGAATTATAAGTACATAGTCAAAACTTATTAACAAAATTCCCCTCCTAGTCATAACTTAATAAAAAAAGATTCCCCTCCATCCACAAGGCTCTCGTTGCATTCACAAGTCACAACTCACAACTCACAAGCCAATTAGCATCCGATCAATTCAAGGCAATAATAATTCATTAAAATTGAAAAATTTATATTAATTGTTCCAATTAAATGCTGATGACTACCTATAGTATATTCATTGAAATAAACAAGAGCACCTTTTGAACGTGGCAATCCCTCTACGACTTGTAACAGTCACCAAAATTATTTCATTTCAGTTTTCACCATAATGAGCTTCTTTAAAGCAAACCATATAGTCTCTATCATCCATAAATCCAAGAGAACAAAACCATTAAATTACGAACACCATAGTTTTTTCGTTCCCCTTTATACATATATGTGTACACATTCTCTATTTATACTTCCAAAACATACACTTTCAGCAACATTCAGATACATATTTTTTTCTTTTAGCAATGGCTGTATCTGTTGCTGTAATTTTGGTGGTACTACTTGTGCCATTTATTGGTGCTGTGAATGGAAAAGATGAAGAGCTTAATAAGTGTGACATATACAATGGAACATGGGTTTATGATTCTTCATACCCTCTTTACAATTCAAGTCAGTGTACCTTCATAGAAATGCCATTTGATTGCCAGCAAAATGGTCGTCCTGATCATCTTTATCTCAAATATAGATGGAAACCCCATTCATGTAACCTGCCAAGGTATTATTTTTTCTTCTTAATGATCTGTGAATCTGACACTGTTTAGATACATGATTTTTCAATTTTCATTTTGCATGATAGGAGATCATATTTCATCCTGATAATGTTTGGTTGGGATTATAAATGGCACTACATTTTGTAGTCTTACTATCCTTAAGTATATGCATTAAGACTACATTGTTAGGACATGCAATACTCCTCCGTCTAATTACCAATTAAGGATGTTAGTTAAATTAGTAAAAAATCACATGATATTATAAATGTATCCTTACTTCTTGTCTTTATTCCAACCACTTAGTCACTTGTTTTTTTATTGAATAGTAGTATCAACAAGGACAATTTGGGAGAAAATCGAGCTAAATTTAAAAGTGATTTTATAATCGAAAACAAAGACACCTTCCTAAAGTGTTGTTATATTTAGGAACGCGAGGGAGTATAATAGAAATAATGTATTTGACTCTTATTCTTACATATCATGCCTAAGAAATTCATATGATCTCCATTATATTACATTCCCACCCACCATAATGTGACACAGATTTAGTGCAAAAAAGTTCATGGAGAAGTACAGGAATAAAACAATAATGTTTGTGGGAGATTCCATAAGCTTGAACCAGTGGCAGTCACTCACTTGCATGCTTTATTCACGAACTCATTCTGCTTACACGTTAGAGCGTGTTGAAGGCATCTCTACCTTCACCTTTCTGGTCAGCTTTTCTTTCTCCTAATATTTCATTGAACAAACTATAAGATCTGATTTAATATGCTCATCAATATAGGAGTATGTTTTGTAGCTTAATATATGTGATCGATGACATAATAATCATCCATATTCCTTAAAATTTGATTTGGTTCTTACTTTCCAATCAGGAGTAAGACTATAGTCATTAAAAGTAAAGATGTTCACCACCAATCTATGACATAATGAAGAACTAGTTAAAACTAGGTAGTAGCATCCATAGGCTTTTTTAAATGAGTTGCTTGCATTAATGTTACAAAAAGACAAGCATTAGATAGGATTATATGGTTATTAGCTCCTTCAAGTTTCTGGAGTATAGTTATTTCATATTCATGCTGAACAACAAACTAATCATGTGCTCTGTGTAGAAACAAAACGTATCGTTGATACTTTCAAGAAACGCACTGCTTGTAGACATTGCTGAGAAATCATGGGGAAGGCTTCTGAATTTGAATGCCATTGATGATAATGATGCTAAACTGTGGCAAGGGAGCCATGTCTTGGTGTTCAACTCATGGCATTGGTGGAATCACCGTGGCTGGAAACAACCGTAAGAACATAAGACTATTCACCCATATAGATGAAGCTGAATATTCTCATAAAAAAATACACTGCAATATTAACTAGGCTATAGATAAAGTACATTAGAATTAAGGTCACTCCGGTCCTAAATATTGGAGATATTTACCTACTTTGATTATATTATGGCTGGATATTAGTTTACTTAATATGACATGTTTTTTCTAAAACACTCTAATCATATACCTTAGAAGGGCTGACTTGGCTCAACGGTAAACTCGTTTGCCGTGGGATTTGAGGTCATGGATTCGAACCAGTCTCTATGCAAAAAGCATAGGTAAGACTGCTTAGCATATTTCCTTCCCCAACACCCTCACCAAGTGGAGACTATAACTGGATTGACCCTTTTTTACTCTAATCATATACCTTTAATTCTTTTCCTCACTCTCTTACTTGATTATTGTTAATGAAGTATCAATGAGTAATTTAGAAAAAAGTTAACAAAAATTGAAAATAGATCCTATATTAGTACTTAAATCAACTCTCCCAAAAAGTCCTATATTAAGGAAAGAAAAGAAAGGGCTCTAAAATATTTTCTACCTTAGAGGAGATTGAGCTCTCTTAATTTAATCTAATCAAACTTTCAAACCTACTAAACTTTGGAACGCATATTGCGAGAAAGTTTGACCATGTTGAGAGATATCATGTGTATAAATTTATGCATAAAGATCCACAAATAGACTTATAACCAAGAACCATATAATGAAATCTACGTGATCTTTAAAAATACACCATGAAGCGTTTATATTTTTCCCAATTTTAGCATCAGTTTTATGGGGTAATTTGTTTGTAATGGTCATGGATGGCATGCAGATGGGATTTCATTAAAGCTGGGGATCATTTACAAAAAGACATGAATCGTTTGGCAGCCTACAAGATAGCCTTGTCAACATGGGCTAAGTGGGTAAATGAGAACATTGATTTTACCAAAACTAAAGTATTCTTCCAAGGGATTTCACCATCGCATATGAAGTAAGTCCAACAATTTTAGATTAAAAATCATTTACTAGTTAACTTACTTATAGTACCCTTGATTGGAACAATATTCACATCCTTCAAGCAATGCACTATCTAACAAGAAAAAAAGAATATTGCCATCTCATTGGAACTACATCCATTATTGCTAAATTTTTGAGAAATTCATATGATCTATAGGGTCAATCTCAGATAACAATTTGAAACCATTTACCTGTTTCTTCATATTCTTCACAAATTCTCCATTCTTCACTCAATGTATAAATTGAACGGGAAAGAACAAACAGTCAAGCATAGACATCTCATGAATACCCTTATTGCCAGTGCTAAATTTTGGGGAAACAATGATGGAGAGAGTTGCCATGAGGAAACAATGCCAGTATTTGGGCCACCATATCCAAGAAAAAGGCTTCCAGCTGAAGTGATAGTGGAGAAAGTGATAGGCAGCACGTCCAAGAATATACATCTGCTCAATATAACAAGACTGTCACAGAAAAGAAAAGATGGACACCCCTCTATTTATGGCAGACGTGGAAAGAAAATCGGCATGGATTGCAGCCATTGGTGTCTTCCAGGAGTTCCTGATGCATGGAATGAGCTTTTGTTTGCTGAGCTCACAAGGAGTTAAGATTGTGTGGCCCTACCTGCACTGAATGGAATAAGAGAGGCACAGATGTTAAAGTAATGAATGAGTTTCAAACAAATGAGATTCTATATACACCTTAAGTTTCAAGTAACCAATTTCAGAAGTACAATCGTTGACCTATTTTTTCTGGTTTTCTTTATCTATGTATTGCAAAGAGAGTTGAAGATTGGTGTGTCTAAATATTTACCTTTCAGTCAGTTTACTTTTATATGCAACTTTCAAGTTTCAATTTCAGTTTTCTTAATACTAAATGCTCTACATTTATTCAACCAAAAGTCCGTTTTGTTTTGGGGGAAAAGGGAAGAGAAAAACTACGTCATCATATAAGCTAAGTATAGCTAACAAGGCTAAAGTGCAAAACTGATCATGTAATTTGGTTCAGGGTACACTCAACATCACATACCACAATTATCAAAGTGAGACAAAAGTGACTACATTGTTAATGGTGTTTAATGGATCTTAACAGTATAGTCACTTTTGTCCAACTTTGGTAACTGTGGGGTCACTTTTGGCCCTAAAACAACTATGTAGTGTTAGGTGTACCATAGACCAAACTACATGGTCATTTTTATATCTTCACCCTAACTAATATTGCAACTGCATTCATGAGTTCATGTTGCTATTCAAACTCATAAATATTTTCTTTAGTATTCAAGAAAAAATCAAGGCCAACACTTTTAAAATTGATTCTACAGGGTTCTAAAACGTTTAATAACAAAAGTTCTTATACAAGGGAGACAGAATGACCAGCCTGTTATATGTGCGAATTGCCAGATTCAAAATTGTAATTTAAATTTACTGCAATTATTTTTCTGATAGTAAACTGGAAAAAATAGTTAGGTATGGCATATGAAGCATAGGAAATTTAACCCCAGGGTCAACAAAATAAAGTTTTGCTTTGAAAAAAGAAAAGTAGCAAAGTTAAATCAGCAACAAACATACAGCAATATAGAAAATGTTATCTAGAACCAGAAGCAAAACTCGTAACGCTGAGCAAGAACATGTCTGTACATTTTGGCTGTGACAATGGTAAATACGATTGTGATAGATATGAAATTATGAATTATGTACAAACTGTCCCGGCCTGTGGTACCAACTATTACGGAGACTTATTAGTTCAATAGTTCATTCCCCCACTAATTCAACTTAAGCTACTGATGTGAGAAATCACTATCAATGTAACATACAGCAGGTCAAGCACAAAATTTGCAGTTGCGTTCCATGTATGTCCATTATTTCCATATTTTTGGCCATACTGGGTGTGAGATGAGTGAATCTTGTGCACATTTCAAATGTCATAAGCTAAACAGGTAAATTAAATCTGATTGTTAACATGAGTAAATGATGCAGTATCTGCATAAAATATAGCCAGCAAATATAAAAGGGTTGGTCCAAAAAATCAATGTTATATCAGGGAAGATAGCTCCATACTTTTATTGTAGAATGATACACCACCAGCTTTTCTTAGCACATCTCATTAACAATAATCAGGAAAAACACCTGGTTGAAGCAGAAATTTGAATACAACAGATAAATTAGCTTAATATATGAGAGCGTGTATGTCCTCAGCTGAACATGTATCCCTAGGCTAGCCAAACTTGGCGTCAGAAGAGAGTTCCTGAAAGTAAACTGTACTTGTAACAATACTGATGCTTATTTTAATCACCTTTTCCTTCTCTAAACATAAATATTAATTTTGTAGTCCTTGGCTCGATCAACCGATCAGCCCTTAAGGAATACCTTATCATAACTTTGGATAAGCTAGGTATTGCCATTTTTCATGCAGCATTGATTGAGAGTGTTGATAATATGCAACCCAACATCTTCTAAGACAATTAAGCAGAACTACTACTCCAATTCTCGACTCCTTTAAAACCCAATAAACAAAATTCGAAATCCATAACCTTCTAGCCCAGTTAATCAACTTCAACTAAACAATAAAAGGTAAGCAGAGACCAAATGAGAGACATCTAGAACCAACTGACTACCAAAACGAATTAATATTACTGGTCTCAGATGTCCTAAATAGGCAAATTTGTATTCAGTTGGATGTATCTGTGTGATTGACAATTCCAATAAAAAATCCTATAATTTTAACAACATATTATTCATCACCAATAATCACCACATGAGCAAATTCCATCTCTGAAGCGATGGAAACGGTTTGAATCCCGCACAATAATCTCCCTCTCAGTGAGTTTTGATATGTACTTAGTTGCATTATGGCAATCACCACAAACACGCAAGTTCTTAAATATCCTAATTAGGCTTCTAGGCGGGGTGCTAATGATTCCAAATGCAATTGCCAGCCTCTCACTATGACTATTGAGAATCTGCTCCTTCTCATCATCTTCAACATCCTGCAACACAAAGCTATAGTCTGGAACATAACCAAGGTTTTTCATTCTTCCAGTCAAAATTCTTAATTCGTTGTATATTGCCATGTATTGTGGATGAGTTTGGTTGCCGGTATAAAAGATTTCAACCTTACTGCCCACTATGACAGAACTCCACCCAGGAGTCTTTCTAAGTCCTCTATCCCTGGCTAATGATCTTACTTTAACTGCACCTTCCCATTTACCAACATTTGCATAAATATTGGACAACAAAACATAGTAACCAACATTCTCTGGATCAACCTCGAACAAGTGGTTAGAAGCCAATGTACCCAATTCCACATTCCCATGAACTCTACAAGCAGCAAGAAGAGCACCCCAAATGGATGCATCAGGTTTCAAAGGCATATTGCTCACTAAGCTATATGCCTTTTCAAGATACCCGGCTCTACCTAGTAAATCCACCATGCAGCCATAATGCCTCAAGCTTGGGATGACCCCATACTCTTCCTGCATGATATCAAAGCACCACTGACCCTCATCAACTAAACCTGCATGGCTACAGGCAGACAACAGAGATAGAAAGGTAACATGATCTGGCTTTACTCTTTGAGCAAGCATATCTTTAAAGAGTTTCATTGAAATATCTCCATGCCCATGAATTCCATGACAGGATATTATGGCATTCCAAGGAATTGATGTCCCCTGTGGGACTTCATAGAATAAAGACATTGCATTATCTAAACTTCCACATTTTCCATACATGTCAATCAAGCAGGTGCCCACAAAGACATCCAAGTACAAACAGTTTTTTATTAGCCGCCCATGGACCTTCATTCCTTGTTGCAAAGCTCCTACATGGGAATATGCAGGTAGAATGCTCACCCAAGTCCCTTGGTTTGGGATTATCTTTCCATTCTCTTCCATCATGTTGTAAGCATCAATTCCCTCACTTGCAAGACCATTTTGAGCATAACCTGTAATTAAAGTGTTCCATGAGACAACATCTTTCGTAGGAAGTAGTTCAAAAACTCTTCGCGAATGATCCATAGCACCTAATTTTGCATACATGTTCACGAGTGCATTTCCAATCACAACATCCTTCTCAAGCCAATCATGTCTCAACACAAATCCATGTACAGACATGCCATGCTTTATATCACTCAACTGCCCAAAAATAGATGCCAAACTCACAACCGTTAGCAAGTCAGGTTGGATTCCTATCAGTTGCATATCTTTATAAAATTCAAATGCCACAATTGGATCATTGTTCTGTTCATATGCAGCAATTATGGAGTTCCAAGTAACCAAGTCCCTCACTTTCATGAGATCAAAAACACTCTGAGCATCCCTCAGGTAACCAAACTTGGAATACATGTTTATTAAAGCATTGGAAACAAACAGATGACTTTCCATCCCGTGCTTTATAACATATGAATGGATCAAAATCCCATTAATAATATCATCTGATTGTGCACAAACAGGGAGTAGGCTTGACACAGTAATTGGATCCATGTTTACACCCTCAGCTTTCATATTATTCAAGACCTCCAACGCCCCAGCTGCATTCCCATTCAAGCAAAACCCAGCAATCATTGCATTCCATGATCCCAAATCTCGAACTGGCATGTCAACAAATAATCTGTAGGAAGCTTTTATGGTGCCAAACCGTGCATACAAATGGATCAAGGAAGCAGCCACAAATACATCCTGCTCAAATCCTGTTTTGAAAACCCAGCAATGTATTTTCTCCCCATCAACAAGATGTTTACATGCTTTCAACACAGGAGGGAAGGTGTAAAAATCTGGTCGAAGACCAGAGATTGACAAGAATTCACCGAAACATTTTAAGCCTTCCTTATATTGGCCACTACGAACATAGGCAGATACCATTGAATTCCAAGTATGGACATCCTTTTTTTGAATTTGGTCAAAACTGTATCGAGAAAATGAGACATCCCCAAGATAAGCATAAAAATTGACGAGCTTGGAAGACAAAAATACATTTTGAAATTTTCCCAAGACCACAAGAACAGCATGAAGTTGCTTAATGTCATTAACATTTGTGCAGGAGCGAAATAGCAAATCGAAATCAGAAACTTTGTTCTTGTTCTCAAAGCCATCCAATACAAAGTGCAGAGAACTTGTAGTCGCTGAAAATGATTTATAAACCAATCGGTCCGAGGGCAAATATTTCGATAGTGGCTTAGCGTTGCAGGCTGGCAGCAGTCTGAGAAGAGAAAGCATAGAACACCAGCAGGAACAAACAAAAGCTCGGAATGATTCACATCACACATAAAAAACACAAGCAGGATAGCTACAGAGAAGAAGTGAGATAATTCATCAGCCATACATGCAAAGCAATCAATCACTGAATAGAGCCATGTTTGAGACTATGAATTCAACAAACTTAGAAAGCATGTGGCAAATTCGCCATCAAAAGAGTGACACTCAAATAAAGCTATAACTTTTCACTTCAAAACAAAATACTTAAACATTATTCTACACAGACATAACAGTGAGAGAAAGCATGCATACATACAAATGCTTATAACAAAAAAAAAATCCAATTGAAATAAACCAACTTTAAACTTAAGCATCAGATAATAACAGAATGCCAACCAATCCCAACACATGCTAAAATCACCATCTGAATTGACTAATTTAGTGGTTATAGTTATGAGGCCTCTAATAGCTTGGACTGAAATAAAGTTAAATATTTTAAATGACTAACCAAACAGACATAGAATGATAAGATTAGCTAGAAATAAACATTTCTGTGATAAGCAGAGGCAATGCAGATATAGTAGAAATAGGCATAACAAAATTCAAAGTGCTTATTTTCATTTTGAGAGGAAAGAAGTGAAAAATTCAGAGAGAGAACAATATTACCTTTGACTTTCATATATCATTGCTTATTTGCTTCCTAATATTGCATCTCCTTCAATTCCCACCTCAGCTTTTCTGTTTTCTCTCAAACTCTCACTCTATTTTATGGCCTCTCTCTCTCTATTGATAAAGATTTGATTTTTCTTCTTTCTTTATATAAAGATTGGATTTTTCTTCTCTTTTAAATATACCCAGAATCTCAAATCTTCCTCCCTGGTTTTCTGCGCCTCTATGAACAATGAACTATGAAGAAGAAGAAGAAGCAGCAAGCTTTAGGGCATGTTTGGATTAGCTTCTGGAGAATAGCTTTTGTGAAAATAGCTCTTGAGTAGAATGACTTTTCTGGAAAATAGATTTTGATAAAATGAGAGTGTTTGGAATTTGGATGACCGGTTCTGGCAAGGAAATCTCAATGATTGGCTGCGTTTGAATATTAATGATAACAGGGTGAGGGAGTTTGAGAAATGGAATGCAGCATTCTCCATAACCTGTTGGATCTTATGGCGAAGACGCAATGAGGTAGTTCATCAGAATGTTTCTTCTTCAGTCCATGAGGCGCTAGCTGAGATTAAAGGGATAGTTCATTGTATGTCATTCTCTAAGATGCTTCAAAATCCTTTCTCTAATACTGTCTTGTTTCAAGGCAGAAATTACCAGGATCAAAGCATTCAAACTAAAGTATATGTTGATGGGGCCTTCTCTCATTGTGACTGAAACAACCACATGTTATATAACCCTTTTTATGTCATTTTATCAATTTTTTTTATACTAACTATGTTAGGAAAGAAATTTACTTATTAACAACACTAACATAGTTAGAAAAGAGAATTAACTTAATTTACTAAAATAATTATATTATCAACTATGTTAGAAAAACAATTTACATATAAGGAAGGCTATCATAGTTAGAAAGGATTAATTTTATTCTAAAATGATTTCTGATGACTAACCATGATAGAAAATTTAAATGCCTAGAATGTATATACTATCATGGTTAGAAAAAGACAAAACTAAATTTCTAAACCACATCAATCTATGAAGTTCACTCAGTATGTAATTCAATGCCTGACAACAAAAGGAATTAAGTTCAAACTACTCAGCTAAATGAGTTTTGCTAAAATAGTCTACTAAGTACTTTTTAAAAATAACAAAAACATAAGACAAACATTCATGAATCAAATTGAAATGTCCTAATGTGGCAATAACGCTTAACAGAGTCTCACTTTAGTGAGTAGTCCCCGGATCCGTCCCTTGGTTTCCTACAGTAGTTCCTGTACCTGAAATGACAACAATGTGGGGTAGACCCAGAATTCGCAACTACTACCACTCGTTTACGTACATTTTTGCACTACGTGCATGTGCATGTCCGCTAATAATGTGTTAAGTGGTGTGTGCTACATACTGTGTTGCATGAACATGTTATATATATGCTAATTTCAAATAACTATCAGATATCAGGTATTACAATTTATAGCAGCGCAAATACTTATTTATAAACACATCACAACTCAATACATCAATAACGAGAATAATTAAATTATCACTACCAAAAATCAAATCAAGCACAACACACCGGAAATAAAACAGTTCAATAGGGACTAACAACCCTCGCTTGAACCGGGGGCGCTCTCCCCAATAACGTTTTGCTTTATATTTATTTATTTTAGTCCCTGCTGTACGGGCAAGGGAACCTCATTCCGGAATGGCATAATTATAATTAAATTAACCGGTGTGCACCAAACAAATCATCAATTCTCATAAAGCCTATAATAAACATAAAAATTCATAAACTAACCTATATGCTTACCAACATACACACACACGCAAACAAGTTTAAGTAGTTACCTCCTTGCATTTAAACCAAAAATAAACGTAAGCTCCCACGTGCTCAAGCGTCAATAAACAACTTCTACAAGCAATAATATGACACATACAAATAATTAAAAATCAATCAATTGTCGTAATTTCTAATTTGGGAAAATAACCCATATATACTAATTAACGCCGCTCTCGTTCCTAGAAGTACTACCCAACCTCTTAAGGATTTATTCAATCCTCAATTAAATATTTTATAATTGGTTAACCTAGTTCATGATCACAATGATTCACTTAATTAACAGATTACAATATAACAAATTTTCCTAACATATAAGTTATCAAATTCAAAGCATTTCAAATGGCTCTATTTAATCATTCAAAACTAAACTTATCATTCACAATTATGAATAATAAACATAATTTCAGCAACAACTTTTACAAACTCCTACAACAAATTCCAAACTAACTTTCCAAGCTCCTATTACATAGTAAAAAGGCAAATAAAGGATTGGACATAAAGAGAAAAGAAAGAGCAGAATCTTACAATCAACCAAGCTTCAAAAAATCATTCCTACAACATTTACAATCGATTTTCATTATACTTTTGTCATGCTTATGTTGTTCTCAATTTACTTCATTTTCCAAATGAGCACATATAAAATCACAAACATATAGCCATACATAATCACCATAGAGACGAGTAATTAAGTATCAATTAATCATTAATCCCTCAACGACAAAAAGCATAGCAGAAGAAAGCAAAGAAGACATTGATTTACAAACAAGCTGCCTACATGCCATTTTCTTTTAGATTATCACTATATTTCATGAAAGCTATCTTTATGTCCAAAATTGAAACAATAAAAGAAAGAAAACATTGTTTCAAAGCGTTTGTTGAGACAGCACAGAATTGCGATACCATATATAATTACTTATTTAAATCACTTGTTTTGAGATTCAATAGCAAGAATAAATGCAAGAATAAATTCAAGATCATAAGAAATGTAAAGTAACCAATTAATATAAACTTCAGCTACTTTTAACATGATTCCATATGCAAGAATAAGAACTTAAATACCCCTTTGTTTTATTTCCTAATTCCCTTATTCTACATCACAATTGTAACTTCCAAAACAATCCCAGAAAATGTTAATAATTTGAAGAAATAACCTCATTGCCAACTACAACTTACCACATCAGTTAAACAAAATCTGCTAAGAATAATAAATAGACTTTCATAGCCAAAACAGTGGAAAAGAAAAGAAAATCATGAAATCCTATGAAGTGTAACTTACCCTTTACAATTATTTCCCAATATGCAAATTATAAAATATTCCTTGAACACTTAGCAACCCAAAACAATTGTACAAATCATATTCGAATTTTAGTGATTTGGGAACCCAAGCAATATTGTAAATGGTCTACAAACATCACAACAACCAGAAAAATTCCAAATAGCATTTCACCATTACTTGACAACATCTCAAACTAACTCACTCTTTCACAAAGGAGGAGCAACCATTTAATACAATATCCAGGCATTAACAAATCACTATAGAAACAACCACTGCACACTTCAACATTTTTATTTTTTTTTACATTCCAGAAATCAGCAAAGCAGTATAGAGACAGATTTAGAAACACAGAGCACAAGTTTATAATCCTAAACATACAGAGGCACAACAAAATTCTAAAATTGTTTCTTGGTCAGTTAAGGCAAAAAGAGGATGAGATAAATTTGGACATATTTGAAGAAAATAAAGTAAATTTGTAACCAACCCAAACTCTTAGTCAACTCCAAAATTAAAGCAGCAAACAAGCAAAACCAATTTCATTCCACTCTCATGGATCAATCAGCCGCAAGAAAGAAGTGGGAAGAGGGAGAAAGGAATTACCTGAACTTGTTAATGAGTTTGTATGCAAGGCTGGCCGATTTCCACCAATATTGTCCGCCGCTCGCCACTCGCCGGAGAAGAAAAATGAAAACAGTGAGGGAGTGAGGAGATGTGATTCCAGCGAGATTTGAGGAGAGGGATGTGAGGTTAAGGATGTGTGCAAGTGAGAAAGCAAGGGAGAATAGTGTGGCGGCTTTGTCAATGATGAAGAAGAAGAAAGAAGAACAAAAAAAAATAGGCTTATAAACAAAAGGAGAGTATTAGGGTTTAGGCCCACGAAAATTACCATAAACACCCCCATTTTGTTTCTCCTTTCTTCTTCCTGAGCTGTTACACCAAGACTGGGAAGTTTCTATTAGATGGATAAGTAGAGAGGAGAATAATGCAGCACACTTTTTAATTGGTAGAATAATTTGGAGGAGATTAAATAAAGGCTTATAATTATTTAATTGCTAAGATTGTATTTAATACTATTTAAGAGAAGACGCTACAAATTACCAAAATATATTTTTCCATGGGATAATAATCATTACATTTCATTGTTCAGAAATGACTTTCTCCACCAAAATACTTATACAATATATGACTAATGATCTCATGAATAAAAAACAATTTGATCCCTTATAAAATCACGAATACTTGCCATATCAAATGAAGTTGTTAAAGGTGGAGCTGAGAATTCTTCATCACCATCATCGTTGCCATCATCATCAGCATCACTATCAGCTAAAAAGTCACGGTCAAAAATTGATGTTCTTCTAATGAAGTTATGTATGGCCATCTTTGCGCAGACCATTTTAACTTGTATTGGAAAATCATAGATTCACTTTTTGTTTTTTGAGGAACCACCAGATGTAATTAGACGGACATAGGCTGTTAGTAGTAGAAATGTAGCTGTGGTGGCATTAGCTTACCATGTACTGTAACCTCTGATAGTATGTAGTATCCAGTTTTTACTCAAAAAAAAAAAAATCATAGATTCGCATTTTGAGTAAAATTTGAAACTTATTTTTCCAAATTCCAAAAGCTCTTTCTATTGTGGACCTCAGACTTGAATGCAAGTAATTGAAAGCCTCATTATCATTTGCAAGCGTTGATGATGCACGAAAATTAGTTATGGTATACACTAGACAGAGAAGCAGCTTTTTTTTATTCAAAATTTCTGAATGTTGGGCTTTTGAGCTTAGTTGGCCAATTATCATTTGCCTCTTTTGGGCTTAGTGGGCCAACTATCATTTGTCTCTTTTGGGCTTCTGTTGGGTTGGGGTGGGCTTAGTAACAATCACTCAAAGTTTGAGCCCTTTACTTTAGCTACTAAAATTTGGCTAAAGATTAATGACCATATAATCAAACTTAAATGGCAAAGAAACGTGTAAGTATTGGAATAAATATTTTTTATTACATTTATTTTGATGAACTAGAGATACTTTATTACTTTTATTATTATAGTAAACAATAATAGCATAACTTTTATCTCAATTTAATTAGTTGAGATCAGCTATACATTATGTGACACCATTTTGTTATTATACCAACAACCAAAATGTTTTTATATATAGTAATATTATTCATAAAGATGTCCTTTTTTTGGCAAAAGATAAAGAGGTCTCATTTAATGTTATGGTCGAGTGTTGTATTTGTTTTCCTTCTACTCTTAATAAAGGACTTATACGACTTTATCTAACTTCCTCATCATTGATGCATCCAATTTTAATCTTGTCTTCTCAACTACTATTTTTAATATATATGCATTTTCCTGGAAAAAATATAAATATTAAAAAATCTTAAGTTATTATTAAGAAATATATACTTTTAAAAAAGTTATATGTATGTGTCAACGTTGAAATTAAAAGGTTTCAATACAAATATTCTAAAATTAAGATATATACTAATAATTTTGTCTTCTCAGACTTGGAAGAACTCAGCATTAAGTCAAAATAGAAGCATGCAATGATGAATAGGATGGTCCAAATTGTGAAGCTGCGATGGTATACATCGATGAAAGCTGGCAGGAGTCAAGTCAACTTCCACTACCAATATTCAAATTATCAATCAAATCCACAAAATATAATACTCATATTTTCATTAAGAAATGCCCTTATAAACTAGAAAAGATGCCATGATGGGTTTATGAATATAAACTATAATTATGAATAACAATATAACATAATTATATAATTGTGCATGGTATATTCATAATCATTTGAAATATTTGTTAGTTGTCTTTTAACCGATAGTATTTCATAAACTACAGATGATTCTATATCATCTTTATTGGGGTTACAAAGTGGGGCTGGTGTCAATGAGTGATGGAGCAATGAATATGTGGGGCTTATTTTGACCAGGACTGTGTGTGTGGGACTCTAATTGCATATTCAATATTTTTATATTATTATTTTTCATTTAATTCTTCGACCAACCAAATTTTGTCATTTGATTAAAATGCGCGTTATTTATTTGTCACCATCTTTAATTTGTTCTTTTGAAGTCCCCACACGCTCAATTTTGTCCATTTCTATTTGGATCTTCTAACATGCACGTATTATTCTCAGTCACTATCTTAATTACATGCATGTACGATAATATTTTTGTATTATCATAAATGTAATTCTTTCTTTTTTTTTCCCATGTAATAAAATGATAGATTATTGTATATAAGGCACGGGTAATGGGATAGTACTAGTAACAAGCGACTGGAAAAACAATGGAGTCACAGATTTGTATCCATTTCCAATTCCAAATAATGCTGAGTGCAGACATTAGACTGGACAATACCATTTTTTTTTAACAAAATTTTAGGAAGGGGTTTGGGTTCAACCCAATTCAAGGGTAGAGCACCTAACTCATGATCCACTGGGGCCTGTCTCTGTGGGCTCTGGAGCATGACCAGCAAGCCCTTTAGATTACTCCCATCTTCACTTAGCTACGGAGATGTCTCCCCAAGATCTCCGATGGAGACACAACAAAGTGTCGCTCCCCAGGATCGAACTCGCAACGTGGTGGTCAACCCGACGCTCATTGTTCAATCTCTTCGCCATTAAACCCACGGACGATGGGTTGGACATTTATCAAAGAAAAAACTCTACATTTTTTATTACAAAAAACTCTATATTTGTATAACAACAATAATGAAATTTATCATTTTTTTATAAAAAAAATAATAATGTAATTTAAGGAGGCTTCAAATACTTGAAGTTTAGATTAATCTATTATTGCGTCGTCGATTTCAAAAATATGTGTGCAGAAAATGACAAGGATCGACGAGTAAATGCAATTTGACCCATTTAAGAGTTTGAACTTCACACTAACCCAAAAAAAGTAGCAAAGTAGTGCGCCATGTCTTCCAATCTTTACATTTTTCATGGAATAGTTTTTCATAGGATGCTTTGGGATGAACATCTAACCTTTAATTTTGTGGAGATTTGCATTTCACTTAGATGAGGTTTAGTAATAAGTTAAACAAGACAATGATGTGTGTGTGTTAACATTGTTATATTATGGTAAAAAAAAATAGGTAGATGTAGGGTTTTCATAAGCCATTCGCATAAATGTTGATTAGAAATGACAATAAAACGAAGAGAATAATAATCTATGAGGTACACCAACTAAACAAAATAGTTTAAACAGAGGGTAAAAATAGTTTGAACTTTTATTAATGTGAGTGATGATAGGGAAAAGTCTCATTACTTAGTTAAATTATTTCATATTCGAATTCAGATAATTTATAAAGGAGATTAGTGTCTGATCTGCCGTTAACTTCAATTCTTCTTATACAAGAAAATAAATTTTTTCTAAGAAAACGAAATCATGGAGGGAAAGAAGAGCTTAATTAAGTTCATTTGAAAAATTATCGATAAGAATTTCTCAATGGTGATAGAATCAATATCATTTGCTAAAATTGGATATATGTTGGTAGCATCACTATCATGCATGAGACCATTTCTATTTGTTATGTTTTGTAGTAGTTGATTTTAAGGCAAAACAACAATTTTTAGCCTTTAAAGTATTTCATGTCAAGTATTGGCAGCATTCTTAAACATCATAAGGAAAATTGACACCCCTAATATAATGTTTTTATTGGCACACTATGGTCCAACTGCAATTAGCGACAGTGAAGTTTGAAACCGCGTTAAACATGACTGGGTCTCACAGAATTCAATGGCGACATCACGTGGCATGCATGCCTACGTACAAGGAAAAGTCATTTTAGTAGTCTAACGAGTAGGAATGTTCACGGGACGGGACAGAATCGGAGCACCCCTGTCCCGTGTCCCGTCCCGAAAAAGGCTCGGGACGGAATTTTCGTCCCGTGTCCCGTCCCATCCTGAACTTTGTCACGAGATGGGAAAATTCCTAAATTTTTTTGAATTGTTTTTTATAAAATTATTTACTTGAAAAAAAAATTATGACACTTTGTGTTAGTAAAAAATAAATAAATTAGTTCAATATTACTTTTATAATACATTTTATACAATATAATAAGGTAAAATTTTATTATGATCGTATTTTCCCTGAAAAAATGTCATGTGCACTCATACATGGTATATATTACACATGTATTTTTTTTAAAAAAATATATAAATACACATATATATGTATTCGGGACGGGACGGGACGGGATTGAGACGACCCCGTCCCATGTCCCGAAGAGAAATTTAGTCCCGTCCCGAAAATTTTCGGGACAAAAACTTCCCGTCCCGAAATGCCTCGAGACGGGACGGGACAAAGTTGAACACCCCTACTAACGAGTACTTTGTCCTGAAAATATTCACAGGAAAAAATATTGCTCATTCATGCCATAAATATATATTGGACCTAAAGTTTGATTTTGGTTAATTTTTTCCTAAATGATCAGTTTATATAGGTGCTCATTCAACAAGATTTATGTAAGAGATTATATACGAACGGAATAAGAGAAGATGAATTTGAGTTTCTCAGTAAGAAAATAGACTACATTAACTAATATAAAGAACAACAATATAGTTTAATCGAATGAGTTAAGTGGATAATATATTGAGGAGTGAGGACCAAAGAGAAAAGTAGTCTTACACTAAAAATAAGCTTAGCCTTTGATTTATGGGGGTCTTTGAGCATGAAATGTTTTATTATCTAAGTTATCCTAATTATGCCCCTTTATATCATTTATCTCGATTTTTCCCTTTTATGTGATTATTGTTGAAGACATATCTATATAATTGGGATAATCTAAGAAAAATACACAAACATTATTATAAATATATTATACATTGAGGATTAATATCAACTTAAGAATCAAAATGAGCATTTTATAGCACATGTATTAAATTTTTTTTAGAAATACCATGAGAAAAACAAAGGGTAAAATAGTTACTAGGCAGTGATGCAGTGAACTCCATTTTTAATGGAGACAGGTGGAGTGATGGATCTGGCTTCCTTGTCCATTTTGCTTATAATACTCATCCTGTTCAATTATTCAAAGCATCACATAGTTTGAGAGACATCAATTTTTCATTTTTTTGTTGTGTGAAGTAGATAAATTTATGTTTCAGTTAAAAAAAAGTAGATAAATTTATGTCTCAAAAACAGCAAAAAAGAATGGAGGAGTGTGTGTGTGTTGGGATGTTGCAATTAATGGAGGCAATGACACTAATGTATAGACAAAAATAATGACCTTACCCATGATTAGTTAACATACATATATATGACCAATATAATAAAAAATAAAAATCATTAAATTAGTTTTTTTTTTTGAATATTTATCATGAATATTATATTTTCTTTTATAACGGATACATATAATACACATACCCACAGACACAAAAATCGAATAAATCATTAAATTTCTCCTATCCTGTAAAATCAATTTTGGAAATAAATCTTACAACTAAGTTTAAAATATATTTTTTATTTTAAAACATGAAATATAATATATAATCAAACGATATATACAGAACTTTAGAGGATATATAGAACTTTAGACTTTAGAGGTAAAGTGACATAAATTCAATTTAATCTCAAAATATCAAATTGGTCATATTGAGTTGTTAATACAACTATTGTTAATACCTATCTTGAAATTGTTAAGGTCTATCTTAGATTTGTTATTGGGATTTTGAAATTAGAAAAGATTTATTTGCAATTTCCCAACTTCAGACGGATCATTACCTTAATATATGCATATTTAAGTTCATAGAGCATAACATTGTTGCATTATTTCAAGTTTTTAAATGAAATGAACAAAATCATGAGAAAGGTTATATATCATAGTGGTAAACCGTTGACTACACTTGTGTCTATGATAGTTGTTAAATACTATAACACTATACTGACATAAGAATAAGTCATGTAATTATGCGCTTTTTATTGTCAATCGTGTCAGCTAAAATAGAAGATTTTGATAAATATGTTCCTGCTTAAAAATTCGGTGTATAATTATGCGTTTTTTTATTGTCAATTGTGCCATATGCAGGTTATGGCAATAGTTCATTGATAAAACTGAACCTAAACCATACTTTTTTAACTTTATATTTTTCTTAAAATTAATTTATTTACTTATAAACTAACACGTGATCTAATTACATATAATATATATTAAAAGTTAGTGATTTATTTTATTTCTTTAATCAATTGTTACAAAAAAATTCAATTAGATATATATTATATTATAATTAGGACCGAAGTGAGTGCAAAATATGTTAGTTAATATGACATATTTTTTTAATACCCTAATAATCATTTCCTTATTAATTCCCTCTCCATATTCATTACATGGTTGTTGTTAAGGAAATCAATAAAAAATATTTTACAAAAAATAAAATTATAAATAAATCTTACACTTAAGATCAATATCAATTTGTCTAAATACGTCACACATTAACAAGAAGGAGGAGTATTTTTATAAAGAGATTGCACTGAACATACAAGCGCACTAAAAACTAGCCTATGTGTATTGCCACTTTGTTTATACATATAACATAATCATAATGTATCGATGACAATGATTTTTCACTTTGATAGATATACTAGTATTATTTTTGCATTTAGTAATAGTCGTAGTCCACCACTTCCCAACAAGTGTCCCCATCTAATCCCATATCATTTATCTATACCTATTTTTCATCTCATTATTAAATAAATAAATAAATAATTTTCTCTCTTTTATTCTCTGCTTCACTAGCAGGGAGCTCAAATCTCAGTGTTCCCATGAAGCTCCATCTTCTGATTTTCCTTCTCTCCTTCTCCATCTTCCTCCTCCACATATCTTTTGCAGCCACACCTAAGCTCAGCATTTATGAAGGTAACCCATCATCCCATTCTTATATCAAAAGATGAAGATATATATTTTCATGTTTTGAAAGTCTTGGTTTTCTGGCCTGGAAAAACAAGATCACAGCAGATTGATATCTTCTGTTTCTACTTATTCAATATCATATCTTTGTTGATTCATTTGATTCATAAGACCAAAAGAATGAATATACATATATAACATGTATTACCACTAGTGTCTGGTTTATGGACAGGAGAGATAACATGATATGCTTTTTTTTTATATTTATCTGCTGTTGATTAGAGTTAAGTATTTTTAATATGGGATTTGGGTTTGTTGTGAATGCAGTGAAGGCATTGAAGGAGATAGGGAAGAAGTTGGGGAAGAAGGAATGGGACTTTGGAGTAGATCCTTGCAGTGGAAAAGGAAAATGGAATGTATCAGATGATAGGAAAGGCTTTGCCAGCTCTGTCCTCTGTGATTGCTCCTTCAAACTCAATTCCTCTTGCCATGTTCTATCCATGTACTCCTCTCTCTTCTCTCTCTATATATACTCTCCGTATATACTCCTTCTGTTTCTAGATATAAGATCACTTTCATTTCAAGTTGTTGTTAAATATAAGATCATGTGATAATAACTAATTCAATTAGTATCTTAATCTAATTAAATTATGGAAAATGATCTTATAATTAGTAACGGAAGCAGTATATTATACACACTTTGTTCTTCTTTATGTTACTTTCTATTCTTGATTGATTGAGAATTTCGCTATGGTGGTGGGGGTGGGGGAGCCAATAAGTTAAATAATAGTTAAGCCATTTTGTCCTGTTGGATGGGTTAAGAAAATTATGAGTACAATTTTGTTAGAATCAAAGTTTATTTTGAATCAACTTTTTTGTTTTAAAATAATGAAAAATTTGTGATCTTATACAGTGATTTGATTATTTTGGTTATACATTTATACTACTCTTTACAAAGTAGTTGAAAAATATCTATTTAGGGGAAAAACTTGACGTGTTTTTATAGGCAGAAGTTACAAATGTTTTGCACTTTTTATACACTAATATATTACTCCGATTCAAATTTCCTCACATTAAAATATCTTTTTTAAGTAGGACTTTTTTTTTACCAGAATCTTTTAAGTATGACAGCAACTTTTCAATTTTCATAGATTTCCCCCTACTTCTTTTATTTTCAATACATTGACTACATATAAGGCTAAAATAATAAATCTAACTCTTATCAACTTATCAATAATTAAACTGACATTTTTATCGATTGTTTAAATGAGTTCAATTTTGGAAATTTTATTTTATATCTTTTGTTTTTGTCGTGTCCCGAAATTATACTCTGCCACATACACTTTGACTGAGATAATTGGGGAAAACCTAGGCACTGTGTCACATGGAATCATGTGTGTAAACCAGAGCTGGAAGACATTTTTTTCTTCTTTTTTCCCAGTCATGGTTGATGAATCCTCACCTATCTGCAACGTTAATTACGAATACTTGTAGGTAATACACCAACTTAAATCTGTTGTATTTATGGTGACATGAATTGTAATAAAGAAAACACTTCAAAGATATCGTTGTTGACGAAGATTTATTTATGTTAATGTATTTTATTTTCTATACTTAAAAGTATAATATAAAATTATTTTGTCACTATAATAAAGAGGGGATAAATATTGCGAGGTCCCAAAAAAGGATTTAATAAATGAAAAAGTTATAATAGCAATTGAGTAATATAAACTTGTTGATTATTATCATACTTTTGAGCGGTGAGATCCTTCAGTAGGGCCTCGTAAGAATTTCTCTTGTAAAAAAATTGATGAAAAATTTATATTTTATTTTTATGATCGAAAATGATATATAATAGTGTGTGAAAGCCATTTTTTTTATTACATGAAAGCCATTATTTTTATTAGTGGTGATATGATGTCTAAGGGGTTCTCATGAAGGCATTAAGGCCCCCTATTATGGTGGCTGAACTTTAATCAAGATTCCATGAAGCTTGTTTTCACGTGCATTAGTCAAAATATTGATTCGTTTTTTTAAATAAAAGAGGATAGCAATTATATGGTTCTATATTTTGTGTTATATTTCCTGAAAAAGACATCTAAAGGACTTTTTTGTCCGAGAAATTTGCAATGTTTATATTCATTAAATTAAGCATGGACTTCAATTGGTCAAAGAACGCGTCCACCTCTTTCATTCTTTTGGCTGAACACGATTATTTGTCATCAAAGATGGTTGGCTACTTGTATACGTGGGAAGTTAGCTGAGCTTGCCGGTCAAAACAACTAAACAAGAATTAATGAACAATTAAGTGAGCAAATTACTCTCTCCAAATATAAGAGCCAAAAATTTAATTGGTTATGTTCAACAGTAAAATAGTAAGAGTTTATTTTTACATTATTGTCTCTTCATTTAATGAGTTTTTTCCCCTTTCTTTCATATTTATTAATGTTTTTATTTCTTTATCATAATAGTATCATAGTAAATATAAATAATATTAAAAAAACCATTAATTTCAAACATCCAACTAACTTTTACATGTTCTAACAAGTGTGTTTTGGCGACTAGATTTTTATATTACGAAACGGAGGGAGTATTTATACAAAAATTACATGTTACCCTCTCTAATTAGTTTGAGGGAAAAAAAGAAAACTATGAACATTTCAAAGTGATTAATTTTGCATATAATAAGGATAAGATGAAATGAAGTATTTTTTTAAATAAATATAGAAACATTGGAATGATTTGGGTTCTACCATTTAGTCCATGATATAAGAAATGTTTTGGTCTCCTTTAAAAGAGCAGATAACATGTAAAAGTACATGTAATAATAATAATAATAATAATAATAATAATAATAATAATAATGTAAGATTTCCATTTTTACAGTTGCATATTGAATGTGGAGATGAAAAACTTGTAAATATATAATAAATGATGATATAGAAGTAAAATCGGAATACCACCTTAATATTTTACCCGTAATAAATGGCTCTATGTTCACCTGTTTTCTGTGAATTAGTTGACTATCTCTTTATAAGATAGATTAGAGTGAATACGTGTTTACTTTCTGTGGCTAAATAAATGTTTTTAGCTTTAGCTCTGCAAAAGGAAAAGGAAAAAGCAACACCTTTAATTAGTTATATAGGTGAACCACAAAAAAATAAAATAAAATCTTTAAGACATACAGACAGCTAGAGTTTATAGCTCATTTTTTATGCTCAAATTCTCTTTGATTCTTCTGTTATATCCTGATATCTTTAGGGGGTAGTACTTCATGTTGCGTTTGGCTATCATGGGAAGTACAGTATATTACTACTATTGTTATGAACCACTTTTATTTTTTGGTGACAAAAAATTTAGGTGAGTTGGGTCCTGGGAGCTCACCAGCTCCAGAGCAGGCCTCCGGGCTCTTTGAGCGCTTACTTATAGATCGTCCACCAACAAGTTCCTCACATCGGCTGGATTTGAACTCACAATCATATAGTTATGAGTCAAACTCTTTTACCAACTTGACCAACATTTGTTGGCTGTTATGAACCACTTGATAGTGTACACATTACTTCAAATTTCTGGATTCTGGAAAATTCCATGTTTCTGTGTTACCATATGTTATGTTTTGGAATAATATTTTGGGTTCCTAAGATTTGAAGAGAATAAAATAAAATACATTCATAGCCTGTTATAAGCACATATTTTTTCATTCTCCATCCTTCATCCATTGGAAACAACTAATGCACTCATCATATCTATACAACATTGAACTCACAACTTCAGACACACGAAAGACTTAAAAAAGTGTCTAGTTTCATTTAGGCTAGATGGCTCTATGAACACATACATATTTAAAAGCTATCAGAACATTTCAAGCAACACTTTAAAGATGGAAATTGCAAGAACTATGTCTTTTTTTTTTTTTTGGATGGAGTTCTCATGAATTGGAATGGACCATGCATATCACGTAGTTAGTTACCCAAAGCAAAATGTTAAATATGAAATAGGATGCAACAAAAGAGTTATATTATTTTTTTAAAAAAATCTGACACATACTAGCAACTCAGATTATGTATGTGTCAGATTTTTGAACTATACTTCATTCCATATTCTGTATCTGCAGATTTTTGAAGGCTCAGAATCTTTCTGGTACTCTTCCACCAGAGTTTTCCAAGCTTCAGTATCTCAAGCATTTGTGAGATAAACCATTCCTCTGTTATTAAACTAAATGATTCTCTGTCATAATAATATCTTTTATTCAAAATGGATTGGTCAAGCTTCCTTATTCTGTGAAGTACATTTCTTCTTTTTCTTCATACAGAGACCTTAGTCGTAATATCTTCATTGGTCCTATACCTCAGCAATGGGCTACTATGCACTTGGAAGAGCTGTAAGGACAATTTCTCTGTGATCTCACTTCTTTCATTGCATTATTCTCAAATAAGCTTAATTATAAGTAAATCAACTTCAGTTAATCAGCTTTTTTCAATGAATATGCAGCTCTCTTATGGGGAACAAGTTATCAGGTCCTTTCCCCAAAGTTCTCACCAATATCACAACCCTCAAAAACCTGTATGTTAATAACCAATTTCTTTTTTTTATCAAATTTGTGTGCATTTAGTTTTGCATGTATAAATGCAATGTGTTGGTTAATGCCTTATTATGAAGAGAGAGAAAAGAAACATGCATCAAACTAATTTGGTCTACCAATTTAAATGACAGCCCAAATTTATTCATTACAAATTAAGCTGAAGCTTTTTCTTCCATATATACAGTTTCTATGTTGCTTGCTACGGCCAGTTTAGTGTAATTACAAATTGCTTGTGTTTCTTTATTTGAAGAAAGTGTCTGTGTAAATGTCACAGGAGCATTGAAGGGAACATGTTTACAGGTCACATTCCTCCAGAGATTGGAAAGTTGGTCAATTTAGGGAAAATGTAATTATTATGAGCCTTTTCTATTGTTTATTAATTCCAATGCCTTTGTTTTGCATGACATGTCATTCCCTGCTGTTAACATGGACAATGTAATGTGTTTTAGCATTCTGTCATCAAATGGATTCACAGGAGAATTGCCGCTGGCTCTTTCAAAGTTAACCAAGTTGACTGATTTGTAAGTCTCTACTCTTTTACCAAAATTAGACTGTGTTTTTCAGAGTCTGATGTGAAACATATTGTTCAAAACTTAGGAATTCTGTGAGTTATTATAGACTGTATTTATCAAGACATAGTTTACAATCTCAATTATGTAAACTTCCCAGCTAATAAAACTGATATTATTAACAAACACTGACAACCATTTATACTCGAATACATATTTAATATAAGATCCATTTGCTTGCCAATGCAAGTTGCATAAAAATTTAAAGTTAATCAATGAACAATGCTTCTATTCAACGAGCAAATAGTAATTACATTTTCTAATCCAAAATTTTTTCATGTTTATTTTATTGTTCAAATGTGACTGTTCCTGGCTTGCTTAGTACTAACTTGTTTTCAAAATGCTTTTCCAGGAGGATTAGTGACAATAATTTCTCTGGGAAGATACCTGATTTCATTAGCAAATTGACATCAATCGAAAAGCTGTAAGTCTCTATATCATGTGTGCCTTTTTCTTTTAAAAACTTTGTAACATTTCCTTTAGTTTATCTAACATATCACTTTTCTTTTGTTACAGGCACATTGAAGGTTGCTCACTTGAGGGACCCATACCTTCCAGCATTTCTGCCTTGAGAAGATTAAGTGATTTGTATGAAAATGCAGTTTTTCATTTTTGTTTTTCATAGAAAATGAATAAGCTGAGTAATTGTTTCTCTCTTTAATATTTAGGAGGATAACTGACTTGAAAGGTAGAGGCTCATCTTTACCATCATTGGTTCATATAAAATCAATGAGGACCCTGTAAGCTCAATAGCCCAAAAACTCTTTATGATAAAAAAAATAGCCCAAAAACTCTCTCTTTCTTTTGTAGCTCTTTCAAAGTTACTATATTTTATTTTGACTTGGAAATATGATGCAGTATACTGAGGAGCTGCTTGTTTAGAGGAGAGATCCCTGACTACATTGGTAAAATGGACAAACTGAAAATCTTGTGAGTAGTCCAACAAATGATTTCATGAGTTCAAATAGTTTATTCGTTTTTATGAAATCTTCTTTTCTTGTTAAAGGGTATTGCCGTGTGGTTACCAATTCATATCTTAGAATTAGCCTCTTTGCTTGAGGAGGAAGGCTCTGTACATCTAGCTCTCCCTGAACTCATATAGTAGGATCCTTGTGCATTAAGCCACCCTATTTTCCTTTTTGG
Source organism: Mimosa pudica (assembly GCA_029929735.1). Taxonomy (NCBI): domain Eukaryota; kingdom Viridiplantae; phylum Streptophyta; class Magnoliopsida; order Fabales; family Fabaceae; genus Mimosa; species Mimosa pudica. Next base: position 2,230,156 of record JAKELP010000040.1, read on the forward strand.
GTTAAGATATGAAAATTAATAATAATGGACCAAAAGTTTAGACAGCCATACTTTATCCTTAGTAAATTACGTTTGAAAAGTTTGTGATTATGAATTTTATGTCCTTTAATACTTTCTTCTTCTATGAATATAATGAATCTCTTCTTGCAACAAGAGATAGCTACGAACACATGCAAATTATATAGACAAGAACTAAGATTTCATAGTATGAACATGAATAGGATGATCTTGCATATATCTCTTCTGCAGGAATTGAGGTTGGGTTAATTTTTTATTCAAAATAATGATTTCATATTTATGATTGGTGTAGAGACTTGAGTTTCAATGACTTGACTGGAAGGATACCTGATTCTTTTCAACTACTCGACAAAGTAGACTTCATGTAAGTGTATGGATGGGTGACATATGTTGCTCTAACATCTCATTTTCATTTGAAGTAAGACAAAATTACCTTGTTAATGTAGGTATCTTACTGGGAACAAGCTGACAGGGACTATTCCTAGCTGGGTTCTTGGGAAAAATACAAATGTGTATGTTAATTTGACTTATTATATTTTGATCTTCTCTATATCATCTCAACATTTTCTTAAATGACCAGAAATAAATTTTACCATATTTTTTAAGATCTTCTTCAGGAATGTTATGCTGTAGATTTTATAAACCATTTTGTGGATATTTTGTTGTGCAGTGACATTTCTGACAATAACTTTACATGGGACAGCTCAAGTCCAAATGAATGTCTAAGAGGGAGTGTGTGAGTTTCTCTTAAGCTGTAATCTCTTTTTATCCTGCCACGTTTACAAGTCCATGGCAGTAACAAGTTTTCTGTTAATTTTTTTCAGAAATTTAGTGGAGAGCTACTCTTCTTCTGCGAATAAATTGTAAGACATTTGTGTTTTGAAGTTGAAGTCTCAGCATTTATTGTCAGAGGAATTCTCCATAAACAATAAAAGCTTATTTTAAATTTTATATTGAAGACATGATCTTAAATTTTACTTCTGGTTGCAGAAAAAATGTTCACTCTTGCTTGAAAAAGAACTTCCCATGCTCTGATTCAGACAGCAAATGTAAGCATATAAACATATTAATAATATTTTGTTTTTAGGTTGCTTCTACATAACCATCCACACTGTGTAACTCGCAATCCAGTTACAAACTTTTAATATATAAATATAGTGCAAACGGCAGCAATATTCCATTGAAAATTGTATCTATTTGTTTTGAATTTATTATTTATGATGATTTCTTTCTGCCAATCCTAGTTCACTTTGATTTTTCAACAGACTACTCCTTGCACATCAACTGTGGTGGTAAGGAAGAGAATATCAATGGTACTATTTATGAAGGGGACAGAGAACAAAGAGGTGCATCAATGTTTTACTATGGCAAGAATTGGGCTCTCAGCAGCACTGGAAATTTCATGGACAATGATATTGATTCTGATCCCTATACTGTGACCAACACTTCCAAACTTGTCAATGTCTCTGCTAAATTTTCAGAACTATACACCACAGCTCGTTTGTCTCCCCTCTCTCTCACATATTATGGACTTTGTCTAATAAATGGAAACTACACTGTTAGGCTCCACTTTGCAGAGATTTTGTTTGTCAATGATAGATCATTTAATAGTCTTGGGAGGCGCATGTTTGATGTCTACATCCAGGTATATGTTCTCTACATGATTTACAAATGTCAGGTATTTGAAGGGTTAATGTGCAAATTAGTCCCTGGAGTTTACATTCGAGCCCTGGCCATCCAAAAGTTTTTTTTTGTGGTTTTCTTGGAATGTGATAGTAATTTTAATGCTCAACGTATTTTTTTTTTGTTAAGCACTGTTCAATAATCTGGTGCCTATTGGCAACTGACTAATCTGGACGAGGTAGGAGTGTTGTACACATAGACAAGGTTATCCCCTCTCCCATAAGAGCATTTCCCGAATTCGAACACACGGTTTTACCCTTGTGGGGGTGAGCTCACTTACTAGCTCAACCAACTACTGGTTGGTGGTCAATGTAATTTTTAATGGTGAGGGAAAATGTACTACATTTCTAACACTTCTAGGTAAATTTTGATAAAAAAACTTCCGAATTGCTCTATAGTGAAAATTTTTGGTATGAATTTGCACCTTAACCCATAAATGAATTCCACTTAATTTATATATTGATTTAGATAGAATGTTTTCAATGAAGGGGAAGTTAGTCCTAAAGGACTTTGATATTGAGAAAGAAGCTGGTGGGACTGAAAAGCCCATTGTGAAGACATTTAATGCCACTGTCACACAACATACTTTGAAGATTCACTTTTACTATGCTGGAAAGGGCACGACTGGCATACCCACAAGAGGAATTTATGGACCTTTGATATCTGCCATATCAGTAGATCCTAGTAAGTTATTATAATGGTTTAAATCGTTATGATTTTGTTTTGCTTTGCTTGACCAGGGTCCCTAACTGTGGTTTTAGATTGAAGTTAGTGAAACACTAAAGAGAGCTATCATATCAATATGTATCCAAATATAAAACTTGTTATTGGATTGAATGAATACAGTGCTTATGACAAATGTGTGTTTATTAAAATGACATCAAGTGTCCAATATTTTTCCAGAGTTCTTGCAAGAAAAAATAATTAAACACATTAATTAACTTATATATGGATAGTTTATGCTAACAAATTACAGAGAAGGAAAGCACTAGACCACACAACTATATGAAAGTGAAGTGAAATATAATAAAAACTGCCGGATAAATGTAAAATTTACCACTAATATGTATATTCTTGCTTACAGTTTACCATTTTTTTGGTTTTCCAAACTGCTAGGCAAATGACAGATCATGTACATCATCTCCCACCATAAAACTTGAATTGAATGATCATCTTTGGCATGCATTTGAGTTGCAATATTAATCATCTAGTAACTGTATGATTCAAAATGTAACAGAGTAAAGAAACTGGATACAATATATGTGCAAGAAAAATTAGATATGTAGGCAAAAGGAAAAGATTGGATTTTATGTTTTTGCTTCCCCATGAAATTTACAATTACTTCTTTTGCGCAGATTTTATACCTCCCTCACCAGGGGATGGAAAGAGAACGTTTATTATAGTGGCAGCTTCTCTGTCAGCTGCTCTTGCACTTCTTATTCTGATTCTCCTAAGTATTATGAGGTGGAGGGGCTGGTTAGGAGGCCAGGACTCTGTGTATAAAGGTATGTAATATATCTGCCAAAACATGGTTTATAACACCCTTTTTAAGTGGCTTTTCTATTAATATAGTTCAAACTTGAAATCTTGCTTGAAAGTTGTTGAATTTCTTACATCCCAACTGAGCTGCCGTTGGTTGCATTGGCATATTTGAAAGTCAATTCTCATATTTCTATTATAATGTTTCATAGAAAATGGAATTGAGATAAACATTCACTTGAACTTCATTTTGATCTGAAATGACATTGCATATAGTAGCATGCATATGATATGTATGAAGATAAAAGCTTTCTTTGATGATTTTAATCTCAGAGCTTAGAGGAATAGATCTACAAACAGGATTATTCACATTAAGACAAATGAAATCAGCAACCAAAAATTTTGATGCAACTAACAAGATTGGAGAGGGTGGCTTTGGTTCCGTTTACAAGGTATTCAAATTCTTCTCCCACGTATATTCTTGATTACCAGCTTTCTCTTGCATAACCAAGTATCGATGTTTCTTTATCTGAGAAACTAAATGTGCATTATGAGATACCTACATCTCCAGATACTCGAAGTAAAACTTTTCCTGTAAAATGGACTTCAATTTGTTCCATGCACTGTACTTATTAGATCCACCTGAGTTCTATTATAAGAAAACATATATATACTGTTATTGATGTAGGGTCTACTATCCGATGGCACGATAATTGCAGTAAAGCAACTCTCCTCAAAATCTAAGCAAGGAAACCGCGAGTTTGTGAATGAGATAGGAATGATATCTGGACTTCAACATCCCAATCTTGTAAAGCTTTATGGATGTTGTGTGGAAGGGAACCAATTAATACTGATATATGAGTACATGGAAAATAATTGTCTATCACGTGCACTTTTTGGTTAGCTTCTTACTCAACCACCTTAACCATCACTTGATACCTGAATCAACATATGGTTAAGTTCTATAATATAATTATCATTCTTCCAATCATAATATATGCAGGAAAAGATCCAGCCTGCAAAGCAAAACTAGACTGGACAACTAGGAAGAAAATCTGCATTGGTATAGCTAGAGCTTTGGCTTATCTGCATGAAGAGTCCAGAATAAAAATCATCCATAGGGATATAAAGACTAGTAATGTGTTGCTAGATAAAGATTTTAACCCTAAGGTTTCAGATTTTGGTTTGGCAAAACTTAATGAAGATGATAATACCCATATCACCACTCGAGTTGCTGGAACAATGTAAGTTTATCTCATATTCACACACACACACACACACACACACACACACACACACACTTCCAGTTTACTGGCCAAATATGTCATTGCAATCATTATATGCAGTTTGGTGTGAAGATTCACCCCTTACCAATGATAGCACAATTTCCATCTACTCTCTTTTGATTTTATTATCATCATTTATGCTTTATTATAAATTTTCATTTGACATTATTTTGTAGTGGTTATATGGCTCCTGAGTATGCAATGCGTGGCTATCTGACTGACAAAGCTGATATATATAGCTTTGGGGTGGTTATGTTGGAAACTATCAGTGGAAAGAGCAATACAAATTACAGACCCAATGAAGACTTCGTTTACCTTCTTGATTGGGTAAATCTTGATTTATTTGAAACTTCTTTTTGTGATCATTCTTTCAGAGATGTCATAGACTTTTTAATCTTTGAAATAGCTTTCTGATATTAAGAAGTTTCTTGCTCTACATAGAAAACATAGCCCATCATGCAATGTAGTTATGACTTATTGACATTACTGCTATCAGTACAATAGTAGAACAATTTATTGATACAATGACAAATCAACTTCTTTACTCCAACTTATTATGCTTATTTCAACATCTCAGACAAGTAGATCCAAAGTTTATCCATCAAATCTACCCCCCAGATAAGTGAAACAAAAACTAGACTAACAGATGCATTAATATGACACTTTTCAAGTATTCCATTCATTAACCAAATGACAATATTTATCAGAACCAAATTTTTATTAGATGGTTAAACTGACTTTGCTTGCCATATTATGTTTACTTTGCTGGTTTAGTTTCAGATTACAACATACTCCCTCTGTTCCTAATTATAAGCCTAGTTTGACTTTTTTTGTGAAAGTTAAGGAAACAAATTAGACAACTAAATTATAACATATAACCAATGTAATTACAATATATGTTGGTTTATAACTAGAATAAACTAGTTTTGAGGAAAAAAGATAATTTTAAACAATTTGAAATGATAAAGTTTGTAATTTTAAATTTTTCAAAAAAGTCAAAGTTGGCTTATAATTAGGAATGGAGGGAGTAATTCCTATTGCCAAATTGTATCAGAATTAAAATGTGGCATCATTATAAACTGAAGCTTCTTTCAGGCCTATGTTCTGCAAGAGAGAGGAAACCTACTGGAGCTGGTTGATCCAGACCTGGGACCAGACTATTCAACTGAGGAAGCCATGGTTATGCTAAATGTGGCTCTCTTGTGTACCAATGCATCCCCAACACTTAGGCCAAAAATGTCCCAAGTTATAAGCATGCTTGAAGGCCAAACAGACATTCAGGATTTGCTTTCTGACCCAGGATATTCTGCAAGAAGTTCCAAACACAGGTCCATAAGGAATCACTTCTGGCAAAACCCTGAAACTGATTCCTCTAGCTCATACCTTGGCACAGAAGAAAGCTACCATCTTGTACAAGTTAACCCTGATTATTCAGATAAGTAAAAGATTCAGATAAGTAAAAGAGTGTCCCAAATTTTCAATTATGTAGTGATCATTATGATACTTGATGAGATGGTGTGAGGTATTTTTGGGTTATATACTTAGTAGCCAGCTAATCCTTCCAAAAAATGGGGAGGATATTAGAAATGTGTAGGTTTTGTTAACAATGCTACAACTTGGCATAGGATTGTCCTCATGGGTAGATTAGCCTTTATTTCCATATTCTATTAACAAGTGAGAGTTGCTACAAAAAATTGTAATTCAATATGGTGTAACTTTCACTAAATAAATAATATAGTTCATATTTTGGGTCAGTAAAGAGTATATTTTATATTTTGGATCAGTAAATAGCTATATATATACAATCATGTTATTATATGACACAAAAGAATGTGAAATTAAATTTACCCTTTACACATTTTATCACTTTTCTAGAGTTTTCCCAGAATGTATTGAATATTAGTTTTGCAATTCTATTTCTATTTTCAATAATGTCAAACATAATAATTTCTTCTTAATATTTTCTAGTAATTATTTAAAATCATAGCTTCAGCATATTATGATGTAAATCTAATCAGAATAAAAACACAAAGAATATGCATGTTATGCTTGACATTTGTAACTCTCCCATCATATGTATTTTGCCTAATAAATAAATAGGGAAAAAGAAAGTTGAATGAGCCACACAGAACTATTGCAAAATGTCATAATCGTTTATATTGTTAAGCAAGCAATAAATATTTTAATTAACTAGTGGGCATAATGATTACTTTCTTACCAACAAAGAAAACGTTTTGAGATAATTAATAATCTATTTGTCTAACAGCATTTGTGAGTAGTTAGTTTTCTTTCAACTGATTATTCAGTCCTTTTCTGTTAGAAATAAATACTCCTAATTAGTTATCAATTTCAATAATTTTGTTGACTTGGTTCTCATCGAGGCATGCTCTTGTTATATAATACACATACACGATCTGATTTCCTATCGGTTATAGTGTAGTCATGTAAAATAGTGAATTTAAAGATATAAAATCAAGTATTAAAATAATAATCTTTCAATTCTTTCATGAATGGTGTTCTTACTTTGTTAAAAAATACAGGCAAACTCTGTATCTCTATACCGAACAAGAGAGTAGTCTCGGTTGACACATGGTTGGGATAACATGAAAAATAAAAAAAACACGTTAAAATTTTGGCCACAATTTAATGATATGGTAACTCCCCATAAGTGGGACGTAATAGGTTGAATTTTGACATCATTAATTAATATGTGCTTCAATTAAAAAGGAGTTTGACAAACAAAATTACTCTGAGAAAAGAGGAGAACTTTAATCTTTCATTCTTTCTGATGTATCAAAAAAAAGGAACTTTAATCTTTCGAAATTTCACCAAAAATTACAAGAAAAAATGTAATGCTGTAAATTAAATATTACTAGTATTATTTTACAACGTTTGTTTAAATTAAGTGCTGCATAAAAAAGCATTAATTTCCATACAAAAAAAAAGCATTAATTAATTTTGTAGACAAAAGCCGGGAATATAGGGGAAGAAGCTAAAAGAGAGAGAGAAAAAAAAAAGGATGATGTAAAGAAAAAGGAAACCAAAAACATTCATTCATGAATCATGATTCATCGTTAGGACTTAGGAGAAGTGACCAACAAAGAAGGACACTATTAGTATTACTGTTAGATATACAAAATCAGTCCAAAATTTGTCACAAAGACTCTTCCTTTCTTCTCTTTTCTCTCTTCTCTCTCACAGATCTCAAATACCCATATCTCATTTTTCCCATTTTCTCACACCAATGGCTGCCATCTCAGTCCATCAATTTGCTCCCTCTATCACTTGCCATGCTTGGAGTCCTGAAAATTCCAGTAATTCATCAACCCCATCACCCTTTTTTTTGACTGCTCACAAAAATGTGCATATTGGGTTGTTTTGTGATTATGATTCCAAGCCTTGGAATTGCATTTAGTTGTTTTGATTGATTTGGGTTTTTCTCCTTTGATCTGTTAAATTTTTCAAGTTCAAGTTAAATTTTTGATTTTTTTTCTTCAATTTTGTGTGCAGTTTATGGATTTGGTATTGCTTGAATGTAGAAATAGCTTATGAGGTAGTTTCCTGTGCTTTGTTTTGACTGAAACTAGAAGATGTAACGTCTGGGTTAAACATTGTTAATACTTCCTCCAGTCCTAAATATAAGACCTAGTGGACTTTTTTTTGGAGAGATTAAGGTTGCAAAATAGGTTATTGAATCATGATATATTCAATATATTTTTAGATTATCCATTAGTTTATAAGTAAAATAAACTAGTCTAAGCGAAAAAATTAGGTAAATCAATTTATAATTAACTTATTTTGATTTTTTAGGATTTTCCAAAAAAAGTTGACTAGGTCTTATATTTAGGACCGGAGGTAGTATTATTTACTTTTCTTGAGATCTTTCGATCAATTCGAGTAGGCAGCTGATTGGTGGTCCTCTGGTGGGTATTTCAATTTGTTAGTGAGTTTTACTTGAACATTTTACAAAGCAATGCTGGATTTATGCTGAAACTTGACTAGCTAAAAGCTTCTAGAAGTAGAATGTTTCATGCTGTGTCTGTATTATTATGTAAAGGGAAGTTATTATCTGTCAATGGATCATGGCCTGTCCTTAGTAGACGTTAGGCATCCTATTCACATAAAAATACTAACCTTCTGAGGGCTGCTTATTTTTATTTTTCGTTTAGTGGTATATTAAATTTTGTATCATGTCATGTGTTGAGAAGTTATTGATGACATGAGAGAATATACAAAACAATACAAAGGTATCAAAGAGATCGTCCTTGACCAAAAGGAAAAAGAGATAACATTGAGGCTCTTTAATGAGCAAACCCTTGAAGTTCAATGCATATTGTCGCAAGACTTACGGATATACGTTTTATAGAGATGTTCATGTATGTGTAAAGAAAACCATTGATGGGCCTACACTAATTGGTTGAATGAAATGACAATTGGCATAGTATTGAAGTCTTCATTATCGAATTGTTAGGAGTTCAATCATGTATTCCCCTATCCATTATATTAAGTTTTACTTAATTCCAGAAAACCCCCTGAACTTTGGCACAATTGCATAGAACCCCCTGACACTCAAAGTTTGAACTAAACCCCCCTGACCTTTTATTTAGTTAACATGAACCCCCTGCCGTTAGTTTGCCATTATCTCTTGACGGAATTCACCACGTCATCAATCCTATATGGCATAAAAAAAATTATTTTGATTTTTGAAGGACACCATGGAACAATATTTTTTTTTTTGGCCAACATGGAACAATAAACTTGCTGTGATGTAAAATAGTAAAACAAAAATCAATGATGTCTAATATTAATAAAAATTAAAGATGTCAAATTTAAATTTTAAAATGTTAAGGCGCTTATGTGCAACTAGACCAACATTTTGGGGAGGTTTCATGCAACTGTAGATTTAATAGATGCCACATAGGATTGATGACGTGGCAAATTCCGTCAAGATATAACAGCAAACTAACGGCAGTGGGTTCATGTTAACAAAATAAAAGGTCAGGGGCTTTTAGGTTAAACTTTGAAACGTCAGGGGGGTTATATGCAACTGCCCCAAAGTTCAAGGGACTTTTTGGACTTTTGATGAGTTTGATATGTCATAGACTGTTTGTCATTAGGGCATATGACTGCAGCTTTTTTGAGTATTTGAGTGGTCATAACATTTTTTGTAAATGTCCATAGTGGTTGCATTTTGTCCCAATAACAATGAAGTGCACATCTACAAACTGTTTGAAGACAAATGGGAAAAGGTGCATACCCTTCAAAAGGTACTATGTTTTTAACTTTTCTTCTCCTCAATTGCAATGAACTTAAAGCAATTTCAATGAATGTGTTGTCCTTGCTTTCAAAGTAATTTCATCAATTCTTTTTCACAGCATGACCAAATAATTTCTGGGATAGACTGGAGTAGAAGAACAAACAGAATAGTGACTGCATCTCATGACCGGAACTCGTGAGTGCCCTCATAGTTTAATTTTTGAAAAATTTGACATTTTATCTTGGTGAATGTTTCAATGTAAAGAAGCTTAAGGTTTGGGTTGGTTTTTGCTATTTTTCTTTAACATTCTCTTGCATTTTAAACACATGCTAAAACAAAATCATTACATCTTTTATAGATATGTTTGGAACCTTGAAGGATCAGAATGGGTGCCAACTCTCGTTATTCTCAGGCTGAACCGTGCTGCTCTATGTGTTCAGTGGAGCCCAAAAGGTGGGAAACACTCTTGCATGTAGTTTGGAAAACATAAGTGTTATCATTAAATTTCCTTAGTAAATCTGTTGTTTTGTTGTTAAAAAGGATCTACTTGTTTCAAGACATTTTCTGTATTATGTAATCTGAGTAGAAATAACTGCCTCTTTAGCTGAAGTGAAGGGCAAAGTGAGAGAATGTTCATCAGATTTGTGATGATAAATTTAATAATAACTGCTGTCTTATTATTATTTTCTAAATACATGTAATTTTTTAAATACATATAATTTGTTTTTATTTTATCTCTGTATTTAACTCATTCTTAATGTTCTTATGGTGCCACTAGTTTTACTGTGGTGACTGCAATGTTCTTCACCTTTTATTTATTTCTCCATTAATATGGTTTTATATCCCTTAAAGATAGGCATGGTGTTGTGTGATGGCACTTTTTGCATGGCTTTATGTTTGCTATAATTTTAACTAGTTTCACTAATATCTTTTGTATGTGGTACCATTTTATATTATATTTGTAAGTAATTTTTTTATAATATTTCTGTCAATTATTCTGTACTATTGGAATGAACTGGTGGTCAAAAAGTTCCCTATTGGAGATTCATAATTTACTATGTTACTAAAAAAAATACTTGCAGAAAACAAGTTTGCGGTTGGAAGTGGGGCCAAATCTGTTTGTGTGTGCTACTATGAACAGGAGAACAACTGGTAAGCTCTCTCTCTCTCTCTCTCTCTCTCTCTCTCTCTCTCTCTCTCTCTCTCTAATTTTTAAAATATTGGGATTAAATTGTTTTGTTAGTATCTTGCAAGGTCTATCAGTCTTTTTCCTTTTTATTGGCACATTAAATTTATTGTTTTTTTTTTTTTATAAAAAAAAAAATTTGCATTGCCTTGCAGGTGGGTCAGTAAACTAATCCGGAAAAAACATGACTCTTCAGTGACAAGCGTTTCTTGGCATCCCAATAATGTTAGCTTTCTGCTTTTTTCTCATTTTATAAAAGTCTACATGCACAGTAAATGTTTCATATAATTTTTTGCTTTACATTGCTCTTGTAAGCTAAGTCGGTTATTAGGATGTACTGTGTTGGCATCTCTCTACAAACTTCATCCTATGAGGAGTAAATATTTTTGTTATACCTTGGAGGGAGTTTGATTGAAACAAGGGTGACTATCAGTTTCATCAGAGTCATTTTTATTTATCTTGCTTAATATAATGCACTATTAATTCCATAACTGCCAGATTAGAATAGATTGAAAAGTTACTAGATAATCTACTACATTATGCGTTGGACTTCTCTTGAAGGTAGAAATTTTCAATTATCCATCATAGTTTCATTTGTTGTTTGCAGATTCTGCTTGCAACGACATCTACGGATGGAAAATGCCGAGTATTCTCCACCTTAATAAAAGGTGTAGATGCAAAGTATGATACATGAAACTCTGGGCACAATTAGCTATATGTTTCCTTTATTGTCTTTATTTTATATCTTTTGATTTTTCTTGATGAATAATGGCAGGGAATCAAATGGGAGCACTTCATCGTATTCAAAGTTTGGAGAGGTTCAATATTAACTCTTAGTTGTGGTGGAATATATATGCATATGAACAGAAAAATATTCTATTTCATCTTTTTGGGGATAAACACGAACATCATGGGATCTTGAAGTTAGATTCAGCAAAAGAGTATTTAAACTCTGGCTATGTTTGGTACAATGTGGGAAAGGGATTGATGATTGAAATAATGGAAAATGAGACTGAGGGAAAGGGATTGTTGATTGAAATAATGGAAAATGAGACACATTATTGATACACTGACTATATCCTTCTGCCTTTATTTAATGGTGTTTGCCTCTTTTGATAACTAGCTATAGTTTGCATTGGTTATATCTAAATTTGCACTCGATTAGCTGGTAAAGATCTCTTCCTTCTGGTGAATATTCTGAAACAACCGTTGAAAGTTACAGCTACAAGTGAATAGTGGACCCTCTTAGAGGAATAAAAATTTAATGGTTTTTGGTAGGCTGAACTAGGCTTGGCCATTTTCAATAAACTGGCTGCTACTTGACTGGATAGCCCAGCTCTCTTAAGCCCAATTTGGTGTAGTTAGTTATATACTGCTAGCTCACCCGTGCCCATTTATGTGGCTTGACCAGGATTGCTCAATGAAGTTAACTTGTTTTGTACAATTTACATTAGCTTTTCCAAAAAATAAATTGTCCTTCTGAACCAAAAATATATGATTGGAGCAGAAGCTTGACTTATGTTGTTCTCTTGCTACAGTTAATAATTCAGCTTGATCTATCATTATCATGGGCATTTGGAGTTAAGTGGTCACCAAGTGGCAATCATTTGGCTTATGTAGGTGAGTTCCCTCCTATTGTGGTTTTTACTTTTCCTGGCAGAAAGTAAGGTTGCCAGCTATATGCCTTTTTGTTAGTATTCGTGTTTTCTTGAAGTTGTTTGTGTGCTAGAAAACATTTACTGTGGTTTAGTTAGCATTGGAAGGAATTGTTTTCTGTTGCTTCTTCTGTGTACAAAAGTATTACCCATGTACTTCCTCATTCTTAAAAAGGTTGGGATAAATATTTCTTTTCATGAAATTCATGAGTGTTGAACTTGAGGAGCAATTCATGGGTAAATCGTACATGAAGTTAATTGGACAGTTCATATTTACGGACTTGGGTCTCAACATGCAGTATTTGTCTAACAAATTACTTCCTGTTGGTGCATTGCACTGCTGAATGATTCACTTTATGTATGTGCACTTGTTCCATTTTATAAGGCCTTGTTTTGGTTTTTCATTCTAGCTTATCTGCTTTATATATTATACAGGTCATAACTCAATGATATATTTTGTTGATGATGTTGGCCCTTCTCCTTTGGCCCAAAATGTCGCCTTCCGTGATTTGCCGCTCCGTGATGTGGGTCAGCATCCACTCTGTCTGACCTTTCTTAGCATCTAATGATTTTTTTGACTTTATTAATTGATGGCTTGTGGAATTGGTGGTCATTGTATGACATGTTTTTAGGTATTGTTTGTTTCTGAAAGAATGGTGATTGGTGTGGGTTTCGATTGTACTCCAATGGTTTTTGCTGCTGACGACAGAGGCATATGGTATTCAATTTTTTTTTGGGGGTATCTAGAATTAAGAACTTATTTGAAGAATGAGATACTCATTGAGTATGGGCATTTCTTTATATCCTTGAGCATGAAGAAGAGAAGTTTACTATGTTTTTTATGCCTCATTTCATTCTTGTTCCATTTTCCTTATATTTTGTCTTTTAGGAGTTTCGTAAGACATCTTGGAGAAAGGAAATCAATATCATCTGAACCAAAATATGGATCACAAGTAAGTTACACTTCTCAATAGCCTAAGCTAGCTAGTGAAAGCCATGTCTAGCTCAGATATCTTAGTAGAAGGTCATTATTAGATATCACTATTTCAGTTTCAGCACTGCGTATTTTTCTTATTATTTTACTAACTGTAATTTTATAATTTTGGGTTTTCTCATGTTTTTCTTTTAGTTCTCTGAAGCGTTTGGGAAATTTTATGGCCAATCCAAGCATGGAATGAACAACGACTCAGTTGAGAGTTCAAAAATACGTGGGGGTGTTCATGAGAACTGTATAAAGTATTTATCTTATTTCCATCATAACTTTTTCCTTCTGATTGTGATTGATGATATTATATTAATGTTCTCTATGAGTTGCTTGTCTTTTTCAATCCTAAATTTTGTAGTTTGCATTCCCGCTAGTCCATTTTTAAACTTACCATAAATTCATGTATAACCGGCATCTTTTTCTTACTGTAGTTGTATCATGCCTCTTGGAGAGAATAAAACATTGATCAGGCGTTTCAGCACATCAGGTCAGTGATTACTAAGAACCGCCTTGAGTTTGGGACCTCTAATGCTGCCCATTTATCGCCCTTTGTCAGTTGTCATACTCCAACTTCCCAAATGTTTTTCACTGACTCGGTTCCAAATATAAGACATATTTGGGGAACTAATATTGGTCCTAAATATAATGACCAATTTCTATTTTTCCTCAATTTCTTCCGAAATTATCCCTATTAGTGCTCTTCAACAATAATCAAGAAAGGGAGGGAGGATTTATAGGAAGATGTTTAAGTGTTCTATTGAAATCAGCATACTAGATTAATGTCCTTCATCTAATCTAATCAAATTGAGCATGTTTTTTTTTTCTTTTGATAGCTAAATTCTACATAAACCCATGTGACATTTTGACATCTTATGAGCATAAGGTGGCACAATTTTGATTGTTTTACGAAAATATCAAGACAGCCCAATTTATATTTTTGTAAATAAAATTTCATAATTGCTCCATTTCATGGCCATAAGATTCTTAAATGGGATTCATTTGATGTAGAATTTAATTATCAACCGAAAAAAAATAATAGCTGGGAGGTTGGAAACTTAGAGAGAGGCACACTAGAGGCCCCAAACCAGAGTCACTTCAGAATGACTTTTGTATAGTTACATCTTTGCCTGTTTACTCAAAAGGCCCTTTCTTCTCATGAATTTTCATATTGTAGGTTTGGATGGAAGAGTTGTAATCTGGGATTTGGAGAATCAGCAGGATCTTTTGGATTACTTGTAAGCTTTTGAAGGTTGAATGGACAAGCAATACCCTGTATATGAATTTGGCTGAGATCAATCAAACCTTTCTCTAACCAAAGGCTCTTAGCAGAAACTTCAATCCTCAGATATATCTGCTTCTGATGAATCTGAGCCTTATATATGATAAGATGCTTTACTTTCATTTTCCTTTGGCTTTGTTGTATTCTATCTAGTGAGTAATTAGGAAGAAAAATGTATCCAGTGTAAGAAACTTTTTATACTGGCACGTCCAAGCATGAAGACCAGCACAAGAAATTTGGTTATTTTAATGGCACATCCAAGCTTATGAAGACCTCGTGCTATATAAACAATATTAGTATTTTTTTTGTCGGAATGCTATATAAACAATATTAGTAAATCTCCAGTAATAATATTCTTTCTTCTACTTTGAATTTACTTTTTGTAGATGTGATGCTAAGTTATTTTTTGGTTTATAACAGCTTTGGTATTTGTCATGATCTTGTAGAGTATTCGTTTTAAGTGACAGGGATATATAAATAATTTAAAATATTCTTACGGCTTCCATGTTTTCCAACTCTTGGCAATTCTAAATTATAATATTACTCCCTCTGTTCCTAAATATAAGACCTATTTATCCCTTGATGGTTATAAAAATAATCATTATTTTAGAAGCTGCTTAATGATCTGTATATGATAGCCATTGATGGTTATAAAAAGCTAGCCGTTGAAATGAGATAGATGAGCAACACGAACAATTATAATTCCTAGAATTTCAAACAATTCACCTTCATTTTAATATAATATCTAGTTAACTTTTTTAAGATAAATTAATGAAGCTAGATAAGCCAACTTAAATGTACCATATTTTATGTATTGTTATAATATTATATATTGATTTGCAAATCAAATACTCCCTCCGTTTCTAAATATAGGACCTAGATGACTTTTTTGAAAAATCTTAAAAAAAACAAAAAATAAGTTAATTATAAATTGATTTATCTAATTTTTTCTCTTAAACTAGTTTATTTTACCTATAAGCTAATGGATAATCTAAAAGATATCAAATATGTCATGATTTAATAATCTATTTCGCAACTTTAATCTTTCAAAAAAAAAGTTATCTAGGTCTTATATTTAGGAACGGAGGGAGTAATAAACTAGGTTATGACAAAGAAACTAATATATAAGCCACTTAAGATATTGTAAAAATGTAAACTATGTCTCTCTCTTATTTAGGAATGAATGGAGTATGTGATGTAAGTATTAGATCACATGTTGGCTTATAAACCAAATAAATTAGTTTGAATTTTTTTTTCAAGAATATCAATTTCATATTCTTTTTCTATAAAGTCCATTTTTCCTTTGAAAATAGCTATTAACCACTCAAGAGCATTGGGTGCCTACATAATTTATGGAGCTAATCAAAATGTAGCAATTTGTTCCATCGTTATTAGCTATTAGTGTAAAATTCGTCACTTGATTTGACTCATAAAAACGAAGGAAACTATGTCATGGAAGAAAGAGATTATTGATGTGGCTTTAAAATTTAAATGATGTTGAGGTTGTGCTAAGATTGTTATGAGTGAAACAAATGATCAAATCTAATACTCTTCCGTCCCTAAATAAAAGACCTAGTTGATTTTTTAGAGAATCCTAAAAAAGCTAAATAAAATAATTAAAATTGATTTTCCTAAATTTTTCCTCTATACTAGTTTATTTGACTTATAAACTAACATATGATTTATTAATATACAAAATATGTTATGATTAAGTGATTCATTTTATTTCTTAGGATTCTCCCAAAAAGTCAATTAGGTCTTATATTTAGAACCATAGAGGTAGTACTCCCTCTGTTCCTAAATATAAGATCACTTTAGCAAACTTGGAGAGATTAAGGAAGACATTGCAATGAGTTAGAATTACATGAAATTTCCAAAACACCCCTCACCTAAGTTTTAAAAATATCCTCTCAACTTCAAACCACTATTTTTTTGGGTGAAGACTGAAGAGAGTATATGGGTAATTTGGGAAAAACTTGAGTAAAATCAGAAAGTACATTATATTTAGGAACAAGCTCTCCTCCCTAAAGTGATCTTATAACGGAGGGAGTATTAAATAACTCGGACAAACTAAAAATTATTTTCTTATAAAGCTTATGAATGTTCAATGGTACTCCACAGAGGACACTACCAAAGTAAAAAAAGACTTTTGACCTATTTCTAACCCATGACATGAGGCCATGACCCCAAAAAGATGGGATTATTCCTTTTTTTATTAATATTTGCTTGTGTCGTGCGTGCGTACGTGCCTGTGTATATATATCATGCATGCTTCACTTCACTGATAGTGTGATCCTTCTCCGAGAAGTTTCGCTCTGTAACTGTAAGTATAAATATAATACTACTTCCTACTCTCATCTTTCATCATAATCATCATCAATGCGTTCACCATTCATTCATTAATTTACAACATTCAACTAAAAATAAGCTTTTTCTGTTTTTCTCAAGTCATTTATTTCTAGTTTTGATCTCTCCAGATTTCTGGATTAATGTTTGCAATTTTGTCTTTGTTTTAATTTTTGTGCAACCACGTATTTGTATGGACGCTCTGCTTTCAATTTTACTGCCTCTGGTTCTAGATATTAAATATAAGACCTAGTTAAATTTTTTTTTTTTTGAGAGATTAAGGTGGCGAAATAGGTTATTAAATTATGGCATGTTTGATATATATTTTAGATTATCGATTAGTTTATAGGTCAACTTAACTAATTTAAGGGGAAAATTTAGGTAAATTAATTTATAATTAACTTATTCTATTTTTTTTTAAGATTTTCCAAAAGAGTCAACTAGGTCTTATATTTAGGAATGGAGCAAGTATTTGATTTAAATGAGTTGCCTTGAAATGGAATGTAGTGAAGTGAGTCTGAGTTACTATTTGGTTATGGTGTCATATAGTTTATGATTTTTGTTGTAGTTAATGATTTATCATTATCACTGATCAGGGAAATTTAGGGGGGGGAAATGGCGCTGTCACTGGTTGATCTTTGTATTAAGAAGTGGATAGATAATGTATGGAGTTTAGGAGATGTTGGTGAGCTTGATGATTATCTTCTCAACTTGATGTTGCCACTTTGCTCTGTGGACCAGTTGAAGTATGTGGAAGGCTGTACTAAAGTAAGATGTGTTTGTTATATATATGTGAGAAGTCTTAGTTATGATATGATTGGGAATGATTTGATTGAGTTGTGTTTTTTTAATAAGATTTTGCAGGGAAATGATTTGAGTTCGGTGACAGATAAACTGTGGAAGACATTTTATGAGAAGCGCTTTGGTAACACCAACACCGATGAAGTAATTGATAAAATGAGAAGCAACAATCTGCCATTCAAATGGAAGCAGGCGTATGAGGTAATAAATCATTGTGCTGAATTGTGGACACTTTTTTGTTCAATGTATTTGATAGGATAATTTAAAGGGTGTTTTGTTTCCCATTTTGGAGAACTTTGATTGCTAGTCATCGTAACTTATTTAATATTCTTGCAGTATAAAGAAGAGGAGACTAAAGTTCAAGAGCAAATGAGGCGACTGGCTCTCGAGGATTATAATTCGCGTTGTATGTAATCGTTTACTCTACAGTCTGCTCACTTATTAATTTACTTCTTACTGAGGTCCAAACTGTTAGTCTGTGGCAATTGTTCACAAAGCTGTTAAATGATGTTTTTATGTTCATTCATGAGGATTGATCCTACTTCTTGGCAACTGGAAGGAATTTAAAATAGTTGGCATAGTACACTAAATTAAAAGTGTGATTAAACTAAGATTCCTTGGTAACATTAGAAGTGCAGGGTAAGTGGCTTTTTTGCTTGAAAAATGTGAGTAAACGAAGTTTTTCCTTTCTGTTCTTTTCTCTTTTTTCCAGATTAATTAAAAGGCTTTGCAGGTTAATGATGGATAAGTTTTTTCACAATATGCAAAATATTCTTGGAAAAATCTGTCATTAGTCATTTTCATGGGGATTTAGAATAGTTCTGTCAACTATTTTCAGGAGAATTTTGTTTCCTCTTATATTTGTTGAGTAAAGATTTCTTCATATACCTTTGCATTCCTTCTTTACTTCTAATATACTTTTTGCTCGGTTTATCACATTAGTCATGACTATTTTGCACGTATTGTTAACCTTTAGTTTTGCTTTTTTAAGATTAATTTAGCTGCAGTTTTTATTGATAATTATATTGTTGAGAATCTATCGTAGATCGTGGAACTGGTTACTATGGGTGGAATCCTATGGCCAGAGAAGAGATAGACTCTCTAAACAGGTATATTTCTCTCTTTCCTTTGTTCTTTATTTACTTTCTTCCTTTTCATTCTGTTATTGAACTGAGATTTCCCAAAACATCAAGCTAAGTCCAACATAAATTGGCAGCTAAATAAGAGAAAAGAATTCTACATTCGAAATGAATTAAAATCCTATATTTGTATGTTTAATCTAACACCTGGAGATTTTGTATATATGAAAGATGTAAAAGCCTGAAACTTCTGGAATAATTAAGTTGACAGAAAAAAGGTAGAGGAAATATTTGATTGTGTTTATTTACGGTGATAGAGAGCATGATCAAAATTCACTTTGCCTTTTTCATCCTCTTGGTTTTCATCAATAATACTCCCAGACCCAGTTGACAAAATGTGTCACTATTCTAGGTTTACTATCACAAGTGCCATTTTAAACATGCACCTTTTACAGTGTTATGGACTAATGGTACATTTCATTTGAAGGAATACTAGCACAAATCTTCTAAATATTCATCGTGAAACTTTTCTGCCCTTCTTCATTTTGACCTCACGATATTTAAAGATTTTAGAACTTGGGTAAAAAAAATCTTGCAGTAGTGAAGAATTCATCAAGCATTGTAAAATACTAAAAGTTTAAATCAAATTCACGTTAGCAATTATATAACTGTTTTTCTTGATTTATAGGTCAATGGCAGTAAATAATTTCTGGCCTGTAAAAATACTGTGTTTTAAGATCTCATAGTGAAGCTTATGTACTGGATTTTGACGTCAAATATTGCAATTGTCTTTACAGTGAAGAAGATTTTGAAGATGATTATGATGAAGAAGCAGGAGAAGGAGAAGAGGAAGATTATTATAATGGTTATGATGATGTTGGTGAGACGGATGAAGAGTCCGATGCTGAACGACGGTTTCGGGAGAGAGTGGTAGATGTTTCAGAGGAATCTGTTGGGGATGAACAAACTCATACTGAAGATGCAGGGGAAGTGGAAGAAGAAACTGATTTTGAAGAGTCAGTGGAAGAGGAAGAAGAACAATTCCATTTTGAAGATTCTGATCTTGAAGAGTTCATGGAAAGAGTGGTGAGAGTACAAAATTCTTATGAGGAGGAGGACGGAGAAACTGATTTCGAAGAGGCAATGGAAGAGGAAGAAGAACAAGTTCATAGTCAAGAAAATGGTATGGAAGAGCTTTTTGAGAGGGTGGTGGAAGTACAAGGTTCTGTTGAGGAGGAGGATGAAGAAATTCATGTTGAAGAGGGTGAACACATTCTGATTGAAGATGATAGGAATGAGACTGAGGTAGGTCAAGAAGTAGGATACAGTTATGATGGTGATAGTCATGGTAACGATTACTATGATGATGGTCATGGTCATGGTGATGATGATGGCTGGGATAATGGTTATTTTGATGACTATGGCTATGGTGATGATGGTTATGAGTGTGACTGGGATTACGATGGTGGGGATGATTGTAATGAATATTACTATTAGCTTCTTGCAGTAAACCTTTTGGATGGACCTAAAGCTTTCTTGTTAGGTGACTTTTGCACTTGGATGCTATAGTGAGAATGCACTTTTTGAATCTCTAGTTTTAACATCTGGGCTTATTTCAATTCGCAATACTACATTACACCTGTCAAATAAAAATGGAAATATTTCAAGTGGTAATGAGGAAAAGCTTGTTGAAAATTTAAGCTATTGCTATTATATGATCGGAAGTACTTGCTATTATATTGAGTCTAAAGCATACTAAGAAATCACAAGTAATGTTCATTTATCTGTCATGTAGATAAATCACATGTAGATGATGAGCTTGTTATTTTTATTGAAAGCTAGAATAGTGGAAAATAGTTTTTCCTTTCTTTTTCCTGCAAAAAAACCAATTTTATTATTTGGGCAACATGAAAAGTATTAAATTCGTTTATTATTATTTATTTATTATTTATTATGATTTGAATTCGTTTTTATTTTGTGAAGTTAATACTCTCTCCGGTCCTAAATATAAAACATAGTTGACTTTTTTTTGGAGAAGTTAAGGAAACAAAATAGGTTAGTTAACTATGACATATTTGATATTTTTTTAGATTACCTATTAGTTATAGGCTAAATAAACTGGTTTAAGGAAAAAATTAGGTGAATCAAATTACAAGTGACTTATTTTACATTCTTAGGATTCTCCAAAAAAGTCAACTAGGTCTTATATTTAGGACCGGAGATAGTATTAAATAAGGGGAAATTGGAAAATTACTAAATTTTAAAGTAGAATGAATGAGGTTAAATATTTTTTAAAAAATTCGTGTAAAATCAGCCAGAAATGATTAATAATTAGATGCAGAAGAGCACCATAAATCTGGTTCTTACATTAAACATCAGACTAGGATGAATTCCTATAGACAACAATGGTGGACTAATTAAGTTTTTGATGATCCCTCTTTTATTCAGAGAAATAGTAGCATTTAAGTATGATAATCAATTATACATGACCAAAAGATCTTGGAACTGCAACCATTCATATAGACAAAACTAAGGAATAAAATTATTTGTAGGTGAATGCAAGAGTGCAGATACAAATTTGAGATGAGTGCTGGGACAGTAAATCCTACTTTCCTTCCTTACAGGCCTTTGATACCCGGTTTCATTATTTATCCAACGACATGCCCCTCATTCTAGGAAAGCTACTACTTTTGGTTCATAGAAATAAAATCCACGAACTTAAAACTTTATAAGTTATATATCACACCTCTTGCATAGTTTTACTTGATTAATTCAGATGAAGTCTATAAGCCAGATCCAGCGAGCCGCCGCCTTGAGGCGTTTGATATGGCCAACTGACCAAGCCGGTCAGCATCACTTGCTGCAGATCTCTCGTTGAGAGGTGTATAGTGCCGCAACCATTCCCCAATGTATGCCTAAAGTGAAACAGATTGATGAAATCAGGAAACAGATTTACACATATGTAGGAGACGTGCTTAATGATTTATGGCTAGTTGAATCCTCAACATTCATAGATATTTTGGTCTAAAAAAATTCAGTGCACGGTTGATTGAGCACCTCCTAATGATTGTAACAAGCTATATACATACAGATCATTAATATATGATTCTTAATCAAACCATCAAATGCTGGAATATAGTGCCACCTTATTCCACAACCAAACTTAAAACCAGCCAGCCATAAACTGCTCAGATTTCCAAGCCAGTACCAAACAAATTGACTATCTATCTTTAATGTTCTGCTTATGGTTGTTTTAGGGGTTGGGATGCATTCTTGTTTAAGAATTGTTTTCTTGCTCCTCTAATTCAAATATGTAATTTGCAAGGTTTCTAGAATCTAGACCCAAGAAGCCGACCATTTTTCATTAAAAATGTGCTATAAAGAGCAGGACAATATGACCAATTCTAATTTTCCTAAGCAGGAACAGCATAAAGAAAGAATAAAGGGCAATAACCTGTTGAGGTCTTAAAATCTTCGTATCAGGATCATCCAAGGACTCTCGCCAATGAGCCAAGTATCCAGCCATCCGAGGGATTGCAAATAGAACAGTGAAAAACTCAGGTGGAAATCCCATGGCCCTGATTACAAAATTTCATCATTCCAAACCTTGTTATATAGAATCTTGTCCATGTTAAGTTTAAAAACAGGATTCAATCATAGATTACACCTCTTGTCCATGTTAGTTTAAAAACAGAATTCAATCATAGATTACCTATAAATTAACCCGGAGTAAAAGTCAACGTTAGGATATAGCCTCCTCTTAATGAAAAATTCATCAGATAATGCAACCTTCTCTAAGGCAACGGCAATCTGCACAGCCAATTTAATCAGTAACTTACAAGTCACCCAAGTACATTGAACTGAATTAATAAAGCAGTTGTGATATATGAGTAGAGGTATCATAAACATTAGCCAATCATCTAATTTTCAAATGAATTAAGTTGCTTAAGATTTAGCATTGACTCTAGACCTGATCAGAGGTAGACAGCTCATTTCTAATGCAAACATATGATATGAAAAACAAACAATTAATTAATCATATATAAGCAAGTGTCATGAAATATTCCCTCTAGCTTATGTCCTTAATAAAAATCCTAATAAATCACAAAAATAATTCTATTTGCCTATTGAAAAAACACACTTCATTAAAAGAGCATGCAAGGCAACGTTGAAAATCCAGTGGTTTGTTATCTCATTCAAAACTCATGGCCAAAAAGATTTAGAGTTTCAGACATATATAATAGGCAACTCGCAGAAAGAAAAACCGTGAGATAGATAAACACCTCTATAAGAGGGTCTCGCCCAACAATGGAAAACACTTCATCTGCCAGTTTCCTTAGGACCTTTGCCCTGGGATCATAGTTCTTGTAAACACGATGTCCAAAACCACTGAGCTTTCGTTTCCTGAAGAAAAGAAACAGGATAAATATATGAGGCAAAACTATTGTATTTCAACTATAACTGTTTTTCAAAGCTGGCAGTGAAAATCTGAGGCAAAACTACATAAAAGCAAGGCACCGTACTGGCATCACCATCTCAGTCAATGACAAACAGGGGGAATAACAACTTGAAAACAAGGAGGTAATAATCACCTGGCTTTGACACCCTCAATGAATTCAGGAATGTTCTCAACAGTTCCAATTTCACTCAGCATCTTCAGAACAGCCTGCAGAACCACCAAAGGTCACATTATCACACTTGTCATAAATATTGTATTTATTACACGAATTTGACTCCAGTTATAGAGAGAACTTTGTGATTGTTTGTATGAAGGAGTCAGAGGTACCTCATTGGCTCCACCATGAAGAGGCCCATATAGTGCTCCAACAGCACCAGCAATAGCAGTGAACACATCAACACCACTGCATAGTAAAATGTATTCAATAAACACTAAACATAGAAAGATTTATGTTGCTTAGCAAAAGTCAAACTTCAACCTTGACGAAAGGTGCCGGACAGCAGATGTAGAGCAGTTCATTTCATGTTCTGCATGCAAGATGAAGATAATATCAAGGGCACGCGTTAGCCTGGGATTGGGTTTATATGAGCGATTGCCCCTGGAAAAAAGCAAAAGAAAATTTCATGAGTCAAAACCTGCAAGATAATGTAATTATCATTGTGTGTGTGTCATTACATTATTTGAAGAATAGTCCATACTTTGCATTAGGAAAGAAAAATATTAATCCATGGAAACAGCAAACAATACAACCACAATTTTTCTGTTGATCCATGACACAAAAATTCAACAAAAGTTTACATTGGCTATTGAGAGCCTAACAAAGTATGTCATGGATCAATGGAAAAATGTTTACGGATGGTACTGATGGTGAGTAGCTGCAGTCAGAAGAAAACTCAAATCACCAAGAAAAGCAAGTTACATCCTTTTATATCAACTATAAGACCTTAAAGAAACCACAAGACATACATAGAATCCAGCATGTATAGGAAGTTCTCTGTGTAAGAAAGGTGGCTGGAAGGAAGCACTGGCGGTCTTCCTGCCAATCTAAGATAAGCTGCTGAAGCAATTGTTGTTATCTGCAGTAAAAAATAAACATTAAATTGAAAAATTGGGCATATTGTAAAAAATAAAATAAAATTATATGATAGCTGCTCAAAACTCCAGAGTGCAATTTGTAGGTCTAGTTCTAGACACATTAATACTAGTCAAAATGTCAAATAAATTACACATACCAATATAGAAGAGGGAAAGAGGGGCAAAAACGAAAAAGAAAACTGCATAAGCAAACCTTTCCAATGATTCGTGCTATCTGTTTGTCTCTCACTTGTTTTGACTGGTATACATCAAGACCCTGGATCAAATTATAATATGCATCAAAAATAATTGTAGAATGAGAAAAATCTACTATTTTTGTGGGAGAGGCATACATTTCCAGAAATAAATTGGCTAAGATGTGCAAGAGTATGAACTACTGAGAAATTTTACCATCATGCATGTGCATCATTGTAGAACAGTCCACAAAACGAAAAACTTAAAAGTAACTAGTCTTGCTCACCTGAAGAGCAGGATTTGCGTCTGGGTGAAAAACTGAAAGAGCACTCAAAGCACTCACAAGCACACCCATTGGATGTGCATCATGTGGCATTGTTTGTATGATATCCTATCAACACAAAAAGAAAGAAGACAACATTTAGACGTAAATTCCTATTTTTGGAAAGGAAAAACTTAACTACTCCCCTTAAAATGATAACTGTAGGAAAGAAATTTCCATAAACCATTATTCAATCATTGTCTAAAAGCTTCAAAAATATTTCACATGTACATATTTTTAAAAGTTTAGCTTGAGATGAAGACTAGATACAACAACGACAACATCAACAACAAAGAATTATACCACTACATGGGGTCATACATGGATTGTATGACGTCATTATCCCCTGATTACGAGACTATATAAACCTAATAGACTTTTGTTGAAACAACTGGTGTCTGGCCTTTTATGGCCATGATTTCTACATATTTTGAAGATTAAAAGTCGTTACAAACAGATTTGATTAGAACATAAAAATCTATGATTAACAATCCCTAACATTATCACATAGCAAAGAACCTCACCAAAACTCCTTGTGGAACAGCTGAATGCTGGGATATAGCAAACTCCCAGTCTGCCAACTGACTTTCAGTGGGCAAATTTCCATACACTGAAAAGAAAGAGATAAAGGAGCCGATAAAATAGATGAGAGAGCTTTCCATGCAATGCGTGAATTGAAGCATGTAACTATCATAATTAGGAAGTATGGGCACTGCTATGATTTACCAAAGCGATCTCACAAAAAATATGCTCAAAAGCAGTTGTAGAGTGGCAATATAGTTGTTGCAGATACTCACTTATAAGATAGGATACTTCCATATAAGTGCTTTTCTCAGCCAACTCCTCAATCGGGTAGCCTCGATATCTAAGGATTCCCTCATCACCATCAATATAGGAAATTTTTGATCGGACAGGAGCTGTGTTCAAATATCCCGGGTCATAAAGTTTGAGTCCCTTGTCATTCTTCCCGGTTGATATCTGCAAGCTCACAATTAGAATCACCCAATTAATTAAGAAAAAAATCCATAACACATAACACAAGTACACAACAAGTATACTTCAAACTAAGTTTATACAAAGAACCCAAATGCATGCTTGGACTGATAGAATCTGAAAAGCATATAACTGGAAAATAAGAACCAGATGTTACCATAAACAAGAATTGACCAATCAGAGAAATCACCAATCCAAAGCATCCAAAAAAAAATCAAAATTGAGGGTATAATTAAACAAGAGATCACGAACAACCCGAATTCATCCTTGGATTGATAAACCTTATAGCACATGACCAAGAAATACTCCCTCCAGTCCTAATTATAAGATCAAGTTGACTTTCTTTTGGTGAAAATTAAGGAAGTAAAATAGAACTACATTATTTTTGGACAACTTAACATTTAATTAGATTATACCTTAGCTTATAACTGAAATAAATTAAATTAGTTTGGAGAAACAATGATAGATATATACAAACATCCCTAATTTAGTGAAAAAGTAAACTTGATCATATAATTACAATTATCATAGAAGCCAAACAAATCCCAGCTCACAAATCACAAAAAAAAAAAAAGCTTTAAAAATGAAATCTTTGACAAATTTAAATGACTGAAGAGAAAGTAAAGTACCTTTTTAAAGTCAGAAGCTTTGATGGTACCCTCTTCAGAGACCTGAATCTGGTACTTTTTTCCAGTCCTCTCATCAAGGATGGTCAAGTAGCCCTTGAGATTTCCAGGTGGCAAGATTGAAATTTGTGTAGACAGTGGTTGAGGATTGAGATAAGTGTCGTGATGAAGTTGATCAGTTGAAGAAGGTCGTAGATGAGCAGTGAGCCTGGCCAAACGAGCCTGAGCCACAACCACCGTTGAATCGCCAGACATTTTCTAAAACCTTCTTTCTTTCTTTCTTCAATTCAATGCAAGAAGAAGAAGAAGAAGTATTGTTGGGTACGTAAGCAAACCAGCTGGAGTGGTCGGTAATTTTGTATGTTTGCAAATTTGGACAAATTAAGGATTTAGATTTATACAAATGAAGTCACTCCCTTGTTTTTTAATCATGGTCCGATTTAATCTGGACTCGAGAGGAGAGGTAGGATTGTTGCCCACATAGATAAGGACATTTCCCATAATTCGAACACGCGTTCTCATCATTACGCGTTGTACCCCACTTACCAGCTCAACCAACTACATGAAAACCTTTTTTTTAACATAGCTAACATCGAAAATTGTTTCATTTTTTCCATCTAAACCTTTATCTATCAACACGTGCATCATATCCAAAATTAATGATTCTCCTACCGTCCATAATATGAAAGTTAATGTGAATAAAGCTTGGGGGTTGGGGGTTGTGGTTAAATTGGTAAAGAGTTTTGACTCATAACTATATGGTTGTAGGTTCGAATCCCGCCGATGTGAAGACTTTGTTGGTGGGGCGATCTGTAAGTACATATGTAAGCGCTCTTTGAGCTCAGAGACCTGCCCTTGCCCTGATGAGCCCGAGACCCAACTCACCTAAACTTTATATTATCAAAAAAAAGTTCATCGGTCAAAATATGTCTTGGCTCTGGTGAACCCGGATGTATGCATTTAATTCCTTTTTTCAATATTATCCATATTTATTGTGATACTATTAAGAGAGATAAATATATAGACATTAATAAATATGAAAAAGAGTGAGGGGAAAAGTAGGAAAAACACATTAAACAAATAGGTAAAGTAAGGTGATCTCTTATATTTTGACCAAAATCATTCAAATTTTCTACTCTTATATTACGGACTGGATGAAGTACTACTTTCATTTGTAATTTGTAATTGCTTTGTCAAAAATTTTAAAAGGTCAAATAAGCTAAATGCATTTGTTCATCCTCTTTTTTTTTACAGCATTTGTTCGTCCTCTAATTTATGCACTTATACATTAATATATTCCTTTTTCCATATGTTTATTTTGAAAAAATATTTGCGTGGAAGCTTTGGCCAAAGAATTTATATAATATACGCTACAAGAAAGACTTCAATTGAAATTAAAATTTTTGTTACTTATAACATTGTAGGAATGCTGGTGCATTGAGTACTAAGAACTCATTCAAATATTTTTCAATTATTTATACGGAGTATATTGATTAAAATATAATATTTCCTCGAACTGATTCCAATTACCTTATTTTGCTTCAAAATTATTCTCAATAGAATGAAATTAGTTCCACAGATTTCCGTAGTTTTAAATATTCATTCATTCTTTTCATTATTTTACGCAGATTGAACCCTAATTGATTTTTCATCCTTTGAGGTTAGCCCGTAAGTAACATACTGTGTTTAGATTCATCTAGACAGGTGGTTCAAGGTCTTATCAGTAGATAATCATCGTTTTAAGTATATATTTATTAAATGTTTGCAAAATAATTATAAAAGCCTAATAACTTTTACTTTATGTACAACTTTGTTCGTTTGATCTGAATAAAAACAAATGTGATATACAATTAAAATATGAATTTTTTTATCACAATAACTTCAATATGAAACCCTGCGATGAGATCAGTTAAATTGCATTGTAGTGAGTCCAATTCCCATCCTCTACATTCATTAAAAAAAAAAACAATGCATATAATACATTCAAAAAGAGACAGGAAAAAAAAAAAGGATCAATGTAAATAAACTAAATATGATGTCTGCCTCTCAAATCCAGACACATACTTTCTGGTCATTCTCACTGAACATGTATAAATGTAGAGGATCTAACTTAATCATTAGTTGAGTTGAACTCACTCAAGTTACATGATCCCAGTTATTGACCTCCAATAATGAAGCATCAGAATGACTAGTGTTTTTTATCCCATCATGACTTGCATCACACAGCTGTGAATCATCAAATTCCTTAGACATATCAGAAGGTTGTGCATCATGAACCATATTAGTAGCATCCATTTCCTCACCATTCTGTCTCACTTCTTCCTTTATAACTGCATCAGCTCCATGCTTTGGTTCTTCATTATTAACCTCAGTAGTGAGACGGCTCGCTTCTTCGCCGCTATCATCAATAGCTACATAATTTGTTTCTTTGTTGACCTCATTGGCTGCATGCTTTGGTTCTTCACCGTTAACCTCAGAAGCGATATGATTCGGCTCCTCATTGTTTTCTTCACCAACTGCAGAGTCTAAAGCTGATTGATCCAGCTCAAAGTTTGCATCACATAGGTGCAAATTCTCAGCACCACTGTCACCATCAGCATGAGTTAACAGCATAGAATTGACCTCATTATCTAAAGCATACATTTGATCTTGAATTGCCTCTTGGTCAGCATGACTAAGTTGTAATTCCTCGATCTTCATAGCGTTGCCATATAACTGAGGTCGCTCATCCTTGCCGGCTGCATCAAACTGAACTGCATCATTGTCATTCCTCCGCAATCGTTTGCCGGTTCCTTTTCTTCTAACCCTCTCCTTTCCTCTCACTCTCTTTCCAACCTCAACTTGTGGGGTGGCTGGCACTAAGACTGGACCACCACCAAATTGGTCTCTCAAACATTCATGTGCAATTGACCTTATCCTAGAAATTGATTCAATTTGATCTGCATCCAGCCCTTCAGTTGGAAAAGTGTCTGCTATATGTGCTATATCACTCAAACCAGCATTCTGAAAACATTTGGGTTTGTTCTTTCAAAGACATTTCAAACTTAAATCAATAATTGGTTTAAAATGTAAATGCTAATTCATAAAACATGTATACTCACTGTTCTTTGAAACTCAGACGAGAGAGAAATAGGCCTTCCCACAAATCTGCGAGTAATATTTGAATACCACTGTATGTACTCATTTTCTTCTACATCCTCGTAACCATCGACAATGTGGAGATGCCGGTCCATCCATTCACTAAGCTCTGATTCCATTTTCCCCGACAAATTAACACCGCCATCAACTCCTCGACTCTTCCTCTCCCAGTGCTCTACATGCTCTGGTATTGACTGAAGCATGCCATATTGCCTTAGGCATCGATTCGGAAGATGTCTCTCTGCCTTGTCAAAGCATATCAACATTGTCTTTGACCTCCCAAGAATTAAAGTATTTTTTATGTCTTCTGGAATCACCGTACTGTCCATGCTTCTATACGGCAACCACTCCACCTGTAAATCATTTAAATTAAACAATATTTCTCTTCCAATAATACATGAGAATCTAAACGGATCATGAAACAGAGATACCTCTATTTGGTCCCACCAAAACTGGTATGGTATCAGTTTGAAACTACAAAGGTTTTTTTATTTTTTCCAATTGTAATTACCCACTTAAGTATATAGAATATAGTTTCGATTCCACCCTTCCTGTCAAGTTCGTATAAAATCTTTCCAGCATCAAATCTTCTATAATTTGAACAACCATGTAATAACATCACATTTTAAGGACCATCATAGAACTTTTATCTAATCCTACTAAACAGAAAAGCAGAGATAATTTTTAGGTTTAAAACAAATAATTACATAACAGACTTACATCACTTGGTTTTAGGAAATCCAAAGCCTTCCGGTAAAAAATCACATCACGATTTGCTGTTGGAGCACTTTGTTTCCCTTTCCATCTTAGCACAAATGGAAATAGACCCCGCATAGGATCATGGTTAAGCTTTGGCCGGCCAATATTGAGGTAAAAGTAACTCCAGCACTGCAAAAGAACAATTGTTGATCAGATGAGCATTTTGATAAGAAAATTAGCAAAATACAAAATGGTAATTGGAACTAATAGGACCTAATTTAACTGACCTGCAGTAGTGTTAAACAGCCACTAATAGTACTTTGAGTTTTAAGAGAGGCATTTCCCAGAGCTCTATATAAAAATGCCAATGCTGCTGCTCCCCAGGCATATTGTCCACATTGCTCAAAATCTTCAAATAATGGCAAGTACATTACTGGAACTTTGTTCCCAGTAGTTGTCGAAAATATGGTGCTACCCACAAGATAAAGAAGATAGGCTCGAGTATGCTGCTCTATCACTTCCATAGAAGCATTTTCAGGACAGTGAGAAAAGAACTCTTTCAACCAACTAAGCTTCACCATTCCACCACTTGTATAACCAGATTCCGGAGCTCTACCAAGGTACTTTTCACAGACTGAACTGCATGAGGTATATGTTATCCCTATTACAGGGTCTCCATCTATAGCCAGGCCTAGTAAGAGCGCAACATCTTTGAGGGTTACTGTCATTTCTCCAACAGTTAGGTGGAAAGTATTTGTTTCTCTTCTCCACCTTTCAACCAGGGCAGAGATAAGAGGATTGTCGAGACTAATGGCCGGAATTGATCTTAAGCACCCAAAACCAGCCTTCTGCACCAATTCAATTTGTTTAGGAGTAAGTGTCCATTGGTCAAGCTTTGAAGTGTGTTCATGGCATCTGAGAGCACCACGCTCCTGCCAATGCATTAACAAGACAAAAATATAGATTAAGACAAAGACAGTGATGGAATTTTTCCAAGATAAAGGGAAAAAAGGACTGTCAGAAGGAATACTGCACCTGTCCTTCCCAAACGGCGGCTGACACATGCTTCTCTTGATCATATAAAACAGAACCATCAATTGGTCCTGGATCAGTAGCATAAAGGTCCACCACTTCTACTTCCATCAGTCTAACTAATTACAGAAATCCAAAAACTATCATCAAATAAAAGAAGCAGAACCCCAAGAGGAGGACTACACAAAGCATCCCAGGAACAAAGAACATATATAGAAACTCAACATCACATTTCAAATCCTACAACGACTCATAAACTGACATGCAACACATCCAAATAAATGAATAACTCAATGTGATGTAAGCTGGTAAAGAATTCCACTAAGTCCAAAAATGGACCCTACATGTGCCTCAAGAAAGAAAGCAAACAAATTGAATCATATAGCAGCCATCCCACCTCCACAACAATTATTTTCACAACAACAAAAGACATCAAAATTTATTTACACATAAATTAAAAGGCCAAACTTTCAATTAGTTAGAACAGTTGGCTTTCAAATGAACAACAATTAAGCACACACAACGATCCAATAAAAATAAATAAATAAATAGGCTAAAAATCACACTCAATAGTAACTATTCAATCTACATTCAACAGCAATACAAATGCTGAAAAAAAAAGCATGACCATTATTAAATCACTGATTTCACATAACAAAAGCAGCTTCCTTGAAAGTTAAAACTCCATTCATGAAAGAAACAAAGAAACCCTAAAAGCAATAAACTTTGAGAACCTCACACACACCCAGAAGAAATTAAGCAGATAAAGGTGGACCCCACATAAGTAGTACTATGTGGGATCAAGAAGAATAAGAAAGGAATGAAGAAGGAATGGAAAAGCATGGCCATGGGAAGGAAGGAAATTGAAAGGCGTTTGTTTTGTTTTGTTTTGTGTTGTTTGAGGTAATGAAAAAATGAAAGATGAAAGAGAAAAATGGGAAGTTTTGAGTTTAGAGTGATGGAAGGGTTCTTACTTCTTACAGTGAATGGATTATGGAGAAGACGATGATACGACCTCTTCCGGCGTCGTTGCTTACCAAAGAGAGAGAGTGTTTGTTTGTGTGGGATTGGGAATTGGGATAACCTAGATAAATGTTATTACTACTATTACTTAACTTAATATTTTTGGGAAATATTGAAAAAATGAAATAATTCCATTATAAATTGATTTGTTTGATTGGTGTTTCAAATCATGTTATTTTACGATAAAATATAATCTATTCATAAAAAAAAATAATCTAGAGTCATATACCAATTGGGATTTACTACTACTTTGCAAGTAGGGTGCGCATTTTTTTCCTTCCTAACCATCTTGTCTAATCCTATAGTTTTTTGGGACGGAACAAAATTCATCTTTTGGACAGGATATAGGACGGGTCATCCTGATCCCATCCTGTCACGAATATATATATATATATGTTTGTATTTTTATTTAATTTTTTTAAAAAAATGTAATTGTCATTTGTATCATATATGAGTGAGTATATTTGACATTTTTTATAAGAAAATATTGTGCTGATAAATTTTTAGCTCATTATGTTGTATAAGATGTGTTACCAATAAAAATGTTATATTTTTTTACAAATAGATATTTTAATAAAAAATCAGGATTTTCACTTCTCATCACGATTCTATCCGTTACCGTTTGGGTAGGGACACGGGACGAAAACACTATTCCAAACCCTTTTTCAAGATAGGACACGTGACAGAGGTTTTCCGGTTCAATCCCGTCCCGTGAACACCCTATTTGCACTCAAGAAAATAACACAACCCCAGTTTATATAGGAACAAATAAAGTAGCATCAACTCCTAGCAAAAGAAGAAACAAAATTATGTTTAAAAAAAAGAGGAAACAAAATCAATGATAAAATAACAATAGTAATAATAAATTAATAATTGAAATAGTTTCCTTTTTTTAATCTAGATTTTAAGGTTTCCTATTTTAATTCAAGGTAAGATATTTCAAAAAAAATCACATTCCTAGAGCTTGCAATACTGTAGCTGGTCGCCTTGCTAAACAAGCCATTAGGGCTACCATCCTATTACAACTTACAAGTTCAGCTCTTACTTGAATTGAGAACAAATACATTATACTGCGGCCTCGAGAAGTTATAAGTAAAATGATAATACTATTATAAATCTAACTTCGCGACATGAGACTCATGGCCAATTGATTGAATTATCACTCTCACCACAACTTTAAATAAAATCAAAGCTTCTTGTGATAATTCAGGCACCATGGAACACGTCCATTAGGTATAGAATATGAAACGTGCAAGATTATTTAGCCATGAATTAATGAGAATGTTCGCAAATTAGTCAAGAACAACATATGTTTGAGAAAGCAGATGTCATGGGAAGAGAATCTATCAAAAACACACTCCAACGAATCAAATATCACTAAATGAAGAAGTTACATAACCTACTGAAGAAATATGCAGACTAAATCAACAAATAACAGCCAATAAGAAAAATGTCATAAACAAAAATTATTACCAATAATTACTCAAGAAAAAGATATTGTAAACAAGAATTATCGAAAGATGGACAGCCTGCTAGTACTTGGAGGATTAATAGGATTGCTACTTGGTTGAACACACACAATGACACGCCCAAAGCCTGTATTCACATGTTGTGCCCAACCTGAATTTACATTGAAATTGAAGTCCATTTCATTTTTGCTTTAATAAATGATACAAATAAGAGTACATACACAAGCAGCCTGTGCCTGTTTATCAAAATTCTCTGAAAAATCAATACCAGTTTTGCTTAGTCTGAACGTCAGAGGTTACTTTAACCGCACCGCATTACCATGTCAATGACTCAACGGTCTCCCATATCCACAGCCATGTAGGGATCACCATATCGGTGAGTCACATAATCATCATCAAGGTCCTCCATAGTTTTACCAAACACAAATGCCTTTGTCCCCATTGTTGTGAAGGGCATTAATCCAAAAGCTCGTGCGGTTTTGATCTCCCTGGCTATCTTCCTTTGAGCCTTTGCACTAATGCCAGTCTGCTCAATTCAAAACAAAAGAGAAGTCAGTAAAATCTCAAACTTCAACATAAGTTCATTACATTTGATTTTCTGCTGAGAATCTGATTGGCAGGATGAAAAGGACCAAAGGAGAAGAAGGGTTGATGGGAATGGTTCTGATCAATAGTTCAAAATCCATTCCCCACAACCATTTTATCACCCCCCTTAGACAGCTCCTGACAAACAGTGCTCAAAAGTCTAAAAGTTTACCTGGCTCCTCTTGATCATGATCCCAGCTGGTGTTAAGAAGTTTGCAAGGAATCTTACGTTCTGCACAAAGCATTGGCAGTAAGCACCATCACTGGAATAGCTTAAACAGGACAATTTGTTCATGATAAGAAACAAATGCAGATCACAGCTTCGCTTGAAGGTGAAAGGTGTAAATCAACTTTGACTACAATAGCCAAAAACCTAAATTTATGCCTCAGTAACATTCCACAAGTTTTACCTTATTAGTCACCTTCATCTTCCATTACATAACATACAACAGATTTCCTCATATGTGAATGAAAATAAGAATACGAGGACAACCCACTGAGGAGTAACAATGTAAAGCACAAATTTTAGAGTAAATTTAATGAACCAAAGTAACTGACAGCAATTCCGCGTCTTGATCATCATACAATCTATCTAAATCAAAGATCAACGGTAAAGGCTGAGAGTTGGTATCTATGGAAATCAAAGAACTACGGAAAAGACTGGGTTAGTTAAGACTTATCAACATTCTTACTGTGTAGAGATATACAGTACTTGTGCTAATGAGTAATAAGCAATCTAATAATATACACAGACTAGTTATTATAGAGATTAAATAAAAGAAAGACTACTATGAAAGAACACCCATTGGTGCTGACCCTAAAATCTGCTTTTCTGAGGACTTCTTCAGTGGTTACTGTGAACCCATCATCTCTGGAAATTTTTGGTGCAGCTGGTTTTGTAAGATCAAGATCCTGCGTGAAGAAATATAACGAATAGATCATAAAACATATCTCTTACACTGAAATACAAAATAAAAAACTGAACAAAAGATTAGTCTAAAAAAATGGTAACCATCCCCCCCAACCCCCCCCCCCCCCCCACAAAAAAAAAAAAACAAGGGTGCGCGCACACAACACATGTTTTCAGCAGTATCTACGATTTTGGCAAAAGCTTTCCTATTCCCATTGTTAAGAAGATACCCACACATCCCGTTTGATGCATTTTAAACAAGTTTTAAATTTTCCAAACAAACAAAACAGAATGCCAATCAGTGTATCAATAACAATCAACAAGAGAAGAAATTCAATTTCTCTATAAAGCTTACATAGCTTTTATAGAATAGTTTCCACAAGAAATGACAATTATTTTCCTGAAAGGTTACTATCTCTTTAACAATCCAACATATAAAAATTTCTTCATAAGAAACTTCTCAAAATATCAAAGTTGCCATGAAAATCTCCTTTTGATATATCATTACAACAAAAATAAATACCAATAAAATTTTCGTAACGTTAGACATTATTGAAGCTAGACTAGGCAACATATAAACAATGAGTTGCCCAATGGAGGTTTGGTGAAATATATACATTGTGTCAGGCTAAAAATGAACTAAATATTGCACAGAACAAATATGAACGCTCAAAAAGAAATTATAAGCTTGAATAAACGTAAGTTGAGGAAGCAATACATACCTTAATATCATATGATGAAGCATTCGTATAATCTGCATCATATCGAAAAGAATAACCTTCTTGATCTACTTCCTCAATATCAAATTCAAAATATTCGGCCGCCTCCTCCAGTTCTCCATCCATTCCATCATCTAATGTGTCAAAATCTTCACCTTCAGCATCATCTTCACTATCATACATCTCATTTCTAGAACTTGACTTATCTCCACGAGCTCCCCTCCAGCTCCCCAATCGATCAAGCTTTTGAAAGAAGTATTCAGTTTTGGAATTGCTAATGGGATTGTTTCCAAATATCCGCTGCTGAAAATCCTCACTAGACTCAGAAGAATTATTTGTTTTCCGGTCATTAAGTCCATTGCCTGCTCAAACATTCAACAAATTTGAAAGGATTTGGGAACAAATATTAGAAAGAAAAAGATAAAAACAAGCATTCAAAAAACTAAATTCCAGAAAGTTTAAGGGTATGATCTAGATTAATTGTTTGAAGTACAGGAAGGCTTGCTCCTGATCAGAATATAAGGAGTCAATATGGAAGCGGAGACTCTCAACAGATACTCCCTTTGGTCCGTAATATAAAAGCCCAAAATCTGAATGTTTTTGTCCAAAATATAAGAGTTCATCTCACATTCTCTCTAATGTATTCTTTCCTACTTTGCCCTTAACTCTCTTTCATATACTTACTGATGTAAAGTATTATAATAAATGTGAAATGTGAACAATATTGGAAAAAACATTAACTCTAGACACTCAACTAATTTTCACACGTTATCTTAAGAAACATGTTTTGGTGGATGGGCTCTTATATTACGGACCAGGGTAGTACAATGTAAACCATATCTCATGGTCCATCAATATGATGGAATCAAAGTAAACCAGAAAGGATAAAGAACAAAAGCTGATACTGATAGACAAAGCAGAGCAGAAAGCAAGGAATGTGAAACAATTCTTAGTGTACCTATATTGGACCACGTTGAGAGACTTCTAGCAAATTGATGGTAGATACAAGCATTTAATGATCTAACAGCAACTCTCATAATCGTCATTTCCTTCCACTGTAATCAAACATTCATAACAGTTACTCCCTCTGTTCCTAAATATAAGATCACTTTAGAGAAGTGGATAAGTTCCTAAATATAAGATCATTTTCTATTTTGTCCCAAGTTTTGCCTAAATTACCCCTATACACAAAAGGATAGTGCTTCTCTCTCTTTCCTTCAATCTTTCTCTTTAGAGACGGGTATTTTTGGAAGATCATGTAATCCCAACTAATTGGATTGTCTTCCTTAATCTCCTCAAATTAGGTAAAGTGATCTTATATTTAGAAACGGAGGGAGTACTTAACAAGCTCTAAAGTATAAAGTATTGCTCTATCAATGAATTCCACAAATGTTTTATAAAGGCAGAAAATAATTACAGTTTCAAAGAGAACCTCACTTTTCCATATCAAAATCAACATAATAAAAAGTCCGAAAACCATAAGAAATAAAGAAAATAAAATAGTGGAATAACAATTTGTAATTGTACAGCAAGGCAGAAGATAGTGTTTTGTCCATTGAAGAAACCAAGTACAGATTTCGAAAAAGAATCTACACATAGAGGTGGAATAGTAAGAGCATGAATGAAGTGAGAATTTGAGAAGGCTCACGAGAAGAGATTGCCGACGGCACGGTGGAGGCTACGGCGGCGGAAGAATGGCGAACGATGAAGAAGAATGTGAAGGATTGATTTGTTGGGCCACTAAGATGGGCCTATTGAGTACTGCCTACTTTTTAAAAGAACTAACGGGCCATAAATGTAAAAGGATATAGCGAAAATTAATTTAAGGTCCCACCATCGGACCAATTGCCCAAATTAAAGGGGTCTTTTTTTTATAAAAAGATATAAAACAATTACTCAGCAATAATTACTGAGTTTCTACAGTAAGACAACAAACTCAAATCAAAATCCAATAGGCTATGAATCAGATCTGGAGGATCAACATATACCAAAAAATCAACATTCATATCTTAGCTACTCCCGCAAGCATATCAGCAACACAGTTGGCATCTCTTGGACATATCTTAAGGATCACTGTCCATTTCTTTCTCAAAAAACTTTTAATTTCCTGCAAAACCTCGAAATCTGGATGACAAACTGGAATCGTCTTTTGCAAAATATTAACTAATTCATGGCAATCACTCTCAACAATCAAACTTTGAACTTTCTTCTCCCATGATAACTTGAGAGCCCATAAAAAGCCCCAAGTTTCAGCAGACAAAGAAGACCCAATACCAATACGATATTGAAAAGCCTGTATGAAATCCCCATTATGATCTCTCAACACTCCCCCACACGTACAATATCCTGAACTCAAATTTCTTGCTCCATCAATATTGAATTTCAAATACCCATAAGCAGGACATTCCCATCTATCCAAATTATTTTCCTTCAACTCTTGATTCAAAACAGGTCTGCCCCATCCCAAACAAGCATAACTTCGAGCAATTACATTATATTCACCCCACAAATTATTGTTAAAAACAAACTCATTTCTCCTTAGCCAAAGATTTCTACAAATAATGGCAAACCATAACCTAAATTCAAAACCTTGAATTAAGATTCTTTGCCTCATACTCCAATTTAACCATTCATATACATTAGTGAAGTTAAAAAATTGAACTGCAATAGACTGAGGGAGCACTTTCCTCCAAACTTGATCAGAGCCACAACAATCTCTTAAAGCATGAATAAGAGTTTCCTTTGAATCCTTACAGATATCACAAGCACTCGTAGCAGAAATTTTCCTCTCCAACCTCAACTCATTAGTCAAAACTCTATCATGAAGATATAGCCATAAGAAAGTTCTATATCTTTGAGGCACCTTTAAACTCCAAGCAACCTTCCAATCTCTAGATATCGTAGCGTTACTGGGTTTCTTTAGTTGCTCATACACCGACTTAATTGTGAAAACACCATCTGAAGTCCACCTCCAAACCGGGAAGTCTTGACACTCACTTGACCTCAATGAGACCCTCTCAATAGCCTTTAATACATCCTGAACAAAATAGTTTCTAAATTTTAGCCAATCCCAGGTACCTAAAGGAGATAGAACATCAGCAACTTTCCAATTTTTTATATCCTCAGGAATTGCCAGAAGTGTAAGTGCACTTAATTTCCCCAAATGGGGAACTCACGAGTCCTCCCAAAAAGAAATCTCTCTTCCATTCACCACACGCCAAGCAATATCTTCCTTCACTGTATTCCAATTGCATCTAATACCCTTCCATGTTGATGATTCTACCCTTCGTTTCTTTACTTCTGGAATCAAGTCTGCCCCTCCCTTATACTTCTCCCTCAAGAATTGAACCCACAAAGAATCCCTTCGACTAATCAGAGCCCAACCAAGTTTGGACATATATGCCTTATTCTGGTATTTAGCCTTCCGGATGCCAAGGCCACCAAATTCCTTCCCAGAGCAAACTCTCTCCCATGAGATAGCATGAATCTTTCTTCCAGATAACGAGCTTCCCCATAGAAAATTACGACAACATTTATCAATTCGATCACAAATACCTGACGGTAATGGGACTGTCTGCATCGCATAAGATGGCATAGCCGATAATACCGAAGATACAAGTGTTTGACGAGCAGCAAACGATAACATGTTCACCTTCCAGTTAGATAACCTAGTCTCCATCTTCTCCAAAACAAAATTATACGTTGAACTACTAACTTTGTCATGGATAATAGGCATACCAAGATACTTTCCCAAATCTGACGTGGGAGTAAACTCCAGAAAGTCACATATCTCTTTAGATCTAATATGATTTACATTCTTTGAAAAGAAAATCCTCGATTTGGAAGCATTAACTCTTTGTCCCGACACTTCACAAAAATCATCAAGAATAGCTTTTACTACTCCTGCTTGCTCCATATCTGCCTTAGCAAATAAAATAAGATCATCAGCAAAAAATAAATGAGAGATAGCTATACCCTTTTTAGATATCTGAAATGGTTGCCAATCTTTATCATTCACAGCTGTTTGAATCAAATGGTCAAGTTTCTCCATAGCAAGGACAAAAAGATAAGGAGATAGTGGATCCCCTTACCTGACCCCGCGTGTGGGTTTAAAAGAGCCAGCATCAGCACCATTCCACAAGATGTTCATTAATGGTGTGGTCACACATTTCTGAATAACTTTCTGAATATTCTCCACACAAAAAAAAGGGGTCTTATCTTAGTTATGTTATAACACAAAAAAACTATTATGCCCTCTTTGTTAAATTAAACAAAATAAAAAAGCAAAATCAAAGAGGGAATGAGAGTTTTATTGTGTCATACTAATATAATTAAGTAATGTCTCTTGGGATCCTACTTTAATTTAGTCAATTAGTGGGACCTTTCCAATATTATGTGTTTTGAGTGAGACCTTGAATTAATTTTGGGGGCACTGTTTGGTTGGAAGGCAAGAAATGGAGGGAAAATAAGTCACTCCCCCCTATCGTGGTTTGAAAAATTGGAGGGGGAGGTTTGCTAGTTGTTGTCGAACTCACGAGTTTATTGTTCAATTTTTGGAAAATTTATTCTACTTATTTATGAGTTAAACTATAATATAATTAAAAATTGGCCGAAAAATAAGTAGAATAAATTAATTTCGAAAAAAAATTAATTATGCACAATTTAAAGCAATTAATTTTGCATATGCATGATTCATTATTTTAAAAAAAGTCAGAGAGTCTTATAATTAGTTGTTATTATCCTCTCAATATTATTAATCATGTTCACTCTTCAAGCTTAGCATGCATTAGAGTTTTTCATGACTTGCCAGAGCAATCTGTATCTCTGCACCTGAATCCCAAGAACTTGGCTCTCACTTTGCTGCATGCAACTATATCCGAACCGTATATGGGAAGGTATGTTCTCTACACATGTAAACCAACCAGTTCTAAATTGTTCACCGCTAAATTACTGTCACATGATGAGTACACCGATTAGCCCACTTGTTTAACCATCCTCAAGTATAGCTAGTGGTTGCAGAAATAAGATGATAATGGTCAATACATAACAGAGTGATTGTAGAAGAAGCCAAGACACCATTTGTGTAACTATGCTGGGAAGAAACATGTAACTAATCTCCTTTATGGATCAACGAAACTGATCAAGTTGAATGATATAGAAGTGAAAGAGAGTTTGAAGTCAAGCTGTGAATTTTTAAGGACCACAAGAAATGTTGAAGTTGTTGCCTCAATGATGAGGCTCGAAATATAATGTCTAAAAGTTGTTATCTGGGCTTGGGAATCTCAGGTCCTGGAAGACTATGTCCTCCTGCCATTCCCCTTGCTGTTACTTCACTTCTGACAGTGGTAGATATCTAGATTTTCAGAGAAAATTAACCAAAAACCACAAATTTAGGTGTTAGTCAACATACATCTATATGTAAATAACTCCTTAAGTTTTGCTTTCACAGTACACCTACTTGTTGAACATAACGGAATCCTAGTGGAATATGGATGTGATTCGTTCAGCAAGTGATTATGATAATGTATTTTTTTAGTACATGTGGAAGATTTGGATGCTAATCACTATATACTTCCGATCCATCTTTACCACATGAATTCTTGAGCTTTCTATGGATCTCTTGACTTTGTTTGGCATGATGAAGAAAGTTGGCAGTAAATTCACAGAATTTCATTGCTACACAAGGAAATTTGGGATTTTCAAGAAATTCAAAACTTGCTGATAAGATCTTTCTCCTAATAAGTACGAAGACATTGCTAATTGCTAAATTATTAATAAAGAACCTCGTTTGTTTTTCAGGCCAATTATCCTGCTATTATTTCTCTTTTTATGCTTGTTTGTTACAATTTAATCTCCACAAAATTTGTGAATTAACGTATTTATTACCTTTATGTTTTTATGCATTTTGAGATATAAAGATACACAAAAAGTCATATAGATGTTTCATATTTTTTATTTAAGCATAATCGTGAATTTTTATATATTAATATCCCTATCATCACTTTTCTATCAATATTATTTATTTACACATCTTTAATGTTCGATGCAGAGTGACTTTGCTTCTCGTCCATCATTTCATAAAGATTTATATTTATATTGAGGATTTTGTAAAGTATAACGTACGCTATATATTTTCAGATATTATAATTTTTTCATTATTATAGATTTATATTGTTTTGTCAACCATTATTATAGATTCATATTAGATAAATGATAATTGTCAGGCGATCAAGGGCTTGTTTAAAATTCTGTGGATAAAAAAACTCATTTAGATGAGTGGTTTTGATTGGGTTAGATAACGATGTTCAAATTTGAATCAAAACAATAATATAATCTTAAACATTGGGTCAATATATATTGTATAATCATCAACAAAAAAATAAGAAAATGATCATCCAACAATCATTTGGTTATTATATTGGAATCAGATCAGGGAAATTGAAGTGTTTATTTTTTGTTAGACATACAAGTATC
Organism: Mimosa pudica; assembly: GCA_029929735.1. NCBI lineage: Eukaryota > Viridiplantae > Streptophyta > Magnoliopsida > Fabales > Fabaceae > Mimosa > Mimosa pudica. The sequence continues at coordinate 2,272,928 of JAKELP010000040.1, forward strand.
CTCGTAAAATGATTTTGTTTAAGGCATTGTAATAAACTCGAATGCCTTTCCCCAACTTCTTGAGTTGAAGCAGTCATACAATCAATAATGGCAAATTATAATAATAATCTGAAAATAATCAGGCCACAAAATACAAGACTAAGTGTTAACAGTCCAACACAAACAAATCACATAATATAGCAATTAATCAAAACGCAGATACATATTCATATGTGCGGGTGTCAATTGATGATAGGAATGTGTGAGTATTAATAATAATTAGTCGTTAACATTATTAGGAAAAAACTAGTACTTAATTAATAATTATTAGTTTATTTTCAGTGCTTTCTTGCTTCTTTCTCAGCAGCCTTGATGACTCGTTCGAAGGATTCAGGGCCATAAGTATCAATGTAACGTTCAACTGCTTTTCTTGCATCGAAAGTCATCATTTGAAGCACCTCTGGATATTTAGACGCAGAGGAGGAAGACGATGAAGAAGGGTCAAAGCCAAGTGTTTGAATATTCTTGAGCCACTTCCTTGCGTAATTTTCATATATGTATGCTGCTCCATTGAACATTGGCAGTACCAACCACATGCATATCACCAACTTCACCAACGACCATAACGGAAACCTGTACATTTACAATTCATCATGTATTCAATTCAATTAATTAGTGTTAGCGGTCATTTTTTTGTGTGCAAGCATTTGCAAAAAAAAATAATATGAATACGTTAAAGATTTTTTTACCTGCTCCTAAGTTTTAATTAACATTCAATTAATGTAACTCTATGATTATGATAACATTGTTTTTTATTTATAACAATTTTAGGATGATATGGAGTTATATTAGAACAAAACTTAAATGTAATTCACAGACAATTGAGGCCTAAACCCAAGGTTTACTCTAAGTTTTGGAAACCTAATACTCCTTTTTTTTGTTAATCACCGCCCGATTTAATCCGGACTCGAGGGGTAGGAGTGTTGCCTACATAAGTAAGGTTGTCCCCTCTCCCAATGAGAGCGCTTCCCGGGAATCAAACATGCGTTCTCATCCTTACGGGGATTGCAGCCCACTTACCAGCTCAACCAACTACCCATTAGTAAATCTAATACTCGCTTTGGTCTCAAATATATGATTACTCTAACCTTTTTTAGAGATTAAGAAAGAAAAATGGAGGAGTAATCAATTAAATAAACATGAAGTGAATAAGTTTTGAAGGTGCTTACCAAGCAAAGACTTTGTGGAAGGAAAGTTCAAAGAGGGTTAGGAATGAATACAAAACCCAGTACGTCAGCCATTGTTGATCGTCCAATGTTGAAGGACTCTCGATCGCCCTCATTGATGCATACCTGCTCATCATCATCTCATTTCAATCATAATATTTATTGTTGCTACAAAATGATATTATCTAATTTGTATCTCACACACGCATTATATGTCATCATCTCTCATAGCTATATTATGTAAGGAATTCAACATATTTCATTATATAACACGTGTTTTGTTTAAAGCTTTGATCTTTTCAGCATCCATGGGAAACTATAAAACTTTAGTTTCTAATTAAACAAACTCTTCTAAGTTAACTACTGATTTTTATTGAGGGTAATTTTGATTTTAATTTCATATATAAGAAATAGCTAATTTAAGTAAACTTGGATAATTAATTATTGTAAATAAAGGTGCTAAGAGTTATTCGATGCTTACAGGGGATAGAGAAGCATAACTCCCGGCCTGTAAAAAGAAGGGGAAAGTAGAATGTCATGGGCTTTTTAATATATAACTTTGTGTGGTAAATTGATACTAGATCGAGCAAGAGATGATGAAAGATTGTCACAATATACTTACCCTACAATTGTATCCAAATGTCTGGCCATTGTTCCCGCCACACCCATAATGTTGAATGAATAAGAAACTGATTATGAGTTTCTGATACGAACTTAATGTTTGAGCTATGTGGATGAATTGCATAAGATGAGAATAAACGTCTATAACTATATAACCATACAAAATGCATGGAGGGTAGGGTCAAAGAAAGAAGCAAAGAATATGGTGTGATGGGGGTGAAGAAGAACCACAAGGCTTCTTTTCTGCGATGCCAAGAAAGGACACATTGGAATGTCAAAAAGTTTGGTTCTTACGAGACATGCATGCATGTTTTTTTTTTTTTTGAACCTTAACATTCCTTTCTTTTCTTTTATATTACTTTCTCTGCAACTTTAGAATCCTTAGCATAAAATAATGGAGTTGGGGTGAGCCTATTTATTTGGGATATGAAGTTCCCAATTTACGAGTAAGGTTTGTAAAAAGGTTCATAACAAGAGTAAGATGACCTTTTTTTTCACAATTTCACCACATCGAAGATTCCTTTTTATTATGAGCATTGATTTTTGAACACATTTTTCGGACCAAATACAACAGCAAAACCAACTAACGATTGATTTCAGAGTTTGGAACTTGGAATATATAGACTTTTTAAGATTTGGAATTTTAAAAAGTACTCCCTCCATTCCTAAATATAAAATCATTTTCCCTAATTTGATTAGATTAAGGAAGTTAGTTATTTATGCATGATATTACCAATTTATCCCAACTATATATATTTATCCCCATTCTCCCTCTTTTGCTTGTTATTAACTTATTATAGATAAGCATTGTAGGGTTAATTTGGGAAAAAGATAGGCAATAGTTAGAAAGTGATCTTATAATTAGGAACAAAATGAATTTAAAAAATGATCTTATATTTAGAAACAGATCGAGGGAGTATTATATTGAGATTTCCTCTAGTAAAATCATGAATCCAAATAATCCAACCAAAATGGCATACCATCTCTCTTGGATTTTGATTCTCTATCCATCTCAAAAGATGGGCAGGGTGTCCGAATCTAATCAGTTTTTTGTGTGTAATGTTATATTTATGCATATGTAGAGTAAAGTGTAATGTTAGGTGACATGGACATTAGATGATTATAAAACAACGGCAATAAATTAAAAAGAATATATACAGGATATGTGAGATAGTATAGATTATGTTGGTTGAGGAATATGTTACAATATTCTTAATCATCTAGAGTAGTTAAGAAAATTTATATTAATTAAAAATTAGATATGCTTTAGTTTTCCAATACACGAAATTAAAGTTATGCTCATTGATTTAACCTTTTTGTCGCCTAAAAGATTTAATCAATAATTTCTAAACTCAACTACTAGGTAGTAGCGGTGAGTATAGGTCTTCTCACGGTCTAGATGAATTCTTGCAAGTAAAAGGCAATTTAAGTCACGCAATTTAACAAACAGTTTGAGTGTGATTTTTATGTCTACAACTAATTAAATCTAACAAAAAGAAACTACTAACCGAATGTAAAGATTGAAGAAATGAATAGCGAATTACCTCCCTCTCCAAAGTACTTGTGCTTACGGTTAATTCGAACCTCATATATTTGTTACACTTGATATAATCTAACTAAATTCTCAAGATCTCTTAAATCTAAGAAATCTAAGAGAGTTTAATTAGGTTAACCAAGCCTAATGCTCTTTCAAGTTGAACTCATACCTTAAGCAACATTAGATACTAATCAAGCACCTAAGAAAAACATTCATTCCACAAACATACTAGGAGTTAATCGCACACAAATACATTCATGAAATTACAAACGTATAGCTTTAGGTTTTCATGAGCTAAACACAAAAGAGAGATTCCAAGCCACAATTAAGTAGAACACCTAAATCAAGGTATTCTAACCTATACAAGCCTAAATCAAGGTTATTACATAGGCAAAAAACTTACATCTAGCTTGAAACCTAAAAGAGTATATCACAAATACATGAGGCCAAATGTTGAATTTCTACAAGCACATTCCTTTGGAGAGAGAGGAGAGGACGTCTAGCCGCTCATGGAGATGGAGGATGGAGGAAGGCGTGAGGTTATGGTGGCCATGGAGGTGAAGAACGAAGTGGAGAAGGTGAAGAAGATGAAGATGAAGTTGAGAGAGTTTGTTAGAGGAGAGAGAAAGTGAAAGTGGAAGTGTTAAGAGTTATGTCAAATGAAGTTAGATGAGATTAAGTAAGTGAGTTAGTTAGGTGATGAGTTGGCTTAGGGAGTTAATGAGCTGTCAAGGTGGGATTATGAGTTGTCAAGAAGATATTTTGATGGGTAAGAAGGGAGGTTTGGCCGCGGGTTAGGTTAGTGAAGGGGAAGGGTATTTTCGGAATTTAGGTGAAAAGGTGAATGAATGTGGACTTGATGTGGTCTAGATGCATTCCTAAAGGTCTCTCCTTTTTCTCCAAGTGATTGTGCTTCCAAGATTGCCCTTAATGAAGCCTCCAAATTTGAATTTGAAGTTAGAGCCAATTTTGCCTCTTTTGGAAAGATTCTCTAAAAATGTCTTTTTTCTTCCTTTTACCAAAAATGGTAAAGTTGTTTTATGTCACATGCCTTGTCATCTAACATCCTCCTTGCCAATTAAGCTCCACCAAGGGTGTGTGTGGGGTCCACGTGGGACCCCCTACAATAAAATATCATCAAATAGTCAAAATGACCAAAATACCCTTGGTTTCTTAAAAATGCAAGTAAAAAGGCTAATATTCACCAATTAATTCCAACAAGCATGCTCAATAAAATATGCCAATAATGATCAAATATATCAATTAAATCACACTAATTAAGCTCAATTGCACATGTTTAAAGGTATAAAATTCGGTCTAATCACTCATTTTAATATTATTGTATGAACTGTTATTTTGTTCTAATATATCTTCTCTGATTATGAAATGTTTTTGCTATGTGTTATAACATTTTTATTATAACCTAGCTTGGCCTGTTCTAATATATCCTGACTCATTTTTTAAAAAATGAAAGTAATAAATGCTCAAAATCTAATTAGATTAATATAGCTATATCATGCTATAATTGATACTAAATTAAAAGAGCATGCCAAAATTCATCACCCGATGAATGGATGCTATCTTGTTAATCATACTACATGAGAATTGCAACACGTCCTCCATGGAATCTTTCTAGGTAAATTTAATTTAATTAAGTATACATGTTATTTACATAAGGCGATGAAAGAAATGAGGTGAATTTTTTACTTCCTGTTAATATACAATTTATTTCTTGGCAAAGCAATATGCAATTTATTTACCTATTGTTGGTTAGATTAAGAATACTAGTACAATTCTCTTATTTTAAAGGAGATGTTTGTTTTCCTTCATTTACCTTTATTATTTTGATTAACTAACATCATTTTAATTTTAGTTGCTTAATTTTTTTCCTTTTACCCTTGTTTCCTCTTTTTCCCTCGCCATATACATTATTTAGATTATAGTTATTCATTATTCATCTTCACCTTGATTTGTCATTAATTAACTTCAATAAATTTAATTTATTTTAAAAAATAATTCCTTTATGAATTCCCCCTCTTTTCAAGATATAATTAAAAAATATTTTTTTAATTTGCCAAACAAACCTTATTCACGTTATTCCTTTCCCATACACATACATTAATGATATCGTTCTAAAAATTATTTACCCTTTTTAAATTTTAATTTTTTATCCAAAACAAATAATACTTTTAATTCAAGTCCTAAAATTTTACAATTTTGTTATTCTATTTTCTTAATTATATTTATATTTATGTATTATTATTATTATTATTATTATTGAAATTGTTGTATATTATTTTTTACTTTCAGCTCCATCAAATAAATAAACACTCATATTGTATGCGAAAAAGGAAAAAGAATGATGCTGCTTGTGTTGTGAGTTGTGAGCGTTTTGGGGTTTGGGAGGAAAAGAAGAGAAAGAGAGAGCAGAAGAAAGGATTGTACTCCATTGTTGAAGAAATAAGGCGGCGCTTTATTCTTCAGTTTCCAATTAGGTTTTTGGTATGAAATTCTTGGCCTTCTCGTCAATTCAACTTCGCAATTTTAGGTTTTACATACAATTACTCTCTCTCTTTCCACTTCACAAAACCTACTCTCCATACATGTAACACACACACACACACAATGAAAACCTTTTCTTTTGTATCAAGAGTGAGCTGAGCTGTATCTACTTCTACCTTGTGATTTCTTTTCTTCAAAACTTCTTTCTTGATACATTTTTTTTGAAAGATTAGATTTTGTGGAAGCAATGTAATCGTAGGCTCTCTTCATTTATGGAATGTGAAGTTTAGGCAAAGTTTAGTACTGTATGTGTTATTGCAGGTTGTTATTAAAGTTTAGTACTGGAGTTTACATATGTACTCCTTCCGCTCTTAAATATAAGAACCTTTTGACCTTTTTTGTGAAATTTAAGGAATCATAAAATAATTTTATAGGTTAGTTTATGAGTAGAATAAATAAGTTTTATGGAACAAAGATAATTCAAACATTTTAAAATGATTAATTTTGCATCCTTAATTTCTCCAAAAAAAAAGAAGTCAAAATGGTACTTCGTTTGTTGCTAAATATAAGATCTTTTTCCCTAATTTGATTAGATTAAGGATGTTAGTTAAGTTAGTTATTACTTATTAGCACATGATATTACCAATCCACCCTATCAATATACCTTTGTTCCCACTCTTCTCCTCTTGCTTGTTTATTACATATAAGTATTATTAGGGTTGATTTGGGAAAAAATTGGTAAAAATTAGAAAGAGTCTTGTATTTAGGAACAAATTGAAATGTAAAAGTGGTATTATATTTAGGAAGGGAGGAAGTATTATAATTAAGGGAATGTTATGTTTTTGCTTTATTTTTTATTCTTGAGAATGACTACTTGAGCTAGGTTTTACATATAATTTCATCTTAAGTCATTTATTCTCCTATCTTTTTCTTCAATATTGGCATTGCACTTGTGGTTTTATGCACTTGTGCACTCAGAAAAGGTACTCTGCATGAGTAGGCCATGTATGTTCCTTGAAATGGATTCCATTTGAAATGTTAAATGGCCTTTATTGCGTCAGGTTCATGCAATGGATTTGTCAGATGCTGTAGAAGCCAAATCTAGCCGTTTGAAATCTGTGGTATGGAATGATTTTGATAGGGTTAAAAAAGGCGATGCCTTTGTGGCTATCTGTAGGCATTGTAAAAAGAGGTTGAGTGGATCTAGTAGCAGTGGAACATCTCATCTAAGGAACCATTTAATCAGGTGCCAGAGGAGATCTAACAATGGACTATCACAATGCATTACAGCAAGAGAAAAGAGAAAGGATGGGGCTCTTGTAATATCAAATATCAGTTTTGATCAAGATCAGAAAAAGGATGATGACCTTAACCTTGTGAACATTAAATTTGAGCAGGAGCAATTGAAAGATGACATATTCAGCAATGGAAACAAGAACTTTGATCAAAGACGAAGTCAATTGGATCTTGCCCGCATGATTATTTTGCATGGATATCCGTTGACTATGGTTGAGCATGTTGGTTTTAAAGTATTTGTGAAACATCTTCAGCCATTGTTTGAGCTTGTGACAGTCAATAGTATTGAGGCTGACTGTATTGAGCTGTATGGGAAAGAGAAACAAAAGATGAATGAAATGTTGGATAAGTTACCCGGTAAAATCAGCCTTGGTGCTGATGTGTGGATGGCAATGGGTAATACTGAATATCTGTGTTTGACAGCAAATTACATAGATGATTCATGGCAATTAAGAAGGAGAATTCTAAATTTTATCATGATTGATCCTTCTAATACTGAAGACATGCTTTTGGAGGCCATCATGACTTGTCTGATGGATTGGGATATTGACCGCAAGTTATTTTCCATGACATTGGATTCTTGTTCGACCAGTGATAACATTGCAAAGAGAATTAGTGAGCGTCTTTCACAGAATAGGTTTCTTTATTGTAATGGTCAGTTATTTGATATGCGCTGTGCTGCAAATGTTGTTAATATCATGGTTCAGGATGCTTTGGGAGCAGTGAGTGAAATAGTCAATAAGATTCGAGAAAGTGTGCGTTATATTAGAAGTTCACTCACTGTATTGGAAAAGTTCAACGACTTGGTTAAAGAAGTTGGGATCCAGAGTAAAAGATACTTATTTCTTGATAACCAAATGCACTGGAGTTCTACATATTCAATGCTCGAGACGGCCTTGGAATTCAGGGATGTCTTCACTCTTCTACAAGAAAATGAAAATGCCTACAGAATCAGTCTTTCCAGTGCAGAGTGGGAGAGAGCCACTGCAGTCACTGGCTATTTGAAGTATTTTTCTGATGTTACACATGTTCTGACAAGGGGCAAGTATCCAACATCAAATATTTACTTCCCTGAGCTCTGTGATGTGAAGTTGCAATTGATGGAATGGTGCAAAAACTCAGATGAATGTATCAGTGGTTTGACGTCAAAGATGAGAAGCAAGTTTGATGCATATTGGGAGAAATGCAGTTTAGGTTTGGCAGTTGCAGCAATGTTAGATCCTAGATTCAAGATGAAATTGGTCGAATATTACTACCCACAAATCTATGGTACTAATTCTGCTGCTCGCATCGATGATGTGTTTGATGGTGTGAAGGCCCTGTACAATGAGCATTCAATCTGCTCTCCATTAGCCTCTTCTCATGATCAGGGATTGGCCTGGCAGGTTGGGAATGGTACACTTTGTTTACCAGCAATACCAGGCAAGGACTCGAGGGACAGACTGATGGGGTTCGACAAATTCCTCCATGAAACTTCTCAGGGTGATGATATGAAATCAGATTTAGAAAAATACTTGGAAGAACCTCTCTTTCCACGGAATGTTGATTTCAACATATTAAATTGGTGGAAAGTACACACTCCTAGGTATCCTGTCTTATCCATGATGGCAAGAAACGTATTAGGGGTTCCAATGTCAAAGGTGTCACCAGAGTTGGCATATAATAATAATGGTAGAGAGCTCGACCGCTGTTGGGGTTCGCTTAACCCTGTCACCGTTCAAGCCTTGGTGTGTTCACAAGATTGGATACAGGGTGAACTAGAAAGTTGAATTATTTTTCTCCTGCCTTCTGACTTGTACATGCTGATTCTTTTCTCAATAAACTGTTTTCCTTTGTAAGTGAAACCTCCTAACTTCACGAGTCAGTTATCTTTAAAATTATGCCCTGTCCTAGTTTTACCTTCCCCTTAGGAAATCCAACAAGTTGATTTCTTAATTCTTATTTCTGGCAGCTGTTTTTATCTGCTTTTTTATATAAAATTTGTCCATATATTGCATTGTATGAAGTCTTTCCTTTACTTTTATAAATATAATCAGAGTTTGTCTAGCCATTTGCTTGTGTTCAATTATTTATCCCAATCACCATACATAGAAATGTCAATTGAACCGTACTACTAGATTCCTTGCTTTACGTTGACTTGGAGCATCAGTCTGGTCATTAGTACGCCCTTGGAACTCCTGGACCCCAAGCCCTTCTATGGGGTTTAGGAGGTTCATAAATATCGTGATTCAGAATTTGGTTTTGATTTTTATTTGGCAACGTTTGCTAATTGTTGAGGCTCCTATAACAAAAATGACAGGAGTTTCTCTCCTGTATATCTATATCATGGACGCACTTGTATCCCCCCTTACTTCATGAGCCTACGCAAGGTCTCAGCCAAGAATAATGGTTTCTGGTTGGGAGCCCTTTAATTTTGATTCCATGCATTTCCATGTAATTATGCTAATAAGCTTTACATTTTCAACACTTTGAAAAAATTACATGAGCACGTACTTCTATAGATAAGGTTATTTTATTTTCATTCAATTTATTTTCTCCAAGGGTTCACATTCTATGCTCATCACAATGATGAGAAAACATTTTCTCATCATTGTGGTGAGATTTAGACCTACCTTTCAAATTTAGATCTTAATGACTCAGATTTAAAATTTCTAATTTGTTGATTCTAAAGTGATTAATTCATTTTTATGATAAATTGTAGTTATGAGATTATCTTTATTTCATATTTTACATAAATTAAAATAAAAAATTAAATTAAAGAAAATCTAACCATCTAAATTTGATCTAATGATGTGTATTGATGAAGAGAACCTTTTTCTCATACAAGTGATGAATATGGAAATGGGATCCGTTCCACTATAGGTTGAATCCCCCTAGCCCTTTTGGGCATCTTAATACGGGTAGCGTTCATGTTTCTTTTATATAAGATTGATCAAGTTGTTTAATTTAGTAAGGTTGAGGAAGCAAATTAATCACCTTAAAATAGTTATACATATTATTTTTTCTATAAATTAATTTGCACGGCTTTGAAGCTGACATGTTATCTAATAACATGTAGAATGTGTAAGAATTAAGTCATCTTACACTTCTTCTAGTCATTAATGTAAGATATATTTATCTAATTTAGTTGTATTAAATATGTTAGTTAAATTAATTAATATGACATTAGTTAATTAATATGACGCGACTATTTTGAAATACCCTAATCACCATCATCATCAATTCTTTTACCCTTATTATGTGATTTATATTTTATTGTTGAGGGAGAATTTATAGGAATGAATTTGGAAAAAGATTGACAAAAATTAGATCTATGTCTTATATTTTAGATTAAGATCAAATCCAAAAATATGTTATATATAAAGGACCAGAGCTATATTGTTTAAATACAAATTGGAATCTCTAGTTATTCTGTCTGCAAATTTGCAGAGTTAATGATAAATAATTGTAAATTTGCTAAATTTGAGTTTAATAAGTCAATATATCCATCAAAATGGCCGGGAATCAGCATGAATTTGATACTAAATGTCACTGGAAAAAAACCTCAGATTAACTATCAAGGTATATATGGTGAATATTAACCAAGTGTAGGTCAAGGATTCGTCTGAGACATGTACAATAGTAACATTTTCAATCAAGAATAAATCCAGGATCCTATACAAATAATATGTAAATAAGCACTTCCAATCATGTAACTTAATTACAGTAATAAAAAACTAGGAACACTAGAGCTTATATCTGTCTCTCACCAGCGAATAGTATCATGATTCTAATTTTAGCATCTCCATTATGTGACTTCATCAAATAGTATTTTTATATATGAACTTGGAACAACTTCCATCATTCCTTGTAGGACGTATAAGTCAGAGACTGAAGGATATCACCTTCTTCCCTCTGATTCATTAGTATATCTTGCTCAGTCTTGAATGACTATATTCACATCTTGATCCTTGAAGAATATTGCCAAATTTGAGATTTGCTGCTGAAAATTGATCACGGCACTCAAATAGGTGATTTCTTTTCTGGGATCAAAGTGAAGTTAGTCTGAAATGAATAGTATATAAGTAAAAGAACTTAGGCCCCTTCACCAAGTGATTCTACATCTGCGAATGAACTTATCTGATGAATTAATATATCTATTCCACAAACTTCGAAAGTGTGGGGATCCAATTTCAAGCCATGGCTTAGCAGGGCCATTAAAATGGATAACAACAGCAGACTGCAGTCTCTCTAAGCTGATTTCTTCTGATTGATAGCGATATCCTAAATCAGTGACAAGCCATGTTGAATCTATGGGATGAACATGACCCTCAAAGGCAATCAAGGCCGGTGGAAGCACTCCTGGGTTCCATAATGCTAACCCTGACCTGAGGTTCTGTGAAAATTACATAACATACAGATAATGGTCTCATCATAGCAAAAACATAAATCATTTCTTTGTAAGAGACGATGTGCAAGAAAGTGTGATTTGGTTGGCTTCAGTTAATTTGTTTCTAATAGTTTGGTACAAAGTCATCTTGGTCTGCAAAGTTAATCTGTTTCTAGATTGAATGGTGCTTTTAGAAAGACCTGTTTCAAAAACTTATGCGTGTAATGTGCATTGCATGGAGTCTAAGAATTAAGCTGTATAGTGAATTGCTAATAGAAAGTGCAATTTGTAAGAGGTTTCTTCATTACACATACACACACACATACACACATTGAGAGAGGGATTTAAAAAAAGCAGCAACACAACAAAAGTTTTATTTTGGAAGACTTTATGAATGTTTTCAATCACCATCTCATATGGATGTTTCGAAATGAGATACATTTTAAGGGAGAATGCTAAGTTGACTTTTAATGTCTGTGGTTTCATCTGAAAATATACATAAAATCTCACTGGAAAAACAAGTGCTATAAGCTATCTGTGTGTGTGTGTGTCTACTTACAAGTTTCGACCATTGAAGGTAAGTCTGAGTGATATTAGTTCTCCTCCATGCTTGAAGATCGAATACATTGAGGCCATAGAGCCAAGCACAGTGATCAGGATTGAAGTAGGATGATATGAAGCGATGTGAAAAGTTGAAGTAGTTTGTGTATTTATTGTCATGGCAACACGTGTCTCCGTCTCCACACCATGACTTGAACACTGAACCACTGACTTTGCCATTAAGGTCAAGCTCCCATAAAGAAGATATGTCGTGTTGTACTACAACATCGTCATCCAACAACACTATTTTGCTGAGATCTGGAAACAACTGTGCATAGAAAAATGAATAATTTAGAATATGAAACCACCATACTCTAAGCATTTGGATGTGCTATATTAGTGAAACAGTCGCATAGTAGTGTGTGTTTATGTGCCTTTAATTTCATCTTGAAAAACTATGACATCCTATATTTTACTACGCACCTATATTCATATGGGTCCGTATTTTCTTTGCAAATGCATAAAATACAACATATACAATGAAGGTTATATCATCCAGAGAGAAATGTCTTCTCATTCAATTTTTTCCTCTAATTTTGTTCCCTTTCATTTTGGTCACAGTACACCGGCAAGAAGAATGAAAGCTCATAAAAGATTCGATTTACGAAAAACAAAATATAAATGTTATAAAATATTTAATTTTATCTCTATCATCACTACTCTTTGTTTTCCCAAACTTTACTATTAATTTATTATCACTACTCAACATTTCTAATATATCATGTTATCCTTTCTTCACTGGAACAAGAAAACTAATTGCATCTTAATCCCACTTTCTGATTTTTTTCTTGAACATTAACAAACATTTTGTGTATCTAATGAGGCGTAGAAGATAAAATATACAAGTAACAAGCCTATTGGCTTATTGTACCGAAAGACAAAATAAAAAAATTAAAATCAAAAGTATTGTACGTAAACAATATACCTTTCAAACAAGCCTACTAAAAAAGAAAAAAGATGCCCAATGGGGCGTAGACCAGCTGGTAAGAAAGGGGAAGGTAAGGCACCGCGTACCCACCAGGTCATGGGCTCAAACCCTTGGGAATTCGTCACCCCCAAAATGAGGAATCCCGGCAGCGACTTCGGATTAGTCGGTCCCCGAAGGAGGCCGGACACCGAAGGCTCTAAGCAAAAAGAAAAAAGATGATTAATTACCTGAGGGATAAACATTCGAAGATGATTCATCAAAGAAAAACTGCTTGGCCTTAAAGCTGACAATAGTTTGCTTTGGTCCCCACTCCCACTCTGACCAATCTCATTTTCTTTAAAATTCTTGTAATATTGCTTCTCAATTTGGTGATTAACCTGCATCATCTCCTTAATACTTTTATTAACTTCTTCAGACCAATCATATTGATGCAATCCCCTAACTTCCAAAACTGCTGGTTCAATAGGATTGGTGGCAAACCAAGCGTGCATTGGATTGTAAGTTTTCTTGTCAGTCACAATATGAAAGACTAGTTTTTCAGGGTTGGCTACATTTTCAACTACAGAAGACACAACAACAGAAGCAGCAAGGACATTATCAGTTATGAGAAGCAGGTGGTGAAGACTTTGGCTGACAAGGCGAGAGACGTGTTCAGGAGGAGGGAGACGAGATCTCGCCATGGCATTTACAGCATATTCTTCAGCTAACTTGAGAGAGAGACAGTGAAGAGTTTTGGGAACACCATGTGAAGCTAAGTGCCAGAAAACTGATTCTTGCTGTCTGGCTGATTGAACCTTGTGTTCCATCTGTGATAGCTACATATACAAGAGAAGAAACTGTGGAGTCAATTAATGAAGACATCAATACTCAATCGTTTTTTTGGGATAACAGATATCACTCATTCTTTGATTAGCTTACTAGAATGTAAAAACTTTTCTCAGACATTTTTTTGAGCAATTTGCAATTTTTCCTTGCCTATGTTGGTAACACTTCTACCCCTCAAGTCCAGATTAGTCGGTTGTCAATATGCGCCGGATTAACGGGTGGTGATTAAAAAAAAAGAAGGTAGAAGTCCAAGCCTGCTAACATATCACTAACTTCACAAAAAAACCCTCAAGTATTGATATCTATCTATCACATGCATGCAATATACATAATTATTTCCATAAAAAATTGAAAGAAATTCATGCATGTACTCTTCATATGATCATTGGTGTGGTGAGGAGTGTTTTTACAATTTTACTAACTTCACAGTTCACTTCCTATGGTCTCCACTTTATGTTAACTATCGGATAATAAACTTGTGGTTGAGATTTAATACTGTTATGTCAGAACATTATATGGAAAATATAATAAAATATTTTCAAATGTATAAATATAACAAAATCTAAGATGTTAAACTATTCACATCACATAATATCATAAATTTATTTGTCCTATTTATTAGTCAATATTTAATGGTATGATTATAGTATTTTTTTGGAATAAATCTCCGCCATCAAAACATGATCCAATGGTACAGACATCATATGAAGAGGATACTCATTGCCCATTTTTATCATTTTATCATCACTATAAGTTAACTTGAAATGATAACGATTGGTAATTTAATTTATACATAAGATTTACTTATATATATAAAAATACTAATCCAATCATCTATTCAAAAAACAAAATACTACAATGAAAGAATCTAAACAGAAAGAAACAAGGAGCTTAAAAAAGAATTAGCTAAAATAGAAGAATGAATGAGTAATTCTTTTTATTTACCATGGCTTTTGTTTTGAAGGCAAAATCCCGAAGGTCTTGTCCTTTTGACACTATCTCATTCACAAGCTCATTGAATGACTCGGCTGCTCCTTCATTAACATCTTCACCATTTGCCTCTACAAGTGCTCTACTCAGCTCATCTCTGAGTTTCTTCACGTGTATAAACGATACAATACACATCAGCACAGTAACAAAATCATCCATAAGAAGTATTCATATAGTAGTACTATAGCTTTATAAAAAAAATATATAGCCTTAAAGCTGTATTATTTTATTTGCACAGTTCACTTCTTTTTCAATTTTCATCTCCCTTGAGATTTTATGCAATAAATGTTTTTAAAACTATATTCGAAATATAAATTAATTTGTTTTTAAAGAAACACAGTTGTTAATGTTGAGGATACAAATTTACTTAGGAAGTAACCATTTATAGGCTTTACTTTACGAACCCAAATTTCTCAAGAACGATTTTGCCTCCATTCAACCAACTATGTGCTCACTATCAATGTTAGTATTTTATTTTAATGGTCCGTACGAATTTACTAATATTTAAATATTTCTGGGGTAAAATTTACTTATAGGACAAAATTACACTACAGCTTTATTAAAATAGCAAAAAGTATTAAATAATTGTAATTATACGATACAAAATTAAGAAAAAACAACGAGAGATACGTTATCTGAGAGTCACATAAACCCCAATCTTGTTTTAGGAGGATACTAACTTAAAGCACGAAGTTACCTATGAGTTATTTTCGTTTTTGGACCTGACATATATATGTACTTTTAATCCATGATTTCTGCCGTTCAAGAAAGTTTAAATGTCACTAAAAGATCACAAATCACAAAAGTCAGTTCTGGATGTCCCAATCTTAATTTTGATTTGCGATATGCTTGAGTAGTGGGTATGATGTATGAACATGAAAATGAGTGGAGGCAGTCAAAATTGTTATACTTGTTATTCCTTCACTTACTACTAATGGCTACGTCATTTGCCGTTGCTTTCAAAAAAAGCAGAAAAAGGATAAACATAATTGCCCTACAACTGGACGCGTTTATCGCGAATCCCCTAATAGTAATATCTCTCAGTACCGACACACCCTTCACTCATGTAAAATTATAGTATTACTTTTAACTTATGAATTAAATAAATTATATTAGAATTCAACAATTTATCATAAGTAGTTTACTCAGATTTTTTATTATTTTTAATATATATATATATATATATATATATATATATATATATATATAAGAATCTGAGTATGCATATAATATTGAGTATATGAGGAAGGGTAGTTTTGTAATTTGGAGTCTGAGCACTCACCAGAGATGCGTCACTTCCGCTGAAAAATCTCCATCCCATGCAGTCTGCAAAGGACATTGAATTCACATTTTATTCTCATCATGTTTTTAATATATATCCAATCATATTTGTTGGCTGGCAAAAAACCGAAAATTCAAGAAATGAACTATATAGTTTGGCCAAAAAGAAAAAAAGAAATGAACAATATAGATTGATGGCGTATGTGTGAAACGTAGCATTTGAAAAAGTTGTCTTGTACTGTATGTGTGAGCTCACAATATAGACAGGAAACATGCTGAAAATTAGAATTTTATTTTAGATATTATAATTATAATACTACATAATATACTACCTCCAGTTCTAAATATAGGACCTAGATAACTTTTTTGGAGAGATTAAGGTTGCGAAATAGTATGTTATTAAATGATGACATATTTAATATATTTTTAGATAATTCATTAGTTTATAGGTAAAATAAACTAGTTTAAGTGAAAAAATTAGGTAAATCAATTTATAATTAACTTATTTTTTGCTTTTTTAGGATTTTCCAAAAAAGTCATCTAAGTCTTATATTTAGGACCAGAGGGAGTAGTACAAATTATAATAATGCAATTAGTTCAGGATTAAAAATTTACGTCTAGGTTAAGGTAACAACAGAAAAAATAATAATCTCTTCTTTTCTATTTATAAAATATGATTAACCAAATTACACGGTCTAAAAATATAATTAAAATTAGTGAAGCACAATGAATATGGAAAACTGAGTTTTTTTAAAAAAAAATCCTTCATTTATCAGTATAAGAGAAAGAATGTATTTAATGTAGAGAGCAACAACTACATATAAATGCAACTCTATCTCATAAAAGAAAACTTGAATACCAAACTTATGAACTATCACAAAAAATAGCAAAATTTATCTTTACTAAAAATTAAAAAAAAAATATTCAATAAGAATGCTCAGTAAAAGCTGAAAGAGGAAAGTAAAGTCGTGTCATGATATGAGTCATATGACTTGATCGTACGCCTTGCATTCAGTAAATGGCAGTAGTTTGTAAACATTGGAATTATATACACATATTGTCTCCTCCCAAATAACTTACCCCAAACCAAACTTAATCATAAAATCTTCTACCCCCCTCCCATATCCATTGAATACACAACAATTTGCACTTTACTCTATCATTTTCATTATCCTCGTGTAATGTAATAAACTCACTCAGAGCTACTATCAACTTGATGATGCATAATCAAATAGTATTATCTCTATAAATTTCAAATAAAATAATGATTTTTTCTACATGCTGCAAGACATATTAAATTAATTTAATCAATTTAATTTTCTGTTAAAATTAATTAAAATCACATGGCACCATCAATATATATACTCACCCTTTTCATTGTTGTGAATAATTAGAAATAGATTTTTTATTATAATTAAGATCCATGAACCAATTATGAGTGGTTGATTAAGTTGTAAGCGAGCTTCAATCTTTGCAAGGATAGAAATTTGAATCCCTGTAGAGGTTGAAAGCTCAATTACTCTGCTTATGTGAGTAATGGGAAAGGGGTAACTCTACTTATGTGAACATCACACATACCCTCGAGTTCTGATTAGTCCATTTCAGTAGGTGGCAGACGGATGATGTATAAAAAAACTAATTAGGAGCCCTGAGAAGTAGCTAGCTAAAATTGAATCAGAATGCTAATTATTATTTAGCTTTAATTCCAACTTGTAAAAAGCTCTATTAATATCGTGAATCCAAAGCAATTGTGAAGAAACAAAAATGGAAGGAATTAGAAAAAACAGTGTGACAAGAGAGAAACAAATAGAGAATATAATGATGTTCATCACTTACCTAAAGAGGAGCAAACAGTAGATGAATCCAGAACCAAAATCGCAAATCTCACAAACAAAAACGGCAACACGATCGCCAAAACCAGCACCACCGGAAGCACCGTCCTCGCCGAAATCCGGCGACCGGAGACGGCGGCGGCAACCGCCTTCGCCGATCCTTTGCCACCGCCGGCGTTAGAAATAGTCACTCTCTTGATGCCACTGGTGGATATGTAGTACTTCATCTTCTCACTTCCATCAATCCACTAATAATGTACAATCGAATCAGAAATAATAAGAATAATAGATCTGAAGAAGAAGAAGCTCCATTATTATTATTCAGTGAAGGACTCGCTTAGAAAGCGTGCGAACATGAGAGAGAGAGAGAAGAGTGATGAGGTTGTATGTATATATATGTATGTATGTATGTTTGTGTGATTGCATATGTTGCATTGTTCACGGGTTTGGAATTTTTGATTATTCACATCACAACAACAACTACTACAACAGCAACATATATATATATATATATATTCTTGAAAGGATCGAACTGAAATGAAAATTGAATTTCCACTTTTTACTCAAAACAACGAAATTTCGAGAGGAGAGAGAAAGAAAACGCCAAATGAAGCCGCGTTCCAAATCCCCGGCAAAATTATCCCCACTGGTTACAGCTTAGAAAGACGCACTTACTATATATAGATTTTAAAAATATTAGTTAATGGTTAGAAAAAAAAAAGAATGTTAGTAAATGTAGTTAAAATCACGTTGGATTATTAAATGCATGTTTGGCACACTTCAAAAACCTTGTGTTTGAGCTCTAACTTAGATAAATACTCACAGTTTTTTTAAAAAATTTTCTATCAAAACTTATGTTTTACTTAAGTCAAACAAGCACTTAAATTTTTTTACTATAGCTTTTTAAAATGAAAACTTAGATTTGAGGTTAAAAAAAACACAGGTTTTGCAAGAGACTATTTTTTTCAACTTTTTCGTAAACTATTCTCCAGAATTTATTCTTCAAAAGAGTTTTCAGTTTTGTTTTCCAGAAACTATTCTTCAAAAGTTATATCCACATACCCTAAAATACCTTAACCACATTACTTTATTCCTACATCCCTCCTTGGTTGCTTGGTTTTAATTGAGAATTACTTAGATCGATGTATAAGTTCGTGAGAATATAGAAATATCATATTTAAGTACAAGTTCACGTCATAAATGTGTGTGTCTATATATATATACTCTCTCCGGTTCTAAATATAGGACGTAGATGACTTTTTTGAAAAATCCTAAAAAAAGCAAAAAATAAGTTAATTATAAATTGATTTACCTAATTTTTTCTCTTAAACTAGTTTATTTTACTTATAAACTAATGGATAATCTAAAAAATATCAAATATGTCATGATTTAATAACCTATTTCGTAACCTTAATCTTTCCAAAAAAAAGTTATCTAGGTCTTATATTTAGGACCGGAGGTAGTATATATATATATATATATATATATATATATATATATATATATATATATATATATATATATATATATATATATATATATTCGGATTAGATTCACATCCAAAATATGCAAGTGATTTGAGTTCGCCCAATGCATAAAAGATTTTAATATAAAGAAACTCACTATTACAACGAAAAAAGAAGATGGGGACCTATTTCTATATTTTTATGATTATGTGAGTTGAAAAGAATTAACTACCACCTAATTGTTTTGTGGTGTCCATTTAAAATATAAACAGACATTATATATATATGTTACTATCTCATGATTAGTCAGAGCATTCAGTAATCAAGTTCTTAGTTTTTATGTAAATATATGTGTACAGAGATTTGCGTTCTTGTATCGTTGCCACTACTTTTAGGTTTAATTACGAGAGTGACACTACTCCTCCCAGTCTCTCACCGACACCTTCTTGGGGACTTTATTTTTTTGGGCGGTGTCGGTTGCTAGCTGGATATACTCACTGACCCTACTGCCTAGATTAACGAACTAATCATGATTAAAATACTCATTTCCATCCGAAATTTAAATCAAGTTATTTTTTAATTGAAAAATAAATATACCACTTAATTTTATTACATGTTGCATGTAGCTAGAGTACACTTTGTACTCCTTCTATTCTTAAATATAAGACCACTTTTGAGATTCAATTTGTCACTAATTATAAAGTTTTCAGTTTTCATTTTGTCTCATATATTTATCTATTTTTTTTCCTAAACTTAAATATCATAGAAAAAATTTAGACACATAACTATATAAGTAACATATTTAGTTTTCTAATTAAATATTATAGAATGATTCAGTGTAGTTAGTGCAGTTAAATATGGGATTTATTAGAATTATGCAAGTACTTCTCTCGATCGATGCTGAGTTTGTTTTTTTTTTTTACTATATTTATGCATGTCCTACTAAGTTAAATAATTAGTCATTTTTATTAGTACAAAGTTTGGGCTAGGGGAGGACCCAGAGATCGCGAGCCATATTAAATTTTACGGCTCATAAAATAAAAACACAGACATATTTTATTTATAAATAAGACATTTCACAGTACACTACGCATCTTCATCAAATGCGTCGTTTCTATTTTTAAACTCTATTTCAACCTTTTCTATGTACATACATCTCAACAAAAAATCGTGCTCGAATAAGTATCATTATATTCATCAATTATCAGTATCAATGAAATATGAGAGGCACGCAGCTATAATTTGTCTCAATGCATATAACCCTTTAATGGGAAACATTGGTCATTGGATGTGTAAGTGTATCTAAAAGATATATAAATATATACAGTATTAAATATAAATATAAACAAATATAATTAATATTTTCTTACAAAAATCGATTATGTATCGAAATTAACAGTTATCACGCGTTACCTTTAACTAAGCAGAAAACAATTATTTAATCACATAAACATTATTTTATAATGTTAATAATGTATTTTAAAATAATATACATTGTAAATATAATGAAACTTTAAATAAGTTATAACATTATCCTTGGCAGAAATTAAATACATTCAGATTTTGAAAACATAAATAATAAGTTATACTATGCAAGACCTTTACTTAAAAGATGATGAGAAGTAATCTATCTCGTAAATAGGTGTTTTAAACCTTAAGCAGTCTCTCAAATTGATAAACCTTAAGAAATCTATCTCGTAAATAACGATATATTTAAAGTGTGTGTGTGTGTGTTTTGGTTTACAAAACATTAATGGAGTATACATTAAACAGAAATTAATATCAAAGTTTAATATGTATAAATATTAAAAATGTTCCTCTCACCCGCGTTTATTATTATGAATGTAAATGGCAGTCAATTTCTGATACATTATTACAGCACAGTCTGTAAGCATAAATTTTCATCAAATCCCCGTACCATACTACTTCCTTTATACATTGTTAATGTTACGTATTGTTAGGTGGAAGAAAAAAGTATTCTTTATGATTTTATAAAAATTAAATGTATGTTGTTTATTATACTTATTATTAGTTGATATTGAGCATATATTATTATAATAGTAATTAATAATGGCTAGCTTCAATTCACAAGATAGAGGTAACTGTTATTTCATGCTTTCATTGCAATCTTGGAATCTTCTTTTGTTATAACTTATAACCATCATAACTTCCTGATGGTCCCTAATATGGTCCCTAACATATACTAACTATTTCTGCCTTTATTTTTTGGTACAAATAACTACTGTGATATGTTCACTTTAAAGGTGCGCTTAGGCAAATTCTTAAAATTATCTAAGCATTTTGCAAAGTCTTATTTAACGAGATTTTTTGATGTTCAAGCATTACTATTGATCGAGCACAATGGTGGTGCCGTGTGATCTTTGTAGCCGACTCCATCTAATTGGGATAAGGCTTTGTTGTTTTTTTTGGTACTTGTCCATCGTTTTTCCTATTATTAATGAAATAAATTGTTGTTACCATATAATATAAGTAATTAGCTTTTTTACTAGAAAAGTAATTTGTATTAAGAACATGTATCCAACACCATCTTTCAAGAGAGTGAAAGGAAAAGAAAATAATTTAGGTTCTGACTACTCTCTCTGTTCCTAAATATAAGATCATTTTCTTAATTTGATTAGATTAAGGATGTTAGTTAAATTAGTTGTTAATGCATGATATTACCACTTCACTATAACCATATATATTTATCCTCGCTCTACATCTCTTATTTGTTTATTATAGATAATCATTATTAAGGTTAATATGAGAAAAAGTTGAGAAAAATTAGAAAGTGACTTATATTTAAGAACAATCTGAGATTTTAAAAGTAATCTCAATTCTATTTAAGGATCACGGGTAGTGTGTATATAAGTATGTATAATGAATGTGTGGGCCGCTACAACACACACAATCAATTGGCAAAGTGGGATATGTTCCATACGTATAATGATATAGATGCAAATGCAATCATATCATTCTAATGAATTACTTGCATCATGCTTACGAGAGCTAAATGCGTATGTAGATGGGTTTCAAGTTATCTTCATTACTGGAAATTCTTGATTTCATCAGCATTTTTTCCATCACCAGAAAATTAATTGGCGTGCTTATCAAAGATTAATTTTAGGAAACTGAGAGAAAAATATTTACCCTTATCCTATTTATAGCCATTTCATATATGTTTCACACATACTAAGGAAAACCTTAAACATCATTAACTTTCCACTAAAAATTAACAAGTTTCCTATTCTACCCATATTTAATACTCCCTCCGGTCCCTAATATAAGAGCTAGCCACAAAAAAATGCTTATTAAGAAAACATGTGAATGTTAGTTGAGTGTCTGTAGTGTTTTGGCATCAGTGGGGAAAGTAAGAGAGATAATGTCTCACTTCTCTCTAAACTTTGTCTCTTTCTCAGTACCTCCTCTTGTGAGTGAGGGTCTGTTAGCGCCTTCGTGCGTTTGGGTGGTGCACGGACGAAGCCGGCGACGACGATGGAAGTGACGGCGGCGAGCGGATGGTGGAGCGCTCGATCTGGGAATGAGAGGAAGCAGTATCTCGACGCCGGAGAAGGACGCAGTCGAGGATGAGTGTTTGACTGCAGGAATCAAAGGTTTTCGGCGAGGGTATGGTGCTTGCCGGAGATGATGGACGCGGCGGTTAAGGAAGGATTTCCAGATCTGACTGAGACGGAGGGCTATCCAGATCTGACTGAGAAGGTTTCCGGCGTGGGTATGGTGGTTGTCAGAGATGATTATGACTATGGTCCAGATCTGAATGTGGGTAAGCTCTGTGAGTGCTTTTTTCTACTTTCCGGTGGCTGGTCCACAGCCACCGAGCCACCATGATGATTAAGTTAGAGCTCTATCTGGGTTTGAGGGGTCCTATGGTAGAGCTATTGAAGTCCTGGTCACCCCTAGTAAGTGTTAGTAGTAGTATGTGTGTCTTGTTTTTAAAATTTCTTAGATGTGTGTTCTGGTATCTATGGTTTTGCCTACTATTGTGGGTTAATTTTGTCTGTGTTGGGTGTTGGCTAAGTCCTACCATGATCTATACCTCAATGAAGTTTGGCCACAAACTTCATTGGCCTCCTCACCTTCCTGGAGGTGAGATTGAAGCTACTGATATGCAGCATTTGCATCAAAGTCGGTGGGTTCGGGAGAGCAAGTCTTTGTACTACCACCTTCTATTGCTCTCTCATCACTTTATCATGATAGGATGGATGTTCAATCCCTTCACCTTTTACCTGCATTGGTTAGATATCGGCATTAGTATTTGGAGTCTGTTATGTCAATGTTGTCCAGATATTTTGATGGTAGCTAGTGTGTTGGCTTGTATGTATTTGTCCTGGTGTCTCCAATGGATAGATGCAGAGTGCCAAGTGTCTGTATTATGTGTTTTATTTTGAGTATTAGCGTAAGTACTGTGTTTCAATATCAATGATATTATCCCTTCGGCAAAAAAAAAGTTGAGTGTCTGGAGTTAATGTTTTTTTTCCCTTATTGTCCATATTTATTATGATACTTTTAAGAGAAAGAAATACATAAGCATTAATAAATATGAAAGATACTTAGGGGTAAAGTAGAAAAAAACACATTAAGTGAGGAGAGAATATTAGATGGACTCTTATATTAGGGACTAAAACCATTCAAATTTTGGGCTCTTATATTAGGGACCGGAGGGAGTATCTGCTAGATCATATGAAAATAAAGTCAACATTTAATAAATGACGGTGAACTTATACATTCGTAATGAAGTGACTTATATATAGGGAAAAATCATCTCTCTTTGCCCTACAAATAAAAGTAAAGGAGTATTTGTTATTTTGAATTGGTAGTTCTATATATTTAATTGAAAGAAAAAAAAATTTAAAAAAGAATAATTAGCCTTTTACACGGACTGTAAACAAAACCAGCAGTGTAAAAGGTAAAAAAATAAATTTACTATAATATAATTTCTCTTGCTTATTTTCACATGAGTGCAGATGAAAATGAAGGATCCAAAAAATAAAGGAAAAATCGTATCAAATTTCTAAGATGAAATGGATAGGCATAGGGTGTTGTTGAAAGTTTAGTAAATTACCTCTTCTTCCCTATAATTTCACTAGTTCTCAGTTCTCGCCTACAATATTAAATGGACTTGCCACATTTACCAGTTGATAAATCCTCGTAATAGAATATATGGAACGAACGCTTCTTCCAAATAAATTTAAAATATACTCCTCCAGTCTTGAATACTAAATCAAGGAAGTAAATTATTATACTAAATTATATCACATGTCATATTTAATTATAGGTTACTTCATGATTAGAATGTATTAGTTTTGAAGAAAAATTAAGCAATTTAAATTGATTATTAATTGTTCATCCTTAAAATAATCAAAGTGGTCTTATATATAATAATTATGACTAGAGGGAGCATTAATTTTTATCCTATGAGTAATGTAGCTGATGTAGATGTTTAAAAGAGATAAACACAAATGGATTAAGAAATTGTTATATCAACGACTATTTTAAGAGATCTTGATCTCTAACAGGACGGAGTTACGTTAAAAGTTGTAGTATTTTGATAAACATATTTTCAAGTAACTAGTTAATTACCTGGAGCTTGCCTTAAAAATCAAATAATATAATTTCCCATGCTCTTATTCATTGGGACTTGGTTTGAAAATCAAATCATGTAATTTATCAAGCTCTCATCATTATAGAGTGCTCCAAATGTCAATCAACTTTTTAAGTTTAAAGTGAGTAGTAAAGGTTCCGGCAAAAAAAAAGAGTAGTAAAAGAATGGAAACTAAACTTATCAAATAATAACTGATAAACTCCATAATTTCACACATTTCATCTCTATTTCCTTATAGTTCACACTCTTTTTTATGATACATAGATAACAAAACACACAAATACTAAGAGAAAGTGATTCAATTAGGAAACCATTCATTTGTGTGAAATTTGGAGTTTAAATGCTTGTATATTTGAGACATGGAAACTCTTCAACCCTCTCTCAAGTTTGTGTAGGAAGAGGTGGACATGTTTTAGTAGCTCGATGAAACCCAAGTGATACAACAAAGGAGAAAAGGGAGCAAGGGAAAACTAAAATTTAAAATCAAAGGCTGCTTGCCAGCGGAACGCCAACTGGCGAGCCACTGGCGAGCCAAAGCATCATCACAAAGCCAACTGGCATGCTACTGGCGTGCCGTCTCTGTATTCTCGCCAGTGGCTCGCCAACTGACGAGCCATTGAAGCCAACAAGCAAGCAGCTGGCGTACCCTCTGTATTCTCGCCAGTGGCGCGCCAACGGGCGAGCGACTGGCGAGCACAACTCGCTGCTACGCGTTTTGACGTATTTTTCAACATATAAAAAGGGAAAGTTGGGCATTTGGAGGAGAGGCGGAAAACACACGACTTGGGACATCTCTAGGGCACAATTTTGGAGTCTTGAAGAGCTTGAAGATCATTGGGAAAGCTTGGGATTCAAGTGGGAAGCTTAGAGAGATTTGAGCTTTCTTCATTTGTGGTTGTATATCTTCTTCCCTCTTCTTCACATCTCTTCAATGAACTCCTTCATAGTTTTAGGGTTTGTTTTATTTACATTTATGTGTAACTAAAACCCTAATCTAGGGTTGTTATGAACCTATTTATGGATTGAACCATCTACTCTCTCTTTCTTTAAGTAATTAATGAAGCATATGTGTAGTTTTTATCTTGCTCTCTATTTGCTTTAAGTGCTTGATCACCACTTAATTAGTTAAATGAAATATGACTTGGGAAAGTGTATTTTGTTTTAGAACTTGGATAAGAACATGTTAGACTTGAAGTTTATGGTTTTAAATGGAAGGTTTGTTGATAACATAGAGATATAGTTATTGACCTAACATAGTCATAATTAGGGTGGTTAAGGAAAAGAGCTAGCATTTATTGTGACAAGAGATTGTGCAATAAATGCTAGCATAAATTTGATATTGACTTGGAAAAGCTTTTTCAAATGATTTTGAACCCTAGACTTGCACATATTTTCATTTAATCACTTAAAGAGGAGAGGGAAACCTTGGTTCATGAAGTAAATAGGGGATTAGCAACCCTAGGCCTTAATTATCATTGTTAAATCGTATTTGAACTCCAACTCTTTTTACACTTATATTCCAAACTCTTTTCTTCATTGAACAACAACTCTCAATATGTTTTTACTTAAGGTAATTGGGCATGCAATTAGTGCTAATCACTTTGTTTAAACTATAATCTCTGCGGAACGACACTTTTTCTATACTACACTTGACGACCCGTATCCTTACGGAAGCACATCAAATCCGCGATAAGTCAATAACCTTATATATATATATATATATATATATATATATATATATATATATATATATATATTGATAATTACTAACTAACTTTAACTTATCAAATAATAATAACAACGAAAATAATTACAACTTATTTTATTTTGAAATTCATTTTTTATATCAATGAAAACAACAACTATAGAAGTCAAAGCTAAGGGTGTGTGTGTATTGTGAATGCCAAAGTACTGAATGTCAAAGAATATATCCAAAGAAGTACTTATATGTGATTGTGGTGGTCCTTGATTGCCTATACATTTTAAGCCATCTCGACCAAATATGTCCCTTTAATTATAAGGACCAATATTGAAGACGTGGGCAAGATATCCAAATATGAATAGTAGCAATCAATAATTGAGTAAGAATCGGTATCTCTCTCGCTACCACAGCATGACAATGTCTATACGTGGCTGCCACATTAGCCAAACTTGACTTTAACATCTCTACAAATTTATGTATCAAATCTTAATTTTTTATATCCAAATGTCAATATCTCATCAAAATTTCATTAAGTAGTCAAATGCATGTATAGATTATTGCCAACTTAGTTAATTTTCTATAGCTGTCTCAATTCTAGAATTAAGTTTTGGAAATTCGGCAAACTTTCAATTCTAGAATAAAGTACTACTATTGGAGGTCACTGAAATTTGGAGTTAAGATTAAATTAAATAAAAAAAATATAGCATGTATCTGAGCTACTCTTCAAGAAATTATGGACCAAATAGACAGTGAAAACTTCCCCACATATCGTTTATTTTGCTTTTGTATTTGTTTCCAAATCAAAAAAAATATTTTTAAATTTTATTATTTGAACATCAAGTCTTTTATAATAATATTAATTATATTATTATTTCTAAAGTCAATACAAACCTTATGTATATTTTATTTATAACAATATATAGCCATATAGGTGCTACAAAAGTTTAGTTTTTTCTATTTCAGAGCATCATTTGTGTAATAATTAATTTTCAAGCTAGAAACGATGCAGGGCCAAAGTTTAGAGAAACTCATACAAGTTTTGTTGTGTTTTTGTGTGTGTTTGTTATCATATTTGAAGTTGAAACCGACAATTTATGGATATTCAAAATTTTCATATCACTCTATATTATTCCGTTTTAAAATAGCTAAACCAATAAAATATGCAGGGTCGCCGATGGCATCTCTTTCAGAATATGGAAAATAAAAATTTATATTCTATTTTTTCTACTTTCCTATTCTAACCTTCCTCATTGGATAAGAGACCCACACATTCTTTCCCTCAACCACATTTTAGAAGATAGAAACGGCAGCCTTCTTTTATTAAAGGGGATTCAATCAAGAAGTTTTTCGTATATACCTAGATTTAAATTGTAATCTGTCAGATTGAAAATAAAAAAAATATGAGTATATATTACTATAAATATGATAACATGTAATAACTTGAACCTATCATGCAATTGTAAACTATCAATTACTTTTATTATTTATTAGAAGGATTTTGTGTCTATTATATTTGACACTTACTATTGATAAACAAGGATGTCAAACTAATGAGTTTAAGTAATTAACCTCGTAAAAAGAAAGTAAATTCATACCGTGAACCTGTAAAAGGTTTATAGTTTGACCATATTAATAAATACATTTTCTAGTATTATCTAAATAGAAATAAAAAAAATACTAATTTGACTACACCGTGGGTTAAATATATATAGTTGATATCAAATATATTAACATTATATTATATCTATACTTTATCAAACTTAATAGAGAAATTTCTATGAAAGTCATATATAAATTCATTGAATATATAGTCAAATAAAAATAATTAGTGTGACTTATAGTAAAGTAGAAAAGTAAAAATGGTAAATTTGACATGCCTAAACTTGTGATTTCTCACCAATTTTACAGCTAGCATTCATGACATGCTTCATTTAGGTGGAACTAAAATTAGAAAGTCAATTCACAAATTTAACAACAATACTTATAAATACATAATATTTCCGATGGAAACATTCAGTTAAAATAAAATGGCAGGCTAGTAGGCGAGTAGTAGTAACTGTACTGTATTATGAAACTATTGAGTCATTTCATCATAGTCTATTGATTTAATTTGACCAATATAAATTTCATTATTTTATTTTAAAAGCAACAAAGTAAGCTTTCGAACCAATTTTGTTAAATTATTAGAACAATATAAAATGATAACATTTATACATTTAAGATTTTTTTTTTTGGGTTCACTATATATATTTAAATTTAATAGTTTGAACTTTCAAGAGAAGATTTGATTGCAAGGGAGAAACTTAATGATTTGACCACCATACCATCAAAAAAAATGTGTGCTTTCTGATTTATCATGGTTTTTCTTCCTATCCCCTTTCCCTTTTCATTTTCTTCTTATCACACCAGTACCAATTGACTATTGGATGACGCAAAATTTAGTTAGTTGGATCTGCTTTAGTAACATATGAGGAAACAAATCAAAGAATATATAGATTAATATACACACACACCATCTCATTCCTTAATTACTCTTTTTTTTCTATATACTCGACATTTTTTCATCGTAATTACGATAAAGTTTAGATAAAATAGTCTAATTTCCCAACGTTAATATAAGATTCTTTTCCGAACCAAAAAAATATAATATTTTTATTTGAGCTTTATTCTTTCAGATATATAAATTTTATATTTGTTTATTGAAAACTTATGCTTATAACATTATATGATTAATGCATCTTAGTTATAATTATATATTAATATTTGTGTTCATATTTCTTAATATGGTGTATGTTTTATTTGTTGACTCGATTTTTTTTTTCATTTTTATATATGCAACTAATCATAATGTTAAATCTGACATTGAGAAAAATACAAAGATACATGAAAAAAATGCTATTGTTTGGCATAGCTTCATGAGAATGTGCCTTTTCCACTCAACTAACCGACAATGCATGTGTGTCAGTGTCATTAGTCCAGCCGAAAAGGTTACGAGTAAAACAGTGATCAGTTTCTATAAATTCAAACTAGGCTAAGTATACATGGTAGTCAGAAGTCACTATTACAAATCCAGATAGATCACAGAAATTGGGTAAATATATTATTTTGAACAAATATGACATGATTTGATATTTTGAATCAGAAGTATGAAATTAAATTAAGGAAACCAGTTAAGAATGATGCATGGTGACCCGTTACTGCAGAACATTATTGGGCATGCCTTATTTGGATATAGAAGGGCCTGGGATGGGAATTATAAGTTTGTTTGACAACCTTTTCTTCAGATGTAATAGGGCTTATTAAGAATGAAGATAATGAGAGATATTCATAAAAATTGAAATTTAATGATCGTTGCGATTCAACATATCATTAATAGGGATTGAGTGATTGATACTCAACACATCAAGAGATATGACATGGAAATTGATATACCCGCTAAATGTTCTCTATATATGCAAACTGATTTTCATATAGTTAACTTGTGTGATTTTCGTTTATTTATTTGTAAAATAGTATAGAGTGTATTGCTTTCTATTGTATGAAAAAAAATATACATATATACTCTTAAGATATCAGATCTCAATAAATTTGAGACAATATCTATGCTCTCTTTTACGTCTATAGATATAACAAGTGGCAATATCATAAAATTTCTTCAAAAAGGAAATGTGGCATATGCTTTAATTTTGGTAATTTTAAAAAAGCAAATTAATTGTCAAAGAGAAAATTAAAGCATTCAAAATGGAGAACAAGAATAGAGTGAAGTCAAAAGGTTGCATTTATGAAGCGACAGATGTTTCTTTGTGGAGAAAAACATGCACATGCTAGAGAACAACGTGCACATGTCTCATTTTATTCATTCTTTGTCTTGTTTCTTCTCCAACAATACTACTTTTTGTATTTACATATTTATAAATTGATTTTTTTCTCAGAAGAATCACTATAAAAAGATATAATTTTTAAGTATTTATGATAATAATTTTTCCGAAATTTCTCTCTAATTTTCCTTTTAAAAGATATAATAACAAAATTGCATTATTTGAAGAGAAGATTAAAGTTAGTTAGCTATAATAAATATGTAAAAAGTAAATTTTATTTTGCCAAAATGCCCTAATTTATGTGAGAATCAGTTTACCTGCTAAGCACAAATAATTAGTAGAGAGAGATAATCTAATCTAAGTCTCTCTAGCTCTAAACTAAATGGTCTAAATTTGATTAAATTTAAAATGATAAATTTTTAGTAAAAATTTTGGTTCTTTGAAAAATGATAGTGAAGACATTATCTTTATTTTATAACTTAACTTATAAATAAAATATTTTTCTGAAATTAAACTCTTAAAAAATCGAATCTCTAGAGCACACAAATCTTATCGAAAGGCCCTTTAATTTTCTGATTACATCCCTGTACCTAGATTTGCGTATAATAAGAAAACTGGCTCATATTTATAAGTTGGAAAAGTTGGATTAGTTTGAGGGTGAAAAAATGGTTAGTTATAAAATATGTTTAGCTCAAGTGGTCAACTTCACAAATTATTCATAAACAACATTGTTAAATTTACAAGTTAAGCAAACTTGTGAGAGAAAGTAAACAATGGATACTAAATTTGAACCATAAACTCTTAAGAGTTTTTTTTTACTTTATCAATAAGTTAACTAACTAAGTAAAAATTATGATTATATAATTACTATTTAAAAATAATAACAATGTGATATATATATATATATATATATATATATATATATATATATATATATATATATATATATATATATATATATATATATATATATATATATTAAAATCTATCGACTCTGCTTACAATTTTCTTTTCTTACTTTGGCCCTTGTTTTTTTGGGCTAGGCTTAAATACACCTCTAAAAAGTTTCTTGGTTTCTCTCATCAAGCCCCATCCTAAATGGGTCTACTCATGGCCTACTATATTAAAACACTATTTTTGTGACAGAAAAAGGCTAGTAAAGTGGATCGAACTGGTCCCTATTTCTTATGGAAGCGTATCTTCTTTTTTCCCTTCTCTATATTCCCCATAATCAGGTATGGACGATAGATTGCAATATTTTTTTATCATTTTTGAAAGTGAATTTCCTCATTTATGTGAATATGCAATGTTAGAAAAGTTATATGATGTGTCTTTTTGTTTTATTTTTTTAGAGTTACCGTATAAGTTTTTTAAAATGTAATGGGGTTATTCGTAGATGATCTTACCGGAAAAAAAATGTGTAAGTTAGTCTCACTTAAATGACTTCTACAACATATATTTTCCTACATTCATATTTTTTAGTTTGATACAACTAAAATTCAGTCATATGCTTATGAAAAAAATGCTGAACTCTTATGATATAAAAATACCTTCTGAACTACTTGAAACTCTTTCAGATTTCAACTAATTAAGTATATATAATAACTAGCTATGTATAGAAATTAACAATTACAAATCACCTATATAGGATTTGAAATGTAGAAGGTATTTTTCGCTGTGTGATTATAATTTAATTGGCTGAAATGATTAGGAACTACGTTTGTCAACATTTCACATGCATGGTTTTGGTTTGTTTTTCATATGCTGCTTGTCGGCTTTCCGAAAAGAAAAATTAGCCATCCCATCTGCTAAACGTTAAATGTAAATATATTTTAATTTGATTAGATTAAAGATCATAGTTAATGTTGGTTTAATAACATGTTTTTCCATAATATTCTTTTTTTGTCCAAATACTTAAATTTTCTAATAATCTTTTAAAATGCCCTCCCTCATCGTTTTGTTTTTAAACGGAGATTCAAAGTAAATGACAAATAAAGTAAACAGGTAAATCTACAATTTAATCCTATATTGAGCATAGTGCACTGTGCACTTAATATCCAAAGTCCAAACCTTGACAAAATAAGAATATGAATAAAAACACAGCATAAGTGAAGAAATTTCATGAATATATACTTAAAATGAGATGCTCTGAAGTCATCCAGACTCCAGAGTTATCTTTATATTATTCTTACAAACCCAAAATTATATAAACCACCGCATTTGGTGTGGATTACACAAGTCGCATGCATGGCATATTGCTATAAGCCTATAACGACACATAAAAATTCTTGAAATGGTTGAAATCAAAACAGGAAAGACAATCAGTTAAAAAAAAAACAGAAAAGACAATCAGTTAAAAAAAAAACAGAAAAGACAATCAGTTCAAAAAAAAGAACAGAAAAGACAATATATATATTTGTGATTCAAATCTTCAATGCTACTACTCAGTGAAAAGCTTTTTTTCCTTGGCTCCAAAGACATACTTAACCAACGATTCCTTCACAGGCAACAACTCAGGGAACTCCATTTTCAACTTAGAAACATCAATCTCAGTGCTACTGTTATATGGGAAATAGGCATTGGCTTGTTCTTGAGCTGAGAAATTAGCCCACTTGAATCCAGGGTCAATATGGTCTTTGTACATCTCCAGGATCTCATTGAGGGCCACCATTCCAGGATTTGACAGGTTCCACAAACCCTTGAGGTTTCTCTTGGCCATTTCTATGGAGATTGGAATGAGTTCGTCCAAAACAGTGATGTTATTTGCGATGTTGGCCACTTTGCCTGATTTGGTAATCTTATTGATGAAGTTGTTTGGATTGTCCAAATCAGATGATACTGGTATTCTCAGTTTCAAAGTGCACACATTCTCATAGTTCTTCAACAGATCTTCAACCTAATGCCATATATAAATAGGTGTTTATATATAAGTAAGTATATAAGATCATGACAAGCTCACAAATCAGTTTTTAAACACATTTTAAGACTCACTCTTTCTGTATTGACATACTCTTCTTCTGTTTTTTTTTATAAATAATTTCTCATATGTTTTATTATTGGTGTTAAAACAAATTATATCATTTCAAATTTACCACTGTATATCCAAAGAGAAGAAATTAAAGAAAATATTATATATATATATATATATATATTCCAATAAGATAAAAAATCTTTTATATTTTCTTTAAAAGTAGGCATATAAGAGTATTCCATGATATGTACCAACATGGTTAGTAAGAAGTAATAATTTCCTTCACCCAAGTAGTTAACCAAACTTCTCGCCACATAGAAAGCTCTTTTTACCAAAAAAAGGAAAGAAAGTATCAATGCGCAAGCTTCTCTATCTATGCTAGTGGACATAATAGTTACATAAATTAAAGGACAGGTGTTGGGGAAAATGAGAGAGGGTTCAAGGTGAGCCCCACATGTCATGAGACCAACCAAAATCCAGCATTTTCTCTTCTTTAACCATTTATATTATGCATCCTAGAAATTAGATAGAAAACTCCAGCAAAAACGTAGTAGAATCAAATATTAATACTACATATCATATGCATGGCCCATATAAACGCTAATAAAGATCAAATATGATTCAGTTAAAAAAAGATCAAATATGAAGGGGAAAATTAAAATGAAGATCAAGATAAGGAAAAAGAAATATGTACCATGGATTCGGTTTTGTCTTCAAAGTTACTGCAAATAACATAATTGACCAAGAAGATTCCACGTTCCTTGCACACATCAGCCAAATTCAAAACACTCACAACATTGCCCCTAGTCGTTGTCTCCGGCTTAATAGCCCCAGCAACAACCCCAGAAGCATTAAAAACATGAGTTGGCTTAGCCCTCTCAATATCCATCATAACTTGTGACCTCTCCTCCAAATTCCCCCTCCCAAACTCAATTTCTATCCCTTCTTTCTCACACACCTTCCCCACAAGCCCCCCAATCCACCCTGATGCCCCATATATCAAAAACTTCATACCCAAACCCTTATCATCATCGGATGATATAACCGACGATGAATTATCATTATCATTATTATTATTATCGAACTTGTGCTCGACACCTGGCATTGTGAGCATCCTAGGATGAGGAAGTAATGCTCCTGAAACATCACCCCACCAATTAGGGTTATTAACATACCATTCCATGGTTATCCTAAGACCTTCTTCCCAACTTGTACGTTCAAACCACCCCAAGCTCTTGAGTTTTTGATCGTCTAAGTAATACCTTTGATCATTAAAAGGCCTGTTTTCAACAAACCTAATGTGTGTTTCAGGATTCAAACCAAAAAGCTTGCAAATATCCCTAGCAACATCAATCACCCTCCTCTCTTTCTTTGTCCCTATGTTGTACACATGTCCAACTTCACCTCTATGAAGAACAACCTCAAATGCCTCAGCCACATCCTCACAAAACAAATAGCTCCTAACGTTAGATCCATCACCATGAATAGGGAGAACCTCCCCTTTCATGGCTAAAAGCATGAACTTAGGGATCAACTTCTCAGGGAACTGATTTGTTCCATACACATTGTTCCCTCTAGTGGTTATAATGGGAAGACCGTACGACCTTCCGTACGCCATGACAAGCATTTCTGCGGCGGCTTTCGTGGCGGAGTAAGGGTTTGTTGGGAGGAGTTGGGAGGCTTCATGGTTTCCAACGATGGCATCTTCATCGGTTTCACCATAAACCTCGTCAGTGCTGACGTGGATGAACCTTTTGATTTGAGGAGAAGCGTTTTTGCATGCTTCTAGGAGGACATGGGTGCCATAGATGTTGTTTTGTGTGAACTCAAAGCTGTTTCCAAAGGAATTGTCAACATGAGTTTGGGCTGCAAAGTGCATGATGGTGTCTATTGATTCAGAGAGGAGGATGAAGTTGACTAAGTCAGCGCTGCTGATGTCACCTTTGATGAACTTAAAGTTTTTGGAGGAATGAGAAGGGAGGAGATTCATGAGGTTGGAGCAATAATCAAGTTTGTCAAGGACTACAATGTGGTAATCTGGGTGGTTTCTGATGAGTCGGTTGCAAACATGGGATGCTATAAATCCTGCTGCTCCAGTTATGAGAATGTTCTTTGGCTTGTAATTTGTTGCCATTTTTTATTTGGGTCTATATATGCAAATTCTGGTCAACACAAAGAAAACTTGTTTTAACTATATAATGATATGATCATGCAACTTGGTATATTCATTCAGCTACTTAGTATAGAATTTAAGTAGTTAATTATATTGTTTATTATTTTTCCCTAAACTAATATTTAACTTGTTAATGTGTCTGGTTTAAGATTTAATAATACACGAGTATTTTAGAGTAGTTAACATAATTGTATATGTGATATGATTTATTTTTATTTAACTAACTACCTAGTTTAATTAAGTCATGAGGTATAATACATATAAAGTTTGAGAAACAGTGTATAAGGATATGAAATAAGGCAGGAAACGCAAGATAGAAACTGTAGAACATTAAACGGAAACCTTCAAAAGTAGCAGAAAGAAATTAGAAGATAGAAATGTATGTATTATGTATATATGTACACGAACTTACTTGGAGGTGCTGGGTAATTGCAGAGGAAGAAGCAGAACAGAGAGCAAATGATGTGGAAGAGGGAAAGAGGGAAACAATGTAAGAGATGTGAGGAATGATTTGAATATTGTTAACAACCACTATTTATAAAGCCGGATCATATCACAAAATCATTGCCCTTGTTATTATTTGCTTATTTTTATATATTGCTTGTTACACGTTTTATCTTGTCCAATCAGTGAATACACCGATTCACTCTCACAATTTAATTATTGGAAAGTTATGCAAAATTAACAAAGTCACAAAAATTGCAAGTTTTATTTCCCAAATGATTCCCTAATCCCTAAAAAAAATAATGTCACATGGGCGAAAAAACACACAAATTCCATCATCTTAAGAAATAGAAAAAATAAATTAAAAGGAATTGAAAAATCAGTAAAAGTATACTAATAGTATATCAACCTCTGGAGTTGATTATAATTCTTTTTTTCAGTTCTTCAATCAAAACCGTTATCAACAAAAATATTTGAAGTTAATACTATTAAAACATTATCATAAGTTGACATACTAATAATGATTGACACAAAATATCATCAATAATAATTAAAATCATGAGATTGCGTGCAAACGTAACTCTTATATATATTGTTTTGCCAAATATTTATTATGCATGGATGGGACCAAACTGAAACGTTTTAAATGATAGACCCTTAGAATGGATTGATTGAATGCACTAGGGTACCAATATACAGAAGGTAGAACTGTAGGAGGAAGACAGTTAGATGGACGTATCTTTCTGCAACGATTCTTCCTCTTCAAACCTACCCACTCTGCTACGCGTGTCCATTCTCCCACCCTTCATTTTTTTTCTCCATCATTCTTTCCCTTCCTTTTCTTCTCAATAATGTTATATTATTATTGACTGAATTTTTTCCTTCCACAATTATTTTTCAACTATATCTCTCTCTTGTCACATATACATTATTCACCACAATGTTTTCATTTACACCTTTTATCGCAACCATCTATGATATGATATTGTTTCGTTTATTCATATATATTTAATTTGAGCATGGTTATATGTGACATAGTTTCCATGATTTTGATGGACTTGAAATCTCAACTATGCTGAAGGATCACTAAAAAACGGCTTTTGACGGCGCCACTGTCAAAGGTTCAAAAGTCGTAGCGAAAAGTTTCTAGCGAGGACAAAAAGCACTGTCGCGTCGCCCTGAATATGGGAAAATGTAGGGTGATTTTCGCGGGAGTAAGAGGGAAAATTTGGGGATTAATCTATATTTCAAACAAAAACGTCAAGGATATGATTTGAAGTAAAATGTGACAATAGCAAAAATCAGGTTGTTTGGCTAATATACATTTCTAAATAACCAAAACTCCCAATGCAAATTCGATTCCTTCATGTGAATTTTGTGTTTGGGAAAATTCATTTTTTTGGGCTGACAATTGTTGCCGCCATTAAGAGTATTGGCAGTGACTATTAAAGAGTTGCCGCTAATTCGTGCAAATTGTCGCATATCATCGGGTGACTCTAACAATTTTTGAAGTCATCGCCAAAGCCACCAAGTTTTGAAGTAGATATTGAGTCCTTTTAACCTTATGTCCCTATCCAATTATATCGCTGTAGTAGATACGATTTGCCCTGCCCGATCTACAATCTAAGCTATTTTTTCCCGCATAGCTAATTTGATTAATTAGTTTTTTTGCTTTATGTAATAATCAGCACCCACCAATAATTAATTAATATAGTTAAATTAATTCTTATGATGCAAATACGAAATACCTAATGCATAGGATTTTGAGCCATTACTAGAAAGTATATTGGTGATAAATTTGATACGCTCCCTTCTCTCCTCATTTCATAGAGTATATAAATCTCTCAATGAAAGTTTATTTACTTAGAAGGTTTTATTTAGTTAGTAAGTTAGGAAATACTCCTAAAATTATTTTAATTTTAAAATGTTGCTATATCTATAAAAATTATTTTTTATTAGCTGCACAATATTCGAGTGTTACCTGTTATTTGTCACGCATGTGTAGTATTATATTAATATACCTCACGTCTTGTCAATTGCGAGGCTCACGTTTTCATTTGTTGCCAAGAATATAATGTTGGTAGGATTAGGGCAGCATTTGATACTAAAATGGAACCAAAATTGTGTGGTACAAAAAGATTACTCAATTTGGATAGGACTAAGGTTTGTAGTGTGTTGGAAGTTGGAACTCTACATTTGTCAAATGAATCCCAATTTTTCTGTTGAGTCGGGTTAATGAGTCGGTAGTTGAATTGAATTTGAGTTGCTCCAAAAATGAAATAAGAGTCTAGACAGACACTGTGAATTTGCGATGTTTGCCATGGATTAGTCGTGACGAGCCCACGATGAGAGGTCATTCTCTCTAACCTATTTTATTGTTTTATTGTTTGACAGGCGAGACTATAATAATGAAATGATATGTTTCTCAATTTGTTTTTCTTCATCAATCTGGAATTCTCCAATTTTTATACTCAAGAGCCCCTGCTGTATAAGTAGAATTAGGATATAGAACAAGCTATAAGGACCAAATTATCCTATAAATTAATTAACACAAATCAATATACAATTATGACTAATTAGTCATAATCTTATGCTAATTTTACCTATGGTTCTAAGGTAGTGTTTCAAGCCAAACACCCATATATGTATGATTGGAAGTGTAAAAACATTATTCAAGATATTTTAAATCTCATGGCATCAAACGTTGGGTTCTAAGTTACTTTCCTTCCTAGACTTGGTAATGCTGCAGCAGATTGCATAGCAGCAGAAACTTGTAAAGGGGTGTACCCTTCGAGGTGGGTGTCTCATCAACCAACACTCTTTTGAATTCCATTCTGACGGAGGATGCCCGGATTTTTGATGATGTTCCTCTAGATGCTTCTATTTCCACTCGGCTGGGTGTTGACTAAGATTTGCCTATTAGTTGTCTTTTTAGCATATGTGTTTTGTTTTCAGTTTGTTGTTTTTCTGAAGTTGACATTAATATTTACTCCTTTGTGAGTGTGGTTGTATTGTTGAAACATTTTGTCATTTGCTGATATGAAAGCAGTATTTTCGATAAAAAAAAAGGTAGTGTTTCACGCATAATTGAACCAACATTTTATTTTGACTATGTTAATCACCTCACTTTTGACATGTAAAAATAACCAAACAAATTGGAGATCTGATAGTTTCTTTAATAGAGTTTACAAAATGGTTTTTTTTTTCCAATTATATATTAAAGCATTGTGTTTCAAATGTTTAGTTAAACTCTTCTATAATATGACTAAACTTAAGAAATTTTAATTAAGCTTGTCTTTTCTTAACTATGGTGGACTTTTCTAATAAATAATCTCTTCGTTCCTAAATGTAATACCCTTTAACTTTTTTAGAAATTAAAGATGTAAAATTAATAATTTTAAAATGTTTAGAATAGTCTTTTTTTACCAAAACTAGTTTACTCTACTCATAAATTATATAATTCAATTACATGTGCTCATATGTTATACTCCATCCGGTCATAAATATAAGACTTAGTTGACTTTTTTGGAGATGTTAAGGTTACAAAATATGTTATTAAATTATGACATATTTGATATTTTTTTAGATTAAACATTAGTTTATAAGTTAAATAAACTAGTTTAAGGAAAAAATTAGGTAAATCAATTTATAATTGACTTAATTTACTTTTTTAGGATTTTCCAAAAAAGTCAACTAAGTCTTATATTTTGGACCGGAGGGAGTAATTTAATAGTCTAAATCTAATTTATTTCCCATAACTTCAAAAAATTAAAGAGATATTATATTTAATAGTACATTAGACGAGCTTCAAGCTAAGGATTGTAAAAAAGTCAAATGGCTTATATCATGGGCATATTGAAATGATGGCCCCTATTGATGCCTCTCCCAATGCAATTACCATGCCCACCACATGCCTCCCGCTTTAAGCGAGCTCATTTGTTTCTCCCTTTCTTTTCACATTTCACACATTTTCCAACGCAACTATCTCTGGTTATATCGTTAAATTATTGATTGTGATGTTCTTCATTTACAAAAATGGTGAATATAAGGATCTGGCTAGATTCTAATCAGCTACTCTCCTCTGTGCAACTACAACTCTTAGCTTATTATGCAAGGAATTAATAGCAAGAAGTCTCAGATTTGTACTACTATGGATCTCCAAATATGGTGCTGATCTTACTCGGAATCATTCCTCCCTTAAAACCTGGTTTAATGGAATGGATTAAGAACTCCTTGCGCAGACCTTAATTCATCCTGTATGGCTAGCATTGTTCAATTCACCGGGACATCGTTTTATTTGCTAGATGCTTACTCCTCCCTATCGATGTATTATTGTAAACACTAGCGGTACCTCCCGTGCGTTGCACAGGAGATATACGTGAAGGAAATAAATGAAGGAAACGCCGATAAAAGAAAATGATTTTCATATTTTAGACAGATATTGGTCTCAAAATACCATCATTGGTCTGTTAAACCTATGGATCCATAAGATGAATACATACAAAAATAATGTGATGGAGATAACTACTTAGTGTTATGAAGATTGCTTTCATGCAAGTAAGACTTGTAAGTTTAAAGAGTAGCCATAAAAAATACTAAAAAGCAAAAACTGATCAAGAACTCTCCTGCAAAAATACTTGCAAGTGAAAAATGATTGAGATTGAAGAAAATTAATGAGCTGCTGAAATATAATGCAGCTATGAAGTGATAATTAACATGCAATTATGCATATGTGCTGTAAATATACTAAGCTAGGTTATTTTCTTTGATTTTATCTCCCTGCATTTTAACAATTTGTTACATTATAAATCATCCACTCACAGTAAATTGTGATTGAAAGATGAAATAATCCAATGCCTACAAACTATTGGTGTCATGAACCTTTAAAGAGGGGCATCGAAACTGAATATTAGGATAGTTCAAACCTAGACATTCATGAGCATGCTTCATTAATTTCTTGGCTGGAATAAGCGATAATGATGACCTCACTATCAGCAGTGTGCTTTCTGATATTGCCTCCATCTAAATTAGCATACTTGTTGATAAGATCCCTCTATCATTTGGTGTCGACAGGGCATAGTCTTTTCATTCACTTCATAACACAAGACACAGGCTAAAACAATAGCAAAGGTACCCTTTTACCCTGCAAATTTTGAATAGATTTCTTCAGTCCCCTATGAGTTTCATTGTTACTTTCCTAGGCACTTCTACAAGGTTGCTTGTATCTGTTCAGATTTTATGGCTTTAAAATTGAAGTGTTTTTACTGAAAAAAAAATCAAAGCAACAGGCATTAACTGTAAAAAAATAATTTTGTTGTTCAACATGCATATCTATTCTAAACCATGTGTGTTAATAAAACCATATCAAGTTTACAATCATTCAGCAGAACAACGGGTTCATTTTCTGATGTCAAAAGGCTCACTACCAGGTTTTGAGATAAAATCCATCAGACTAATCAAGAAGTATTTACTCCAGCCATATATGTCTACCATTGAAACCAAGAAGTATCCAATTGATAACCTCTGAGTGTTATGAAAGCAAATTCCAAAATTCATAGGTTAGTAAGGCATAAAAAAGGAATTGGTCAAAATAAAGGCATAAAAAGGAAACAAACTTACATATAAAGCTTAAGGTATCCACGATCCAATCCATAGCTCACAAGTTTCTGCAAATATTGGGCAAACAATAAAATGAAACATAGGGTACTGATTACAGGAAAATGATTGAGTTGATTAAATAATATGCTGTGATTTAATGAAAGAACAAAAGACAAAAGGCTAGTATGAATAAGATCAAATAAACAAAAGAAATATAGGTATTTACAATGATGGCAGAATAAGATCAAATAAAAGTAGTGATATTGAGTAATTAAAGCAACAAAAGAGGACAAATAAACTTGTTCAATGAGAAAGCCTCTCCAATCAGCTCCTGGAAAGACGTGACTTATGCCTTGCTCCAGTGTTTCTGTGAAACGTGCCCACTTTCAATGCTTGGTCAATGAGAAAGCCTCTCCAATCAGTTTCTCAATGGGGAGTATTTCTTCCCATCTTGCATCAGATTTCTTTATCAGGTAACAGAGAGCAAAAAACACAGCTTTTGCAACCTTTTGTCTTGAGCTCTTTTCTCCAATCATTATTATACGAAATCCAAACAACAGAAAAAAGGTTTTAGACCCACGATAAAAGTTGATTTGGCAGCTGAAATATAAAAACAGAATGCCTACGGGACAGAAGTATTAATGCATAGCTTTAATAGGACACTTAGCGCAACTAAGACCAATTTAATACAAAATAAAGCTAGCATACTCTGAAAGACCACTACCTTTAGAATCTTATCAAAGCAAAGTTCAACTCCGACAAAGTGCTTATTTAAAGAGCATACAGGCAAATAAATCTGAGATGTAAACCAATTCAAGGCTTAATTGTTTTTTGAGAAACTGAAGCAAAATGGAAATTGCTTAAACTTTCTATCTAGTATATCTCAATTGATATTACATAATTTTAGACTCATTGATAAAGTGAATCAGAAATAGAAAGATTTGTAAGCCAAGGATAATGAACATAGATATGAGCCTCATGGATAAAAAATTTATGTGAGAGTATCTTGCAAGCAGAACTTTTCCATCTAGAAATGATGTAAACACCCTCCATGGTTTTAGCTCTAGTTATAAGTGCGTTTTATACCATTGGAAGTAAATCTCTATAGAAAGAGTTGTGCTTTCTAAGAAAGTAAACATAATCTTACTTCTGAATGACTCCTCAAGATTCCATCACACAAAACTGAAGATTAGTTGATGAATCCCAAAAAGTTTACAGTCTTGCTTTTTTTCAAGAAGTTTACTGTCATGCTTTTTGCAAGAAGTTTACTGTCATGCTTCTTCAATGGTCATTCTCATGATGCTACAATAAGTGCTAGTCTGGATAAAAAGTCACAGAAAAATAGTTTTGTTAGCATTTAAGAGAACCTCTAGAAATATAACAACAGATTATAACACCATCATAACAAAAGATTAAATACCATTAACGTTCTATGAAAGTATGGCAAAAGTAAAGCAAACTGACAAAGTGCATTTT
Organism: Mimosa pudica; assembly: GCA_029929735.1. Taxonomy (NCBI): domain Eukaryota; kingdom Viridiplantae; phylum Streptophyta; class Magnoliopsida; order Fabales; family Fabaceae; genus Mimosa; species Mimosa pudica. Next base: position 2,316,185 of record JAKELP010000040.1, read on the forward strand.
TTGAATTGACCAAACAGAAGAAATATAAACGATTAGCATCTAAATCTTTCAAGTTTTAACCAACAAAGTGCATACTACAGTTTTTCAAAATGCACAATATACTAACATCATTCATATCAAGGGCCAAAATCTTCAACATACCCAATCCATCTGATATTATATCAAGCCCCTCAACATGTTGTGTTTTAAATCGTCATATAAAAGATATAATATAAATCCTTGTGATTAACTGACCATCTAGACAACTTCATATGAATGAAGGCACAACTCATACCACAATAAATCAAATCAAACTACTACTCCGACAAAAAAACTCACCAAACAATCATGCAAGAATGAAATCACTGAGTGACCTCCATGGTAGTAAATTGAATATTGGAAAAAAAATATATCTATTGCCCTGTTCTTCCTGATACAACAGGGAGGAGTCATTCAAAAATGTATGACCTCCCTGGCAAAAGATTGGCTCAGACCGGGTAAATTAATACACCCAAAAAAATTAAACACCATTCACACCAATAAAAAAAATACACCCCAAAAAAACAAATATTTGAAACAAACAATGACCCAAATCTGAAACACGTAGGGCATGTACATGCTAGCTTGGATATACTCAAACATAGAGAGTGGATCGGACATGGGTTTTGTTCAACAATGACACAAAAAAAAAAAAAGGAAATAGCAGAGTTCAATAAGTAAAGATAATCTCGATAAAAAAAAATAAGTAAAGATAAAATTTTTACCTTGACAATAACCATTACAACAAAGCAAGAGAGCCTGGCCTCTCATAGTGTTGCGACTACAACGATAAATCAGTTGAAAGCTTTCAATCGCAGGAAAGCATCTGGCGATCATGAAGAAAAATTGGTATAGATTGAGAAAATGAAAAAAGAAGAGAAAGATTAGAGGTGGAATGAAGATCAATGAGGTTCACCGAGAGAGAGATGTGGAGCCACGGACGAGAGAGAGACGAATGAGGCAGAAAGATGTGGAGAGAAGAGAAAAAGAAAATGAGGATAAGAATGAACTGTGAAAAGTAACATTTTGGTCGGCTCTTATACGGCTAATGGCTAATGAACAGGGAGAATGAGTCTGGAGCCAAGCAAAATAATCGGCTCCTACAGTGTTCTGGTGGAACACATTTATGTGATATATTGACTTGTCGTTATTCTATGCCTTTTCTTTAACTGCCTTTCATTTTAATATTCATGTATAAACTCTTAAACTTTCAATATATTTTGACTCATTTTCAAAAGAAAAATTATTTATGCAACCATTTAACATCTGAATTAAGGTTGTGGAAACTCACGAGTTCAACTAAATTTGTGATTTCGGTTAAAAGAAACTAAATTGGTGATAGAAAATATAAAATCAAATTGTAAAATGGTAATAATTTACCTTTATAAAAAATACATGTTTAAAGTATATATATTTAAATAAAAAAATAAAAAATAATATTACCTCTGGTCCTAAATATAGGACCTAATTGACTTTTTTTTTAGAGATTAAGGTTGCGAAATAGGTTATTGAATGATAACATATTTGATATATATTTAGATTATCCATTAGTTTATAGGTAAAATAAACTAGTTTAAGGGAAAAATTAGGTAAATCAATTTATAATTAACTTATTTTTCTTTTTTAAGGATTTTCTAGAAAAAGTCGATTAGGTCTTATATTTAGGACCGGAGGGAGTAATAATAAATTGACTCACTATATTTCAAATATGCATATAGTTGATATTGTAAATATCAACATTCCTACTTTGTGAAAGTCAATAAAGATTTCTATAAAAGATTATGTGTGTGTGTATAAATTCATTGAATATAATAATAAAAAGATAATAAATATAAGTTACAGAGAATATTACATAAATTAGGAATGTAAAAGCGAGGAGCTTGGTGAGTGAAATTGTAAGTTTAACCGAGTTTACATCTAACACAAATTAAAATGTCTTATCACAAGTTTTTGGTAGGTAGAACCGTAATAGGGATAAATTTGGAGAGTCAACTTGTTACGTTAATAACAATGATCTAACCGAAATTGTTTGATTGATTCATATTGGGTAAATGTGTAAAAAATGCACATGTAATTTATCCCAAGGAGCACCCAATACCATGATTTTTGTTGCTAAAAAATGCTCACATAATTATCAAAATGGGCCAAAATTGTTCATGCCGTCAATATATACTAATGACGTTAAATATTTCAATAAAAAATAAAGGATGCAAAGAGTACCCATTAGGTTTGGTCTGGAGTACAGTACACCCAACACCATGATCTTTTATAGGCAGTATCTACGTAGTCACCAAAATGGTTCCCTCAGTATCTATACCGTTATTTGCATATGTTATGCAAGAAAAATACACAAAAGGGGTTAATGGGGTATTTAATAAAATATTTTTTATACCTTTAAATTCAAAATCAATTTCAATAAACAAATTAGAAGAAAACAGAGTATTGAAATCTTAGGGAAATGATTGCAGATCAAACAGAGTATATGATCACTTGTGCTCACAGAAACTTGAAGAAAAATAATATGAAGAAGTGAAGTCATAGGCTAATACTTGTATCTCAAATGCAATTTCATGCTTCAATCTTCCTTTATCATTGGATAAATATAGGCCTATGAGAATGTAAACAAAAAATATCCCAAATTTCATTAAGATTTCAATACTGTGCTTATTTATTTATTTTTTAAAAATTACTTTTGAACTTATATTTTTAACAAATATTTTATTGAAATATAAAATTCACACCATGTTTAATTTGATGTATTTCTTTCGCCTTACAAATGTGCAAAGTAATCACATAGGCATTGAGGGAACCACTTTTGTAACCACGTGGACACTTTTAGGAAAAAAACTTTATGCCGATCGACTCATTTTGAACCAATTTTGATGAGTATTTTTGCATATTTTATTACTCTAACTTTAAAAAAATTAATGTCAGTTAGTATATATTGTCGTCGTCGATATGGGCACATTTGACCCATTTGATAACTATATAGGCATTTTAGGCCAAAAACCTTTGTTGCAGTGTTAAGTACACTTTGAATCAACCATTATTCAGACACTTTTGCGAATGCATGCAGTTTTTCTGGTCTGTGGAGCTATCATTTTTATCATTTATTTATGGGCAAAGATGCAAAAATATGACTAAACTTTACCCTAAGTTGCATTTCTATGACTAAGGTTTCGCAAGGAGCAAAAATACCACCAAACTTGGGATCGAGGTGCAAAACTATGATTTCCGTCAACTATGACGGTGTTGACCGTTAGTCTTCGACATGTAGGATGCTGAGTGTGCAATAATGACCATGTGGCATGCTGAATAGACTCTTTATTGGTATTATGTGGGATAAGAGTTAAATATATTTAAAGTAATGCAAAACTTTAACCACGTGGCGGACACATAAGCATAGTAATGGTATCACATTACTTTAAATACATTTACCTCTTATTTCACATAATACCAATAAAGAGTCTATTCAGTATGTCACATGGTCATTATTGCATACTCAACATCCTACACGTCGAAGACTAATGGTCAACACCATCATAGTTGACGGAAATCATAGTTTTGCACCTCGATCCCAAGTTTAGTGGTATTTTTGCTCCTTACGAAATTGTAGTCATAGAAATGCAACTTAGGGTAAAGTTTAGTCATATTTTTGCACCTTTACCTTTATTTATGGCAGCGTAACTTTCATTCATTTGTAAAACACAATTGTTAAAATGTCACATCAAAAGGAGGAAAACCTGTGATTGATTTTATTTTATGATTGGAATTGCCATTAACTCAAAATGCTGACAATCTTTCGATAGAAAAAATGCTGACAATCTTAAATTTGATTGTGATAACTGGACGTTTTTTTAAAATTAAATATGCATTTATGTCCAGGGATGCTTTTATATACACACACAATGACACTCAACTGAGTCCCTTTTTTTGTACTCTACGGAATTATTATGTTAGATTTTACGCTGTCGTAGCCTGAAATATTTGACCGAATTCATAAATAGGATATTTTCCTCGAATAATGCTGTATATATATACATACATATATATACACACACATACATATATAATACTATTCACTTCTTGCTTATGAAAAAGGGTAGGTCCAGAAAAAAAACACAAGCGAATTTTTTATTTGGATAATGTATGGATGGTGCCTGGTGTGAGATTCAGTGGGTTTTCTCTTTATTTTTAATTGTACTTTGAGATAAATATATTAGTGATCTTGTGTTAAGAATGACATGTTTCTATTCATCATAAGGGGCAAAAATGACCAGTAGTCTTCCTGGCAAAAATATGATCAGTTTGAAATTTATAATATTATTTTTTCTTTTTTCTCTCATTATTTATGGATAAAAAGGCATAGAATGCTCATGAACATTTTCTCTAGAACCTACTAGACATAGGAAATTTTTACCTCAGTTGCATTGGAAGTTTGGGTTAAGACCCTTAAATACCCAGGAAATTTTATAGGAGGACCTACTAGGCCCAAGAAATATTTTTACCTTAAATGGCCTAGAAGGTTTACCAGAGGACTTACCAGACTCAGGAAGTTTTACCATATTCCTGGGTTTTCTAGCTCCTCGGGTAAAACTTCCTGGGTATTTAAGGTAAAAAAAATTCCCTAGCTGTGGTAGGTCTTCAAGTAAAGCTTACTAATTTTTTTATTTTTACTAATTTTTTATTTTTACTAATTTTTATGATTATATTATTGCCTTTTATGGTAAAAAAAGCAATAATATAATCATAAAAGAAAAATAAAAAACATTTGATGCCCTAAACCGTAAAGCTCGTGGCCATAAGAGTTGGTCCATTTAAGTCTGCTTTCCTTTTAACCTAAGAAACAAAGCCTGGCCCTCTAGGCTTGAGTTTACAAATTTCCAACTCTAAATCTCTTAAAAGGGATCGAGATGTAACCAATAGTTGATTGATCTAGTAAGTGTGCTACAACTACTATAAGGATGAGAATGCATATTCGAATCCCGAGAAACGCTCTCATTTGGAGAGGGGACAACCTTGTTTGTGTGAGCAACACTCCTACCCCTCAAGTTTGAATTAATTGGTTGTTAATAGGCGCCAGATTACCGGACGTTATTTAACAAAAAAAAAACAAGGATCCAGACTTAGGAGTGTGTTAGGTATATGTCACATTTTATTGCAAAACTTTAATTCGCAACTCTCCATTCTTTCAGACCAGTGGTCTAATGAGGAAGGCGACTATTTGGTAGTCTTATTGGGATCTGCGGGGTGGGAAAAGAAAGAAAAAATTTAAAAAGTTCAATACGAAAAAATTAGAGATGTGAGGCCACAAACTTTTGATTGACGTTCTCCTTTTCTTTCATACAAAACAGACCCATAGACACAAGTTTAAAACATTAATCTTATTAATATTATCCTTCATTTAGTAAGTAAAATATGTATAACCTGTAATGATTTTTTTTCACGTCCCCGTTTAATGAAATTTGTTGACTTTTAATATAATGGTGATTTGCCCGCCAAAACCAAAATACCACTATAAGTTCTTGTTGTCTCTTGTATTGTTGTTGTTGTTGACTTGTTGTTTGGGTTTAGCAGAGGAACAGACGGCCATTTTCAGTCCTCAAGGTATCATGTGAGTGACCATTATAATCAGTTTAATTACCACAATTTATTGCTGCGAACCACACGAAAGACTTGTGCCTTCGATTTTGAACCACTACTCGTACATATGCAATAACTTCTCTGTTGGCATTCAACAACCCCCCCAACCCCCCCCCCCCCCCCCAAAAAAAAAAAAAAAAACTGTTTGTTGGCAAAAGGAAGAATAAAATGATTAGTTGGAAGACTGTTCTACTTCATGCATTGGATATATAAGTGAACTTAGACATTTACAAATACAATATTACATTAGCTTTGTGGGTTCCTTTTCTTAATTTATGCACTTTCTCAAATTTATATATTTTTCCTATTAAAAATACCCCCAGCTTGTGCTCTAATAGCTATGCATAAACTACTGACCTTTACAAAATCGCTACGGACCTTTAGAAAGAATGAGTGACTGAAAATCCGTATAGTTATCTATCCTATAAATTAAATGATACAGACAACAAGACCAACTGAAATGAACAAGTTGAAAGACCAGCTGGAAGTTAAGTTCAGTTTTAACACCATTTTATGACTACTACATCTAGATTTAGACATTATTATGGCTGCTTAGCTTTCTGGAATGTTGAAATGGTATGGTGATTATTGATTTTTCTTATATGTTGTGACTTAGATGCCTGAGCTGAATTGTAAAAGTATGAACATATACATCTGCTCTGTTTCTAGCTAAAAAATCGTGTACTCATTTTTAAGTGATCAAAATTTTACGGTGATCTGATGTACAATTATGGGTTAATAATACTAATAGATATGCTGTGATACTCCGCATATTGGTTGACGATTACTCGCACAGGGATATTTACATTCTTCTTCAGCAAGTGTATTTGAGCCTCTTTAATAGCTTTCTTGAATAGGGAGTTCTTTTTTTGGAGAATAAATTTCATTGATAAATCAATAGAAAAAAATTTCTTTGATAAGAAAAGAATTCTTTCATTAACAGGCATGGCGTTGTTGACAACTGCTATTTATTGCAATTTGTGTCAATGTAAAACCCTTGGATTTAATTTTGCCATCCACCATTGCATATAACAAAAAAAAAACACTTAATTATTGACTAAATTTATCGAAGGGATTTTCGTCAGAAATGCAATTCAGTAAAATTTTGTAGCTAATTTGTTGGTTACTAAATAAATTAGCGACCAAAATTTGTTTCCTTCAGTAATTTAACGAAGGAGTTTACTCACGCTGGACAACCGTCCGCCGTGGCGCCCTCCAACACCTCAAGTCCCTATATTTGCATATTAATAATTATATATTTTTATATAAAAAATATTCAATACTATACATTGCATAACATTAAGTATCTTTATTTTATACTTATTTCCAATAAATACTATTTTTGTGAAATGTTTTTATTGTATGAATTTTTTTTAATTATTATTTTATTATATATAAAAATAAATTATAATTAATTTTCATTTTTCTTACTAATATTCATTAGTAATCAATATATTACTTAATACAAATTTTAAAATTAAATTTGCAATAAATTTTCATTTTTGGTTAATTAGTTGAAAATTTTGTAGGTAAAATTTCGGTTGGAAATTAGCGTCAAAAATGTATTTCTTCAATTTTCTTCCTCTTAAAATATGTTAACTTTTTGAACTGCTCTTAAAATATGTTTATTGTGTAACTAAGGTGAATAAATATTCGAACTCTACCCTTTCTTTTGATAAGTTCAAAAATTATTTCAATAATTTTATTTTTTATTCAATTTCGTCTAGTTGATATAGCTTCTTTATCAAAGAAATTGATGATTCTGTGTTTGAACTTAATGTGACGTCTTCCCATCTCCCAATTGAGTGAGTCTTTTGCCTAATTTTTGTTAGATCTGGACCTCACTTATTTTTGAATCCATGTCATACAAAACATGGTTTTAATTAAAGCCTCAATCCCAATCCCACTTTCAATCAAACATGGTTTTATTTTTGGGCCCAAGACCCGATCCAGCAATCATTGGGGTTCTAGTGAAAATAACAAAAAACTATGAGATTATTGTAGGTTGTTCATACCCCAGTACCTAAAAAACAAAGATTGTTCTATGCCCATTTTCTTTAAGCTGTATGTGTGGAAGTAGTTGAGGTTCGTGATTGAGGTTGTTGTCACTGCACCATGAGTTAGCCCACATATAACTCCCAGTTAACTGTGAAATATTTTATTTCACACACAGACCCACCCCCACACTGTGCACGATTCAGCATAGTAAGAAGTGTATGAGTGCTCACTCTTCTCCTATTTGTGTGAATTTAATTTGTTTTGAATCCATTTTTAGAGGCAGTCAATGTGACTGGTTTGCGTACGTGTGGGTATACAAAGAACCTACTCCGATTCGAGATACGACCATAAATTCATTCACAAAGGGGAATTTGCATTGTAGTCCCTGGTAAGATAAATTAATACTGGAAGGTCCCAACACATTCCAAAATAATTATTAAGTCCCAGGGGCCGTTTCCTGCAATTGTTTGCTTATCTTCAATGACCATTTTACCCTCATCAAAGATGGTTGCCATCTCACTGGTCCCTACAGGGGACTACAGGGGGACTATGCTTTCATCTTATGAGGGCAAAATGATCATTGAAGATAAGCAAATAATTGCAGGAAATGCCCATGAGATTTGATAATTATTTTGGAATGTATTGGGACCTTCCATTATTAATTTTCCTTACCAGGGACTACAATGCAAATTCCTCATTCACAAACTCCATATCTAAATGAACTAGGTAGGCTAGGCAACACTTAAAGGGGGCCTCTAACACACAACACGTCCACTATACTCTTTTCATACAATAAATAACGAGACAAACTCATAATAGTAGCATACTTACATATTAGGAAAGCTATGGGAATCAATCGTGCCATTGGGATTAATTTGTAATTAGTATACTTAATTAAAACAAACTTCAACCTGGGGTGTGTGGTTGAGTGACAATGACTCATTCACCCTTAACCAATTGTCCGAGGTTCGATCCCTGGTGTTGGGTATGGAAAAACATTAAATCTCTCAGGCCAGCTGTCCCACCCGGCCCTTTGAGGTGTCTACAAATCAGCGGGGGATTAGTCTCTCACTTGTCGAGTGAGGGGATACCTTGAAAATGTATAAAAAAAAACAAACTTCAATTTTTAGATAGCTAGGACTCCTCAACCGGATTAATTATTACTGAATTGTATTAGTTAGCTTCAAGCTTCTCAGTGATATCTTTATTACAAGTCACACAAAAAAACTGAAACATTTTGTGAGTAATTTTCAACAAAATTTCAATAATTTTACCGATGGAACTTCTAATGGAGATATTTTAGTGGCTAAATACCAACGGATTATCCACGGAAATTCCATTGGTAGAATTACCGATGGAATTTCCGTCACAAATCCGTAGCTAATTTTCCCTTCACTAATTTCCCACAGATTTATGATGGAAATTCCATTTCTAATTTTACCAATGGAACTCTGGCAGCTAATTTTTTTGAATCATGTTTCAAAAATAATATAAATAATTAATATTATTTATAAATTTTAATTAAATCAATAAATACACTTATATATAAATTTATAAACTCATTACAAATTTAATTATGAAATTATTAAATAATATGTTCTTTATTACTAATATTATAACGATAAATGAAAAATAATTATAATTTAATGATATACATAACGAAATGATAGTTAAAAATTTTATATTACTGAGTTAAACATATTTTACAATGTGTTAAGTTAAATATAATGTAAAATATATATAAGATCAAATATAATTATAATTGAGGAGTTTAAATATTATGAATACAATAGTTTTCAAATAATATCACAAAGGTTTTATAACTCAACTGGTTAAAAAGCATCCACACACAAGTTGAGAATTTGAGTCTCAACTTCTGAACAAAAAAAGAGAGTCTCAACTCTATCACAATTCAAACCAATTTGTAAGAGTGACATGTGGCGTCGAAGGAGCAGGCAACGAATGATATGCCACATGACATATATTTTTTTCAAAAAAATCCTAACCCAGTTGGATGAATTTCGTCGCTAAATTACCAAGGGAACCAAATTTTCATAAGAAGTTTTACTGATGTTAAACCCATCGGTAAATAATGTTTCTGATGAAAATATTGTCGGCAAATTTCGTCGGCAGTCCGGTATTTTTTTTTTTGACTTATTGCCAAGTACAATTAATTACATTTTTTTATAACGTTTCTAATTAAAGTTTGATGCAATTTTATGTTTCATTTCTCTTGATGTAATTCATGGTTTTTAAAAGATAACTACGTTGGACTTCTTTATTTGCTAACAAATTTAGGCCTTCACAACTTTTTATTGGTTGTATTGAATTGGTTGGAGTTGTGCCCCATTTTAGGAACAAGAATTATAATAGTACTTCTAACTTCTTTTTCTTAGTGGCAATACGATTCAATTTTGGAGGATGAGACTTAATATATGATCATCATATTAAGAATTCTCAAAGGAGAACCTATTTAGTATTTCGTATAATCTAGGCAGGTCAAATTCAATAATAAACAAACACTAAAATGGTAACCCAAAATGAATCTCTTGGCTTGACCTTTTTATTTATCCTATATACAATATATAATTCAATTCACTTATAAATCAATCAAAAGTACCAAGAAAATTAATAATGACTTACTTAATGATTCGAATTGAATCTGATGATGATGATGATGATGACTGAAACAACTATTACCAAACTATAATTAAGTAACCATGAAGGTAAAATTAATAAAATGGTAAGATAACACAAAATAATAATAATAAAGTAACATAAGATCCACCATCTTAATAATATAAAGTAATAACACATGATAATCAAGAACATAATTAAATAGCAGCTCACACAAACACTATAGCTGAAAAAGAAGAGTGGCTAGGATGTAACGACATTTATCATCAACTGAATAAACTGACAGACAGAAAGAGATAATATATATAATAACTATCTCAAAATCAGACACGTGGCTTCATGCGTCCCTCGTTGGCCATTCTGAAAAGATGAGCTTGTGCAGCTGCAGCCTTGTTTGAGGTAAGAGAAGAAGCAAATCTGTCTCTTACTTGTTTGGTAGTGTAAGGGAACTTGTTGTTCACAAGTGAGTTGAGGAAGGAAGCTGTTGCTTCTCTATAAAGAGCTCCATAGCCATCATTTCTTGTGTTACCAAGTGATTCTGGCAAACTCATGCTGGCCCCAAACCCTGGAACGCTACCCACTCCAAACGCGTTTCCTAATGTTCCCCACCACCCTAGCAATCCCCATATAAATCCTGGGTGGTTCCTCCAATAGCTGCAGACATTAGCAAACATTAAGCATTTTCAATATTATTACCAGTTTCTATCAGTCCAAAAAAAAAATGTTATTACCAATTACTCAGAATTGGATCCTCTACTCTACTGGTAAAAAAGATGAATAGGGAAAGCTAAACATGTTTAAACCGTCCAAATTAGATCTTGACTATTTAGATTCGCTACTTATCTTGATGAGAATGGGTCCCAAATCATTGATTTTCTTTTCAATCTAAACATGCATGCATGCATTCATTTGAATTAGGTGCTCATCACAATGATGAGTATCAATGGCTCATCACTTCATCACTTCAGATCAGACCGTGTGTGTAAAATATTAATAGAAAATAAAAATAATATTCTAAATAATTTTCATTATTCTTGAAAAAGAAATAATCTAAAAAAATCTTTAGTTAAAAAATTTTAAATCTAGACAGGTCAAAATTCTATTCGAACTGTGTAGATACAATAAGTTGGTACTGATCATTGTCATAAGCACTGAAAGTGGTGCATGCATGCATGCATTCATGTGATGCAGTGTAAAACATGTTGTACTTACTTGCAGGTGCCACCAATGATGGGAGATGGTGAAGGAAGATAAGGTGGTGAGGGAATGGTTGGGGTTCCTGGATCAATAGGTGTGGTCGGTGGGCTCACAGTGATCGGAGTTGGTGGGCCATATGCACCATAAGGTGTTGGAGGGCCATATGCACCGGAAGGTGTTGGAGGGCCATATGCACTGGAAGGTGTTGGAGGGGTATTTCCGTCATAAGAAGGTGTTGGAGGGGTATTTCCGTCATAAGAAGGAGTTGGAGGAGTATTTCCGTCATAGGAAGGTGTTGGAGGGGTATTTCCGTCATAAGATGGAGTTGGAGGGCAATCAGACGGTGTTGGAGGGGTATTTCCGTCATAGGAAGGTGTTGGGGGGGGATTTCCGTCATAAGAAGGTGTTGGGGGGCTATTTCCGTCGTAAGAAGGTGGTGGTGAGTTGTAGTAACCACCACCTTCTGATGGTGGATTTGATGGTGTGGTTGGGGTTGAAGGAGTTGAAGGGGTTGTTGGGGTTGAAGGTGTTGAAGGGGTTGTTGGGGTTGTAGGAGTTGAAGGGGTTGTTGGGGTGGTCGGAGTAGGATCATATGGTGGTGATCCACCGCAGTTTCCACCGGAGGGAGTTGAAGGGCTTGGGTTATAACTTCCTCCGTGTGATGGGGTTCCATGATGATGATGATGAGATGGAGGACTCTTGTGTGAGCCTGCATCATAAAATAATAGTGAAAATAATTAATGCATGAGTTTGTGAAAGTAAAATATGATAGAGATATTTGCATGTGTGTGTGTGTGTGTGTGTGAGATGGACGCTTGTTTAGTTAGAGCATTACACAGAGAATCTGAGAGACCTGAGGGGGAACTTCCTGAATGAGGATCTGGAGAGTAGTAGTTTTTGTTGTCTTCAATGGAGGTGGTGGTGATGGAAATCACAGGGATTACTAGGTTCTGAGAAATCAAGCAAACCACTAGTGATTGCACTAAGAGAGAAGCATGCTTACTTCTCTTCTCCATCTCTTTCTCTCTTTAGGTTTTTTTGCCAAGAGATTAGAACAAGAAGCTTAGCTTGTAAAATAAAGAAGGGAGGAAGTTGATGAGTGAGGTTTGAGGATTTTTGAATGGGTTTGTAGGGAATATAAATTGTTGGTTCAGAGGGTAGTAAATATTAGCAGGTGAAGTAGTGTGAGGTTAGTTGATGTGTTTCAGACAGCATTTACTCTCACTATTTACTTCCCTGGCATCTCCAATAATTCTTCTTTTTTTAAAAAATTGTGTTTTCCTAAAGTGCACGAAACCTGCATATTGTTCTAGTTGTTTTTCATGGTACGGAGAGTTTTCACCCCTAGAGTTTAATTTCGTCACCATTAGATTCTGAAGTTAAAAGTAGGAGTTCACACCGTTCATGTAATGGTGGTAATAAACTTGAATCTGAATATACCTATATAGGGCTGTTTTACGCGGTATATATTTCATGTCTATACAACGTCTTGCAAGGTCTTAATCTAGCATTAACATAACATGGCAGGAATTTTAGCTCTAATTTATGTTTTTCTTCTATAAGCAATAATGTTATGTCTTTACCTTATTTCATTAGGATTTGTAGTTTAAATTTTTGTCTAATAACTTAATGTAACTAGTGAACGTAACTTTACTCAGTCTTTATGTAATAACTTGTAAACTTAATTATGTAATATGTATTAAGAGGGACGCGTTCCTCTCGTGCTAAATGTAAAAGTTACGTTTTATGTAATAAAAAATTAATGCGAAACTTGATTAGCTTGACCGGTTTGTTTTTTATTTTACCAACTCAACCTGTTTTGCCTCCTAAATTGATTTTTCCTAATCCTTTTTATAATTAAGGCAATAACTGCTTATTCTAGCAGATTGAAGATGATAGTTAAGTAATATATATTAAATAAGTTTTAAATTATTTTTTTCGGAACATAACCTCTTTTAAAATGATGTAACTAAAGATTGCTTAACCTGAAACATAAACATTGATTAATAACAACGGTAAATTAGGGAAAACCAATTGATCATAGTAAACCGCGTCTAGTTGGTGCTTAATACTTATATTATTAAGACTAAGAGGAGCAAGTTCTTTCCCTAAGTATACCCCTATTGTCTTCATATATTATAAATAACATGAACGTCTATAATAGTAATTATATGAGGGATATTTTAGAAAAAAACAACTCCCTTTCGTTACAAACAACTAATAATTTAACTAAGTTTAGGATAGAGCTTAAGGAGGGAATATTGATTCATGAACAACGAACAGTTTCATTTCTTGTATGTCATGTGAAGTACAAGAAATTTGTCTAGTTTTAAAAGAAAACCTATCGATCGAGTACACACACACACACTCCTACTTGTTCAAAATATAAGTTAGAAACTTATTAAGATGTAGTATAGTTTTTCACATTAGGCAAAGTTTGAACTTATATATCGTTTAATGTGTTGTTCTCTTTTTCATTTTTACCCTTAATTAATGATATCTCTTTCTCAAATATTTTCTTTACTCATTCTTTCTCGTGTCTTTTTCTGCACCCCCCCCCCCCAACTCCTCCATAAATAAGTGATTTTCTTAAATAGTTTTCGTCTTTAACTTACTTTTAACCAATTTTTCGATTTAAGTAATTGGCTAATTTTAACTTTTAGTTTAAACCGGAGGAGGTGTGTGTGTGTGTGTGTGTGTTAGATGTCTCTGTCTGAAATCAGGTCTTGCTTCCTGTGGATCATAATTTACTTTGTGCACAAATTAATCTTATTCTTCAATGTAGGAACTTAGAAGTTTAAATTTTCAGTTGTTGGTTCGATCGATGTATCTGACACACTAAGACAGTGAAATCTGCAACATCTTACTCTAAAAAGGCTAATGCATGTTATGTGAATACCACAACAAAGAATTGTCAATTCTCATAATATGGTGTTCTCTGAATAATACTGCTAAAGATGATCTAAAGCAGAGTATATAAAGGGTAATAAATATGAGACATAGACTCTACTTGTATATTCACATTTTCGTGTTTCACTCTTCCCCCAAAAGGCCAAAAGTATAAATACATGATGATAACATGAATGAAGAGATAATTTATGTTACTATCGTCTTTGCATGGTAATAATCAGGTGTGACTAAAACACAGAAAATCAAATTCCATTTTTTGCTTTTTTCTTCCTTGTGTGCGTTGTTGTTGCTGGGAACTTCGAGTCACACACTAAAGACATTGTCCTTAAGAGCTACTCGTATTAGACAATCCCTTAATTAGTTGAACATATTATCACATTCTTAAGGATTAAATGAACTCATCTATAACGATATATTGATATAGGGTTCTAGAACTGATGGAAGATTTGTAATTCAGTGAAGGATACTTAGGATTCATATTCTCTTATCTCTACACTTCTCTAAAATTGTGTCATTCACTAATATTTAATGGTGTCAATTTTCGGAATATTTATATACATTAAAAAGTTGTCACAAAGTGGTGCTTATTGGACTACTATATATGTCTTTTCATTTCAATCCAGTGAATCATACATTTCATTCATAAACCTTAATTTATAAGGATATTACTTCTCAAATATATCTCTTTCATTGACACTCACACACAATTTTACTACAAATGTTATTTTGACCATTGCATTGGTACCTGCAAGAAAAATCTTTACAAATTTGAAACAGAAGCTGCTGTGAAAGGAAAAGGATATTCGTCCTCCATGAACTGCCCATTTCTTACAGATAGACTCTGACTATCATAGTTGGCATCAAAGTTAATAACGTCATCTACCATGATATTTATGTGTGGCCCAGATAATATATTCAGAACTTGTTTCCTAGCTTAAAGAAGTTCGTCTCTTTACCATAAAATTTCTTAGACATCAAGAAACAATTACCAACAAGTTGAAAGAAAAAACTCTTACCAGCAATTTTTAGCTGGAATGGTAAGCAATCTAATTCATAGATCGAAGAAGGAAAACATAGGTTCGAATCCAGGAAAGCGTTTATGTTGGGACAATTGAAATTAAATCATTTATGTTCTAACTCTTGAAAAAATATTTTTCAGTTCAAAGTGGTTTAGAAACATCTTGAATCAATTTTTTTTTTTAAAAAAAACAAGAAATTAAACTATATTGGGGATCACATGATGAGAATTTTGTGTGCATATACTCCTATGTTCGAAATGTTAAGACCGACACATGCAGGTCCCAGGTTATTATGAAGATGTTGAAGGATGATGCACAGCTATAAAGGAAGGTCACAAAAATTCAAAGGGGGAGAGAGAGAGTGACAAATGGCAAAGCGAAGGGAAGTGAGTAATGAGGGAAATGAATAGAGATGACAGAAAGTTGGTGAAGATGCACAGTAATGCAGAAAAATCAGTAAATAGGGGTAGCAATTTGGTGTCCTTCTACTCGACCAAAAAAAAAATTTGGTGTCCTTCTTTGGGGCATGCGAATTAATCTCTCAGCTCTTCCATTGACTTGGTTTTTTGCTTTTAAATAAGAGTGCTAGTTTTTCCACACAATTTTTCATACATATTACCACATACTATAAGATGAGTTATTAGTATAAATAATATTGTGATTTTATATTATACGCTTAAGGGTTTTGTTTGTTTAAACGTGAAGTTTTAAGTTTGAATATATTCCCTCCGTCTATTAATATAGCCTTTTAGACCGAATGTGTGAACACTGAAAAATGAAGTTAAAGTCAATTAAAATTAATAAATTTGTAGAAAATATACATGTTTTTCTTAAAATGCCCTTATATTTGAGTAAGAGAGGAGTAATTAGGAGAAGATGAAAAAACTTAATGGGAGAAATTAATGCATTTGTAAAATGGGGAAAAAGAATTATCTTATGTTACGGGACAGGGGAGTATGTGACTATTGAAAACATACATGCTAGTACAATGATTTTTAAAATTTAATATATATATATATATATATATATATATATATATATATATATATATTCACTCTGGTCTACATTATAAGAGGTAGTTAATCATTTTATACAATAACAAAGAAACATGGAATCATTTATTTTGAACTAAATTAATTAATGTGACTTTTAAGTTTATCTTCATCATATCATCATTTGTATATTATACATACACTCTCCCTCTCTTTACATTTAGTATGCAACTATAAAGATTTTGCAACTTTTAAATGTTATTTATAATGTGCACCAGTGACAAATCAAAAGAGATTTGTATTTTTTTACTTGCTAAAATGAGGAAATTGATATATAAAGATTCAAGAATTTGTTCAATTATACTTTGTTGATTATTCATACTCTTAAGTGGGAATTAGCTTAGGAGTATGATTACTTGACCAAAATTATGTATTAATCAGTGTTGATCAAAATTGACAATATTTTTTCTCCTTCTCTAATTTTACATGTACACGGTCGTAAGAGGAAATTTGGAGGAGCTTTAGGACAACAAAATTTTCAAAGTTAGTGAAAATAAAATGTGTAAAATACCAATAGAGTTTGGTTTAGAATGAAACCAGCACCACAAACACACTTAAAAAAATCTTTATGGTGTTTGGAGAATTTCGAACCAAACTCCATACGCATTTTTGCCCATATTATTTTTACTAACTCCGAAAAACTTAATGTCGACACAAGTTTGGTTTAGAGTGAAACCAACACCACAAACACCTTACTCCAAAAACTTCATATGTGTTTTGACGACTTTGGGTCAATTAAGAAATACTTCACAGTATTTAGTGCACCTTTGACCAAAGTACGTGGATATTTTTGCATATTCACCCTATTTAAAATTGTAACAAATCCATCTTTGAGATCTCGAGTTTAATAATGTCATAGAAGAGACACTTGTGTTCAGAGGAGAAGTCATAAACTAACCCAAAAATATGAGGAGTCAATTATTTGTATAAATAGTAATATGATCTAGAAAAAACGCTGACTGCTAGTTAATATATGAAAAAATCACAACAAATTAAATACCTAACTAACTCCAATATTTGGAAACAAAAGAGTAGTTTATTAAGATTTAGTCTTAAAGTTCCTAATGTGTAAATAAACTTCTGCGTTTAAAGAAAAAATAGATTGAAAAATTAACAAATTTATATTTGTAGATTTTAAATTATAAATAATGTCAAAATATCAATTCGTTCATTTAACTTCACATAATGGTTTCCCTTTTTCCCTTAACTTTGAAAAACACGTTTTCAATCCTTCAAAGCTAATATTGTTAGTTTCAAATAATAGCGTTTTTAACAATAATTGTTGATTCAAAAGTTAAACTTAATATGTCAACAATTTTGAGAGTTTTTTCGCTTTTGAAATCTCAATATCAATAACTTTTTTTTTGTAATTAGATTTAGGGGAAAAGGACTAGAAACCATTTTCAAAAGTTGAAAGATGAGAATAAAACATTGTATGAAGTTAAAGGACTAAATGTATAGTTAAATATTTTAGTTCTGATATTGTTATTTATTTTAACTTTCTTTTACTAAATTCAACATTTTATAAAAAGAAGTTTTAAATTGAAGGAAGAGGTTAATTAAGCTAATATTCCGTGTACAGAGGTGATCTTGACTCAGCTAATATTCTAGTTTTTTTCGGTCGAAATAGCAATAATGTACGTGTTATAAGTTTAGACTGTAAATGTATATTTCCGCTTTATGTCTAACATTTTTGTTTTAATTAATTATTTTTAACAGAGTTCTGTACTATCATTTCTATTTCTATATATGATGAGTAACTTTCTAGTTAAATGTGAGGAAAGAACTATTAAGAAAAGAAAGTATCAAGATTGAATTAAATGACGTGGGAGATCATTTCTTTTTTGATTCAAAAGGAGCAAGCACTAACGACTTGAGGTTACAAGCGGGATCGAACCCGCAACCTCCCACCTAAATGAGAGATATCATACCACTAGGCTACAAGGCCCTTGGTCGTGGGAGATCATTTCTATTTCTATATATGATGAGTAACTTTCTAATTAAATGTGGGGAAAGAACTATTAAGAAAAGAAAATATCAAGATTGAATTAAATGACGAGGGAGGTCATCTACCTTTTTCTAATTTTGTCTTTATCTATAAATGGAAAAGAATTGAATGATTGCTATGATGCTGGTGACACAATTAGTTTTGTAATTTATAGATATTCAAGGAATATGATTGTGTCAAAGAAATAGATATAAATGGAAGAAAAAGGGCTGAGAAAATGGCAAAAAATTAAAGGACTGAAAAAGATAAAGGTGGTTTTTTTATCACAAAGATAAAGGTGGTTGAACAATTTATAAAGGTGACAAATGTAGCAATTTCACCAAAAAAATGTAGCAATTAATTATAAGATCAGGGAAGTTCATTTCGTTTGAATTTGGATTTTATGATGAAAAAAATAATATTTTATCAGAGGACTATTGAAAAGATTTAGCGAAAATTAATTTGAGATCCCTCACAAAGGACTTAATACTAGAAAAGTCTCAAAAGTTGAAAATATTAATGTAGGGTCCCAAGGGACCTCACTTTAATATACCTGAAAAGTGAAAAGACAGTTTTGTCCCTCCTCCTCCTTCTTCCCCACTCCTCCATTCTCTCTCTTCTCCCTCCTCCTTCTTCTTCCCCACTCCTCCTCCCCTCCCCCGCCGCCGCCCGGGGGTGCCCGGTGAAGGCGGTGGCCGGGATGTTGCGGCGGCAGCGGCCATGGCGGGGGGAGGCGGCGGCGGGGGAAGGGAGGAGGAGTGGGGAAGAAGAAGGAGGAGGGAGAAGAGAGAGAATGGAGGAGTAGGGAAGAAGAAGGAGTAGGGGCAAATCAGGGGTTAGTGGCGTTGAAATTCGAGACAATATAGGTATGTCACGTGTGAAGCAAACGCCACAAAACATGACGTGACAAGCTGAAAAAACGCCACAAATAGCGCCATACGCCACACAAAAAAAGTAGGTGCTTATGTCGCGTATGGACCTGGTCCAAACGCGACATACACCATACGCGACATAATTTCTTTTAAAGTTGGTGCCCATGCGTGACATACACCATACACCATACGCGACACAATATGCTAAATTTTTTTATGCACTCGCGGGAAATTTAAATTTTTACCCAAATCAAATTTTAATTTTATTTTTCTGGTTCTAAAATGTTTTTATTGTAATATGTATAATTTTTTAGGGGTCCTTTATTGGAATTTGACACTTTATTGTGTTACTAAATAGTTACCCAAATCAAATTTTAATTTTATTTTTGTGGTTCTAAAATGTTTTTATTCTAATGATAGTGGGTAGGAAGAAAGATGAAGATGGTAAAGGAAATAAATCAAATGAGGTGAATATGGAGATTTTAGAAGTGAGTTTATATAGGAAGAAATAATGATAGTGGGTAGGAAGAAATATGGAGATGGTAAAGGAAATAAATGAAATGAGGTGAATATGGAGATTTTAGAAGTGAGTTTATATAGGGGAATTTTTGGCGGGAAAATTTCACTCTATGCACTTGTCACGTATGATATATGTCACGCATGAAGACATGTGGCGTATGACCATATTAAACATGCATCACAATGTCACGCATGAACCTTTTGTGGCGTATGGTATATGTGGCGCATGACCATGGTCATATGCTACATAACCCACCTCTCGAGGTGGGTTATGTAACGTATGGCCAGCGCCATACGTGACATAACCCACCTCGTGGTGGGTTATGTGACTTATGTCACGTATGGCCCTTCCATACGTGACATAAGTCACATACCCACCTTGAGGTGGGTTATGTGATTTATGTCACGTATGGAAGGGCCATACGTGACATAAGTCACATAACCCCCACCTCGAGAGGTGGGTCATGTGACGTATGGCCCTGTCATACGTTACATAACCCACATGTGTTTATATGCATGTGTCACGCATGAATTTATTTTGCTGCGTTTTTAGTACGTGACAAACCATGAAAGAAATGAAAAATGAATAAATATATTCCTTTGTCGCGCGCAAACATCTCCATACGCAACAAATATAAGCAAATGCAGTGTATGTCACGTTTGGGAGATTTCATGCGTGACAAACATAGATTGTTTTGTCACTCTTGCCCCATGCGCTACATACCCCACGTGACTAGCTTACTCTTTTCTTGTAGTGTTTTCACTTTTCAAATATATTAAAGTGTGGTCCCTTGGGACCCTACATTAATATTTTCAACTTTTGGGACTTTTCTAGTATTAAGTCCCTTGTGAGGGATCTCAAATTAATTTTCCCAAAGATTTAACTATTTTATAAGATCTTGATAGGAGTTGATCTTTTTAAAGAAACAGTACCCTATGTCATTAAATTTTTATTTTCATAGTTATCAAATATGTTTAGCTAATTGTCAAATGACATTCCCCGGCGCGGCATCGTTTAATTGTTTACCGGCTTTGTTTTTACAATAAAAAACTGCAGAGAATTGGATGCGATAAGTATGACCCTTTAGTTGAAATTAATTAAAATTACATATAATTAGAGCAATAATGTATTTTCAAACAAAAGTAATGATCTACTGATATTTCGTAATCTTCATCCATCCAGCATTATCAACCCAATCCACCTTCTTAAGAGCTGGAATTGTGAGACCGCCGGATTTCTTGGGATTTTGCGGCAGGTTAAACTCTTTTCTTCCTTGCCCTATTAATACTTAGTTGACTTTGAATATCTTTTTGTCTAAATTATCTGATTCATAGTACTGTAGTTAGTACTTAGTAGTTACCCTTCTGTCTTAAATTTACGAGCTTGTTTGAGATTTGTCTTGATAATAAATAGGGTTAATACAATTTTACTTTATTTAACTTTTAGTCAATTTTTTTATTTTTATTCTTAAACTTTGAAATTGGTGATTTTATTCCTTGACCCTCAAATCACTTTTTGTTTTGATTCACAAACTTAAAATAAATGATTTTGATCTCTAAACTTTAGTCTCCAAACCTTATAATAGATAGTTTTATAATACATATATAAGATGGTTTTACTCCCTGAACTTTTGGTCAATTTGGTCATGGTCCTTGTGTTTTAAAGTTTTTTTTAAAAATTCATGGACCAAGACCGAAATTGACCGAAAATTAAGGGATTAAAACCTTTGATTTTAAAGTTAATGGACGAAAACTAAAATTGGCCAAGAGACCAATGATTAGAACCATCGATTTTAGCCAAGCTAGTTATGGTATATGTGCCATAACACATAGTAAAGGCATATCATAATCAAAAAAGAACCACCGATTTTAAAGTTTAAGAACTACCACTTAAAATTGACTGAAAGTTCAAGAGCCAAAAGTTATGTTACCACGCTCACACACTTCAAATCTTTCCATCGACAAAGAAATATCTCCATACCTACTTTTATAATAGAACTTTTATTTACAGACATTTCTAATATTATAGTTTTATAATTTTTATGTATTTGGAAATGGGTCTAAATTTAAGAATTTTATTTACATAAAAACTCGAAATTTTAGGCCTATAAGTGTAAGACTAATATCGTGGGGTTATCTGCACAGATTTCGAAGGTTAGAGAGTTTTATTAATAGGTTTTAATAAAGGTCGAGAAGACTACCTTCACATATATAATTAGAAGTTTAGGGAAGTGTATATAATTCAGTCTATTTTTTTTAGGGAAGTGTATATAATTCAGTCTATTTTTTTATTATATAATTCAGTCTACAATTTATTAAGGTAAACGTGCGTTATAATGTATCAAAATACTATACACAAATACGCGACATATCATTTTATTAAGTCATTTTTAGTTTAGGGCTTAATGCGCGCTTCCATTTTATCAATTAGAATAGAATACTATTTCAATGGAGCCGTCAGAATCTGCATGCACCGTCTTTTTTTGGAGGAATATTTTAGAGACCTTATGATAATATTACGTGTGATTCTCTTGGAACATGAACCTGCCAGCTAGTATTTTCCAAGAAATTAATTCATTGGGCAACTTATTTGGCTACACTTAGATACTAGTACTGACCATATATGTACTAATACAAATAGATGTGGAGCTGATCAAGTCTCACATTAACTTTCTAAACATGAAACCCAATTACGTGCATTTAGTAGCATCAATTATACTTCATGGCAAAAAAAAGTAGCATCAAGTAATAATATGTGTTACAAAAATGTTGTTAAACTCGTAAGTTTATGTAAATTCATGAAAAGAATGTAAAATCGGATCGTACACTCTAATAATAGATTTATATTTATTAATAAATACATATTTTTGTAATATAATTAAATAAGAAACAAAAAAAAAACAATAATAGTTTGACTTGAATATATTTTTAATATGAAGTTTATATGAATATCAACATTATATTCATATACTTTATCAAATTAAATAAAGGAATTTCTATGATAAACAGAAATAAAGGAATTTCTATGAAATTTATTTAGAAGGCTAAAATATGCTTTTGGTCCCTTAAGTTTGCACAAAGTCATTTTTGGTCCCTTAACTTTGAAAAGTGTGTTTTTGGTCCCTTAATTTTGGAGAAAGTGTGTTTTTGGTCCCTTAGCTTTGAAAATTGTGTTTTTTGCCCTTTAACTTTGGATAAAGTAATGTTTTTAGTCCTTTGAAAAAAAGGATAAAAATGTTTTAGTCCCTTCCTTTTCAAAATTAATGGACTAAAACATGACTTTTTGCAAACTTAAGGGACCGAAAACATACTTCAACCGAATTTAAAAGGACTAAAAACACACTTTTCAAAGTTAAAGGACTAAAAAGATGACTTTGTCCAAAATTAAGGGACCAAAAACACACTTTTCAAAGTTAAGGGACCAAAACATGATTTTCTCCAAAGTTAAGGGACCAAAAACATACTTTAGCCTATTTAGAAATACATTGAATATGGTCAAAAAATAATTATCATGAAATTATAGCAAGTTAAAATATTTTTCTGCAAAGTACAAATGTAGAAACGATAAATTCGTCTAGGAAACTTGTGAGTTTTTATCAAGTTTCTAGATAGTACGAATTTAAATGACTCATAACACGTTTTAGTTAGATATAACAACTTACGAATTCGACAATAATGATAAAAAAATATAAGTTGTTATGAATATTGTGATTATATGGATGTCCATACCACCACAAACTCTTGGCTTTTCCTTTTCTCAATAACCTCTCTAATGAAGTGCGTTGAAGAGTTGTTATTGTCATAATTCAATGGTTACAATATTGACACTTTATGAGTATTGAATTTGTCATTTACTTTCTTGTAACTTAGTTGAGGTTGGTGGCCTATAAATAAGAGGCATTGTACTACATGTGTTGTATTCATAGATGAATAAAGATTTCTCTCATTTCTCTCCAAAATTCCTCTTCTAATATTCTCTCTTCTTCATCACTAACATTTATTACTTCTTCTTCTTCTTCTTCTCAAGCTTCTAAATTTTCTTATTTTCATAACAAGTTATCAGCATGAGTTTGCTCCAAAATTAAGGTATGTTCTTTACATTTGTTTAAGTGTTGTTGATCATACTCACACATATACTACTCATATATCATATTACTTATATACTCTTATATATTACTAACACACGTGATAATACACACACATATACTCTTATATATATATATATATATATATATATATATATATATATATTATATTACTTATATATATAATACTACTCAATATATATATACACTCTTATATATATATTACTATTATATTATATTATATATATATATATATATATATATATATATATATATATATATATATATATATATATATGTTTATTTATTTATTTTATTCCTCACATCATATCCTTACCCCTTTCGGAGGGTTAGAGAGGCTGTCACAATGAATTCAAATGGTCGGTTCACCGCCTGTAATTCATACGCCCTTTAATTTCTCACGAAAATTCCCGTTGTGCATATTTAAGTTTAATGTTTTGCATTTATATATATGAATTCGATTGGTCGGTTCACCGCCTGTAATTCATATATTATTTTGCCATTTTAATATTTTGTTATTTATGTCTATTATTTTTATATTTGATTCATATTATTCTAGTTATAATTTTTTTTATATCATTTACTCTTATATTATTTCTATTTAATTTTCAATTTATCATAATGTCATTTTATCCAATGGCTTGAAGCCATGACACTCCCAAATTTGTTTTATTAGATGACCTAAAGTCTCATCACTTTGATAAAGATTGCTAGTATAAGACCATATTATGGCAAAAAGGGGCATGAAAAAGAGGAGTAAAAATTTGATGTTATGATGCTCAAAATATTATTATCTAGCCTTGAAGGCCAATGATGAGAAATGACTTAAGTGACAATGACTTAAGCATCAAGTGACATCAAATAGTTTTATATCTTTGGAAGATATTTGACGTGGTCTTAAAGACAAATATTATGAGAAAATGTGAAAATATGACCAGAATTCATATAAAAAAAAGAAAATTTTACAAAATAATGAGATGTCATAAGAATAAGTATATGACCAGAAGTCATATGAAAAATAAAATCTACACAATGACTAGATGTCATAATATGAATAAGTATGTATCAATTTATGATTATGATACAAATAAATGAAATATCTATAACCCCCAAAGGGTCATTGTTGTAAAGCATAAAAAAAATATTGATAACCTCCGAAGGGTCATTGTTGTAAGGCATAAGAAAAATTGATGATCCCCTAAGGATCATCGATGTTTATTTTAAGTTATAATTTAATGTTGTTATTTATTTCATTATTAAGGTTATTTACATATTGCATATATCCTAGATTATACTTTCATTATATGACATTTTATATATTTTCTTCCTTGATGATATTATTATTTCATTTGATGTGATTAATTTGAGGGAGAAATACGTTAAAAAAAAGTCTTGAAGACTGATTAGCATATTTTGCTATAATCACACATGAGTGATAACCATGTTGTGGATTAAAGACACCAACATTTGGTGATATAAAAATATAAGATTTTGATGATAAGTCTATATGACTAAGAAGTTATAGTCAATGAAAGCAAGTAATACAATGGTATGGTCCTGAAGACCAATCAATATTTGGAAATATTAATAATATGAAAAATGAATGCGAGAAATATAGTGATAATTATTTGTGAATTTTCAATAAGAATGTTCTTTACTATTATTATTTAAATTTATTGTTGTTCAAATTTATTGTGATTAATTTGTGAAAGAGAAATAACTATATTTATTATTTGATATTGTTATAGTAATAAGTGTGAAAAATGATATATGAAATCAAATACCAAAAGTCATAATTGAGTTTGCATTGGAGATAAACTATGCTATAGGAGACCTTTTCCACTATAATTTATTGACCAGGTTTGGAGAATTTTATGACTTATTTTTCAATGGCTTATGATTGACAAAGTGTTCAATTTTATTATTGAATTCTCCAACAATTCTACCCATATTACTTTCATATGAATTTCTTGCATTTGAATATTTATGATTTCTTTTTACCTTATTGTTTAAGGGCATGAAAATTATTTGTTAATATGACTCATTGACAATGAAAATAGAAATTATTTGTTATCAAGTATATTATATTTTATTAATAAAAATAATTAAATGGCTTTGAATAATACTATTGTAAGTTCTATACATTTTATCATGATGTTGATATGAATATTAGATTAAATTGATTTTATGTGAAATTTTGTTGAGTAAAAGTTATATGATTATCAAAATGTTCTATGATTATGATTATCTCATATTGTAATTGAGTAAAAAAAATATTTGATTTATGCAAAAACTCACTAAGAAAGGTGGTGGTGATATTGGTTTATGTGATGAAAGTAGAATTTATGGATGCTTAATAGAAACATGGGTATTTAATTAGATTGAAAAAAATTGAAAATTTCTTATAGTCATTGATTCTTTAGCATTATAATTTGTTTTTGAGTTTCTATTGAATTAATGTTATTTATTTTATGATAACCCTCCATTTTTGTGATCATTATGGGTTTTCATTAGATCTCTTCATATTTCTTTACATAGAGAAAACTTTGAACAATTCATACTTTAACCATCATATGAAGCAATTGAAGAGAATTATTGATAATGAAATATAGATGAATGCAATAATTTCATGTAGTTCTTGGATAATTCTTGATGAAAATCAAGACTCATATTTTGATACTACGACTTTAGTCCATATGCATAAGAAAAAAGAAAAAGAACTTTGGTTCATCCAGACTATGAAAGAGAAATAAAAATTTCAATTGGATTGAAATCCAAATTTGTATGTGAGTAAGTAAATTTGTTACCTTCCACATGAAATGTTGGTTATTATATTACTAAAGTTGTCTTTGAATTATATGAATATGTTGTTTATCGGTGTGACTACTCACACTTGAGGGGGAGATTATTGGAGTATAAGTGTGAGTTAAATGTTCAACACATACATAGTCAAATCTCCCAAAATATGGAACAATGGATGTCATATACTATGATACTCTATAATATGAAAGTTGAAAAGTTCAATGTTGGTTACAATATGTTACAGTAAACCAGAAGTTTGCTGATCTGAATACATTTATTGTTGGCTTGACTTGTTTGATCATCCAAGTCAAATATATGACATCCATAGAAGAACCTTCTTCCAAAAGAGTTATGTTGTGCTGCTTGTTCTCAAATATTTATATTGAAAATATCACTGGTTGTGATTTGGAATAGATCTATATTTCTGGAAATATATCATACTGATGGGCCCATTCAAATAACATGTAAACCAAATAAGTATATATACAATAAATTTGATAGATGCATCTACAAGATGGTTACATGTGACATTATATATTAGATTGCAACCTGAAGTTTGTAGCATTGTCTAAATAAGACATTATATTGAGTGCACAATTTCCAGATTATATGATCAAACAATCGTAGTTTAAAGCCTCCATGAATAGCTATATCAATGTTTATGAGAACATTATTTTTATTTCATTATTATGTTGCAGCACTTATTAACTTTAAGCCAACAAAATTCTCCCAGTAAAATCGGCTTTTGGTCAGGAGCCAGATAATTTCCATCTAAAGAGTTTTAATGTGCTCTGCAAATGCATAATAGAGTTTGAATGTGCTCTGCAAATGCATAATAATCCACCACAATGTCACAATGTGCATAGATGGATAATTATACAAAGTTGATAAAATTGTTGGATAAGTAACTCCTTCATGTTTCTAAATGGATAATGTTTCAAACAGAAACAAATCAATTTAGGAGACTTACACCACATGATTATTTGTTATTCAACATTTAACTAAAGTTATGCAAATATGAGGGGGAGAAATTGTGTAGCTGGAAAGAAAATTCATTGAATGCATTATGATTATAAAATGTAGATCCTCAAATGTAGCAGAATGTACCAGAAGTTCATCAAATTTTGCATTCCTAATATAATACAAAGTGTATGAACAGAAGTTCATCAGATTTTGAATTCATGTAATATTACAAAGTGTATGCCAGATATAATTACTGACCCAAATGAGAATTATTGAATCTCATATATTCCAGCTAAAAATGCTCCTATAAATGTGACATGCCTGAAACATGATAAAATCAATCGATTCCAAATGTAAATACTTTATATAAATAGGAGTTTATAAGTATGATGATCATATTGGGGAGGCAGACATTCAAGAAGAGTGCCAAGACATAACTAATTGAAAAACCTCAAAGGGGGTATAGGTACCTAGAAAAACAAGGAGATCTCAATAAGTTATGTCACCAATGGAATCGAAAGGAATAAAGTAGTCGACAAGAATTTTGATAATGATATCACGTGATTGAATGAGGATCTTACACATAGATATGTCATGAGAAGTAGACATAAACATGATTGGCCAAAAGAAAATGAAAAGAAGTGAAACTTTGAAAATGTTTCAAAATACGAAAATTATGGGCTGGAAGCTCGAAAGTTCCAAATTCAGAAATATAAAGTTATTGTGGGATATAAATACTTGTGTGAAATATAGCTTATAACAAAGCTTATAAAGATTGTCATAAGACGTATTATTTTGTGGTGGATACAAGTATGCTACTGATAAACTCCATAATTTCACAGATTTTCATCTCTATTTCCTTCTAGTTCACACTCTTTTTGATGATACATAGACAACAAAACACACAAATACCAATAGAAAGTGATGCAAATAAGAAATCATTCATTTGTGTGAAATTTGGAGTTTAATGATTGTATATGTGAGACATAGAAACTCTTCAACCCTCTTTCTAGCTTGTGTAGGAAGAGGTGGACAGGTGTTAGAAGCTCTAGAAACCCAAGTGCTACAACAAAAGAGGAAAAAGGAGCAAGGAAAAGCCAATTTTCAATCTTAGAGAAGCTACACGCCAGTGGCGCGCCAACTGGCGAGCCGCTGGCGAGCCACAAAGCCAACTGGCAAGCCAGCGGCATGTAGTCTCTGGAATCTCGCCAGTGGCACGCCAGCTGGCGAGCAACTGGCGAGAGCACGTCACTGCTGCGCGTTTCAGCCAAAATTCTCAGCATATAAAAGGGAAAAATTAGGGCATTTGAAGGCAGACTGGAAAAGACGACTTGGCACACCTCTAGGGCACATTTTGGAGTCTTGAAGAGCTTGAAGATCACTGGGAAAACTTGGGATTCAAGTGGGAAGCTTAGAGAGATTTGAGCTTTCTTCATTTGTGGTTGTATATCTTCTTCCCTCTTCTTCATATCTCTTCAATGAACTCCTTCATAGTTTTAGGGTTTGTTTTATTTACATTTATGTGTAACTAAAACCCTAATCTAGGGTTGTTATGAACCTATTTATATTTTCAAATTTTATTTGTCTGACAGTATATGAAAAGAAAAAGTGCATCAATACTAGTATATATCCCACTTGATGATGAAATTTACATGAAATTCTTGAATTATGGAAAAAATGCCAGAAGCATATATTAGAAATCAAACAAAATATTTTGTCATTTAGAAAACAAGATTTTGCTCCCGTGCGTTGCACGGATGGCGTTATGTTGAAAAACTCTATCTATTTGTTTTTTTCATTGACATTGATCAAATGTAATCTGGATAATAAGATGATTAATGTGAGGAAGCACAAAAGGATTGACATATTATATGTAGCTTTGTATCTGGTAGATAAGTTTTGCTTGCATACAGAAAACAGAGCAGAAAATGAAATGAAGACAACATCATGTAAAACTATCAATACTGCCGTTTTATAATTACACTGCTAAATAACAGCAGTACAGACATACACAAAAGAATGACCATGTTCAATAGGTGCAGTCAAGATTACTATTTTGGCTTACCAATGTCTAAGATGTTATGCTGTCTTGCAAACATTAGTGAGCCAAAACAGGACCATTGTACCTATATTGATTAACCAAAAACTAAGCCAATGTTGGAATTATCAATTGGCCAAAAAGGACTATTGTAGGTTGTCCTTACTGCAAACTGGTATACAGACAACAACAAAATACTTTGGAGACCCCAAAAACGTGCATAGAGTAACAGAACAACAATAGTATGCAGCCATTTCTAAGATGCCATGCGAACATTGGAAAAAACTTCGTGGTAAACAACATTGGTTGTAGTAGTCCCTTGTTCTTCTTGATCCAGCCCCAACACAATTTTTAATCCTTCAACACTTTTAACTCTTGAAAGAGCTACATATAACTGACCATGGGTAAAAACAGGTTTTGCCAAATAAAGACCTACCTTTTTCAGAGATTGTCCTTGGCTTTTGTTAATGGTCATTGCAAATGATAGGATTATCGGGAATTGACCTGGCAGGAGTGCACACATATGATCATTAATCTGGGCCACCATTTGTATGGTTGGTGCAAGAATTGCACGATCATTAAAGTATGTGTTTGTGGTAGAATTTGAAATTAAGTTGTCACATGTCCACTTCACAATAGCATCAACTGGATCCTGATCATATGGCAGCAGTAATTCTTTAGAACTTGAATGGTGGAGACTCCATCTATGGTAGAACCAATCTGTGCACCTGCGAAAGTAGGATTGCAGATCTCTACTTCTCTTCCACATTGAAACAGGCAAGCAAAACGGTCCCTCTGGTCTTCAGAGATCAGCCGAAAGACCATGGTGGTCCCCTGAAAATGCAAAGGCAAACTCAGTAAGGCATTGTAAGTAAGTGACAAACTAACATAAGAGAGGTAACCAAAAACCTTTTGCACCTGTTCGTCATACACGACAATGTCCAACGACAGTAATTCTTTCATGGGAGTTCGATTGAGGCCAATGGAACGCATTATCTCTCGTTTGAATGGTCTATCAAACTTGACCTTGACCATGAACCCTCTTAAGGTTGGGTTGATTTGGGAAAGAGGAAGGCAGCGCAGGTCATCATCCATTTTCTTTTGACAGTAGATGTTGTGTGTATTTCTCTAGAAGGATGTACCTGTAGAGAGACTCAAAGACGATGGGGTTTTTTTTATATATAAGGGTTGCAAAGTAAAGATGTCATTTCATATAAGCCCATTAAAGGTGTCAACCCTATAAATATAACCAATAAAAAATACAGTCCACCAGAAATCATGCAGACAAAAAGCCCATTATCCCATTAGTACATCATACATTAGGCCACATTACACACAACAGTAGAATCCAACCAAACACACATATTGTCAAGATCCAAAATGAAACAAAGCACAGATAGAGTTCAACTAACAGGATGACACCAAAAGTCCAAGTAACAGATTAATGACAAAGCAAGAGTCCACACTACAACACAGTGATCTTCACATATCAACATGGTTGAAAGCAAGCATATCCTCCTTCACATCTTGAACGGCAGGCGTAGGAGGATCAATGTATATGTCAGAGGCATAACTGAATGATGTCACAACCTGTGCACCTGCGAAGTCAATTATCATTTTGTTTAACTACAATGACCATATAATCACTTGCATACATGTCCATATTAAAAAGTGGCTCATTCTTTACCTGAACGATAAGGTTGATCCAGTTGAACATATCGAAGGTGCACAAAAGAAGGATTTGTGGAGCTTCTCTCAGGTTGTATGAGACGGGAAATTAAATCAACCCAGGTACCACGTAAAATGCAGAACACACATGTACCCTTATGCCTATAGAAAATGGTTATGCATTAGTTGGAATGAACAATAAAACTTAAACAAAGGGACGAACGCTTTTAGTGACATTACTAACCATACTTCATGGTAGAGGCCGAGTTGTAAACGGAGTTCAGGGTCCCATTCACGATCTGACCTCTTGTTAATTGTCGGCACTGAAACCCTTGCAAAGCCAACAATGTCTCCAAGAAACAGGTAGTGTTATTCTATGTTCTTTGCTGGGAAAAGTCTCAAATGAAGCACTCTATGCAGAAGATAAAACGGACTTACCAAATAAACCCGTAGGGGTCACCTTTCGCAGAGCCAAATGCACAGATGAAACGATTTTGTAAGGGATCGGAGGGAAGACACTTGTTATTGGATCCATCCTCGTTGCATTATAAGCCATAAGGTGGTATTCGTCATGCACACCGTGGCCTCCCTCCTCCACCGCAGGATCTAACAGCTCAACCTCTCTCCCAGGCTGAAACAACCACCCAAACCGGTCTCTCAGGTTTTCAGAAATCAGCCGTAAGACCATCGACGTTCCCTGTAACACGCAATACACAAATTTTGAAGCATCGACTCAAGGTAAGACACACAAATCGACCAACAAAAACGTCACCTCTTCATCATATAGGACCACATCGAGAGACAATAACTCTTTCATCGAAGTTCGATTAAGGCCGATGGAGCGCATGATCTCCCTTTTGAATGGCCGATCGAACTTCACCTTCACCTTGAAACCTTCAAGAAGCGGATTGATTTGAGAGAGAGTCATCAAGTCCAGATGCGCCATTTTGGGATCTGTTTCCAGGAGCACCAGAGATGGAAGCTCTGCCAAAGGTGAAGTTCTCTTTGCTTCCTGCGGTGAGGTAAGGTATGGAGAGGCAAACTCTTTTTTATGGTGTTAAAAAAACTGGGTCCCATTTTGCCTATTTGAACTTGTAATTGGTGGCACAAAGCTATGCAGAGATAAACTCTGTTAGAAAATGGGGCCCACTATGTCTATTTGAATTTCAAAATTATATATCCCACTTGATGATGAAATTTACATGAAATTCTTGAATTATGGAAAAAATGCCAGAAGCATATATTAGAAATCAAACAAAATATTTTGTCATTTAGAAAATATATAAGTTATATATAGAGGACTCATAGTTTTATTGCTCTTACATATCACAATTTGTAGATGAATTTAGATGTTGCAGGTTCACAAATTGACAATGACTTTGGATAAATATGTGGATGAAAAGTATATCATGGAGATATGTTAGAGGAATACATTTTTTGCAGGATTTGTGATGATAATATGATTCAGTCAAATAAAGATATGTTTAAATAGCTTTGGAAGGAACACGATCAATTACTCAATGGAGACAAAAGTGTGTTGTCATGAGGGGGAGTAAAATTGACCTTATTATGCAAGAAATTGAAAGTGATTCTATTTTCAAGGGGAGATAGTATCATGTTGTACTCTTTTTTCCTTAACCAAGGTTTTGTCCCAATGGGTTTTCCTGGTAAGATTTTTAACGAGACAACATTGATAATTATTGTGTACTCTTTTTCCTTCACTGAGTTTTTATCCCAATGGGTTTTTCTTAGTAAGGTTTTAATGAGGCACAATAATATTTGTTATGGACATCCAAGGGGGAGTGTTATGAATATTGTGATTATATGAATGTCCATACCACCACAAACTCTTGGCTTTTCCTTTTCTCAATAACCTCTCTAATGAAGTGTGTTGAAGAGTTGTTATTGTCATAATTCAAGGGTTACAATATTGACACTTTATGAGGATTGAATTTGTCATTTACTTTCTTGTAACTTAGTTGAGGTTGGTGGCCTATAAATAAGAGGCATTGTACTACATGTGTTGTATCCATAGATGAATAAAGATTTCTGTCATTTCTCTCCAAAATTCCTCTTCTAATATTCTCTCTTCTTCATCACTAACATTTGCTTCTTCTTCTTCTTCTTCTTCTCAAGCTTCTAAATTTTCTTATTTTCATAACATAAGTCACTTTATATAGTTTATACTAATCCATATATATATATATATATATATATATATATATATATATATATATATATATATATATATATATCCATAAAAACGGTTTACATCATGGGAATGTTAATTATAGGCCCATGAAAGACATTACATCAAGACCAAGCCCAACAAAATCTCAAATTAAACTGAGGTTCTTTGGACGTTGATTGAATTAATTCCCAAATGAAAAAGACCTTTTTGCCCAATTGTTTTATAACCAGCTGGAAAAAAACTTATGAGCGTTGCTAGAATATTATTATGTGTACCCCAAACATTGCCATTTGATGGCCAAATATAACTTAAAACAACCAATAATTGGTAGTTGGTTGAGCTGATATGTGAGTTAATTAGCAGACATTAATTTATTAATTAGGTTTTTTGGTAATTTTTGACCTGAAAGTAACTACAAAAGTGCATTTGTTATTTGGAAATTTTCAAAAGAGCATTTTCCGCCATAAGTAATTAATTAAAACATAATTGTAATGCCCTTTTCTGTTAAATATATTAATAGTGAACGTCAAATTTCAAATTGTCAATGTTAATTTTTAAATTGATAAGACAAGTTTACTCTTTTTCTGATACTTTTGGGTGAAAATGCTCTTTGAAAAACTTCCGGAGAATCAAGACACTTTTGTGATGGTTACTTCTAAGGAAAAAAATACCTTCATCTTAATGATAAACATACACCTGCTATTTTAAATCTCTTAATTCATGAAAAAAGTTCTTCATAACTTTTGTAAGTAAAACTTATTCTCCCACTCAACAGACATATTAAGGTTTAATTATATAAAAACACTGAATTTTAGTCGTAGTACATTGATTCTTTGTAAGGCATGTTATTATACCTTAATAAATCACTGTACAATATATAGTGCAAAATTGAAAATTGTAATTTGAACTAAATCTTATATTAACTACTCCCTAGCAGGTGCCGCGTATTACTAAAATTAGAATTAGAATGTGTGACAAAAAAGGGTCAAAAAGCTAAGCATTTTTACCAACTAACTGTTAGCGAAGTAGCAGTAGCTGAATTACCAATGGACATTTTATCCAGAGGCAAAATAGTCAAAATTGTCTATATTATAGATGTTGATCTTTGTTGCCACATATAGCGCTCATCTGTCCATGATTTTGGCTATAAACTAACGATCAAGTCTATAAAATAGACAATTTTAACTATTTTGTCTAGGGATAGAAGGTCCATTTGAAATTCTCACTACAAGAATAACTTATGAGTATGGTTTCGATTTGTGTGTTTCTGTTTAAGCAACCGTTGTTACTTTGCTAACCGTTTGTTGATAAAATGCTTTTTAACCCCCCCCCCCTCCCCTCCAAAAATGAATTATAGTAGAATAATCTACTAACTATATATTTGTTGATCAGCAGTGAAAATCTGCATGCACCGTATTTTCCCTAATGAATATTTGATTGACATTATGATAATAATATTACCAAACGCGGCCTCAGTCGTTATTGTTTCCTTGTAGACAACTCCACCGTCTCCTTCAAATTATTTATTCATTAAAAATGATTAGGACGGTTTGTGACTTCAAGAAACGGTTGACCTTGTGATCAGAATCAACTATGGCTTTGACAATTCCTTCTTCCTACACAATAATAATAATTAAATCAACCAAGTATTCCTATAAATACTTGAAGCCACATATGCTAGTTCCTCATCAAGACAAACGAAAATAAATATCCCCCTCACAACTTCACTACCAATGTCTATTATAGTGTTGATATATTCTGATCTCACCATGTGGGGCCTCTTCATCCTACTCTTCATTGCATTTGCTTCTTTCAGTTTCTTGAGGCGCAAGCAAAGCCATGGGAGAAAGAAACATACCATAATGACACCACTTCCACCAGGTGAAATGGGGCTCCCATGGATAGGAGAGACTATGGAGTTCTTCAATGCACAAAAAAATAACAAATTGTATGAGGAATTTGTGCAACCTCGGAAAGCGAAACACGGGAAGATCTTCAAAACAAGGCTCATGGGATCACCAACTGTGATAGTGAATGGATCAGAAGCCAACAAGTTTTTCTTGTCCAATGAGTTCAAGCTTGTGAAAAGCTCTTGGCCTTCTTCTTCAGTTCAGCTCATGGGAAAGGACTCAATCATGGAGAAAGATGGCGAAAGACACCGATTCCTTCGCGGTGTTATAGTCTCAAGCTTTGCTCATGCTGGCCTTGAAGCCCTAGTTTCAAAGATAAGTAACTCGGTTCACCTTCATATTTCAAAAAATTGGCATGGCAAAGAAATGGTTCACCTATATAGGTCAGCTAAAGTTCTTACTTTCAGTGTAGTTTTTGAATGTTTAATGGGGATCAAGGTGGAGCCAGATTTGTTGAACACCTTTGAAAGGGTTTTGGAAGGAGTATTTTCACCAGCGTTTAGCATTCCGGGTTCTAGGTTTTGGAGGGCGAAAAAGGCGAGGAAGGAGATAGAGGAGATGTTATTGAATGTGGTGAGGGAAAAGAAGAGGGAGATAATAATGGAAGGGGGGTTGAAGAAAGAAGACGAAGGGATGCTTCTTAGTAAGCTTGTCCTTGGGATTATTAATGGTGAGATTACAGAACAAGAAGCAGTGGACAATGTGGTTTTGCTAGTTTTTGCAGCTCATGATACAACTTCTTTTGCCATTGCCATGACTTTCAAGATGCTCGCTCACCACCCTGAATGCTACGTCAAACTCCTTCAAGGTAACATATTAATATAATTATACATATATCCCCTCCTTGCTTTTATAATAACAAACATTTCATTGAATAAAATGTTTATAGATTTTGTCAAAATTAGTGAAAGACAATAAATATAAAAATAATAATTTTTAATACACCATTATTTATTTGTAAGAGATAGAATATATGATGGTAGTTATACATACTACAGATTTGATACAACTTCTAATTAACTGTCCTCATAAAATGGTACACATGACACACATAAAAAGTGTCTATTATAAAAAACGAAATGATAGAGTAAATGTGCATGTGCCTGCGTATTTGGAACAACCTTGGGTCATTAGGTCGCATTCTTTAAGTAGTAGTTGCTAGATTTCTTGTGTTATTTGTATGTATATATTTATTTTATTGAATAAAGTTGTTTGAGATGTAAGGGATAAGGAGGGGAATTAATTGTGTGTTTTAATGGTGGATGGATGCAGAACATCAAGAAATAAGGGAGAAGAAAAGGAGGGGTGAGAATGTGACAGTGGAAGACGTAAAGAAGATGAAATATTCATGGCAAGTTGCGAGAGAAAGCATGAGATTGCATCCTCCTATCTTTGGCTCCTTTAGGAAGACAATTGCTGACATTCATTATGAAGGCTTCACTATACCCAAAGGATGGAAGGTCAACTATTACATCTTCCATCTTCCATATTTATTACCATATCTTGCACAATCTTTCACTCTAGCTATTGTTATGTCAGATCAAAAATATAATTCATTTCAACAATCTTGGTAGTTGGTATAAATATAATCATGCATGGAAGAATAATAAAGCTATTAAATTTGTTCTTAAGTTGAAAAGATTTTAAATAAATATGGCCCAATATTAATTTAAGTCTGTCTCACTCTCACCTCTCTCCTATCTTTCTATATTCTTAGTGATATTGCCAATAAATAGGGGTAAAACTTAAAAATGGCATTAACAATGAGATTTACATTATGGACCAATGATTTCTTCTTAAAACACCTTATATTGTGGGCAAAAGTGAATATATATTGCACAGTTGATGCTTTCAGTCTTTATCATAGTAAAATATCTAAAAATTTTAGTTAATTAGTTGAAAACACGCCGACCTATTTAATTTTTAAATTCAATCGCCTAATAGCTAATAGCTTCAATTAAGAATAATTTGAGAATGTAATAGTCATTGTAAAAGAAATTTAATACTAATTTATTTATTAATTATAGATTATTTCTTAATCTATATGATTAAGTTAATAACTGGTGAGCTTGCAAATGACAGGTGCTATGGACAGCATATGGGACACATTACAATGAAGACCATTTCAAGGATGCAATGAGGTTCAATCCAAGTAGGTTTGATGAGGAAACAACAACAATACCACCATATGTGTTTGTTCCCTTTGGAGGAGGACCAAGACTTTGTGCTGGTTATCAACTGGCCAAGCTCAATATTCTCATATTTCTTCATTATGTTGTTACCCACTTTGACTGGTCCTTGCTCCATCCTCATGAACCCATCACTTTTGATCCCTTGCCCTTCCCTTCTCTTGGCTTGCCCATCAAAATTTCTCCCAAAACCTCCCTCTCTACTCCTGCACAAATTTGATTTCATCCATGGAGATTTAGTGCTGGTTTGGATATTAGTTTATATATTTTGAGCGATTTTGTGTATGTTAACAGTTAAGAGAGGAGTTTAATCTTGTAAAGCATAAAATTCTTTTATGTCAAATTCTCACTAACAAGCACTTCAAGTTTACATACAAATTGACGTGGGTGCGTGGGTGAATAGTTCAAAGTTCAAACTATTCTTTAGAGATGTAGTCCAAATAAAAAAAAAAATATCTTGGTTGAGTCAACTTTTTCTAGTAAAGTCAATGATGAATAAATTAAATGTGCAAGTTTATAATAAATGTTTTTTATTAGATCATCATGATGTTCTTCCTTTGCCTGAATATGATAATGAGTATAGACCACCTTTGACTAAAATTTATTATATTAAGAGTACTATAAATGATTCTGGGAAAATGCATGATGTAATTGTTCCATGTCTTTGTCCCCCTTCATCTCGTTAACCTCATTTACGAATTTTAAGTGAAATCCTGGAATATAGCTCAAATTATTGCCAAAGAAGAAATGGCAAAAGCGCTGATCT
The DNA here is from genome assembly GCA_029929735.1 of Mimosa pudica. NCBI lineage: Eukaryota > Viridiplantae > Streptophyta > Magnoliopsida > Fabales > Fabaceae > Mimosa > Mimosa pudica. The sequence goes on from JAKELP010000040.1 coordinate 2,354,670, forward strand.
TATAATTAACTATTTCAATTTGGGCAAAAATAATAAATGACTATTTCATGGTGCATAAATAATAACCAACTTTATGAACTGGTGCAAAAATAATAAAACCAATACTAAATGTTAATTTGAAGTTTTGTGGAACCTTTATGATATTATTTTCTAAAGTAAAAAAACCTTTTTACCCCTCACAATTAAAACTCAATCCTTATTCCTTCCGCCCTTTATCTTTCCATGCTAATTATCAGCAAGGTTTTAATTGGGATGGACAAAAATGTATTTTTCACTTTGAAAATAATATAAAAAAGGTGCCACATAATTACAATTTAACATCCAGCACCGGTTTTATTATTTTTGCACCAGATCACAAAGTTAAATATTATTTATGCACCTTGAAAGAGTCATTTATTAGTTTTGCCCAAACTGAAATAGTTAATTATCAGATCAGCGCTTTTACCCAGGAAGAAAACCAACTCGTTTAGAAAAAAAAATTAGGGATCGGATTTAAATATTTGAGAACACAAAGAGAGATGAACGCACAATCTCTACACTGTGCGTATTCATACGATGATAGCGTTGTTTGATTTAGAGAAATTAAAGAAGAAAAGACGAAGCATTATATTGGAGTAATAGTGTTGGTTGATAGCGTTGGTGGAATATAATATTTTAATTGAAACTTCAATTTTATAGGCGTGAGTTTTGCAGAGATCGAACAGACCAAGTGCCTGCGAATCAAAAACTGGAAATCAAGGCTGTTTCTTTATGAGTTGAAGGGGTTAAGCCATGGATGATGAAGTCTATCTGCATAAACGGGGGAGATGGAGGAGAAGCAAATAACGGCGTTATTAATGATGTATTAAAAAAGTGCAAAAGTGCAAAAGTGATGCTAAATTTTGCCCAAAATTGTGTTTCTAGTACTTATTCGCGAGGTGCAAAAAGAGTAAATAACTTAAGCTCAGGTGTAAATATAGTATTTTCACTTAAGGGAAATAAAATTTAGATATGAAAAGTCTCTTCTGCCCCATTCCTCCATTTAATGAGGGGCATAAAAATCTTTTCATATCTAAATTGTATTTCCCTGAAGTGAAAATATTATATTTGCACCTGGACCCCAAGTTGAGTAATATTTTTGCAGCTCGTGAAAGTTTAGTATTAGAAACACAATTTTCGGTAAAGTTAAGTATCATTTTTGCACCTTCACCCATTAAAAAAGTCCAACTGATGAACTGAACATAAATCTAGTAGTTTTAACATTTAACAGTAGCTTAATTATGGCTAGTTGGCCGACAAAGAAAATATTCTAATAACTCAACAGATTATTTTTAGGTTAAAGTATAATTTTAGCCTCTTATTATCTTTTCATCATGTATATTTTTAGTCCCTTAAATTTGAAAAATACACTTTTGATCCTTTTTTGTTAATACTATTATGTTTACTTAACAGAATATGTTAACTCAACAAAGTTAAATGATGATTTTGTATTTAAATTTTCACAAAACAAGTTTCACTTTCAATTATTTAGCATAATTATTCAGATATTTTAAAATTTAACCATTTTTTTATAAACATTTAACTATGAAATTCCTATTTTGATTTTCAGGCTTAGCATTTTTCGCTAAATAAAACTAACGGATGTGTTAGCAAAAAAAGATTAATTGTGCACTTTCAAACTTGAGAGACCAAAAGTAAACTTGATGTTAAGATAAGAGACCAAAAGTATATCGTAGCCTTATGTTTATAACATTTTTGTTTTCATATTACTGGTAATGTATAAGGAATAACAGTGTTATATTAGTAAGATTGAATTTTTAATATAAATTTTGTGTTTTAAAATTAAAACAAGCTAAGGAAAGGTTTTCATGAACAATTATATACGAGTAATTATCCGGCCTCTAGCATTACATGTGTAACATCAAAAAATATTGGAGCCTCACATCAGTGCAAGCTGTTCCTATTTATATAACAGAAGAATAATAACATACCATATTGTTTATCATAATTTTTTTGGACTGAATATTGTCTATTATATAAAGGAGAGCAAGCCAAGGAAACAGTTAGTTTGCATCATTAATGAACTCACATGATAGATAAATATAATAATGGTATGTAAATAAAACCAAATCTCGAAAAAAAGAATAAAAAATGTCATCGACATACAAGAGATACGTAAGATTCATAATTCATAATATTAATATAAAAAATGTTAAGAATAATATTTATTCAAATATTATTCTTAACATTTGTAAGTGTATCTCTTGTCGAGACCAAAAGTAAACTTGATGCAAATATCAAACACCGAAGCTGAAATGTTGCCGTTCGCAGGAGGATCAAAATGCATTTTCTAAAATTTGATGGCAGAATCGTAATTATGAAATTGGTACTAAACTGAAATTCTGAAATTCGAGGTCCTTTTATGACATTTTCTCAATCTATTCACAAACTTCATATTCCAGCTTTTGCACGAGTTTTTCTTGTTTTTTCCCAAGACTCCTCCATATTTGGTCCTTGAACGACCCTAAAGTGAAAGAATATAAGGAAATAGATCAATTGACTCTCAAAAATCAATTAATAACATTAAGTTCATAATTTTCCATAATTAATGCACTTCCTAATATAATTTCTACTTAAAAGTAAAGATATTCAATTAAGAATAAATGAACAAATATTACATCTTTAAAATATTAATAACTTAAATTTAGCACACTAAAAACATACAAATTTAAGGATTTGTCAATGACTAATCTACAGTTAACAATCTCAAATACCTTGAGTTGCGAGTTCTCCTTGCATGTCCTTTCAAATCTCATTAACCAACTCACAAATTTTTTAAAAGCAAGAAAATAAAATGAAAAAGATATCCTTAGAATATGGAGGGCTTAGTTTCTGGTTCCACAAGTTCACATTTAGCATTCCTATTTTTGGAAAAAAATCCTGAATTCAGTTATTTGACTATTGTTCAACCTCTAATTCCACGAGACACTGTATCCGATTATCCTGACTCCCTAAACCTTTATTCTTTGCACCATCGATCAAAACTGATTCTCGGTTTTATCCTCCTCTGTGTGATCTCTTCAATATATTGTTTTCCCAGGAAAAGTCTAAGGTTTAATTTAGACTTTTATTTTCCTGGGAAAAATAAAAGTCCAAAATATTGTTACTGAAATAATTATAAAAGAAATGCAAAAATTTTTGTCGTCATCCATGTCTTGTGGTTCCATTCTTGTTATTGTTTGTGTGTTTATATTAACGTTCGGGACTAGTACTATTCCTGTGGATGGGAATTTCATAGAATATTTTGACATTCTTTTTGGAGAAAATAGAGCCAGAATCGAAGATGAAGGCAGAAGCTTATTCCTAACTATGGATGAATATTCTGGCTCCGGTATCGTTTCCAAGAGTGAGTATTTGTTTGGAAGATTTGATATGCAAATCAAACTCATCCCAGGAAACTCTGCAGGAACCGTCACTGCTTTTTATGTATGTATCATATGATCGATATATGTTTTAATTTATTTGTACCCTAAAGATTTTATGGTGCAATATCCTCTTATAAGCATTAGAATATGAGCAATGTCATCCTAAGCATTTAAAAACAAACACCGACCATAAATATTTGTTAATGGTTAGTGTAATATTATTGCTATTTCTTTAACACCTTTTGGGATACCAAGAAAAAAAAAAAGAATACTCGCAAGTTACCTGCGAATACTTCTAGGGCAATAATTACCTTTAACTCCTTGTCAATACACACACGCATATATGCATGTATTTGTAAATGTAATTATTACTTGATGGATTTGGCCATTGGTTTTTGGAGGCTAATTTGGGTGATTATTATTGCATGTAATAATTCTGCGAAGTTAAGCTCGGAGGGACCACACCACGATGAGATAGATATAGAGTTCTTAGGAAACTTGACAGGAGATCCATATCTCATGTCCACCAATATTTTTGCATATGGAGAAGGTGGTCGAGAAATGCAATTCTACCTTTGGTTTGATCCCACTGAGGACTTCCACACGTACTCTATTGATTGGAACTCTCAACGAATTATGTAAGTTATCTTAATTCTACTACTAGCTAGCTAGCTACTTCCATGTGTTCCATCCATTAAAGTATAATTAGTTTGATAATTTTTGAACTGCCAACAATTAATTAAGTTTCGTACATTATATTATATTTCATAGAGTTTGAGCATTCTCCATTACATATTCATGTCATTAACAAGGCAATTGGAGTGATCAGTCAACAACACTAACATAGGGCTGACTAAAATAGATGATTTTCCAATAATCAAATTATATGAATTTGAGGACAGATTAATGATACATGAATTTATGACTAATTTCATTAAATTCATGAACAGTACTCTCCCCAGCAATAAATATATAGGATTTAGACAATTAAGTTGCAGAGAAAAATAATAAAATTAGTTATGTTAGTTATTATTTGTATAAAAAAAATATGTATGTTCATTTTCCTACCGTCAATTTATATCATTTGATTTACATATATATATAGGATACTATCATTTGATGAAAAGTCCCCTACCTTAACATGTTTATTTAATCAGGAGAGATCAAGAAAAAAATTATAAGCGGGAAATTGGACTAAAGTATTATGAAAACAAGCCTTCTACAATTGCTCTAACATTACTTATGTATAGTGGAGGGTGGATAACTCGTTATTTTCGTCTATTATTAGAAATGAAGGGTGTCTTTGGATTATATGTGCAAGGGTGTGTGTGTCTGTGTAAATATAATTGTTGGTTCAATTTGAATGCAGAATATTAGTGGATGAAATTCCGATAAGGGTAATGAAAAATAGGAAAGAGATTGGTGTGCATTTCCCTACAAGGCAACCAATGAAGGTTATCACAACTCTTTGGAATGGAGACTCATGGGCTACCAGGTGGGGGCAAGTCAAGATTGACATGTCCAACGCTCCCTTCATTGCCTCTTTCAAGAACTTTACCGCCGGGGCGTGCGCGGTGAGCCCGGAGCCGTCATGCCGGGGCTTCAATGTGGCCAGACAGACCAAAGACATCGACCAAGAGAGCAGGTTGAAGATGCAACAAGTTCAGCAAAAATGGTTGGTTTATGACTATTGCAAAGACTTTAGGCGTTATGCTCATGGTCTTCCCTTTGAATGCCGCAAAGCAAATCTAGTACCTCAATAACAACAGCTTATTGTAAATTACCTAATTATTAAATCTTCGCTAATACGATGTATGTACATTTTCCAAACACGTCATCAATAGTAGGCAAATATTTTACTCACATGTTTTTGAATTGCTACAAGGGCTTTTATGTGATGTTTCTCCGACAAAGAAAAAATAGATCTTTTAGGAACACCCAAGTTTATTATTTGAGATTTAGACTTTGTTATAAATTTAAGGCATATTTCAATTTTTTTGTCAACTTTTACCCAAATTATTTCTATTGGTCTTACTTTAATAATAAGTAAGTTATAGAGATAGATGTAGAAGAATATGATGTGAAAATCATAGCCATAGGGGTGTTTTAGAAAAAAATACGATTATGTAATAACTAACATTACTAACCTATTTAATTTAATCAAAATAATTAAATATGTTTTATATTTAGGACGAGAAGAAGTAGTCTATTAAGAGAGTCTTTTAACATAACCCAGACACTTATTTACAACTATCCTCTTCTGATTTCGTCAAAGACTAAAAACTTTTTTTGTTTAAACACCGCCCATTAATATGGTACATATTGACAACTGACTAATCCGGACTTAAGGGGTAAGAGTGGTGCCCACATAGGCAAGGTTATCTCCTCTCCTAATGAGAATGATTCCCCAGATTTGAACAGATGTTCTCATACTTATGGAGATTGTAGCTCACTTACCAGATCAACCAACTTAGTCATTGGTGATGAGCATTTTTTAAATAAACAAATAAAATTATCCAATTCAAATTGAATTTTTCTAGTAAAATTTGACTAAAAATCTCTGTTCTCTAATTGTATAGTACTATCAAAATGTTGAGCGGGTCCAAGTGTTAATGAAGGAGCTCGCAATGATTGTGAGGGAATATATGGGATGTCATTTGTTCATTACTTTTTTTTGGTTAAATCATTTGTTCATTCCAAATATGAGTAGTTACAAAATGAGTAATAAATTTTGATCTTCTTTATTTTGAAATAAGTATTTTTTTTTGTTTGTTTGTTCTGTCTTACACCGTGGATAACCTCGACAAGGACAACGTGGTAGGCCCAAGACGTCATAACTAGCCGTGGACAATATTGTATCGGTGATGTTATCATGGGGAAGGGCTTATCTTTTTAACTACACAACACAAAAAAGTCTTTAGCCCATCATTTTTTTTTAAATCAGAATCAGCCCATCATTTGACTGAACTTGGATCAGTTTATATAAAGTATACCAGTCGCTCTTGTCATTTATATATCTATCTGGATTATAGGAGTGTATTAGTTTAGTTATTTAATACTACCTATGGTCCTAAATATAAGACCTAATTGACTTTTTTTTGAGAGGTTAAGATTGCGAAATAGGCTATTAAATCATGACATATTTGATATCTTTTTAGATTATACATTAGTTTATAGGTAAAATAAACTAGTCTAAGGGAAAAAAATTAGGTAAATCAATTTATAATTAACTAATTTTACTTTTTTATAGGATTTTCTAAAAAAAGTCAATTAGGTCTTATATTTAGGACCGGAGGGAGTATGTCATGTTTTTTTTAAATGCCCTACTCATCCTAATTATTCTGTCTCTCTCTTTAGTATTTGTTTTTTTAACTGAAATATTTAATTATTTTTTATGTAACATTATTAATAATAGTACATGTACAAAAAATTAACATTATATTATAATTATCATTGTAGCAATGTTGGCTTGGATTTGGACGCCGGAGATTCCTGGCAATCAGATACCGACAGTAATGGTGGGGTGTGTGTGTATGACAATGACAATTTCTGGTCATCATCTTATGTATGACTATATATATATATATATATATATATATATATATATATATATATATATATATATATATATATATATATATATATATATATATTCAGCTTAAACCTTCTATGTCATGAAAGACTCCGAAGTTTATTGCTATAATTACTTATCCATGCTTATCTTCATTTATTATATTTGATTAAAATTATATTGCAGCATCATCGATCTTGTTCATATGTCCGAGAAGGCATGCATATAGTTCTTCTCATCCAACTTCAATAAAATTAATTAAAATAAATTTAACATTTATTTGTAACTTATGGATTAGTGCACATTCTCATAGCAGAACATTATTTGTGGACACATACAACAAACACATGAAAAGTCATAAATGTCTATGATGGGAACTTCATATAGTGATAATTAAATAAGATATAGTTAACGTGGATATTGCTCTGAAAATGAGACTTCATTTCTTGATGACGACCTAATAATAATATCACCTGGTAAGCCTGATCCATAGATATAATAAGAGGGCTGAAGAGGAATGGGTAGTGAGAGAGAGTAGGCATTTAACATTGCTACAATGGTATCCATTGTTGGCCTATCACTTGCGTTCTCTTGAACACACAATAACCCAATTTGAATGCATCTCATTATTTCACTTCTTGTAGACCCACCTTCTTCATTCAACAACAAAGGATCTATCATACTTGACAATGTCCCATTTCTCCAGCTTCTCCAGACCTGCAACAATTATTATTTCGTATATTACACTATGGTGATGAATATAAGAGGTGGGCAAGATAGTTTTTATTTCCTAAAAAAAGAGTTCAATCAATACACTCTGATTTTCAAATTTTAATTTTTTTTCTCAAAATCATGTGCATTATTATTAAGTACCACTGGCGGAAAACCCTTTGATACATATATATGCAAGTAATGGAAAAGCTTATAAATAAGGCTGCCCATGAGAGTTTTTATGATATAATATAAACTGAAGTGGATCGTTAGCATTGCACAAAATCCAATAAATGACCTAAATTGTTCATAATTTGAGTAATATTTTAATGAGTTTGTTAGGTATATAATATATGTCATGATATGCAATTCGTTAGATATACAAAACCATAACTTTTCAAAATTGGACTACATCTAAATATGGAGGGGAAACTTACCGCGCTTCCTATATGCTCCAAATTTTCCCTATCTACAAATTCACTGTTTCTTTTACCACTTATAACTTCTAAGACCAGAACTCCAAAACTAAAGATATCTGACTTCATGGAAAATGTTCCAAGCTTAACATATTCTGGTGCCATATATCCACTGCATTATCATACGTCATTAAACTTTCCATATATCAAAATTAAAATGCATAAACCAGAATAAGTAGAATTTAAATCTAAACAAATGAGGATTATAACAATAATATGGATACTGATATGGGGTGATTATAAATGTTAATGGTGATTATGAAGATGTGGAGGTAATACTCCCTCGGGTCCTAAACATAGGACCTAGATGACTTTTTTGAAAAATCCTAAAAAAAGCAAAAAATAAGTTAATTATAAATTGATTTACCTAATTTTTTCTCTTAAACTAGTTTATTTTACCTATAAGCTAATGGATAATCTAAAAAGATATCAAATATGACATGATTTAATAACATATTTCGCAACCTTAATCTTTCCAAAAAAAAAAGTTCTCTAGGTTAATATTTAGGACCGGAGGTAGTATTAGAAATCATAAAGGTAGCATAATTGAAGCTTTTATGTTCGGTATTCATTCTGGTTATCCTTTTTCAGTAGAGATTCGATTGTTCCTTATTGGTCCCTGAAGAGCATAAAATAAAAATCATAGGAAAGTTCTTTTAAGAAATTAAAATTGGCAAATAATTAACCCTAAAAACCAATCAAATGGTGTAGAGGGATTAATTAGTCTATCGATTTCCAACATGTCAACAGAGAATACTACATTGAAACCGCGATTTGCTGACCAAACACATGTTACCAATGTCTTTTGAATTTCATTTAGTCCTTTTAGAAAATTTTCATTTGTTTATTATTTCTTGTAATGTATAGTGGTCTTATTGCTTTCCTTTATATTACAAAATAATGCAATCTAATAATTAAATATTTAAACAATAAAACACTCTAGATTTTCAATGGTATATACAAACTTACTAAGTGCCGACGATATTATTTGTTTTGCCTTGAGTCTGATCCATTACAAATAACCTTGAGATCCCGAAATCTGATATCTTAGCATTCATGTCTTCATCTAAAAGTATATTGCTTGCTTTGAGATCACGATGAATAATTCGGACTCGAGAATCTTGATGAAGATAAAGAAGACCTCGAGCGATGCCTTCGATGATTTTGTAGCGCTTTTCCCAATTCAATTCTTCGGCCCTTATTGGATCTGCTTATACATACAGATTTGCAATCACATATTATTATACTTTGTTCTCAAAACCATATGCTTCTAAGCAACCATTGAAGTAATAGAAAATTAAATCATTGATATTAATTTACCAAAGACAAAGTAGTCAAGGCTTTTGTTTGGAACAAACTCATAAACAAGTAGTCTTTCTGTATCTTTGATAGAGAAACCGAGTAACTTGACTAAATTACGGTGTTGAAGCTTAGCCATTAATATCACTTCATTCTTGAACTCCATATCACCTTGCCCAAGTCCTCTACTCAACCTTTTTACAGCAATCTCTTGCCCATTATACAAGCTCCCCTGAAATTATAAAAAAATGTGAATATATATATATATATATATATATATATATATATATATATATATATATATATATATATAATATGTTAGGTTATGGGCAAGATTTGAAATCGAAGCTGGAACTTTGAAACATCATTATTTTCTTTTTATGTATAATGCATCTTACCAAGTATACGGTTCCAAATCCACCTTGCCCAAGCTTATTTGTTTCAGAAAAATGATCCGTTGCCTCTCTAATTGTTTCAAAATCCATTTGCAATGAGTCAACTTCCTTAGCATCAGCTACGTAATTACACATAGATTGGAATACAAATGAATCAATGGAGCTATAGTTACTAAAAAAAACTTGTAATAACTTTTCCTGATCCTGCTAATCAATTTTTAAAAGATCTGCTCTTTTCCTACTTCCTACTAGCTAGCTTTAATTTTGGCATGAGTTAGTATAGCTTTAATTTTTAAGGCCAGTCACTATAACATTATATATTAAAATTACATGTTATATTTTTTCTTAATCAAGAAATCAAAAAACTAAACAACATAGAAGCTTGACGACTCAAGCGCAAGAAAAATTCAGCACAGCCCAATATTTTGACTTACTTTCATAGTTATTCTCCAGCTTATCAGCTTTTGATTTCGAGCAAATTACGACAACAATAAAGATGAGCACGGCGATGGAGACAAATGGCACAACTATGGCAATAGCAATTCGTGATGCATTGCTCTTCTTTCCTACACAAGATGGGGGAACAAAGAAACGATTAGTATAACATTGATTGATCATAAATCGAAAAGAATATTAGGTTTAAACAAGGAAGCTAAGTTAGAAAGTGAAAATATATAAAAAAAATTGAGAAAAACCGTATGAAGGCCTATAGAAAACCAGAGTAAACAAACAAGCTGCCAATCCAGAGAAAACATTGCTCAAAGTGATCTGGTTCGTCTAAACAAAAACTATATAGTGTAATTATTGGGATTTTTAATTTACCAAATGTCTTTAATTAAACATTCTTACATTATAATGATACAAAAGTAATATAATTTGATTACAACATATGAGGAAGAAAAAATAATGCACGTTTCCATATTCGAAAGGAACTATCAATCTTGATCTTTCATATTGAAAAAATGATAAAAAAATAAATACACACAACACAATGTTAAAAAAAGTTCTGGAAAAAAGATAAAAAATTTTAAGAAGAAAAGAGGGGTGAAAAGTAAAAAAAAAATATGTACTTTCCCCCATTTTTATGTATACATAAAATAAAAAATTACAAATAACTATTTTCAATTGGTTGAAGATAACAAATAGGTAACAAAGTAGTTTGAAGTCATCATATTTTAAAAGTTGGCCATAGGTTATATTATGAAACAGAGAGACAAATTTATCTTCCACATTTCAAACAATATTATTAAACACTTAACATAAATGTATTATTTTATCCTTCATGTGTTAAGAAGCAAACTGTTGTTTTCTTTAAAAGCATACGCATCATATTGAGATAAAATTAAAACGTTGTTACTTTCTAAAGAAGAGTTAATAATATTTAATACTTTTTTTATAAAACATGTTAAAAAATAATGATCATTAATGAGTAGAGTAAAGAAGCATTTTATAAAATATTTTATTTAAAGTTGTTATGTTTTGGGCTTGCTTGTTTTACTCTAGAGCCCATGCATAAGGATAGGGCCCAATAGATTCATGTGTTATAGTTTTCTCCTTATATCGTGCATGAGCTAAACCTCTTTCCTAAAATTTATATACAAAAAGAAGTATTTTATTTTCTGAATAATACCCTTCATCATATTTATGGAGAAAGAATGAGTAAGATATAGAATCGTGTATGAGAGATGATGATCGTAATGATATAATAAGTAATTAATGTGAGTTAAAAAGTTTATTGATAAAAACAACCGATTAATAAAAAATTGAGACAGTTTTAAGATTCAACTATACAAGCAGATAGCAACTCACCAGATCAGATAGTGACTCACTAGAATGAGAATTTCACAAAATATTATTTTACTTGTCCGCAATAGTTGTCCCTCAAATAATATATATAAGCATGACATAATACGTATTACTACACATGTTTTGTTTTATAGAAAATCTAGTTTATGTTTTGAGAAAAATATACAAAGAAAGATAAATAAGTTGTATTATCTGATTTTTTCCTCTCTAAACTAATTTATTTTACTTATAAACTAATATATAATCCAATAATAGATCGACTAACCTATTAAATTTTATAAATCTTCCCCAAGAAAATTAACTAGATATCATATTAAAAAAGATGAGAGTATAATTTATATATTTGAGTAAGATACCCTGCTGGGACATGGGTTGACCAGACGGAGGATATGGCGATGGAGATGATGACAGTGGTGGAGATGGTGGCTCCGGAAAAACCAATCGTGGTGCACTACCGCTTTGAAAGAAGCTGTAGGTCTCAAATCTAACACTGCAACTAGGTGTTCCCACTCTACCACCTGTCTGTCCAGAACAACAATTAGGGATGCCATTAGTGATAGTATCATTCAAACAAACGTTACAATCATGGTAGGACAAGTCCGGCGTGCACTGAGCCATCCCATATATTGTCTGATTGCTCGGACCGATGGTGCTCGCCACCGCGAATTTCATATTAGAGTTGCCGGAAGCCGCGGTTACTCTCAAAGAATTCAACAACTCATTAACTACATAATTGAATTGATCTTTTTGTGAAGCAAATTGAGTGCTCCACAAAGAGAAAGAAGGATATGTTTGCAAGACGCCAAAGATGGACTGATGGGAGTACTGGAGAAAGCAGCTAGAGTACCATCCTATAGCCTCCGTGGTGTTAGGACAAACTTGAGGAAGAACAACCCTAGAATCTGATATACAGCTTTGACAATCTTGTGGTGATAAGTCTCCTTGGCATTGCGCGATGACGTTGACTTTGCCGGAGTTTTCGCCGGAGGAGAAGTTGTAGAAGCCATAGTTTATTTGTGTGTTGTAAGATATATTTAACAAGAGGGCTTGGAGGTTGGCTTGGTAGCCACTATTGGTGAAGTTATTGGTGTAGTTTCCACAGACGAACTTTAGGAAGTTTTGCTGGGCGTTAGTGCCATGATGAGGTATTATTATTGTTAGGGCTAGGATGATCATGAGGAGGAGGGAGAGAGACGACATCAGGCTTAAAGAAATCTTAGTCTTAGTAGCCATTGTACTTGTCTGAAATGTGGCTGCTAAAGGCACCTCTTGCTATATATACACGCACACATATAATGATTCTATTCATGTGTCGTTGTAGACATTAAGGAATTTTAACTTACAGTGTGTAATGGTCATTATCATCATCAAAGCCCTATCCCAACTAAGTGGGGTCGGCCACATGGATCACACGTCGCCATTGTGCATGCGTGTGTCCATGCTCACTAAATTCGACATACTTTTACGTTGGCTGCCGAAGCCTAACACAACCCTACTCCTTTATCCGGGCTGTTGCTAAATCGAAAACAACTACAACCACAATTATTTTTGTACCGGACTTGGCAACTACCACAAATAAAGACAGCCTGTAGAGGTAGGCTTTATTTTTCTTAAGTTAAACACTACCTATTATTATATCATATTCTGCATCAAAAGAACAATGAGCCATTCTAAATTGACCATATATAAATATTTTGAGGGAAGTAATACATGATTGAAGAGCTCCATAGCCTCAGTTTGTAATGCGCCTTGGTCCGCTCTCTTAGAACCAAAGGCAGTGGTGAACACTATCCCAGGATTATCACTCTCGAAGAAGTAGTTGAATGCATAACTAATTCCTGGTAACTAACATGTCAAAAAAGGCAATAAAAGGGGAGACATTTTGTAATTAGTTTTAACAAATGGTATTCTTCACAAAATCGAATGAGAAAATATTGTGGTATTTCAATAAAGGGTTAAGGTGCATTTTTAGTACTCTAGAATATAGTAAAGTGCATATAACATAATATACAATATTATGGTCCATTTGTGGTAACCAATAATTATTTTCGTGGCTTATTTAGTAACAACATTAAATAAGTTAAGTTTGATCGTTATGTGTCAAATTTTGACCGTTAAATTGTGGGGTAAAGGAGCATTTTCAGTACTCTAGAATATAGAAGGAGCATCAAACATAATATACAATATTTTTGTTCATTTGTGATAACCAAGAATTATTTTCATTGCTTATCTAGTGATTCGTTAGCTAAACTCATTTTTGTAAGATAAAATCTGATGTGACATAATGATGTAATATATGTATATTGAAATGACAATTTAAGGAACATTATTTTAAATTTATAACTATGTAATCAGATAGAAGTAACTCTTCTTCTATTACATCATAAGGTCATTAATTCGGGTCGAGCTAGTATGGTCAACCCGTTTTAATTTGTGTCAAGCCAGTATGACCAACCCATTTTAACTCAGTAAGATCAACCTATTTAGTTTATGATTTTTTGCTTACGTTTTTTATATATGTAAAATACTAATGACTTATTAGTTTATACATGCATGATACTTGGATAGTCTATGGATCTTTATAACTTTGTAGTGTTTAATTATTTGACACTTTGAATAATATTGTGACTTAGTTGTTTATGGTGTTTAAATATTGTATATTATGTTTGGTGCTCCTTCTATATTTTAGAGTACTGAAAATGCTCCTTTACTATACAATTGAACGGTCAAAATTTGACACATAACGGTCAAACTTAACTTATTTAACGTCGTTACTAAATAAGCCACAAAAATAATTTTTGGTTACCACAAATGGACCACAATATTGTATATTATGTTAGGTGTACTTTGCTATATTCTAGAGTACTAAAAATGCACATTAACCCTTCAATAAATTAAAAAAATTTAAACAAAGTGGGATTGATCATTCTTGATGGGAGAACCTTAGTGATGACCATCACTTCAATTGGAAATTGGGCGTTTTCTTAATTAATATCAAGTTAACCCTATAGGAACCCCACTAGATTAGTATTGAATTAGAATTATTTGTACAGGAACCCTCTAGATGAGGTTTGAACTGAGAAACCCTTTTGACTATATATTTAGCCATTAATCTCATTTCTTCATATTCACTCATCCATCATAAAATTTATAAAAAAAATAAATAATATTTTAAATAATTTGTAAAATAAAAATACTCTCATACTCTTTAATTTTGTTAGTCTGATTTTTACACTAGATCACTTAAAATCCCTTAAGAATGAAATATAGGCTCCACATAGAGATTCGACTTAGGTTAATGTCATTGCATTGCATGTAGCTTAGTTTTAATTTGTAGACCCCACCACATAGTTTATCAATTGTTATAAATATAGTACTATTTATTTTTTTATTTACACATTTGTTAAATAATCAGCATTATTTAATTTGACAATCATGACACTTTTACAAAAATTTTGAAATTTTATGCGCACTTTTACATCCAATTTATGATGTCATATCCTCATAATAAACTCCATATCTTTAAAATTTTGTTCTATTGAAGATCCTCTGACAATAATCAAATAAGAGAATGAGCACCGTTGGAAATAGGTCTTTCATAACCAAAATTTAGGGCATTTAAGGATAAAGAAGGTTTGGTCTTCAAAGCCCTAGTTGTTGAAATTTGGTCGTTGAAAAGCGTTTTCAACAACCAAACTTTCACTTAAGTTTGGTCATTGAAAGCTCAACCTTAAGTGAAAGTTTGGTCTTCATTCAATGTCTCAAATAATCATCGACCATACTTTCACTTGATTTTGCTAGAATCATTCTTCCCAAACATTCACTAGAATGATCTCAGATAGAACATCTGGAATGCAATTCTGGCATACAACATTACTCTACATTGCAATTTTATAACATTTAAATTAAACATAAAAATTACAGCAAGGATTAAGTCATTACTCAGTATTAGAACATTTCAAATGCAATTCGTGAAAATACTTTGCAATTACAATACAAATCAAGTTATTTGTTCCGCATTAAGCTCATAATTACAACTTTTCCATCACATTTTTTAACGCCAAAATTGTTATTTTTTGTGTTAGGGCTTGTCGTGAATAGTATATTTTTTAGTAATGAAGAGATCAAATTTAAGATGATTATGTGTCAACATTTTTTAGTATATTTGTGGACACATACAACAAACACATGAAAAGTCATAAATGTCTATGATGGGAACTTCATATAGTGATAATTAAATAAGATATAGTTAACGTGGATATTGCTCTGAAAATGAGACTTCATTTCTTGATGACGACCTAATAATAATATCACCTGGTAAGCCTGATCCATAGATATAATAAGAGGGCTGAAGAGGAATGGGTAGTGAGAGAGAGTAGGCATTTAACATTGCTACAATGGTATCCATTGTTGGCCTATCACTTGCGTTCTCTTGAACACACAATAACCCAATTTGAATGCATCTCATTATTTCACTTCTTGTAGACCCACCTTCTTCATTCAACAACAAAGGATCTATCATACTTGACAATGTCCCATTTCTCCAGCTTCTCCAGACCTGCAACAATTATTATTTCGTATATTACACTATGGTGATGAATATAAGAGGTGGGCAAGATAGTTTTTATTTCCTAAAAAAAGAGTTCAATCAATACACTCTGATTTTCAAATTTTAATTTTTTTTCTCAAAATCATGTGCATTATTATTAAGTACCACTGGCGGAAAACCCTTTGATACATATATATGCAAGTAATGGAAAAGCTTATAAATAAGGCTGCCCATGAGAGTTTTTATGATATAATATAAACTGAAGTGGATCGTTAGCATTGCACAAAATCCAATAAATGACCTAAATTGTTCATAATTTGAGTAATATTTTAATGAGTTTGTTAGGTATATAATATATGTCATGATATGCAATTCGTTAGATATACAAAACCATAACTTTTCAAAATTGGACTACATCTAAATATGGAGGGGAAACTTACCGCGCTTCCTATATGCTCCAAATTTTCCCTATCTACAAATTCACTGTTTCTTTTACCACTTATAACTTCTAAGACCAGAACTCCAAAACTAAAGATATCTGACTTCATGGAAAATGTTCCAAGCTTAACATATTCTGGTGCCATATATCCACTGCATTATCATACGTCATTAAACTTTCCATATATCAAAATTAAAATGCATAAACCAGAATAAGTAGAATTTAAATCTAAACAAATGAGGATTATAACAATAATATGGATACTGATATGGGGTGATTATAAATGTTAATGGTGATTATGAAGATGTGGAGGTAATACTCCCTCGGGTCCTAAACATAGGACCTAGATGACTTTTTTGAAAAATCCTAAAAAAAGCAAAAAATAAGTTAATTATAAATTGATTTACCTAATTTTTTCTCTTAAACTAGTTTATTTTACCTATAAGCTAATGGATAATCTAAAAAGATATCAAATATGACATGATTTAATAACATATTTCGCAACCTTAATCTTTCCAAAAAAAAAAGTTCTCTAGGTTAATATTTAGGACCGGAGGTAGTATTAGAAATCATAAAGGTAGCATAATTGAAGCTTTTATGTTCGGTATTCATTCTGGTTATCCTTTTTCAGTAGAGATTCGATTGTTCCTTATTGGTCCCTGAAGAGCATAAAATAAAAATCATAGGAAAGTTCTTTTAAGAAATTAAAATTGGCAAATAATTAACCCTAAAAACCAATCAAATGGTGTAGAGGGATTAATTAGTCTATCGATTTCCAACATGTCAACAGAGAATACTACATTGAAACCGCGATTTGCTGACCAAACACATGTTACCAATGTCTTTTGAATTTCATTTAGTCCTTTTAGAAAATTTTCATTTGTTTATTATTTCTTGTAATGTATAGTGGTCTTATTGCTTTCCTTTATATTACAAAATAATGCAATCTAATAATTAAATATTTAAACAATAAAACACTCTAGATTTTCAATGGTATATACAAACTTACTAAGTGCCGACGATATTATTTGTTTTGCCTTGAGTCTGATCCATTACAAATAACCTTGAGATCCCGAAATCTGATATCTTAGCATTCATGTCTTCATCTAAAAGTATATTGCTTGCTTTGAGATCACGATGAATAATTCGGACTCGAGAATCTTGATGAAGATAAAGAAGACCTCGAGCGATGCCTTCGATGATTTTGTAGCGCTTTTCCCAATTCAATTCTTCGGCCCTTATTGGATCTGCTTATACATACAGATTTGCAATCACATATTATTATACTTTGTTCTCAAAACCATATGCTTCTAAGCAACCATTGAAGTAATAGAAAATTAAATCATTGATATTAATTTACCAAAGACAAAGTAGTCAAGGCTTTTGTTTGGAACAAACTCATAAACAAGTAGTCTTTCTGTATCTTTGATAGAGAAACCGAGTAACTTGACTAAATTACGGTGTTGAAGCTTAGCCATTAATATCACTTCATTCTTGAACTCCATATCACCTTGCCCAAGTCCTCTACTCAACCTTTTTACAGCAATCTCTTGCCCATTATACAAGCTCCCCTGAAATTATAAAAAAATGTGAATATATATATATATATATATATATATATATATATATATATATATATATATATATATATATATATATAATATGTTAGGTTATGGGCAAGATTTGAAATCGAAGCTGGAACTTTGAAACATCATTATTTTCTTTTTATGTATAATGCATCTTACCAAGTATACGGTTCCAAATCCACCTTGCCCAAGCTTATTTGTTTCAGAAAAATGATCCGTTGCCTCTCTAATTGTTTCAAAATCCATTTGCAATGAGTCAACTTCCTTAGCATCAGCTACGTAATTACACATAGATTGGAATACAAATGAATCAATGGAGCTATAGTTACTAAAAAAAACTTGTAATAACTTTTCCTGATCCTGCTAATCAATTTTTAAAAGATCTGCTCTTTTCCTACTTCCTACTAGCTAGCTTTAATTTTGGCATGAGTTAGTATAGCTTTAATTTTTAAGGCCAGTCACTATAACATTATATATTAAAATTACATGTTATATTTTTTCTTAATCAAGAAATCAAAAAACTAAACAACATAGAAGCTTGACGACTCAAGCGCAAGAAAAATTCAGCACAGCCCAATATTTTGACTTACTTTCATAGTTATTCTCCAGCTTATCAGCTTTTGATTTCGAGCAAATTACGACAACAATAAAGATGAGCACGGCGATGGAGACAAATGGCACAACTATGGCAATAGCAATTCGTGATGCATTGCTCTTCTTTCCTACACAAGATGGGGGAACAAAGAAACGATTAGTATAACATTGATTGATCATAAATCGAAAAGAATATTAGGTTTAAACAAGGAAGCTAAGTTAGAAAGTGAAAATATATAAAAAAAATTGAGAAAAACCGTATGAAGGCCTATAGAAAACCAGAGTAAACAAACAAGCTGCCAATCCAGAGAAAACATTGCTCAAAGTGATCTGGTTCGTCTAAACAAAAACTATATAGTGTAATTATTGGGATTTTTAATTTACCAAATGTCTTTAATTAAACATTCTTACATTATAATGATACAAAAGTAATATAATTTGATTACAACATATGAGGAAGAAAAAATAATGCACGTTTCCATATTCGAAAGGAACTATCAATCTTGATCTTTCATATTGAAAAAATGATAAAAAAATAAATACACACAACACAATGTTAAAAAAAGTTCTGGAAAAAAGATAAAAAATTTTAAGAAGAAAAGAGGGGTGAAAAGTAAAAAAAAAATATGTACTTTCCCCCATTTTTATGTATACATAAAATAAAAAATTACAAATAACTATTTTCAATTGGTTGAAGATAACAAATAGGTAACAAAGTAGTTTGAAGTCATCATATTTTAAAAGTTGGCCATAGGTTATATTATGAAACAGAGAGACAAATTTATCTTCCACATTTCAAACAATATTATTAAACACTTAACATAAATGTATTATTTTATCCTTCATGTGTTAAGAAGCAAACTGTTGTTTTCTTTAAAAGCATACGCATCATATTGAGATAAAATTAAAACGTTGTTACTTTCTAAAGAAGAGTTAATAATATTTAATACTTTTTTTATAAAACATGTTAAAAAATAATGATCATTAATGAGTAGAGTAAAGAAGCATTTTATAAAATATTTTATTTAAAGTTGTTATGTTTTGGGCTTGCTTGTTTTACTCTAGAGCCCATGCATAAGGATAGGGCCCAATAGATTCATGTGTTATAGTTTTCTCCTTATATCGTGCATGAGCTAAACCTCTTTCCTAAAATTTATATACAAAAAGAAGTATTTTATTTTCTGAATAATACCCTTCATCATATTTATGGAGAAAGAATGAGTAAGATATAGAATCGTGTATGAGAGATGATGATCGTAATGATATAATAAGTAATTAATGTGAGTTAAAAAGTTTATTGATAAAAACAACCGATTAATAAAAAATTGAGACAGTTTTAAGATTCAACTATACAAGCAGATAGCAACTCACCAGATCAGATAGTGACTCACTAGAATGAGAATTTCACAAAATATTATTTTACTTGTCCGCAATAGTTGTCCCTCAAATAATATATATAAGCATGACATAATACGTATTACTACACATGTTTTGTTTTATAGAAAATCTAGTTTATGTTTTGAGAAAAATATACAAAGAAAGATAAATAAGTTGTATTATCTGATTTTTTCCTCTCTAAACTAATTTATTTTACTTATAAACTAATATATAATCCAATAATAGATCGACTAACCTATTAAATTTTATAAATCTTCCCCAAGAAAATTAACTAGATATCATATTAAAAAAGATGAGAGTATAATTTATATATTTGAGTAAGATACCCTGCTGGGACATGGGTTGACCAGACGGAGGATATGGCGATGGAGATGATGACAGTGGTGGAGATGGTGGCTCCGGAAAAACCAATCGTGGTGCACTACCGCTTTGAAAGAAGCTGTAGGTCTCAAATCTAACACTGCAACTAGGTGTTCCCACTCTACCACCTGTCTGTCCAGAACAACAATTAGGGATGCCATTAGTGATAGTATCATTCAAACAAACGTTACAATCATGGTAGGACAAGTCCGGCGTGCACTGAGCCATCCCATATATTGTCTGATTGCTCGGACCGATGGTGCTCGCCACCGCGAATTTCATATTAGAGTTGCCGGAAGCCGCGGTTACTCTCAAAGAATTCAACAACTCATTAACTACATAATTGAATTGATCTTTTTGTGAAGCAAATTGAGTGCTCCACAAAGAGAAAGAAGGATATGTTTGCAAGACGCCAAAGATGGACTGATGGGAGTACTGGAGAAAGCAGCTAGAGTACCATCCTATAGCCTCCGTGGTGTTAGGACAAACTTGAGGAAGAACAACCCTAGAATCTGATATACAGCTTTGACAATCTTGTGGTGATAAGTCTCCTTGGCATTGCGCGATGACGTTGACTTTGCCGGAGTTTTCGCCGGAGGAGAAGTTGTAGAAGCCATAGTTTATTTGTGTGTTGTAAGATATATTTAACAAGAGGGCTTGGAGGTTGGCTTGGTAGCCACTATTGGTGAAGTTATTGGTGTAGTTTCCACAGACGAACTTTAGGAAGTTTTGCTGGGCGTTAGTGCCATGATGAGGTATTATTATTGTTAGGGCTAGGATGATCATGAGGAGGAGGGAGAGAGACGACATCAGGCTTAAAGAAATCTTAGTCTTAGTAGCCATTGTACTTGTCTGAAATGTGGCTGCTAAAGGCACCTCTTGCTATATATACACGCACACATATAATGATTCTATTCATGTGTCGTTGTAGACATTAAGGAATTTTAACTTACAGTGTGTAATGGTCATTATCATCATCAAAGCCCTATCCCAACTAAGTGGGGTCGGCCACATGGATCACACGTCGCCATTGTGCATGCGTGTGTCCATGCTCACTAAATTCGACATACTTTTACGTTGGCTGCCGAAGCCTAACACAACCCTACTCCTTTATCCGGGCTG
Source organism: Mimosa pudica (assembly GCA_029929735.1). NCBI lineage: Eukaryota > Viridiplantae > Streptophyta > Magnoliopsida > Fabales > Fabaceae > Mimosa > Mimosa pudica. The sequence goes on from JAKELP010000040.1 coordinate 2,376,380, forward strand.
TTGCTAAATCGAAAACAACTACAACCACAATTATTTTTGTACCGGACTTGGCAACTACCACAAATAAAGACAGCCTGTAGAGGTAGGCTTTATTTTTCTTAAGTTAAACACTACCTATTATTATATCATATTCTGCATCAAAAGAACAATGAGCCATTCTAAATTGACCATATATAAATATTTTGAGGGAAGTAATACATGATTGAAGAGCTCCATAGCCTCAGTTTGTAATGCGCCTTGGTCCGCTCTCTTAGAACCAAAGGCAGTGGTGAACACTATCCCAGGATTATCACTCTCGAAGAAGTAGTTGAATGCATAACTAATTCCTGGTAACTAACATGTCAAAAAAGGCAATAAAAGGGGAGACATTTTGTAATTAGTTTTAACAAATGGTATTCTTCACAAAATCGAATGAGAAAATATTGTGGTATTTCAATAAAGGGTTAAGGTGCATTTTTAGTACTCTAGAATATAGTAAAGTGCATATAACATAATATACAATATTATGGTCCATTTGTGGTAACCAATAATTATTTTCGTGGCTTATTTAGTAACAACATTAAATAAGTTAAGTTTGATCGTTATGTGTCAAATTTTGACCGTTAAATTGTGGGGTAAAGGAGCATTTTCAGTACTCTAGAATATAGAAGGAGCATCAAACATAATATACAATATTTTTGTTCATTTGTGATAACCAAGAATTATTTTCATTGCTTATCTAGTGATTCGTTAGCTAAACTCATTTTTGTAAGATAAAATCTGATGTGACATAATGATGTAATATATGTATATTGAAATGACAATTTAAGGAACATTATTTTAAATTTATAACTATGTAATCAGATAGAAGTAACTCTTCTTCTATTACATCATAAGGTCATTAATTCGGGTCGAGCTAGTATGGTCAACCCGTTTTAATTTGTGTCAAGCCAGTATGACCAACCCATTTTAACTCAGTAAGATCAACCTATTTAGTTTATGATTTTTTGCTTACGTTTTTTATATATGTAAAATACTAATGACTTATTAGTTTATACATGCATGATACTTGGATAGTCTATGGATCTTTATAACTTTGTAGTGTTTAATTATTTGACACTTTGAATAATATTGTGACTTAGTTGTTTATGGTGTTTAAATATTGTATATTATGTTTGGTGCTCCTTCTATATTTTAGAGTACTGAAAATGCTCCTTTACTATACAATTGAACGGTCAAAATTTGACACATAACGGTCAAACTTAACTTATTTAACGTCGTTACTAAATAAGCCACAAAAATAATTTTTGGTTACCACAAATGGACCACAATATTGTATATTATGTTAGGTGTACTTTGCTATATTCTAGAGTACTAAAAATGCACATTAACCCTTCAATAAATTAAAAAAATTTAAACAAAGTGGGATTGATCATTCTTGATGGGAGAACCTTAGTGATGACCATCACTTCAATTGGAAATTGGGCGTTTTCTTAATTAATATCAAGTTAACCCTATAGGAACCCCACTAGATTAGTATTGAATTAGAATTATTTGTACAGGAACCCTCTAGATGAGGTTTGAACTGAGAAACCCTTTTGACTATATATTTAGCCATTAATCTCATTTCTTCATATTCACTCATCCATCATAAAATTTATAAAAAAAATAAATAATATTTTAAATAATTTGTAAAATAAAAATACTCTCATACTCTTTAATTTTGTTAGTCTGATTTTTACACTAGATCACTTAAAATCCCTTAAGAATGAAATATAGGCTCCACATAGAGATTCGACTTAGGTTAATGTCATTGCATTGCATGTAGCTTAGTTTTAATTTGTAGACCCCACCACATAGTTTATCAATTGTTATAAATATAGTACTATTTATTTTTTTATTTACACATTTGTTAAATAATCAGCATTATTTAATTTGACAATCATGACACTTTTACAAAAATTTTGAAATTTTATGCGCACTTTTACATCCAATTTATGATGTCATATCCTCATAATAAACTCCATATCTTTAAAATTTTGTTCTATTGAAGATCCTCTGACAATAATCAAATAAGAGAATGAGCACCGTTGGAAATAGGTCTTTCATAACCAAAATTTAGGGCATTTAAGGATAAAGAAGGTTTGGTCTTCAAAGCCCTAGTTGTTGAAATTTGGTCGTTGAAAAGCGTTTTCAACAACCAAACTTTCACTTAAGTTTGGTCATTGAAAGCTCAACCTTAAGTGAAAGTTTGGTCTTCATTCAATGTCTCAAATAATCATCGACCATACTTTCACTTGATTTTGCTAGAATCATTCTTCCCAAACATTCACTAGAATGATCTCAGATAGAACATCTGGAATGCAATTCTGGCATACAACATTACTCTACATTGCAATTTTATAACATTTAAATTAAACATAAAAATTACAGCAAGGATTAAGTCATTACTCAGTATTAGAACATTTTAAATGCAATTCGTGAAAATACTTTGCAATTACAATACAAATCAAGTTATTTGTTCCGCATTAAGCTCATAATTACAACTTTTCCATCACATTTTTTAACGCCAAAATTGTTATTTTTTGTGTTAGGGCTTGTCGTGAATAGTATATTTTTTAGTAATGAAGAGATCAAATTTAAGATGATTATGTGTCAACATTTTTTAGTATATTTGTGGACACATACAACAAACACATGAAAAGTCATAAATGTCTATGATGGGAACTTCATATAGTGATAATTAAATAAGATATAGTTAACGTGGATATTGCTCTGAAAATGAGACTTCATTTCTTGATGACGACCTAATAATAATATCACCTGGTAAGCCTGATCCATAGATATAATAAGAGGGCTGAAGAGGAATGGGTAGTGAGAGAGAGTAGGCATTTAACATTGCTACAATGGTATCCATTGTTGGCCTATCACTTGCGTTCTCTTGAACACACAATAACCCAATTTGAATGCATCTCATTATTTCACTTCTTGTAGACCCACCTTCTTCATTCAACAACAAAGGATCTATCATACTTGACAATGTCCCATTTCTCCAGCTTCTCCAGACCTGCAACAATTATTATTTCGTATATTACACTATGGTGATGAATATAAGAGGTGGGCAAGATAGTTTTTATTTCCTAAAAAAAGAGTTCAATCAATACACTCTGATTTTCAAATTTTAATTTTTTTTCTCAAAATCATGTGCATTATTATTAAGTACCACTGGCGGAAAACCCTTTGATACATATATATGCAAGTAATGGAAAAGCTTATAAATAAGGCTGCCCATGAGAGTTTTTATGATATAATATAAACTGAAGTGGATCGTTAGCATTGCACAAAATCCAATAAATGACCTAAATTGTTCATAATTTGAGTAATATTTTAATGAGTTTGTTAGGTATATAATATATGTCATGATATGCAATTCGTTAGATATACAAAACCATAACTTTTCAAAATTGGACTACATCTAAATATGGAGGGGAAACTTACCGCGCTTCCTATATGCTCCAAATTTTCCCTATCTACAAATTCACTGTTTCTTTTACCACTTATAACTTCTAAGACCAGAACTCCAAAACTAAAGATATCTGACTTCATGGAAAATGTTCCAAGCTTAACATATTCTGGTGCCATATATCCACTGCATTATCATACGTCATTAAACTTTCCATATATCAAAATTAAAATGCATAAACCAGAATAAGTAGAATTTAAATCTAAACAAATGAGGATTATAACAATAATATGGATACTGATATGGGGTGATTATAAATGTTAATGGTGATTATGAAGATGTGGAGGTAATACTCCCTCGGGTCCTAAACATAGGACCTAGATGACTTTTTTGAAAAATCCTAAAAAAAGCAAAAAATAAGTTAATTATAAATTGATTTACCTAATTTTTTCTCTTAAACTAGTTTATTTTACCTATAAGCTAATGGATAATCTAAAAAGATATCAAATATGACATGATTTAATAACATATTTCGCAACCTTAATCTTTCCAAAAAAAAAGTTCTCTAGGTTAATATTTAGGACCGGAGGTAGTATTAGAAATCATAAAGGTAGCATAATTGAAGCTTTTATGTTCGGTATTCATTCTGGTTATCCTTTTTCAGTAGAGATTCGATTGTTCCTTATTGGTCCCTGAAGAGCATAAAATAAAAATCATAGGAAAGTTCTTTTAAGAAATTAAAATTGGCAAATAATTAACCCTAAAAACCAATCAAATGGTGTAGAGGGATTAATTAGTCTATCGATTTCCAACATGTCAACAGAGAATACTACATTGAAACCGCGATTTGCTGACCAAACACATGTTACCAATGTCTTTTGAATTTCATTTAGTCCTTTTAGAAAATTTTCATTTGTTTATTATTTCTTGTAATGTATAGTGGTCTTATTGCTTTCCTTTATATTACAAAATAATGCAATCTAATAATTAAATATTTAAACAATAAAACACTCTAGATTTTCAATGGTATATACAAACTTACTAAGTGCCGACGATATTATTTGTTTTGCCTTGAGTCTGATCCATTACAAATAACCTTGAGATCCCGAAATCTGATATCTTAGCATTCATGTCTTCATCTAAAAGTATATTGCTTGCTTTGAGATCACGATGAATAATTCGGACTCGAGAATCTTGATGAAGATAAAGAAGACCTCGAGCGATGCCTTCGATGATTTTGTAGCGCTTTTCCCAATTCAATTCTTCGGCCCTTATTGGATCTGCTTATACATACAGATTTGCAATCACATATTATTATACTTTGTTCTCAAAACCATATGCTTCTAAGCAACCATTGAAGTAATAGAAAATTAAATCATTGATATTAATTTACCAAAGACAAAGTAGTCAAGGCTTTTGTTTGGAACAAACTCATAAACAAGTAGTCTTTCTGTATCTTTGATAGAGAAACCGAGTAACTTGACTAAATTACGGTGTTGAAGCTTAGCCATTAATATCACTTCATTCTTGAACTCCATATCACCTTGCCCAAGTCCTCTACTCAACCTTTTTACAGCAATCTCTTGCCCATTATACAAGCTCCCCTGAAATTATAAAAAAATGTGAATATATATATATATATATATATATATATATATATATATATATATATATATAATATGTTAGGTTATGGGCAAGATTTGAAATCGAAGCTGGAACTTTGAAACATCATTATTTTCTTTTTATGTATAATGCATCTTACCAAGTATACGGTTCCAAATCCACCTTGCCCAAGCTTATTTGTTTCAGAAAAATGATCCGTTGCCTCTCTAATTGTTTCAAAATCCATTTGCAATGAGTCAACTTCCTTAGCATCAGCTACGTAATTACACATAGATTGGAATACAAATGAATCAATGGAGCTATAGTTACTAAAAAAAACTTGTAATAACTTTTCCTGATCCTGCTAATCAATTTTAAAAGATCTGCTCTTTTCCTACTTCCTACTAGCTAGCTTTAATTTTGGCATGAGTTAGTATAGCTTTAATTTTTAAGGCCAGTCACTATAACATTATATATTAAAATTACATGTTATATTTTTTCTTAATCAAGAAATCAAAAAACTAAACAACATAGAAGCTTGACGACTCAAGCGCAAGAAAAATTCAGCACAGCCCAATATTTTGACTTACTTTCATAGTTATTCTCCAGCTTATCAGCTTTTGATTTCGAGCAAATTACGACAACAATAAAGATGAGCACGGCGATGGAGACAAATGGCACAACTATGGCAATAGCAATTCGTGATGCATTGCTCTTCTTTCCTACACAAGATGGGGGAACAAAGAAACGATTAGTATAACATTGATTGATCATAAATCGAAAAGAATATTAGGTTTAAACAAGGAAGCTAAGTTAGAAAGTGAAAATATATAAAAAAAATTGAGAAAAACCGTATGAAGGCCTATAGAAAACCAGAGTAAACAAACAAGCTGCCAATCCAGAGAAAACATTGCTCAAAGTGATCTGGTTCGTCTAAACAAAAACTATATAGTGTAATTATTGGGATTTTTAATTTACCAAATGTCTTTAATTAAACATTCTTACATTATAATGATACAAAAGTAATATAATTTGATTACAACATATGAGGAAGAAAAAATAATGCACGTTTCCATATTCGAAAGGAACTATCAATCTTGATCTTTCATATTGAAAAAATGATAAAAAAATAAATACACACAACACAATGTTAAAAAAAGTTCTGGAAAAAAGATAAAAAATTTTAAGAAGAAAAGAGGGGTGAAAAGTAAAAAAAAAATATGTACTTTCCCCCATTTTTATGTATACATAAAATAAAAAATTACAAATAACTATTTTCAATTGGTTGAAGATAACAAATAGGTAACAAAGTAGTTTGAAGTCATCATATTTTAAAAGTTGGCCATAGGTTATATTATGAAACAGAGAGACAAATTTATCTTCCACATTTCAAACAATATTATTAAACACTTAACATAAATGTATTATTTTATCCTTCATGTGTTAAGAAGCAAACTGTTGTTTTCTTTAAAAGCATACGCATCATATTGAGATAAAATTAAAACGTTGTTACTTTCTAAAGAAGAGTTAATAATATTTAATACTTTTTTTATAAAACATGTTAAAAAATAATGATCATTAATGAGTAGAGTAAAGAAGCATTTTATAAAATATTTTATTTAAAGTTGTTATGTTTTGGGCTTGCTTGTTTTACTCTAGAGCCCATGCATAAGGATAGGGCCCAATAGATTCATGTGTTATAGTTTTCTCCTTATATCGTGCATGAGCTAAACCTCTTTCCTAAAATTTATATACAAAAAGAAGTATTTTATTTTCTGAATAATACCCTTCATCATATTTATGGAGAAAGAATGAGTAAGATATAGAATCGTGTATGAGAGATGATGATCGTAATGATATAATAAGTAATTAATGTGAGTTAAAAAGTTTATTGATAAAAACAACCGATTAATAAAAAATTGAGACAGTTTTAAGATTCAACTATACAAGCAGATAGCAACTCACCAGATCAGATAGTGACTCACTAGAATGAGAATTTCACAAAATATTATTTTACTTGTCCGCAATAGTTGTCCCTCAAATAATATATATAAGCATGACATAATACGTATTACTACACATGTTTTGTTTTATAGAAAATCTAGTTTATGTTTTGAGAAAAATATACAAAGAAAGATAAATAAGTTGTATTATCTGATTTTTTCCTCTCTAAACTAATTTATTTTACTTATAAACTAATATATAATCCAATAATAGATCGACTAACCTATTAAATTTTATAAATCTTCCCCAAGAAAATTAACTAGATATCATATTAAAAAAGATGAGAGTATAATTTATATATTTGAGTAAGATACCCTGCTGGGACATGGGTTGACCAGACGGAGGATATGGCGATGGAGATGATGACAGTGGTGGAGATGGTGGCTCCGGAAAAACCAATCGTGGTGCACTACCGCTTTGAAAGAAGCTGTAGGTCTCAAATCTAACACTGCAACTAGGTGTTCCCACTCTACCACCTGTCTGTCCAGAACAACAATTAGGGATGCCATTAGTGATAGTATCATTCAAACAAACGTTACAATCATGGTAGGACAAGTCCGGCGTGCACTGAGCCATCCCATATATTGTCTGATTGCTCGGACCGATGGTGCTCGCCACCGCGAATTTCATATTAGAGTTGCCGGAAGCCGCGGTTACTCTCAAAGAATTCAACAACTCATTAACTACATAATTGAATTGATCTTTTTGTGAAGCAAATTGAGTGCTCCACAAAGAGAAAGAAGGATATGTTTGCAAGACGCCAAAGATGGACTGATGGGAGTACTGGAGAAAGCAGCTAGAGTACCATCCTATAGCCTCCGTGGTGTTAGGACAAACTTGAGGAAGAACAACCCTAGAATCTGATATACAGCTTTGACAATCTTGTGGTGATAAGTCTCCTTGGCATTGCGCGATGACGTTGACTTTGCCGGAGTTTTCGCCGGAGGAGAAGTTGTAGAAGCCATAGTTTATTTGTGTGTTGTAAGATATATTTAACAAGAGGGCTTGGAGGTTGGCTTGGTAGCCACTATTGGTGAAGTTATTGGTGTAGTTTCCACAGACGAACTTTAGGAAGTTTTGCTGGGCGTTAGTGCCATGATGAGGTATTATTATTGTTAGGGCTAGGATGATCATGAGGAGGAGGGAGAGAGACGACATCAGGCTTAAAGAAATCTTAGTCTTAGTAGCCATTGTACTTGTCTGAAATGTGGCTGCTAAAGGCACCTCTTGCTATATATACACGCACACATATAATGATTCTATTCATGTGTCGTTGTAGACATTAAGGAATTTTAACTTACAGTGTGTAATGGTCATTATCATCATCAAAGCCCTATCCCAACTAAGTGGGGTCGGCCACATGGATCACACGTCGCCATTGTGCATGCGTGTGTCCATGCTCACTAAATTCGACATACTTTTACGTTGGCTGCCGAAGCCTAACACAACCCTACTCCTTTATCCGGGCTGTTGCTAAATCGAAAACAACTACAACCACAATTATTTTTGTACCGGACTTGGCAACTACCACAAATAAAGACAGCCTGTAGAGGTAGGCTTTATTTTTCTTAAGTTAAACACTACCTATTATTATATCATATTCTGCATCAAAAGAACAATGAGCCATTCTAAATTGACCATATATAAATATTTTGAGGGAAGTAATACATGATTGAAGAGCTCCATAGCCTCAGTTTGTAATGCGCCTTGGTCCGCTCTCTTAGAACCAAAGGCAGTGGTGAACACTATCCCAGGATTATCACTCTCGAAGAAGTAGTTGAATGCATAACTAATTCCTGGTAACTAACATGTCAAAAAAGGCAATAAAAGGGGAGACATTTTGTAATTAGTTTTAACAAATGGTATTCTTCACAAAATCGAATGAGAAAATATTGTGGTATTTCAATAAAGGGTTAAGGTGCATTTTTAGTACTCTAGAATATAGTAAAGTGCATATAACATAATATACAATATTATGGTCCATTTGTGGTAACCAATAATTATTTTCGTGGCTTATTTAGTAACAACATTAAATAAGTTAAGTTTGATCGTTATGTGTCAAATTTTGACCGTTAAATTGTGGGGTAAAGGAGCATTTTCAGTACTCTAGAATATAGAAGGAGCATCAAACATAATATACAATATTTTTGTTCATTTGTGATAACCAAGAATTATTTTCATTGCTTATCTAGTGATTCGTTAGCTAAACTCATTTTTGTAAGATAAAATCTGATGTGACATAATGATGTAATATATGTATATTGAAATGACAATTTAAGGAACATTATTTTAAATTTATAACTATGTAATCAGATAGAAGTAACTCTTCTTCTATTACATCATAAGGTCATTAATTCGGGTCGAGCTAGTATGGTCAACCCGTTTTAATTTGTGTCAAGCCAGTATGACCAACCCATTTTAACTCAGTAAGATCAACCTATTTAGTTTATGATTTTTTGCTTACGTTTTTTATATATGTAAAATACTAATGACTTATTAGTTTATACATGCATGATACTTGGATAGTCTATGGATCTTTATAACTTTGTAGTGTTTAATTATTTGACACTTTGAATAATATTGTGACTTAGTTGTTTATGGTGTTTAAATATTGTATATTATGTTTGGTGCTCCTTCTATATTTTAGAGTACTGAAAATGCTCCTTTACTATACAATTGAACGGTCAAAATTTGACACATAACGGTCAAACTTAACTTATTTAACGTCGTTACTAAATAAGCCACAAAAATAATTTTTGGTTACCACAAATGGACCACAATATTGTATATTATGTTAGGTGTACTTTGCTATATTCTAGAGTACTAAAAATGCACATTAACCCTTCAATAAATTAAAAAAATTTAAACAAAGTGGGATTGATCATTCTTGATGGGAGAACCTTAGTGATGACCATCACTTCAATTGGAAATTGGGCGTTTTCTTAATTAATATCAAGTTAACCCTATAGGAACCCCACTAGATTAGTATTGAATTAGAATTATTTGTACAGGAACCCTCTAGATGAGGTTTGAACTGAGAAACCCTTTTGACTATATATTTAGCCATTAATCTCATTTCTTCATATTCACTCATCCATCATAAAATTTATAAAAAAAATAAATAATATTTTAAATAATTTGTAAAATAAAAATACTCTCATACTCTTTAATTTTGTTAGTCTGATTTTTACACTAGATCACTTAAAATCCCTTAAGAATGAAATATAGGCTCCACATAGAGATTCGACTTAGGTTAATGTCATTGCATTGCATGTAGCTTAGTTTTAATTTGTAGACCCCACCACATAGTTTATCAATTGTTATAAATATAGTACTATTTATTTTTTTATTTACACATTTGTTAAATAATCAGCATTATTTAATTTGACAATCATGACACTTTTACAAAAATTTTGAAATTTTATGCGCACTTTTACATCCAATTTATGATGTCATATCCTCATAATAAACTCCATATCTTTAAAATTTTGTTCTATTGAAGATCCTCTGACAATAATCAAATAAGAGAATGAGCACCGTTGGAAATAGGTCTTTCATAACCAAAATTTAGGGCATTTAAGGATAAAGAAGGTTTGGTCTTCAAAGCCCTAGTTGTTGAAATTTGGTCGTTGAAAAGCGTTTTCAACAACCAAACTTTCACTTAAGTTTGGTCATTGAAAGCTCAACCTTAAGTGAAAGTTTGGTCTTCATTCAATGTCTCAAATAATCATCGACCATACTTTCACTTGATTTTGCTAGAATCATTCTTCCCAAACATTCACTAGAATGATCTCAGATAGAACATCTGGAATGCAATTCTGGCATACAACATTACTCTACATTGCAATTTTATAACATTTAAATTAAACATAAAAATTACAGCAAGGATTAAGTCATTACTCAGTATTAGAACATTTTAAATGCAATTCGTGAAAATACTTTGCAATTACAATACAAATCAAGTTATTTGTTCCGCATTAAGCTCATAATTACAACTTTTCCATCACATTTTTTAACGCCAAAATTGTTATTTTTTGTGTTAGGGCTTGTCGTGAATAGTATATTTTTTAGTAATGAAGAGATCAAATTTAAGATGATTATGTGTCAACATTTTTTATTAACTTAATTAATTAGTCTCCTTACTCTACCTTATCTACTGGAGAGAGTTTTTTGTAGCCTATGTTTAAAATATTGATAACAAAAATAGATTATTTTCAATTTGACTTTTACAAAAGGAAGATATATATCTTAGATGAAAGTAATTTTATGTAATGTGATTTTTATTTGTATTGAATTTTGTAAAAGACATATTGTGTAATATGATTTATATTTGGATTGATCTCTTTTAAAAAGTTGGTTTGAAAATTTTCAAATAATTAATAAAAATTAAATGAAATGTGATTGAAAATTATAAAAGTTTTATATTATCTAGTGCATAGTTATATTATAGGAGTATTTTGGGATAATTTTAAGAGAGTAACTTAAATTAGAGTTTTTCATTCTTTATGTATAATAATTTCATATTAAATTTGTTAGTGATTTCCCCCTATTTTTCTTAAAGTTTACCACCCCTCACATAAATATAAGAGATATAAGAGCTCGTTTGAAAATAGTTGTTGTCATAAATATAACATGTGTCATTTTTTATATTTATCATTTTTCTCCAAATTAACTTGTGTGACTTATAAAATGATATGTGTGTGTAATTTAATGATACACGTAATATTTTAAAGGCATCATATAATATACTGTAATTATGTAATCTATTATGTCTTATTAATCTCTCTAAATTAATTAAATATTTTTTATATTAATGATTAGATGTAATATTTCTTCTCTCTCTTCTATGGTGGGCCCAACAATTTTTTTAAAAAAACGTGTAAATTAAAAAACCTATAAATTTTAGTTTATATTCATACGCAACTTTTGGAGTACAAGTAGAATTGAATATAAGGCCAAGTTATAAACATTACCTAAAAGTTAAAAATGAGTTTAAAACATTTGTTCAGCCCAACACTCCCGTAGTAGATTGATTTAAAATTAACCTTAAAAATATATTACGTAGGCTTTCTTAACTAAATGACTATTTTAATTGTCGATTTTTTTTAAAAAAATATTATTTTGGCCAGATCAATTTGGCAAGTCAAATTAAGTTATGGTATTTTCAATCCTTCATGAAATTCCGAGTTATACATTCAGAATGTCAGTTGTCCAAGCGTAAGAGGCACTTTTTTAGAAAAAAACTTGCCTAGTTGACTGTTTATTTATTTACATTGTTTTTGGTCGGAATATTTATTTATTTATTTACATGAATTTATAGACAAGTAATTAGTAGAATCCAACTCTTTTATGCTTTGGTCGTACATATTTTGACAATTTTATGCAATATAAAGTATTACCCATCCAGCCGTTAATATAAAAAATTCTTTTTAGAAGAAGAAATCTCTTTGAATATACTATAAAGATTAGCAAAATTAGTTATTTAAAATGAGCATATAGCAAATTTATTAATTAAAATATGCATAAAATTTTATATTTGAATAGGACTAAATCCCAACCTAACTAGCACATTAGAACCACGTATATTAAGAATATGAGACAGTAATAAATATTTCAATGATGTCGTATAAAGTCTTATGTAGTAAAACTTTATTTTTTATATTAGATCACTCAAATTTTCAAACAGTCAATACTTCTCCTTCAAAAATAAAATAAAATAAAATAAAATAATTGAGAGAAATTTTATAAATCACGAAGTCCATTTTCTGTCCTTTTCTTCTGGTAAACAAGTAGTCAGACTTTCAAAGATGGAAAATATTTCATTCAACTGCTATTGGTAATTATTGAAAGGTAGCTACTAGCTAGTAAAATGGAAATCAAGTTCTTTATCACTATTTTTTTAACAGAAATTCAAGACAGTCCAAATGGGTAAATTACCTCAAATCTTCAACCCATATAAAAAAGCCAGAGGGCAAAGGCCATGAATGCACACCTCAGCACAAACCGTTTTGCACGCTTACTGCCAACTTTTGTTTCGAGGGAAAGAGAAATTCAACTATTTTCCACAGAGAAAAAAATATTGAAGAACTTTATACAATTCGAATTATACAAAGATTCAAAAGTGACAGACCAATGCCAATGAGTTGGTATAATTGATAAGAAGTTGACTTATAATCTATAAAAATGTGAGTTCAGATCACGCTACCAATTATACAAAAGGTTTGACAATTTCATTAATCTATCATATATAAGCTTTTGGATTATGTTCTTTTTGAACTCGAAGTCATTTCTCGTATATTCATTTGGAAATCAATCTTTTCCAACACAATTCACAAACAGTGACTTTTAGGGTCGGCTCTTCTTTGAATAACCACTACTCAATGACTTTTCTACCGGTTACGATTCTTTTCTACTTACAAATTCTCTTGAAGGAAATATGAGGAAGATGGTAGGGTTTTTGCAATGGCGGCGGTTCACTCCTATCCATGTTTACCTAATTTTTAGATTTTCTATGTATTTACATTTGAATTTTCTTTTTTGCAAACCTATTTTGTATTCTAATTTTCTAGTTTAATAAAAAATTTCTACTTCCTGATAAAAAAAAGACTCGAAGTCATTTCTTGGCCGGCTAGCTTTGATCACCTAAAACTTTTTTTCACTAAAAAGTGACAATCCAACAAGACATTATCAAAACTTTATCATAATAGGAATATATATATATATATATATATATATATATATATATATATATATATATATAGTGACAATCCAACAAGACATTATCAAAACTTTATCATAATAGGAATATATATATATATATATATATATATATATTTGAGAAATATGTTGCGTCAAAGTGAATAATATGCATTACAATACTACTTCATATTCTCGTCAATTATGACTTGGTCAACGGCGAGGAATTTGTATTATGTGTCATCCACAGCTAATAACGGGCCAGGACTACACCTGTTTTGACTACTCTTGCAGTAACCCTTAAATATAAACTTATAGTAATTTCAGAGTAGTTTTTATAATTTTTATGAATAAATTCATTGGGGTTTAATATTTGTCTGATTGGAGGAAGGGTGGGTCAGCTGCGGTCAAATAGGGGTGGCGACGTTGGTGAATTTTTAAGGAAAACAGTTAATCACATAAACTTAAATTATTTGCCAACTAATCATATATAATTAACTTATTATTATTTTGTAAAAATAATTATGACAATATTTATATCACGGCCATGGAGAGATCGAAGCCGCCCCTAATCGAGTTCAAACTTACTATCATTTTATAGTTTAACATTTTGATCACAAATTAATAAAATGTCGAATTCAAACCATTCAATTGTTGGTCTAATGATTATAAAGAGGGAATATGATGATGAGCGTTTCCTCTCATGCTAAGATTTGAACCCAACCGAGATTATAAGATATCATTATTTATGAGCAAAAAATATCATTTCTTTAAAGTTCTTTGGTATATAAGAAACTATTTATTAATATATCTGTTTGATTTTTGATAAAAAAAATATATGTGCTCGATACTTATTACACCATAGTTCATAGGTAAAAATGATCATTTATCCAAAAAAAAATAACGATTCAATGAATTAAGTTTCTTGGAATTTATCAAAAGTATCTTTAGAACGAATGAGAATTCTAATTTTGAATTATCAGATGGCTTAGCCAAAACCTATTTCCTAGGACTAGGCGTCAGCTTTACTTGTTGATAAAGTCTATAATTTCACATATTTCATCTCAATTTCCCTTGAATGTACATGATTTTTTGTGGTAAATAATGGAGATAGATATAATTACACATAAGGAAAAGGAAAATTAGAAAGATAGACATTTGAGTGAAATATGGAGTTATATTTGTGTCAAAGTGATTTTTGGAGCTCATCAACCCTCTTTCTCTTTTGTAAGAAGAGGTGGACAAGTGAAGAAGGCTAAAGAAAACATGGAATTATGAAGAAAATCATATTACAAGCTAAGCAAGTGACAAAAGAGCAAAAAGGAAAATTTCTCAATGTTGTTCGTTGAGCTTTCGTTGCCAAACAAAGACACGACGAATGATGTTTCTTCCCTGCCTCTGATCCGTTCGTTGAACATTCGTTGTGCAACTAACAGACAACGAACAAAAACCAAAACTCTGCGTTTTGAGTGGGCTGGAAGTGAAAATTCAGAAGCAAATAAAAGGCAGCTCGCAAGAAAGAAAAGGGGACCGACTTCTTGGAGTTCGAGGGCAACAAAAACACATTCCTCTTGGTTCTTTGGCTTGGGATTTGTTTGGGGTTTGAAGATTTGAAGCTAGGGAGTTTGGTGGAGAGCATTAAAGACATTTAAAGCTTCTTCATTTTTGTTTCCTCTTCATTTTCTTCTTCCTATTTTGTGAGCATTTATGACTCTTTACTCATTTTGGTATTGTAGTTCATATTTGATTATGAGTAGCTAAATCCATTTATCTAGGATTATTTTGAACCCTTGTATGGAGTAACTCTTTAAACCCCTATCCTTTTGTGATTAATGTATATATATGTGTTTATTTTACTCTAGCCCTAATGCCTCTAAGTGATTGATCACTATTTAGTTGATTTGTTCATTTGACTTATGACTTGAGAGAGCTAGGTTAAGTGTAGAACTTGAGTAAAATAGTGTGAGAACTTGAAGTTTGCATGACAAATGAATGATTTTGTTAATAAGATAGACATATACTTATTAGCCTCACATAGCCACATTAGGGTTGAAACTTAGAAATTGGGTTTTATTAATTGTGACAAGAGATTGCATGATTAATGGAATTAAACACTTGTTCTTGACTCGACGGAGCGTTTACAAGTATTCTAGAACCCTAAGTTAACACATATATAAACATTAAAGCAATTAGGAGAGGAGTTGATTAAAGGTTACAAGAGACAAGGGGGATAAATAATCCTAAATGTCAATTAATCCTTGAAGAAAACAAAAATATTTGATATCATTTTACCATTTTAGTTTTAGCAAATAGCTTACTTGTTTGACCTTCAAATCATGTTATAGTTAGCTCAACTTAATTTAATCACCAAACCTCTTGTTTGACCGAATTTGTATCCCAATCCTCGTGGGAACGATCTTTACTTTCACTTTATTACTTGGCGCGACCTGTGCACTTGCGGTGCGAACACTTGTTTAATTAAAGGGTAAATATTATTCTTCGTTAACAAGTGGTAGAGGAGATTTCACTGCGCTGTTTAATATAAAATTTCTTGCCTCAGATTAAAAATTCCCTGCTTATCTCAAAAAGTAAAGATTTAGGATAAAAACTTAAAAAGACAGTACTGCCCTTGTTAAAAAATTCTTTTGATCATGATACGGTGTTAAAATGGTAATTTACCATTTTACTTTCCCTTCTCTCTTTATTTCTCACTCTCAATTCCTCACCCTGGTGACTTTAGGCAACGGTGAAGGCAGTTCAGGCGACAACGAGTTTTAGTGACGCATGAAACACCTGGTTTGACTTAGTGATTTGAGCGGATTCCAACTGTGGTTTTGGGGGATTTTTAAGTTTCTAAATCAGTATAAACTATAAAGTACGCAATTCGGAAAATCATACAGTATATTGCAGCAACATCTTGTTGACGTCTAAGAACATATACACACAATTCTTACCCAACTTCAATATAACTTAAAGACATTAGTTTGCAAATATTACAGGTTCCTGCAGTAGATTCTATTGAACACTGCTTGGGAACACTTAAACCAAGTGGATCGCTGCATTTTACACAATGATAATTAGTTTAACCTTATTAGCGTGGATATTGCTCTGAATATGAAAGTTCATTCCTTGATGAAGATCTAGTAATAATATCAGCAGGTAAACTTGATCCACAGATATAAAAGGAGGGCTGAAGAGGAATTGGTAGTGAGAATGAGTAGGCATTTAACATTGCTACAATGGTATCCATTGGTGGCCTATCACTTGCCTTTTCTTGAACACACAATAACCCAATTTGCATGCATCTCATTATTTCACTTCTTGTAGAACCACCTTCTTCAATCAACAACAAAGGATCTATCATACTTGACAATGCCCTGTTTCTCCAGCTTTTCCACACCTGCAACAATTATTGTTTCATATGTTGTAGTACTTCATCGGTGATAAATTGTAAGAGCTAGACATATTTTGTTTTGATTACAAATATAAGATTTCAATCCAACTTGCTTTCTATGGTAACAAAAAAATCCAACTTGCTTTCCAATTATTGATTTTTCTCCAAAGTAGTTTCATTGACTGCATAATACTAATTAATGGGGTTTTCCATCCATGTTAGTTTTTTATGCATATGATTAAGGAAGATGTTTTTGGGAAACCAGCACATGTTAGTCACAATGAAATGATTTGACTAACCTTAAACATCCAAAAATTAGTCATCATCTATCTCTTACATATTAAGGACAAATAATACCTTATAAATAATGTGAACTGTTTAAGAGTTTTGTTTACTTTATAATATATATACAACCTGTGTGAATCATTAGCATTTCTTAAAATCAAATAAATGAGCTACTACATAATTCATAATTTATGAACAATATTTCAGTTTGTTAATATCTCTTGATATGCAATTCGTTCAATATATAACAACACAACTTATTCAAAAATGTAATGCATCTAAATATTGACGGGCAACTTACCGCGCTTCCTATATGCTCCATATTTTCGTTATCTATATATTCATTATTTCTCTTGCCACTTATAACCTCCAGGACCAATACCCCAAAACTAAAGATATCGGTCTTCATAGAAATTGTTCCAAGCTTGACATACTCTGGTGCCATATATCCGCTGCATTATCATATAGTTATCAATGAAACTTTTCATATATCACAATTAAAATGCATAAGTGAGGATCAATAGTATTTATATTTAAATAATGCAATCTAATCATTAAAAAAATTGCTAATTTCAATGATATATACAGAAACTTACTAGGTGCCAACAATATTATTTGTTTTGCCTTGAGTTTGATCCATTACAAATAACTTTGAAATCCCGAAATCTGATATCTTAGCATTCATCTCTTCATCTATAAGTATATTACTTGCTTTGAGGTCACGATGAATAATCCGAAATCGAGAATCCTGGTGAAGATAAAGAAGCCCTCGAGCGATGCCTTCAATGATTTTGTAACGCTTTTCCCAATTCAATTCTTTGGCCCTTATTTGATCTGCTTATACATACAAATGTGCAATAACATATCGAGTATTACATTTTGTTTCCAAAAGCATGCTTTTATCCAAACATTGAAGCAATATGAAATTGAAGCATTAATATTAATGTACCAAAGATGAAGAAATCAAGGCTTTTGTTTGGAACAAACTCATAGACAAGTAGCCTTTCTGTATCTTTGATAGAAAAACCAAGTAACTTGACCAAATTACGATGTTGAAGCTTGGCCATTAACAACACTTCATTCTTGAACTCCATATCACCTTGCCCAAATTCCCTACTCAACCTTTTTACAGCAATCTCTTCTCCATTATACAACCTCCCCTGAAATTAGATTAAAAAAATTGAATATAATGTAAAATTATGGGTCAGATTTGAAAATAAAACTGGAACTTTACAAACCATTATTTAATTTTCCTTTATACATAATGCATCTTACCAAGTAAACAGTTCCAAATCCACCTTGCCCAAGCTTATTTGCTTCAGAAAAATCATTCGTTGCTTCTCTAATTGTTTCGAAGTCCATTTGCAGTGAGGCTACAATTTCATTAGCTTCAGCTACGAGCACATAGATTGGGATATTAATAAATTAATGAAGCTATAAGCATTAAAAATTAAATTAAAAAAATTTGAAATAAAGTTTCCATCTTGAAACTGTGTATAGATGCCTGCTGCCGTTAAAATTATTTTTTTAGAAGTTTCATTTTGTTCCTACTTCATTACTCTGAACTCTGTTACTAGGCCAAGTTACGATAATATTGATATATCAATTAACATATGTTACTCCCTCCAGTTCAAAATATAGAACGTATTCAATTAATTTGATTAAAATAAGTATATTAATTATTTTAATACATTTGATGTATTTTTCCCAAAAACACCTTAATCATCTCTCATCTAAATATTTTTAATAGTTGGAGGGGCATCAATGAGATTAGTTTGAGATAAAATTAACAAAAAGTATAATTAAATCATATATTTAGCATCAAGGCTATCTCCTGCATTTATTATATATTGAAGGGAGCATATTCTTTCTGAATCAAGAAATTAAAAATCAAAACGACATGCCAGCCTTACGAGCCGAGCCAAGAAAATTTCAGCAAAACCTGATATATTGACTTACTTTTATTAATACTCTTTAGCTTCTGGACTTTTGACTTTAAGTGAATTACGACAATAATAACGATGAGCACGGTGATGAAGGCAAACTGCACAACTATGCCAATAGCAATCCGTGTTATATTGCTCTTTCCTGCATAAGAAGAAGAAAACGATAGCTATGACATATTGATCGATCAATAGGTTTAGAACATGAAAGCAAGAATATATATTTATTTAGAAACTTGGGGAGACCCATATGAAGGCATATCGAAAAACAGAATAGAAAAACAAATTGACAACACAGAGAAACATTGCTCAAAGTTAAATCTCTGATTCGGCTAAACAGAAATAATCATCTAATCTTATCTATAAGATAGAGAAAAATGCTTATTTAATCATTAAGTCGCGTCATAAAATTATTTTTTATGAATAATATTATTCTACCATTCATTTATTATGTGTTAACTTTATTCTAATGCGTAGTAAACATTATGTTTGTGTAAAATTATGTATTTAAATTCAAAGCTAGAATTAGTGAGGTTTAATGCATAAAACAAAGAATTGTTGAGGTTTAAACTTTAAAGTTTTACTAATGGATGTGAAATTTGTAGGAAGTGCCTGTAAATAGGACTAAGCCTAACCAAGTATATTGGACAATGAACCTATTTTGCCCTTCAAGTAACCACCCCTGGACACCCTAAACTAACACCGGGTATAATTTTACCCTTGAAGTAACCAAAGTGGTCCAATTTTACCCTCACACGAATGTAATTTTGACACGTGGAATGTAATGTTACACGTGGACGACACGTGTCAACATTACATTATTGGTCAGAGGGTAAAATTGGACCACTTTGGTTACTTCAAGGATAAATTTGCACCCGGTGTTAGTTTATTATTGTGCCCAGTGGTCCAGAGTGGTTACTTGAAGGGTAAAATAGGTTATTGCCCAAGTATATTTGAGTAAGATACCTTGAGTATAAGGCGGTGATGGTGGCTCAGGAAATTGTAATTGTGGTGCACCACCACGGTGAAAGAAGTTGTAGGTCTCATATCTAACTGAGCAACTAGGTGTTCCCACTCTAGCACCTGTCTGCCCATCACAACAATTAGGGATGCCATTAGTGATAGTATCATTCAAACAAACATTACAATCATGGTAGGACAAGTCCGGCGTGCATTGTGCCATCCCATATATCGTCTGATTGCTGGGACCCATCGTGCTTGCCTCCGCGAATTTCATAGTAGAGTTGCCGGAAGCAGCCATTACTCTCAAAGAACTCATCAACTCATTAAGCTTATAATTGAATTGATCTTTTTGTAAAGCTTCTTGAGTGCTCCACAAAGAGAAAGTAGGCGATGTTAGCATGACACCAGAGATAGGCCGATCGGAATACCGAAGAAAGCAATCGGGTAGCCATCCAATAGCTTCAGTTGTGTTAGGGCAAACTTGAGGAAGAAGAACTCTGGAATCTGATATACAACTTTTACAAAATTGTGGTGATAGGTCTCCTTGGCATAGTGCAATGACGTTGACTTTGCCGGATTTTTCGCCAGAGGAGAAGTCGAAGAAGCCATAGTTTATTTGTGTGTTGTAAGATATGTTTAACAAGAGGGCTTGGAGGTTGGTTTGGTAGCTACTATTGGGGTTAGTGGTGTTGTCTCCACAAACGAACTTTATGAAGTTTTGTTGGGCGTTAGTGCCATGGTTAGGTATTATTGTTAGGGTTAGAATAATCATGAGGAGGAAGAGAGAGGAAATCAGGCTTAAAGAAACTTTAGTAGCCATTGTAATTGTCAGGTATGATTATCATTAACATTATTATAAAGTCTGTTCTCACCTCTTGCCAAATGCACACACACGTTGACATACAACTCGTGCATGTGATATATTTGGTTTGACATTTGTATTTTAAAAAAAGAATAATTCTTTTAATATGTCGTTCTTTGTGGACATTCAGAAATTTTAATATGCATTGCATAGTTTTGCTAAATTGATAGCAACTACCACAATATTTTTTTGGGGCTTGACTTAGCAATGCAACTGCCACAAATTAAGAGAGAGGATTGGGTAGCCACTGCGCCTCATGAAAGATATGTAGTGATAGTGGTTGAGGCAGTGGGAAGGCTATTTGGGAGAAAAACATTGTCCATCAACATGTCAAAAATGCACTACAAAAAATAGTTAATTAGCCACGGAATTTAGTAACGGAGTTCTGTCGGTTTAAACAAAATATTATTGCTAAATCAGAGATTTTGTGGCTAATATTTATGTATCGGTCTATTTTCCAATGGATTAATTCCATGGCTAATTTCATGCTCATTGACTGATATTTTTAGCGATGTATGTAAAACAATCAACAACGTTAGGCGACTACATTTTTACAGTTTTTTTTACATCATTTTGAGAACTTCACATAAATATTTGTACCATATTTTATTGGCATATATATTTGTTAAACAGTCAGCATTAGTTTATTTAACTTTTACATTTAAGGCCAAAAATGCTCACATTGCAGAAACCGTTATGTAGGCTTCATCTACCGACAATGTCAACTTCCTTCTTCCAAGGGACGGAGAGATGCAAGTATTTTCCATGGAGAAAAAAATATTGAAGGATTTTATAAAATTTGAATTATGAAATGATTCAATAATAGTGACAATCCAATGCTATCAAAGTTAGCTCAGTCAATAAGTTGGCTTAGATAGGCCTTCTGATGACTCCCCATATTTAGTGGTTTTTAGGAAATATTTTATTGTATTTGGGGAGTCATTAATTAAATAAATAAGTGATTTTGTTGTGAATTGGAAAGAAAGTAATTTGAGGATTATATGAGTGATTCTTTTGGAAAATCTGAAATTTAATTGAAATAGGAAACTTAATATATTAAAAGAAATATTTTGATGAGAAATTTCCTATTAATGAGATTATGTGATTGAGTCATTGTGATTATTTCCTATTTCTTTCTCTTCATGAATGCAGATTTTAAAAAAAGGAAATAAAGAGAAAGAGACATACAAGAAAAGGAAAGAAAAGAAACTTAACATGCAAGGCAAAGACAATATGGTGTTGGACTATTTTATTATAAATATACACATGCAATTGAGAAGAAAAGAGGCTTGGTCATAATTCTTCCAATTCCTAAAGCCTAAACACATATGAATTCACAATAGAAAGAAAGGGAGAGGACACGGCACTGTTGAGGGAGTTCTACATCAACTCAGGTGGCTGAAGCACATACACGCACGCACATCACAAAAGGAAAAGACGAAGAGGGAGATAGGACGCAGCATCTTGGGCTTGCCTTGGTCATATATGCGTACAAGAAGAAAAGGAGAAGACATTGTTTGGTGCATCTTTTGATTATTCTCATAGCTTTAATTCTAGATGATGACTTTGCTAATGTGATGCTTTTGTTTAAAACCATGTGTGACTAATTCCCTTTTACAACTTAGAGTACTATGAACTTGTTTGTAACTTAGTATTTTATTTCCCACTATTTAGTCATGGTTGATTTGATTTAGTTTATTTAATCTTGCTATTATTGATAACTTGTTTAGTGCTTGATCACCATTAGACATGTTTAGGGAATTTAGAGTTGGACTCGAAAGAGGGAATTTTAAATAGACCATGGGATTAAATAGTGTAGGATTGGATTGTTAATCTGATTTGCGACTAGGATAGACATATACCTAGAAGCCCTACATAGTCACATTAGAGCGGTACCGGTATTAATTGGCTTAGTAAATTAGTGCAAGACATTGTGTAATTAAACTAGGCAAGGATATAGGTGAAAACCGAAAGGCATTTATAGACACTAGTACTCTAGATTAGCTAGTTGAATTAACTCATAATTAATTTAGTGGGGAATAAAATCTAAGAAGCAGATAAGGGATTAGTGGCTCTAGGTTGTTCTTTTGACTCGTGAATTTCTTTTGTGTGAATATTTTGTTTTATTTATTTTCTTAGATATTAGGTAATTAAAATCAATTTTCTTGTGTTTACTCAACTTGAATGAAAATAGGAGATCTAATGCCTAGTTATTAATTGTCTGAGTCTCTGTGGGATCGACCTTGATTTACCACTTTACTAAAATACGATCCATACACTTGCGGAGTTTTTATCAAAATTTTGGTAGCATCAAGTTTTTGGCGCCGTTGCCGGGGACTCAAGACAATTAGTAATTAGAATTAGAAATTCTGTAGTAGTTTTAGCTTGAGTTTTTTTTCTTTTAGAAAAATAGAAAGATGGACTTTTCAGAGCTTAATTATTATAAATGGTATCAATGTTATCACTGTGGAAATAATCATGTACCAGGAAATTGTCCATTTTTGCCTACAATAAATTGTATAGGAGATGATTTCACTAGGCAACAAACTTATGTTGAAAATTTTTCTAGGCCTAGTTGGAATTTTGAGCAAGATGAGTCTTGGAACCCACATTTAGATCCTTATTCACATGCAATAGACCCACCCTTCATATCTTATTCACATGTTCAAGGAAACAGTTTTGAAGATGGTGAAATCTCTCGTAGAGAAGAAAGACTTGACAGATTAGAAAGATTAGCCAATAATTATTTCAAAATGCAAGAGGATTATATTACTAAGTTTGAATCAAGCGTACAAAATATTGTAGTACAGGTGAGTCAAATGCGCAAAGACCTTGAAGAAGTGAAACAAAATTCCTCCTTAAATCATAGTTCCCCTTTGTTATCTAATGAGATTGAATATGAGGAAGTTGAGGATAGGGATGGACAGGAAGTTAAAGAAGACTTAGAGGTTGTCATAGAGCCTGAAACTTGTTTAGGAGTAATTGATGGGTGTCTAATTGATGTTCAAGATGTAAATTCAAATGCTTGTGATTCTGATATACATGTTGATGTGAGTGTTCCTGCTTTGAATTATTCTCCTATTACTGTTATGACTCTTGCTGATGAGAGTCAAATTGATTTTGTTGGATGCTCATTATTCTTAGAAAAATCTATATCTAATTGTTTGTATGAGCATATTTTAATTCCTTTGAAATCAGTGATTGCTTGTTCTTTGAAATTGTCTATGATTGAAAAGGCACAAGTAATTGGTTTGATTGATTACTTATACTGTTTGAAAAGGAATGAAGATGAGGTGATTATGGTTTTTGATACTTATGACTAAGGATTTGTTTGGAAAGTCTGGCTGAAGACTTTAAACTTAGCGCTTCTTGGGAGGCAACCCAAGGTTTTGGTATTTGATGCTTTGTTTTTGAGTTTGTAGGATTTTTTTTTTCTTCTTTTGACCCCAAAGGATGCTTCAATTTGATCTGGATGGACTAGGAGCTAAGAGTGGAAATCGAGAAGAGGAAGGGGAGTATTCTTCTAACTTTTTATTGATTTTATTTGACTAAGAATTGTTTTGGTGATGAGTCTTTATGCTGGTTGATATGTGTGTGATGGTTGAATTTGATGGTGTGCCTCTTGAGTACTTTGCTTGATTGATATGGAAGTTGAAATATTTGTCATCTTTACACTTGTTATGCATATATTTTTGTAATTCCACTACTTGTGTTATATGTTCACATTGGGGACAATGTGACATTTAAGTGTGGGGGTATGAGGGTATCATTGTTCTATAAAGATTGTTCTCAAGCTTTCATTTTGTAAAATTTTCTTGAAAAAAAATCTTTTTGCCAATTTTGGGATTGATTTGGACTTGAAACAACTGGATTTGATTAGACTTTGATCTCATCTTCTTTGAATGTAAGTGAAAAGGCAAGCTATTTGATTTAGATAAATTACTCTAGTATGTCAAAAAACCCTGTGAGGAATTTGAGCCTTAATTTTATTCTTTAATGAGTGAGTACATCTATTGTAATTTCCCCTCTAGAACTTGTCTTGAATCTCTTTTGACGCTCAAATCTCTTGCATGCACAAAAATGATTAAGGCCTTCGTTTCATAGCCAGTTTAGCCAAATAGCCACCCTTTTTACATTATTTCCATTGCTTAACCCCTTTGAGTCTGCTTCTCTTTTAAACAGAAAGATTGCATATTTTAGCCTTTGAATTCTTTTGATGCAATTTTTCATCTCTTATCTATTTCTTCCATTTACGCTTTGAAAAGTGTTATACTATATTCATATGGAAAAGGGTGAAGGAATTAGAAAAGGAAAAGGGGAAATATAAGTGTTAAAGAAAGGAGAAAAAAATAATAAAAAAAATAAAAAAAAGAAAGAAAAGTGAAGGTGAAAAAGAAAAAAAATCACACAAAGTGTGAAAAAAAAGAAGAAAGAAAAGAAAAAGGAAAAGAAAGAAGATGATGAAAATCGAAAGAATTGAAGAATTGTGGAGTTCAAAAGAGTCAATCGCTATGTGCTTGTTAAGTTATGAGATTCCTTCATTCTTTACTATAATTGAAATGGTTTAGCACTTTTCAAATATACCTCCATCTCATTTTCATTTCATTATCCTACCTTTTTCATTACAACCCTTAAAAGTCCTTATGATTTGTGTGTGCATTGAGATATAAGAGTGGATATCGAGATGATAAACAAGCCTATGGTAGCTGGAATACATAGATGGAATTGAGTGAAACACAACCCCTATATACTTTGAGAGTAGAGTGTAAACACTTTGACCGGTGAGGGACATGCTTTTGGATTTATCTCTATCAAATTGATTGTCTTATTGCTTGCATTTGGGGATGGTGAGAGAGATTTCTAAGAGGATTCAGTTTTTGAGAGTTTGAATTGATTTCAACTTTGTGATCATAAAACATTGATTTCATTATTTTGTGCTAACGTGTTAACAATTTGAAATCTTGAGGACAAGATTTAATGCAAGTGTGGGGGTGTGATGACTCCCCATATTTAGTGGTTTTTAGGAAATATTTTATTGTATTTGGGGAGTCATTAATTAAATAAATAAGTGATTTTGTTGTGAATTGGAAAGAAAGTAATTTGAGGATTATATGAGTGATTCTTTTGGAAAATCTGAAATTTAATTGAAATAGGAAACTTAATATATTAAAAGAAATATTTTGATGAGAAATTTCCTATTAATGAGATTATGTGATTGAGTCATTGTGATTATTTCCTATTTCTTTCTCTTCATGAATGCAGATTTTAAAAAAAGGAAATAAAGAGAAAGAGGCATACAAGAAAAGGAAAGAAAAGAAACTTAACATGCAAGGCAAAGACAATATGGTGTTGGACTATTTTATTATAAATATACACATGCAATTGAGAAGAAAAGAGGCTTGGTCATAATTCTTCCAATTCCTAAAGCCTAAACACATATGAATTCACAATAGAAAGAAAGGGAGAGGACACGACACTGTTGAGGGAGTTCTACATCAACTCAGGTGGCTGAAGCACATACACGCACGCACATCACAAAAGGAAAAGACGAAGAGGGAGATAGGACGCAGCATCTTGGGCTTGCCTTGGTGATATATGCGTACAAGAAGAAAAGGAGAAGACATTGTTTGGTGCATCTTTTGATTATTCTCATAGCTTTAATTCTAGATGATGACTTTGCTAATGTGATGCTTTTGTTTAAAACCATGTGTGACTAATTCCCTTTTACAACTTAGAGTACTATGAACTTGTTTGTAACTTAGTATTTTATTTCCCACTATTTAGTCATGGTTGATTTGATTTAGTTTATTTAATCTTGCTATTATTGATAACTTGTTTAGTGCTTGATCACCATTAGACATGTTTAGGGAATTTAGAGTTGGACTCGAAAGAGGGAATTTTAAATAGACCATGGGATTAAATAGTGTAGGATTGGATTGTTAATCTGATTTGCGACTAGGATAGACATATACCTAGAAGCCCTACATAGTCACATTAGAGCGGTACCAGTATTAATTGGCTTAGTAAATTAGTGCAAGACATTGTGTAATTAAACTAGGCAAGGATATAGGTGAAAACCGAAAGGCATTTATAGACACTAGTACTCTAGATTAGCAAGTTGAATTAACTCATAATTAATTTAGTGGGGAATAAAATCTAAGAAGCAGATAAGGGATTAGTGGCTCTAGGTTGTTCTTTTGACTCGTGAATTTCTTTTGTGTGAATATTTTGTTTTATTTATTTTCTTAGATATTAGGTAATTAAAATCAATTTTCTTGTGTTTACTCAACTTGAATGAAAATAGGAGATCTAATGCCTAGTTATTAATTGTCTGAGTCTCTGTGGGATCGACCTTGATTTACCACTTTACTAAAATACGATCCGTACACTTGCGGAGTTTTTATCAAAATTTTGGTAGCATCACCTTCAAAATCCGATCCCATTGACAAGGTAAATATATACCTTATTATTGATGATCCTTTGAAACCCAACTCATCACCTAAACTTTTTTATGGCAAACAATAGTGACTGTCAAATCACACAAAATCAAAACTTTGATACATTAAATAACTCCTACAAGTGGATAGATATTAGATAGCGTGGTAGACCTTCTTTGCATCCTTCATCCTAATAAAGTTAGCTCTTCACTGGCTTTAGATTGATATCCAATCCTTTTTTGACCAAAAAAAAGTGAACTAACAACCTTTATCATTTAAGTAAATTTCATGGATTTGTATGTAATTAATTATCTTATTTGGGACCAGTATACAATTCTCCTATAAAACAAAGCTATCCAAGTGTTTCAATCCAACCGGGTGAAGTGGCTCATAAAACTGCACAGACAATATGTAGAATCTTCATTCTGCCCAATCATATTTATACTCTTGATCAAAAAATTAATCACATGTAACTTGTACTGATTCAGCTTCCCATGATCAATTGATCAAGAAAATATTATTTTTCCTATATATTGTTTATTCAAGAAATAAGATACGTCACCAAGCCTAGAGCTTGTCTTATTTACTTGAAAAAAAAGAAATAAGATGCGTCAAAGTGAATACAGAGCTTATCATTGATGAATTAATATGATTTCCCCTGTATTACTGCATATTCTCGTCAACTATGACTTTGTCTTCAGATAATAACGGGCCAGAACCACACCTCTGTTGACTAATCCTGCAGAAATCCTTCAATATAAACTTGCAGTAATCTAAGTACAGTTTTTATCATAAAATTTTGGGTTAAAGATCAATTTAGCCAACAAACAATTTCCAATGTATCAATTTGGCCAACAAACAATAAGTGGTATCAT